>JARWLC010000009.1:167399813-168780211 GCA_033318265.1 Phyllotis vaccarum
ACCATTCAACACAGTTCGAAAAACTGAGTAGAATGCAGTTTTCACTCAGAAGAAAGACCTATGATTTCTATCTTAAGAAGTGTTTCCAAAGACATTCACAGCATGATTCTACAAAGCCTTTTTACTGATGTTGGCTTTTAAACGTGATTTCACTGGAATTTCTGTCAAACGCAAGATGCGAGATTTGCTGTTAAAGAATTGAGTATACAGAATGCAAACAAAAGCTTCCCTACAAGTGAATCGCCTAACCATTCAACACAATTCTAAAAACTAAATAGAATGCAGTTTTCACTCAGATGAAAGACGTATGCTTTCCTTCTTAAGAAGTGTTTTCAAAGACATTCACAGAGTGATTCTACAAAGCCTTTTTACTGGCGTTGGCTTTTAAACGTGATTTCACTGCAATTTCTGTCAAATGCAAGACGCGATATTTGCTGTTAAAGAATTGAGTATACAGAATGCAAACAAACGCTTCCCTACAAGTGAATCGCCTTACCATTCAACACAGTTCGAAAAACTGAGTAGAATGCAGTTTTCACTCAGAAGAAAGACGTATGCTTTCTATCTTAAGAAGTGTTTTCAAAGACATTCACAGCATGATTCTACAAAGCCTTTTTTCTGGTCTTGGCTTTTAAACGTGATTTCACTGAAATTTCTGTCAAACGCAAGATGCGAGATTTGCTGTTAAAGAATTGAGTATACAGAATGCAAACAAACGCTTCCCTACAAGGGAATCGCCTAAACATTCAACACCGTACTAAAAACTGAATAGAATGCAGTTTTCACTCAGATGAAAGACTTATGCTTTCCTTCTTAAGAAGTGTTTTCAAAGACATTCACAGAGTGATTCTACAAATCCGTTTTAATGACCTTGGCTTTTAATCGTGATATCACTGGAATTTCTGTCAAATGCAAGATGCGATATTTGCTGTTAAAGAATTGAGTATACAGAATGCAAACAAATGCTTCCCTACAAGTGAGTCGCCTAACCATTCAACACAGTACTAAAAACTGAATAGAATGCAGTTTTCACTCAGATGAAAGACGTATGCTTTCCTTCTTAAGAAGTGTTTTCAAAGACATTCACAGAGTGATTCTACAAAGCCTTTTTCCTGGCGTTGGCTTTTAAACATGATTTCACTGGAATTTCTGTCAAAGGCAAGACGCGAGATTTGCTGTTAAAGAATTGAGTATACATAATGCAAACAAACGCTTCCCTACAAGTGAATCGCCTAACCATTCAACACAGTACTAAAAATTGAATAGAATGCAGTTTTCACTCAGATGAAAGACGTATGCTTTCCTTCTTAAGAAGTGTTTTCAAAGACATTCACAGAGTGATTCTACAAAGCCTTTTTACTGACGTTGGCTTTTAAACCTGATTTCACTGAAATTTCTCTCAAACTCAAGATGCGAGATTTGCTGTTTAAAAATTGAGTATACAGAATGCAAACAAACGCTTCCCTACAAGTGAATCGCCTAACCATTCAACACAGTACTAAAAACTGAATAGAATGCAGTTTTCACTCAGATGGAAGACGTATGCTTTCCTTCTAAAGAAGTGTTTTCAAAGACATTCACAGAGTGATTCTACAAAGTCTTTTTACAAACGTTGGCTTTTAAACGTGATTTCACTGGAATTTCTGTCAAATGCAGGACGCGAGATTTGCTGTTAAAGAATTGAGTATACAGAATGCGAACAAAAGCTTCCCTACAAGTGAATCGCCTAACCATTCAACACAGTTCTAAAAACTAAATAGAATGCAGTTTTCACTCAGATGAAAGACATATGCTTTCCTTCTTAAGAAGTGTTTTCAAAGACATTCACAGAGTGATTCTACAAAGCCTTTTTACTGGCGTTGGCTTTTAAACGTGATTTCACTGCAATTTCTGTCAAATGCAAGACGCGATATTTGCTGTTAAAGAATTGAGTATACAGAATGCAAACAAACGCTTCCCTACAAGTGAATCGCCTTACCATTCAACAAGTTCGAAAAACTGAGTAGAATGCAGTTTTCACTCAGAAGAAAGACGTATGCTTTCTATCTTAAGAAGTGTTTTCAAAGACATTCACAGCATGATTCTACAAAGCCTTTTTTCTGGCCTTGGCTTTTAAACGTGATTTCACTGGAATTTCTGTCAAACGCAAGATGCGAGATTTGCTGTTAAAGAATTGAGTATACAGAATACAAACAAACGCTTCCCTACAAGGGAATCGCCTAAACATTCAACACCGTACTAAAAACTGAATAGAATGCAGTTTTCACTCAGATGAAAGACGTATGCTTTCCTTCTTAAGAAGTGTTTTCAAAGACATTCACAGAGTGATTCTACAAAGCCGTTTTAATGACCTTGGCTTTTAATCGTGATATCACTGGAATTTCTGTCAAATGCAAGACGCGAGATTTGCTGTTAAAGAATTGAGTATACAGAATGCAACCAAACGCTTCCCTACAAGTGAATCGCCTTACCATTCAACACAGTTCGAAAAACTGAGTAGAATGCAGTTTTCACTCAGAAGAAAGACGTATGCTTTCTATCTTAAGAAGTGTTTTCAAAGACATTCACAGCATGATTCTACAAAGCCTTTTTTCTGGCCTTGGCTTTTAAACGTGATTTCACTGGAATTTCTGTCAAACACAAGATGCGAGATTTGCTGTTAAAGAATTGAGTATACAGAATGCAAACAAACGCTTCCCTACAAGTGA
Source organism: Phyllotis vaccarum (assembly GCA_033318265.1). Lineage (NCBI taxonomy): Eukaryota > Metazoa > Chordata > Mammalia > Rodentia > Cricetidae > Phyllotis > Phyllotis vaccarum. Next base: position 167,402,522 of record JARWLC010000009.1, read on the forward strand.
ATCGCCTAACCATTCAACACAGTACTAAAAACTGAATAGAATGCAGTTTTCACTCAGATGAAAGACGTATGCTTTCCTTCTTAAGAAGTGTTTAGAAAGACATTCACAGAGTGATTCTACAAAGCATTTTTACTGACGTTGAATTTTAAACGTGATTTCACTGAAATTTCTGTCAAATGCAAGATGCGAGATTTGCTGTTAAAGAATTGAGTATACAGAATGCAAACAAACGCTTCCCTACAAGGGAATCGCCTAAACATTCAACACCATACTAAAAACTGAATAGTATGCAGTTTTCACTCAGATGAAAGACGTATGCTTTCCTTCTTAAGAAGTGTTTTCAAAGACATTCACAGAGTGATTCTACAAAGCCTTTTTAATGACCTTGGCTTTTAATCGTGATTTCACTGGAATTTCTGTCAAATGCAAGACGCGAGATTTGCTGTTAAAGAATTGAGTATACAGAATGCAAACAAAAGCTTCCCTACAAGTGAATCGCCTAACCATTCAACACAGTACTAAAAACTGAATAGAATGCAGTTTTCACTCAGATGAAAGACGTATGCTTTCCTTCTTAAGAAGTGTTTTCAAAGGCATTCACAAAGTGATTCTACAAAGCCTTTTTACTGATGTTGGCTTTTAAACGTGATTTCACTGGAATTTCTGTAAAACACAAGATGCGTGATTTGCTGTTAAAGAATTGAGTATACAGAATGCAACCAAATGCTTCCCTACAAATGAATCCCCTAACCATTCAACACAGTACTAAAAACTGAATAGAATGCAGTTTTCACTCAGATGAAAAACGTATGCTTTACTTCGTAAGAAGTGTTTTCAAAGACATTCACAGAGTGATTCTACAAAGCCTTTTTACTGACGTTGGCTTTTAAACCTGATTTCACTGAAATTTCTGTCAAACGCAAGATGCGAGATTTGCTGTTAAAGAATTGAGTATACAGAATGCAAACAAAGGCTTCCCTACAAGTGAATCGCCTAACCATTCAACACAGTACTAAAAACTGAATAGAATGCAGTTTTCACTCAGATGAAAGACGTATGCTTTCCTTCTAAAGAAGTGTTTTCAAAGACATTCACAGAGTGATTCTACAAAGCCTTTTTAATGACCTTGGCTTTTAATCGTGATTTCACTGGAATTTCTGTCAAATGCAAGATGCGAGATTTGCTGTTAAAGAATTGAGTATACAGAATGCAAACAAAAGCTTCCCTACAAGTGAATCGCCTAACCATTCAACACAGTACTAAAAACTGAGTATAATGCAGTTTTCACTCAGATGAAAGACGTATGCTTTCCTTCTTAAGAAGTGTTTTCAAAGACATTCACAGAGTGATTCTACAAAGCCTTTTACTTGCGTTGGCTTTTAAACATGATTTCACTGGAATTTCTGTCAAACGCAAGACGCGAGATTTGCTGTTAAAGAATTGAGTATACAGAATGCGAACAAACGCTTCCCTACAAGTGAATCACCTAACCATTCAAAACAGTACTAAAAACTGAATAGAATGCAGTTTTCACTCAGATGAAAGACGTATGCTTTCTTTCTTAAGAAGTGTTTTCAAAGACATTAACAGAGTGATTCTACAAAGCCTTTTTACTGGCATTGGCTTTGAAATGTGATTTCACTGGAATTTCCATCAAACGCAAGACGCGAGATTTGCTGTTAAAGAATTGAGTATACAGAATGCAAACAAAAGCTTCCCTACAAGTGAATCGCCTAACCATTCAACACAATTCTAAAAACTAAATAGAATGCAGTTTTCACTCAGATGAAAGACGTATGCTTTCCTTCTTAAGAAGTGTTTTCAAAGACATTCACAGAGTGATTCTACAAAGCCTTTTTACTAACATTGGCTTTTAAACGTGATTTCACTGCAATTTCTGTCAAATGCAAGACGCGATATTTGCTGTTAAAGAATTGAGTATACAGAATGCAAACAAACGCTTCCCTACAAGTGAATCACCTTACCATTCAACACAGTTCGAAAAACTGAGTAGAATGCAGTTTTCACTCAGAAGAAAGACGTATGCTTTCTATCTTAAGAAGTGTTTTCAAAGACATTCACAGCATGATTCTACAAAGCCTTTTTTCTGGTCTTGGCTTTTAAACGTGATTTCACTGGAATTTCTGTCAAACACAAGACGCGAGATTTGCTGTTAAAGAATTGAGTATACAGAATGCAAACAAATGCTTCCCTATAAGTGAATCGCCTAACCATTCAACACCGTACTAAAAACTGAATAGAATGCAGTTTTCACTCAGAAGAAAGACGTATGCTTTCTATCTTAAGAAGTGTTTTCAAAGACATTCACAGAGTGATTCTACAAAGCATTTTTACTGACGTTGAATTTTAAACGTGATTTCACTGAAATTTCTGTCAAACGCAAGATGCGAGATTTGCTGTTAAAGAATTGAGTATACAGAATGCAAACAAACGCTTCCCTACAAGGGAATCGCCTAAACATTCAACACCGTACTAAAAACTGAATAGAATGCAGTTTTCACTCAGATGAAAGACGTATGCTTTCCTTCTTAAGAAGTGTTTTCAAAGACATTCACAGAGTGATTCTACAAATCCGTTTTAATGACCTTGGCTTTTAATCGTGATATCACTGGAATTTCTGTCAAATGCAAGATGCGATATTTGCTGTAAAAGAATTGAGAATACAGAATGCAAACAAATGCTTCCCTACAAGTGAGTCGCCTAACCATTCAACACAGTACTAAAAACTGAATAGAATGCAGTTTTCACTCAGATGAAAGACGTATGCTTTCCTTCTTAAGAAGTGTTTTCAAAGACATTCACAGAGTGATTCTACAAAGCCTTTTTACTGGCGTTGGCTTTTAAACATGATTTCACTGGAATTTCTGTCAAAGGCAAGACGCGAGATTTGCTGTTAAAGAATTGAGTATACATAATGCAAACAAACGCTTCCCTACAAGTGAATCGCCTAACCATTCAACACAGTACTAAAAATTGAATAGAATGCAGTTTTCACTCAGATGAAAGACGTATGCTTTCCTTCTTAAGAAGTGTTTTCAAAGACATTCACAGAGTGATTCTACAAAGCCTTTTTACTGACGTTGGCTTTTAAACCTGATTTCACTGAAATTTCTCTCAAACGCAAGATGCGAGATTTGCTGTTTAAAAATTGAGTATACAGAATGCAAACAAACGCTTCCCTACAAGTGAATCGCCTAACCATTCAACACAGTACTAAAAACTGAATAGAATGCAGTTTTCACTCAGATGGAAGACGTATGCTTTCCTTCTAAAAAAGTGTTTTCAAAGACATTCACAGAGTGATTCTACAAAGTCTTTTTACAAACGTTGGCTTTTAAACGTGATTTCACTGGAATTTCTGTCAAATGCAGGACGCGAGATTTGCTGTTAAAGAATTGAGTATACAGAATGCGAACAAAAGCTTCCCTACAAGTGAATCGCCTAACCATTCAACACAGTTCTAAAAACTAAATAGAATGCAGTTTTCACTCAGATGAAAGACATATGCTTTCCTTCTTAAGAAGTGTTTTCAAAGACATTCACAGAGTGATTCTACAAAGCCTTTTTACTGGCGTTGGCTTTTAAACGTGATTTCACTGCAATTTCTGTCAAATGCAAGACGCGATATTTGCTGTTAAAGAATTGAGTATACAGAATGCAAACAAACGCTTCCCTACAAGTGAATCGCCTTACCATTCAACAAGTTCGAAAAACTGAGTAGAATGCAGTTTTCACTCAGAAGAAAGACGTATGCTTTCTATCTTAAGAAGTGTTTTCAAAGACATTCACAGCATGATTCTACAAAGCCTTTTTTCTGGCCTTGGCTTTTAAACGTGATTTCACTGGAATTTCTGTCAAACGCAAGATATGAGATTTGCTGTTAAAGAATTGAGTATACAGAATACAAACAAACGCTTCCCTACAAGGGAATCGCCTAAACATTCAACACCGTACTAAAAACTGAATAGAATGCAGTTTTCACTCAGATGAAAGACGTATGCTTTCCTTCTTAAGAAGTGTTTTCAAAGACATTCACAGAGTGATTCTACAAAGCCGTTTTAATGACCTTGGCTTTTAATCGTGATATCACTGGAATTTCTGTCAAATGCAAGACGCGAGATTTGCTGTTAAAGAATTGAGTATACAGAATGCAAACAAACGCTTCCCTACAAGTGAATCGCCTTACCATTCAACACAGTTCGAAAAACTGAGTAGAATGCAGTTTTCACTCAGAAGAAAGACGTATGCTTTCTATCTTAAGAAGTGTTTTCAAAGACATTCACAGCATGATTCTACAAAGCCTTTTTTCTGGCCTTGGCTTTTAAACGTGATTTCACTGGAATTTCTGTCAAACACAAGACGCGAGATTTGCTGTTAAAGAATTGAGTATACAGAATGCAAACAAACGCTTCCCTACAAGTGAATCGCCTAACCATTCAACACAGTACTAAAAACTGAATAGAATGCAGTTTTCACTCAGATGAAAGACATATGCTTTCCTTCTTAAGAAGTGTTTTCAAAGGCATTCACAAAGTGATTCTACAAAGCCTTTTTACTGACGTTGGCTTTTAAACGTGATTTCACTGGAATTTCTGTAAAACACAAGATGCGTGATTTGCTGTTAAAGAATTGAGCATACAGAATGCAACCAAATGCTTCCCTACAAATGAATCCCCTAACCATTCAACACAGTACTAAAAACTGAATAGAATGCAGTTTTCACTCAGATGAAAGACGTATGCTTTCCTTCTTAAGAAGTGTTTTCAAAGACATTCACAGAGTGATTCTACAAAGCCTTTTTACTGACGTTGGCTTTTAAACCTGATTTCACTGAAATTTCTGTCAAACGCAAGATGCGAGATTTGCTGTTAAAGAATTGAGTATACAGAATGCAAACAAACGCTTCCCTACAAGTGAATCGCCTAACCATTCAACACAGTACTAAAAACTGAATAGAATGCAGTTTTCACTCAGAAGAAAGACGTATGCTTTCTATCTTAAGAAGTGTTTTCAAAGACATTCACAGCATGATTCTACAAAGCCTTTTTTCTGGCCTTGGCTTTTAAACGTGATTTCACTGGAATTTCTGTCAAACGCAAGATATGAGATTTGCTGTTAAAGAATTGAGTATACAGAATACAAACAAACGCTTCCCTACAAGGGAATCGCCTAAACATTCAACACCGTACTAAAAACTGAATAGAATGCAGTTTTCACTCAGATGAAAGACGTATGCTTTCCTTCTTAAGAAGTGTTTTCAAAGACATTCACAGAGTGATTCTACAAAGCCTTTTTACTGACGTTGGCTTTTAAACCTGATTTCACTGAAATTTCTGTCAAACGCAAGATGCGAGATTTGCTGTTAAAGAATTGAGTATACAGTATGCAAACAAACGCTTCCCTACAAGTGAATCGCCTAACCATTCAACACAGTACTAAAAACTGAATAGAATGCAGTTTTCACTCAGATGAAAGACGTATGCTTTCCTTCTTAAGAAGTGTTTTCAAAGACATTCACAGAGTGATTCTACAAAGCCTTTTTAATGACCTTGGCTTTTAATCGTGATTTCACTGGAATTTCTGTCAAATGCAAGATGCGAGATTTGCTGTTAAAGAATTGAGTATACAGAATGCAAACAAAAGCTTCCCTACAAGTGAATCGCCTAACCATTCAACACAGTACTAAAAAATGAGTATAATGCAGTTTTCACTCAGATGAAAGACGTATGCTTTCCTTCTTAAGAAGTGTTTTCAAAGACATTCACAGAGTGATTCTACAAAGCCTTTTACTTGCGTTGGCTTTTAAACATGATTTCACTGGAATTTCTGTCAAACGCAAGACGCGAGATTTGCTGTTAAAGAATTGAGTATACAGAATGCGAACAAACGCTTCCCTACAAGTGAATCACCTAACCATTCAAAACAGTACTAAAAACTGAATAGAATGCAGTTTTCACTCAGATGAAAGACGTATGCTTTCTTTCTTAAGAAGTGTTTTCAAAGACATTCACAGAGTGATTCTACAAAGCCTTTTTACTGGCATTGGCTTTGAAATGTGATTTCACTGGAATTTCCATCAAACGCAAGACGCGAGATTTCTGTTAAAGAATTGAGTATGCAGAATGCAAACAACGGTTCCCAACAAGTGAATCGCCTAACCATTCAACACAGTACTAAAAACTGAATAGAATGCAGTTTTCACTCAGATGAAAGACGTATGCTTTCCTTCTTAAGAAGTGTTTTCAAAGACATTCACAGAGTGATTCTACAAAGCCATTTTACTGGCGTTGGCTTTTAAACGTGATTTCACTGCAATTTCTGTCAAATGCAAGACGCGATATTTGCTGTTAAAGAATTGAGTATACAGAATGCAAACAAACGCTTCCCTACAAGTGAATCGCCTTACCATTCAACACAGTTCGAAAAACTGAGTAGAATGCAGTTTTCACTCAGAAGAAAGACGTATGCTTTCTATCTTAAGAAGTGTTTTCAAAGACATTCACAGCATGATTCTACAAAGCCTTTTTTCTGGCCTTGGCTTTTAAACGTGATTTCACTGGAATTTCTGTCAAACGCAAGATGCGAGATTTGCTGTTAAAGAATTGAGTATACAGAATGCAAACAAATGCTTCCCTACAAGGGAATAGCCGAAACATTCAACACCGTACTAAAAACTGAATAGAATGCAGTTTTCACTCAGAAGAAAGACGTATGCTTTCTATCTTAAGAAGTGTTTTCAAAGACATTCACAGAGTGATTCTACAAAGCATTTTTACTGACGTTGAATTTTAAACGTGATTTCACTGAAATTTCTGTCAAACGCAAGATGCGAGATTTGCTGTTAAAGAATTGAGTATACAGAATGCAAACAAACACTTCCCTACAAGGGAATCGCCTAAACATTCAACACCGTACTAAAAACTGAATAGAATGCAGTTTTCACTCAGATGAAAGACGTATGCTTTCCTTCTTAAGAAGTGTTTTCAAAGACATTCACAGAGTGATTCTACAAATCCGTTTTAATGACCTTGGCTTTTAATCGTGATATCACTGGAATTTCTGTCAAATGCAAGATGCGATATTTGCTGTAAAAGAATTGAGAATACAGAATGCAAACAAATGCTTCCCTACAAGTGAGTCGCCTAACCATTCAACACAGTACTAAAAACTGAATAGAATGCAGTTTTCACTCAGATGAAAGACGTATGCTTTCCTTCTTAAGAAGTGTTTTCAAAGACATTACAGAGTGATTCTACAAAGCCTTTTTACTGGCGTTGGCTTTTAAACATGATTTCACTGGAATTTCTGTCAAAGGCAAGACGCGAGATTTGCTGTTAAAGAATTGAGTATACATAATGCAAACAAACGCTTCCCTACAAGTGAATCGCCTAACCATTCAACACAGTACTAAAAATTGAATAGAATGCAGTTTTCACTCAGATGAAAGACGTATGCTTTCCTTCTTAAGAAGTGTTTTCAAAGACATTCACAGAGTGATTCTACAAAGCCTTTTTACTGACGTTGGCTTTTAAACCTGATTTCACTGAAATTTCTCTCAAACGCAAGATGCGAGATTTGCTGTTTAAAAATTGAGTATACAGAATGCAAACAAACGCTTCCCTACAAGTGAATCGCCTAACCATTCAACACAGTACTAAAAACTGAATAGAATGCAGTTTTCACTCAGATGGAAGACGTATGCTTTCCTTCTAAAGAAGTGTTTTCAAAGACATTCACAGAGTGATTCTACAAAGTCTTTTTACAAACGTTGGCTTTTAAACGTGATTTCACTGGAATTTCTGTCAAATGCAGGACGCGAGATTTGCTGTTAAAGAATTGAGTATACAGAATGCGAACAAAAGCTTCCCTACAAGTGAATCGCCTAACCATTCAACACAGTTCTAAAAACTAAATAGAATGCAGTTTTCACTCAGATGAAAGACATATGCTTTCCTTCTTAAGAAGTGTTTTCAAAGACATTCACAGAGTGATTCTACAAAGCCTTTTTACTGGCGTTGGCTTTTAAACGTGATTTCACTGCAATTTCTGTCAAATGCAAGACGCGATATTTGCTGTTAAAGAATTGAGTATACAGAATGCAAACAAACGCTTCCCTACAAGTGAATCGCCTTACCATTCAACAAGTTCGAAAAACTGAGTAGAATGCAGTTTTCACTCAGAAGAAAGACGTATGCTTTCTATCTTAAGAAGTGTTTTCAAAGACATTCACAGCATGATTCTACAAAGCCTTTTTTCTGGCCTTGGCTTTTAAACGTGATTTCACTGGAATTTCTGTCAAACGCAAGATATGAGATTTGCTGTTAAAGAATTGAGTATACAGAATACAAACAAACGCTTCCCTACAAGGGAATCGCCTAAACATTCAACACCGTACTAAAAACTGAATAGAATGCAGTTTTCACTCAGATGAAAGACGTATGCTTTCCTTCTTAAGAAGTGTTTTCAAAGACATTCACAGAGTGATTCTACAAAGCCGTTTTAATGACCTTGGCTTTTAATCGTGATATCACTGGAATTTCTGTCAAATGCAAGACGCGAGATTTGCTGTTAAAGAATTGAGTATACAGAATGCAAACAAACGCTTCCCTACAAGTGAATCGCCTTACCATTCAACACAGTTCGAAAAACTGAGTAGAATGCAGTTTTCACTCAGAAGAAAGACGTATGCTTTCTATCTTAAGAAGTGTTTTCAAAGACATTCACAGCATGATTCTACAAAGCCTTTTTTCTGGCCTTGGCTTTTAAACGTGATTTCACTGGAATTTCTGTCAAACACAAGACGCGAGATTTGCTGTTAAAGAATTGAGTATACAGAATGCAAACAAACGCTTCCCTACAAGTGAATCGCCTAACCATTCAACACAGTACTAAAAACTGAATAGAATGCAGTTTTCACTCAGATGAAAGACATATGCTTTCCTTCTTAAGAAGTGTTTTCAAAGGCATTCACAAAGTGATTCTACAAAGCCTTTTTACTGACGTTGGCTTTTAAACGTGATTTCACTGGAATTTCTGTAAAACACAAGATGCGTGATTTGCTGTTAAAGAATTGAGTATACAGAATGCAACCAAATGCTTCCCTACAAATGAATCCCCTAACCATTCAACACAGTACTAAAAACTGAATAGAATGCAGTTTTCACTCAGATGAAAGACGTATGCTTTCCTTCTTAAGAAGTGTTTTCAAAGACATTCACAGAGTGATTCTACAAAGCCTTTTTACTGACGTTGGCTTTTAAACCTGATTTCACTGAAATTTCTGTCAAACGCAAGATGCGAGATTTGCTGTTAAAGAATTGAGTATACAGAATGCAAACAAACGCTTCCCTACAAGTGAATCGCCTAACCATTCAACACAGTACTAAAAACTGAATAGAATGCAGTTTTCACTCAGAAGAAAGACGTATGCTTTCTATCTTAAGAAGTGTTTTCAAAGACATTCACAGCATGATTCTACAAAGCCTTTTTTCTGGCCTTGGCTTTTAAACGTGATTTCACTGGAATTTCTGTCAAACGCAAGATATGAGATTTGCTGTTAAAGAATTGAGTATACAGAATACAAACAAACGCTTCCCTACAAGGGAATCGCCTAAACATTCAACACCGTACTAAAAACTGAATAGAATGCAGTTTTCACTCAGATGAAAGACGTATGCTTTCCTTCTTAAGAAGTGTTTTCAAAGACATTCACAGAGTGATTCTACAAAGCCTTTTTACTGACGTTGGCTTTTAAACCTGATTTCACTGAAATTTCTGTCAAACGCAAGATGCGAGATTTGCTGTTAAAGAATTGAGTATACAGTATGCAAACAAACGCTTCCCTACAAGTGAATCGCCTAACCATTCAACACAGTACTAAAAACTGAATAGAATGCAGTTTTCACTCAGATGAAAGACGTATGCTTTCCTTCTTAAGAAGTGTTTTCAAAGACATTCACAGAGTGATTCTACAAAGCCTTTTTAATGACCTTGGCTTTTAATCGTGATTTCACTGGAATTTCTGTCAAATGCAAGATGCGAGATTTGCTGTTAAAGAATTGAGTATACAGAATGCAAACAAAAGCTTCCCTACAAGTGAATCGCCTAACCATTCAACACAGTACTAAAAAATGAGTATAATGCAGTTTTCACTCAGATGAAAGACGTATGCTTTCCTTCTTAAGAAGTGTTTTCAAAGACATTCACAGAGTGATTCTACAAAGCCTTTTACTTGCGTTGGCTTTTAAACATGATTTCACTGGAATTTCTGTCAAACGCAAGACGCGAGATTTGCTGTTAAAGAATTGAGTATACAGAATGCGAACAAACGCTTCCCTACAAGTGAATCACCTAACCATTCAAAACAGTACTAAAAACTGAATAGAATGCAGTTTTCACTCAGATGAAAGACGTATGCTTTCTTTCTTAAGAAGTGTTTTCAAAGACATTCACAGAGTGATTCTACAAAGCCTTTTTACTGGCATTGGCTTTGAAATGTGATTTCACTGGAATTTCCATCAAACGCAAGACGCGAGATTTCTGTTAAAGAATTGAGTATGCAGAATGCAAACAACGGTTCCCAACAAGTGAATCGCCTAACCATTCAACACAGTACTAAAAACTGAATAGAATGCAGTTTTCACTCAGATGAAAGACGTATGCTTTCCTTCTTAAGAAGTGTTTTCAAAGACATTCACAGAGTGATTCTACAAAGCCATTTTACTGGCGTTGGCTTTTAAACGTGATTTCACTGCAATTTCTGTCAAATGCAAGACGCGATATTTGCTGTTAAAGAATTGAGTATACAGAATGCAAACAAACGCTTCCCTACAAGTGAATCGCCTTACCATTCAACACAGTTCGAAAAACTGAGTAGAATGCAGTTTTCACTCAGAAGAAAGACGTATGCTTTCTATCTTAAGAAGTGTTTTCAAAGACATTCACAGCATGATTCTACAAAGCCTTTTTTCTGGCCTTGGCTTTTAAACGTGATTTCACTGGAATTTCTGTCAAACGCAAGATGCGAGATTTGCTGTTAAAGAATTGAGTATACAGAATGCAAACAAATGCTTCCCTACAAGGGAATCGCCGAAACATTCAACACCGTACTAAAAACTGAATAGAATGCAGTTTTCACTCAGATGAAAGACGTATGCTTTCCTTCTTAAGAAGTGTTTTCAAAGACATTCACAGAGTGATTCTACAAAGCCGTTTTAATGACCTTGGCTTTTAATCGTGATATCACTAGAATTTCTGTCAAATGCAAGACGCGAGATTTGCTGTTAAAGAATTGAGTATACAGAATGCAAACAAACGCTTCCCTACAAGTGAATCGCCTTACCATTCAACACAGTTCGAAAAACTGAGTAGAATGCAGTTTTCACTCAGAAGAAAGACGTATGCTTTCTATCTTAAGAATTGTTTTCAAAGACATTCACAGCATGATTCCACAAAGCCTTTTTTCTGGCCTTGGCTTTTAAACGTGATTTCACTGGAATTTCTGTCAAACACAAGACGCGAGATTTGCTGTTAAAGAATTGAGTATACAGAAGGCAAACAAACGCTTCCCTACAAGTGAATCGCCTAACCATTCAACACAGTACTAAAAACTGAATAGAATGCAGTTTTCACTCAGATGAAAGACGTATGCTTTCCTTCTTAAGAAGTGTTTAGAAAGACATTCACAGAGTGATTCTACAAAGCATTTTTACTGACGTTGAATTTTAAACATGATTTCACTGAAATTTCTGTCAAACGCAAGATGCGAGATTTGCTGTTAAAGAATTGAGTATACAGAATGCAAACAAACGCTTCCCTACAAGTGAATCGCCTAACCATTCAACACAGTACTAAAAACTGAATAAAATGCAGTTTTCACTCAGATGAAAGACGTATGCTTTCCTTCTTAAGAAGTGTTTTCAAAGATATTCACAGAGTGATTCTACAAAGCCTTTTTAATGACCTTGGCTTTTAATCGTGATTTCACTGGAATTTCTGTCAAATGCAAGACGCGAGATTTGCTGTTAAAGAATTGAGTATACAGAATGCAAACAAAAGCTTCCCTACAAGTGAATCGCCTAACCATTCAACACAGTACTAAAAACTGAGTATAATGCAGTTTTCACTCAGATGAAAGACGTATGCTTTCCTTCTTAAGAAGTGTTTTCAAAGACATTCACAGAGTGATTCTACAAAGCCTTTTTATTGACGTTGGCTTTTAAACGTGATTTCACTGGAATTTCTGTCAAATGCAAGACGCGAGATTTGCTGTTAAAGAATTGAGTATACAGAATGCAAACAAACGCTTCCCTACAAGTGAATCGCCTTACCATTCAACACAGTTCGAAAAACTGAGTAGAATGAAGTTTTCACTCAGAAGAAAGACCTATGCTTTCTATCTTAAGATGTGTTTTCAAAGACATTCACAGTATGATTCTACAAAGCCTTTTTTCTGGCCTTGGCATTTAAACGTGATTTCACTGGAATTTCTGTCAAACACAAGACGCGAGATTTGCTGTTAAAGAATTGAGTATACAGAATGCAAACAAACGCTTCCCTACAAGTGAATCGCCTAACCATTCAACACAGTACTAAAAACTGAATAGAATGCAGTTTTCACTTAGATGAAAGACGTATGGTTTCCTTCTTAAGAAGTGTTTTGAAAGACATTCACAGAGTGATTCTACAAAGCATTTTTACTGATGTTGGATTTTAAACGTGATTTCACTGAAATTTCTGTCAAACGCAAGATGCGAGAATTGCTGTTAAAGAATTGAGTATACAGAATGCAAACAAACGCTTCCCTACAAGGGAATCGCCTAAACATTCAACACAGTACTAAAAACTGAATAGAATGCAGTTTTCACTCAGATGAAAGACGTATGCTTTCCTTCTTAAGAAGTGTTTTCAAAGACATTCACAGAGTGATTCTACAAAGCCTTTTTACTGACGTTGGCTTTTAAACCTGATTTCACTGAAATTTCTGTCAAACGCAAGATGCGAGATTTGCTGTTAAAGAATTGAGTATACAGAATGCAAACAAACACTTCCCTACAAGTGAATCGCCTAACCATTCAACACAGTACTAAAAACTGAATAGAATGCAGTTTTCACTCAGATGAAAGACGTATGCTTTCCTTCTTAAGAAGTGTTTTCAAAGACATTCACAGAGTGATTCTACAAAGCCTTTTTAATGACCTTGGCTTTTAATCGTGATTTCACTGGAATTTCTGTCAAATGCAAGATGCGAGATTTGCTGTTAAAGAATTGAGTATACAGAATGCAAACAAAAGCTTCCCTACAAGTGAATCGCCTAACCATTCAACACAGTACTAAAAAATGAGTATAATGCAGTTTTCACTCAGATGAAAGACGTATGCTTTCCTTCTTAAGAAGTGTTTTCAAAGACATTCACAGAGTGATTCTACAAAGCCTTTTACTTGCGTTGGCTTTTAAACATGATTTCACTGGAATTTCTGTCAAACGCAAGACGCGAGATTTGCTGTTAAAGAATTGAGTATACAGAATGCGAACAAACGCTTCCCTACAAGTGAATCACCTAACCATTCAAAACAGTACTAAAAACTGAATAGAATGCAGTTTTCACTCAGATGAAAGACGTATGCTTTCTTTCTTAAGAAGTGTTTTCAAAGACATTCACAGAGTGATTCTACAAAGCCTTTTTACTGGCATTGGCTTTGAAATGTGATTTCACTGGAATTTCCATCAAACGCAAGACGCGAGATTTGCTGTTAAAGAATTGAGTATGCAGAATGCAAACAACGGTTCCCAACAAGTGAATCGCCTAACCATTCAACACAGTACTAAAAACTGAATAGAATGCAGTTTTCACTCAGATGAAAGACGTATGCTTTCCTTCTTAAGAAGTGTTTTCAAAGACATTCACAGAGTGATTCTACAAAGCCATTTTACTGGCGTTGGCTTTTAAACGTGATTTCACTGCAATTTCTGTCAAATGCAAGACGCGATATTTGCTGTTAAAGAATTGAGTATACAGAATGCAAACAAACGCTTCCCTACAAGTGAATCGCCTTACCATTCAACACAGTTCGAAAAACTGAGTAGAATGCAGTTTTCACTCAGAAGAAAGACGTATGCTTTCTATCTTAAGAAGTGTTTTCAAAGACATTCACAGCATGATTCTACAAAGCCTTTTTTCTGGCCTTGGCTTTTAAACGTGATTTCACTGGAATTTCTGTCAAACGCAAGATGCGAGATTTGCTGTTAAAGAATTGAGTATACAGAATGCAAACAAATGCTTCCCTACAAGGGAATCGCCGAAACATTCAACACCGTACTAAAAACTGAATAGAATGCAGTTTTCACTCAGATGAAAGACGTATGCTTTCCTTCTTAAGAAGTGTTTTCAAAGACATTCACAGAGTGATTCTACAAAGCCGTTTTAATGACCTTGGCTTTTAATCGTGATATCACTAGAATTTCTGTCAAATGCAAGACGCGAGATTTGCTGTTAAAGAATTGAGTATACAGAATGCAAACAAACGCTTCCCTACAAGTGAATCGCCTTACCATTCAACACAGTTCGAAAAACTGAGTAGAATGCAGTTTTCACTCAGAAGAAAGACGTATGCTTTCTATCTTAAGAATTGTTTTCAAAGACATTCACAGCATGATTCCACAAAGCCTTTTTTCTGGCCTTGGCTTTTAAACGTGATTTCACTGGAATTTCTGTCAAACACAAGACGCGAGATTTGCTGTTAAAGAATTGAGTATACAGAAGGCAAACAAACGCTTCCCTACAAGTGAATCGCCTAACCATTCAACACAGTACTAAAAACTGAATAGAATGCAGTTTTCACTCAGATGAAAGACGTATGCTTTCCTTCTTAAGAAGTGTTTAGAAAGACATTCACAGAGTGATTCTACAAAGCATTTTTACTGACGTTGAATTTTAAACATGATTTCACTGAAATTTCTGTCAAACGCAAGATGCGAGATTTGCTGTTAAAGAATTGAGTATACAGAATGCAAACAAACGCTTCCCTACAAGTGAATCGCCTAACCATTCAACACAGTACTAAAAACTGAATAAAATGCAGTTTTCACTCAGATGAAAGACGTATGCTTTCCTTCTTAAGAAGTGTTTTCAAAGATATTCACAGAGTGATTCTACAAAGCCTTTTTAATGACCTTGGCTTTTAATCGTGATTTCACTGGAATTTCTGTCAAATGCAAGACGCGAGATTTGCTGTTAAAGAATTGAGTATACAGAATGCAAACAAAAGCTTCCCTACAAGTGAATCGCCTAACCATTCAACACAGTACTAAAAACTGAGTATAATGCAGTTTTCACTCAGATGAAAGACGTATGCTTTCCTTCTTAAGAAGTGTTTTCAAAGACATTCACAGAGTGATTCTACAAAGCCTTTTTATTGACGTTGGCTTTTAAACGTGATTTCACTGGAATTTCTGTCAAATGCAAGACGCGAGATTTGCTGTTAAAGAATTGAGTATACAGAATGCAAACAAACGCTTCCCTACAAGTGAATCGCCTTACCATTCAACACAGTTCGAAAAACTGAGTAGAATGAAGTTTTCACTCAGAAGAAAGACCTATGCTTTCTATCTTAAGATGTGTTTTCAAAGACATTCACAGTATGATTCTACAAAGCCTTTTTTCTGGCCTTGGCATTTAAACGTGATTTCACTGGAATTTCTGTCAAACACAAGACGCGAGATTTGCTGTTAAAGAATTGAGTATACAGAATGCAAACAAACGCTTCCCTACAAGTGAATCGCCTAACCATTCAACACAGTACTAAAAACTGAATAGAATGCAGTTTTCACTTAGATGAAAGACGTATGGTTTCCTTCTTAAGAAGTGTTTTGAAAGACATTCACAGAGTGATTCTACAAAGCATTTTTACTGATGTTGGATTTTAAACGTGATTTCACTGAAATTTCTGTCAAACGCAAGATGCGAGAATTGCTGTTAAAGAATTGAGTATACAGAATGCAAACAAACGCTTCCCTACAAGGGAATCGCCTAAACATTCAACACAGTACTAAAAACTGAATAGAATGCAGTTTTCACTCAGATGAAAGACGTATGCTTTCCTTCTTAAGAAGTGTTTTCAAAGACATTCACAGAGTGATTCTACAAAGCCTTTTTACTGACGTTGGCTTTTAAACCTGATTTCACTGAAATTTCTGTCAAACGCAAGATGCGAGATTTGCTGTTAAAGAATTGAGTATACAGAATGCAAACAAACACTTCCCTACAAGTGAATCGCCTAACCATTCAACACAGTACTAAAAACTGAATAGAATGCAGTTTTCACTCAGATGAAAGACGTATGCTTTCCTTCTTAAGAAGTGTTTTCAAAGACATTCACAGAGTGATTCTACAAAGCCTTTTTAATGACCTTGGCTTTTAATCGTGATTTCACTGGAATTTCTGTCAAATGCAAGATGCGAGATTTGCTGTTAAAGAATTGAGTATACAGAATGCAAACAAAAGCTTCCCTACAAGTGAATCGCCTAACCATTCAACACAGTACTAAAAAATGAGTATAATGCAGTTTTCACTCAGATGAAAGACGTATGCTTTCCTTCTTAAGAAGTGTTTTCAAAGACATTCACAGAGTGATTCTACAAAGCCTTTTACTTGCGTTGGCTTTTAAACATGATTTCACTGGAATTTCTGTCAAACGCAAGACGCGAGATTTGCTGTTAAAGAATTGAGTATACAGAATGCGAACAAACGCTTCCCTACAAGTGAATCACCTAACCATTCAAAACAGTACTAAAAACTGAATAGAATGCAGTTTTCACTCAGATGAAAGACGTATGCTTTCTTTCTTAAGAAGTGTTTTCAAAGACATTCACAGAGTGATTCTACAAAGCCTTTTTACTGGCATTGGCTTTGAAATGTGATTTCACTGGAATTTCCATCAAACGCAAGACGCGAGATTTGCTGTTAAAGAATTGAGTATGCAGAATGCAAACAACGGTTCCCAACAAGTGAATCGCCTAACCATTCAACACAGTACTAAAAACTGAATAGAATGCAGTTTTCACTCAGATGAAAGACGTATGCTTTCCTTCTTAAGAAGTGTTTTCAAAGACATTCACAGAGTGATTCTACAAAGCCTTTTTACTGACGTTGGCTTTTAAACGTGATTTCACTGGAATTTCTGTAAAACACAAGATGCGTGATTTGCTGTTAAAGAATTGAGTATACAGAATGCAACCAAATGCTTCCCTACAAATGAATCCCCTAACCATTCAACACAGTACTAAAAACTGAATAGAATGCAGTTTTCACTCAGATGAAAGACGTATGCTTTCCTTCTTAAGAAGTGTTTTCAAAGACATTCACAGAGTGATTCTACAAAGCCTTTTTACTGACGTTGGCTTTTAAACCTGATTTCACTGAAATTTCTCTCAAACGCAAGATGCAAGATTTGCTGTTTAAAAATTGAGTATACAGAATGCAAACAAACGCTTCCCTACAAGTGAATCGCCTAACCATTCAACACAGTACTAAAAACTGAATAGAATGCAGTTTTCACTCAGATGAAAGACGTATGCTTTCCTTCTAAAGAAGTGTTTTCAAAGACATTCACAGAGTGATTCTACAAAGTCTTTTTACAAACGTTGGCTTTTAAACGTGATTTCACTGGAATTTCTGTCAAATGCAGGACGCGAGATTTGCTGTTAAAGAATTGAGTATACAGAATGCGAACAAAAGCTTCCCTACAAGTGAATCGCCTAACCATTCAACAGTTCTAAAAACTAAATAGAATGCAGTTTTCACTCAGATGAAAGACATATGCTTTCCTTCTTAAGAAGTGTTTTCAAAGACATTCACAGAGTGATTCTACAAAGCCTTTTTACTGGCGTTGGCTTTTAAACGTGATTTCACTGCAATTTCTGTCAAATGCAAGACGCGATATTTGCTGTTAAAGAATTGAGTATACAGAATGCAAACAAACGCTTCCCTACAAGTGAATCGCCTTACCATTCAACACAGTAAGAAAAAATGAGTAGAATGCAGTTTTCACTCAGAAGAAAGACGTATGCTTTCTATCTTAAGAAGTGTTTTCAAAGACATTCACAGCATGATTCTACAAAGCCTTTTTTCTGGCCTTGGCTTTTAAACGTGATTTCACTGGAATTTCTGTCAAACGCAAGACGCGAGATTTGCTGTTAAAGAATTGAGTATACAGAATGCAAACAAACGCTTCCCTACAAGGGAATCGCCGAAACATTCAACACCATACTAAAAACTGAATAGAATGCAGTTTTCACTCAGATGAAAGACGTATGCTTTCCTTCTTAAGAAGTGTTTTCAAAGACATTCACAGAGTGATTCTACAAAGCCGTTTTAATGACCTTGGCTTTTAATCGTGATATCACTAGAATTTCTGTCAAATGCAAGACGCGAGATTTGCTGTTAAAGAATTGAGTATACAGAATGCAAACAAAAGCTTCCCTACAAGTGAATCGCCTAACCATTCAACACAGTACTAAAAACTGAGTATAATGCAGTTTTCACTCAGATGAAAGACGTATGCTTTCCTTCTTAAGAAGTGTTTTCAAAGACATTCACAGAGTGATTCTACAAAGCCTTTTTATTGACGTTGGCTTTTAAACGTGATTTCACTGGAATTTCTGTCAAATGCAAGACGCGAGATTTGCTGTTAAAGAATTGAGTATACAGAATGCAAACAAACGCTTCCCTACAAGTGAATCGCCTTACCATTCAACACAGTTCGAAAAACTGAGTAGAATGAAGTTTTCACTCAGAAGAAAGACCTATGCTTTCTATCTTAAGATGTGTTTTCAAAGACATTCACAGCATGATTCTACAAAGCCTTTTTTCTGGCCTTGGCATTTAAATGTGATTTCACTGGAATTTCTGTCAAACACAAGACGCGAGATTTGCTGTTAAAGAATTGAGTATACAGAATGCAAACAAACGCTTCCCTACAAGTGAATCGCCTAACCATTCAACACAGTACTAAAAACTGAATAGAATGCAGTTTTCACTTAGATGAAAGACGTATGGTTTCCTTCTTAAGAAGTGTTTTGAAAGACATTCACAGAGTGATTCTACAAAGCATTTTTACTGATGTTGGATTTTAAACGTGATTTCACTGAAATTTCTGTCAAATGCAAGATGCGAGATTTGCTGTTAAAGAATTGAGTATACAGAATGCAAACAAACGCTTCCCTACAAGGGAATCGCCTAAACATTCAACACCGTACTAAAAACTGAATAGAATGCAGTTTTCACTCAGATGAAAGACGTATGCTTTCCTTCTTAAGAAGTGTTTTCAAAGACATTCACAGAGTGATTCTACAAAGCCTTTTTACTGGTGTTGGCTTTTAAACGTGATTTCACTGGAATTTCTGTCAAATGCAAGACGGGAGATTTGCTGTTAAAGAATTGAGTATACAGAATGCAAACAAACGCTTCAATACAAGTGAATCGCCTAACCTTTCAACACAGTACTAAAAACTGAATAGAATGCAGTTTTCACTCAGATGAAAGACGTATGCTTTCCTTCTTAAGAAGTGTTTTCAAAGACATTCACAGAGTGATTCTACAAAGCCTTTTTACTGACGTTGGCTTTTAAAAGTGATTTCACTGGAATTTCTGTCAAATGCAAGATGCGCGATATGCTGTTAAAGAATTGAGTATACAGAATGCAAACAAACGCTTCCCAACAAGGAAATCGCCTAAACATTCAACACAGTACTAAAAACTGAATAGAATGCAGTTTTCACTCAGATGAAAGACGTATGCTTTCCTTCTTAAGAAGTGTTTTCAAAGACATTCACAGAGTGATTCTACAAAGCCTTTTTACTGACCTTGGCTTTTAAACGTGATTTCACTGGAATTTCTGTCAAATGCCAGACGCGAGATTTGCTGTTAAAGAATTGAGTATACAGAATGCAAACAAACGCTTCCCTACAAGTGAATCCCCTAACCATTCAACACAGTACTAAAAACTGAATGGAATGCAGTTTTCACTCAGATGAAAGACGTATGCTTTCCTTCGTAAGAAGTGTTTTCAAAGACATTCACAGAGTGATTCTACAAAGCCTTTTTACTGGCGTTGGCTTTTAAACGTGATTTCACTGGAATTTCTGTCAAAGGCAAGATGCGAGTTTTGCTGTCAAAGAATTGATTATACAGAATACAAACAGACGGTTCCCTACAAGTGAATCGCCTAAGAATGCAACACAGTAATAAAAACTGAATAGAATGCAGTTCTCACTCAGATGAAAGACGTATGCTTTCCTTCTTAAGAAGTGTTTTCAAAGACATTCACAGAGTGATTCTACAAAGCCTTTTTACTGACGTTGGCTTTTAAACGTGATTTCAATGGAATTTCTGTCAAATGCAAGACGCGAGATTTGCTGTTAAAGAATTGAGTATACAGAATGCAAACAAACGCTTCCCTACAAGTGAATCCCCTAACCATTCAACACAGTACTAAAAACTGAATGGAATGCAGTTTTCACTCAGATGAAAGAGGTATGCTTTCCTTCGTAAGAAGTGTTTTCAAAGGCATTCACAGAGTGATTCTACAAAGCCTTTTTACTGACGTTGGCTTTTAAACGTGATTTCACTGGAATTTCTGTAAAACGCAAGACGCGAGATTTGCTGTTAAAGAATTGAGTATACAGAATGCAAACAAATACTTCCCTACAAGTGAATCGCCTAACCATTCAACACAGTACTAAAAACTGAATAGAATGCAGTTTTCTCTCAGATGAAAGACGTATGCTTTCCTTCTTAAGAAGTGTTTTCAAAGACATTGACAGAGTGATTCTACAAAGCCTTTTTACTGACGTTGGCTTTTAAACGTGATTTCACTGGAATTTCTGTCAAATGCAAGATGTGAGATTTGCTGTTAAAGAATTGAGTATACAGAATGCAAACAAAAGCTTCCCTACAAATAAATCCCCTAACCATTCAACACAGTACTAAAAACTGAATAGAATGCAGTTTTCACTCAGATGAAAGACGTATGCTTTCCTTCTTAAGAAGTGTTTTCAAAGACATTCACAGAGTGATTCTACAAAGCCTTTTTACTGACGTTGGCTTTTAAATGTGATTTCACTGGAATTTCTGTCAAATGCAAGACACGAGGTTTGCTGTTAAATAATTGAGTATACAGAATGCAAACAAACGCTTCCCTCCAAGTGAATCGCCTAACCATTCAACACAGTTCTAATAACTGAATAGAATGCAGTTTTCACTCAGATGAAAGACGTATGCTTTCCTTCTTAAGAAGTGTTTCCAAAAACACTCACAGAGTGAATCAACAAAGCCTTTTTATTGGTGTTGGCTTTTAAACGTGATTTCACTGGAATTTCTGTCAAACGCAAGACGCGAGATTTGCTATTAAAGAATTGAGCATACAGAATGCAAACAAACGCTTCCCTACAAGTGAATCGCCTAAACATTCAACACAGTACTAAAAACTGAATAGAATGCAGTTTTCACTCAGATGAAAGACTTATGCTTTCCTTCTTAAGAAGTGTTTTCAAAGACATTCACAGAGTGATTCTACAAAGCCTTTTTACTGACGTTGGCTTTTAAAAGTGATTTCACTGGAATTTCTGTCAAATGCATGATGCGCGATATGCTGTTAAAGAATTGAGTATACAGAATGCAAACAAACGCTTCCCAACAAGGAAATCGCCTAAACATTCAACACAGTACTAAAAACTGAATAGAATGCAGTTTTCACTCAGATGAAAGACGTATGCTTTCCTTCTTAAGAAGTGTTTTCAAAGACATTCACAGAGTGATTTTACAAAGCCTTTTTACTGGCGTTGGCTTTTAAACGTGATTTCACTGGAATTTCTGTCAAAGGCATGATGCGAGATTTGCTGTTAAAGAATTGAGTATACAGAATGCGAACAAACGCTTCCCTACAAGTGAATCGCCTAACCATTCAACACAGTAGTAAAAACTGAATAGAATGCAGTTTTCACTCAGATGAAAGATGTATGCTTTCCTTCTTAAGAAGTATTTTCAAAGACATTCACAGAGTGATTCTACAAAGCCTTTTTACTGGCGTTGGCTTTTAAACGATATTTCACTGGAATTTCTGTCAAATGCAAGACTCGAGATTTGCTGTTGAAGAATTGAGTATACAGAATGCAAACAAACGCTTCCCTACAAGTGAATCCCCTAACCATTCAACACAGTACTAAAAACTGAATAGAATGCAGTTTTCACTCAGATGAAAGACGTATGCTTTCCTTCTTAAGAAGTGTTTCCAAAAACACTCACAGAGTGAATCTATAAAGCCTTTTTACTGACGTTGGCTTTTAAACGTGATTTCACTGGAATTTCTGTCAAATGCAAGACTCGAGATTTGCTGTTGAAGAATTGAGTATACAGAATGAAAACAAACGCTTCCCTACAAGTGAATCCCCTAACCATTCAACACAGTACTAAAAACTGAATAGAATGCAGTTTTCACTCAGATGAAAGACGTATGCTTTCCTTCTTAAGAAGTGTTTCCAAAAACACTCACAGAGTGAATCTATAAAGCCTTTTTACTGACGTTGGCTTTTAAACGTGATTTCACTGGAATTTCTGTCAAAGGCAAGACGCGAGATTTGCTGTTAAAGAATTGAGTATACAGAATGCAAACAAACGCTTCCCTACAAGTGAATCGCCTAACTATGCAACACTGTACTAAAAACTGAATAGAATGCAGTTTTCACTCAGATGAAAGACGTATGCTTTCCTTCTTAAGAAGTGTTTTCAAAGACATTCACAGAGTGATTCTACAAAGCCTTTTTACTGACATTGGCTTTTAAACGTGATTTCACTGTAATTTTTGTGAAATGCAAGTTGCGTGATTTGCTGTAAAAGAATTGAGTATACAGAATGCAAACAAACGCTTCCCAACAAGGAAATCGCCTAAACATTCAACACAGTACTAAAAACTGAATAGAATGCAGTTTTCACTCAGATGAAAGAGGTATGCTTTCCTTCTTAAGAAGTGTTTTCAAAGACATTCACAGAGTGATTCTACAAAGCCTTTTTACTGGCGTTGGCTTTTAAACGTGATTTCACTGGAATTTCTGTCAAAGGCAAGATGCGAGATTTGCTGTTAAAGAATTGAGTATACAGAATACAAACAAACGGTTTCCTACAAGTGAATCGCCTAACAATGCAACACAGTAATAAAAACTGAATAGAATGCAGTTCTCACTCAGATGAAAGACGTATGCTTTCCTTCTTAAGAAGTGTTTTCAAAGACATTCACAGAGTGATTCTACAAAGCCTTTTTACCGACATTGGCTTTTAAACGTGATTTCACTGGAATTTCTGTCAAATACAAGACACGAGATTTGCTGTTAAAGAATTGAGTATACAGAATGCAAACAAACGCTTCCCTACAAGTGAATCGCCTAACCATGCAACACAGTACTAAAAACTGAATAGAATGCAGTTTTCACTCAGATGAAAGATGTATGCTTTCCTTCTTAAGAAGTTCTTTCAAAGACATTCACAGAGTGATTCTACAAAGCCTTTTTACTGACGTTGGCTTTTAAATGTGATTTCACTGGAATTTCTGTCAAATGCAAGACACGAGGTTTGCTGTTAATGAATTGAGTATACAGAATGCAAACAAACACTTCCCTCCAAGTGAATCGCCTAACCATTCAACACAGTTCTAATAACTGAATAGAATGCAGTTTTCACTCAGATGAAAGACGTATGCTTTCCTTCTAAGAAGTGTTTCCAAAAACACTCACAGAGTGAATCTACAAAGCCTTTTTACTGACGTTGGTTTTTAAACGTGATTTCACTGGAATTTCTGTCAAATGCAAGACGCGAGATTTGCTTTTAAAGAATTGAGTATACAGAATGCAAACAAACGCTTCCCTACAAGTGAATCCCCTAACCATTCAACACAGTACTAAAAACTGAATGGAATGCAGTTTTCACTCAGATGAAAGACGTATGCTTTCCTTCGTAAGAAGTGTTTTCAAAGGCATTCACAGAGTGATTCTACAAAGCCTTTTTACTGACGTTGGCTTTTAAACGTGATTTCACTGGAATTTCTGTAAAACGCAAGATGCAAGATTTGCTGTTAAAGAATTGAGTATACAGAATGCGAACAAACGCTACCCTACAAGTGAATCGCCTAACCATTCAACACAGTACTAAAAACTGAATAGAATGCAGTTTTCACTCAGATGAAAGATGTATGCTTTCCTTCTTAAGAAGTATTTTCAAAGACATTCACAGAGTGATTCTACAAAGCCTTTTTACTGACTTTTGCTTTTATACGTGATTTCACTGGAATTTCTGTAAAACGCCAGATGCGAGATTTGCTGTTAAAGAATTGAGTATACAGAATGCAAACAAATACTTCCCTACAAGTGAATCGCCTAACCATTCAACACAGTACTAAAAACTGAATAGAATGCAGTTTTCAATCAGATGAAAGACGTATGCTTTCCTTCTTAAGAAGTGTTTTCAAAGACATTCACAGAGTGATTCTACAAAGCCTTTTTACTGACGTTGGCTTTTAAACGTGATTTCACTGGAATTCCTGTCAAAGGCAAGACGTGAGATTTGCTGTTAAAGAATTGAGTATACAGAATGCAAACAAACGCTTCCCTACAAGTGAATCGCCTAACAATGCAACACAGTAATAAAAACTGAATAGAATGCAGTTTTCACTCAGATGAAAGACGTATGCTTTCCTTCATAAGAAGTGTTTTCAAAGGCATTCACAGAGTGATTCTACAAAGCCTTTTTACTGACATTGGCTTTTAAACGTGATTTCACTGGAATTTCTGTAAAACACAAGATGCGCGATTTGCTGTGAAAGAATTGAGTATACAGAATGCAACCAAACGCTTCCCTACAAGTGAATCCCCTAACCATTCAACACCGTTCTAAAAACTGAATGGAATGCAGTTTTCACTCAGATGAAAGACGTATGCTTTCCTTCGTAAGAAGTGTTTTCAAAGGCATTCACAGAGTGATTCTACAAAGCCTTTTTACTGACGTTGGCTTTTAAATGTTATTTCACTGGAATTTCTGTAAAACGCCTGATGCGAGATTTGCTGTTAAAGAATTGAGTATACAGAATGCGAACAAACGCTTCCCTACAAGTGAATCGCCTAACCATTCAACACAGTACTAAAAACTGAATAGAATGCAGTTTTCACTCAGATGAAAGATGTATGCTTTCCTTCTTAAGAAGTATTTTCAAAGACATTCACAGAGTGATTCTACAAAGCCTTTTTACTGGCGTTGGCTTTTAAACGATATTTCACTGGAATTTCTGTCAAATGCAAGACTCGAGATTTGCTGTTGAAGAATTGAGTATACAGAATGCAAACAAACGCTTCCCTACAAGTGAATCCCCTAACCATTCAACACAGTACTAAAACTGAATAGAATGCAGTTTTCACTCAGATGAAAGACGTATGCTTTCCTTCTTAAGAAGTGTTTCCAAAAACACTCACAGAGTGAATCTATAAAGCCTTTTTACTGACGTTGGCTTTTAAACGTGATTTCACTGGAATTTCTGTCAAATGCAAGACTCGAGATTTGCTGTTGAAGAATTGAGTATACAGAATGCAAACAAACGCTTCCCTACAAGTGAATCCCCTAACCATTCAACACAGTACTAAAAACTGAATAGAATGCAGTTTTCACTCAGATGAAAGACGTATGCTTTCCTTCTTAAGAAGTGTTTCCAAAAACACTCACAGAGTGAATCTATAAAGCCTTTTTACTGACGTTGGCTTTTAAACGTGATTTCACTGGAATTTCTGTCAAAGGCAAGACGCGAGATTTGCTGTTAAAGAATTGAGTATACAGAATGCAAACAAACGCTTCCCTACAAGTGAATCGCCTAACTATGCAACACAGTACTAAAAACTGAATAGAATGCAGTTTTCACTCAGATGAAAGACGTATGCTTTCCTTCTTAAGAAGTGTTTTCAAAGACATTCACAGAGTGATTCTACAAAGCCTTTTTACTGACATTGGCTTTTAAACGTGATTTCACTGTAATTTTTGTGAAATGCAAGTTGCGTGATTTGCTGTAAAAGAATTGAGTATACAGAATGCAAACAAACGCTTCCCAACAAGGAAATCGCCTAAACATTCAACACAGTACTAAAAACTGAATAGAATGCAGTTTTCACTCAGATGAAAGAGGTATGCTTTCCTTCTTAAGAAGTGTTTTCAAAGACATTCACAGAGTGATTCTACAAAGCCTTTTTACTGGCGTTGGCTTTTAAACGTGATTTCACTGGAATTTCTGTCAAATGCAAGACGCGAGATTTGCTGTTAAAGAATTGAGTATACAGAATGCAAACAAACGCTTCCCTACAAGTGAATCCCCTAACCATTCAACACAGTACTAAAAACTGAATGGAATGCAGTTTTCACTCAGATGAAAGACGTATGCTTTCCTTCGTAAGAAGTGTTTTCAAAGGCATTCACAGAGTGATTCTACAAAGCCTTTTTACTGACGTTGGCTTTTAAACGTGATTTCACTGGAATTTCTGTAAAACGCAAGATGCAAGATTTGCTGTTAAAGAATTGAGTATACAGAATGCGAACAAACGCTACCCTACAAGTGAATCGCCTAACCATTCAACACAGTACTAAAAACTGAATAGAATGCAGTTTTCACTCAGATGAAAGATGTATGCTTTCCTTCTTAAGAAGTATTTTTAAAGACATTCACAGAGTGATTCTACAAAGCCTTTTTACTGACTTTTGCTTTTATACGTGATTTCACTGGAATTTCTGTAAAACGCCAGATGCGAGATTTGCTGTTAAAGAATTGAGTATACAGAATGCAAACAAATACTTCCCTACAAGTGAATCGCCTAACCATTCAACACAGTACTAAAAACTGAATAGAATGCAGTTTTCAATCAGATGAAAGACGTATGCTTTCCTTCTTAAGAAGTGTTTTCAAAGACATTCACAGAGTGATTCTACAAAGCCTTTTTACTGACGTTGGCTTTTAAACGTGATTTCACTGGAATTCCTGTCAAAGGCAAGACGTGAGATTTGCTGTTAAAGAATTGAGTATACAGAATGCAAACAAACGCTTCCCTACAAGTGAATCGCCTAACAATGCAACACAGTAATAAAAACTGAATAGAATGCAGTTTTCACTCAGATGAAAGACGTATGCTTTCCTTCATAAGAAGTGTTTTCAAAGACATTCACAGAGTGATTCTACAAAGCCTTTTTACTGACATTGGCTTTTAAACGTGATTTCACTGTAATTTTTGTGAAATGCAAGTTGCGTGATTTGCTGTAAAAGAATTGAGTATACAGAATGCAAACAAACGCTTCCCAACAAGGAAATCGCCTAAACATTCAACACAGTACTAAAAACTGAATAGAATGCAGTTTTCACTCAGATGAAAGAGGTATGCTTTCCTTCTTAAGAAGTGTTTTCAAAGACATTCACAGAGTGATTCTACAAAGCCTTTTTACTGGCGTTGGCTTTTAAACGTGATTTCACTGGAATTTCTGTCAAAGGCAAGATGCGAGATTTGCTGTTAAAGAATTGAGTATACAGAATACAAACAAACGGTTTCCTACAAGTGAATCGCCTAACAATGCAACACAGTAATAAAAACTGAATAGAATGCAGTTCTCACTCAGATGAAAGACGTATGCTTTCCTTCTTAAGAAGTGTTTTCAAAGACATTCACAGAGTGATTCTACAAAGCCTTTTTACCGACATTGGCTTTTAAACGTGATTTCACTGGAATTTCTGTCAAATACAAGACACGAGATTTGCTGTTAAAGAATTGAGTATACAGAATGCAAACAAACGCTTCCCTACAAGTGAATCGCCTAACCATGCAACACAGTACTAAAAACTGAATAGAATGCAGTTTTCACTCAGATGAAAGATGTATGCTTTCCTTCTTAAGAAGTTCTTTCAAAGACATTCACAGAGTGATTCTACAAAGCCTTTTTACTGACGTTGGCTTTTAAATGTGATTTCACTGGAATTTCTGTCAAATGCAAGACACGAGGTTTGCTGTTAATGAATTGAGTATACAGAATGCAAACAAACACTTCCCTCCAAGTGAATCGCCTAACCATTCAACACAGTTCTAATAACTGAATAGAATGCAGTTTTCACTCAGATGAAAGACGTATGCTTTCCTTCTAAGAAGTGTTTCCAAAAACACTCACAGAGTGAATCTACAAAGCCTTTTTACTGACGTTGGTTTTTAAACGTGATTTCACTGGAATTTCTGTCAAATGCAAGACGCGAGATTTGCTTTTAAAGAATTGAGTATACAGAATGCAAACAAACGCTTCCCTACAAGTGAATCCCCTAACCATTCAACACAGTACTAAAAACTGAATGGAATGCAGTTTTCACTCAGATGAAAGACGTATGCTTTCCTTCGTAAGAAGTGTTTTCAAAGGCATTCACAGAGTGATTCTACAAAGCCTTTTTACTGACGTTGGCTTTTAAACGTGATTTCACTGGAATTTCTGTAAAACGCAAGATGCAAGATTTGCTGTTAAAGAATTGAGTATACAGAATGCGAACAAACGCTACCCTACAAGTGAATCGCCTAACCATTCAACACAGTACTAAAAACTGAATAGAATGCAGTTTTCACTCAGATGAAAGATGTATGCTTTCCTTCTTAAGAAGTATTTTCAAAGACATTCACAGAGTGATTCTACAAAGCCTTTTTACTGACTTTTGCTTTTATACGTGATTTCACTGGAATTTCTGTAAAACGCCAGATGCGAGATTTGCTGTTAAAGAATTGAGTATACAGAATGCAAACAAATACTTCCCTACAAGTGAATCGCCTAACCATTCAACACAGTACTAAAAACTGAATAGAATGCAGTTTTCAATCAGATGAAAGACGTATGCTTTCCTTCTTAAGAAGTGTTTTCAAAGACATTCACAGAGTGATTCTACAAAGCCTTTTTACTGACGTTGGCTTTTAAACGTGATTTCACTGGAATTCCTGTCAAAGGCAAGACGTGAGATTTGCTGTTAAAGAATTGAGTATACAGAATGCAAACAAACGCTTCCCTACAAGTGAATCGCCTAACAATGCAACACAGTAATAAAAACTGAATAGAATGCAGTTTTCACTCAGATGAAAGACGTATGCTTTCCTTCATAAGAAGTGTTTTCAAAGGCATTCACAGAGTGATTCTACAAAGCCTTTTTACTGACATTGGCTTTTAAACGTGATTTCACTGGAATTTCTGTAAAACACAAGATGCGCGATTTGCTGTGAAAGAATTGAGTATACAGAATGCAACCAAACGCTTCCCTACAAGTGAATCCCCTAACCATTCAACACCGTTCTAAAAACTGAATGGAATGCAGTTTTCACTCAGATGAAAGACGTATGCTTTCCTTCGTAAGAAGTGTTTTCAAAGGCATTCACAGAGTGATTCTACAAAGCCTTTTTACTGACGTTGGCTTTTAAATGTTATTTCACTGGAATTTCTGTAAAACGCCTGATGCGAGATTTGCTGTTAAAGAATTGAGTATACAGAATGCGAACAAACGCTTCCCTACAAGTGAATCGCCTAACCATTCAACACAGTACTAAAAACTGAATAGAATGCAGTTTTCACTCAGATGAAAGATGTATGCTTTCCTTCTTAAGAAGTATTTTCAAAGACATTCACAGAGTGATTCTACAAAGCCTTTTTACTGGCGTTGGCTTTTAAACGATATTTCACTGGAATTTCTGTCAAATGCAAGACTCGAGATTTGCTGTTGAAGAATTGAGTATACAGAATGCAAACAAACGCTTCCCTACAAGTGAATCCCCTAACCATTCAACACAGTACTAAAACTGAATAGAATGCAGTTTTCACTCAGATGAAAGACGTATGCTTTCCTTCTTAAGAAGTGTTTCCAAAAACACTCACAGAGTGAATCTATAAAGCCTTTTTACTGACGTTGGCTTTTAAACGTGATTTCACTGGAATTTCTGTCAAATGCAAGACTCGAGATTTGCTGTTGAAGAATTGAGTATACAGAATGCAAACAAACGCTTCCCTACAAGTGAATCCCCTAACCATTCAACACAGTACTAAAAACTGAATAGAATGCAGTTTTCACTCAGATGAAAGACGTATGCTTTCCTTCTTAAGAAGTGTTTCCAAAAACACTCACAGAGTGAATCTATAAAGCCTTTTTACTGACGTTGGCTTTTAAACGTGATTTCACTGGAATTTCTGTCAAAGGCAAGACGCGAGATTTGCTGTTAAAGAATTGAGTATACAGAATGCAAACAAACGCTTCCCTACAAGTGAATCGCCTAACTATGCAACACAGTACTAAAAACTGAATAGAATGCAGTTTTCACTCAGATGAAAGACGTATGCTTTCCTTCTTAAGAAGTGTTTTCAAAGACATTCACAGAGTGATTCTACAAAGCCTTTTTACTGACATTGGCTTTTAAACGTGATTTCACTGTAATTTTTGTGAAATGCAAGTTGCGTGATTTGCTGTAAAAGAATTGAGTATACAGAATGCAAACAAACGCTTCCCAACAAGGAAATCGCCTAAACATTCAACACAGTACTAAAAACTGAATAGAATGCAGTTTTCACTCAGATGAAAGAGGTATGCTTTCCTTCTTAAGAAGTGTTTTCAAAGACATTCACAGAGTGATTCTACAAAGCCTTTTTACTGGCGTTGGCTTTTAAACGTGATTTCACTGGAATTTCTGTCAAATGCAAGACGCGAGATTTGCTGTTAAAGAATTGAGTATACAGAATGCAAACAAACGCTTCCCTACAAGTGAATCCCCTAACCATTCAACACAGTACTAAAAACTGAATGGAA
Source organism: Phyllotis vaccarum (assembly GCA_033318265.1). Classification (NCBI taxonomy): domain Eukaryota; kingdom Metazoa; phylum Chordata; class Mammalia; order Rodentia; family Cricetidae; genus Phyllotis; species Phyllotis vaccarum. Next base: position 167,433,418 of record JARWLC010000009.1, read on the forward strand.
TGCAGTTTTCACTCAGATGAAAGACGTATGCTTTCCTTCGTAAGAAGTGTTTTCAAAGGCATTCACAGAGTGATTCTACAAAGCCTTTTTACTGACGTTGGCTTTTAAACGTGATTTCACTGGAATTTCTGTAAAACGCAAGATGCAAGATTTGCTGTTAAAGAATTGAGTATACAGAATGCGAACAAACGCTACCCTACAAGTGAATCGCCTAACCATTCAACACAGTACTAAAAACTGAATAGAATGCAGTTTTCACTCAGATGAAAGATGTATGCTTTCCTTCTTAAGAAGTATTTTTAAAGACATTCACAGAGTGATTCTACAAAGCCTTTTTACTGACTTTTGCTTTTATACGTGATTTCACTGGAATTTCTGTAAAACGCCAGATGCGAGATTTGCTGTTAAAGAATTGAGTATACAGAATGCAAACAAATACTTCCCTACAAGTGAATCGCCTAACCATTCAACACAGTACTAAAAACTGAATAGAATGCAGTTTTCAATCAGATGAAAGACGTATGCTTTCCTTCTTAAGAAGTGTTTTCAAAGACATTCACAGAGTGATTCTACAAAGCCTTTTTACTGACGTTGGCTTTTAAACGTGATTTCACTGGAATTCCTGTCAAAGGCAAGACGTGAGATTTGCTGTTAAAGAATTGAGTATACAGAATGCAAACAAACGCTTCCCTACAAGTGAATCGCCTAACAATGCAACACAGTAATAAAAACTGAATAGAATGCAGTTTTCACTCAGATGAAAGACGTATGCTTTCCTTCATAAGAAGTGTTTTCAAAGGCATTCACAGAGTGATTCTACAAAGCCTTTTTACTGACATTGGCTTTTAAACGTGATTTCACTGGAATTTCTGTAAAACACAAGATGCGCGATTTGCTGTGAAAGAATTGAGTATACAGAATGCAACCAAACGCTTCCCTACAAGTGAATCCCCTAACCATTCAACACCGTTCTAAAAACTGAATAGAATGCAGTTTTCACTCAGATGAAAGACGTATGCTTTCCTTCTTAAGAAGTGTTTTCAAAGACATTCACAGAGTGATTCTACAAAGCTTTTTTACTGACTTTTGCTTTTATACGTGATTTCACTGGAATTTCTGACAAACGCAAGACGCGAGATTTGCTGTTAAAGAATTGAGTAAACAGAATGCAAACAAATACTTCCCTACAAGTGAATCGCCTAACCATTCAACACAGTACTAAAAACTGAATAGAATGCAGTTTTCACTCAGATGAAGGACGTATGCTTTCCTTCTTAAGAAGTCTTTTCAAAGACATTCACAGAGTGATTCTACAAAGCCTTTTTACTGGCGTTGGCTTTTAAACGTGATTTCACTGGAATTTCTGTCAAATGCAAGACGTGAGATTTGCTGTTAAAGAATTGAGTATACAGAATGCAAACAAACGCTTCCCTACAAGTGAATCCCCTAACCATTCAACACAGTACTAAAAACTGAATGGAATGCAGTTTTCACTCAGATGAAAGACGTATGCTTTCCTTCTTAAGAAGTGTTTTCAAAGACATTCACAGAGTGATTCTACAAAGCCTTTTTACTGACGTTGGCTTTTAAACGTGATTTCACTGGAATTCCTGTCAAAGGCAAGACACGAGATTTGCTGTTAAAGAATTGAGTATACAGAATGCAAACAAATACTTCCCTACAAGTGAATCGCCTAACAATGCAACACAGTAATAAAAACTGAATAGAATGCAGTTTTCACTCAGATGAAAGACGTATGCTTTCCTTCATAAGAAGTGTTTTCAAAGGCATTCACAGAGTGATTCTACAAAGCCTTTTTACTGACATTGGCTTTTAAACGTGATTTCACTGGAATTTCTGTAAAACACAAGATGCGCGATTTGCTGTTAAAGAATTGAGTATACAGAATGCAACCAAACGCTTCCCTACAAGTGAATCCCCTAACCATTCAACACAGTACTAAAAACTGAATGGAATGCAGTTTTCACTCAGATGAAAGACGTATGCTTTCCTTCTTAAGAAGTGTTTTCAAAGACATTCACAAAGTGATTCTACAAAGCCTTTTTACTGACGTTGGCTTTTAAACGTGATTTCACTGTAATTTTTGTGAAATGCAAGTTGCGTGATTTGCTGTAAAAGAATTGAGTATACAGAATGCAAACAAACGCTTCCCAACAAGGAAATCGCCTAAACATTCAACACAGTACTAAAAACTGAATAGAATGCAGTTTTCACTCAGATGAAAGAGGTATGCTTTCCTTCTTAAGAAGTGTTTTCAAAGACATTCACAGAGTGATTCTACAAAGCCTTTTTACTGGCGTTGGCTTTTAAACGTGATTTCACTGGAATTTCTGTCAAAGGCAAGATGCGAGATTTGCTGTTAAAGAATTGAGTATACAGAATACAAACAAACGGTTTCCTACAAGTGAATCGCCTAACAATGCAACACAGTAATAAAAACTGAATAGAATGCAGTTCTCACTCAGATGAAAGACGTATGCTTTCCTTCTTAAGAAGTGTTTTCAAAGACATTCACAGAGTGATTCTACAAAGCCTTTTTACCGACATTGGCTTTTAAACGTGATTTCACTGGAATTTCTGTCAAATGCAAGACACGAGATTTGCTGTTAAAGAATTGAGTATACAGAATGCAAACAAACGCTTCCCTACAAGTGAATCGCCTAACCATGCAACACAGTACTAAAAACTGAATAGAATGCAGTTTTCACTCAGATGAAAGATGTATGCTTTCCTTCTTAAGAAGTTCTTTCAAAGACATTCACAGAGTGATTCTACAAAGCCTTTTTACTGACGTTGGCTTTTAAATGTGATTTCACTGGAATTTCTGTCAAATGCAAGACACGAGGTTTGCTGTTAATGAATTGAGTATACAGAATGCAAACAAACACTTCCCTCCAAGTGAATCGCCTAACCATTCAACACAGTTCTAATAACTGAATAGAATGCAGTTTTCACTCAGATGAAAGACGTATGCTTTCCTTCTAAGAAGTGTTTCCAAAAACACTCACAGAGTGAATCTACAAAGCCTTTTTACTGACGTTGGTTTTTAAACATGATTTCACTGGAATTTCTGTCAAATGCAAGACGCGAGATTTGCTGTTAAAGAATTGAGTATACAGAATGCAAACAAACGCTTCCCTACAAGTGAATCCCCTAACCATTCAACACAGTACTAAAAACTGAATGGAATGCAGTTTTCACTCAGATGAAAGATGTATGCTTTACTTCGTAAGAAGTGTTTTCAAAGGCATTCACAGAGTGATTCTACAAAGCCTTTTTACTGACGTTGGCTTTTAAACGTGATTTCACTGGAATTTCTGTAAAACGCAAGATGCAAGATTTGCTGTTAAAGAATTGAGTATACAGAATGCGAACAAACGCTACCCTACAAGTGAATCGCCTAACCATTCAACACAGTACTAAAAACTGAGTAGAATGCAGTTTTCACTCAGATGAAAGATGTATGCTTTCCTTCTTAAGAAGTATTTTCAAAGACATTCACAGAGTGATTCTACAAAGCCTTTTTACTGACTTTTGCTTTTATACGTGATTTCACTGGAATTTCTGTAAAACGCCAGATGCGAGATTTGCTGTTAAAGAATTGAGTATACAGAATGCAAACAAATACTTCCCTACAAGTGAATCGCCTAACCATTCAACACAGTACTAAAAACTGAATAGAATGCAGTTTTCAATCAGATGAAAGACGTATGCTTTCCTTCTTAAGAAGTGTTTTCAAAGACATTCACAGAGTGATTCTACAAAGCCTTTTTACTGACGTTGGCTTTTAAACGTGATTTCACTGGAATTCCTGTCAAAGGCAAGACGTGAGATTTGCTGTTAAAGAATTGAGTATACAGAAAGCAAACAAACGCTTCCCTACAAGTGAATCGCCTAACAATGCAACACAGTAATAAAAACTGAATAGAATGCAGTTTTCACTCAGATGAAAGACGTATGCTTTCCTTCATAAGAAGTGTTTTCAAAGGCATTCACAGAGTGATTCTACAAAGCCTTTTTACTGACATTGGCTTTTAAACGTGATTTCACTGGAATTTCTGTAAAACACAAGATGCGCGATTTGCTGTGGAAGAATTGAGTATACAGAATGCAACCAAACGCTTCCCTACAAGTGAATCCCCTAACCATTCAACACCGTTCTAAAAACTGAATAGAATGCAGTTTTCACTCAGATGAAAGACGTATGCTTTCCTTCTTAAGAAGTGTTTTCAAAGACATTCACAGAGTGATTCTACAAAGCTTTTTTACTGACTTTTGCTTTTATACGTGATTTCACTGGAATTTCTGACAAACGCAAGACGCGAGATTTGCTGTTAAAGAATTGAGTAAACAGAATGCAAACAAATACTTCCCTACAAGTGAATCGCCTAACCATTCAACACAGTACTAAAAACTGAATAGAATGCAGTTTTCACTCAGATGAAGGACGTATGCTTTCCTTCTTAAGAAGTCTTTTCAAAGACATTCACAGAGTGATTCTACAAAGCCTTTTTACTGGCGTTGGCTTTTAAACGTGATTTCACTGGAATTTCTGTCAAATGCAAGACGTGAGATTTGCTGTTAAAGAATTGAGTATACAGAATGCAAACAAACGCTTCCCTACAAGTGAATCCCCTAACCATTCAACACAGTACTAAAAACTGAATGGAATGCAGTTTTCACTCAGATGAAAGACGTATGCTTTCCTTCGTAAGAAGTGTTTTCAAAGGCATTCACAGAGTGATTCTACAAAGCCTTTTTACTGACGTTGGCTTTTAAACGTGATTTCACTGGAATTTCTGTCAAACTCAAGACGCGAGATTTGCTGTTAAAGAATTGAGTATACAGAATGCAAACAAATACTTCCCTACAAGTGAATCGCCTAACAATGCAACACAGTAATAAAAACTGAATAGAATGCAGTTTTCACTCAGATGAAAGACGTATGCTTTCCTTCATAAGAAGTGTTTTCAAAGGCATTCACAGAGTGATTCTACAAAGCCTTTTTACTGACATTGGCTTTTAAACGTGATTTCACTGGAATTTCTGTAAAACACAAGATGCGCGATTTGCTGTTAAAGAATTGAGTATACAGAATGCAACCAAACGCTTCCCTACAAGTGAATCCCCTAACCATTCAACACAGTACTAAAAACTGAATGGAATGCAGTTTTCACTCAGATGAAAGACGTATGCTTTCCTTCTTAAGAAGTGTTTTCAAAGACATTCACAGAGTGATTCTACAAAGCCTTTTTACTGACGTTGGCTTTTAAATGTGATTTCACTGGAATTTCTGTCAAATGCAAGACACGAGGTTTGCTGTTAATGAATTGAGTATACAGAATGCAAACAAACACTTCCCTCCAAGTGAATCGCCTAACCATTCAACACAGTTCTAATAACTGAATAGAATGCAGTTTTCACTCAGATGAAAGACGTATGCTTTCCTTCTAAGAAGTGTTTCCAAAAACACTCACAGAGTGAATCTACAAAGCCTTTTTACTGAGGTTGGTTTTTAAACGTGATTTCACTGGAATTTCTGTCAAATGCAAGACGCGAGATTTGCTGTTAAAGAATTGAGTATACAGAATGCAAACAAACGCTTCCCTACAAGTGAATCCCCTAACCATTCAACACAGTACTAAAAACTGAATGGAATGCAGTTTTCACTCAGATGAAAGACGTATGCTTTCCTTCGTAAGAAGTGTTTTCAAAGGCATTCACAGAGTGATTCTACAAAGCCTTTTTACTGACGTTGGCTTTTAAACGTGATTTCACTGGAATTTCTGTAAAACGCAAGATGCAAGATTTGCTGTTAAAGAATTGAGTATACAGAATGCGAACAAACGCTACCCTACAAGTGAATCGCCTAACCATTCAACACAGTACTAAAAACTGAATAGAATGCAGTTTTCACTCAGATGAAAGATGTATGCTTTCCTTCTTAAGAAGTATTTTCAAAGACATTCACAGAGTGATTCTACAAAGCCTTTTTACTGACTTTTGCTTTTATACGTGATTTCACTGGAATTTCTGTAAAACGCCAGATGCGAGATTTGCTGTTAAAGAATTGAGTATACAGAATGCAAACAAATACTTCCCTACAAGTGAATCACCTAACCATTCAACACAGTACTAAAAACTGAATAGAATGCAGTTTTCAATCAGATGAAAGACGTATGCTTTCCTTCTTAAGAAGTGTTTTCAAAGACATTCACAGAGTGATTCTACAAAGCCTTTTTACTGACGTTGGCTTTTATACGTGATTTCACTGGAATTCCTGTCAAAGGCAAGACGTGAGATTTGCTGTTAAAGAATTGAGTATACAGAATGCAAACAAACGCTTCCCTACAAGTGAATCGCCTAACAATGCAACACAGTAATAAAAACTGAATAGAATGCAGTTTTCACTCAGATGAAAGACGTATGCTTTCCTTCATAAGAAGTGTTTTCAAAGGCATTCACAGAGTGATTCTACAAAGCCTTTTTACTGACATTGGCTTTTAAACGTGATTTCACTGGAATTTCTGTAAAACACAAGATGCGCGATTTGCTGTGAAAGAATTGAGTATACAGAATGCAACCAAACGCTTCCCTACAAGTGAATCCCCTAACCATTCAACACCGTTCTAAAAACTGAATAGAATGCAGTTTTCACTCAGATGAAAGACGTATGCTTTCCTTCTTAAGAAGTGTTTTCAAAGACATTCACAGAGTGATTCTACAAAGCTTTTTTACTGACTTTTGCTTTTATACGTGATTTCACTGGAATTTCTGACAAACGCAAGACGTGAGATTTGCTGTTAAAGAATTGAGTAAACAGAATGCAAACAAATACTTCCCTACAAGTGAATCGCCTAACCATTCAACACAGTACTAAAAACTGAATAGAATGCAGTTTTCACTCAGATGAAGGACGTATGCTTTCCTTCTTAAGAAGTCTTTTCAAAGACATTCACAGAGTGATTCTACAAAGCCTTTTTACTGGCGTTGGCTTTTAAACGTGATTTCACTGGAATTTCTGTCAAATGCAAGACGCGAGATTTGCTGTTAAGGAATTGAGTATACAGAATGCAAACAAACGCTTCCCTACAAGTGAATCCCCTAACCATTCAACACAGTACTAAAAACTGAATAGAATGCAGTTTTCACTCAGATGAAAGACGTATGCTTTCCTTCTTAAGAAGTGTTTTCAAAGACATTCACAGAGTGATTCTACAAAGCCTTTTTACTGACGTTGGCTTTTAAACGTGATTTCACTGGAATTCCTGTCAAAGGCAAGACACGAGATTTGCTGTTAAAGAATTGAGTATACAGAATGCAAACAAACACTTCCCTACAAGTGAATCGCCTAACAATGCAACACAGTAATAAAAACTGAATAGAATGCAGTTTTCACTCAGATGAAAGACGTATGCTTTCCTTCATAAGAAGTGTTTTCAAAGGCATTCACAGAGTGATTCTACAAAGCCTTTTTACTGACATTGGCTTTTAAACGTGATTTCACTGGAATTTCTGTAAAACACAAGATGCGCGATTTGCTGTTAAAGAATTGAGTATACAGAATGCAAACAAACGCTTCCATACAAGTGAATCCCCTAACCATTCAACACAGTACTAAAAACTGAATGGAATGCAGTTTTCACTCAGATGAAAGACGTATGCTTTCCTTCGTAAGAAGTGTTTTCAAAGGCATTCACAGAGTGATTCTACAAAGCCTTTTTACTGATGTTGGCTTTTAAACGTGATTTCACTGGAATTCCTGTCAAAGGCAAGACACGAGATTTGCTGTTAAAGAATTGAGTATACAGAATGCAAACAAACACTTCCCTACAAGTGAATCGCCTAACAATGCAACACAGTAATAAAAACTGAATAGAATGCAGTTTTCACTCAGATGAAAGACGTATGCTTTCCTTCATAAGAAGTGTTTTCAAAGACATTCACAGAGTGATTCTACAAAGCCTTTTTACTGACGTTGGCTTTTAAACGTGATTTCACTGGAATTCCTGTCAAAGGCAAGACACGAGATTTGCTGTTAAAGAATTGAGTATACAGAATGCAAACAAACACTTCCCTACAAGTGAATCGCCTAACAATGCAACACAGTAATAAAAACTGAATAGAATGCAGTTTTCACTCAGATGAAAGATGTATGCTTTCCTTCTTAAGAAGTATTTTCAAAGACATTCACAGAGTGATTCTATAAAGCCTTTTTACTGGCCTTGGCTTTTAAACGATATTTCACTGGAATTTCTGTCAAATGCAAGACTCGAGATTTGCTGTTGAAGAATTGAGTATACAGAATGCAAACAAACGCTTCCCTACAAGTGAATCCCCTAACCATTCAACACAGTACTAAAAACTGAATAGAATGCAGTTTTCACTCAGATGAAAGACGTATGCTTTCCTTCTTAAGAAGTGTTTCCAAAAACACTCACAGAGTGAATCTATAAAGCCTTTTTACTGACGTTGGCTTTTAAACGTGATTTCACTGGAATTTCTGTCAAATGCAAGACTCGAGATTTGCTGTTGAAGAATTGAGTATACAGAATGCAAACAAACGCTTCCCTACAAGTGAATCCCCTAACCATTCAACACAGTACTAAAAACTGAATAGAATGCAGTTTTCACTCAGATGAAAGACGTATGCTTTCCTTCTTAAGAAGTGTTTCCAAAAACACTCACAGAGTGAATCTATAAAGCCTTTTTACTGACGTTGGCTTTTAAACGTGATTTCACTGGAATTTCTGTCAAAGGCAAGACGCGAGATTTGCTGTTAAAGAATTGAGTATACAGAATGCAAACAAACGCTTCCCTACAAGTGAATCGCCTAACTATGCAACACAGTACTAAAAACTGAATAGAATGCAGTTTTCACTCAGATGAAAGACGTATGCTTTCCTTCTTAAGAAGTGTTTTCAAAGACATTCACAGAGTGATTCTACAAAGCCTTTTTACTGACATTGGCTTTTAAACGTGATTTCACTGTAATTTTTGTGAAATGCAAGTTGCGTGATTTGCTGTAAAAGAATTGAGTATACAGAATGCAAACAAACGCTTCCCAACAAGGAAATCGCCTAAACATTCAACACAGTACTAAAAACTGAATAGAATGCAGTTTTCACTCAGATGAAAGAGGTATGCTTTCCTTCTTAAGAAGTGTTTTCAAAGACATTCACAGAGTGATTCTACAAAGCCTTTTTACTGGCGTTGGCTTTTAAACGTGATTTCACTGGAATTTCTGTCAAAGGCAAGATGCGAGATTTGCTGTTAAAGAATTGAGTATACAGAATACAAACAAACGGTTTCCTACAAGTGAATCGCCTAACAATGCAACACAGTAATAAAAACTGAATAGAATGCAGTTCTCACTCAGATGAAAGACGTATGCTTTCCTTCTTAAGAAGTGTTTTCAAAGACATTCACAGAGTGATTCTACAAAGCCTTTTTACCGACATTGGCTTTTAAACGTGATTTCACTGGAATTTCTGTCAAATGCAAGACACGAGATTTGCTGTTAAAGAATTGAGTATACAGAATGCAAACAAACGCTTCCCTACAAGTGAATCGCCTAACCATGCAACACAGTACTAAAAACTGACTAGAATGCAGTTTTCACTCAGATGAAAGATGTATGCTTTCCTTCTTAAGAAGTTCTTTCAAAGACATTCACAGAGTGATTCTACAAAGCCTTTTTACTGACGTTGGCTTTTAAATGTGATTTCACTGGAATTTCTGTCAAATGCAAGACACGAGGTTTGCTGTTAATGAATTGAGTATACAGAATGCAAACAAACACTTCCCTCCAAGTGAATCGCCTAACCATTCAACACAGTTCTAATAACTGAATAGAATGCAGTTTTCACTCAGATGAAAGACGTATGCTTTCCTTCTAAGAAGTGTTTCCAAAAACACTCACAGAGTGAATCTACAAAGCCTTTTTACTGACGTTGGTTTTTAAACGTGATTTCACTGGAATTTCTGTCAAATGCAAGACGCGAGATTTGCTGTTAAAGAATTGAGTATACAGAATGCAAACAAACGCTTCCCTACAAGTGAATCCCCTAACCATTCAACACAGTACTAAAAACTGAATGGAATGCAGTTTTCACTCAGATGAAAGACGTATGCTTTCCTTCGTAAGAAGTGTTTTCAAAGGCATTCACAGAGTGATTCTACAAAGCCTTTTTACTGACGTTGGCTTTTAAACGTGATTTCACTGGAATTTCTGTAAAACGCAAGATGCAAGATTTGCTGTTAAAGAATTGAGTATACAGAATGCGAACAAACGCTACCCTACAAGTGAATCGCCTAACCATTCAACACAGTACTAAAAACTGAATAGAATGCAGTTTTCACTCAGATGAAAGATGTATGCTTTCCTTCTTAAGTAGTATTTTCAAAGACATTCACAGAGTGATTCTACAAAGCCTTTTTACTGACTTTTGCTTTTATACGTGATTTCACTGGAATTTCTGTAAAACGCCAGATGCGAGATTTGCTGTTAAAGAATTGAGTATACAGAATGCAAACAAATACTTCCCTACAAGTGAATCGCCTAACCATTCAACACAGTACTAAAAACTGAATAGAATGCAGTTTTCAATCAGATGAAAGACGTATGCTTTCCTTCTTAAGAAGTGTTTTCAAAGACATTCACAGAGTGATTCTACAAAGCCTTTTTACTGACGTTGGCTTTTAAACGTGATTTCACTGGAATTCCTGTCAAAGGCAAGACGTGAGATTTGCTGTTAAAGAATTGAGTATACAGAATGCAAACAAACGCTTCCCTACAAGTGAATCGCCTAACAATGCAACACAGTAATAAAAACTGAATAGAATGCAGTTTTCACTCAGATGAAAGACGTATGCTTTCCTTCATAAGAAGTGTTTTCAAAGGCATTCACAGAGTGATTCTACAAAGCCTTTTTACTGACATTGGCTTTTAAACGTGATTTCACTGGAATTTCTGTAAAACACAAGATGCGCGATTTGCTGTGAAAGAATTGAGTATACAGAATGCAACCAAATGCTTCCCTACAAGTGAATCCCCTAACCATTCAACACCGTTCTAAAAACTGAATAGAATGCAGTTTTCACTCAGATGAAAGACGTATGCTTTCCTTCTTAAGAAGTGTTTTCAAAGACATTCACAGAGTGATTCTACAAAGCTTTTTTACTGACTTTTGCTTTTATACGTGATTTCACTGGAATTTCTGACAAACGCAAGACGCGAGATTTGCTGTTAAAGAATTGAGTAAACAGAATGCAAACAAATACTTCCCTACAAGTGAATCGCCTAACCATTCAACACAGTACTAAAAACTGAATAGAATGCAGTTTTCACTCAGATGAAGGACGTATGCTTTCCTTCTTAAGAAGTCTTTTCAAAGACATTCACAGAGTGATTCTACAAAGCCTTTTAATGGCGTTGGCTTTTAAACGTGATTTCACTGGAATTTCTGTCAAATGCAAGACGCGAGATTTGCTGTTAAAGAATTGAGTATACAGAATGCAAACAAACGCTTCCCTACAAGTGAATCCCCTAACCATTCAACACAGTACTAAAAACTGAATGGAATGCAGTTTTCACTCAGATGAAAGACGTATGCTTTCCTTCTTAAGAAGTGTTTTCAAAGACATTCACAGAGTGATTCTACAAAGCCTTTTTACTGACGTTGGCTTTTAAACGTGATTTCACTGGAATTCCTGTCAAAGGCAAGACACGAGATTTGCTGTTAAAGAATTGAGTATACAGAATGCAAACAAATACTTCCCTACAAGTGAATCGCCTAACAATGCAACACAGTAATAAAAACTGAATAGAATGCAGTTTTCACTCAGATGAAAGACGTATGCTTTCCTTCATAAGAAGTGTTTTCAAAGGCATTCACAGAGTGATTCTACAAAGCCTTTTTACTGACATTGGCTTTTAAACGTGATTTCACTGGAATTTCTGTAAAACACAAGATGCGCGATTTGCTGTTAAAGAATTGAGTATACAGAATGCAACCAAACGCTTCCCTACAAGTGAATCCCCTAACCATTCAACACAGTACTAAAAACTGAATGGAATGCAGTTTTCACTCAGATGAAAGACGTATGCTTTCCTTCTTAAGAAGTGTTTTCAAAGACATTCACAGAGTGATTCTACAAAGCCTTTTTACTGACATTGGCTTTTAAACGTGATTTCACTGTAATTTTTGTGAAATGCAAGTTGCGTGATTTGCTGTAAAAGAATTGAGTATACAGAATGCAAACAAACGCTTCCCAACAAGGAAATCGCCTAAACATTCAACACAGTACTAAAAACTGAATAGAATGCAGTTTTCACTCAGATGAAAGAGGTATGCTTTCCTTCTTAAGAAGTGTTTTCAAAGACATTCACAGAGTGATTCTACAAAGCCTTTTTACTGGCGTTGGCTTTTAAACGTGATTTCACTGGAATTTCTGTCAAAGGCAAGATGCGAGATTTGCTGTTAAAGAATTGAGTATACAGAATACAAACAAACGGTTTCCTACAAGTGAATCGCCTAACAATGCAACACAGTAATAAAAACTGAATAGAATGCAGTTCTCACTCAGATGAAAGACGTATGCTTTCCTTCTTAAGAAGTGTTTTCAAAGACATTCACAGAGTGATTCTACAAAGCCTTTTTACCGACATTGGCTTTTAAACGTGATTTCACTGGAATTTCTGTCAAATGCAAGACACGAGATTTGCTGTTAAAGAATTGAGTATACAGAATGCAAACAAACGCTTCCCTACAAGTGAATCGCCTAACCATGCAACACAGTACTAAAAACTGAATAGAATGCAGTTTTCACTCAGATGAAAGATGTATGCTTTCCTTCTTAAGAAGTTCTTTCAAAGACATTCACAGAGTGATTCTACAAAGCCTTTTTACTGACGTTGGCTTTTAAATGTGATTTCACTGGAATTTCTGTCAAATGCAAGACACGAGGTTTGCTGTTAATGAATTGAGTATACAGAATGCAAACAAACACTTCCCTCCAAGTGAATCGCCTAACCATTCAACACAGTTCTAATAACTGAATAGAATGCAGTTTTCACTCAGATGAAAGACGTATGCTTTCCTTCTAAGAAGTGTTTCCAAAAACACTCACAGAGTGAATCTACAAAGCCTTTTTACTGACGTTGGTTTTTAAACGTGATTTCACTGGAATTTCTGTCAAATGCAAGACGCAAGATTTGCTGTTAAAGAATTGAGTATACAGAATGCAAACAAACGCTTCCCTACAAGTGAATCCCCTAACCATTCAACACAGTACTAAAAACTGAATGGAATGCAGTTTTCACTCAGATGAAAGACGTATGCTTTCCTTCGTAAGAAGTGTTTTCAAAGGCATTCACAGAGTGATTCTACAAAGCCTTTTTACTGACGTTGGCTTTTAAACGTGATTTCACTGGAATTTCTGTAAAACGCAAGATGCAAGATTTGCTGTTAAAGAATTGAGTATACAGAATGCGAACAAACGCTACCCTACAAGTGAATCGCCTAACCATTCAACACAGTACTAAAAACTGAATAGAATGCAGTTTTCACTCAGATGAAAGATGTATGCTTTCCTTCTTAAGAAGTATTTTCAAAGACATTCACAGAGTGATTCTACAAAGCCTTTTTACTGACTTTTGCTTTTATACGTGATTTCACTGGAATTTCTGTAAAACGCCAGATGCGAGATTTGCTGTTAAAGAATTGAGTATACAGAATGCAAACAAATACTTCCCTACAAGTGAATCGCCTAACCATTCAACACAGTACTAAAAACTGAATAGAATGCAGTTTTCAATCAGATGAAAGACGTATGCTTTCCTTCTTAAGAAGTGTTTTCAAAGACATTCACAGAGTGATTCTACAAAGCCTTTTTACTGACGTTGGCTTTTAAACATGATTTCACTGGAATTCCTGTCAAAGGCAAGACACGAGATTTGCTGTTAAAGAATTGAGTATACAGAATGCAAACAAATACTTCCCTACAAGTGAATCGCCTAACAATGCAACACAGTAATAAAAACTGAATAGAATGCAGTTTTCACTCAGATGAAAGACGTATGCTTTCCTTCATAAGAAGTGTTTTCAAAGGCATTCACAGAGTGATTCTACAAAGCCTTTTTACTGACATTGGCTTTTAAACGTGATTTCACTGGAATTTCTGTAAAACACAAGATGCGCGATTTGCTGTTAAAGAATTGAGTATACAGAATGCAACCAAACGCTTCCCTACAAGTGAATCCCCTAACCATTCAACACAGTACTAAAAACTGAATGGAATGCAGTTTTCACTCAGATGAAAGACGTATGCTTTCCTTCTTAAGAAGTGTTTTCAAAGACATTCACAGAGTGATTCTACAAAGCCTTTTTACTGACATTGGCTTTTAAACGTGATTTCACTGTAATTTTTGTGAAATGCAAGTTGCGTGATTTGCTGTAAAAGAATTGAGTATACAGAATGCAAACAAACGCTTCCCAACAAGGAAATCGCCTAAACATTCAACACAGTACTAAAAACTGAATAGAATGCAGTTTTCACTCAGATGAAAGAGGTATGCTTTCCTTCTTAAGAAGTGTTTTCAAAGACATTCACAGAGTGATTCTACAAAGCCTTTTTACTGGCGTTGGCTTTTAAACGTGATTTCACTGGAATTTCTGTCAAAGGCAAGATGCGAGATTTGCTGTTAAAGAATTGAGTATACAGAATACAAACAAACGGTTTCCTACAAGTGAATCGCCTAACAATGCAACACAGTAATAAAAACTGAATAGAATGCAGTTCTCACTCAGATGAAAGATGTATGCTTTCCTTCTTAAGAAGTGTTTTCAAAGACATTCACAGAGTGATTCTACAAAGCCTTTTTACCGACATTGGCTTTTAAACGTGATTTCACTGGAATTTCTGTCAAATGCAAGACACGAGATTTGCTGTTAAAGAATTGAGTATACAGAATGCAAACAAACGCTTCCCTACAAGTGAATCGCCTAACCATGCAACACAGTACTAAAAACTGAATAGAATGCAGTTTTCACTCAGATGAAAGATGTATGCTTTCCTTCTTAAGAAGTTCTTTCAAAGACATTCACAGAGTGATTCTACAAAGCCTTTTTACTGACGTTGGCTTTTAAATGTGATTTCACTGGAATTTCTGTCAAATGCAAGACACGAGGTTTGCTGTTAATGAATTGAGTATACAGAATGCAAACAAACACTTCCCTCCAAGTGAATCGCCTAACCATTCAACACAGTTCTAATAACTGAATAGAATGCAGTTTTCACTCAGATGAAAGACGTATGCTTTCCTTCTAAGAAGTGTTTCCAAAAACACTCACAGAGTGAATCTACAAAGCCTTTTTACTGACGTTGGTTTTTAAACGTGATTTCACTGGAATTTCTGTCAAATGCAAGACGCAAGATTTGCTGTTAAAGAATTGAGTATACAGAATGCAAACAAACGCTTCCCTACAAGTGAATCCCCTAACCATTCAACACAGTACTAAAAACTGAATGGAATGCAGTTTTCACTCAGATGAAAGACGTATGCTTTCCTTCGTAAGAAGTGTTTTCAAAGGCATTCACAGAGTGATTCTACAAAGCCTTTTTACTGACGTTGGCTTTTAAACGTGATTTCACTGGAATTTCTGTAAAACGCAAGATGCAAGATTTGCTGTTAAAGAATTGAGTATACAGAATGCGAACAAACGCTACCCTACAAGTGAATCGCCTAACCATTCAACACAGTACTAAAAACTGAATAGAATGCAGTTTTCACTCAGATGAAAGATGTATGCTTTCCTTCTTAAGAAGTATTTTCAAAGACATTCACAGAGTGATTCTACAAAGCCTTTTTACTGACTTTTGCTTTTATACGTGATTTCACTGGAATTTCTGTAAAACGCCAGATGCGAGATTTGCTGTTAAAGAATTGAGTATACAGAATGCAAACAAATACTTCCCTACAAGTGAATCGCCTAACCATTCAACACAGTACTAAAAACTGAATAGAATGCAGTTTTCAATCAGATGAAAGACGTATGCTTTCCTTCTTAAGAAGTGTTTTCAAAGACATTCACAGAGTGATTCTACAAAGCCTTTTTACTGACGTTGGCTTTTAAACATGATTTCACTGGAATTCCTGTCAAAGGCAAGACGTGAGATTTGCTGTTAAAGAATTGAGTATACAGAATGCAAACAAACGCTTCCCTACAAGTGAATCGCCTAACAATGCAACACAGTAATAAAAACTGAATAGAATGCAGTTTTCACTCAGATGAAAGACGTATGCTTTCCTTCATAAGAAGTGTTTTCAAAGGCATTCACAGAGTGATTCTACAAAGCCTTTTTACTGACATTGGCTTTTAAACGTGATTTCACTGGAATTTCTGTAAAACACAAGATGCGCGATTTGCTGTGAAAGAATTGAGTATACAGAATGCAACCAAACGCTTCCCTACAAGTGAATCCCCTAACCATTCAACACCGTTCTAAAAACTGAATAGAATGCAGTTTTCACTCAGATGAAAGACGTATGCTTTCCTTCTTAAGAAGTGTTTTCAAAGACATTCACAGAGTGATTCTACAAAGCTTTTTTACTGACTTTTGCTTTTATACGTGATTTCACTGGAATTTCTGACAAACGCAAGACGCGAGATTTGCTGTTAAAGAATTGAGTAAACAGAATGCAAACAAATACTTCCCTACAAGTGAATCGCCTAACCATTCAACACAGTACTAAAAACTGAATAGAATGCAGTTTTCACTCAGATGAAGGACGTATGCTTTCCTTCTTAAGAAGTCTTTTCAAAGACATTCACAGAGTGATTCTACAAAGCCTTTTTACTGGCGTTGGCTTTTAAACGTGATTTCACTGGAATTTCTGTCAAATGCAAGACGTGAGATTTGCTGTTAAAGAATTGAGTATACAGAATGCAAACAAACGCTTCCCTACAAGTGAATCCCCTAACCATTCAACACAGTACTAAAAACTGAATGGAATGCAGTTTTCACTCAGATGAAAGACGTATGCTTTCCTTCTTAAGAAGTGTTTTCAAAGACATTCACAGAGTGATTCTACAAAGCCTTTTTACAGACGTTGGCTTTTAAACGTGATTTCACTGGAATTCCTGTCAAAGGCAAGACACGAGATTTGCTGTTAAAGAATTGAGTATACAGAATGCAAACAAATACTTCCCTACAAGTGAATCGCCTAACAATGCAACACAGTAATAAAAACTGAATAGAATGCAGTTTTCACTCAGATGAAAGACGTATGCTTTCCTTCATAAGAAGTGTTTTCAAAGGCATTCACAGAGTGATTCTACAAAGCCTTTTTACTGACATTGGCTTTTAAACGTGATTTCACTGGAATTTCTGTAAAACACAAGATGCGCGATTTGCTGTTAAAGAATTGAGTATACAGAATGCAACCAAACGCTTCCCTACAAGTGAATCCCCTAACCATTCAACACAGTACTAAAAACTGAATGGAATGCAGTTTTCACTCAGATGAAAGACGTATGCTTTCCTTCTTAAGAAGTGTTTTCAAAGACATTCACAGAGTGATTCTACAAAGCCTTTTTACTGACGTTGGCTTTTAAACGTGATTTCACTGGAATTCCTGTCAAAGGCAAGACACGAGATTTGCTGTTAAAGAATTGAGTATACAGAATGCAAACAAATACTTCCCTACAAGTGAATCTCCTAACAATGCAACACAGTAATAAAAACTGAATAGAATGCAGTTTTCACTCAGATGAAAGACGTATGCTTTCCTTCATAAGAAGTGTTTTCAAAGGCATTCACAGAGTGATTCTACAAAGCCTTTTTACTGACATTGGCTTTTAAACGTGATTTCACTGGAATTTCTGTAAAACACAAGATGCGCGATTTGCTGTTAAAGAATTGAGTATACAGAATGCAACCAAACGCTTCCCTACAAGTGAATCCCCTAACCATTCAACACCGTTCTAAAAACTGAATAGAATGCAGTTTTCACTCAGATGAAAGATGTATGCTTTCCTTCTTAAGAAGTGTTTTCAAAGACATTCACAGAGTGATTCTACAAAGCTTTTTTACTGACTTTTGCTTTTATACGTGATTTCACTGGAATTTCTGTCAAACGCAAGATGCGAGATTTGCTGTTAAAGAATTGTGTAAACAGAATGCAAACAAATACTTCCCTACAAGTGAATGGCCTAACCATTCAACACAGTACTAAAAACTGAATAGAATGCAGTTTTCACTCAGATGAAGGACGTATGCTTTCCTTCTTAAGAAGTCTTTTCAAAGACATTCACAGAGTGATTCTACAAAGCCTTTTTACTGACGTTGGCTTTTAAACGTGATTTCACTGGAATTTCTGTCAAACGCAAGACGCAAGATTTGCTGTTAAAGAATTGAGTATACAGAATGCAAACAAACGCTTCCCTACAAGTGAATCGCCTAACCATGCAACACAGTACTAAAAACTGAATAGAATGCAGTTTTCACTCAGATGAAAGATGTATGCTTTCCTTCTTAAGAAGTGTTTTCAAAGACATTCACAGAGTGATTCTACAAAGCCTTTTTACTGGCGTTGGCTTTTAAACGTGATTTCACTGGAATGTCTGTCAAATGCAAGACGCGAGATTTGCTGTTAAAGAATTGAGTATACAGAATGCAAACAAACGCTTCCCTACAAGTGAATCCCCTAACCATTCAACACAGTACTAAAAACTGAATAGAATGCAGTTTTCACTCAGATGAAAGATGTATGCTTTCCTTCTTAAGAAGTGTTTTCAAAGGCATTCACAGAGTGATTCTACAAAGCCTTTTACTGACGTTGGCTTTTAAACGTGATTTCACTGGAATTTCTGTAAAACGCAAGATGCAAGATTTGCTGTTAAAGAATTGAGTATACAGAATGCGAACAAACGCTACCCTACAAGTGAATCGCCTAACCATTCAACACAGTACTAAAAACTGAATAGAATGCAGTTTTCACTCAGATGAAAGATGTATGCTTTCCTTCTTAAGAAGTATTTTCAAAGACATTCACAGAGTGATTCTACAAAGCCTTTTTACTGACTTTTGCTTTTATACGTGATTTCACTGGAATTTCTGTAAAACGCCAGATGCGAGATTTGCTGTTAAAGAATTGAGTATACAGAATGCAAACAAATACTTCCCTACAAGTGAATCGCCTAACCATTCAACACAGTACTAAAAACTGAATAGAATGCAGTTTTCAATCAGATGAAAGACGTATGCTTTCCTTCTTAAGAAGTGTTTTCAAAGACATTCACAGAGTGATTCTACAAAGCCTTTTTACTGACGTTGGCTTTTAAACGTGATTTCACTGGAATTCCTGTCAAAGGCAAGACATGAGATTTGCTGTTAAAGAATTGAGTATACAGAATGCAAACAAACGCTTCCCTACAAGTGAATCGCCTAACCATGCAACACAGTACTAAAAACTGAATAGAATGCAGTTTTCACTCAGATGAAAGATGTATGCTTTCCTTCTTAAGAAGTGTTTTCAAAGACATTCACAGAGTGATTCTACAAAGCCTTTTTACTGGCGTTGGCTTTTAAACGTGATTTCACTGGAATTTCTGTCAAACGCAAGATGCGCGATTTGCTGTGAAAGAATTGAGTATACAGAATGCAACCAAACGCTTCCCTACAAGTGAATCCCCTAACCATTCAACACCGTTCTAAAAACTGAATAGAATGCAGTTTTCACTCAGATGAAAGACGTATGCTTTCCTTCTTAAGAAGTGTTTTCAAAGACATTCACAGAGTGATTCTACAAAGCTTTTTTACTGACTTTTGCTTTTATACGTGATTTCACTGGAATTTCTGACAAACGCAAGACGCGAGATTTGCTGTTAAAGAATTGAGTAAACAGAATGCAAACAAATACTTCCCTACAAGTGAATCGCCTAACCATTCAACACAGTACTAAAAACTGAATAGAATGCAGTTTTCACTCAGATGAAGGACGTATGCTTTCCTTCTTAAGAAGTCTTTTCAAAGACATTCACAGAGTGATTCTACAAAGCCTTTTTACTGACGTTGGCTTTTAAACGTGATTTCACTGGAATTTCTGTCAAACGCAAGACGCGAGATTTGCTGTTAAAGAATTGAGTATACAGAGTGCAAACAAACGCTTCCCTACAAGTGAATCGCCTAACCATGCAACACAGTACTAAAAACTGAATAGAATGCAGTTTTCACTCAGATGAAAGATGTATGCTTTCCTTCTTAAGAAGTGTTTTCAAAGACATTCACAGAGTGATTCTACAAAGCCTTTTTACTGGCGTTGGCTTTTAAACGTGATTTCACTGGAATTTCTGTCAAATGCAAGACGCGAGATTTGCTGTTAAAGAATTGAGTATACAGAATGCAAACAAACGCTTCCCTACAAGTGAATCCCCTAACCATTCAACACAGTACTAAAAACTGAATGGAATGCAGTTTTCACTCAGATGAAAGACGTATGCTTTCCTTCTTAAGAAGTGTTTTCAAAGACATTCACAGAGTGATTCTACAAAGCCTTTTTACTGACGTTGGCTTTTAAACGTGATTTCACTGGAATTCCTGTCAAAGGCAAGACACGAGATTTGCTGTTAAAGAATTGAGTATACAGAATGCAAACAAACACTTCCCTACAAGTGAATCGCCTAACAATGCAACACAGTAATAAAAACTGAATAGAATGCAGTTTTCACTCAGATGAAAGAGGTATGCTTTCCTTCATAAGAAGTGTTTTCAAAGGCATTCACAGAGTGATTCTACAAAACCTTTTTACTGACATTGGCTTTTAAACGTGATTTCACTGGAATTTCTGTAAAACACAAGATGCGCGATTTGCTGTTAAAGAATTGAGTATACAGAATGCAACCAAACGCTTCCCTACAAGTGAATCCCCTAACCATTCAACACCGTTCTAAAAACTGAATAGAATGCAGTTTTCACTCAGATGAAAGATGTATGCTTTCCTTCTTAAGAAGTGTTTTCAAAGACATTCACAGAGTGATTCTACAAAGCTTTTTTACTGACTTTTGCTTTTATACGTGATTTCACTGGAATTTCTGTCAAACGCAAGACGCGAGATTTGCTGTTAAAGAATTGTGTAAACAGAATGCAAACAAATACTTCCCTACAAGTGAATCGCCTAACCATTCAACACAGTACTAAAAACTGAATAGAATGCAGTTTTCACTCAGATGAAGGACGTATGCTTTCCTTCTTAAGAAGTCTTTTCAAAGACATTCACAGAGTGATTCTACAAAGCCTTTTTACTGATGTTGGCTTTTAAACGTGATTTCACTGGAATTTCTGTCAAACGCAAGACGCGAGGTTTGCTGTTAAAGAATTGAGTATACAGAATGCAAACAAACGCTTCCCTACAAGTGAATCCCCTAACCATTCAACACAGTACTAAAAACTGAATGGAATGCAGTTTTCACTCAGATGAAAGACGTATGCTTTCCTTCGTAAGAAGTGTTTTCAAAGGCATTCACAGAGTGATTCTACAAAGCCTTTTTACTGACGTTGGCTTTTAAACGTGATTTCACTGGAATTTCTGTAAAACGCAAGACGCGAGATTTGCTGTTAAAGAATTGAGTATACAGAATGCAAACAAATACTTCCCTACAAGTGAATCGCCTAACCATTCAACACAGTACTAAAAACTGAATAGAATGCAATTTTCACTAAGATGAAAGACGTATGATTTCCTTCTTAAGAAGTCTTTTCAAAGACATTCACAGAGTGATTCTACAAAGCCTTTTTACTGACGTTGGCTTTTAAACGTGATTTCACTGGAATTTCTGTCAAACGCAAGACGCGAGATTTGCTGTTAAAGAATTGAGTATACAGAATGCAAACAAACGCTTCCCTACAAGTGAATCGCCTAACCATGCAACACAGTACTAAAAACTGAATAGAATGCAGTTTTCACTCAGATGAAAGATGTATGCTTTCCTTCTTAAGAAGTGTTTTCAAAGACATTCACAGAGTGATTCTACAAAGCCTTTTTACTGACGTTGGCTTTTAAATGTGATTTCACTGGAATTTCTGTCAAATGAAAGACACGAGGTTTGCTGTTAAAGATTTGAGTATACAGAATGCAAACCAACACTTCCCTCCAAGTTAATCGCCTAACCACTCAACACAGTTCTAATAACTGAATAGAATGCAGTTTTCACTCAGATGAAAGACGTATGCTTTCCTTCTTAAGAAGTGTTTCCAAAAACACTCACAGAGTGAATCTACAAAGCCTTTTTACTGACGTTGGCTTTTAAACATGATTTCACTGGAATTTCTGTCAAATGCAAGACGCGAGATTTGCTGTTAAAGAATTGAGTATACAGAATGCAAACAAACGCTTCCCTACAAGTGAATCGCCTAACAATGCAACACAGTAATAAAAACTGAATAGAATGCAGTTTTCACTCAGATGAAAGACGTATGCTTTCCTTCATAAGAAGTGTTTTCAAAGGCATTCACAGAGTGATTCTACAAAGCCTTTTTACTGACATTGGCTTTTAAACGTGATTTCACTGGAATTTCTGTAAAACACAAGATGCGCGATTTGCTGTTAAAGAATTGAGTATACAGAATGCAACCAAACGCTTCCCTACAAGTGAATCCCCTAACCATTCAACACCGTTCTAAAAACTGAATAGAATGCAGTTTTCACTCAGATGAAAGATGTATGCTTTCCTTCTTAAGAAGTGTTTTCAAAGACATTCACAGAGTGATTCTACAAAGCTTTTTTACTGACTTTTGCTTTTATACGTGATTTCACTGGAATTTCTGACAAACGCAAGACGCGAGATTTGCTGTTAAAGAATTGAGTAAACAGAATGCAAACAAATACTTCCCTACAAGTGAATCGCCTAACCATTCAACACAGTACTAAAAACTGAATAGAATGCAGTTTTCACTCAGATGAAGGACGTATGCTTTCCTTCTTAAGAAGTCTTTTCAAAGACATTCACAGAGTGATTCTACAAAGAATTTTTACTGACGTTGGCTTTTAAACGTGATTTCACTGAAATTTCTGTCAAACGCAAGACGCGAGATTTGCTGTTAAAGAATTGAGTATACAGAATGCAGACAAACGCTTCCCTACAAGTGAATCGCCTAACCATGCAACACAGTACTAAAAACTGAATAGAATGCAGTTTTCACTCAGATGAAAGATGTATGCTTTCCTTCTTAAGAAGTGTTTTCAAAGACATTCACAGAGTGATTCTACAAAGCCTTTTTACTGGCGTGGGCTTTTAAACGTGATTTCACTGGAATTTCTGTCAAATGCAAGACGCGAGATTTGCTGTTAAAGAATTGAGTATACAGAATGCAAACAAACGCTTCCCTACAAGTGAATCCCCTAACCATTCAACACAGTACTAAAAACTGAATGGAATGCAGTTTTCACTCAGATGAAAGACGTATGCTTTCCTTCGTAAGAAGTGTTTTCAAAGGCATTCACAGAGTGATTCTACAAAGCCTTTTTACTGACGTTGGCTTTTAAACGTGATTTCACTGGAATTTCTGTAAAACGCAAGACGCAAGATTTGCTGTTAAAGAATTGAGTATACAGAATGCAAACAAATACTTCCCTACAAGTGAATCGCCTAACCATTCAACACAGTACTAAAAACTGAATAGAATGCAATTTTCACTCAGATGAAAGACGTATGCTTTCCTTCTTAAGAAGTGTTTTCAAAGACATTCACAGAGTGATTCTACAAAGCCTTTTTACTGACGTTGGCTTTTAAACGTGATTTCACTGGAATTTCTGTCAAACGCAAGACGCGAGATTTGCTGTTAAAGAATTGAGTATACAGAATGCAAACAAACGCTTCCCTACAAGTGAATCGCCTAACCATGCAACACAGTACTAAAAACTGAATAGAATGCAGTTTTCACTCAGATGAAAGATGTATGCTTTCCTTCTTAAGAAGTGTTTTCAAAGACATTCACAGAGTGATTCTACAAAGCCTTTTTACTGACGTTGGCTTTTAAATGTGATTTCACTGGAATTTCTGTCAAATGAAAGACACGAGGTTTGCTGTTAAAGATTTGAGTATACAGAATGCAAACAAACACTTCCCTCCAAGTTAATCGCCTAACCACTCAACACAGTTCTAATAATTGAATAGAATGCAGTTTTCACTCAGATGAAAGACTTATGCTTTCCTTCTTAAGAAGTGTTTCCAAAAACACTCACAGAGTGAATCTACAAAGCCTTTTTACTGACGTTGGCTTTTAAATGTGATTTCACTGGAATTTCTGTCAAATGAAAGACACGAGGTTTGCTGTTAAAGATTTGAGTATACAGAATGCAAACCAACACTTCCCTCCAAGTTAATCGCCTAACCACTCAACACAGTTCTAATAACTGAATAGAATGCAGTTTTCACTCAGATGAAAGACGTATGCTTTCCTTCTTAAGAAGTGTTTCCAAAAACACTCACAGAGTGAATCTACAAAGCCTTTTTACTGACGTTGGCTTTTAAACATGATTTCACTGGAATTTCTGTCAAATGCAAGACGCGAGATTTGCTGTTAAAGAATTGAGTATACAGAATGCAAACAAACGCTTCCCTACAAGTGAATCGCCTAACCTTTCAACACAGTACTAAAAACTGAATAGAATGCAGTTTTCACTCAGATGAAAGATGTATGCTTTCCTTCTTAAGAAGTGTTTTCAAAGACATTCACAGAGTGATTCTACAAAGCCTTTTTACTGGCTTTGGCTTTTAAACGTGATTTCACTGGAATTTCTGTCAAATGCAAGACGCGAGATTTGCGGTTAAAGAATTGAGTATACAGAATGCAAACAAACGCTTCCCTACAAGTGAATCCCCTAACCATTCAACACAGTACTAAAAACTGAATGGAATGCAGTTTTCACTCAGATGAAAGACGTATGCTTTCCTTCTTAAGAAGTGTTTTCAAAGACATTCACAGAGTGATTGTACAAAGCCTTTTTACTGACGTTGGCTTTTAAACGTGATTTCACTGGAATTCCTGTCAAAGGCAAGACACGAGATTTGCTGTTAAAGAATTGAGTATACAGAATGCAAACAAACGCTTCCCTACAAGTGAATCGCCTAACAATGCAACACAGTAATAAAAACTGAATAGAATGCAGTTTTCACTCAGATGAAAGACGTATGCTTTCCTTCATAAGAAGTGTTTTCAAAGGCATTCACAGAGTGATTCTACAAAGCCTTTTTACTGACATTGGCTTTTAAACGTGATTTCACTGGAATTTCTGTAAAACACAAGATGCGCGATTTGCTGTTAAAGAATTGAGTATACAGAATGCAACCAAACGCTTCCCTACAAGTGAATCCCCTAACCATTCAACACCGTTCTAAAAACTGAATAGAATGCAGTTTTCACTCAGATGAAAGATGTATGCTTTCCTTCTTAAGAAGTGTTTTCAAAGACATTCACAGAGTGATTCTACAAAGCTTTTTTACTGACTTTTGCTTTTATACGTGATTTCACTGGAATTTCTGACAAACGCAAGACGCGAGATTTGCTGTTAAAGAATTGAGTAAACAGAATGCAAACAAATACTTCCCTACAAGTGAATCGCCTAACCATTCAACACAGTACTAAAAACTGAATAGAATGCAGTTTTCACTCAGATGAAGGACGTATGCTTTCCTTCTTAAGAAGTCTTTTCAAAGACATTCACCCAGTGATTCTACAAAGCCTTTTTACTGACGTTGGCTTTTAAAAGTGATTTCACTGGAATTTCTGTCAAACGCAAGACGCGAGATTTGCTGTTAAAGAATTGAGTATACAGAATACAAACAAACGGTTCCCTACAAGTGAATCGCCTAACAATGCAACACAGTAATAAAAACTGAATAGAATGCAGTTTTCACTCAGATGAAAGACGTATGCTTTCCTTCTTAAGAAGTGTTTTCAAAGACATTCACAGAGTGATTCTACAAAGCCTTTTTACTGACGTTGGTTTTTAAACGTGATTTCACTGGAATTTCTGTCAAATGCAAGACGCGAGATTTGCTGTTAAAGAATTGAGTATACAGAATGCAAACAAACGCTTCCCTACAAGTGAATCCCCTAACCATTCAACACAATACTAAAAACTGAATGGAATGCAGTTTTCACTCAGATGAAAGACGTATGCTTTCCTTCGTAAGAAGTGTTTTCAAAGGCATTCACAGAGTGATTCTACAAAGCCTTTTTACTGACGTTGGCTTTTAAACGTGATTTCACTGGAATTCCTGTCAAAGGCAAGACTCGAGATTTGCTGTTAAAGAATTGAGTATACAGAATGCAAACAAACGCTTCCCTACAAGTGAATCGCCTAACAATGCAACACAGTACTAAAAACTGAATAGAATGCAGTTTTCACTCAGATGAAAGATGTATGCTTTCCTTCTTAAGAAGTATTTTCAAAGACATTCACAGAGTGATTCTACAAAGCCTTTTTACTGACTTTTGCTTTTATACGTGATTTCACTGGAATTTCTGTAAAACGCCAGATGCGAGATTTGCTGTTAAAGAATTGAGTATACAGAATGCAAACAAATACTTCCCTACAAGTGACTCGCCTAACCATTCAACACAGTACTAAAAACTGAATAGAATGCAGTTTTCACTCAGATGAAAGATGTATGCTTTCCTTCTTAAGAAGTGTTTTCAAAGACATTCACAGAGTGATTCTACAAAGCCTTTTTACTGACGTTGGCTTTTAAACGTGATTTCACTGGAATTCCTGTCAAAGGCAAGACTCGAGATTTGCTGTTAAAGAATTGAGTATACAGAATGCAAACAAACGCTTCCCTACAAGTGAATCGCCTAACAATGCAACACAGTAATAAAAACTGAATAGAATGCAGTTTTCACTCAGATGAAAGACGTATGCTTTCCTTCATAAGAAGTGTTTTCAAAGGCATTCACAGAGTGATTCTACAAAGCCTTTTTACTGACATTGGCTTTTAAACGTGATTTCACTGGAATTTCTGTAAAACACAAGATGCGCGATTTGCTGTTAAAGAATTGAGTATACAGAATGCAACCAAACGCTTCCCTACAAGTGAATCCCCTAACCATTCAACACCGTTCTAAAAACTGAATGGAATGCAGTTTTCACTCAGATGAAAGACGTATGCTTTCCTTCTTAAGAAGTGTTTTCAAAGACATTCACAGAGTGATTCTACAAAGCTTTTTTACTGACTTTTGCTTTTATACGTAATTTCACTGGAATTTCTGACAAACGCAAGAAGCGAGATTTGCTGTTAAAGAATTGAGTAAACAGAATGCAAACAAATACTTCCCTACAAGTGAATCGCCTAACCATTCAACACAGTACTAAAAACTGAATAGAATGCAGTTTTCAATCAGATGAAAGACGTATGCTTTCCTTCTTAAGAAGTCTTTTCAAAGACATTCACAGAGTGATTCTACAAAGCCTTTTTACTGACGTTGGCTTTTAAACGTGATTTCACTGGAATTTCTGTCAAATGCAAGACGCGAGATTTGCTGTTAAAGAATTGAGTATACAGAATGCAAACAAACGCTTCCCTACAAGTGAATCGCCTAACCATTCAACACAGTACTAAAAACTGAATAGAATGCAGTTTTCACTCAGATGAAAGATGTATGCTTTCCTTCTTAAGAAGTGTTTTCAAAGACATTCACAGAGTGATTCTACAAACCCTTTTTACTGACATTGGCTTTTAAACGTGATTTCACTGTAATTTCTGTGAAATGCAAGATGCGCGATTTGCTGTTAAAGAATTGAGTATACAGAATGCAAACAAACGCTTCCCAACAAGGAAATCGCCTAAACATTCAACACAGTACTAAAAACTGAATAGAATGCAGTTTTCACTCAGATGAAAGACGTATGCTTTCCTTCTTAAGAAGTGTTTTCAAAGACATTCACAGAGTGATTCTACAAAGCCTTTTTACTGGCATTGGCTTTTAAACGTGATTTCACTGGAATTTCTGTCAAAGGAAAGATGCGAGATTTGCTGTTAAAGAATTGAGTATACAGAATACAAACAAACGGTTCCCTACAAGTGAATCGCCTAACAATGCAACACAGTAATAAAAACTGAATAGAATGCAGTTTTCACTCAGATGAAAGACGTATGCTTTCCTTCTTAAGAAGTGTTTTCAAAGACATTCACAGAGTGATTCTACAAAGCCTTTTTACTGAGGTTGGTTTTTAAACGTGATTTCACTGGAATTTCAGTCAAATGCAAGACGCGAGATTTGCTGTTAAAGAATTGAGTATACAGAATGCAAACAAACGCTTCCCTACAAGTGAATCCCCTAACCATTCAACACAGTACTAAAAACTGAATGGAATGCAGTTTTCACTCAGATGAAAGATGTATGCTTTCCTTCTTAAGAAGTATTTTCAAAGACATTCACAGAGTGATTCTACAAAGCCTTTTTACTGACTTTTGCTTTTATAAGTGATTTCACTGGAATTTCTTTAAAACGCCAGATGCGAGATTTGCTGTTAAAGAATTGAGTATACAGAATGCAAACAAATACTTCCCTACAAGTGAATCGCCTAACCATTCAACACAGTACTAAAAACTGAATAGAATGCAGTTTTCAATCAGATGAAAGACGTATGCTTTCCTTCTTAAGAAGTCTTTTCAAAGACATTCACAGAGTGATTCTACAAAGCCTTTTTACTGATGTTGGCTTTTAAACGTGATTTCACTGGAATTCCTGTCAAAGGCAAGACTCGAGATTTGCTGTTAAAGAATTGAGTATACAGAATGCAAACAAACGCTTCCCTACAAGTGAATCGCCTAACAATGCAACACAGTAATAAAAACTGAATAGAATGCAGTTTTCACTCAGATGAAAGACGTATGCTTTCCTTCATAAGAAGTGTTTTCAAAGGCATTCACAGAGTGATTCTACAAAGCCTTTTTACTGACATTGGCTTTTAAACGTGATTTCACTGGAATTTCTGTAAAACACAAGATGCGCGATTTGCTGTTAAAGAATTGAGTATACAGAATGCAACCAAACGCTTCCCTACAAGTGAATCCCCTAACCATTCAACACCGTTCTAAAAACTGAATAGAATGCAGTTTTCACTCAGATGAAAGACGTATGCTTTCCTTCTTAAGAAGTGTTTTCAAAGACATTCACAGAGTGATTCTACAAAGCTTTTTTACTGACTTTTGCTTTTATACGTGATTACACTGGAATTTCTGACAAACGCAAGACGCGAGATTTGCTGTTAAAGAATTGAGTAAACAGAATGCAAACAAATACTTCCCTACAAGTGAATCGCCTAACCATTCAACACAGTACTAAAAACTGAATAGAATGCAGTTTTCACTCAGATGAAAGACGTATGCTTTCCTTCTTAAGAAGTCTTTTCAAAGACATTCACAGAGTGATTCTACAAAGCCTTTTTACTGACGTTGGCTTTTAAACGTGATTTCACTGGAATTTCTGTCAAACGCAAGACGCGAGATTTGCTGTTAAAGAATTGAGTATACAGAATGCAAACAAACGCTTCCCTACAAGTGAATCGCCTAACCATGCAACACAGTACTAAAAACTGAATAGAATGCAGTTTTCACTCAGATGAAAGATGTATGCTTTCCTTCTTAAGAAGTGTTTTCAAAGACATTCACAGAGTGATTCTACAAAGCCTTTTTACTGGCGTTGGCTTTTAAACGTGATTTCACTGGAATTTCTGTCAAATGCAAGACGCGAGATTTGCTGTTAAAGAATTGAGTATACAGAATGCAAACAAACGCTTCCCTACAAGTGAATCCCCTAACCATTCAACACAGTACTAAAAACTGAATGGAATGCAGTTTTCACTCAGATGAAAGACATATGCTTTCCTTCGTAAGAAGTGTTTTCAAAGGCATTCACAGAGTGATTCTACAAAGCCTTTTTACTGACGTTGGCTTTTAAACGTGATTTCACTGGAATTTCTGTACAACGCAAGACGCGAGATTTGCTGTTAAAGAATTGAGTATACAGAATGCAAACAAACGCTTCCCTACAAGTGAATCGCCTAACCATGCAACACAGTACTAAAAACTGAATAGAATGCAGTTTTCACTCAGATGAAAGATGTATGCTTTCCTTCTTAAGAAGTATTTTCAAAGACATTCACAGAGTGATTCTACAAAGCCTTTTTACTGACTTTTGCTTTTATACGTGATTTCACTGGAATTTCTGTAAAACGCCAGATGCGAGATTTGCTGTTAAAGAATTGAGTATACAGAATGCAAACAAATACTTCCCTACAAGTGACTCGCCTAACCATTCAACACAGTACTAAAAACTGAATAGAATGCAGTTTTCAATCAGATGAAAGACGTATGCTTTCCTTCTTAAGAAGTGTTTTCAAAGACATTCACAGAGTGATTCTACAAAGCCTTTTTACTGACGTTGGCTTTTAAACGTGATTTCACTGGAATTCCTGTCAAAGGCAAGACGCGAGATTTGCTGTTAAAGAATTGAGTATACAGAATGCAAACAAACGCTTCCCTACAAGTGAATCGCCTAACAATGCAACACAGTAATAAAAACTGAATAGAATGCAGTTTTCACTCAGATGAAAGACGTATGCTTTCCTTCATAAGAAGTGTTTTCAAAGGCATTCACAGAGTGATTCTACAAAGCCTTTTTACTGACATTGGCTTTTAAACGTGATTTCACTGGAATTTCTGTAAAACACAAGATGCGCGATTTGCTGTTAAAGAATTGAGTATACAGAATGCAACCAAACGCTTCCCTACAAGTGAATCCCCTAACCATTCAACACCGTTCTAAAAACTGAATAGAATGCAGTTTTCACTCAGATGAAAGACGTATGCTTTCCTTCTTAAGAAGTGTTTTCAAAGACATTCACAGAGTGATTCTACAAAGCTTTTTTACTGACTTTTGCTTTTATACGTGATTAAACTGGAATTTCTGACAAACGCAAGACGCGAGATTTGCTGTTAAAGAATTGAGTAAACAGAATGCAAACAAATACTTCCCTACAAGTGAATCGCCTAACCATTCAACACAGTACTAAAAACTGAATAGAATGCAGTTTTCACTCAGATGAAGGACGTATGCTTTCCTTCTTAAGAAGTCTTTTCAAAGACATTCACAGAGTGATTCTACAAAGACTTTTTACTGACGTTGGCTTTTAAACGTGATTTCACTGGAATTCCTGTCAAAAGCAAGACGCGAGATTTGCTGTTAAAGAATTGAGTATACAGAATGCAAACAAACGCTTCCCTACAAGTGAATCGCCTAACCATGCAACACAGTACTAAAAACTGAATAGAATGCAGTTTTCACTCAGATGAAAGATGTATGCTTTCCTTCTTAAGAAGTGTTTTCAAAGACATTCACAGAGTGATTCTACAAAGCCTTTTTACTGACGTTGGCTTTTAAATGTGATTTCACTGGAATTTCTGTCAAATGAAAGACACGAGGTTTGCTGTTAAAGAATTGAGTATACAGAATGCAAACAAACACTTCCCTCCAAGTGAATCGCCTAACCATTCAACACAGTTCTAAGAACTGAATAGAATGCAGTTTTCAATCAGATGAAAGACGTATGCTTTCCTTCTTAAGAAGTGTTTTCAAAGACAATCACAGAGTGATTCTACAAAGCCTTTTTACTGACATTGGCTTTTAAACGTGATTTCACTGGAATTCCTGTCAAAGGCAAGACACGAGATTTGCTGTTAAAGAATTGAGTATACAGAATGCAAACAAACGCTTCCCTACAAGTGAATCGCCTAACAATGCAACACAGTAATAAAAACTGAATAGAATGGAGTTTTCACTCAGATGAAAGACGTATGCTTTCCTTCATAAGAAGTGTTTTCAAAGGCATTCACAGAGTGATTCTATAAAGCCTTTTTACTGACATTGGTTTTTAAACGTGATTTCACTGGAATTTCTGTAAAACACAAGATGCGCGATTTGCTGTTAAAGAATTGAGTATACGGAATGCAACCAAACGCTTCCCTACAAGTGAATCCCCTAACCATTCAACATAGTTCTAAAAACTGAATAGAAAGCAGTTTTCACTCAGATGAAAGACGTATGCTTTCCTTCTTAAGAAGTGTTTTCAAAGACATTCACTGAGTGATTCTACAAAGCTTTTTTACTGACTTTTGCTTTTATACGTGATTTCACTGGAATTTCTGACAAACGCAAGACGCGAGATTTGCTGTTAAAGAATTGAGTAAACAGAATGCAAACAAATACTTCCCTACAAGTGAATCGCCTAACCATTCAACACAGTACTAAAAACTGAATAGAATGCAGTTTTCACTCAGATGAAGGACGTATGCTTTCCTTCTTAAGAAGTCTTTTCAAAGACATTCACAGAGTGATTCTACAAAGACTTTTTACTGACGTTGGCTTTTAAACGTGATTTCACTGGAATTCCTGTCAAAAGCAAGACGCGAGATTTGCTGTTAAAGAATTGAGTATACAGAATGCAAACAAACGCTTCCCTACAAGTGAATCGCCTAACCATGCAACACAGTACTAAAAACTGAATAGAATGCAGTTTTCACTCAGATGAAAGATGTATGCTTTCCTTCTTAAGAAGTGTTTTCAAAGACATTCACAGAGTGATTCTACAAAGCCTTTTTACTGACGTTGGCTTTTAAATGTGATTTCACTGGAATTTCTGTCAAATGAAAGACACGAGGTTTGCTGTTAAAGAATTGAGTATACAGAATGCAAACAAACACTTCCCTCCAAGTGAATCGCCTAACCATTCAACACAGTTCTAAGAACTGAATAGAATGCAGTTTTCATTCAGATGAAAGACATATGCTTTCCTTCTTAAGAAGTGTTTCCAAAAACACTCACAGAGTGAATCTACAAAGCCTTTTTACTGACGTTGGCTTTTAAACATGATTTCACTGGAATTTCTGTCAAATGCAAGACGCAAGATTTGCTGTTAAAGAATTGAGTATACAGAATGCAAACAAACGCTTCCCTACAAGTGAATCCCCTAACCATTCAACACAGTACTAAAAACTGAATAGAATGCAGTTTTCACTCAGATGAAAGACGTATGCTTTCCTTCTTAAGAAGTGTTTTCAAAGGCATTCACAGAGTGATTCTACAAAGCCTTTTTACTGACGTTGTCTTTTAAATGTGATTTCACTGGAATTTCTGTCAAATGCAAGACACGAGGTTTGCTGTTAAAGAATTGAGTATACAGAATGCAAACAAAGGCTTCCCTCCAAGTGAATCGCCTAACCATTCAACACAGTACTAAAAACTGAATAGAATGCAGTTTTCACTCAGATGAAAGATGTATGCTTTCCTTCTTAAGAAGTATTTTCAAAGACATTCACAGAGTGATTCTACAAAGCCTTTTTACTGACTTTTGCTTTTATACGTGATTTCACTGGAATTTCTGTAAAACGCCAGATGCGAGATTTGCTGTTAAAGAATTGAGTATACAGAATGCAAACAAATACTTCCCTACAAGTGACTCGCCTAACCATTCAACACAGTACTAAAAACTGAATAGAATGCAGTTTTCAATCAGATGAAAGACGTATGCTTTCCTTCTTAAGAAGTGTTTTCAAAGACATTCACAGAGTGATTCTACAAAGCCTTTTTACTGACGTTGGCTTTTAAACGTGATTTCACTGGAATTCCTGTCAAAGGCAAGACGCGAGATTTGCTGTTAAAGAATTGAGTATACAGAATGCAAACAAACGCTTCCCTACAAGTGAATCGCCTAACAATGCAACACAGTAATAAAAACTGAATAGAATGCAGTTTTCACTCAGATGAAAGACGTATGCTTTCCTTCATAAGAAGTGTTTTCAAAGGCATTCACAGAGTGATTCTACAAAGCCTTTTTACTGACATTGGCTTTTAAACGTGATTTCACTGGAATTTCTGTAAAACACAAGATGCGCGATTTGCTGTTAAAGAATTGAGTATACAGAATGCAACCAAACGCTTCCCTACAAGTGAATCCCCTAACCATTCAACACCGTTCTAAAAACTGAATAGAATGCAGTTTTCACTCAGATGAAAGACGTATGCTTTCCTTCTTAAGAAGTGTTTTCAAAGACATTCACAGAGTGATTCTACAAAGCTTTTTTACTGACTTTTGCTTTTATACGTGATTTCACTGGAATTTCTGACAAACGCAAGACGCGAGATTTGCTGTTAAAGAATTGAGTAAACAGAATGCAAACAAATACTTCCCTACAAGTGAATCGCCTAACCATTCAACACAGTACTAAAAACTGAATAGAATGCAGTTTTCACTCAGATGAAGGACGTATGCTTTCCTTCTTAAGAAGTCTTTTCAAAGACATTCACAGAGTGATTCTACAAAGACTTTTTACTGACGTTGGCTTTTAAACGTGATTTCACTGGAATTCCTGTCAAACGCAAGACGCGAGATTTGCTGTTAAAGAATTGAGTATACAGAATGCAAACAAACGCTTCCCTACAAGTGAATCGCCTAACCATGCAACACAGTACTAAAAACTGAATAGAATGCAGTTTTCACTCAGATGAAAGATGTATGCTTTCCTTCTTAAGAAGTGTTTTCAAAGACATTCACAGAGTGATTCTACAAAGCCTTTTTACTGACGTTGGCTTTTAAATGTGATTTCACTGGAATTTCTGTCAAATGAAAGACACGAGGTTTGCTGTTAAAGAATTGAGTATACAGAATGCAAACAAACACTTCCCTCCAAGTGAATCGCCTAACCATTCAACACAGTTCTAAGAACTGAATAGAATGCAGTTTTCATTCAGATGAAAGACGTATGCTTTCCTTCTTAAGAAGTGTTTCCAAAAACACTCACAGAGTGAATCTACAAAGCCTTTTTACTGACGTTGGCTTTTAAACATGATTTCACTGGAATTTCTGTCAAATGCAAGACGCAAGATTTGCTGTTAAAGAATTGAGTATACAGAATGCAAACAAACGCTTCCCTACAAGTGAATCGCCTAACCTTTCAACACAGTACTAAAAACTGAATAGAATGCAGTTTTCACTCAGATGAAAGACGTATGCTTTCCTTCTTAAGAAGTGTTTTCAAAGACATTCACAGAGTGATTCTACAAAGCCTTTTTACTGGCGTTGGCTTTTAAACGTGATTTCACTGGAATTTCTGTAAAACGCAAGATGCAAGATTTGCTGTTAAAGAATTGAGTATACAGAATGCAAACAAATACTTCCCTAAAAGTGAATCGCCTAACCATTCAACACAGTACTAAAAACTGAATAGAATGCAGTTTTCAATCAGATGAAAGACGTATGCTTTCCTTCTTAAGAAGTGTTTTCAAAGACATTCACAGAGTGATTCTACAAAGCCTTTTTACTGACATTGGCTTTTAAACGTGATTTCACTGGAATTCCTGTCAAAGGCAAGACACGAGATTTGCTGTTAAAGAATTGAGTATACAGAATGCAAACAAACGCTTCCCTACAAGTGAATCGCCTAACAATGCAACACAGTAATAAAAACTGAATAGAATGGAGTTTTCACTCAGATGAAAGACGTATGCTTTCCTTCATAAGAAGTGTTTTCAAAGGCATTCACAGAGTGATTCTATAAAGCCTTTTTACTGACATTGGTTTTTAAACGTGATTTCACTGGAATTTCTGTAAAACACAAGATGCGCGATTTGCTGTTAAAGAATTGAGTATACGGAATGCAACCAAACGCTTCCCTACAAGTGAATCCCCTAACCATTCAACATAGTTCTAAAAACTGAATAGAATGCAGTTTTCACTCAGATGGAAGACGTATGCTTTCCTTCTTAAGAAGTGTTTTCAAAGACATTCACTGAGTGATTCTACAAAGCCTTTTTACTGACTTTTGCTTTTATACGTGATTTCACTGGAATTTCTGACAAAAGCAAGACGCGAGATTTGCTGTTAAAGAATTGAGTAAACAGAATGCAAACAAATACTTCCCTACAAGTGAATCGCCTAACCATTCAACACAGTACTAAAAACTGAATAGAATGCAGTTTTCACTCAGATGAAAGACGTATGCTTTCCTTCTTAAGAAGTGTTTTCAAAGACATTCACAGAGTGATTCTACAAAGCCTTTTTACTGACTTTGGCTTTTAAACGTGATTTCACTGGAATTTCTGTCAAACGCAAGACGCGAGATTTGCTGTTAAAGAATTGAGTATACAGAATGCAAACAAACGCTTCCCTACAAGTGAATCGACTAACCATGCAACACAGTACTAAAAACTGAATAGAATGCAGTTTTCACTCAGATGAAAGATGTATGCTTTCCTTCTTAAGAAGTGTTTTCAAAGACATTCACAGAGTGATTCTACAAAGCCTTTTTACTGGCGTTGGCTTTTAAACGTGATTTCACTGGAATTTCTGTCAAATGCAAGACGCGAGATTTGCTGTTAAAGAATTGAGTATACAGAATGCAAACAAACGCTTCCCTACAAGTGAATCCCCTAACCATTCAACACAGTACTAAAAACTGAATAGAATGCAGTTTTCACTCAGATGAAAGACGTATGCTTTCCTTCTTAAGAAGTGTTTTCAAAGGCATTCACAGAGTGATTCTACAAAGCCTTTTTACTGACGTTGTCTTTTAAATGTGATTTCACTGGAATTTCTGTCAAATGCAAGACACGAGGTTTGCTGTTAAAGAATTGAGTATACAGAATGCAAACAAAGGCTTCCCTCCAAGTGAATCGCCTAACCATTCAACACAGTACTAAAAACTGAATAGAATGCAGTTTTCACTCAGATGAAAGACTTATGCTTTCCTTCTTAAGAAGTGTTTTCAAAGGCATTCACAGAGTGATTCTACAAAGCCTTTTTACTGACGTTGGCTTTTAAACGTGATTTCACTGGAATTTCTGTCAAACGCAAGATGCGAGATTTGCTGTTAAAGAGTTGAGTATACAGAATGCGAACAAACGCTTCCCTACAAGTGAATCGCCTAACCATTCATCACAGTACTAAAAACTGAATAGAATGCAGTTTTTACTCAGATGAAAGATGTATGCTTTCCTTCTTAAAAAGTGTTTTCAAAGACATTCACAGAGTGATTCTACAAAGCCTTTTTACTGACGTTGGCTTTTAAATGTGATTTCACTGGAATTTCTGTCAAATGCAAGACACGAGGTTTGCTGTTAAAGAATTGAGTATACAGAATGCAAACAAAGGCTTCCCTCCAAGTGAATCGCCTAACCATTCAACACAGTTCTAATAACTGAATAGAATGCAGTTTTCACTCAGATGAAAGACGTATGCTTTCCTTCTTAAGAAGTGTTTCCAAAAACACTCACAGAGTGAATCTACAAAGCCTTTTTACTGACGTTGGCTTTTAAACGTGATTTCACTGGAATTTCTGTCAAATGCAAGACTCGAGATTTGCTGTTAAAGAATTGAGTATACAGAATGCAAACAAATGCTTCCCTACAAGTGAATCGCCTAACCTTTCAACACAGTACTAAAAACTGAATAGAATGCAGTTTTCACTCAGATGAAAGATGTATGCTTTCCTTCTTAAGAAGTGTTTTCAAAGACATTCACAGAGTGATTCTACAAAGCCTTTTTACTGACGTTGGCTTTTAAATGTGATTTCACTGGAATTTCTGTCAAATGCAAGACACGAGGTTTGCTGTTAAAGAATTGAGTATACAGATTGCAAAAAAAGGCTTCCCTCCAAGTGAATCGCCTAACCATTCAACACAGTTCTAATAACTGAATAGAATGCAGTTTTCACTCAGATGAAAGACGTATGCTTTGCTTCTTAAGAAGTGTTTCCAAAAACACTCACAGAGTGAATCTACAAATCCTTTTTACTGACGTTGGCTTTTAAACGTGATTTCACTGGAATTTCTGTCAAATGCAAGACGCGAGATTTGCTGTTAAAGAATTGAGTATACAGAATGCAAACAAAAGCTTCCCTACAAGTGAATCGCCTAACCATTCAACACAGTACTAAAAACTGAATAGAATGCAGTTTTCACTCAGATGAAAGATGTATGCTTTCCTTCTTAAGAAGTGTTTTCAAAGGCATTCACAGAGTGATTCTACAAAGCCTTTTTACTGACGTTGGCTTTGAAACGTGATTTCACTGGAATTTCTGTAAAACACAAGATGCGCGATTTGTTGTTAAAGAATTGAGTATACAGAATGCAAACAAACGCTTCCCTACAAGTGAATCTCCTAACCATTCAACACAGTACTAAAAACTGAATGGAATGCACTTTTCACTCAGATGAAAGATGTATGCTTTCCTTCTTAAGAAGTGTTTTCAAAGACATTAACAGAGTGATTCTACAAAGCCTTTTTACTGGCATTGGCTTTTAAACGTGATTTAACTGGAATTTCTGTCAAACGCACAACGCGAGATTTGCTGTTAAAGAATTGAATATACAGAATGCGAACAAACGCTTCCCTACAAGTGAATCGCCTAACCATTCAACACAGAACTAAAAACTGAATAGAATGCAGTTTTCACTAAGGTGGAAGACATATGCTTTCCTTCTTAAGAAGTGTTTTCAAAGACATTCACAGAGTGATTCTACAAAGCCTTTTTACTGACGTTGGCTTTTAAACGTTATTTCACTGAAATTTCTGTCAAAGGCAAGACGCGAGATTTGCTGTTTAAGAATTGACTATACAGAATGCAAACAAATGCTTCCCTACAAGTGAATCCCCTAACGATTCAACACAGTACTAAAAACTGAATGGAATGCAGTTTTCACTCAGATGAAAGACGTATGCTTTCCTTCTTAAGAAGTGTTTTCAAAGACATTCACAGAGTGATTCTACAAAGCCTTTTTACTGGTGTTAGCTTTTAAACGTGATTTCACTGGTATTTCTGTCAAAGGCAACATGCGAGATTTGCTGTTAAAGAGTTGAGTATACAGAATGCGAACAAACGCTTCCCTACAAGTGAATCGCCTAACCATTCATCAGAGTACTAAAAACTTAATAGAATGCAGTTTTCACTCAGATGAAAGATGTATGCTTTCCTTCTTAAGAAGTGTTTTCAAAGACATTCACAGAGTGATTCTACAAAGCCTTTTTACTGACGTTGGCTTTTAAATGTGATTTCACTGGAATTTCTGTCAAATGCAAGACACGAGGTTTGCTGTTAAAGAATTGAGTATACAGAATGCAAACAAAGGCTTCCCTCCAAGTGAATCGCCTAACCATTCAACACAGTTCTAATAACTGAATAGAATGCAGTTTTCACTCAGATGAAAGACGTATGCTTTCCTTCTTAAGAAGTGTTTCCAAAAACACTCACAGAGTGAATCTACAAAGCCTTTTTACTGACGTTGGCTTTTAAACGTGATTTCACTGGAATTTCTGTCAAATGCAAGACGCGAGATTTGCTGTTAAAGAATTGAGTATACAGAATGCAAACAAACGCTTCCCTACAAGTGAATCGCCTAACCTTTCAACACAGTACTAAAAACTGAATAAAATGCAGTTTTCACTCAGATGAAAGATGTATGCTTTCCTTCTTAAGAAGTGTTTTCAAAGACATTCACAGAGTGATTCTACAAAGCCTTTTTACTGACGTTGGCTTTTAAATGTGATTTCACTGGAATTTCTGTCAAATGCAAGACACGAGGTTTGCTGTTAAAGAATTGAGTATACAGAATGCAAAAAAAGGCTTCCCTCCAAGTGAATCGCCTAACCATTCAACACAGTTCTAATAACTGAATAGAATGCAGTTTTCACTCAGATGAAAGACGTATGCTTTCCTTCTTAAGAAGTGTTTTCAAAGGCATTCACAGAGTGATTCTACAAAGCCTTTTTACTGACGTTGGCTTTTAAACGTGATTTCACTGGAATTTCTGTAAAACACAAGATGCGAGATTTGCTGTTAAAGAATTGAGTATACAGAATGCGAACAAACGCTTCCCTACAAGTGAATCGCCTAACCATTCATCACAGTACTAAAAACTTAATAGAATGCAGTTTTCACTCAGATGAAAGATGTATGCTTTCCTTCTTAAGAAGTGTTTTCAAAGACATTCACAGAGTGATTCTACAAAGCCTTTTTACTGACGTTGGCTTTTAAATGTGATTTCACTGGAATTTCTGTCAAATGCAAGACACGAGGTTTGCTGTTAAAGAATTGAGTATACAGAATGCAAACAAAGGCTTCCCTCCAAGTGAATCGCCTAACCATTCAACACAGTTCTAAAAACTGAATAGAATGCAGTTTTCACTCAGATGAAAGACGTATGCTTTCCTTCTTAAGAAGTGTTTCCAAAAACACTCACAGAGTGAATCTACAAAGCCTTTTTACTGACGTTGGCTTTTAAACGTGATTTCACTGGAATTTCTGTCAAATGCAAGACGCGAGATTTGCTGTTAAAGAATTGAGTATACAGAATGCAAACAAACGCTTCCCTACAAGTGAATCGCCTAACCTTTCAACACAGTACTAAAAACTGAATGGAATGCAGTTTTCACTCAGATGAAAGATGTATGCTTTCCTTCTTAAGAAGTGTTTTCAAAGACATTCACAGAGTGATTCTACAAAGCCTTTTTACTGACGTTGGCTTTTAAATGTGATTTCACTGGAATTTCTGTCAAATGCAAGACACGAGGTTTGCTGTTAAAGAATTGAGTATACAGATTGCAAAAAAAGGCTTCCCTCCAAGTGAATCGCCTAACCATTCAACACAGTTCTAATAACTGAATAGAATGCAGTTTTCACTCAGATGAAAGACGTATGCTTTCCTTCTTAAGAAGTGTTTCCAAAAACACTCACAGAGTGAATCTACAAATCCTTTTTACTGACGTTGGCTTTTAAACGTGATTTCACTGGAATTTCTGTCAAATGCAAGACGCGAGATTTGCTGTTAAAGAATTGAGTATACAGAATGCAAACAAAAGCTTCCCTACAAGTGAATCGCCTAACCATTCAACACAGTACTAAAAACTGAATAGAATGCAGTTTTCACTCAGATGAAAGACGTATGCTTTCCTTCTTAAGAAGTGTTTTCAAAGGCATTCACAGAGTGATTCTACAAAGCCTTTTTACTGACGTTGGCTTTGAAACGTGATTTCACTGGAATTTCTGTAAAACACAAGATGCGCGATTTGCTGTTAAAGAATTGAGTATACAGAATGCAAACAAACGCTTCCCTACAAGTGAATCTCCTAACCATTCAACACAGTACTAAAAACTGAATGGAATGCACTTTTCACTCAGATGAAAGACGTATGCTTTCCTTCTTAAGAAGTGTTTTCAAAGACATTAACAGAGTGATTCTACAAAGCCTTTTTACTGGCATTGGCTTTTAAACGTGATTTAACTGGAATTTCTGTCAAACGCACAACGCGAGATTTGCTGTTAAAGAATTGAATATACAGAATGCGAACAAACGCTTCCCTAAAAGTGAATCGCCTAACCATTCAACACAGAACTAAAAACTGAATAGAATGCAGTTTTCACTCAGGTGAAAGACATATGCTTTCCTTCTTAAGAAGTGTTTTCAAAGACATTCACAGAGTGATTCTACAAAGCCTTTTTACTGACGTTGGCTTTTAAACGTTATTTCACTGAAATTTCTGTCAAAGGCAAGACGCGAGATTTGCTGTTAAAGAATTGACTATACAGAATGCAAACAAATGCTTCCCTACAAGTGAATCCCCTAACGATTCAACACAGTACTAAAAACTGAATGGAATGCAGTTTTCACTCAGATGAAAGACGTATGCTTTCCTTCTTAAGAAGTGTTTTCAAAGACATTCACAGAGTGATTCTACAAAGCCTTTTTACTGGTGTTAGCTTTTAAACGTGATTTCACTGGTATTTCTGTCAAACGCAACATGCGAGATTTGCTGTTAAAGAATTGAGTATACAGAATGCAAACAAACGCTTCCCTACAAGTGAATCGCCTAACCATGCAACACAGTACTAAAAACTGAATAGAATGCAGTTTTCACTCAGATGAAAGACGTATGCTTTCCTTCTTAAGAAGTGTTTCCAAAAACACTCACAGAGTGAATCTACAAAGCCTTTTTACTGACGTTGGCTTTTAAACGTGATTTCACTGGAATTTCTGTCAAATGCAACACGCGAGATTTGCTGTTAAAGAATTGAGTATACAGAATGCAAACA
Organism: Phyllotis vaccarum; assembly: GCA_033318265.1. Taxonomy (NCBI): domain Eukaryota; kingdom Metazoa; phylum Chordata; class Mammalia; order Rodentia; family Cricetidae; genus Phyllotis; species Phyllotis vaccarum. Next base: position 167,475,588 of record JARWLC010000009.1, read on the forward strand.
AATGCTTCCCTACAAGTGAATCGCCTAACCTTTCAACACAGTACTAAAAACTGAATAGAATGCAGTTTTCACTCAGATGAAAGACGTATGCTTTCCTTCTTAAGAAGTGTTTTCAAAGACATTCACAGAGTGATTCTACAAAGCCTTTTTACTGGCGTTGGCTTTTAAACGTGATTTCACTGGAATTTCTGTCAAATGCAAGAAGCGAGATTTGCTGTTAAAGAATTGAGTATACAGAATGCAAACAAACGCTTCCCTACAAGTGAATCGCCTAACCATTCAACACAGTACTAAAAACTGAATAGAATGCAGTTTTCACTCAGATGAAAGACGTATGCTTTCCTTCTTAAGAAGTGTTTTCAAAGACATTCACAGAGTGATTCTACAAAGAATTTTTACTGACATTGGCTTTTAAACGTGATTTCACTGTAATTTCTGTGAAATGCAAGATGCGCGATTTGCTGTTAAAGAATTGAGTATACAGAATGCAAACAAACGCTTCCCAACAAGGAAATCGCCTAAACATTCAACACAGTACTAAAAACTGAATAGAATGCAGTTTTCACTCAGATGAAAGACGTATGCTTTCCTTCTTAAGAAGTGTTTCCAAAAACACTCACAGAGTGAATCTACAAATCCTTTTTACTGACGTTGGCTTTTAAACGTGATTTCACTGGAATTTCTGTCAAATGCAAGATGCGAGATTTGCTGTTAAAGAATTGAGTATACAGAATGCAAACAAAAGCTTCCCTACAATTGAATCGCCTAACCATTCAACACAGTACTAAAAACTGAATAGAATGCAGTTTTCACTCAGATGAAAGACGTATGCTTTCCTTCTTAAGAAGTGTTTTCAAAGGCATTCACAGAGTGATTCTACAAAGCCTTTTTACTGACGTTGGCTTTTAAACGTGATTTCACTGGAATTTCTGTAAAACACAAGATGCGCGATTTGCTGTTCAAGAATTGAGTATACAGAATGCAAACAAACACTTCCCTACAAGTGAATCTCCTAACCATTCAACACAGTACTAAAAACTGAATGGAATGCACTTTTCACTCAGATGAAAGACGTATGCTTTCCTTCTTAAGAAGTGTTTTCAAAGACATTAACAGAGTGATTCTACCAAGCCTTTTTACTGGCATTGGCTTTTAAACGTGATTTAACTGGAATTTCTGTCAAACGCACAACGCGAGATTTGCTGTTAAAAAATTGAATATACAGAATGCGAACAAACGCTTCCCTACAAGTGAATCGCCTAACCATTCAACACAGAACTAAAAACTGAATAGAATGCAGTTTTAACTCAGGTGAAAGACATATGCTTTCCTTCTTAAGAAGTGTTTTCAAAGACATTCACAGAGTGATTCTACAAAGCCTTTTTACTGACGTTGGCTTTTAAACGTTATTTCACTGGAATTTCTGTCAAAGGCAAGACGCGAGATTTGCTGTTAAAGAATTGACTATACAGAATGCAAACAAATGCTTCCCTACAAGGGAATCCCCTAACGATTCAACACAGTACTAAAAACTGAATGGAATGCAGTTTTCACTCAGATGAAAGACGTATGCTTTCCTTCTTAAGAAGTGTTTTCAAAGACATTCACAGAGTGATTCTACAAAGCCTTTTTACTGGTGTTAGCTTTTAAACGTGATTTCACTGGTATTTCTGTCAAACGCAACATGCAAGATTTGCTGTTAAAGAATTGAGTATACAGAATGCAAACAAACGCTTCCCTACAAGTGAAACGCCTAACCATTCAACACAGTACTAAAAACTGAATAGAATGCAGTTTTCACTCAGATGAAAGATGTATGCTTTCCTTCTTAAGAAGTGTTTCCAAAAACACTCACAGAGTGAATCTACAAAGCCTTTTTACTGACGTTGGCTTTTAAACGTGATTTCACTGGAATTTCTGTCAAATGCAAGACGCGAGATTTGCTGTTAAAGAATTGAGTATACAGAATGAAAACAAACGCTTCCCTACAAGTGAATCGCCTAACCATTCAACACAGTACTAAAAACTGAATAGAATGCAGTTTTCACTCAGATGAAAGATGTATGCTTTCCTTCTTAAGAAGTGTTTTCAAAGACATTCACAGAGTGATTCTACAAAGCCTTTTTACTGACGTTGGCTTTTAAACGTGATTTCACTGGAATTTCTGTCAAACACAAGATGCGCTATTTGCTGTTAAAGAATTGAGTGTAAAGAATGCAAACAATCGCTTCCCTACAAGTGAATCCCCTAACGATTCAACACAGTACTAAAAACTGAATATAATGCACTTTTCGCTCAGATGAAAGACGTATGCTTTCCTTCTTAACAAGTGTTCTCAAAGACATTCACAGAGTGATTCTACAAAGCCTTTTTCCTGGCATTAGCTTTTAAATGTGATTTCACTGGAATTTCTGTCAAATGCAAGACGCGAGATTTGCTGTTAAAGAATAGAGTATACAGAATGCGAACAACTGCTTCCCTACAAGTGAAATGCCTAACCATTCAACACAGTACTAAAAACTGAATAGATGGAGTTTTCACTCAGATGAAAGATGTATGCTTTCCTTCTTAAGAAGTGTTTTCAAAGACATTCACAGAGTGATTCTACAAAGCCTTTTTACTGACGTTGGCTTTTAAATGTGATTTCACTGGAATTTCTGTTAAATGCAAGACACGAGGTTTGCTGTTAAAGAATTGAGTATACAGAATGCAAACAAATGCTTCCCTCCAAGTGAATCACCTAACCATTCAACACAGTTCTAATAACTGAATAGAATGCAGTTTTCACTCAGATGAAAGACGTATGCTTTCCTTCTTAAGAAGTGTTTTCAAAGGCATTCACAGAGTGATTCTACAAAGCCTTTTTACTGACGTTGGCTTTTAAACGTGATTTCACTGGAATTTCTGTCAAACGCAAGACGCGAGATTTGCTGTTAAAGAGTTGAGTAAACAGAATGCGAACAAACGCTTCCCTACAAGTGAATCGCCTAACCATTCATCACAGTACTAAAAACTGAATGGAATGCACTTTTCACTCAGATGAAAGACGTATGCTTTCCTTCTTAACAAGTGTTTTCAAAGACATTCACAGAGTGATTCTACTAAGCCTTTTTCATGGCATTGGCTTTTAAACGTGATTTAACTGGAATTTCTGTCAAACGCACAACGCGAGATTTGCTGTTAAAGAATTGAATATACAGAATGCGAACAAACACTTCCCTACAAGTGAATCGCCTAACCATTCAACACAGAACTAAAAAAAGAATAGAATGCAGTTTTCACTCAAGTGAAAGACATATGCTTTCCTTCTTAAGAAGTGTTTTCAAAGACATTCACAGAGTGAATCTACAAAGCCTTTTTACTGACCTTGGCTTTTAAACGTGATTTCACTGGAATTTCTGTCAAATGCAAGACGCGAGATTTGCTGTTCAAGAATTGAGTATACAGAATGCAACCAAACCCTTCCCTACAAGTGAATCCCCTAACCATTCAACACAGTACTAAAAACTGAATATAATGCACTTTTCACTCAGATGAAAGACGTATGCTTTCCTTCTAAGAAGTGTTTTCAAAGACATTCACAGAGTGAGTCTACAAAGCCTTTTTCCTGGCATTAGCTTTTAAACGTGATTTCACTGGAATTTCTGTCAAATGCAAGACGCGAGATTTGCTGTTAAAGAATAGAGTATACAGAATGCGAACAACCGCTTCCCTACAAGTGAATCGCCTAACCATTCAACACAGTACTAAAAACTGAATAGATGGAGTTTTCACTCAGATGAAAGATGTATGCTTTCCTTCTTAAGAAGTGTTTTCAAAGACATTCACAGAGTGATTCTACAAAGCCTTTTTACTGATGTTGGCTTTTAAACGTGATTTCACTGGAATTTCTGTAAAATACAAGATGCGCGATTTGATGTTAAAGAATTGAGTATCCAGAATGCAAACAAACGCTTCCCTACAAGTGAATCCCCTAACCATTCAACACAGTACTAAAAACTGAATGGAATGCACTTTTCACTCACATGAAAGACGTATGCTTTTCTTCTTAACAAGTGTTTTCAAAGACATTCACAGAGTGATTCTACAAAGCCTTTTTACTGGCATTGGCTTTTAAACGTGATTTCACTGGAATTTCTGTCAAATGCAAGACACGAGGTTTGCTGTTAAAGAATTGAGTATACAGAATGCAAACAAATGCTTCCCACCAAGTGAATCGCCTAACCATCCAACACAGTTCTAATAACTGAATAGAATGCAGTTTTCACTCAGATGAAAGACGTATGCTTTCCTTCTTAAGAAGTGTTTCCAAAAACACTCACAGAGTGAATCTACAAAGCCTTTTTACTGACGTTGGATTTTAAACGTGATTTCACTGGAATTTCTGTCACATGCAAGACGCGAGATTTGCTGTTAAAGAATTGAGTATACAGACTGCAAACAAACGCTTCCCTACAAGTGAATCGCCTAACCATTCAACACAGTACTAAAAACTGAATAGAATGCAGTTTTCACTCAGATGAAAGATGTATGCTTTCCTTCATAAGAAGTGTTTTCAAAGGCATTCACAGAGTGATTCTACAAAGCCTTTTTACTGACGTTGGCTTTTAAACGTGATTTCACTGGAATTTCTGTAAAACACAAGATGCGCGATTTGCTGTTAAAGAATTGAGTATACAGAATGCAAACAAAGCTTCCCTACAAGTGAATCCCCTAACCATTCAACACAGTACTAAAAACTGAATAGAATGCACTTTTCACTCAGATGAAAGACGTATGCTTTCCTGCTTAAGAAGTGTTTTCAAAGACATTCACAGAGTGATTCTACAAAGCCTTTTTACTGGCGTTGGCTTTTAAACGTGATTTCACTGGTATTACTGTCAAACGCAAGATGTGAGATTTGCTGTTAAAGAATTGAGTATACAGAATGCAAACAAACGCTTCCCTACAAGTGAAACGCCTAACCATTCAAAACAGTACTAAAAACTGAATAGAATGCAGTTTTCACTCAGATGAAAGATGTATGCTTTCCTTCTTAAGAAGTGTTTCCAAAAACACTCACAGAGTGAATCTACAAAGCCTTTTTACTGACGTTGGCTTTTAAACGTGATTTCACTGGAATTTCTGTCAAATGCAAGACGCGAGATTTGCTGTTAAAGAATTGAGTATACAGAATGCAAACAAACGCTTCCCTACAAGTGAATCGCCTAACCATTCAACACAGTACTAAAAACTGAATAGAATGCAGTTTTCACTCAGATGAAAGACGTATGCTTTCCTTCTTAAGAAGTGTTTCCAAAAACACTCACAGAGTGAATCTACAAAGCCTTTTTACTGAAGTTGGCTTTTAAATGTGATTTCACTGGAATTTCAGTCAAATGCAAGACGCGAGATTTGCTGTTAAAGAATTGAGTATACAGAATGCAAACAAATGCTTCCCTATAAGTGAATCGCCTAACCATTCAACACAGTACTGAAAACTGAATAGAATGCAGTTTTCACTCAGATGAAAGACGTATGCTTTCCTTCTTAAGAAGTGTTTTGAAAGACATTCACAGAGTGTTTCTACAAAGCCTTTTTACTGACGTTGGCTTTTAAACGTGATTTCACTGAAATTTCTGTCAAACGCAAGATGCGAGATTTGCTGTTAAAAAACTGAGTATACAGAATGCAAACAAACGCTTCCCTACAAGTGAATCACCTAACCCTTCAACAAAGTACTAAAAATTGAATAGAATGCAGTTTTCACTTAGATGAAAGACATATGCTTTCCTTCTTAAGAAGTGTTTTCCAAGACATTCACAGAGTGATTCAAAAAAGCCTTTTTACTGACATTGGCTTTTAAACGTGATTTCACTGGAATTTCTGTGAAATGCAAGATGCGTGATTTGCTGTTAAAGAATTGAGTATACAGAATGCAAACAAAAGCTTCCCTACAAGTGAATCGCCTAACCATTCAACACAGTACTAAAAACTGAATAGAATGCAGTTTTCACTCAGATGAAAGACGTATGCTTTCCTTCTTAAGAAGTGTTTTCAAAGGCATTCACAGAGTGATTCTACAAAGCCTTTTTACTGACATTGGCTTTTAAACGTGATTTCACTGGAATTTCTGTAAAACACAAGATGCGCGATTTGATGTTAAAGAATTGAGTAGCCAGAATGCAAACAAATGCTTCCCTACAAGTGAATCCCCTAACCATTCAACACAGTACTGAAAACTGAATGGAATGCAGTTTTCACTCAGATGAAAGAAGTATGCTTTCCTTCTTAACAAGTGTTTTCAAAGACATTCACAGAGTGATTCTACAAAGCCTTTTTACTGGCATTGGCTTTTAAACGTGATTTCACTGGAATTTCTGTCAAATGCAAGACACGAGGTTTGCTGTTAAAGAATTGAGTATACAGAATGCAAACAAACGCTTCCCACCAAGTGAATCGCCTAACCATTCAACACAGTTCTAATAACTGAATAGAATGCAGTTTTCACTCAGATGAAAGACGTATGCTTTCCTACTTAAGAAGTGTTTCCAAAAACACTCACAGAGTGAATCTACAAAGCCTTTTTACTGACGTTGGCTTTTAAACGTGATTTCACTGGAATTTCTGTCAAATGCAAGACGCGAGATTTGCTGTTAAAGAATTGAGTATACAGACTGCAAACAAAAGCTTCCCTACAAGTGAATCGCCTAACCATTCAACACAGTACTAAAAACTGAATAGAATGCAGTTTTCACTCAGATGAAAGATGTATGCTTTCCTTCATAAGAAGTGTTTTCAAAGGCATTCACAGAGTGATTCTACAAAGCCTTTTTACTGACGTTGGCTTTTAAACGTGATTTCACTGGAATTTCTGTAAAACACAAATTGCGCGATTTGCTGTTAAAGAATTGAGTATACAGAATGCAAACAAACGCTTCCCTACAAGTGAATCCCCTAACCATTCAACACAGTACTAAAAACTGAATAGAATGCACTTTTCACTCAGATGAAAGACATATGCTTTCCTGCTTAAGAAGTGTTTTCAAAGACATTCACAGAGTGATTCTACAAAGCCTTTTTACTGGCGTTGGCTTTTAAACGTGATTTCACTGGTATTTCTGTCAAACGCAAGATGCGAGATTTGCTGTTAAAGAATTGAGTATACAGAATGCAAACAAACGGTTCCCTACAAGTGAATCGCCTAACCATTCAACACAGTACTAAAACCTGAATAGAATGCAGTTTTCACTCAGATGAAAGACGTACGCTTTCCTTCTTAAGAAGTGTTTTCAAAGACATTCACAGAGTGATTCTACAAAGCCTTTTTACTGACGTTGGCTTTTAAATGTAATTTCACTGGAATTTCTGTCAAATGCAAGACGCGAGATTTGCTGTTAAAGAATAGAGTATACAGAATGCGAACAACCGCTTCCCTACAAGTGAATCGCCTAACCATTCAACACAGTACTAAAAACTGAATAGATGGAGTTTTCACTCAGATGAAAGATGTATGCTTTCCTTCTTAAGAAGTGTTTTCAAAGACATTCACAGAGTGATTCTACAAAGCCTTTTTACTGGTGTTAGCTTTTAAACGTGATTTCACTGGTATTTCTGTCAAACGCAAGATGCGAGATTTGCTGTTAAAGAATTGAGTATACAGAATGCAAACAAACGCTTCCCTACAAGTGAAACGCCTAACCATTCAACACAGTACTAAAAACTGAATAGAATGCAGTTTTCACTCAGATGAAAGATGTATGCTTTCCTTCTTAAGAAGTGTTTCCAAAAACACTCACAGAGTGAATCTACAAAGCCTTTTTACTGACGTTGGCTTTTAAACGTGATTTCACTGGAATTTCTGTCAAATGCAAGACGCGAGATTTGCTGTTAAAGAATTGAGTATACAGAATGCAAACAAATGCTTTCCTACAAGTGAATCGCCTAACCATTCAACACAGTACTAAAAACTGAATAGAATGCAGTTTTCACTCATATGAAAGATGTATGCTTTCCTTTTTAAGAAGTGTTTTCAAGGACATTCACAGAGTGATTCTACAAAGCCTTTTTACTGACGTTGGCTTTTAAACGTGATTTCACTGGAATTTCTGTCAAACACAAGATGCGCGATTTGCTGTTAAAGAATTGAGTATACAGAATGCAAACAAACGCTTCCCTACAAGTGAATCCCCTAACCATTCAACACAGTACTAAAAACTGAATATAATGCACTTTTCACTCAGATGAAAGACGTATGCTTTCCTTCTTAAGAAGTGTTTTCAAAGACATTCACAGAGTGATTCTACAAAGCCTTTTTCCTGGCATTAGCTTTTAAACGTGATTTCACTGGAATTTCTGTCAAACGCAAGACGCGAGATTTGCTGTTAAAGAATAGAGTATACAGAATGCAAACAAACGCTTCCCACCAAGTGAATCGCCTAACCATTCAACACAGTTCTAATAACTGAATAGAATGCAGTTTTCACTCAGATGAAAGACGTATGCTTTCCTTCTTAAGAAGTGTTTCCAAAAACACTCACAGAGTGAATCTACAAAGCCTTTTTACTGACGTTGGCTTTTAAACGTGATTTCACTGGAATTTCTGTCAAATGCAAGACGCGAGATTTGCTGTTAAAGAATTGAGTATACAGACTGCAAACAAACGCTTCCCTACAAGTGAATCGCCTAACCATTCAACACAGTACTAAAAACTGAATAGAATGCAGTTTTCACTCAGATGAAAGATGTATGCTTTCCTTCATAAGAAGTGTTTTCAAAGGCATTCACAGAGTGATTCTACAAAGCCTTTTTACTGACGTTGGCTTTTAAACGTGATTTCACTGGAATTTCTGTAAAACACAAATTGCGCGATTTGCTGTTAAAGAATTGAGTATACAGAATGCCAACAAACGCTTCCCTACAAGTGAATCCCCTAACCATTCAACACAGTACTAAAAACTGAATAGAATGCACTTTTCACTCAGATGAAAGACGTATGCTTTCCTGCTTAAGAAGTGTTTTCAAAGACATTCACAGAGTGATTCTACAAAGCCTTTTTACTGGCGTTGGCTTTTAAACATGATTTCACTGGTATTTCTGTCAAACGCAAGATGCGAGATTTGCTGTTAAAGAATTGAGTATACAGAATGCAAACAAACGGTTCCCTACAAGTGAATCGCCTAACCATTCAACACAGTACTAAAACCTGAATAGAATGCAGTTTTCACTCAGATGAAAGACGTATGCTTTCCTTCTTAAGAAGTGTTTTCAAAGACATTCACAGAGTGATTCTACAAAGCCTTTTTACTGATGTTGGCTTTTAAATGTAATTTCACAGGAATTTCTGTCAAATGCAAGACGCAAGATTTGCTGTTAAAGAATAGAGTATACAGAATGCGAACAACCGCTTCCCTACAAGTGAATCGCCTAACCATTCAACACAGTACTAAAAACTGAATAGATGGAGTTTTCACTCAGATGAAAGATGTATGCTTTCCTTCTTAAGAAGTGTTTTCAAAGACATTCACAGAGTGATTCTACAAAGCCTTTTTACTGAAGTTGGCTTTTAAATGTGATTTCACTGGAATTTCTGTCAAATAAAAGACACGAGGTTTGCTGTTAAAGAATTGAGTATACAGAATGCAAACAAAGGCTTCCCTCCAAGTGAATCGCCTAACCATTCAACACAGTTCTAATAAATGAATAGAATGCAGTTTTCACTCAGATGAAAGACGTATGCTTGCCTTCTTAAGAAGTGTTTCCAAAAACACTCACAGAGTGAATCTACAAAGCCTTTTTACTGACGTTGCCTTTTAAACGTGATTTCACTGGAATTTCTGTCAAATGCAAGACGCGAGATTTGCTGTTAAAGAATTGAGTACACAGAATGCAAACAAAAGCTTCCCTACAAGTGAATCGCCTAACCATTCAACACAGTACTAAAAACTGAATAGAATGCAGTTTTCACTCAGATGAAAGACGTATGCTTTCCTTCTTAAGAAGTGTTTTCAAAGGCATTCACAGAGTGATTCTACAAAGCCTTTTTACTGACGTTGGCTTTTAAACGTGATTTCACTGGAATTTCTGTAAAACACAAGATGCGCGATTTGATGTTAAATAATTGAGTATCCAGAATGCAAACAAACGCTTCCCTACAAGTGAATCCCCTAACCATTCAACACAGTACTGAAAACTGAATGGAATGCACTTTTCACTCAGATGAAAGAGGTATGCTTTCCTTCTTAACAAGTGTTTTCAAAGACATTCACAGAGTGATTCTACAAAGCCTTTTTACTGGCATTGGCTTTTAAACGTGATTTCACTGGAATTTCTGTCAAATGCAAGACACGAGGTTTGCTGTTAAAGAATTGAGTATACAGAATGCAAACAAAAGCTTCCCACCAAGTGAATCGCCTAACCATTCAACACAGTTCTAATAACTGAATAGAATGCAGTTTTCACTCAGATGAAAGACGTATGCTTGCCTTCTTAAGAAGTGTTTCCAAAAACACTCACAGAGTGAATCTACAAAGCCTTTTTACTGACGTTGACTTTTAAACGTGATTTCACTGGAATTTCTGTCAAATGCAAGATGCGAGATTTGCTGTTAAAGAATTGAGTATAGAGACTGCAAACAAACGCTTCCCTACAAGTGAATCGCCTAACCATTCAACACAGTACTAAAAACTGAATAGAATGCAGTTTTCACTCAGATGAAAGATGTATGCTTTCCTTCATAAGAAGTGTTTTCAAAGGCATTCACAGAGTGATTCTACAAAGCCTTTTTACTGACGTAGGCTTTTAAACGTGATTTCACTGGAATTTCTGTAAAACACAAATTGCGCGATTTGCTGTTAAAGAATTGAGTATACAGAATGCAAACAAACGCTTCCCTACAAGTGAATCCCCTAACCATTCAACACAGTACTAAAAACTGAATAGAATGCACTTTTCACTCAGATGAAAGACGTATGCTTTCCTGCTTAAGAAGTGTTTTCAAAGACATTCACAGAGTGATTCTACAAAGCCTTTTTACTGGCGTTGGCTTTTAAACGTGATTTCACTGGTATTTCTCTCAAACGCAAGATGCGAGATTTGCTGTTAAAGAATTGAGTATACAGAATGCAAACAAACGGTTCCCTACAAGTGAATCGCCTAACCATTCAACACAGTACTAAAACCTGAATAGAATGCAGTTTTCACTCAGATGAAAGACGTACGCTTTCCTTCTTAAGAAGTGTTTTCAAAGACATTCACAGAGTGATTGTACAAAGCCTTTTTACTGACGTTGGCTTTTAAATGTAATTTCACTGGAATTTCTGTCAAATGCAAGACGCGAGATTTGCTGTTAAAGAATAGAGTATACAGAATGCGAACAACCGCTTCCCTACAAGTGAATCGCCTAACCATTCAACACAGTACTAAAAACTGAATAGATGGAGTTTTCACTCAGATGAAAGATGTATGCTTTCCTTCTTAAGAAGTGTTTTCAAAGACATTCACAGAGTGATTCTACAAAGCCTTTTTACTGAAGTTGGCTTTTAAATGTGATTTCACTGGAATTTCTGTCAAATAAAAGACACGAGGTTTGCTGTTAAAGAATTGAGTATACAGAATGCAAACAAAGGCTTCCCTCCAAGTGAATCGCCTAACCATTCAACACAGTTCTAATAAATGAATAGAATGCAGTTTTCACTCAGATGAAAGACGTATGCTTGCCTTCTTAAGAAGTGTTTCCAAAAACACTCACAGAGTGAATCTACAAAGCCTTTTTACTGACGTTGGCTTTTAAACGTGATTTCACTGGAATTTCTGTCAAAAGCAATACGCGAGATTTGCTGTTAAAGAATTGAGTATACAGAATGCAAACAAAAGCTTCCCTACAAGTGAATCGCCTAACCATTCAACACAGTACTAAAAACTGAATAGAATGCAGTTTTCAATCAGATGAAAGACGTATGCTTTCCTTCTTAAGAAGTGTTTTCAAAGGCATTCACAGAGTGATTCTACAAAGCCTTTTTACTGACGTTGGCTTTTAAACGTGATTTCAGTGGAATTTCTGTAAAACACAAGATGCGCGATTTGATGTTAAAGAATTGAGTATCCAGAATTCAAACAAACGCTTCCCTACAAGTGAATCCCCTAACCAATCAACACAGTACTGAAAACTGAATGGAATGCACTTTTCACTCAGATGAAAGACGTATGCTTTCCTTCTTAACAAGTGTTTTCAAAGACATTCACAGAGTGATTCTACAAAGCCTTTTTACTGGCATTGGCTTTTAAACGTGATTTCACTGGAATTTCTGTCAAATGCAAGACACGAGGTTTGCTGTTAAAGAATTGAGTATACAGAATGCAAACAAACGCTTCCCACGAAGTGAATCGCCTAACCATTCAACACAGTTCTAATAACTGAATAGAATGCAGTTTTCACTCAGATGAAAGACGTATGCTTTCCTTCTTAAGAAGTGTTTCCAAAAACACTCACATAGTGAATCTACAAAGCCTTTTTACTGACGTTGGCTTTTAAACGTGATTTCACTGTAATTTCTGTCAAATGCAAGACGCGAGATTTGCTGTTAAAGAATTGAGTATACAGACTGCAAACAAACGCTTCCCTACAAGTGAATCGCCTAACCATTCAACACAGTACTAAAAACTGAATAGAATGCAGTTTTCACTCAGATGAAAGATGTATGCTTTCCTTCATAAGAAGTGTTTTCAAAAGCATTCACAGAGTGATTCTACAAAGCCTTTTTACTGACGTTGGCTTTTAAACGTGATTTCACTGGAATTTCTGTAAAACACAAGATGCGCGATTTGCTGTTAAAGAATTGAGTATACAGAATGCAAACAAACGCTTCCCTACAAGTGAATCCCCTAACCATTCAACACAGTACTAAAAACTGAATAGAATGCACTTTTCACTCAGATGAAAGACATATGCTTTCCTGCTTAAGAAGTGTTTTCAAAGACATTCACAGAGTGATTCTCCAAAGCCTTTTTACTGGCGTTGGCTTTTAAATGTGATTTCACTGGTATTTCTGTCAAACGCAAGATGCGAGATTTGCTGTTAAAGAATTGAGTATACAGAATGCAAACAAACGGTTCCCTACAAGTGAATCGCCTAACCATTCAACACAGTACTAAAACCTGAATAGAATGCAGTTTTCACTCAGATGAAAGACGTACGCTTTCCTTCTTAAGAAGTGTTTTCAAAGACATTCACAGAGTGATTCTACAAAGCCTTTTTACTGACGTTGGCTTTTAAATGTAATTTCACTGGAATTTCTGTCAAATGCAAGACGCGAGATTTGCTGTTAAAGAATAGAGTATACAGAATGCGAACAACCGCTTCCCTACAAGTGAATCGCCTAACCATTCAACACAGTACTAAAAACTGAATAGATGGAGTTTTCACTCAGATGAAAGATGTATGCTTTCCTTCTTAAGAAGTGTTTTCAAAGACATTCACAGAGTGATTCTACAAAGCCTTTTTACTGAAGTTGGCTTTTAAATGTGATTTCACTGGAATTTCTGTCAAATAAAAGACACGAGGTTTGCTGTTAAAGAATTGAGTATACAGAATGCAAACAAAGGCTTCCCTCCAATTGAATCGCCTAACCATTCAACACAGTTCTAATAAATGAATAGAATGCAGTTTTCACTCAGATGAAAGACGTATGCTTGCCTTCTTAAGAAGTGTTTCCAAAAACACTCACAGAGTGAATCTACAAAGCCTTTTTACTGACGTTGGCTTTTAAACGTGATTTCACTGGAATTTCTGTCAAATGCAAGACGCGAGATTTGCTGTTAAAGAATTGAGTAAACAGAATGCAAACAAAAGCTTCCCTACAAGTGAATCGCCTAACCATTCAACACAGTACTAAAAACTGAATAGAATGCAGTTTTCACTCAGATGAAAGACGTATGCTTTCCTTCTTAAGAAGTGTTTTCAAAGGCATTCACAGAGTGATTCTACAAAGCCTTTTTACTGACGTTGGCTTTTAAACGTGATTTCACTGGAATTTCTGTAAAACACAAGATGCGCGATTTGATGTTAAATAATTGAGTATCCAGAATGCAAACAAACGCTTCCCTACAAGTGAATCCCCTAACCATTCAACACAGTACTGAAAACTGAATGGAATGCACTTTTCACTCAGATGAAAGACGTATGCTTTCCTTCTTAACAAGTGTTTTCAAAGACATTCACAGAGTGATTCTACAAAGCCTTTTTACTGGCATTGGCTTTTAAACGTGATTTCACTGGAATTTCTGTCAAATGCAAGACACGAGGTTTGCTGTTAAAGAATTGAGTATACAGAATGCAAACAAACGCTTCCCTACAAGTGAATCCCCTAACCATTCAACACAGTACTAAAAACTGAATAGAATGCACTTTTCACTCAGATGAAAGACGTATGCTTTCCTGCTTAAGAAGTGTTTTCAAAGACATTCACAGAGTGATTCTACAAATCCTTTTTACTGGCGTTGGCTTTTAAACGTGATTTCACTGGTATTTCTGTCAAACGCAAGATGCGAGATTTGCTGTTAAAGAATTGAGTATACAGAATGCAAACAAATGCTTCCCTACAAGTGAATCCCCTAACCATTCAACACAGTACTAAAAACTGAATATAATGCACTTTTCACTCAGATGAAAGATGTATGCTTTCCTTCTTAAGAAGTGTTTTCAAAGACATTCACAGAGTGATTCTACAAAGCCTTTTTCCTGGCATTAGCTTTTAAACGTGATTTCACTGGAATTTCTGTCAAACGCAAGACGCGAGATTTGCTGTTAAAGAATAGAGTATACAGAATGCGAACAACCGCTTCCCTACAAGTGAATCGCCTAACCATTCAACACAGTACTAAAAACTGAATAGATGGAGTTTTCACTCAGATGAAATATGTATGCTTTCCTTCTTAAGAAGTGTTTTCAAAGACATTCACAGAGTGATTCTACAAAGCCTTTTTACTGAAGTTGGCTTTTAAATGTGATTTCACTGGAATTTCTGTCAAATAAAAGACACGAGGTTTGCTGTTAAAGAATTGAGTATACAGAATGCAAACAAAGGCTTCCCTCCAAGTGAAACGCCTAACCATTCAACACAGTTCTAATAAATGAATAGAATGCAGTTTTCACTAAGATGAAAGACGTATGCTTGCCTTCTTAAGAAGTGTTTCCAAAAACACTCACAGAGTGAATCTACAAAGCCTTTTTACTGACGTTGGCTTTTAAACGTGATTTCACTGGAATTTCTGTCAAATGCAAGACGCGAGATTTGCTGTTAAAGAATTGAGTATACAGAATGCAAACAAAAGCTTCCCTACAAGTGAATCGCCTAACCATTCAACACAGTACTAAAAACTGAATAGAATGCAGTTTTCACTCAGATGAAAGACGTATGCTTTCCTTCTTAAGAAGTGTTTTCAAAGGCATTCACAGAGTGATTCTACAAAGCCATTTTACTGACGTTGGCTTTTAAACGTGATTTCACTGGAATTTCTGTAAAACACAAGATGCGCGATTTGATGTTAAAGAATTGAGTATCCAGAATGCAAACAAACGCTTCCCTACAAGTGAATCCCCTAACCATTCAACACAGTACTAAAACCTGAATAGAATGCAGTTTTCACTCAGATGAAAGACGTACGCTTTCCTTCTTAAGAAGTGTTTTCAAAGACATTCACAGAGTGATTCTACAAAGCCTTTTTACTGACGTTGGCTTTTAAATGTAATTTCACTGGAATTTCTGTCAAATGCAAGACACGAGGTTTGCTGTTAAAGAATTGAGTATACAGAATGCAAACAAACGCTTCCCACCAAGTGAATCGCCTAACTATTCAACACAGTTCTAATAACTGAATAGAATGCAGTTTTCACTCAGATGAAAGACGTATGCTTTCCTTCTTAAGAAGTGTTTCCAAAAACACTCACAGAGTGAATCTACAAAGCCTTTTTTACTGAAGTTGGCTTTTAAATGTGATTTCACTGGAATTTCAGTCAAATGCAAGACGCGAGATTTGCTGTTAAAGAATTGAGTATACAGAATGCAAACAAATGCTTCCCTATAAGTGAATCGCCTAACCATTCAACACAGTACTGAAAACTGAATAGAATGCAGTTTTCACTCAGATGAAAGACGTATGCTTTCCTTCTTAAGAAGTGTTTTGAAAGACATTCACAGAGTGATTCTACAAAGCCTTTTTACTGACGTTGGCTTTTAAACGTGATTTCACTGAAATTTCTGTCAAACGCAAGATGCGAGATTTGCTGTTAAAAAACTGAGTATACAGAATGCAAACAAACGCTTCCCTACAAGTGAATCACCTAACCCTTCAACAAAGTACTAAAAATTGAATAGAATGCAGTTTTCACTTAGATGAAAGACGTATGCTTTCCTTCTTAAGAAGTGTTTTCAAAGACATTCACAGAGTGATTCAAAAAAGCCTTTTTACTGACATTGGCTTTTAAACGTGATTTCACTGGAATTTCGGTGAAATGCAAGATGCGCGATTTGCTGTTAAAGAATTGAGTATACAGAGTGGAAACAAACGCTTCCCTACAAGGGATCGCCTAAACATTCAATACAGTACTAAAAAGTGAATAGAATGCACTTTTCACTCAGATGAAAGACGTATGCTTTCCTGCTTAAGAAGTGTTTTCAAAGACATTCACAGAGTGATTCTACAAAGTCTTTTTACTGGCGTTGGCTTTTAAACGTGATTTCACTGGTATTACTGTCAAACGCAAGATGCGAGATTTGCTGTTAAAGAATTGAGTATACATAATGCAAACAAACGGTTCCCTACAAGTGAATCGCCTAACCATTCAACACAGTACTAAAACCTGAATAGAATGCAGTTTTCACTCAGATGAAAGACGTACACTTTCCTTCTTAAGAAGTGTTTTCAAAGACATTCACAGAGTGATTCTACAAAGCCTTTTTACTGACGTTGGCTTTTAAATGTAATTTCACTGGAATTTCTGTCAAATGCAAGACACGAGGTTTGCTGTTAAAGAATTGAGTATACAGAATGCAAACAAACGCTTCCCACCAAGTGAATCGCCTAACCATTCAACACAGTTCTAATAACTGAATAGAATGCAGTTTTCACTCAGATGAAAGACGTATGCTTTCCTTCTTAAGAAGTGTTTCCAAAAACACTCACAGAGTGAATCTACAAAGCCTTTTTTACTGAAGTTGGCTTTTAAATGTGATTTCACTGGAATTTCAGTCAAATGCAAGACGCGAGATTTGCTGTTAAAGAATTGAGTATACAGAATGCAAACAAATGCTTCCCTATAAGTGAATCGCCTAACCATTCAACACAGTACTGAAAACTGAATAGAATGCAGTTTTCACTCAGATGAAAGACGTATGCTTTCCTTCTTAAGAAGTGTTTTGAAAGACATTCACAGAGTGATTCTACAAAGCCTTTTTTACTGGCGTTGGCTTTTAAATGTGATTTCACTGAAATTTCTGTCAAACGCAAGATGCGAGATTTGCTGTTAAAAAACTGAGTATACAGAATGCAAACAAACGCTTCCCTACAAGTGAATCACCTAACCCTTCAACAAAGTACTAAAAATTGAATAGAATGCAGTTTTCACTCAGATGAAAGACGTATGGTTTCCTTCTTAAGAAGTGTTTTCAAAGACATTCACAGAGTGATTCTACAAAGCCTTTTGCTTTTAAACGTGATTTCACTGGAATTTCTGTGAAATGCAAGATGCGCGATTTGCTGTTAAAGAATTGAGTATACAGAATGCAACCAAATGCTTCCCTACAAGGGAATCGCCTAAACATTCAAAACAGCACTAAAAACTGAATAGAATGCAGTTTTCACTCAGATGAAAGACGTATGCTTTGCTTCTTAAGAAGTGTTTTCAAAGGCATTCACAGAGTGAATCTACAAAGCCTTTTCACTGGCGTTGGCTTTTAAACGTGATTTCACTGGAATTTCTGTCAAAAGCAAGAGGCGAGATTTTCTGTTAAAGAATTGAGTATACAGAATGCAAACAAACGCTTCCCTACAAGGGAATCGCCTAACCATTCAACACAGTACTAAAAACTGAATAGAATGCAGTTTTCACTCAGATGAAAGACGTATGCTTTCCTTCTTAAGAAGTGTATTCAAAGACATTCACAGAGTGATTCTACAAAGGCTTTTTACTGACGTTGGCTTTTAAACGTGATTTCACTGGAATTTCTGTCAAACGCAGGATGCGAGATTTGCTGTTAAAGAATTGAGTATACAGAATGCAAACAAACGCTTCCCTACAAGTGAATCACCTAACCCTTCAAGAAAGTACTAAAAACTGAATAGAATGCAGTTTTCACTCAGATGAAAGACGTATGCTTTCCTTCTTAAGAAGTGTTTTCAAAGACATTCACAGAGTGATTCTACAAAGCCTTTTTACTGACATTGGCTTTTAAACGTGATTTCACTGAAATTTCTGTCAAACGCAAGATGTGAGATTTGCTGTTAAAAAACTGAGTATACAGAATGCAAACAAACGCTTCCCTACAAGTGAATCACCTAACCCTTCAACAAAGTACTAAAAATTGAAAAGAATGCAGTTTTCACTTAGATGAAAGACGTATGCTTTCCTTCTTAAGAAGTGTTTTCAAAGACATTCACAGAGTGATTCTACAAAGCCTTTTTACTGACGTTGGCTTTTAAACGTGATTTCACTGGAATTTCTGTGAAATGCAAGATGCGCGATTTGCTGTTAAAGAATTGAGTATACAGAATGCAACCAAATGCTTCCCTACAAGGGAATCGCCTAAACATTCAACACAGCACTAAAAACTGAATAGAATGCAGTTTTCACTCAGATGAAAGACGTATGCTTTGCTTCTTAAGAAGTGTTTTCAAAGGCATTCACAGAGTGAATCTACAAAGCCTTTTTACTGGCGTTGGCTTTTAAACGTGATTTCACTGGAATTTCTGTCAAACGCAAGACGCGAGATTTTCTGTTAAAGAATTGAGTATACAGAATGCAAGCAAACGCTTCCCTACAAGGGAATCGCCTAAACATTCAACACAGTACTAAAAACTGAATAGAATGCAGTTTTCACTCAGATGAAAGACGTATGCTTTCCTTCTTAAGAAGTGTATTCAAAGACATTCACAGAGTGATTCTACAAAGGCTTTTTACTGACGTTGGCTTTTAAACGTGATTTCACTGGAATTTCTGTCAAACGCAGGATGCGAGATTTGCTGTTAAAGAATTGAGTATACAGAATGCAAACAAACGCTTCCCTACAAGTGAATCACCTTGCCATTCAACACAGTTCGAAAAACTGAGTAGAATGCAGTTTTCACTCAGAAGAAAGACGTATGCTTTCTATCTTAAGAAGTGTTTTGAAAGACATTCACAGCGTGATTCTACAAAGCCTTTTTTCTGGCATTTGCTTTTAAACGTTATTTCACTGGAATTTCTGTCAAACACAAGACGCGAGATTTGCTGTTAAAGAATTGAGTATACAGAATGCAAACAAACGCTTCCCTACAAGTGAATCACCTAACCCTTCAACAAAGTACTAAAAACTGAATAGAATGCAGTTTTCACTCAGATGAAAGACGTATGCTTTCCTTCTTAAGAAGTGTTTTGAAAGACATTCACAGAGTGATTCTACAAAGCCTTTTTACTGACATTGGCTTTTAAACGTGATTTCACTGAAATTTCTGTCAAACGCAAGATGCGAGATTTGCTGTTAAAAAACTGAGTATACAGAATGCAAACAAACGCTTCCCTACAAGTGAATCACCTAACCCTTCAACAAAGTACTAAAAATTGAATAGAATGCAGTTTTCACTTAGATGAAAGACGTATGCTTTCGTTCTTAAGAAGTGTTTTCAAAGACATTCACAGAGTGATTCAAAAAAGCCTTTTTACTGACATTGGCTTTTAAACGTGATTTCACTGGAATTTCGGTGAAATGCAAGATTCGCGATTTGCTGTTAAAGAATTGAGTATACAGAGTAGAAACAAACGCTTCCCTACAAGGGATCGCCTAAACATTCAATACAGTACTAAAAACTGAATAGAATGCACTTTTCACTCAGATGAAAGACGTATGCTTTCCTGCTTAAGAAGTGTTTTCAAAGACATTTACAGAGTGATTCTACAATGCCTTTTTACTGGCGTTGGCTTTTAAACGTGATTTCACTGGTATTTCTGTCAAACGCAAGATGCGAGATTTGCTGTTAAAGAATTGAGTATACATAATGCAAACAAACGGTTCCCTACAAGTGAATCGCCTAAGATTCAACACAGTACTAAAACCTGAATAGAATGCAGTTTTCACTCAGATGAAAGACTTACGCTTTCCTTCTTAAGAAGTGTTTTCAAAGACATTCACAGAGTGATTCTACAAAGCCTTTTTACTGACGTTGGCTTTTAAATGTAATTTCACTGGAATTTCTCTCAAATGCAAGACACGAGGTTTGCTGTTAAAGAATTGAGTATACAGAATGCAAACAAACGCTTCCCACCAAGTGAATCGCCTAACCATTCAACACAGTTCTAATAACTGAATAGAATGCAGTTTTCACTCAGATGAAAGACGTATGCTTTCCTTCTTAAGAAGTGTTTCCAAAAACACTCACAGAGTGAATCTACAAAGCCTTTTTTACTGAAGTTGGCTTTTAAATGTGATTTCACTGGAATTTCAGTCAAATGCAAGACGCGAGATTTGCTGTTAAAGAATTGAGTATACAGAATGCAAACAAATGCTTCCCTATAAGTGAATCGCCTAACCATTCAACACAGTACTGAAAACTGAATAGAATGCAGTTTTCACTCAGATGAAAGACGTATGCTTTCCTTCTTAAGAAGTGTTTTGAAAGACATTCACAGAGTGATTCTACAAAGCCTTTTTTACTGGCGTTGGCTTTAAAATGTGATTTCACTGAAATTTCTGTCAAACGCAAGATGCGAGATTTGCTGTTAAAAAACTGAGTATACAGAATGCAAACAAACGCTTCCCTACAAGTGAATCACCTAACCCTTCAACAAAGTACTAAAAATTGAATAGAATGCAGTTTTCACTCAGATGAAAGACGTATGGTTTCCTTCTTAAGAAGTGTTTTCAAAGACATTCACAGAGTGATTCTACAAAGCCTTTTGCTTTTAAACGTGATTTCACTGGAATTTCTGTGAAATGCAAGATGCGCGATTTGCTGTTAAAGAATTGAGTATACAGAATGCAACCAAATGCTTCCCTACAAGGGAATCGCCTAAACATTCAAAACAGCACTAAAAACTGAATAGAATGCAGTTTTCACTCAGATGAAAGACGTATGCTTTGCTTCTTAAGAAGTGTTTTCAAAGGCATTCACAGAGTGAATCTACAAAGCCTTTTCACTGGCGTTGGCTTTTAAACGTGATTTCACTGGAATTTCTGTCAAAAGCAAGAGGCGAGATTTTCTGTTAAAGAATTGAGTATACAGAATGCAAACAAACGCTTCCCTACAAGGGAATCGCCTAACCATTCAACACAGTACTAAAAACTGAATAGAATGCAGTTTTCACTCAGATGAAAGACGTATGCTTTCCTTCTTAAGAAGTGTATTCAAAGACATTCACAGAGTGATTCTACAAAGGCTTTTTACTGACGTTGGCTTTTAAACGTGATTTCACTGGAATTTCTGTCAAACGCAGGATGCGAGATTTGCTGTTAAAGAATTGAGTATACAGAATGCAAACAAACGCTTCCCTACAAGTGAATCACCTAACCCTTCAAGAAAGTACTAAAAACTGAATAGAATGCAGTTTTCACTCAGATGAAAGACGTATGCTTTCCTTCTTAAGAAGTGTTTTCAAAGACATTCACAGAGTGATTCTACAAAGCCTTTTTACTGACATTGGCTTTTAAACGTGATTTCACTGAAATTTCTGTCAAACGCAAGATGTGAGATTTGCTGTTAAAAAACTGAGTATACAGAATGCAAACAAACGCTTCCCTACAAGTGAATCACCTAACCCTTCAACAAAGTACTAAAAATTGAAAAGAATGCAGTTTTCACTTAGATGAAAGACGTATGCTTTCCTTCTTAAGAAGTGTTTTCAAAGACATTCACAGAGTGATTCTACAAAGCCTTTTTACTGACGTTGGCTTTTAAACGTGATTTCACTGGAATTTCTGTGAAATGCAAGATGCGCGATTTGCTGTTAAAGAATTGAGTATACAGAATGCAACCAAATGCTTCCCTACAAGGGAATCGCCTAAACATTCAACACAGCACTAAAAACTGAATAGAATGCAGTTTTCACTCAGATGAAAGACGTATGCTTTGCTTCTTAAGAAGTGTTTTCAAAGGCATTCACAGAGTGAATCTACAAAGCCTTTTTACTGGCGTTGGCTTTTAAACGTGATTTCACTGGAATTTCTGTCAAACGCAAGACGCGAGATTTTCTGTTAAAGAATTGAGTATACAGAATGCAAGCAAACGCTTCCCTACAAGGGAATCGCCTAAACATTCAACACAGTACTAAAAACTGAATAGAATGCAGTTTTCACTCAGATGAAAGACGTATGCTTTCCTTCTTAAGAAGTGTATTCAAAGACATTCACAGAGTGATTCTACAAAGGCTTTTTACTGACGTTGGCTTTTAAACGTGATTTCACTGGAATTTCTGTCAAACGCAGGATGCGAGATTTGCTGTTAAAGAATTGAGTATACAGAATGCAAACAAACGCTTCCCTACAAGTGAATCACCTTGCCATTCAACACAGTTCGAAAAACTGAGTAGAATGCAGTTTTCACTCAGAAGAAAGACGTATGCTTTCTATCTTAAGAAGTGTTTTGAAAGACATTCACAGCGTGATTCTACAAAGCCTTTTTTCTGGCATTTGCTTTTAAACGTTATTTCACTGGAATTTCTGTCAAACACAAGACGCGAGATTTGCTGTTAAAGAATTGAGTATACAGAATGCAAACAAACGCTTCCCTACAAGTGAATCACCTAACCCTTCAACAAAGTACTAAAAACTGAATAGAATGCAGTTTTCACTCAGATGAAAGACGTATGCTTTCCTTCTTAAGAAGTGTTTTGAAAGACATTCACAGAGTGATTCTACAAAGCCTTTTTACTGACATTGGCTTTTAAACGTGATTTCACTGAAATTTCTGTCAAACGCAAGATGCGAGATTTGCTGTTAAAAAACTGAGTATACAGAATGCAAACAAACGCTTCCCTACAAGTGAATCACCTAACCCTTCAACAAAGTACTAAAAATTGAATAGAATGCAGTTTTCACTTAGATGAAAGACGTATGCTTTCGTTCTTAAGAAGTGTTTTCAAAGACATTCACAGAGTGATTCAAAAAAGCCTTTTTACTGACATTGGCTTTTAAACGTGATTTCACTGGAATTTCGGTGAAATGCAAGATTCGCGATTTGCTGTTAAAGAATTGAGTATACAGAGTAGAAACAAACGCTTCCCTACAAGGGATCGCCTAAACATTCAATACAGTACTAAAAACTGAATAGAATGCACTTTTCACTCAGATGAAAGACGTATGCTTTCCTGCTTAAGAAGTGTTTTCAAAGACATTTACAGAGTGATTCTACAATGCCTTTTTACTGGCGTTGGCTTTTAAACGTGATTTCACTGGTATTTCTGTCAAACGCAAGATGCGAGATTTGCTGTTAAAGAATTGAGTATACATAATGCAAACAAACGGTTCCCTACAAGTGAATCGCCTAACCATTCAACACAGTACTAAAACCTGAATAGAATGCAGTTTTCACTCAGATGAAAGACTTACGCTTTCCTTCTTAAGAAGTGTTTTCAAAGACATTCACAGAGTGATTCTACAAAGCCTTTTTACTGACGTTGGCTTTTAAATGTAATTTCACTGGAATTTCTCTCAAATGCAAGACACGAGGTTTGCTGTTAAAGAATTGAGTATACAGAATGCAAACAAACGCTTCCCACCAAGTGAATCACCTAACCATTCAACACAGTTCTAATAACTGAATAGAATGCAGTTTTCACTCAGATGAAAGACGTATGCTTTCCTTCTTAAGAAGTGTTTCCAAAAACACTCACAGAGTGAATCTACAAAGCCTTTTTTACTGAAGTTGGCTTTTAAATGTGATTTCACTGGAATTTCAGTCAAATGCAAGACGCGAGATTTGCTGTTAAAGAATTGAGTATACAGAATGCAAACAAATGCTTCCCTATAAGTGAATCGCCTAACCATTCAACACAGTACTGAAAACTGAATAGAATGCAGTTTTCACTCAGATGAAAGACGTATGCTTTCCTTCTTAAGAAGTGTTTTGAAAGACATTCACAGAGTGATTCTACAAAGCCTTTTTACTGACGTTGGCTTTTAAACGTTATTTCACTGGAATTTCTGTCAAACACAAGACGCGAGATTTGCTGCTAAAGAATTGAGTATACAGAATGCAAACAAACGCTTCCCTACAAGTGAATCACCTAACCCTTCAACAAAGTACTAAAAACTGAATAGAATGCAGTTTTCACTCAGATGAAAGATGTATGCTTTCCTTCTTAAGAAGTGTTTTCAAAGACATTCACAGAGTGATTCTACAAAGCCTTTTTACTGACATTGGCTTTTAAACGTGATTTCACTGAAATTTCTGTCAAACGCAAGATGTGAGATTTGCTGTTAAAAAACTGAGTATACAGAATGCAAACAAACGCTTCCCTACAAGTGAATCACCTAACCCTTCAACAAAGTACTAAAAATTGAATAGAATGCAGTTTTCACTTAGATGAAAGACGTATGCTTTCCTTCTTAAGAAGTGTTTTCAAAGACATTCACAGAGTGATTCAAAAAAGCCTTTTTACTGACATTGGCTTTTAAACGTGATTTCACTGGAATTTCTGTGAAATGCAAGATGCGCGATTTGCTGTTAAAGAATTGAGTATACAGAATGCAACCAAATGCTTCCCTACAAGGGAATCGCCTAAACATTCAACACAGCACTAAAAACTGAATAGAATGCAGTTTTCACTCAGATGAAAGACGTATGCTTTGCTTCTTAAGAAGTGTTTTCAAAGGCATTCACAGAGTGAATCTACAAAGCCTTTTTACTGGCGTTGGCTTTTAAACGAGATTTCACTGGAATTTCTGTCAAACGCAAGACGCGAGATTTTCTGTTAAAGAATTGAGTATACAGAATGCAAACAAACGCTTCCCTACAAGGGAATCGCCTAAACATTCAACACAGTACTAAAAACTGAATAGAATGCAGTTTTCACTCAGATGAAAGACGTATGCTTTCCTTCTTAAGAAGTGTATTCAAAGACATTCACAGAGTGATTCTACAAAGGCTTTTTACTGACGTTGGCTTTTAAACGTGATTTCACTGGAATTTCTGTCAAACGCAGGATGCGAGATTTGCTGTTAAAGAATTGAGTATACAGAATGCAAACAAACGCTTCCCTACAAGTGAATCGCCTTGCCATTCAACACAGTTCGAAAAACTGAGTAGAATGCAGTTTTCACTCAGAAGAAAGACGTATGCTTTCTATCTTAAGAAGTGTTTTGAAAGACATTCACAGCGTGATTCTACAAAGCCTTTTTTCTGGCATTTGCTTTTAAACGTTATTTCACTGGAATTTCTGTCAAACACAAGACGCGAGATTTGCTGTTAAAGAATTGAGTATACAGAATGCAAACAAACGCTTCCCTACAAGTGAATCACCTAACCCTTCAACAAAGTACTAAAAACTGAATAGAATGCAGTTTTCACTCAGATGAAAGACGTATGCTTTCCTTCTTAAGAAGTGTTTTGAAAGACATTCACAGAGTGATTCTACAAAGCCTTTTTACTGACATTGGCTTTTAAACGTGATTTCACTGAAATTTCTGTCAAACGCAAGATGCGAGATTTGCTGTTAAAAAACTGAGTATACAGAATGCAAACAAACGCTTCCCTACAAGTGAATCACCTAACCCTTCAACAAAGTACTAAAAATTGAATAGAATGCAGTTTTCACTTAGATGAAAGACGTATGCTTTCGTTCTTAAGAAGTGTTTTCAAAGACATTCACAGAGTGATTCAAAAAAGCCTTTTTACTGACATTGGCTTTTAAACGTGATTTCACTGGAATTTCGGTGAAATGCAAGATGCGCGATTTGCTGTTAAAGAATTGAGTATACAGAGTGGAAACAAACGCTTCCCTACAAGGGATCGCCTAAACATTCAATACAGTACTAAAAACTGAATAGAATGCACTTTTCACTCAGATGAAAGACGTATGCTTTCCTGCTTAAGAAGTGTTTTCAAAGACATTTACAGAGTGATTCTACAAAGCCTTTTTACTGGCGTTGGCTTTTAAACGTGATTTCACTGGTATTTCTGTCAAACGCAAGATGCGAGATTTGCTGTTAAAGAATTGAGTATACATAATGCAAACAAACGGTTCCCTACAAGTGAATCGCCTAACCATTCAACACAGTACTAAAACCTGAATAGAATGCAGTTTTCACTCAGATGAAAGACGTACGCTTTCCTTCTTAAGAAGTGTTTTCAAAGACATTCACAGAGTGATTCTACAAAGCCTTTTTACTGACGTTGGCTTTTAAATGTAATTTCACTGGAATTTCTGTCAAATGCAAGACACGAGGTTTGCTGTTAAAGAATTGAGTATACAGAATGCAAACAAACGCTTCCCACCAAGTGAATCGCCTAACCATTCAACACAGTTCTAATAACTGAATAGAATGCAGTTTTCACTCAGATGAAAGACGTATGCTTTCCTTCTTAAGAAGTGTTTCCAAAAACACTCACAGAGTGAATCTACAAAGCCTTTTTTACTGAAGTTGGCTTTTAAATGTGATTTCACTGGAATTTCAGTCAAATGCAAGACGCGAGATTTGCTGTTAAAGAATTGAGTATACAGAATGCAAACAAATGCTTCCCTATAAGTGAATCGCCTAACCATTCAACACAGTACTGAAAACTGAATAGAATGCAGTTTTCACTAAGATGAAAGACGTATGCTTTCCTTCTTAAGAAGTGTTTTGAAAGACATTCACAGAGTGATTCTACAAAGCCTTTTTACTTACGTTGGCTTTTAAACGTGATTTCACTGAAATTTCTGTCAAACGCAAGATGCGAGATTTGCTGTTAAAAAACTGAGTATACAGAATGCAAACAAACGCTTCCCTACAAGTGAATCACCTAACCCTTCAACAAAGTACTAAAAATTGAATAGAATGCAGTTTTCACTTAGATGAAAGACGTATGCTTTCCTTCTTAAGAAGTGTTTTCAAAGACATTCACAGAGTTATTCAAAAAAGCCTTTTTACTGACATTGGCTTTTAAACGTGATTTCACTGGAATTTCGGTGAAATGCAAGATGCGCGATTTGCTGTTAAAGAATTGAGTATACAGAGTGGAAACAAACGCTTCCCTACAAGGGAATCGCCTAAACATTCAATACAGTACTAAAAACTGAATAGAATGCAGTTTTCACTCAGATGAAAGATGTATGCTTTCCTTCTTAAGAAGTGTTTTCAAAGACATTCACAGAGTGATTCTACAAAGCCTTTTGCTTTTAAACGTGATTTCACTGGAATTTCTGTGAAATGCAAGATGCGCGATTTGCTGTTAAAGAATTGAGTATACAGAATGCAACCAAATGCTTCCCTACAAGGGAATCGCCTAAACATTCAACACAGCACTAAAAACTGAATAGAATGCAGTTTTCACTCAGATGAAAGACGTATGCTTTGCTTCTTAAGAAGTGTTTTCAAAGGCATTCACAGAGTGAATCTACAAAGCCTTTTTACTGGCGTTGGCTTTTAAACGTGATTTCACTGGAATTTCTGTCAAACGCAAGACGCGAGATTTTCTGTTAAAGAATTGAGTATACAGAATGCAAACAAACGCTTCCCTACAAGGGAATCGCCTAACCATTCAACACAGTACTAAAAACTGAATAGAATGCAGTTTTCACTCAGATGAAAGACGTATGCTTTCCTTCTTAAGAAGTGTATTCAAAGACATTCACAGAGTGATTCTACAAAGGCTTTTTACTGACGTTGGCTTTTAAACGTGATTTCACTGGAATTTCTGTCAAACGCAGGATGCGAGATTTGCTGTTAAAGAATTGAGTATACAGAATGCAAACAAACGCTTCCCTACAAGTGAATCGCCTTGCCATTCAACACAGTTCGAAAAACTGAGTAGAATGCAGTTTTCACTCAGAAGAAAGACGTATGCTTTGCTTCTTAAGAAGTGTTTTCAAAGGCATTCACAGAGTGAATCTACAAAGCCTTTTTACTGGCGTTGGCTTTTAAACGTGATTTCACTGGAATTTCTGTCAAACGCAAGACGCGAGATTTTCTGTTAAAGAATTGAGTATACAGAATGCAAACAAACGCTTCCCTACAAGGGAATCGCCTAACCATTCAACACAGTACTAAAAACTGAATAGAATGCAGTTTTCACTCAGATGAAAGACGTATGCTTTCCTTCTTAAGAAGTGTATTCAAAGACATTCACAGAGTGATTCTACAAAGGCTTTTTACTGACGTTGGCTTTTAAACGTGATTTCACTGGAATTTCTGTCAAACGCAGGATGCGAGATTTGCTGTTAAAGAATTGAGTATACAGAATGCAAACAAACGCTTCCCTACAAGTGAATCGCCTTGCCATTCAACACAGTTCGAAAAACTGAGTAGAATGCAGTTTTCACTCAGAAGAAAGACGTATGCTTTCTATCTTAAGAAGTGTTTTGAAAGACATTCACAGCGTGATTCTACAAAGCCTTTTTTCTGGCATTTGCTTTTAAACGTTATTTCACTGGAATTTCTGTCAAACACAAGACGCGAGATTTGCTGTTAAAGAATTGAGTATACAGAATGCAAACAAACGCTTCCCTACAAGTGAATCACCTAACCCTTCAACAAAGTACTAAAAACTGAATAGAATGCAGTTTTCACTCAGATGAAAGACGTATGCTTTCCTTCTTAAGAAGTGTTTTGAAAGACATTCACAGAGTGATTCTACAAAGCCTTTTTACTGACGTTGGCTTTTAAACGTGATTTCACTGAAATTTCTGTCAAACGCAAGATGCGAGATTTGCTGTTAAAAAACTGAGTATACAGAATGCAAACAAACGCTTCCCTACAAGTGAAACACCTAACCCTTCAACAAAGTACTAAAAATTGAATAGAATGCAGTTTTCACTCAGATGAAAGACGTATGCTTTCCTTCTTAAGAAGTGTTTTCAAAGACATTCACAGAGTGATTCAACAAAGCCTTTTTACTGACATTGGCTTTTAAACGTGATTTCACTGGAATTTCTGTGAAATGCAAGATGCGCGATTTGCTGTTAAAGAATTGAGTATACAGAATGCAACCAAATGCTTCCCTACAAGGGAATCGCCTAAACATTCAACACAGCACTAAAAACTGAATAGAATGCAGTTTTCACTCAGATGAAAGACGTATGCTTTGCTTCTTAAGAAGTGTTTTCAAAGGCATTCACAGAGTGAATCTACAAAGCCTTTTTACTGGCGTTGGCTTTTAAACGTGATTTCACTGGAATTTCTGTCAAACGCAAGACGCGAGATTTTCTGTTAAAGAATTGAGTATACAGAATGCAAACAAACGCTTCCCTACAAGTGAATTGCCTTGCCATTCAACACAGTTCGAAAAACTGAGTAGAATGCAGTTTTCACTCAGAAGAAAGACATATGCTTTCTATCTTAAGAAGTGTTTTGAAAGACATTCACAGCGTGATTCTACAAAGCCTTTTTTCTGGAATTTGCTTTTAAACGTTATTTCACTGGAATTTCTGTCAAACACAAGACGCGAGATTTGCTGTTAAAGAATTGAGTATACAGAATGCAAACAAACGCTTCCCTACAAGTGAATCACCTAACCCTTCAACAAAGTACTAAAAACTGAATAGAATGCAGTTTTCACTCAGATGAAAGACTTATGCTTTCCTTCTTAAGAAGTGTTTTCAAAGACATTCACAGAGTGATTCTACAAAGCCTTTTTACTGACGTTGGCTTTTAAACGTGATTTCACTGAAATTTCTGTCAAACGCAAGATGCGAGATTTGCTGTTAAAAAATTGAGTATACAGAATGCAAACAAACGCTTCCCTACAAGTGAATCACCTAACCCTTCAACAAAGTACTAAAAACTGAATAGAATGCCATTTTCACTCAGATGAAAGACGTATGGTTTCCTTCTTAAGAAGTGTTTTCAAAGACATTCACAGAGTGATTCTACAAAGCCTTTTGCTTTTAAACGTGATTTCACTGGAATTTCTGTGAAATGCAAGATGGGCGATTTGCTGTTAAAGAACTGAGTATACAGAATGCAACCAAATGCTTCCCTACAAGGGAATCGCCTAAACATTCAACACAGCACTAAAAACTGAATAGAATGCACTTTTCACTCAGATGAAAGACGTGTTCTTTCCTTCTTAAGAAGTGTTTTCAAAGGCATTCACAGAGTGATTCTACAAAGCCTTTTTACTGGCGTTGGCTTTTAAACGTGATTTCACTGGAATTTCTGTCAAACACCAGACGCGAGTTTTGCTGTTAAAGAATTGAGTATACAGAATGCAAATAAAAGCTTCCCTACAAGTGCATCGCCTAACCATTCAACACAGTTCGAAAAACTGAGTAGAATGCAGTTTTCACTCAGATGAAAGACGTATGGTTTCCTTCTTAAGAAGTGTTTTCAAAGACATTCACAGAGTGATTCTACAAAGCCTTTTGCTTTTAAACGTGATTTCACTGGAATTTCTGTGAAATGCAAGATGCGCGATTTGATGTTAAAGAATTGAGTATACAGAATGCAACCAAATGCTTCCCTACAAGGGAATCGCCTAAACATTCAACACAGCACTAAAAACTGAATAGAATGCAGTTTTCACTCAGATGGAAGACGTGTTCTTTCCTTCTTAAGAAGTGTTTTCAAAGGCATTCACAGAGTGATTCTACAAAGCCTTTTTACTGGCGTTGGCTTTTAAACGTGATTTCACTGGAATTTCTGTCAAATGCAAGACACGAGGTTTGCTGTTAAAGAATTGAGTATACAGAATGCAAACAAACGCTTCCCACCAAGTGAATCGCCTAACCATTCAACACAGTTCAAATAACTGAATAGAATGCAGTTTTCACTCAGATGAAAGACGTATGCTTTCCTTCTTAAGAAGTGTTTCCAAAAACACTCACAGAGTGAATCTACAAAGCCTTTTTTACTGAAGTTGGCTTTTAAATGTGATTTCACTGGAATTTCAGTCAAATGCAAGACGCGAGATTTGCTGTTAAAGAATTGAGTATACAGAATGCAAACAAATGCTTCCCTATAAGTGAATCGCCTAACCATTCAACACAGTACTGAAAACTGAATAGAATGCAGTTTTCACTCAGATGAAAGACGTATGCTTTCCTTCTTAAGAAGTGTTTTCAAAGACATTCACAGAGTGATTCTACAAAGCCTTTTTACTGACGTTAGCTTTTAAACGTGATTTCACTGGAATTTCTGTAAAACACAAGATGCGCGATTTGCTGTTAAAGAATTGAGTATACAGAATGCAAACAAACGCTTCCCTACAAGTGAATCACCTAACCCTTCAACAAAGTACTAAAAACTGAATAGAATGCAGTTTTCACTCAGATGAAAGACGTATGCTTTCCTTCTTAAGAAGTGTTTTGAAAGACATTCACAGAGTGATTCTACAAAGCCTTTTTACTGACGTTGGCTTTTAAACGTGATTTCACTGAAATTTCTGTCAAACGCAAGATGCGAGATTTGCTGTTAAAAAACTGAGTATACAGAATGCAAACAAACGCTTCCCTACAAGTGAAACACCTAACCCTTCAACAAAGTACTAAAAATTGAATAGAATGCAGTTTTCACTCAGATGAAAGACGTATGCTTTCCTTCTTAAGAAGTGTTTTCAAAGACATTCACAGAGTGATTCTACAAAGCCTTTTTACTGACGTTGGCTTTTAAACGTGATTTCACTGAAATTTCTGTCAAACGCAAGATGTGAGATTTGCTGTTAAAAAATTGAGTATACAGAATGCAAACAAACGCTTCCCTACAAGTGAATCACCTAACCCTTCAACAAAGTACTAAAAACTGAATAGAATGCCATTTTCACTCAGATGAAAGACGTATGGTTTCCTTCTTAAGAAGTGTTTTCAAAGACATTCACAGAGTGATTCTACAAAGCCTTTTGCTTTTAAACGTGATTTCACTGGAATTTCTGTGAAATGCAAGATGGGCGATTTGCTGTTAAAGAACTGAGTATACAGAATGCAACCAAATGCTTCCCTACAAGGGAATCGCCTAAACATTCAACACAGCACTAAAAACTGAATAGAATGCAGTTTTCACTCAGATGAAAGACGTGTTCTTTCCTTCTTAAGAAGTGTTTTCAAAGGCATTCACAGAGTGATTCTACAAAGCCTTTTTACTGGCGTTGGCTTTTAAACGTGATTTCACTGGAATTTCTGTCAAACACCAGACGCGAGTTTTGCTGTTAAAGAATTGAGTATACAGAATGCAAACAAAAGCTTCCCTACAAGTGCATCGCCTTACCATTCAACACAGTTCGAAAAACTGAGTAGAATGCAGTTTTCACTCAGATGAAAGACGTATGGTTTCCTTCTTAAGAAGTGTTTTCAAAGACATTCACAGAGTGATTCTACAAAGCCTTTTGCTTTTAAACGTGATTTCACTGGAATTTCTGTGAAATGCAAGATGCGCGATTTGATGTTAAAGAATTGAGTATACAGAATGCAACCAAATGCTTCCCTACAAGGGAATCGCCTAAACATTCAACACAGCACTAAAAACTGAATAGAATGCAGTTTTCACTCAGATGGAAGACGTGTTCTTTCCTTCTTAAGAAGTGTTTTCAAAGGCATTCACAGAGTGATTCTACAAAGCCTTTTTACTGGCGTTGGCTTTTAAACGTGATTTCACTGGAATTTCTGTCAAATGCAAGACACGAGGTTTGCTGTTAAAGAATTGAGTATACAGAATGCAAACAAACGCTTCCCACCAAGTGAATCGCCTAACCATTCAACACAGTTCAAATAACTGAATAGAATGCAGTTTTCACTCAGATGAAAGACGTATGCTTTCCTTCTTAAGAAGTGTTTCCAAAAACACTCACAGAGTGAATCTACAAAGCCTTTTTTACTGAAGTTGGCTTTTAAATGTGATTTCACTGGAATTTCAGTCAAATGCAAGACGCGAGATTTGCTGTTAAAGAATTGAGTATACAGAATGCAAACAAATGCTTCCCTATAAGTGAATCGCCTAACCATTCAACACAGTACTGAAAACTGAATAGAATGCAGTTTTCACTCAGATGAAAGACGTATGCTTTCCTTCTTAAGAAGTGTTTTCAAAGACATTCACAGAGTGATTCTACAAAGCCTTTTTACTGACGTTAGCTTTTAAACGTGATTTCACTGGAATTTCTGTAAAACACAAGATGCGCGATTTGCTGTTAAAGAATTGAGTATACAGAATGCAAACAAACGCTTCCCTACAAGTGAATCACCTAACCCTTCAACAAAGTACTAAAAACTGAATAGAATGCAGTTTTCACTCAGATGAAAGACGTATGCTTTCCTTCTTAAGAAGTGTTTTGAAAGACATTCACAGAGTGATTCTACAAAGCCTTTTTACTGACGTTGGCTTTTAAACGTGATTTCACTGAAATTTCTGTCAAACGCAAGATGCGAGATTTGCTGTTAAAAAACTGAGTATACAGAATGCAAACAAACGCTTCCCTACAAGTGAAACACCTAACCCTTCAACAAAGTACTAAAAATTGAATAGAATGCAGTTTTCACTCAGATGAAAGACGTATGCTTTCCTTCTTAAGAAGTGTTTTCAAAGACATTCACAGAGTGATTCTACAAAGCCTTTTTACTAACGTTGGCTTTTAAACGTGATTTCACTGAAATTTCTGTCAAACGCAAGATGCGAGATTTGCGGTTAAAAAATTGAGTATACAGAATGCAAACAAACGCTTCCCTACAAGTGAATCACCTAACCCTTCAACAAAGTACTAAAAACTGAATAGAATGCCATTTTCACTCAGATGAAAGACGTATGGTTTCCTTCTTAAGAAGTGTTTTCAAAGACATTCACAGAGTGATTCTACAAAGCCTTTTGCTTTTAAACGTGATTTCACTGGAATTTCTGTGAAATGCAAGATGGGCGATTTGCTGTTAAAGAACTGAGTATACAGAATGCAACCAAATGCTTCCCTACAAGGGAATCGCCTAAACATTCAACACAGCACTAAAAACTGAATAGAATGCAGTTTTCACTCAGATGAAAGACGTGTTCTTTCCTTCTTAAGAAGTGTTTTCAAAGGCATTCACAGAGTGATTCTACAAAGCCTTTTTACTGGCGTTGGCTTTTAAACGTGATTTCACTGGAATTTCTGTCAAACACCAGACGCGAGTTTTGCTGTTAAAGAATTGAGTATACAGAATGCAAACAAAAGCTTCCCTACAAGTGCATCGCCTTACCATTCAACACAGTTCGAAAAACTGAGTAGAATGCAGTTTTCACTCAGATGAAAGACGTATGGTTTCCTTCTTAAGAAGTGTTTTCAAAGACATTCACAGAGTGATTCTACAAAGCCTTTTGCTTTTAAACGTGATTTCACTGGAATTTCTGTGAAATGCAAGATGCGCGATTTGATGTTAAAGAATTGAGTATACAGAATGCAACCAAATGCTTCCCTACAAGGGAATCGCCTAAACATTCAACACAGCACTAAAAACTGAATAGAATGCAGTTTTCACTCAGATGGAAGACGTGTTCTTTCCTTCTTAAGAAGTGTTTTCAAAGGCATTCACAGAGTGATTCTACAAAGCCTTTTTACTGGCGTTGGCTTTTAAACGTGATTTCACTGGAATTTCTGTCAAATGCAAGACACGAGGTTTGCTGTTAAAGAATTGAGTATACAGAATGCAAACAAACGCTTCCCACCAAGTGAATCGCCTAACCATTCAACACAGTTCAAATAACTGAATAGAATGCAGTTTTCACTCAGATGAAAGACGTATGCTTTCCTTCTTAAGAAGTGTTTCCAAAAACACTCACAGAGTGAATCTACAAAGCCTTTTTTACTGAAGTTGGCTTTTAAATGTGATTTCACTGGAATTTCAGTCAAATGCAAGACGCGAGATTTGCTGTTAAAGAATTGAGTATACAGAATGCAAACAAATGCTTCCCTATAAGTGAATCGCCTAACCATTCAACACAGTACTGAAAACTGAATAGAATGCAGTTCTCACTCAGATGAAAGACGTATGCTTTCCTTCTTAAGAAGTGTTTTCAAAGACATTCACAGAGTGATTCTACAAAGCCTTTTTACTGACGTTAGCTTTTAAACGTGATTTCACTGGAATTTCTGTAAAACACAAGATGCGCGATTTGCTGTTAAAGAATTGAGTATACAGAATGCAAACAAACGCTTCCCTACAAGTGAATCACCTAACCCTTCAACAAAGTACTAAAAACTGAATAGAATGCAGTTTTCACTCAGATGAAAGACGTATGCTTTCCTTCTTAAGAAGTGTTTTGAAAGACATTCACAGAGTGATTCTACAAAGCCTTTTTACTGACGTTGGCTTTTAAACGTGATTTCACTGAAATTTCTGTCAAACGCAAGATGCGAGATTTGCTGTTAAAAAACTGAGTATACAGAATGCAAACAAACGCTTCCCTACAAGTGAAACACCTAACCCTTCAACAAAGTACTAAAAATTGAATAGAATGCAGTTTTCACTCAGATGAAAGACGTATGCTTTCCTTCTTAAGAAGTGTTTTCAAAGACATTCACAGAGTGATTCAACAAAGCCTTTTTACTGACATTGGCTTTTAAACGTGATTTCACTGGAATTTCTGTGAAATGCAAGATGCGCGATTTGCTGTTAAAGAATTGAGTATACAGAATGCAACCAAATGCTTCCCTACAAGGGAATCCCCTAACCATTCAACACAGTTCTAAAAACTGAATAGAATGCAGTTTTCACTCAGATG
Source organism: Phyllotis vaccarum (assembly GCA_033318265.1). Taxonomy (NCBI): domain Eukaryota; kingdom Metazoa; phylum Chordata; class Mammalia; order Rodentia; family Cricetidae; genus Phyllotis; species Phyllotis vaccarum. Next base: position 167,511,626 of record JARWLC010000009.1, read on the forward strand.
AAAGACGTATGCTTTGCTTCTTAAGAAGTGTTTTCAAAGGCATTCACAGAGTGAATCTACAAAGCCTTTTTACCGGCGTTGGCTTTTAAACGTGATTTCACTGGAATTTCTGTCAAATGCAGGATGCGAGATTTGCTGTTAAAGAATTGAGTATACAGAATGCAAACAAACGCTTCCCTACAAGTGAATCACCTAACCCTTCAACAAAGTACTAAAAACTGAATAGAATGCCGTTTTCACTCAGATGAAAGACGTATGGTTTCCTTCTTAAGAAGTGTTTTCAAAGACATTCACAGAGTGATTCTACAAAGCCTTTTGCTTTTAAACGTGATTTCACTGGAATTTCTGTGAAATGCAAGATGGGCGATTTGCTGTTAAAGAACTGAGTATACAGAATGCAACCAAATGCTTCCCTACAAGGGAATCGCCTAAACATTCAACACAGCACTAAAAACTGAATAGAATGCAGTTTTCACTCAGATGAAAGACGTGTTCTTTCCTTCTTAAGAAGTGTTTTCAAAGGCATTCACAGAGTGATTCTACAAAGCCTTTTTACTGGCGTTGGCTTTTAAACGTGATTTCACTGGAATTTCTGTCAAACACCAGACGCGAGTTTTGCTGTTAAAGAATTGAGTATACAGAATGCAAACAAAAGCTTCCCTACAAGTGCATCGCCTTACCATTCAACACAGTTCGAAAAACTGAGTAGAATGCAGTTTTCACTCAGATGAAAGACGTATGTTTTCCTTCTTAAGAAGTGTTTTCAAAGACATTCACAGAGTGATTCTACAAAGCCTTTTGCTTTTAAACGTGATTTCACTGGAATTTCTGTGAAATGCAAGATGCGCGATTTGATGTTAAAGAATTGAGTATACAGAATGCAACCAAATGCTTCCCTACAAGGGAATCGCCTAAACATTCAACACAGCACTAAAAACTGAATAGAATGCAGTTTTCACTCAGATGGAAGACGTGTTCTTTCCTTCTTAAGAAGTGTTTTCAAAGGCATTCACAGAGTGATTCTACAAAGCCTTTTTACTGGCGTTGGCTTTTAAACGTGATTTCACTGGAATTTCTGTCAAATGCAAGACACGAGGTTTGCTGTTAAAGAATTGAGTATACAGAATGCAAACAAACGCTTCCCACCAAGTGAATCGCCTAACCATTCAACACAGTTCAAATAACTGAATAGAATGCAGTTTTCACTCAGATGAAAGACGTATGCTTTCCTTCTTAAGAAGTGTTTCCAAAAACACTCACAGAGTGAATCTACAAAGCCTTTTTTACTGAAGTTGGCTTTTAAATGTGATTTCACTGGAATTTCAGTCAAATGCAAGACACGAGATTTGCTGTTAAAGAATTGAGTATACAGAATGCAAACAAATGCTTCCCTATAAGTGAATCGCCTAACCATTCAACACAGTACTGAAAACTGAATAGAATGCAGTTTTCACTCAGATGAAAGACGTATGCTTTCCTTCTTAAGAAGTGTTTTCAAAGACATTCACAGAGTGATTCTACAAAGCCTTTTTACTGACGTTAGCTTTTAAACGTGATTTCACTGGAATTTCTGTAAAACACAAGATGCGCGATTTGCTGTTAAAGAATTGAGTATACAGAATGCAAACAAACGCTTCCCTACAAGTGAATCACCTAACCCTTCAACAAAGTACTAAAAACTGAATAGAATGCAGTTTTCACTCAGATGAAAGACGTATGCTTTCCTTCTTAAGAAGTGTTTTGAAAGACATTCACAGAGTGATTCTACAAAGCCTTTTTACTGACGTTGGCTTTTAAACGTGATTTCACTGAAATTTCTGTCAAACGCAAGATGCGAGATTTGCTGTTAAAAAACTGAGTATACAGAATGCAAACAAACGCTTCCCTACAAGTGAAACACCTAACCCTTCAACAAAGTACTAAAAATTGAATAGAATGCAGTTTTCACTCAGATGAAAGACGTATGCTTTCCTTCTTAAGAAGTGTTTTCAAAGACATTCACAGAGTGATTCAACAAAGCCTTTTTACTGACATTGGCTTTTAAACGTGATTTCACTGGAATTTCTGTGAAATGCAAGATGCGCGATTTGCTGTTAAAGAATTGAGTATACAGAATGCAACCAAACGCTTCCCTACAAGGGAATCCCCTAACCATTCAACACAGTTCTAAAAACTGAATAGAATGCAGTTTTCACTCATATGAAAGACGTATGCTTTGCTTCTTAAGAAGTGTTTTCAAAGGCATTCACAGAGTGAATCTACAAAGCCTTTTTACCGGCGTTGGCTTTTAAACGTGATTTCACTGGAATTTCTGTCAAACGCAAGACGCGAGATTTTCTGTTAAAGAATTGAGTATACAGAATGCAAACAAACGCTTCCCTACAAGGGAATCGCCTAACCATTCAACACAGTACTAAAAACTGAATAGAATGCAGTTTTCACTCAGATGAAAGACGTATGCTTTCCTTCTTAAGAAGTGTATTCAAAGACATTCACAGAGTGATTCTACAAAGGCTTTTTACTGACGTTGGCTTTTAAACGTGATTTCACTGGAATTTCTGTCAAACGCAGGATGCGAGATTTGCTGTTAAAGAATTGAGTATACAGAATGCAAACAAATGCTTCCCTACAAGTGAATCGCCTTGCCATTCAACACAGTTCGAAAAACTGAGTAGAATGCAGTTTTCACTGAGAAGAAAGACGTATGCTTTCTATCTTAAGAAGTGTTTTGAAAGACATTCACAGCGTGATTCTACAAAGCCTTTTTTCTGGCATTTGCTTTTAAACGTTATTTCACTGGAATTTCTGTCAAACACAAGACGCGAGATTTGCTGTTAAAGAATTGACTATACAGAATGCAAACAAACGCTTCCCTACAAGTGAATCACCTAACCCTTCAACAAAGTACTAAAAACTGAATAGAATGCAGTTTTCACTCAGATGAAAGACGTATGCTTTCCTTCTTAAGAAGTGTTTTGAAAGACATTCACAGAGTGATTCTACAAAGCCTTTTTACTGACGTTGGCTTTTAAACGTGATTTCACTGAAATTTCTGTCAAACGCAAGATGCGAGATTTGCTGTTAAAAAACTGAGTATACAGAATGCAAACAAACGCTTCCCTACAAGTGAAACACCTAACCCTTCAACAAAGTACTAAAAATTGAATAGAATGCAGTTTTCACTCAGATGAAAGACGTATGCTTTCCTTCTTAAGAAGTGTATTCAAAGACATTCACAGAGTGATTCAACAAAGCCTTTTTACTGACATTGACTTTTAAACGTGATTTCACTGGAATTTCTGTGAAATGCAAGATGCGCGATTTGCTGTTAAAGAATTGAGTATACAGAGTGGAAACAAACGCTTCCCTACAAGGGAATCACCTAAACATTCAACACAGTACTAAAAACTGAATAGAATGCAGTTTTCACTCAGATGAAAGATGTATGCTTTCCTTCTTAAGAAGTGTTTTCAAAGACATTCACAGAGTGATTCTACAAAGCCTTTTTACTGGCGTTGGCTTTTAAACGTGATTTCACTGGAAATACTGTCAAATGCAAGAGGCGAGATTTGCTGTTAGAGAATTGAGTATACAGAAGGCAAACAAACGCTTCCCTACAAGTGAATCGCCTAACCATGCAACACAGTACTAAAAACTGAATAGAATGCAGTTTTCAATCAGATGAAAGACTTATGCTTTCCTTCTTAAGAAGTGTTTTCAAAGACATTCACAGAGTGATTCTACAAAGCCTTTTTACTGACCTTGGCTTTTAAACGTGATTTCACTGAAATTTCTGTCAAACGCAAGATGCGAGATTTGCTGTTAAAAAATTGAGTATACAGAATGCAAACAAACGCTTCCCTACAAGTGAATCACCTAACCCTTCAACAAATTACTAAAAACTGAATAGAATGCCGTTTTCACTCAGATGAAAGACGTATGGTTTCCTTCTTAAGAAGTGTTTTCAAAGACATTCACAGAGTGATTCTACAAAGCCTTTTGCTTTTAAACGTGATTTCACTGGAATTTCTGTGAAATGCAAGATGGGCGATTTGCTGTTAAAGAACTGAGTATACAGAATGCAACCAAATGTTTCCCTACAAGGGAATCGCCTAAACATTCAACACAGCACTAAAAACTGAATAGAATGCAGTTTTCACTCAGATGAAAGACGTGTTCTTTCCTTCTTAAGAAGTGTTTTCAAAGGCATTCACAGAGTGATTCTACAAAGCCTTTTTACTGGCGTTGGCTTTTAAACGTGATTTCACTGGAATTTCTGTCAAACACCAGACGCGAGTTTTGCTGTTAATGAATTGAGTATACAGAATGCAAACAAAAGCTTCCCTACAAGTGCATCGCCTTACCATTCAACACAGTTCGAAAAACTGAGTAGAATGCAGTTTTCACTCAGATGAAAGACGTATGGTTTCCTTCTTAAGAAGTGTTTTCAAAGACATTCACAGAGTGATTCTACAAAGCCTTTTGCTTTTAAACGTGATTTCACTGGAATTTCTGTGAAATGCAAGATGCGCGATTTGATGTTAAAGAATTGAGTATACAGAATGCAACCAAATGCTTCCCTACAAGGGAATCGCCTAAACATTCAACACAGCACTAAAAACTGAATAGAATGCAGTTTTCACTCAGATGGAAGACGTGTTCTTTCCTTCTTAAGAAGTGTTTTCAAAGGCATTCACAGAGTGATTCTACAAAGCCTTTTTACTGGCGTTGGCTTTTAAACGTGATTTCACTGGAATTTCTGTCAAATGCAAGACACGAGGTTTGCTGTTAAAGAATTGAGTATACAGAATGCAAACAAACGCTTCCCACCAAGTGAATCGCCTAACCATTCAACACAGTTCAAATAACTGAATAGAATGCAGTTTTCACTCAGATGAAAGACGTATGCTTTCCTTCTTAAGAAGTGTTTCCAAAAACACTCACAGAGTGAATCTACAAAGCCTTTTTTACTGAAGTTGGCTTTTAAATGTGATTTCACTGGAATTTCAGTCAAATGCAAGACGCGAGATTTGCTGTTAAGAATTGAGTATACAGAATGCAAACAAATGCTTCCCTATAAGTGAATCGCCTAACCATTCAACACAGTACTGAAAACTGAATAGAATGCAGTTTTCACTCAGATGAAAGACGTATGCTTTCCTTCTTAAGAAGTGTTTTCAAAGACATTCACAGAGTGATTCTACAAAGCCTTTTTACTGACGTTGGCTTTTAAACGTGATTTCACTGGAATTTCTGTAAAACACAAGATGCGCGATTTGCTGTTAAAGAATTGAGTATACAGAATGCAAACAAACGCTTCCCTACAAGTGAATCCCCTAACCATTCAACACAGTACTAAAAACTGAATAGAATGCAGTTTTCACTCAGATGAAAGACGTATGCTTTCCTTCTTAACAAGTGTTTTCAAAGACATTCACAGAGTGATTCTACAAAGCCTTTTTACTGGCATTGGCTTTTAAACGTGATTTCACTGGAATTTCTGTCAAACGCAAGAAGCGAGATTTGCTGTTAAAGAATAGACTATACAGAATGCGAACAAACGCTTCCCGACAAGTGAATCGCCTAACCATTCAACACAGTACTAAAAACTGAATAGAATGCAGTTTTCACTCAGATGAAAGACGTATGGTTTCCTTCTTAAGAAGTGTTTTCAAAGACATTCACAGAGTGATTCTACAAAGCCTTTTGCTTTTAAATGTGATTTCACTGGAATTTCTGTGAAATGCAAGATGCGCGATTTGCTGTTAAAGAATTGAGTATACAGAATGCAACCAAATGCTTCCCTACAAGGGAATCGCCTAAACATTCAACACAGCACTAAAAACTGAATAGAATGCAGTTTTCACTCAGATGAAAGACGTATGCTTTGCTTCTTAAGAAGTGTTTTCAAAGGCATTCACAGAGTGAATCTACAAAGCCTTTTTACTGGCCTTGGCTTTTAAACGTGATTTCACTGGAATTTCTGTCAAACGCAAGACGCGAGATTTGCTGTTAAAGAATTGAGTATACAGAATGCAAACAAACGCTTCCCTACAAGGGAATCGCCTAACCATTCAACACAGTACTAAAAACTGAATAGAATGCAGTTTTCACTCAGATGAAAGACATATGCTTTCCTTCTTAAGAAGTGTATTCAAAGACATTCACAGAGTGATTCTACAAAGGCTTTTTACTGACGTTGGCTTTTAAACGTGATTTCACTGGAATTTCTGTCAAACGCACGACGCGAGATTTGCTGTTAAAGAATTGAGTATACAGAATGCAAACAAACGCTTCCCTACAAGGGAATCGCCTTACCATTCAACAAAGTACTAAAAATTAAATAGAATGCAGTTTTCACTCAGATGAAAGACGTATGCTTTCCTTCTTAAGAAGTGTTTTCAAAGACATTCACAGAGTGATTCAACAAAGCCTTTTTACTGACATTGGCTTTTAAACGTGATTTCACTGGAATTTCTGTGAAATGCAAGTTGCGCGATTTGCTGTTAAAGAATTGAGTATACAGAGTGGAAACAAACGCTTCCCTACAAGGGAATCGCCTAAACATTCAACACAGTACTAAAAACTGAATAGAATGCAGTTTTCACTCAGATGAAAGATGTATGCTTTCCTTCTTAAGAAGTGTTTTAAAAGACATTCACAGAGTGATTCTACAAAGCCTTTTTACTGGCGTTGGCTTTTAAACGTGATTTCACTGGAAATTCTGTCAAATGCAAGAGGCGAGATTTGCTGTTAAAGAATTGAGTATACAGAAGGCAAACAAAGGCTTCCCTACAAGTGAATCGCCTAACCATTCAACACAGTACTAAAAACTGAATAGAATGCAGTTTTCACTCAGATGAAAGACGTGTTCTTTCCTTCTTAAGAAGTGTTTTCAAAGGCATTCACAGAGTGATTCTACAAAGCCTTTTTACTGGCGTTGGCTTTTAAACGTGATTTCACTGGAATTTCTGTCAAACACAAGACGCGAGTTTTGCTGTTAAAGAATTGAGTATACAGAATGCAAACAAACGATTCCCTACAAGGGAATCGCCTAACCATTCAACACAGTACTAAAAATTGAATAGAATGCAGTTTTCACTCAGATGAAAGACGTATGCTTTCCTTCTTAAGAAGTGTTTTCAAAGACATTCACAGAGTGATTCTACAAAGGCTTTTTACTGATGTTGGCTTTTAAACGTGATTTCACTGGAATTTCTCTCAAACACAAGACGCGAGATTTGCTCTTCAAGAATTGAGTATACAGAATGGAAACAAACGCTTCCCTACAAGTGAATCGCCTAACCATTCAACACAGTACTAAAAACTTAATAGAATGCAGTTTTCACTCAGATTAAAGACGTATGCTTTCCTTCTTAAGAAGTGTTTTCAAAGACAATCAGAGAGTGATTCTACAAAGCCTTTTTACTGGCGTTGGCGTTTAAACGTGATTTCAGTTGAATTTCTGTCAAACGCAAGATGCGAGATTTGCTGTTAAAGAATTGAGTACACAGAATGCAAACAAACGCTTCCCTACAAGTGAATCACCTAACCCTTCAAGAAAGTACTAAAAACTGAATAGAATGCAGTTTTCCCTCAGATGAAAGACGTATGCTTTCCTTCTTAAGAAGTGTTTGAAAGACATTCACAGAGTGATTCTACAAAGCCTTTTTACTGACGTTGGCTTTTAAATGTGATTTCACTGAAATTTCTGTCAAACGCAAGATGCGAGATTTGCTGTTAAAAAATTGAGTATACAGAATGCAAACAAACGCTTCCCTACAAGTGAATCACCTAACCCTTCAACAAAGTACTAAAAACTGAATAGAATGCAGTTTTCACTCAGATGAAAGACGTATGCTTTCCTTCTTAAGAAGTGTTTTGAAAGACATTCAGAGTGATTCTACAAAGCCTTTTTACTGACATTGGCTTTTAAACGTGATTTCACTGGAATTTCTTTGAAATGCAAGATGCGCGATATCCTGTTAAAGAATTGAGTATACAGAATGCAACCAAACGCTTCCCTACAAGGGAATTGCCTAAATATTCAACACAGTACTAAAAACTGAATAGAATGCAGTTTTCACTCAGATGAAAGACGTATGCTTTCCTTCTTAAGAAGTGTTTTCAAAGACATTCACAGAGTGATTCAACAAAGCCTTTTTACTGACATTGGCTTTTAAACGTGATTTCACTGGAATTTCTGTCAAACACATGACGCGAGATTTGCTGTTAAAGAATTGAGTATACAGAGTGCAAACAAACGCTTCCCTACAAGGGAATCGCCTAAACATTCAAACAGTACTAAAAACTGAATAGAATGCAGTTTTCACTCAGATGAAAGATGTATGCTTTCCTTCTTAAGAAGTGTTTTCAAAGACATTCACAGAGTGATTCTACAAAGCCTTTTTTACTGGCGTTGGCTTTTAAACGTGATTTCACTGGAATTTCTGTCAAATGCAAGACGCGATTTGCTGTTAAAGAATTGAGTATACAGAATGCAAACAAACGCTTCCCTACAAGTGAATCGCCTAACCATTCAACACAGTACTAAAAACTGAATAGAATGCAGTTTTCACTCAGATGAAAGACGTATGCTTTCCTTCTTAAGAAGTGTTTTCAAAGACATTCACAGAGTGATTCTACAAAGCCTTTTTACTGACGTTGGCTTTTAAACGTGATTTCACTGAAATTTCTGTCAAACGCAAGATGCGAGATTTGCTGTTAAAAAATTGAGTATACAGAATGCAAACAAAAGCTTCCCTACAAGTGAATCACCTAACCATTCAACAAAGTACTAAAAAATGAATAGAATGCAGTTTTCACTCAGATGAAAGACGTATGCTTTCCTTCTTAAGAAGTGTTTTCAAAGACATTCACAGAGTGATTCTACAAAGCGTTTTTACTGACATTGGCTTTTAAACGTGATTTCACTGGAATTTCTGTGAAATGCAAGATGCGCGATTTGCTGTTAAAGAATTGAGTACACAGAATGCAAACAAACGCTTCCCTACAAGTGAATCACCTAACCCTTCAACAAAGTACTAAAAACTGAATAGAATGCAGTTTTCACTCAGATGAAAGACGTATGCTTTCCTTCTTAAGAAGTGTTTGAAAGACATTCACAGAGTGATTCCACAAAGCCTTTTTACTGACGTTGGCTTTTAAACGTGATTTCACTGGAATTTCTATAAAACACAAGATGCGCGATTTGCTGTTCAAGAATTGAGTATACAGAATGCAAACAAACGCTTCCCTACAAGTGAATCGCCTAACCATTCAACACAGTACTAAAAACTTAATAGAATGCAGTTTTCACTCAGATGAAAGACATATGCTTTCCTTCTTAAGAAGTGTTTTCAAAGACATTCACAGAGTGATTCTACAAAGCCTTTTTACTGACATTGGCTTATAAACGTGATTTCACTGGAATTTCTGTGAAATGCAAGATGCGCAATTTGCTGTTAAAGAATTGAGTATACAGAAATCAAACAAACGCTTCCCTACAAGGGAATCGCCTAAACATTCAACACAGTACTAAAAACTGAATAGAATGCAGTTTTAACTCAGATGAAAGACGTATGCTTTCCTTCTTAAGAAGTGTTTTCAAAGGCATTCACAGAGTGATTCTACAAAGCCTTTTTACTGACGTTGGCTTTTAAACGTGATTTCACTGGAATTTCTATAAAACACAAGATGCGCGATTTGCTGTTCAAGAATTGAGTATACAGAATGCAAACAAACGCTTCCCTACAAGTGAATCGCCTAACCATTCAACACAGTACTAAAAAATTAATAGAATGCAGTTTTCACTCAGATGAAAGACGTATGCTTTCCTTCTTAAGAAGTGTTTTCAAAGACATTCACAGAGTGATTCTACAAAGCCTTTTTACTGACATTGGCTTTTAAACGTGATTTCACTGGAATTTCTGTGAAATGCAAGATGCGCGATTTGCTGTTAAAGAATTGAGTATACAGAATGCAAACAAACGCTTCCCTACAAGTGAATCACCTAAACATTCAACACAGTACTAAAAACTGAATAGAATGCAGTTTTCACTCAGAAGTAAGACATATTCTTTCTATCTTAAGAAGTGTTTTCAAAGACATTCACAGAGTGATTCTACAAAGCCTTTTTACTGACGTTGGCTTTTAACGTGATTTCACTGGAATTTCTATAAAACACAAGATGCGCGATTTGCTGTTCAAGAATTGAGTATACAGAATGCAAACAAACGCTTCCCTACAAGTGAATCACCTAACCATTCAACACCGTACTAAAAACTTAATAGAATGCAGTTTTCACTCAGATGAAAGACGTATGCTTTCCTTCTTAAGAAGTGTTTTCAAAGACATTCACAGAGTGATTCTACAAAGCCTTTTTACTGACATTGGCTTTTAAACGTGATTTCACTGGAATTTCTGTGAAATGCAAGATGCGCGATTTGCTGTTAAAGAATTGAGTATACAGAATTCAAACAAACGCTTCCCTACAAGGGAATCGCCTAAACATTCAACACAGTACTAAAAACTGAATAGAATGCAGTTTTCACTCAGAAGAAAGACATATTCTTTCTATCTTAAGAAGTGTTTTCAAAGACATTCACAGAGTGATTCTACAAAGCCTTTTTACTGACGTTGGCTTTTAAACGTGATTTCATTGGAATTTCTATAAAACACAAGATGCGTGATTTGCTGTTAAAGAATTGAGTATACAGAATGCAAACAAACGCTTCCCTACAAGTGAATCGCCTAACCATTCAACACAGTACTAAAAACTTAATAGAATGCAGTTTTCACTCAGATTAAAGACGTATGCTTTCCTTCTTAAGAAGTGTTTTCAAAGACATTCACAGAGTGATTCTACAAAGCCTTTTTACTGACATTGGCTTTTAAACGTGATTTCACTGAAATTTCTGTCAAATGCAAGATGCGAGATTTGCTGTTAAAAAATTGAGTATACAGAATGCAACCAAACGCTTCCCTACAAGGGAATTGCCTAAACATTCAACACAGTACTAAAAACTGAATAGAATGCAGTTTTCACTCAGATGAAAGACGTATGCTTTCCTTCTTAAGAAGTGTTTTGAAAGACATTCACAGAGTGATTCTACAAAGCCTTTTTACTGACATTGGCTTATAAACGTGATTTCACTGGAATTTCTGTGAAATGCAAGATGCGCAATTTGCTGTTAAAGAATTGAGTATACAGAAATCAAACAAACGCTTCCCTACAAGGGAATCGCCTAAACATTCAACACAGTACTAAAAACTGAATAGAATGCAGTTTTAACTCAGATGAAAGACGTATGCTTTCCTTCTTAAGAAGTGTTTTCAAAGGCATTCACAGAGTGATTCTACAAAGCCTTTTTACTGACGTTGGCTTATAAACGTGATTTCACTTTAATTTCTGTGAAATGCAAGATGCGCAATTTGCTGTTAAAGAATTGAGTATACAGAATGCAAACAAACGCTTCCCTACAAGGGAATCTCCTAAACATTCAACACAGTACTAAAAACGGAATAGAATGCAGTTTTCACTCAGATGAAAGACGTATGCTTTCCTTCTTAAGAAGTGTTTTCAAAGACATTCACAGAGTGATTCTACAAAGCCTTTTTACTGGCGTTGGCTTTTAAACGTGATTTCACTGGAATTTCTATAAAACACAAGATGCGCGATTTGCTGTTCAAGAATTGAGTATACAGAATGCAAACAAATGCTTCCCTACAAGTGAATCGCCTAACCATTCAACACAGTACTAAAAACTGAATAGAATGCAGTTTTCACTCAGATGAAAGACGTATGCTTTCCTTCTTAAGAAGTGTTTTCAAAGACATTCACAGAGTGATTCTACAAAGCCTTTTTACTGACGTTGGCTTTTAAACGTGATTTTCTGGAATTTCTGTGAAATGCAAGATGCGCGATTTGCTGTTAAAGAATTGAGTATACAGAATGCAAACAAACGCTTCCCTACAAGGGAATTGCCTAAACATTCAACACAGTACTAAAACTGAATAGAATGCAGTTTTCACTCAAATGAAAGACTTATGCTTTCCTTCTTAAGAAGTGTTTTCAAAGACATTCACAGAGTGATTCTACAAAGCCTTTTTACTGGAGTTGGCTTTTAAACGTGATTTCAGTTGATTTCTGTCAAACGCTAGACGCGAGATTTGCTGTTAAAGAATTGAGTACACAGAATGCAAACAAACGCTTCCCTACATGTGAATCACCTAACCCTTCAACAAAGTACTAAAAACTGAATAGAATGCAGTTTTCACTCAGATGAAAGACGTATGCTTTCCTTCTTAAGAAGTGTTTTCAAAGACATTCACAGAGTGATTCTACAAAAGCGTTTTTACTGACGTTGGCTTTTAAAACGTGATTTCACTGAAATTTCTGTCAAACGCAAGATGCGAGATTTGCTGTTAAAAAATTGAGTATACAGAATGCAAACAAACGCTTCCCTACAAGTGAATCACCTAACCCTTCAACAAAGTACTAAAAAACTGAATAGAATACAGTTTCACTCAGATGAAAGACGTATGCTTTCCTTCTTAAGAAGTGTTTTCAAAGACATTCACAGAGTGATTCTACAAAGCCTTTTTACTGACATTGGCTTTTAAACGTGATTTCACTGTAATTTCTTTGAAATGCAAGATGCGCGATTTCCTGTTAAAGAATTGAGTATACAGAATGCAACCAAACGCTTCCCTACAAGGGAATTGCCTAAACATTCAACACAGTACTAAAAACTGAATAGAATGCAGTTTTCACTCAGATGAAAGACGTATGCTTTCCTTCTTAAGAAGTGTTTTCAAAGACATTCACAGAGTGATTCTACAAAGCCTTTTTACTGACGTTTGCTTTTAAACATGATTTCACTGGAATTTCTGTCAAATGCAAGACGCGAGATTTGCTGTTAAAGAATTGAGTATACAGAATGCAAACAAATGCTTCCCTACAAGTGAATCGCCTAACAATTCAACACAGTACTAAAAACTGAATAGAATGCAGTTTTCACTCAGATGAAAGACGTATGCTTTCCTTCTTAAGAAGTGTTTTCAAAGACATTCACAGAGTGATTACAAAGCCTTTTTACTGACGTTGGCTTTTAAACGTGATTTCACTGGAATTTCTATAAAACACAAGATGCGCGATTTGCTGTTCAAGAATTGAGTATACAGAATGCAAACAAACGCTTCCCTACAAGTGAATCGCCTAACCATGCAACACAGTACTAAAAACTGAATAGAATGCAGTTTTCACTCAGATGAAAGACGTATGCTTTCCTTCTTAAGAAGTGTTTTCAAAGACATTCACAGAGTGATTCTACAAAGCCTTTTTACTGACATTGGCTTTTAAACGTTATGTCACTGGAATTTCTGTGAAATGCAAGATGCGCGATTTGCTGTTAAAGAATTGAGTATACAGAATTCAAACAAACGCTTCCCTACAAGGGAATCGCCTAAACATTCAACACAGTACTAAAAAATGAATAGAATGCAGTTTTCACTCAGAAGAAAGACATATTCTTTCTATCTTAAGAAGTGTTTTCAAAGACATTCACAGAGTGATTCTACAAAGCCTTTTTACTGACATTGGCTTATAAACGTGATTTCACTGGAATTTCTGTGAAATGCAAGATGCGCAATTTGCTGTTAAAGAATTGAGTATACAGAAATCAAACAAACGCTTCCCTACAAGGGAATCGCCTAACCATTCAACACCGTACTAAAAACTTAATAGAATGCAGTTTTCACTCAGATGAAAGACGTATGCTTTCCTTCTTAAGAAGTGTTTTCAAAGACATTCACAGAGTGATTCTACAAAGCCTTTTTACTGACATTGGCTTTTAAACGTGATTTCACTGGAATTTCTGTGAAATGCAAGATGCGCGATTTGCTGTTAAAGAATTGAGTATACAGAATTCAAACAAACGCTTCCCTACAAGGGAATCGCCTAAACATTCAACACAGTACTAAAAACTGAATAGAATGCAGTTTTCACTCAGAAGAAAGACATATTCTTTCTATCTTAAGAAGTGTTTTCAAAGACATTCACAGAGTGATTCTACAAAGCCTTTTTACTGACGTTGGCTTTTAAACGTGATTTCATTGGAATTTCTATAAAACACAAGATGCGTGATTTGCTGTTAAAGAATTGAGTATACAGAATGCAAACAAACGCTTCCCTACAAGTGAATCGCCTAACCATTCAACACAGTACTAAAAACTTAATAGAATGCAGTTTTCACTCAGATTAAAGACGTATGCTTTCCTTCTTAAGAAGTGTTTTCAAAGACATTCACAGAGTGATTCTACAAAGCCTTTTTACTGACATTGGCTTTTAAACGTGATTTCACTGAAATTTCTGTCAAATGCAAGATGCGAGATTTGCTGTTAAAAAATTGAGTATACAGAATGCAACCAAACGCTTCCCTACAAGGGAATTGCCTAAACATTCAACACAGTACTAAAAACTGAATAGAATGCAGTTTTCACTCAGATGAAAGACGTATGCTTTCCTTCTTAAGAAGTGTTTTGAAAGACATTCACAGAGTGATTCTACAAAGCCTTTTTACTGACATTGGCTTATAAACGTGATTTCACTGGAATTTCTGTGAAATGCAAGATGCGCAATTTGCTGTTAAAGAATTGAGTATACAGAAATCAAACAAACGCTTCCCTACAAGGGAATCGCCTAAACATTCAACACAGTACTAAAAACTGAATAGAATGCAGTTTTAACTCAGATGAAAGACGTATGCTTTCCTTCTTAAGAAGTGTTTTCAAAGGCATTCACAGAGTGATTCTACAAAGCCTTTTTACTGACGTTGGCTTATAAACGTGATTTCACTTTAATTTCTGTGAAATGCAAGATGCGCAATTTGCTGTTAAAGAATTGAGTATACAGAATGCAAACAAACGCTTCCCTACAAGGGAATCTCCTAAACATTCAACACAGTACTAAAAACTGAATAGAATGCAGTTTTCACTCAGATGAAAGACGTATGCTTTCCTTCTTAAGAAGTGTTTTCAAAGACATTCACAGAGTGATTCTACAAAGCCTTTTTACTGGCGTTGGCTTTTAAACGTGATTTCACTGGAATTTCTATAAAACACAAGATGCGCGATTTGCTGTTCAAGAATTGAGTATACAGAATGCAAACAAACGCTTCCCTACAAGTGAATCGCCTAACCATTCAACACAGTACTAAAAACTGAATAGAATGCAGTTTTCACTCAGATGAAAGACGTATGCTTTCCTTCTTAAGAAGTGTTTTCAAAGACATTCACAGAGTGATTCTACAAAGCCTTTTTACTGACGTTGGCTTTTAAACGTGATTTTCTGGAATTTCTGTGAAATGCAAGATGCGCGATTTGCTGTTAAAGAATTGAGTATACAGAATACAAACAAACGCTTCCCTACAAGGGAATTGCCTAAACATTCAACACAGTACTAAAAACTGAATAGAATGCAGTTTTCACTCAAATGAAAGACTTATGCTTTCCTTCTTAAGAAGTGTTTTCAAAGACATTCACAGAGTGATTCTACAAAGCCTTTTTACTGGAGTTGGCTTTTAAACGTGATTTCAGTTGATTTACTGTCAAACGCTAGACGCGAGATTTGCTGTTAAAGAATTGAGTACACAGAATGCAAACAAACGCTTCCCCACATGTGAATCACCTAACCCTTCAACAAAGTACTAAAAACTGAATAGAATGCAGTTTTCACTCAGATGAAAGACGTATGCTTTCCTTCTTAAGAAGTGTTTTCAAAGACATTCACAGAGTGATTCTACAAAGCGTTTTTACTGACGTTGGCTTTTAAACGTGATTTCACTGAAATTTCTGTCAAACGCAAGATGCGAGATTTGCTGTTAAAAAATTGAGTATACAGAATGCAAACAAACGCTTCCCTACAAGTGAATCACCTAACCCTTCAACAAAGTACTAAAAACTGAATAGAATACAGTTTTCACTCAGATGAAAGACGTATGCTTTCCTTCTTAAGAAGTGTTTTCAAAGACATTCACAGAGTGATTCTACAAAGCCTTTTTACTGACATTGGCTTTTAAACGTGATTTCACTGTAATTTCTTTGAAATGCAAGATGCGCGATTTCCTGTTAAAGAATTGAGTATACAGAATGCAACCAAACGCTTCCCTACAAGGGAATTGCCTAAACAGTCAACACAGTACTAAAAACTGAATAGAATGCAGTTTTCACTCAGATGAAAGACGTATGCTTTCCTTCTTAAGAAGTGTTTTCAAAGACATTCACAGAGTGATTCTACAAAGCCTTTTTACTGACGTTTGCTTTTAAACATGATTTCACTGGAATTTCTGTCAAATGCAAGACGCGAGATTTGCTGTTAAAGAATTGAGTATACAGAATGCAAACAAATGCTTCCCTACAAGTGAATCGCCTAACAATTCAACACAGTACTAAAAACTGAATAGAATGCAGTTTTCACTCAGATGAAAGACGTATGCTTTCCTTCTTAAGAAGTGTTTTCAAAGACATTCACAGAGTGATTACAAAGCCTTTTTACTGACGTTGGCTTTTAAACGTGATTTCACTGGAATTTCTATAAAACACAAGATGCGCGATTTGCTGTTCAAGAATTGAGTATACAGAATGCAAACAAACGCTTCCCTACAAGTGAATCGCCTAACCATTCAACACCGTACTAAAAACTTAATAGAATACAGTTTTCACTCAGATGAAAGACGTATGCTTTCCTTCTTAAGAAGTGTTTTCAAAGACATTCACAGAGTGATTCTACAAAGCCTTTTTACTGACATTGGCTTTTAAACGTGATGTCACTGGAATTTCTGTGAAATGCAAGATGCGCGATTTGCTGTTAAAGAATTGAGTATACAGAATTCAAACAAACGCTTCCCTACAAGGGAATCGCCTAAACATTCAACACAGTACTAAAAAATGAATAGAATGCAGTTTTCACTCAGAAGAAAGACATATTCTTTCTATCTTAAGAAGTGTTTTCAAAGACATTCACAGAGTGATTCTACAAAGCCTTTTTACTGACATTGGCTTATGAACGTGATTTCACTGGAATTTCTGTGAAATGCAAGATGCGCAATTTGCTGTTAAAGAATTGAGTATACAGAAATCAAACAAACGCTTCCCTACAAGGGAATCGCCTAAACATTCAACACAGTACTAAAAACTGAATAGAATGCAGTTTTAACTCAGATGAAAGACGTATGCTTTCCTTCTTAAGAAGTGTTTTCAAAGGCATTCACAGAGTGATTCTACAAAGCCTTTTTACTGACGTTGGCTTATAAATGTGATTTATCTTTAATTTCTGTGAAATGCAAGATGGGCAATTTGCTGTTAAAGAATTGAGTATACAGAATGCAAACAAACGCTTCCCTACAAGGGAATCTCCTAAACATTCAACACAGTACTAAAAACTGAATAGAATGCAGTTTTCACTCAGATGAAAGACGTATGCTTTCCTTCTTAAGAAGTGTTTTCAAAGACATTCACAGAGTGATTCTACAAAGCCTTTTTACTGGCGTTGGCTTTTAAACGTGATTTCACTGGAATTTCTATAAAACACAAGATGCGCGATTTGCTGTTAAAGAATTGAGTATACAGAATGCAAACAAACGCTTCCCTACAAGTGAATCGCCTAACCATTCAACACAGTACTAAAAACTGAATAGAATGCAGTTTTCACTCAGATGAAAGACGTATGCTTTCCTTCTTAAGAAGTGTTTTCAAAGACATTCACAGAGTGATTCTACAAAGCCTTTTTACTGACGTTGGCTTTTAAACGTGATTTTCTGGAATTTCTGTGAAATGCAAGATGCGCGATTTGCTGTTAAAGAATTGAGTATACAGAATGCAAACAAACGCTTCCCTACAAGGGAATTGCCTAAACATTCAACACAGTACTAAAAACTGAATAGAATGCAGTTTTCACTCAAATGAAAGACTTATGCTTTCCTTCTTAAGAAGTGTTTTCAAAGACATTCACAGAGTGATTCTACAAAGCCTTTTTACTGGAGTTGGCTTTTAAACGTGATTTCAGTTGATTTACTGTCAAACGCTAGACGCGAGATTTGCTGTTAAAGAATTGAGTACACAGAATGCAAACAAACGCTTCCCTACATGTGAATCACCTAACCCTTCAACACAGTACTAAAAACTGAATAGAATGCAGTTTTCACTCAGATGAAAGACGTATGCTTTCCTTCTTAAGAAGTGTTTTCAAAGACATTCACAGAGTGATTACAAAGCCTTTTTACTGACGTTGGCTTTTAAACGTGATTTCACTGGAATTTCTATAAAACACAAGATGCGCGATTTGCTGTTCAAGAATTGAGTATACAGAATGCAAACAAACGCTTCCCTACAAGTGAATCGCCTAACCATTCAACACCGTACTAAAAACTTAATAGAATACAGTTTTCACTCAGATGAAAGACGTATGCTTTCCTTCTTAAGAAGTGTTTTCAAAGACATTCACAGAGTGATTCTACAAAGCCTTTTTACTGACATTGGCTTTTAAACGTGATGTCACTGGAATTTCTGTGAAATGCAAGATGCGCGATTTGCTGTTAAAGAATTGAGTATACAGAATTCAAACAAACGCTTCCCTACAAGGGAATCGCCTAAACATTCAACACAGTACTAAAAAATGAATAGAATGCAGTTTTCACTCAGAAGAAAGACATATTCTTTCTATCTTAAGAAGTGTTTTCAAAGACATTCACAGAGTGATTCTACAAAGCCTTTTTACTGACATTGGCTTATAAACGTGATTTCACTGGAATTTCTGTGAAATGCAAGATGCGCAATTTGCTGTTAAAGAATTGAGTATACAGAAATCAAACAAACGCTTCCCTACAAGGGAATCGCCTAAACATTCAACACAGTACTAAAAACTGAATAGAATGCAGTTTTAACTCAGATGAAAGACGTATGCTTTCCTTCTTAAGAAGTGTTTTCAAAGGCATTCACAGAGTGATTCTACAAAGCCTTTTTACTGACGTTGGCTTATAAATGTGATTATCTTTAATTTCTGTGAAATGCAAGATGGGCAATTTGCTGTTAAAGAATTGAGTATACAGAATGCAAACAAACGCTTCCCTACAAGGGAATCTCCTAAACATTCAACACAGTACTAAAAACTGAATAGAATGCAGTTTTCACTCAGATGAAAGACGTATGCTTTCCTTCTTAAGAAGTGTTTTCAAAGACATTCACAGAGTGATTCTACAAAGCCTTCTTACTGGCGTTGGCTTTTAAACGTGATTTCACTGGAATTTCAATAAAACACAAGATGCGCGATTTGCTGTTAAAGAATTGAGTATACAGAATGCAAACAAACGCTTCCCTACAAGTGAATCGCCTAACCATTCAACACAGTACTAAAAACTGAATAGAATGCAGTTTTCACTCAGATGAAAGACGTATGCTTTCCTTCTTAAGAAGTGTTTTCAAAGACATTCACAGAGTGATTCTACAAAGCCTTTTTAGTGACGTTGGCTTTTAAACGTGATTTTCTGGAATTTCTGTGAAATGCAAGATGCGCGATTTGCTGTTAAAGAATTGAGTATACAGAATGCAAACAAACGCTTCCCTACAAGGGAATTGCCTAAACATTCAACACAGTACTAAAAACTGAATAGAATGCAGTTTTCACTCAAATGAAAGACTTATGCTTTCCTTCTTAAGAAGTGTTTTCAAAGACATTCACAGAGTGATTCTACAAAGCCTTTTTACTGGAGTTGGCTTTTAAAGGTGATTTCAGTTGATTTACTGTCAAACGCTAGACGCGAGATTTGCTGTTAAAGAATTGAGTACACAGAATGCAAACAAACGCTTCCCTACATGTGAATCACCTAACCCTTCAACAAAGTACTAAAAACTGAATAGAATGCAGTTTTCACTCAGATGAAAGACATATGCTTTCCTTCTTAAGAAGTGTTTTCAAAGACATTCACAGAGTGATTCTACAAAGCGTTTTTACTGACGTTGGCTTTTAAACGTGATTTCACTGAAATTTCTGTCAAACGCAAGATGCGAGATTTGGTGTTAAAAAATTGAGTATCCAGAATGCAAACAAACGCTTCCCTACAAGTGAATCACCTAACCCTTCAACAAAGTACTAAAAACTGAATAGAATACAGTTTTCACTCAGATGAAAGACGTATGCTTTCCTTCTTAAGAAGTGTTTTCAAAGACATTCACAGAGTGATTCTACAAAGCCTTTTTACTGACATTGGCTTTTAAACGTGATTTCACTGTAATTTCCTTGAAATGCAAGATGCGCGATTTCCTGTTAAAGAATTGAGTATACAGAATGCAACCAAACGCTTCCCTACAAGGGAATTGCCTAAACATTCAACACAGTACTAAAAACTGAATAGAATGCAGTTTTCACTCAGATGAAAGACGTATGCTTTCCTTCTTAAGAAGTGTTTTCAAAGACATTCACAGAGTGATTCTACAAAGCCTTTTTACTGACGTTTGCTTTTAAACATGATTTCACTGGAATTTCTGTCAAATGCAAGACGCGAGATTTGCTGTTAAAGAATTGAGTATACAGAATGCAAACAAATGCTTCCCTACAAGTGAATCGCCTAACCATTCAACACAGTACTAAAAACTGAATAGAATGCAGTTTTCACTCAGATGAAAGACGTATGCTTTCCTTCTTAAGAAGTGTTTTCAAAGACATTCACAGAGTGATTCTACAAAGCCTTTTTACTGACGTTGGCTTTTAAACGTGATTTCACTGGAATTTCTATAAAACACAAGATGCGCGATTTGCTGTTCAAGAATTGAGTATACAGAATGCAAACAAACGCTTCCCTACAAGTGAATCGCCTAACCATTCAACACCGTACTAAAAACTTAATAGAATGCAGTTTTCACTCAGATGAAAGACATATGCTTTCCTTCTTAAGAAGTGTTTTCAAAGACATTCACAGAGTGATTCTACAAAGCCTTTTTACTGACATTGGCTTTTAAACGTGATTTCACTGGAATTTCTGTGAAATGCAAGATGCGCGATTTGCTGTTAAAGAATTGAGTATACAGAATTCAAACAAACGCTTCCCTACAAGGGAATCGCCTAAACATTCAGCACAGTACTAAAAAATGAATAGAATGCAGTTTTCACTCAGAAGAAAGACATATTCTTTCTATCTTAAGAAGTGTTTTCAAAGACATTCACAGAGTGATTCTACAAAGCCTTTTTACTGACGTTGGCTTTTAAACGTGATTTCACTGGAATTTCTATAAAACACAAGATGCGTGATTTGCTGTTAAAGAATTGAGTATACAGAATGCAAACAAACGCTTCCCTACAAGTGAATCGCCTAACCATTCAACACAGTACTAAAAACTTAATAGAATGCAGTTTTCACTCAGATTAAAGACGTATGCTTTCCTTCTTAAGAAGTGTTTTCAAAGACATTCACAGAGTGATTCTACAAAGCCTTTTTACTGACGTTGGCTTTTAAACGTGATTTCACTGAAATTTCTGTCAAACGCAAGATGCGAGATTTGCTGTTAAAAAATTGAGTATACAGAATGCAACCAAACGCTTCCCTACAAGGGAATTGCCTAAACATTCAACACAGTACTAAAAACTGAATTGAATGCAGTTTTCACTCAGATGAAAGACGTATGCTTTCCTTCTTAAGAAGTGTTTTGAAAGACATTCACAGAGTGATTCTACAAAGCCTTTTTACTGACATTGGCTTATAAACGTGATTTCACTGGAATTTCTGTGAAATGCAAGATGCGCAATTTGCTGTTAAAGAATTGAGTATACAGAAATCAAACAAACGCTTCCCTACAAGGGAATCGCCTAAACATTCAACACAGTACTAAAAACTGAATAGAATGCAGTTTTAACTCAGATGAAAGACGTATGCTTTCCTTCTTAAGAAGTGTTTTCAAAGGCATTCACAGAGTGATTCTACAAAGCCTTTTTACTGACGTTGGCTTATAAACGTGATTTATCTTTAATTTCTGTGAAATGCAAGATGCGCAATTTGCTGTTAAAGAATTGAGTATACAGAATGCAAACAAACGCTTCCATACAAGGGAATCTCCTAAACATTCAACACAGTACTAAAAACTGAATAGAATGCAGTTTTCACTCAGATGAAAGACGTATGCTTTCCTTCTTAAGAAGTGTTTTCAAAGACATTCACAGAGTGATTCTACAAAGCCTTTTTACTGGCGTTGGCTTTTAAACGTGATTTCACTGGAATTTCTATAAAACACAAGATGCGCGATTTGCTGTTAAAGAATTGAGTATACAGAATGCAAACAAACGCTTCCCTACAAGTGAATCGCCTAACCATTCAACACAGTACTAAAAACTGAATAGAATGCAGTTTTCACTCAGATGAAAGACGTATGCTTTCCTTCTTAAGAAGTGTTTTCAAAGACAATCACAGAGTGATTCTACAAAGCCTTTTTACTGACGTTGGCTTTTAAACGTGATTTTCTGGAATTTCTGTGAAATGCAAGATGCGCGATTTGCTGTTAAAGAATTGAGTATACAGAATGCAAACAAACGCTTCCCTACAAGGGAATTGCCTAAACATTCAACACAGTACTAAAAACTGAATAGAATGCAGTTTTCACTCAAATGAAAGACTTATGCTTTCCTTCTTAAGAAGTGTTTTCAAAGACATTCACAGAGTGATTCTACAAAGCCTTTTTACTGGAGTTGGCTTTTAAACGTGATTTCAGTTCATTTACTGTCAAACGCTAGACGCGAGATTTGCTGTTAAAGAATTGAGTACACAGAATGCAAACAAACGCTTCCCTACATGTGAATCACCTAACCCTTCAACAAAGTACTAAAAACTGAATAGAATGCAGTTTTCACTCAGATGAAAGACGTATGCTTTCCTTCTTAAGAAGTGTTTTCAAAGACATTCACAGAGTGATTCTACAAAGCGTTTTTACTGACGTTGGCTTTTAAACGTGATTTCACTGAAATTTCTGTCAAACGCAAGATGCGAGATTTGCTGTTAAAAAATTGAGTATACAGAATGCAAACAAACGCTTCCCTACAAGTGAATCACCTAACCCTTCAACAAAGTACTAAAAACTGAATAGAATACAGTTTTCACTCAGATGAAAGACGTATGCTTTCCTTCTTAAGAAGTGTTTTCAAAGACATTCACAGAGTGATTCTACAAAGCCTTTTTACTGACATTGGCTTTTAAACGTGATTTCACTGTAATTTCTTTGAAATGCAAGATGCGCGATTTCCTGTTAAAGAATTGAGTATACAGAATGCAACCAAACGCTTCCCTACAAGGGAATTGCCTAAACATTCAACACAGTACTAAAAACTGAATAGAATGCAGTTTTCACTCAGATGAAAGACGTATGCTTTCCTTCTTAAGAAGTGTTTTCAAAGACATTCACAGAGTGATTCTACAAAGCCTTTTTACTGACGTTTGCTTTTAAACATGATTTCACTGGAATTTCTGTCAAATGCAAGACGCGAGATTTGCTGTTAAAGAATTGAGTATACAGAATGCAAACAAATGCTTCCCTACAAGTGAATCGCCTAACCATTCAACACAGTACTAAAAACTGAATAGAATGCAGTTTTCACTCAGATGAAAGACGTATGCTTTCCTTCTTAAGAAGTGTTTTCAAAGACATTCACAGAGTGATTCTACAAAGCCTTTTTACTGACGTTGGCTTTTAAACGTGATTTCACTGGAATTTCTATAAAACACAAGATGCGCGATTTGCTGTTCAAGAATTGAGTATACAGAATGCAAACAAACGCTTCCCTACAAGTGAATCGCCTAACCATTCAACACCGTACTAAAAACTTAATAGAATGCAGTTTTCACTCAGATGAAAGACATATGCTTTCCTTCTTAAGAAGTGTTTTCAAAGACATTCACAGAGTGATTCTACAAAGCCTTTTTACTGACATTGGCTTTTAAACGTGATTTCACTGGAATTTCTGTGAAATGCAAGATGCGCGATTTGCTGTTAAAGAATTGAGTATACAGAATTCAAACAAACGCTTCCCTACAAGGGAATCGCCTAAACATTCAGCACAGTACTAAAAAATGAATAGAATGCAGTTTTCACTCAGAAGAAAGACATATTCTTTCTATCTTAAGAAGTGTTTTCAAAGACATTCACAGAGTGATTCTACAAAGCCTTTTTACTGATGTTGGCTTTTAAACGTGATTTCACTGGAATTTCTATAAAACACAAGATGCGTGATTTGCTGTTAAAGAATTGAGTATACAGAATGCAAACAAACGCTTCCCTACAAGTGAATCGCCTAACCATTCAACACAGTACTAAAAACTTAATAGAATGCAGTTTTCACTCAGATTAAAGACGTATGCTTTCCTTCTTAAGAAGTGTTTTCAAAGACATTCACAGAGTGATTCTACAAAGCCTTTTTACTGACGTTGGCTTTTAAACGTGATTTCACTGAAATTTCTGTCAAACGCAAGATGCGAGATTTGCTGTTAAAAAATTGAGTATACAGAATGCAACCAAACGCTTCCCTACAAGGGAATTGCCTAAACATTCAACACAGTACTAAAAACTGAATTGAATGCAGTTTTCACTCAGATGAAAGACGTATGCTTTCCTTCTTAAGAAGTGTTTTGAAAGACATTCACAGAGTGATTCTACAAAGCCTTTTTACTGACATTGGCTTATAAACGTGATTTCACTGGAATTTCTGTGAAATGCAAGATGCGCAATTTGCTGTTAAAGAATTGAGTATACAGAAATCAAACAAACGCTTCCCTACAAGGGAATCGCCTAAACATTCAACACAGTACTAAAAACTGAATAGAATGCAGTTTTAACTCAGATGAAAGACGTATGCTTTCCTTCTTAAGAAGTGTTTTCAAAGGCATTCACAGAGTGATTCTACAAAGCCTTTTTACTGACGTTGGCTTATAAACGTGATTTATCTTTAATTTCTGTGAAATGCAAGATGCGCAATTTGCTGTTAAAGAATTGAGTATACAGAATGCAAACAAACGCTTCCCTACAAGGGAATCTCCTAAACATTCAACACAGTAGTAAAAACTGAATAGAATGCAGTTTTCACTCAGATGAAAGACGTATGCTTTCCTTCTTAAGAAGTGTTTTCAAAGACATTCACAGAGTGATTCTACAAAGCCTTTTTACTGGCGTTGGCTTTTAAACGTGATTTCACTGGAATTTCTATAAAACACAAGATGCGCGATTTGCTGTTAAAGAATTGAGTATACAGAATGCAAACAAACGCTTCCCTACAAGTGAATCGCCTAACCATTCAACACAGTACTAAAAACTGAATAGAATGCAGTTTTCACTCAGATGAAAGACGTATGCTTTCCTTCTTAAGAAGTGTTTTCAAAGACATTCACAGAGTGATTCTACAAAGCCTTTTTACTGACGTTGGCGTTTAAACGTGATTTTCTGGAATTTCTGTGAAATGCAAGATGCGCGATTTGCTGTTAAAGAATTGAGTATACAGAATGCAAACAAACGCTTCCCTACAAGGGAATTGCCTAAACATTCAACACAGTACTAAAAACTGAATAGAATGCAGTTTTCACTCAAATGAAAGACTTATGCTTTCCTTCTTAAGAAGTGTTTTCAAAGACATTCACAGAGTGATTCTACAAAGCCTTTTTACTGGAGTTGGCTTTTAAACGTGATTTCAGTTGATTTACTGTCAAACGCTAGACGCGAGATTTGCTGTTAAAGAATTGAGTACACAGAATGCAAACAAACGCTTCCCTACATGTGAATCACCTAACCCTTCAACAAAGTACTAAAAACTGAATAGAATGCAGTTTTCACTCAGATGAAAGACGTATGCTTTCCTTCTTAAGAAGTGTTTTCAAAGACATTCACAGAGTGATTCTACAAAGCGTTTTTACTGACGTTGGCTTTTAAACGTGATTTCACTGAAATTTCTGTCAAACGCAAGATGCGAGATTTGCTGTTAAAAAATTGAGTATACAGAATGCAAACAAACGCTTCCCTACAAGTGAATCACCTAACCCTTCAACAAAGTACTAAAAACTGAATAGAATACAGTTTTCACTCAGATGAAAGACGTATGCTTTCCTTCTTAAGAAGTGTTTTCAAAGACATTCACAGAGTGATTCTACAAAGCCTTTTTACTGACATTGGCTTTTAAACGTGATTTCACTGTAATTTCTTTGAAATGCAAGATGCGCGATTTCCTGTTAAAGAATTGAGTATACAGAATGCAACCAAACGCTTCCCTACAAGGGAATTGCCTAAACATTCAACACAGTACTAAAAACTGAATAGAATGCAGTTTTCACTCAGATGAAAGACGTATGCTTTCCTTCTTAAGAAGTGTTTTCAAAGACATTCACAGAGTGATTCTACAAAGCCTTTTTACTGACGTTTGCTTTTAAACGTGATTTCACTGGAATTTCTGTCAAATGCAAGACGCGAGATTTGCTGTTAAAGAATTGAGTATACAGAATGCAAACAAATGCTTCCCTACAAGTGAATCGCCTAACCATTCAACACAGTACTAAAAACTGAATAGAATGCAGTTTTCACTCAGATGAAAGACGTATGCTTTCCTTCTTAAGAAGTGTTTTCAAAGACATTCACAGAGTGATTCTACAAAGCCTTTTTACTGACGTTGGCTTTTAAACGTGATTTCACTGGAATTTCTATAAAACACAAGATGCGCTATTTGCTGTTAAAGAATTGAATATACACAATGCAATCTAACGCTTCCCTACAAGGGAATTGCCTAAACATTCAACACAGTACTAAAAACTGAATAGAATGCAGTTTTCACTCAGATGAAAGACGTATGCTTTCCTTCTTAAGAAGTGTTTTGAAAGACATTCACAGAGTGATTCTACAAAGCCTTTTTACTGACATTGGCTTATAAACGTGATTTCACTGGAATTTCTGTGAAATGCAAGATGCGCAATTTGCTGTTAAAGAATTGAGTA
Organism: Phyllotis vaccarum; assembly: GCA_033318265.1. Lineage (NCBI taxonomy): Eukaryota > Metazoa > Chordata > Mammalia > Rodentia > Cricetidae > Phyllotis > Phyllotis vaccarum. Next base: position 167,538,628 of record JARWLC010000009.1, read on the forward strand.
TACAGAAATCAAACAAACGCTTCCCTACAAGGGAATCGCCTAAACATTCAACACAGTACTAAAAACTGAATAGAATGCAGTTTTAACTCAGATGAAAGACTTATGCTTTCCTTCTTAAGAAGTGTTTTCAAAGGCATTCACAGAGTGATTCTACAAAGCCTTTTTACTGACGTTGGCTTATAAACGTGATTTATCTTTAATTTCTGTGAAATGCAAGATGCGCAATTTGCTGTTAAAGAATTGAGTATACAGAATGCAATCTAACGCTTCCCTACAAGGGAATTGCCTAAACATTCAACACAGTACTAAAAACTGAATAGAATGCAGTTTTCACTCAGATGAAAAACGTATGCTTTCCTTCTTAAGAAGTGTTTTCAAAGACATTCACAGAGTGATTCTACAAAGCCTTTTTACTGACATTGCCTTTTAAACGTGATTTCACTGGAATGTCTGTGAAATGCAAGATGCGCGATTTGCTGTTAAAGAATTGAGTACACAGAATGCAAACAAACACTTCCCTACCAGGAAATCCGCTAACCATTCAACACAGTACTAAAAACTTAATAGAATGCAGTTTTCACTCAGATGAAAAACGTACGCTTTCCTTCTTAAGAAGTGTTTTCAAAGACATTCACAGAGTGATTCTACAAAGCCTTTTTACAGACGTTGGCTTTTAAACGTGATTTCACCTGAATTTCTGTCAAATGCATGACGCGAGATTTGCTGTTAAAGAATTGAGTATACAGAATGCAAACAAACGCTTCCCTACAAGTGAATCGCCTAAACATTCATCACAGTACTAAAAACTGAATAGAATGCAGTTTTCACTCAGATGAAAGATGTATGCTTTCCTTCTTAAGAAGTGTTTTGAAAGACATTCACAGAGTGATTCTACAAAGGCTTTTTACTGACGTTTGCTTTTAAACGTGATTTCACTGGAATTTCTGTCAAATGCAAGACTCGAGATTTGCTCTTAAAGAATTGAGCATACAGAATGCAAACAAACGCTTCCCTACAAGTGAATCGCCTAACCATTCACCACAGTACTAATAACTGAATAGAATGCAGTTTTCACTCAGATGAAAGACGTATGCTTTCCTTCTTAAGAAGTGTTTTCAAAGACATTCACAGAGTGATTCTACAAAGCCTTTTTACTGACATTGGCTTTTAAACGTGATTTCACTGGAATTTCTATAAAAAACCAGATGCGCGATTTGCTGTTAAAGAATTGAGTATACAGAATGCAAACAAATGCTTTCCTACAAGTGAATCCCCTAACCATTCAACACAGTACTAAAAACTGAATAGAATACAGTTTTCACTCAGATGAAAGACGTATGCTTTCCTTCTTAAGAAGTGTTTTCAAAGACATTCACAGAGTGATTCTACAAAGCCTTTTTACTGGTGTTGGCTTTTAAACGTGCTTTCACTGGAATTTCTGTCAAACGCAAGACGCGAGATTTGCTGTTAAATAATTGAGTATACAGAATGCAAACAAACGCTTCAATACAAGTGAATCGCCTAAACATTCAACACAGTACTAAAAACTGAATAGAATGCAGTTTTCACTCAGATGAAAAACGTATGCTTTCCTTCTTAAGAAGTGTTTTCAAAGACATTCACAGAGTGATTCTACAAAGCCTTTTTACTGACATTGCCTTTTAAACGTGATTTCACTGGAATTTCTGTGAAATGCAAGATGCGCGATTTGCTGTTAAAGAATTGAGTACACAGAATGCAAACAAACACTTCCCTACCAGGAAATCCGCTACCCATTCAACACAGTACTAAAAACTTAATAGAATGCAGTTTTCACTCAGATGAAAAACGTACGCTTTCCTTCTTAAGAAGTGTTTTCAAAGACATTCACAGAGTGATTCTACAAAGGCTTTTTACAGACGTTGGCTTTTAAACGTGATTTCACCTGAATTTCTGTCAAATGCATGACGCGAGATTTGCTGTTAAAGAATTGAGTATACAGAATGCAAACAAACGCTTCCCTACAAGTGAATCGCCTAAACATTCATCACAGTACTAAAAACTGAATAGAATGCAGTTTTCACTCAGATGAAAGATGTATGCTTTCCTTCTTAAGAAGTGTTCTGAAAGACATTCACAGAGTGATTCTACAAAGGCTTTTTACTGACGTTTGCTTTTAAACGTGATTTCACTGGAATTTCTGTCAAATGCAAGACTCGAAATTTGCTCTTAAAGAATTGAGCATACAGAATGCAAACAAACGCTTCCCTACAAGTGAATCGCCTAACCATTCAACACAGTACTAAAAACTGAATAGAATGCAGTTTTCACTCAGATGAAAGACGTATGCTTTCCTTCTTAAGAAGTGTTTTCAAAGACATTCACAGAGTGATTCTACAAAGCCTTTTTACTGACATTGGCTTTTAAACGTGATTTCACTGGAATTTCTATAAAAAACCAGATGCGCGATTTGCTGTTAAAGAATTGAGTATACAGAATGCAAACAAATGCTTTCCTACAAGTGAATCGCCTAACCATTCAACACAGTACTAAAAACTGAATAGAATGCAGTTTTCACTCAGATGAAAGACGTATGCTTTCCTTCTTAAGAAGTGTTTTCAAAGACATTCACAGAGTGATTCTACAAACCTTTTTACTGACGTTGGCTTTTAAACGTGATTTCACTGGAATTTCTATAAAACACAAGATGTGCGATTTGCTGTTAAAGAATTGAGTATACAGAATGCAAACAAACGCTTCCCTACTAGTGAATCGCCTAACCATTCAACACAGTACTAAAAACTTAATAAAATGCAGTTTTCACTCAGATGAAAGACGTATGCTTTCCTTCTTAAGAAGTGTTTTCAAAGACATTCACAGAGTGATTCTACAAAGCCTTTTTACTGACATTGGCTTTTAAACGTGATTTCACTGGAATTTCTGTGAAATGCAAGATGCGCGATTTGCTGTTAAAGAATTGAGTATACAGAATGCAAACAAACGCTTCCCTACAAGTGAATCGCCTAACCATTCAACACAGTAATAAAAACTGAATAGAATGCAGTTTTCACTCAGATGAAAGACGTATGCTTTCCTTCTTAAGAAGTGTTTTCAAAGACATTCACAGAGTGATTCTACAAAGCCTTTTTACTGGCGTTGGCTTTTAAACGTGATTTCAGTTGAATTTCTGTCAAAAGCAAGACACGAGATTTGCTGTTAAAAAATTGAGTATACAGAATGCAAACAAACGCTTCCCGACAAGTGAATCACCTAACCCTTCAACAAAGTACTAAAAACTGAATAGAATGCAGTTTTCACTCAGATGAAAGACGTATGCTTTCCTTCTTAAGAAGTGTTTTCAAAGACATCCACAGAGAGATTCTACAAAGCCTTTTTACTGACATTGGCTTTTAAACGTGATTTCACTGGAATTTCTGTGAAATGCAAGATGCGTGATTTCCTGTTAAAGAATTGAATATACACAATGCAACCAAACGCTTCCCTACAATGGAATTGCCTAAACATTCAACACAGTACTAAAAACTGAATAGAATGCAGTTTTCACTCAGATGAAAGACGTATGCTTTCCTTCTTAAGTGTTTTCAAAGACATTCACAGAGTGATTCTAGAAAGCCTTTTTACTGACATTGGCTTATAAACGTGATTTCACTGGAATTTCTGTGAAATGCAATATGCGCAATTTGCTGTTAAAGAATTGAGTATACAAAATGCAAACAAACGCTTCCCTACAAGTGAATCGCCTAAACATTCAACACAGTACTAAAAACTGAATAGAATGCAGTTTTCACTCAGATGAAAAACGTATGCTTTCCTTCTTAAGAAGTGTTTTCAAAGACATTCACAGAGTGATTCTACAAAGCCTTTTTACTGACGTTGGCTTTTAAACGTGATTTCACTGGAATTTCTGTCAAACACATGACGCGAGATTTGCTGTTAAAGAGTTGAGTATACAGAATGCGAACAAACGCTTCCCTACAAGTGAATCGCCTAACCATTCATCACAGTACTAAAAACTCAATAGAATGCAGTTTTCACTCAGATGAAAGATGTATGCTTTCCTTCTTAAGAAGTGTTTTGAAAGACATTCACAGAGTGATTCTACAAAGCCTTTTTACTGACGTTTGCTTTTAAACGTGATTTCACTGGAATTTCTGTCAAACACATGACGCGAGATTTGCTGTTAAAGAGTTGAGTATACAGAATGCGAACAAACGCTTCCCTACAAGTGAATCGCCTAACCATTCATCACAGTATTAAAAACTGAATAGAATGCAGTTTTCACTCAGATGAAAGACGTATGCTTTCCTTCTTAAGAAGTGTTTTCAAAGACATTCACAGAGTGATTCTACAAAGCCTTTTTACTGACGTTGGCTTTTAAACGTGATTTCACTGGAATTTCTATAAAACACAAAATGTGCGATTTGCTGTTAAAGAATTGAGTATACAGAAAGCAAACAAACGCTACCCTACAAGTGAATCGCCTAACCATTCAACACAGTACTAAAAACTTAATAGAATGCAGTTTTCACTCAGATGAAAGACGTATGCTTTCCTTCTTAACAATTGTTTTAAAAGACATTCACAGAGTGATTCTACAAAGCCTTTTTACTGACGTTGGCTTTTAAACGTGATTTCACTGAAATTTCTGTCAAACGCAAGATGCGAGATTTGCTGTTAAAAAATTGAGTATACAGAATGCAAGCAAACGCTTCCCTACAAGTGAATCACCTAACCCTTCAACACAGTAGTAAAAACTGAATGGAATGCAGTTTTCACTCAGATGAAAGACATATGCTTTCCTTCTTAAGAAGTGTTTGAAAGACATTCATAGAGTGATTCTACAAAGCCTTTTTACTGACGTTGGCTTTTAAACGTGATTTCACTGAAATTTCTGTCAAACGCAAGATGCGAGATGTGCTGTTAAAAAATTGAGTATACAGAATGCGAACAAACGCTTCCCTACAAGTGAATCACCTAACCATTCAACAAAGTACTAAAAACTGAATAGAATGCAGTTTTCACTCAGATGAAAGACGTATGCTTACCTTCTTAAGAAGTGTTTTCAAAGACATTCACAGAGTGATTCTACAAAGCCTTTTTACTGGCGTTGGCTTTTAAACGTGATTTCACTGGAATTTCTTTCAAACGCAAGACGCGAGATTTGCTATTAAAGAATTGAGTATACAGAATGCAAACAAATGCTTCCCTACAAGTGAATCGCCTAACCATTCAACACAGTACTAAAAACTGAATAGAATGCAGTTTTCACTCAGATGAAAGATGTATGCTTTCCTTCATAAGAAGTGTTTTCAAAGACATTCACAGAGTGATTCTACAAAGCCTTTTTACTGGAGTTGGCTTTTAAACGTGATTTCAGTTGATTTACTGTCAAACGCTAGACGCGAGATTTGCTGTTAAAGAATTGAGTACACAGAATGCAAACAAACGCTTCCCTACATGTGAATCACCTAACCCTTCAACAAAGTACTAAAAACTGAATAGAATGCAGTTTTCACTCAGATGAAAGACGTATGCTTTCCTTCTTAAGAAGTGTTTTCAAAGACATTCACAGAGTGATTCTACAAAGCGTTTTTACTGACGTTGGCTTTTAAACGTGATTTCACTGAAATTTCTGTCAAACGCAAGATGCGAGATTTGCTGTTAAAAAATTGAGAATACAGAATGCAAACAAACGCTTCCCTACAAGTGAATCACCTAACCCTTCAACAAAGTACTAAAAACTGAATAGAGTACAGTTTTCACTCAGATGAAAGACGTATGCTTTCCTTCTTAAGAAGTGTTTTCAAAGACATTCACAGAGTGATTCTACAAAGCCTTTTTACTGACATTGGCTTTTAAACGTGATTTCACTGTAATTTCTTTGAAATGCAAGATGCGCGATTTCCTGTTAAAGAATTGAGTATACAGAATGCAACCAAACGCTTCCCTACAAGGGAATTGCCTAAACATTCAACACAGTACTAAAAACTGAATAGAATGCAGTTTTCACTCAGATGAAAGACGTATGCTTTCCTTCTTAAGAAGTGTTTTCAAAGACATTCACAGAGTGATTCTACAAAGCCTTTTTACTGACGTTTGCTTTTAAACGTGATTTCACTGGAATTTCTGTCAAATGCAAGACGCGAGATTTGCTGTTAAAGAATTGAGTATACAGAATGCAAACAAATGCTTCCCTACAAGTGAATCGCCTAACCATTCAACACAGTACTAAAAACTGAATAGAATGCAGTTTTCACTCAGATGAAAGACGTATGCTTTCCTTCTTAAGAAGTGTTTTCAAAGACATTCACAGAGTGATTCTACAAAGCCTTTTTACTGACGTTGGCTTTTAAACGTGATTTCACTGGAATTTCTATAAAACACAAGATGCGCTATTTGCTGTTAAAGAATTGAATATACACAATGCAATCTAACGCTTCCCTACAAGGGAATTGCCTAAACATTCAACACAGTACTAAAAACTGAATAGAATGCAGTTTTCACTCAGATGAAAGACGTATGCTTTCCTTCTTAAGTGTTTTCAAAGACATTCACAGAGTGATTCTACAAAACCTTTTTACGGACATTGGCTTATAAACGTGATTTCACTGGAATTTCTGTGAAATGCAAGATGCGCAATTTGCTGTTAAAGAATTGAGTATACAGAATGCAAACAAACGCTTCCCTACAAGGGAATCTCCTAAACATTCAACAAAGTACTAAAAACTGAATAGAATGCAGTTTTCACTCAGATGAAAGATGTATGCTTTCCTTCTTAAGAAGTGTTTTCAAACACATTCACAGAGTGATTCTACAAAGCCTTTTTACTGGCGTTGGCTTTTAAACGTGATTTCACTGGAATTTCTGTCAAATGCATGACGCGAGATTTGCTATTAAAGAATTGAGTATACAGAATGCAAACAAACGCTTCCGTACAAGTTAATCGCCTAACCATTCAACACAGTACTAAAAACTGAATAGAATGCAGTTTTCACTCAGATGAAAGATGTATGCTTTCCTTCTTAAGAAGTGTTTTCAAAGACATTCACAGAGTGGTTCTACAAAGCCTTTTTACTGACATTGGCTTTTAAATGTGATTTCACTGGAATTTCTGTGAAATGCAAGATGCGCGATTTGCTGTTAAAGAATTGAGTATACAGAATGCAACCAAACGCTTCCCTACAAGTGAATCCCCTAACCATTCAACACAGTACTAAAAACTGAATAGAATATACAGTTTTCACTCAGATGAAAGACGTATGCTTTCCTTCTTAAGAAGTGTTTGTCAAAGACATTCACAGAGTGATTCTACAAAGCCTTTTTTCCTGGTGTGGCTTTTAAACGTGCTTTCACTTGGAATTTCTGTCAAACGCAAGACGCGCGAGATTTGCTGTTAAATAATTGAGTATACAGAATGCGAACAAACGCTTCAATACAAGTGAATCGCCTAAACATTCATCACAGTACTAAAAACTGAATAGAATGCAGTTTTCACTCAGATGAAAGACGTATGCTTTCCTTCTTAAGAAGTGTTTTCAAAGGACATTCACAGAGTGATTCTACAAACCTTTTTACTGACGTTGGCTTTTAAACGTGATTTCACTGGAATTTCTATAAAATACAAGATGTGCGATTTGCTCTTAAAGAATTGAGCATACAGAATGCAAACAAACGCTTCCCTACAAGTGAATCGCCTAACCATTCAACACAGTACTAATAACTGAATAGAATGCAGTTTTCACTCAGATGGAAAGACGTATGCTTTCCTTCTTAAGAAGTGTTTTCAAAGACATTCACAGAGTGATTCTACAAAGCCTTTTTACTGACATTGGCTTTTTAAACGTGATTTCACTGGAATTTCTATATAAAAAACCAGATGCGCGATTTGCTGTTAAAGAATTGAGTATACAGAATGCAAACAAATGCTTTCCTACAAGTGAATCGCCTAACCATTCAACACAGTACTAAAAAACTGAATAGAATGCAGTTTTCACTCAGATGAAAGACGTATGCTTTCCTTTCTTAAGAAGTGTTTTCAAAGACATTCACAGAAGTGATTCTACAAACCTTTTTACTGACGTTGGCTTTTAAACGTGATTTCACTGGATTTCTCTGTGAAATGCAAGATGCGCAATTTGCTGTTAAAGAATTGAGTATACAGAATGCAAACAAACGCTTCCCTACAAGGGAATCTCCTAAACATTCAACAAAGTACTAAAAACTGAATAGAATGCAGTTTTCACTCAGATGAAAGATGTATGCTTTCCTTCTTAAGAAGTGTTTTCAAAGACATTCACAGAGTGATTCTACAAAGCCATTTTACTGGCGTTGGCTTTTAACGTGATTTCACTGGAATTTCTGTCAAATGCATGACGCGAGATTTGCTATTAAAGAATTGAGTATACAGAATGCAAACAAACGCTTCCGTACAAGTTAATCGCCTAACCATTCAACACAGTACTAAAAACTGAATAGAATGCAGTTTTCACTCAGATGAAAGACGTATGCTTTCCTTCTTAAGAAGTGTTTTCAAAGACATTCACAGAGTGATTCTACAAAGCCTTTTTACTGACATTGGCTTTTTAAATGTGATTTCACTGGAATTTCTGTGAAATGCAAGATGCGCGATTTGCTCTTAAAGAATTTGAGCATACAGAATGCAAACAAACGCTTCCCCTACAAGTGAATCGCCTAACCATTCAACACAGTACTAAAAACTGAATAGAATGCAGTTTTCACTCAGATGAAAGACGTATGCTTTCCTTCTTAAGAAGTGTTTTCAAAGACATTCACAGAGTGATTCTACAAGCCTTTTTACTGACATTGGCTTTTAAACGTGATTTCACTGGAATTTCTATAAAAAACCAGATGCGCGATTTGCTGTTAAAGAATTGAGTATACAGAATGCAAACAAATGCTTTCCTACAAGTGAATCGCCTAACCATTCAACACAGTACTAAAAACTGAATAGAATGCAGTTTTCACTCAGATGAAAGACGTATGCTTTCCTTCTTAAGAAGTGTTTTCAAAGACATTCACAGAGTGATTCTACAAACCTTTTTACTGACGTTGGCTTTTAAACGTGATTTCACTGGAATTTCTATAAAATACAAGATGTGCGATTTGCTGTTAAAGATTTGAGTATACAGAATGCAAACAAACGCTTCCCTACTAGTGAATCGCCTAACCATTCAACACAGTACTAAAAACTTAATAGAATGCAGTTTTCACTCAGATGAAAGACGTATGCTTTCCTTCTTAAGAAGTGTTTTCAAAGACATTCACAGAGTGATTCTACTAAGCCTTTTTACTGACATTGGCTTTTAAACGTGATTTCACTGGAATTTCTGTGACATGCAAGATGCGCGATTTGCTGTTAAAGAATTGAGTATACAGAATGCAAACAAACGCTTCCCTACAAGTGAATCGTCCTAACCATTCAACACAGTAATAAAAACTGAATAGAATGCAGTTTTCACTCAGATGAAAGACGTATGCTTTCCTTCTTAAGAAGTGTTTTCAAAGACATTCACAGAGTGATTCTACAAAGCCTTTTTTACTGGCGTTGGCTTTTAAACGTGATTTCAGTTGAATTTCTGTCAAAAGCAAGACACGAGATTTGCTGTTAAAAAATTGAGTATACAGAATGCAAACAAACGCTTCCCGACAAGTGAATTCACCTAACCCTTCAACAAAGTACTAAAAACTGAATAGAATGCAGTTTTCACTCAGATGAAAGACGTATGCTTTCCTTCTTAAGAAGTGTTTTCAAAGACATCCACAGAGAGATTCTACAAAGCCTTTTTACTGACATTGGATTTTAAACGTGATTTCACTGGAATTTCTGTGAAATGCAAGGATTGCGCGATTTCTGTTAAAGAATTGAATATACACAATGCAACCAAACGCTTCCCTACAAGGGAATTGCCTAAACATTCAACACAGTACTAAAAACTGAATAGAATGCAGTTTTCACTCAGATGAAAGACGTATGCTTTCCTTCTTAAGTGTTTTCAAAGACATTCACAGAGTGATTCTAGAAAGCCTTTTTACCCACATTGGCTTATAAACGTGATTTCACTGGAATTTCTGTGAAATGCAATATGCGCAATTTGCTGTTAAAGAATTGAGTATACAAAATGCAAACAAACGCTTCCCTACAAGTGAATCGCGCCTAAACATTCAACACAGTACTAAAAACTGAATAGAATGCAGTTTTCACTCAGATGAAAAACGTATGCTTTCCTTCTTAAGAAGTGTTTTCAAAGACATTCACAGAGTGATTCTACAAAGCCTTTTTACTGACGTTGGCTTTTAAACGTGATTTCACTGGAATTTCTGTCAAACACATGACGCGAGATTTGCTGTTAAAGAGTTGAGTATACAGAATGCGAACAAACGCTTCCCTACAAGTGAATCGCCTAACCATTCATCACAGTACTAAAAACTCAATAGAATGCAGTTTTCACTCAGATGAAAGATGTATTGCTTTCCTTCTTAAGAAGTGTTTTGAAAGACATTCACAGAGTGATTCTACAAAGCCTTTTTACTGACGTTTGCTTTTTAAACGTGATTTCACTGGAATTTCTGTCAAACACATGACGCGAGATTTGCTGTTAAAGAGGTTGAGTATACAGAATGCGAACAAACGCTTCCCTACAAGTGAATCGCCTAACCATTCATCACAGTATTAAAAACTGAATAGAATGCAGTTTTCACTCAGATGAAAGACGTATGCTTTCCTTCTTAAGAAGTGTTTTCAAAGACATTCACAGAGTGATTCTACAAAGCCTTTTTTACTGACGTTGGCTTTTAAAACGTGATTTCACTGGAATTTCTATAAAACACAAAATGTGCGATTTGCTGTTAAAGAATTGAGTATACAGAAAGCAAACAAACGCTACCCTACAAGTGAATCGCCTAACCATTCAACACAGTACTAAAAACTTAATAGAAGGCAGTTTTCACTCAGATGAAAGACGTATGCTTTCCTTCTTAACAATTGTTTTAAAAGACATTCACAGAGTGATTCTACAAAGCCTTTTTACTGACGTTGGCTTTTAAACGTGATTTCACTGAAATTTTCTGTCAAACGCAAGATGCGAGATTTGCTGTTAAAAAATTGAGTATACAGAATGCAAGCAAACGCTTCCTACAAGTGAATCACCTAACCCTTCAACACAGTAGTAAAAACTGAATGGAATGCAGTTTTTCACTCAGATGAAAGACATATGCTTTCCTTCTTAAGAAGTGTTTGAAAGACATTCACAGAGTGATTCTACAAAGCCTTTTTACTGACGTTGGCTTTTAAACGTGATTTCACTGAAATTTCTGTCAAACGCAAGATGCGAGATGTGCTGTTAAAAATTGAGTATACAGAATGCGAACAAACGCTTTCCCTACAAGTGAATCACCTAACCATTCAACAAAGTACTAAAACACTGAATAGAATGCAGGTTTTCACTCAGATGAAAGACGTATGCTTACCTCTTAAGAAGTGTTTTCAAAGACATTCACAGAGTGATTCTACAAAGCCTTTTTACTGGCGTTGGCTTTTAAACGTGATTTCACTGGAATTTCTTTCAAACGCAAGAGGCGAGATTTGCTATTAAAGAATTGAGTATACAGAATGCAAACAAATGCTTCCCTACAAGTGAATCGCGCTAACCCATTCAACACAGTACTAAAAACTGAATAGAATGCAGTTTTCACTCAGATGAAAGACGTATGCTTTCCTTCTTAGAAGTGTTTTCAAAGACATTCACAGTGTGATTCTACAAAGCCTTTTTACTGACATTGGCTTTTAAACGTGATTTCACTGGAATTTCTGTGAAATGCAAGATGCGCGATTCGCTGTTAAAGAATTGATTATACAGAATGCAAACAAACGCTTCCCTACCAGGAAATCCCCTAACCATTCAACACAGTATATAAAAACTGAATAGAATTCAGTTTTCACTCAGATGAAAAACATATGCTTTCCTTCTTAAGAAGTGTTTTCAAAGACATTCACAGAGTGATTCTACAAAGGATTTTTACAGACGTTGGCTTTTAAACGTGATTTCACTGGAATTTCTGTCAAACTCATGACACGAGATTTGCTGTTAAAGAATTGAGTATACAGAATGCAAACAAACGCTTCCCTACAAGTGAATCGCCTTACCATTCAACACAGTTCAAAAAACTGAGTAGAATGCAGTTTTCACTCAGAAGAAAGACATATTCTTTCTATCTTAAGAAGTGTTTTCAAGACATTCACAGAGTGATTCTACAAAGCCTTTTTTCTGGCATTGGCTTTTAAACGTTATTTCACTGGAATTTCTGTCAAACACAAGACGCGAGATTTGCTGTTAAAGAATTGAGTATACAGAATGCAAACAAACGCTTCCCTCCAAGTGAATCGCCTAACCATTCAACACCAGTACTAAAAACTTAATAGAATGCAGTTTTCACTCACATGAAAGACGTATGCTTTCCTTCTTAAGAAGTGTTTTCAAAGACATTCACAGAGTGATTCTACAAAGCCTTTTTACTGACATTGGCCTTTTAAACGTGGATTTCACTGGAATTTCTATAAAACACAAAATGTGCGATTTGCTGTTAAAGAATTGAGTATACAGAATGCAAACAAACGCTTCCCTACAAGTGAATCGCCTAACCATTCAACACAGTACTAAAAACTGAATAGAATGCAGTTTTGTCACTCAGATGAAAGACGTATGCTTTCCTTCTTAAGAAGTGTTTTCAAAGACATTCACAGAGTGAATTCTACAAAGCCTTTTTACTGACGTTGGCTTTCAAACGTGATTTTCTGGAATTTCTGTGAAATGCAAGATGCGCGGATTTGCTGTTAAAGAATTGAGTATACAGAATGCAAACAAATGCTTCCCTACAAGGGAATTGCCTAAATATTCAACACAGTACTAAAAACTGAATAGAATGCAGTTTTCACTCAAATGAAAGACTTATGCTTTCCTTCTTAAGAAGTGTTTTCAAAGACATTCACAGAGTGATTCTACAAAGCCTTTTTACTGGAGTTGGCTTTTAAACGTGGGTTTCAGTTGATTTACCTGTCAAACGCTAGTCGCGAGATTTGCTGTTAAAGAATTGAGTACACAGAATGCAAACAAACGCTTCCCTACATGTGAATCACCTAACCCTTCAACAAAGTACTAAAAACTGAATAGAATGCAGTTTTCACTCAGATGAAAGACGTATGCTTTCCTTCTTAAGAAGTGTTTTCAAAGACATTCACAGAGTGATTCTACAAAGCGTTTTTACTGACGTTGGCTTTTAAACGTGATTTCACTGAAATTTCTGTCAAACGCAAGATGCGAGATTTGCTGTTAAAAAATTGAGTATACAGAATGCAAACAAACGCTTCCCTACAAGTGAATCACCTAACCCTTCAACAAATTACTAAAAACTGAATAGAATAGCAGTTTTCACTCAGATGAAAGACGTATGCTTTCCTTCTTAAGAAGTGTTTTCAAAGACATTCACAGAGTGATTCTACAAAGCCTTTTTACTGACATTGGGCTTTTAAACGTGAGTTCACTGTAATTTCCTTTGAAATGCAAGATGCGCGATTTCCTGTTAGAAAGAATTGAGTATACAGAATGCAACCAAACGCTTCCCTACAAGGGAATTGCCTAAACACATTCAACACAGTACTAAAAACTGAATAGAATGCAGTTTTCACTCAGATGAAAGACGTATGCTTTCCTTCTTAAGAAGTGTTTTCAAAGACATTCACAGAGTGATTCTACAAAACCTTTTTTACTGACATTGGCTTATAAACGTGATTTCACTGGAATTTCTGTGAAATGAAAGATGCGCGATTCGCTGTTAAAGAATTGAGCTATACAGAATGCAAACAAACGCTTCCTACCAGGAAATCCCCTAACCATTCAACATAGTATTAAAAACTGAACTAGAATTCAGTTTTCACTCAGATGAAAAACGTATGCTTTCCTTCTTAAGAAGTGTTTTCAAAGACATTTCACAGAGTGGATTCTACAAAGGATTTTTTACAGACGTTGGCTTTTAAACGTGATTTCACTGGAATTTCTGTCAAACTCATGACGTCGAGATTTGCTGTTAAAGAATTGAGTATACAGAATGCAAACAAACGCTTCCCTACAAGTGAATCGCGCTTACCATTCAACACAGTTCAAAAAACTGAGTAGAATGCAGTTTTCACTCAGAAGAAAGACATATTCTTTCTATCTTAAGAAGTGTTTTCAAAGACATTCACAGAGTGATTCTACAAAGCCTTTTTTTCTGGCATTGGCTTTTAAACGTTATTTCACTGGAATTTCTGTCAAACACAAGACGCGAGATTTGCTGTTAAAGAATTGAGTATACAGAATGCAAACAAACGCTTCCCTCCAAGTGAATCGCCCTAACCATTCAACACAGTACTAAAAAACTTAATAGAATGCAGTTTTCACTCACATGAAAGACGTATGCTTTCCTCTTAAGAAGTGTTTTCAAAGACATTCACAGAGTGATTCTACAAAGCCTTTTTACTGACATTGGCTTTTTAAACGTGATTTCACTGGAATTTCTATAAAACACAAAATGTGCGATTTGCTGTTAAAGAATTGAGTATACAGAATGCAAACAAACGCTTCCCTACAAGTGAATCGCCTAACCATTCAACACAGTACTAAAAACTGATAGGAATGCAGTTTTCACTCAGATGAAAGACTTATGCTTTCCTTCTTAAGAAGTGTTTTCAAAGACTTCACAGAGTGATTCTACAAAGCCTTTTTACTGACGTTGGCTTTTAAAACGTGATTTTCTGGAATCTTCTGTGAAATGCAAGATGCGCGATTTGCTGTTAAAGAATTGAGTATACAGAATGCAAACAAATGCTTCCCTACAAGGGAATTGCCTAAACATTCAACACAGTACTAAAAACTGAATAGAATGCAGTTTTCACTCAAATGAAAGACTTATGCTTTCTTCTTAAGAAGTGTTTTCAAAAGACATTCACAGAGTGATTCTACAAAGCGTTTTTACTGGAGTTGGCTTTTAAACGTGATTTCAGTTGATTTACTGTCAAACGCTAGTCGCGAGATTTGCTGTTAAAGAATTGAGTACACAGAATGCAAACAAAGGCTTCCCTACATGTGAATCACCTAACCCTTCAACAAAGTACTAAAAACTGAATAGAATGCAGTTTCACTCAGATGAAAGACGTATGCTTTCCTTCTTAAGAAGTGTTTTCAAAGACATTCACAGAGTGATTCTACAAAGCGTTTTTACTGACGTTGGCTTTTAAACGTGATTTCACTGAAATTTCTGTCAAACGCAAGATGCGAGATTTGCTGTTAAAAAATTGAGTATACAGAATGCAAACAAACGCTTCCCTACAAGTGAATCACCTAACCCTTCAACAAAGTACTAAAAACTGTAATAGAATACAGTTTTCACTCAGATGAAAGACGTATGCTTTCCTTCTTAAGAAGTGTTTTCAAAGACATTCACAGAGTGATTCTACAAAGCCTTTTTACTGACATGGCTTTTAAAGGTGATTTCACTGTAATTTCTTTGAAATGCAAGATGCGCGATTTCCTGTTAAAGAATTGAGTATACAGAATGCAACGCAAACGCTTCCCTACAAGGGAATTGCCTAAACATTCAACACAGTACTAAAAAACTGAATAGAATGCAGTTTTCACTCAGATGAAAGACGTATGCTTTCCTTCTTAAGAAGTGTTTTCAAAGACATTCACAGAGTGATTCTACAAAACCTTTTTACTGACATTGGCTTATAAACGTGATTTCACTGTAATTTCTTTGAAATGCAAGATGCGCGATTTGCTGTTAAAGAATTGAGTATACAGAATGCAACCAAACGCTTCCCTACAAGTGAATCCCCTAACCATTCAACACAGTACTAAAAACTGAATAGAATACAGTTTTCACTCAGATGAAAGACGTATGCTTTCCTTCTTAAGAAGTGTTTTTCAAAGACATTCACAGAGTGATTCTGCAAAGCCTTTTTGACTGGTGTTGGCTTTTAAACGTGCTTTCACTGGAATTTCTGTCAAACTCATGACGCGAGATTTGCTGTTAAAGAATTGAGTATACAGAATGCAAACAACGCTTCCCTACAAGTGAATCGCCTTACCATTCAACACAGTTCAAAAAACTGAGTAGAATGCAGTTTTCACTCAGAAGAAAGACATATTCTTTCTATCTTAAGAAGTGTTTTTCAAAGACATTCACAGAGTGATTCTACAAAGCCTTTTTTCTGGCATTGGCTTTAGTATACAGAATGCAAACAAACGCTTCCCTCCAAGTGAATCGCCTAACCATTCAACACAGTACTAAAAACTTAATAGAATGCAGTTTTCACTCACATGAAAGACGTATGCTTTCCTTCTTAAGAAGTGTTTTCAAAGACATTCACAGAGTGATTCTACAAAGCCTTTTTACTGACATTGGCTTTTAAACGTGATTTCACTGGAATTTCTATAAAACACAAAATGTGCGATTTGCTGTTAAAGAATTGAGTATACAGAATGCAAACAAACGCTTCCCTACAAGTGAATCGCCTAACCATTCAACACAGTACTAAAAACTGAATAGAATGCAGTTTTCACTCAGATGAAAGACGTATGCTTTCCTTCTTAAGAAGTGTTTTCAAAGACATTCACAGAGTGATTCTACAAAGCCTTTTTACTGACGTTGGCTTTTAAACGTCATTTTCTGGAATTTCAGTGAAATGCAAGATGCGCGATTTGCTGTTAAAGAATTGAGTATACAGAATGCAAACAAATGCTTCCCTACAAGGGAATTGCCTAAATATTCAACACAGTACTAAAAACTGAATAGAATGCAGTTTTCACTCAAATGAAAGACTTATGCTTTCCTTCTTAAGAAGTGTTTTCAAAGACATTCACAGAGTGATTCTACAAAGCCTTTTTACTGGAGTTGGCTTTTTAAACGTGATTTCAGTTGATTTACTGTCAAACGCTAGTCGCGAGATTTGCTGTTAAAGAATTGAGTACACAGAATGCAAACAAACGCTTCCCTACATGTGAATCACCTAACCCTTCAACAAAGTACTAAAAACTGAATAGAATGCAGTTTTCACTCAGATGAAAGACGTATGCTTTCCTTCTTAAGAAGTGTTTTCAAAGACATTCACAGAGTGATTCTACAAAGCGTTTTTACTGACGTTGGCTTTTAAACGTGATTTCACTGAAATTTCTGTCAAACGCAAGATGCGAGATTTGCTGTTAAAAAATTGAGTATACAGAATGCAAACAAACGCTTCCCTACAAGTGAATCACCTAACCCTTCAACAAAGTACTAAAAACTGACTAAAAACTGAATAGAATACAGTTTTCACTCAGATGAAAGACGTATGCTTTCCTTCTTAAGAAGTGTTTTCAAAGACATTCACAGAGTGATTCTACAAAGCCTTTTTACTGACATTGGCTTTTAAACGTGATTTCACTGTAATTTCTTTGAAATGCAAGATGCGCGATTTCCTGTTAAAGAATTGAGTATACAGAATGCAACCAAACGCTTCCCTACAAGGGAATTGCCTAAACATTCAACACAGTACTAAAAACTGAATAGAATGCAGTTTTCACTCAGATGAAAGACGTATGCTTTCCTTCTTAAGAAGTGTTTTCAAAGACATTCACAGAGTGATTCTACAAAACCTTTTTACTGACATTGGCTTATAAACGTGATTTCACTGGAATTTCTGTGAAATGAAAGATGCGCGATTCGCTGTTAAAGAATTGAGTATACAGAATGCAAACAAACGCTTCCCTACCAGGAAATCCCCTAACCATTCAACATAGTATTAAAAACTGAATAGAATTCAGTTTTCACTCAGATGAAAAACGTATGCTTTCCTTCTTAAGAAGTGTTTTCAAAGACATTCACAGAGTGATTCTACAAAGGATTTTTACAGACGTTGGCTTTTAAACGTGATTTCACTGGAATTTCTGTCAAACTCATGACGTGAGATTTGCTGTTAAAGAATTGAGTATACAGAATGCAAACAAACGCTTCCCTACAAGTGAATCGCCTTACCATTCAACACAGTTCAAAAAACTGAGTAGAATGCAGTTTTCACTCAGAAGAAAGACATATTCTTTCTATCTTAAGAAGTGTTTTCAAAGACATTCACAGAGTGATTCTACAAAGCCTTTTTTCTGGCATTGGCTTTTAAACGTTATTTCACTGGAATTTCTGTCAAACACAAGACGCGAGATTTGCTGTTAAAGAATTGAGTATACAGAATGCAAACAAACGCTTCCCTCCAAGTGAATCGCCTAACCATTCAACACAGTACTAAAAACTTAATAGAATGCAGTTTTCACTCACATGAAAGACGTATGCTTTCCTTCTTAAGAAGTGTTTTCAAAGACATTCACAGAGTGATTCTACAAAGCCTTTTTACTGACATTGGCTTTTAAACGTGATTTCACTGGAATTTCTATAAAACACAAAATGTGCGATTTGCTGTTAAAGAATTGAGTATACAGAATGCAAACAAACGCTTCCCTACAAGTGAATCGCCTAACCATTCAACACAGTACTAAAAACTGAATAGAGTACAGTTTTCACTCAGATGAAAGACGTATGCTTTCCTTCTTAAGAAGTGTTTTCAAAGACATTCACAGAGTGATTCTACAAAGCCTTTTTACTGACGTTGGCTTTTAAACGTGATTTTCTGGAATTTCAGTGAAATGCAAGATGCGCGATTTGCTGTTAAAGAATTGAGTATACAGAATGCAAACAAATGCTTCCCTACAAGGGAATTGCCTAAACATTCAACACAGTACTAAAAACTGAATAGAATGCAGTTTTCACTCAAATGAAAGACTTATGCTTTCCTTCTTAAGAAGTGTTTTCAAAGACATTCACAGAGTGATTCTACAAAGCCTTTTTACTGGAGTTGGCTTTTAAACGTGATTTCAGTTGATTTACTGTCAAACGCTAGTCGCGAGATTTGCTGTTAAAGAATTGAGTACACAGAATGCAAACAAAGGCTTCCCTACATGTGAATCACCTAACCCTTCAACAAAGTACTAAAAACTGAATAGAATGCAGTTTTCACTCAGATGAAAGACGTATGCTTTCCTTCTTAAGAAGTGTTTTCAAAGACATTCACAGAGTGATTCTACAAAGCGTTTTTACTGACGTTGGCTTTTAAACGTGATTTCACTGAAATTTCTGTCAAATGCAAGATGCGAGATTTGCTGTTAAAAAATTGAGTATACAGAATGCAAACAAACGCTTCCCTACAAGTGAATCACCTAACCCTTCAACAAAGTACTAAAAACTGAATAGAATACAGTTTTCACTCAGATGAAAGACGTATGCTTTCCTTCTTAAGAAGTGTTTTCAAAGACATTCACAGAGTGATTCTACAAAGCCTTTTTACTGACATTGGCTTTTAAACGTGATTTCACTGTAATTTCTTTGAAATGCAAGATGCGCGATTTCCTGTTAAAGAATTGAGTATACAGAATGCAACCAAACGCTTCCCTACAAGGGAATTGCCTAAACATTCAACACAGTACTAAAAACTGAATAGAATGCAGTTTTCACTCAGATGAAAGACGTATGCTTTCCTTCTTAAGAAGTGTTTTCAAAGACATTCACAGAGTGATTCTACAAAACCTTTTTACTGACATTGGCTTATAAACGTGATTTCACTGTAATTTCTTTGAAATGCAAGATGCGCGATTTGCTGTTAAAGAATTGAGTATACAGAATGCAACCAAACGCTTCCCTACAAGTGAATCCCCTAACCATTCAACACAGTACTAAAAACTGAATAGAATACAGTTTTCACTCAGATGAAAGACGTATGCTTTCCTTCTTAAGAAGTGTTTTCAAAGACATTCACAGAGTGATTCTGCAAAGCCTTTTTACTGGTGTTGGCTTTTAAACGTGCTTTCACTGGAATTTCTGTCAAACGCAAGACGCGAGATTTGCTGTTAAATAATTGAGTATACAGAATGCGAACAAATGCTTCAATACAAGTGAATCGCCTAAACATTCAACACAGTACTAAAAACTGAATAGAATGCAGTTTTCACTCAGATGAAAAACGTATGCTTTCCTTCTTAAGAAGTGTTTTCAAAGACATTCACAGAGTGATTCTACAAAGCCTTTTTACTGACATTGCCTTTTAAACGTGATTTCACTGGAATTTCTGTGAAATGCAAGATGCGCGATTTGCTGTTAAAGAATTGAGTACACAGAATGCAAACAAACACTTCCCTACCAGGAAATCCGCTAACCATTCAACACAGTACTAAAAACTGAATAGAATGCAGTTTTCACTCAGATGAAAAAACGTACGCTTTCCTTCTTAAGAAGTGTTTTCAAAGACATTCACAGAGTGATTCTACAAAGGCTTTTTACAGACGTTGGCTTTTAAACGTGATTTCACCTGAATTTCTGTCAAACGCATGACGCGAGATTTGCTGCTAAAGAATTGAGTATACAGAATGCAAACAAACGCTTCCCTACAAGTGAATCGCCTAAACATTCATCACAGTACTAAAAACTGAATAGAATGCAGTTTTCACTCAGATGAAAGATGTATGCTTTCCTTCTTAAGAAGTGTTTTGAAAGACATTCACAGAGTGATTCTACAAAGGCTTTTTCCTGACGTTTGCTTTTAAACGTGATTTCACTAGAATTTCTGTCAAATGCAAGACTCGAGATTTGCTCTTAAAGAATTGAGCATACAGAATGCAAACAAACGCTTCCCTACAAGTGAATCGCCTAACCATTCAACACAGTACTAAAAACTGAATAGAATGCAGTTTTCACTCAGATGAAAGACGTATGCTTTCCTTCTTAAGAAGTGTTTTCAAAGACATTCACAGAGTGATTCTACAAAGCCTTTTTACTGACATTGGCTTTTAAACGTGATTTCACTGGAATTTCTATAAAAAACCAGATGCGCGATTTGCTGTTAAAGAATTGAGTATACAGAATGCAAACAAATGCTTTCCTACAAGTGAATCGCCTAACCATTCAACACAGTACTAAAAACTGAATAGAATGCAGTTTTCACTCAGATGAAAGACGTATGCTTTCCTTCTTAAGAAGTGTTTTCAAAGACATTCACAGAGTGATTCTACAAACCTTTTTACTGACGTTGGCTTTTAAACGTGATTTCACTGGAATTTCTATAAAACACAAGATGTGCGATTTGCTGTTAAAGAATTGAGTATACAGAATGCAAACAAACGCTTCCCTACTAGTGAATCGCCTAACCATTCAACACAGTACTAAAAACTTAATAGAATGCAGTTTTCACTCAGATGAAAGACGTATGCTTTCCTTCTTAAGAAGTGTTTTCAAAGACATTCACAGAGTGATTCTACAAAGCCTTTTTACTGGCGTTGGCTTTTAAACGTGATTTCAGTTGAATTTCTGTCAAAAGCAAGACACGAGATTTGCTGTTAAAAAATTGAGTATACAGAATGCAAACAAACGCTTCCCGACAAGTGAATCACCTAACCCTTCAACAAAGTACTAAAAACTGAATAGAATGCAGTTTTCACTCAGATGAAAGACGTATGCTTTCCTTCTTAAGAAGTGTTTTCAAAGACATCCACAGAGAGATTCTACAAAGCCTTTTTACTGACATTGACTTTTAAACGTGATTTCAGTGGAATTTCTGTGAAATGCAAGATGCGCGATTTCCTGTTAAAGAATTGAATATACACAATGCAACCAAACGCTTCCCTACAAGGGAATTGCCTAAACATTCAACACAGTACTAAAAACTGAATAGAATGCAGTTTTCACTCAGATGAAAGACGTATGCTTTCCTTCTTAAGTGTTTTCAAAGACATTCACAGAGTGATTCTAGAAAGCCTTTTTACTGACATTGGCTTATAATCGTGATTTCACTGGAATTTCTGTGAAATGCAATATGCGCAATTTGCTGTTAAAGAATTGAGTATACAAAATGCAAACAAACGCTTCCCTACAAGGGAATCTCCTAAACATTCAACACAGTACTAAAAATTGAATAGAATACAGTTTTCACTCAGATGAAAGACGTATGCTTTCCTTCTTAAGAAGTTTTTTCAAAGACATTCACAGAGTGATTCTACAAAGCCTTTTTACTGGTGTTGGTTTTTAAACGTGATTTCACTGGAATTTCTGTGAAATGCAATATGCGCAATTTGCTGTTAAAGAATTGAGTATACAAAATGCAAACAAACGCTTCCCTACAAGGGAATCTCCTAAACATTCAACACAGTACTAAAAATTGAATAGAATACAGTTTTCACTCAGATGAAAGACGTATGCTTTCCTTCTTAAGAAGTGTTTTCAAAGACATTCACAGAGTGATTCTACAAAGCCTTTTTACTGACGTTGGCTTTTAAACGTGATTTCACTGGAATTTCTGTCAAACACATGACGCGAGATTTGCTGTTAAAGAGTTGAGTATACAGAATGGAACAAACGCTTCCCTACAAGTGAATCGCCTAACCATTCATCACAGTACTAAAAACTGAATAGAATGCAGTTTTCACTCAGATGAAAGATGTATGCTTTCCTTCTTAAGAAGTGTTTTGAAAGACATTCACAGAGTGATTCTACAAAGCCTTTTTACTGACGTTTGCTTTTAAACGTGATTTCCCTGGAATTTCTGTCAAACACATGACGCGAGATTTGCTGTTAAAGAGTTGAGTATACAGAATGCGAACAAACGCTTCCCTACAAGTGAATCGCCTAACCATTCAACACAGTACTAAAAACTGAATAGAATGCAGTTTTCACTCAGATGAAAGACGTATGCTTTCCTTCTTAAGAAGTGTTTTCAAAGACATTCACAGTGTGATTCTACAAATCCTTTTTACTGACATTGGCTTTTAAACGTGATTTCACTGGAATTTCTGTGAAATGCAAGATGCGCGATTCGCTGTTAAAGAATTGAGTATACAGAATGCAAACAAACGCTTCCCTACCAGGAAATCCCCTAACCATTCAACACAGTATTAAAAACTGAATAGAATTCAGTTTTCACTCAGATGAAAAACGTATGCTTTCCTTCTTAAGAAGTGTTTTCAAAGACATTCACAGAGTGATTCTACAAAGGATTTTTACAGACATTGGCTTTTAAACGTGATTTCATTGGAATTTCTGTCAAACTCATGACGCGAGATTTGCTGTTAAAGAATTGAGTGTACAGAATGCAAACAAACGCTTCCCTACAAGTGAATCGCCTTACCATTCATCACAGTTCAAAAAACTGAGTAGAATGCAGTTTTCACTCAGAAGAAAGACATATTCTTTCTATCTTAAGAAGTGTTTTCAAAGACATTCACAGAGTGATTCTACAAAGCCTTTTTTCTGGCATTGGCTTTTAAACGTTATTTCACTGGAATTTCTGTCAAAAACAAGACGCGAGATTTGCTGTTAAAGAATTGAGTATACAGAATGCAAACAAATGCTTCCCTCCAAGTGAATCGCCTAACCATTCAACACAGTACTAAAAACTTAATAGAATGCAGTTTTCACTCACATGAAAGACGTATGCTTTCCTTCTTAAGAAGTGTTTTCAAAGACATTCACAGAGTGATTCTACAAAGCCTTTTTACTGACATTGGCTTTTAAACGTGATTTCACTGGAATTTCTATAAAACACAAAATGTGCGATTTGCTGTTAAAGAATTGAGTATACAGAATGCAAACAAACACTACCCTACAAGTGAATCGCCTAACCATTCAACACAGTACTAAAAACTTAATAGAATGCAGTTTTCACTCAGATTAAAGACGTATGCTTTCCTTCTTAAGAATTGTTTTAAAAGACATTCACAGAGTGATTCTACAAAGCCTTTTTACTGAAGTTGGCTTTTAAATGTGATTTCACTGAAATTTCTGTCAAACGCAAGATGCGAGATTTGCTGTTAAAAAATTGAGTATACAGAATGCAAACAAACGCTTCCCTACAAGTGAATCACCTAACCCTTCAACAAAGTACTAAAAACTGAATAGAATGCAGTTTTCACTCAGATGAAAGACATATGCTTTCCTTCTTAAGAAGTGTTTTCAAAGACATTCACAGAGTGATTCTACAAAGCCTTTTTACTGACATTGGCTTTTAAACGTGATTTCACTGGAATTTCTTTGAAATGCAAAATGCGCGATTTGCTTTAAAAAATGAGTATACAGAATGCAAACAAACGCTTCCCTACAAGGGAATCGCCTGAACATTCAACACAGTACTAAAAACTGAATAGAATGCAGTTTTCACTCAGATGAAAGACATATGCTTTCGTTCTTAAGAAGTGTTTTGAAAGACATTCACAGAGTGATTCTCCAAAGCCTTTTTACTGGTGTTGGCTTTTAAACGTGATTTCAGTTGAATTTCTGTCAAACGCAAGACACGAGATTTGCTGTTAAAGAATTGAGTACACAGAATGCAAACAAACGGTTCCCTACAAGTGAATCACCTAACCCTTCAACAAAGTACTAAAAACTGAATAGAATGCAGTTTTCACTCAGATGAAAGACGTATGCTTTCCTTCTTAAGAAGTGTTTGAAAGACATTCACAGAGTGATTCTACAAATCCTTTTTACTGACGTTGGCTTTTAAACGTGATTTCACTGAAATTTCTGTGAAAGGCAAGATGCGAGATGTGCTGTTAAAAAATTGAGTATACAGAATGCAAACAAACGCTTCCCTACAAGTGAATCACCTAACCCTTCAACAAAGTACTAAAAACTGAATAGAATGCAGTTTTCACTCAGATGAAAGACATATGCTTTCCTTCTTAAGAAGTGTTTTCAAAGACATTCAGAGAGTGATTCTACAAAGCCTTTTTACTGGCGTTGGCTTTTAAACGTGATTTCACTGGAATTTCTGTGAAATGCAAGATGTGCGATTGGCTGTTAAAGAATTGAGTATACAGAATGCAACCAAACGCTTCCCTACAAGTGAATCCCCTAACCATTCAACACAGTACCAAAAAATTAATAGAATGCAGTTTTCACTCAGATGAAAGACGTATGCTTTCCTTCTTAAGAAGTGTTTTGAAAGACATTCACAGAGTGATTCTCCAAAGCCTTTTTACTGGTGTTGGCTTTTAAACGTGATTTCACTGGAATTTCTGTGAAATGCAAGATGCGCGATTTGCTGTTAAAGAATTGAGTATACAGAATGCAAACAAACGCTTCCCTACCAGGAAATCCCCTAACCATTCAACACAGTATTAAAAACTGAATAGAATTCAGTTTTCACTCAGATGAAAAACGTGTGCTTTCCTTCTTAAGAAGTGTTTTGAAAGACATTCACAGAGTGATTCTACAAAGCCTTTTTACTGGCGTTGGCTTTTAAACGTGATTTCACTTGATTTTCTTTCAAACGCAAGACGCGAGATTTGCTGTTAAAGAATTGAGTACACAGAATGCAAACAAACACTTCCCTACAAGTGAATCACCTAACCCTTCAACAAAGTACTAAAAACTGAATAGAATGCAGTTTTCACTCAGATGAAAGACATATGCTTTCCTTCTTAAGAAGTGTTTTCAAAGACATTCACAGAGTGATTCTACAAAGCCTTTTTACTGACGTTGGCTTTTTAACGTGATTTCACTGAAATTTCTGTCAAACGCAAGATGCGAGATTTGCTGTTAAAAATTGAGTATACAGAATGCATACAAACGCTTCCCTACAAGTGAATCACCTAACCCTTCAACAAAGTACTAAAAACTGAATAGAATGCAGTTTTCACTCAGATGAAAGACGTATGCTTTCCTTCTTAAGAAGTGTTTTCAAAGACATTCACAGAGTGATTCTACAAAGCCTTTTTACTGACATTGGCTTTTAAACGTGATTTCACTGGAATTTCTGTGAAATGCAAGATGCGCGATTTCCTGTTAAAGAATTGAGTATACAGAATGCAAACAAACGCTTCCCTACAAGTGAAACGCCTAACCATTCAACACAGTACTAAAAACTGAATAGAATGCAGTTTTCACTCAGATGAAAGACGTATGCTTTTCTTCTTAAGAAGTGTTTTGAAAGACATTCACAGAGTGATTCTACAAAGCCTTTTTACTGACGTTGGCTTTTAAACGTGATTTCACTGGAATTTCTGTGAAATGCAAGATGCGCGATTTCCTGTTAAAGAATTGAGTATACACAATGCAACCAAACACTTCCCTACAAGGGAATCTCCTAAACATTCAACACAGTACTAAAAACTGAATAGAATGGAGTTTCACTCAGATGAAAGACATATGCTTTTCTTCTTAAGAAGTGTTTTCAAAGACATTCACAGAGTGATTTTACCAACCTTATTACTGGCGTTGGCTTTATAAGTGATTTTACTGGAATTTCTGTCAAATGCAAGACGAGAGATTTGCTGTTAAAGAATTGAGTATACAGAATGCAAACAAACGCTTCCCTACAAGTGAATAGCCTAACAATGAAACACAGTAATAAAAACTGAATAGAATGCAGTTCTCACTCAGCTGAAAGACGTATGCTTTCCTTCTTAAGAAGTGTTTTCAAAGACATTCACAGAGTGATTCTACAAAGCCTTTTTACTGACCTTGGCTTTTAAACGTGATTTCACTGGAATTTCTGTCAAATGCAAGACGCGAGATTTGCTGTTAAAGAATTGAGTATACAGAATGCAAACAAACGCTTCCCTACAAGTGAATCCCCTAACCATTCAACACAGTCCTAAAAACTGAATGGAATGCAGTTTTCACTCAGATGAAAGACGTATGCTTTCCTTCGTAAGAAGTGTTTTCAAAGGCATTCACAGAGTGATTCTACAAAGCCTTTTTACTGACTTTGGCTTTTAAACGTGATTTCACTGGAATTTCTGTAAAACGCCAGATGCGAGATTTGCTGTTAAAGAATTGAGTATACAGAATGCGAACAAACGCTTCCCTACAAGTGAATCGCCTAACCATTCAACACAGTACTAAAAACTGAATAGAATGCAGTTTTCACTCAGATGAAAGATGTATGCTTTTCTTCTTAAGAAGTATTTTCAAAGACATTCACAGAGTGATTCTACAAAGCCTTTTTACTGGCGTTGGCTTTTAAACGTGATTTCACTGGAATTTCTGTCAAATGCAAGACGCGAGATTTGCTGTTGAATAATTGATTATACAGAATGCACACAAACGCTTCCCTACAAGTGAATCCCCTAACCATTCAACACAGTACTAAAAACTGAATAGAATGCAGTTTTCACTCAGATGAAAGACGTATGCTTTCCTTCTAAGAAGTGTTTCCAAAAACACTCACAGAGTGAATCTACAAAGCCTTTTTACTGACGTTGGCTTTTAAACGTGATTTCACTGGAATTTCTGTCAAAGGCAAGACGCGAGATTTGCTGTTAAAGAATTGAGTATACATAATGCAAACAAACGCTTCCCTACAAGTGAATCCCCTAACAATGCAACACAGTACTAAAACTGAATAGGATGCAGTTTTCACTCAGATGAAAGACGTATGCTTTCCTTCTTAAGAAGTGTTTTCAAAGACATTCACAGAGTGATTCTACAAAGCCTTTTTACTGACATTGGCTTTTAAACGTGATTTCACTGTAATTTCTGTGAAATGCAAGATGCGTGATTTGCTGTAAAAGAATTGAGTATACAGAATGGAAACAAACGCTTCCCAACAAGGAAATCGCCTAAACATTCAGCACAGTACTAAAAACTAAATAGAATGCAGTTTTCACTCAGATGAAAGACGTATGCTTTCCTTCTTAAGAAGTGTTTTCAAAGACATTCACAGAGTGATTCTACAAAGCCTTTTTACTGGCGTTGGCTTTTAAACGTGATTTCACTGGAATTTCTGTCAAAGGCAAGATGCGAGATTTGCTGTTAAAGAATTGAGTATACAGAATACAAACAAACGGTTCCCTACAAGTGAATCGCCTAAGAATGCAACACAGTAATAAAAACTGAATAGAATGCAGTTCTCACTCAGATGAAAGACGTATGCTTTCCTTCTTAAGAAGTGTTTGAAAGACATTCACAGAGTGATTCTACAAAGCCTTTTTACTGACGTTGGCTTTTAAACGTGATTTCACTGAAATTTCTGTGAAAGGCAAGATGCGAGATGTGCTGTTAAAAAATTGAGTATACAGAATGCAAACAAACGCTTCCCTACAAGTGAATCACCTAACCCTTCAACAAAGTACTAAAAACTGAATAGAATGCAGTTTTCACTCAGATGAAAGACATATGCTTTCCTTCTTAAGAAGTGTTTTCAAAGACATTCACAGAGTGATTCTACAAAGCCTTTTTACTGGCGTTGGCTTTTAAACGTGATTTCACTGGAATTTCTGTGAAATGCAAGATGTGCGATTGGCTGTTAAAGAATTGAGTATACAGAATGCAACCAAACTCTTCCCTACAAGTGAATCCCCTAACCATTCAACACAGTACCAAAAAATTAATAGAATGCAGTTTTCACTCAGATGAAAGACGTATGCTTTCCTTCTTAAGAAGTGTTTTGAAAGACATTCACAGAGTGATTCTCCAAAGCCTTTTTACTGGTGTTGGCTTTTAAACGTGATTTCACTGGAATTTCTGTGAAATGCAAGATGCGCGATTTGCTGTTAAAGAATTGAGTATACAGAATGCAAACAAACGCTTCCCTACCAGGAAATCCCCTAACCATTCAACACAGTATTAAAAACTGAATAGAATTCAGTTTTCACTCAGATGAAAAACGTGTGCTTTCCTTCTTAAGAAGTGTTTTGAAAGACATTCACAGAGTGATTCTACAAAGCCTTTTTACTGGCATTGGCTTTTAAACGTGATTTCACTTGATTTTCTTTCAAACGCAAGACGCGAGATTTGCTGTTAAAGAATTGAGTACACAGAATGCAAACAAACACTTCCCTACAAGTGAATCACCTAACCCTTCAACAAAGTACTAAAAACTGAATAGAATGCAGTTTTCACTCAGATGAAAGACATATTCTTTCCTTCTTAAGAAGTGTTTTCAAAGACATTCACAGAGTGATTCTACAAAGCCTTTTTACTGACGTTGGCTTTTTAACGTGATTTCACTGAAATTTCTGTCAAACGCAAGATGCGAGATTTGCTGTTAAAAATTGAGTATACAGAATGCATACAAACGCTTCCCTACAAGTGAATCACCTAACCCTTCAACAAAGTACTAAAAACTGAATAGAATGCAGTTTTCACTCAGATGAAAGACGTATGCTTTCCTTCTTAAGAAGTGTTTTCAAAGACATTCACAGAGTGATTCTACAAAGCCTTTTTACTGACATTGGCTTTTAAACGTGATTTCACTGGAATTTCTATGAAATGCAAGATGCGCGATTTCATGTTAAAGAATTGAGTATACAGAATGCAAACAAACGCTTCCCTACAAGTGAAACGCCTAACCATTCAACACAGTACTAAAAACTGAATAGAATGCAGTTTTCACTCAGATGAAAGACGTATGCTTTTCTTCTTAAGAAGTGTTTTGAAAGACATTCACAGAGTGATTCTACAAAGCCTTTTTACTGGCGTTGGCTTTTAAACGTGATTTCACATGAAATTCTGTCAAACACAAGACGCGAGATTTGCTGTTAAAGAATTGAGTACACAGAATGCAAACAAACGCTTCCCTACAAGTGAATCATCTAACCCTTCAACAAAGTACTAAAAACTGAATAGAATGCAGTTTTCACTCAGATGAAAGACATATGCTTTCCTTCTTAAGAAGTGTTTTCAAATACATTCACAGAGTGATTCTACAAAGCCTTTTTACTGACGTTGGCTTTTAAACGTGATTTCACTGAAATTTCTGTCAAACGCAAGATGCGAGATTTGCTGTTAAAAAATTGAGTATACAGAATGCATACAAACGCTTCCCTACAAGTGAATCACCTAACCCTTCAACAAAGTACTAAAAACTGAATAGAATGCAGTTTTCACTCAGATGAAAGACGTATGCTTTCCTTCTTAAGAAGTGTTTTCAAAGACATTCACAGAGTGATTCTACAAAGCCTTTTTACTGACGTTGGCTTTTAAACGTGATTTCACTGGAATTTCTGTGAAATGCAAGATGCGCGATTTCCTGTTAAAGAATTGAGTATACACAATGCAACCAAACACTTCCCTACAAGGGAATCTCCTAAACATTCAACACATAACTAAAAACTGAATAGAATGGAGTTTCACTCAGATGAAAGACATATGCTTTTCTTCTTAAGAAGTGTTTTCAAAGACATTCACAGAGTGATTTTACCAACCTTTTTACTGGCGTTGGCTTTATAAGTGATTTTACTGGAATTTCTGTCAAATGCAAGACGCGAGATTTGCTGTTAAAGAATTGAGTATACAGAATGCAAACAAACGCTTCCCTACAAGTGAATAGCCTAACAATGAAACACAGTAATAAAAACTGAATAGAATGCAGTTCTCACTCAGCTGAAAGACGTATGCTTTCCTTCTTAAGAAGTGTTTTCAAAGACATTCACAGAGTGATTCTACAAAGCCTTTTTACTGACCTTGGCTTTTAAACGTGATTTCACTGGAATTTCTGTCAAATGCAAGACGCGAGATTTGCTGTTAAAGAATTGAGTATACAGAATGCAAACAAACGCTTCCCTACAAGTGAATCCCCTAACCATTCAACACAGTCCTAAAAACTGAATGGAATGCAGTTTTCACTCAGATGAAAGACGTATGCTTTCCTTCGTAAGAAGTGTTTTCAAAGGCATTCACAGAGTGATTCTACAAAGCCTTTTTACTGACTTTGGCTTTTAAACGTGATTTCACTGGAATTTCTGTAAAACGCCAGATGCGAGATTTGCTGTTAAAGAATTGAGTATACAGAATGCAAACAAACGCTTCCCTACAAGTGAATCGCCTAACCATTCAACACAGTACTAAAAACTGAATAGAATGCAGTTTTCACTCAGATGAAAGATGTATGCTTTTCTTCTTAAGAAGTATTTTCAAAGACATTCACAGAGTGATTCTACAAAGCCTTTTTACTGGCGTTGGCTTTTAAACGTGATTTCACTGGAATTTCTGTCAAATGCAAGACGCGAGATTTGCTGTTGAATAATTGATTATACAGAATGCACACAAACGCTTCCCTACAAGTGAATCCCCTAACCATTCAACACAGTACTAAAAAATTAATAGAATGCAGTTTTCACTCAGATGAAAGACGTATGCTTTCCTTCTTAAGAAGTGTTTTGAAAGACATTCACAGAGTGATTCTCCAAAGCCTTTTTACTGGTGTTGGCTTTTAAACGTGATTTCACTGGAATTTCTGTGAAATGCAAGATGCGCGATTTGCTGTTAAAGAATTGAGTATACAGAATGCAAACAAACGCTTCCCTACCAGGAAATCCCCTAACCATTCAACACAGTATTAAAAACTGAATAGAATTCAGTTTTCACTCAGTTGAAAAACGTGTGCTTTCCTTCTTAAGAAGTGTTTTGAAAGACATTCACAGAGTGATTTACAAAGCCTTTTTACTGGCCTTGGCTTTTAAACATGATTTCACTTGAATTTCTTTCAAACGCAAGACGCGAGATTTGCTGTTAAAGAATTGAGTACACAGAATGCAAACAAACACTTCCCTACAAGTGAATCACCTAACCCTTCAACAAACTACTAAAAACTGAATAGAATGCAGTTTTCACTCAGATGAAAGACATATGCTTTCCTTCTTAAGAAGTGTTTTCAAAGACATTCACAGAGTGATTCTACAAAGCCTTTTTACTGACGTTGGCTTTTTAACGTGATTTCACTGAAATTTCTGTCAAATGCAAGATGCGAGATTTGCTGTTAAAAAATTGAGTATACAGAATGCATACAAACGCTTCCCTACAAGTGAATCACCTAACCCTTCAACAAAGTACTAAAAACTGAATAGAATGCAGTTTTCACTCAGATGAAAGACGTATGCTTTCCTTCTTAAGAAGTGTTTTCAAAGACATTCACAGAGTGATTCTACAAAGCCTTTTTACTGACATTGGCTTTTAAACGTGATTTCACTGGAATTTCTGTGAAATGCAAGATGCGCGATTTCCTGTTAAAGAATTGAGTATACACAATGCAACCAAACGCTTCCCTACAAGGGAATCTCCTAAACATTCAACACAGTACTAAAAACTGAATAGAATGCAGTTTTCACTCAGATGAAAGATGTATGCTTTTCTTCTTAAGAAGTGTTTTGAAAGACATTCACAGAGTGATTCTACAAAGCCTTTTTACTGGCGTTGGCTTTTAAACGTGATTTCACTTGAAATTCTGTCAAACACAAGACGCGAGATTTGCTGTTAAAGAATTGAGTACACAGAATGCAAACAAACGCTTCCCTACAAGTGAATCATCTAACCCTTCAACATAGTACTAAAAACTGAATAGAATGCAGTTTTCACTCAGATGAAAGACATATGCTTTCCTTCTTAAGAAGTGTTTTCAAATACATTCACAGAGTGATTCTACAAAGCCTTTTTACTGACGTTGGCTTTTAAACGTGATTTCACTGAAATTTCTGTCAAACGCAAGATGCGAGATTTGCTGTTAAAAAATTGAGTATACAGAATGCATACAAACGCGTCCCTACAAATGAATCACCTAACCCTTCAACAAAGTACTAAAAACGGAATAGAATGCAGTTTTCACTCAGATGAAAGACATATGCTTTCCTTCTTAAGAAGTGTTTTCAAAGACATTCACAGAGTGATTCTACAAAGCCTTTTTACTGACGTTGGCTTTTAAACGTGATTTCACTGGAATTTCTGTGAAATGCAAGATGCGCGATTTCCTGTTAAAGAATTGAGTATACACAATGCAACCAAACACTTCCCTACAAGGGAATCTCCTAAACATTCAACACAGTACTAAAAACTGAATAGAATGGAGTTTCACTCAGATGAAAGACGTATGCTTTTCTTCTTAAGAAGTGTTTTCAAAGACATTCACAGAGTGATTTTACCAACCTTTTTACTGGCGTTGGATTTATAAGTGATTTTACTGGAATTTCTGTCAAATGCAAGACGCGAGATTTGCTGTTAAAGAATTGAGTATACAGAATGCAAACAAACGCTTCCCTACAAGTGAATCGCCTAACCATTCAACACAGTACTAAAAACTGAATAGAATGCAGTTTTCACTCAGATGAAAGATGTATGCTTTCCTTCTTAAGAAGTATTTTCAAAGACATTCACAGAGTGATTCTACAAAGCCTTTTTACTGACTTTTGCTTTTATACGTGATTTCACTGGAATTTCTGTAAAACGCCAGATGCGAGATTTACTGTTAAAGAATTGAGTATACAGAATGCAAACAAATACTTCCCTACAAGTGAATCGCCTAACCATTCAACACAGTACTAAAAACTGAATAGAATGCAGTTTTCAATCAGATGAAAGACGTATGCTTTCCTTCTTAAGAAGTGTTTTCAAAGACATTCACAGAGTGATTCTACAAAGCCTTTTTACTGACGTTGGCTTTTAAACGTGATTTCACTGGAATTCCTGTCAAAGGCAAGACGAGAGATTTGCTGTTAAAGAATTGAGTATACAGAATGCAAACAAATGCTTCCCTACAAGTGAATCGCCTAACAATGCAACACAGTAATAAAAACTGAATAGAATGCAGTTTTCACTCAGATGAAAGACGTATGCTTTCCTTCATAAGAAGTGTTTTCAAAGGCATTCACAGAGTGATTCTACAAAGCCTTTTTACTGACATTGGTTTTTAAACGTGATTTCACTGGCATTTCTGTAAAACACAAGATGCGCGATTTGCTGTTAAAGAATTGAGTATACAGAATGCAACCAAACGCTTCCCTACAAGTGAATCCCCTAACCATTCAACACAGTTCTAAAAACTGAATAGAATGCAGTTTTCACTCAGATGAAAGACGTATGCCCTTCTTAAGAAGTGTTTTCAAAGACATTCACAGAGTGATTCTACAAAGCCTTTTTACTGACGTTGGCTTTTAAACGTGATTTCACTGGAATTTCTGTCAAACGCAAGACGCGAGATTTGCTGTTAAAGAATTGAGTATACAGAATGCAAACAAACGCTTCCCTACAAGTGAATCGCCTAACCATGCAACACAGTACTAAAAACTGAATAGAATGCAGTTTTCACTCAGATGAAAGATGTATGCTTTCCTTCTTAAGAAGTGTTTTCAAAGACATTCACAGAGTGATTCTACAAAGCCTTTTTACTGACGTTGGCTTTTAAACGTGATTTCACTGGAATTTCTGTCAAATGCAAGACGCGAGATTTGCTGTTAAAGAATTCAGTATACAGAATGCAAACAAACGCTTCCCTACAAGTGAATCCCCTAACCATTCAACACAGTACTAAAAACTGAATGGAATGCAGTTTTCACTCAGATGAAAGACGGATGCTTTCCTTCGTAAGAAGTGTTTTCAAAGGCATTCACAGATTGATTCTACAAAGCCTTTTTACTGAAGTTGGCTTTTAAACGTGATTTCACTGGAATTTCTGTAAAACGCAAGACACGAGGTTTGCTGTTAAAGAATGGAGTATACAGAATGCAAACAAACACTTCCCTCCAAGTGAATCGCCTAACCATTCAACACAGTTCTAATAACTGAATAGAATGCAGTTTTCACTCAGATGAAAGACGTATGCTTTCCTTCTTAAGAAGTGTTTCCAAAAACACTCACAGAGTGAATCTACAAAGCCCTTTTACTGACGTTGGCTTTTAAACATGATTTCACTGGAATTTCTGTCAAATTCAAGACGCGAGATTTGCTGTTAAAGAATTGAGTATACAGAATGCAAACAAACGCTTCCCTACAAGTGAATCGCCTAACCTTTCAACACAGTACTAAAAACTGAATAGAATGCAGTTTTCACTCAGATGAAAGACGTATGCTTTCCTTCTTAAGAAGTGTTTTCAAAGACATTCACAGAGTGATTCTACAAAGCCTTTTTACTGGCGTTGGCTTTTAAACGTGATTTCACTGGAATTTCTGTAAAACGCAAGATGCAAGATTTGCTGTTAAAGAATTGAGTATACAGAATGCGAACAAACGCTACCCTACAAGTGAATCGCCTAACAATGCAACACAGTAATAAAAACTGAATAGAATGCAGTTTTCACTCAGATGAAAGACATATGCTTTCCTTCATAAGAAGTGTTTTCAAAGGCATTCACAGAGTGATTCTACAAAGCCTTTTTACTGACATTGGTTTTTAAACGTGATTTCACTGGAATTTCTGTAAAACACAAGA
The DNA here is from genome assembly GCA_033318265.1 of Phyllotis vaccarum. Taxonomy (NCBI): domain Eukaryota; kingdom Metazoa; phylum Chordata; class Mammalia; order Rodentia; family Cricetidae; genus Phyllotis; species Phyllotis vaccarum. Next base: position 167,573,885 of record JARWLC010000009.1, read on the forward strand.
TGCGCGATTTGCTGTTAAAGAATTGAGTATACAGAATGCAACCAAACGCTTCCCTACAAGTGAATCCCCTAACCATTCAACACAGTTCTAAAAACTGAATAGAATGCAGTTTTCACTCAGATGAAAGACGTATGCTTTCCTTCTTAAGAAGTGTTTTCAAAGACATTCACAGTGTGATTCTACAAAGCCTTTTTACTGACTTTTGCTTTTATACGTGATTTCACTGGAATTTCTGACAAAAGCAAGACGCGAGATTTGCTGTTAAAGAATTGAGTAAACAGAATGCAAACAAATACTTCCCTACAAGTGAATCGCCTAACCATTCAACACAGTACTAAAAACTGAATAGAATGCAGTTTTCACTCAGATGAAAGACGTATGCTTTCCTTCTTAAGAAGTGTTTTCAAAGGCATTCACAGAGTGATTCTACAAAGCCTTTTTACTGACGTTGGCTTTTAAATGTGATTTCACTGGAATTTCTGTCAAATGCAAGACGCGAGATTTGCTGTTAAAGAATTGAGTATACAGAATGCAAACAAACGCTTCCCTACAAGTGAATCACCTAACCATTCAACACAGTACTAAAAACTGAATGGAATGCAGTTTTCACTCAGATGAAAGACGTATGCTTTCCTTCGTAAGAAGTGTTTTCAAAGGCATTCACAGAGTGATTCTACAAAGCCTTTTTACTGACGTTGGCTTTTAAACGTGATTTCACTGGAATTTCTGTAAAACGCAAGATGCAATATTTGCTGTTAAAGAATTGAGTATACAGAATGCGAACAAACGCTACCCTACAAGTGAATCGCCTAACCATTCAACACAGTACTAAAACCTGAATAGAATGCAGTTTTCACTCAGATGAAAGACGTATGCTTTCCTTCTAAAGAAGTGTTTTCAAAGACATTCACAGAGTGATTCTACAAAGCCTTTTTACTGACCTTGGCTTTTAAATGTAATTTCACTGGAATTTCTGTCAAATGCAAGACACGAGGTTTGCTGTTAAAGAATTGAGTATACAGAATGCAAACAAACGCTTCCCACCAAGTGAATCGCCTAACCATTCAACACAGTTCTAATAACTGAATAGAATGCAGTTTTCACTCAGATGAAAGACATATGCTTTCCTTCTAAGAAGTGTTTCCAAATACACTCACAGAGTGAATCTACAAAGCCTTTTTACTGAAGTTGGCTTTTAAATGTGATTTCACTGGAATTTCAGTCAAATGCAGACGCGAGATTTGTTGTTAAAGAATTGAGTATACAGAATGCAAACAAATGCTTCCCTATAAGTGAATCGCCTAACCATTCAACACAGTACTGAAAACTGAATAGAATGCAGTTTTCACTCAGATGAAAGACGTATGCTTTCCTTCTTAAGAAGTGTTTTGAAAGACATTCACAGAGTGATTCTACAAAGCCTTTTTACTGACGTTGGCTTTTAAATGTGATTTCACTGAAATTTCTGTCAAACGCAAGATGCGAGATTTGCTGTTAAAAAACTGAGTATACAGAATGCAAACAAACGCTTCCCTACAAGTGAATCACCTAACCCTTCAACAAAGTACTAAAAATTGAATAGAATGCAGTTTTCACTTAGATGAAAGACGTATGCTTTCCTTCTTAAGAAGTGTTTTCCAAGACATTCACAGAGTGATTCAAAAAACCTTTTTACTGACATTGGCTTTTAAACGTGATTTCACTGGAATTTCTGTGAAATACAAGATGCGCGATTTGCTGTTAAAGAATTGAGTATACAGAGTGGAAACAAACGCTTCCCGCCAAGTGAGTCTCCTAACCATTCAACACAGTAATAAAAACTGAATGGAATGCACTTTTCACTCAGATGAAAGACGTATGCTTTCCTTCTTAACAAGTGTTTTCAAAGACATTCACAGAGTGATTCTACAAAGCCTTTTTCATGGCATTGGCTTTTAAATGTGATTTAACTGGAATTTCTGTCAAACGCACAACGCGAGATTTGCTGTTAATGAATTGAATATACAGAATGCGAACAAATACTTCCCTACAAGTGAATCGCCTAACCATTCAACACAGAACTAAAAACTGAATAGAATGCAGTTTTCACTCAAGTTAAAGACATATGCTTTCCTTCTTAAGAAGTGTTTTCAAAGACATTCACAGAGTGATTCTACAAAGCCTTTTTACTGACGTTGGCTTTTAAACGTTATTTCACTGGAATTTGTGTCAAACGCAAGACGTGGGATTTGCTGTTAAAGAATTGAATATACAGAATGCAAACAAATGCTTCCCTACAAGTGAATCCCCTAACCATTCAACACAGTACTAAAAACTGAATAGAATGCAGTTTTCACTCAGATGAAAGACGTATGATTTCCTTCTTAAGAAGTGTTTTCAAAGACATTCACAGAGTGATTCTACAAAGCCTTTTTCCTGGCATTAGCTTTTATACGTGATTTCACAGGAATTTCTGTCAAACGCAAGACACGAGATTTGCTGTTAAAGAATAGAATATACAGAATGCGAACAACCGCTTCCCTACAAGTGAATCGCCTAACCATTCAACACAGTACTAAAAACTGAATAGAATGCAGTTTTCACTCAGATGAAAGATGTATGCTTTCCTTCTTAAGAAGTGTTTTCAAAGACATTCACAGAGTGATTCTACAAAGCCTTTTTACTGAAGTTGGGTTTTAAATGTGATTTCACTGGAATTTCTGTCAAATAAAAGACACGAGGTTTGCTGTTAAAGAATTGAGTATACAGAATGCAAACAAAGGCTTCCCTCCAAGTGAATCGCCTAACCATTCAACACAGTTCTAATAAATGAATAGAATGCAGTTTTCACTCAGATGAAAGACGTATGCTTGCCTTCTTAAGAAGTGTTTCCAAAAACACTCACAGAGTGTATCTACAAAGCCTTTTTACTGACGTTGGCTTTTAAACGTGATTTCACTGGAATTTCTGTCAAATGCAAGACGCGAGATTTGCTGTTAAAGAATTGAGTATACAGAATGCAAACAAAAGCTTCCCTACAAGTGAATCGCCTAACCATTCAACACAGTACTAAAAACTGAATAGAATGCAGTTTTCACTCAGATGAAAGACGTATGCTTTCCTTCTTAAGAAGTGTTTTCAAAGGCATTCACAGAGTGATTCTACAAAGCCTTTTTACTGACGTTGGCTTTTAAACGTATTTCACTGGAATTTCTGTAAAACACAAGATGCGCGATTTGATGTTAAAGAATTGAGTATCCAGAATGCAAACAAACGCTTCCCTACAAGTGAATCCCCTAACCATTCAACACAGTACTGAAAACTGAATGGAATGCACTTTTCACTCAGATGAAAGACGTATGCTTTCCTTTTTAACAAGTGTTTTCAAAGACATTCACAGAGTGATTCTACAAAGCCTTTTTACTGGCATTGGCTTTTAAACGTGATTTCACTGGAATTTCTGTCAAATGCAAGACACGAGGTTTGCTGTTAAATAATTGAGTATACAGAATGCAAACAAACGCTTCCCAACAAGTGAATCGCCTAACCATTCAACACAGTTCTAATAACTGAATACAATGCAGTTTTCACTCAGATGAAAGACGTATGCTTTCCTTCTTAAGAAGTGTTTCCAAAAACACTCACAGAGTGAATCTACAAAGCCTTTTTACTGACGTTGGCTTTTAAACGTGATTTCACTGGAATTTCTGTCAAATGCAAGACGCGAGATTTGCTGTTAAAGAATTGAGTATACAGACTGCAAACAAACGCTTCCCTACAAGTGAATCGCCTAACCGTTCAACACAGTACTAAAAACTGAATAGAATGCAGTTTTCACTCAGATGAAAGATGTATGCTTTCCTTCATAAGAAGTGTTTTCAAAGGCATTCACAGAGTGATTCTACAAAGCCTTTTTACTGACGTTGGCTTTTAAACGTGATTTCACTGGAATTTCTGTAAAACACAAGATGCGCGATTTGCTGTTAAAGAATTGAGTATACAGAATGCAAACAAACGCTTCCCTACAAGTGAATCCCCTAACCATTCAACACAGTACTAAAAACTGAATAGAATGCACTTTTCACTCAGATGAAAGACGTATGCTTTCCTGCTTAAGAAGTGTTTTCAAAGACATTCACAGAGTGATTCTACAAAGCCTTTTTACTGACGTTGGCTTTTAAATGTAATTTCACTGGAATTTCTGTCAAATGCAAGACGCGAGATTTGCTGTTAAAGAATAGAGTATACAGAATGCGAACAACCGCTTCCCTACAAGTGAATCGCCTAACCATGCAACACAGTACTAAAAACTGAATAGATGGAATTTTCACTCAGATGAAAGATGTATGCTTTCCTTCTTAAGAAGTGTTTTCAAAGACATTCACAGAGTGATTCTACAAAGCCTTTTTACTGAAGTTGGCTTTTAAATGTGATTTCACTGGAATTTCTGTCAAATAAAAGACGCGAGATTTGCTGTTAAAGAGTTGAGTATACAGAATGCGAACAAACGCTTCCCTACAAGTGAATCGCCTAACCATTCATCACAGTACTAAAAACTGAATGGAATGCACTTTTCACTCAGATGAAAGACGTATGCTTTCCTTCTTAACAAGTGTTTTCAAAGACATTCACAGAGTGATTCTACTAAGCCTTTTTCATGGCATTGGCTTTTAAACGTGATTTAACTGGAATTTCTGTCAAACGCACAACGCGAGATTTGCTGTTAAAGAATTGAATATACAGAATGCGAACAAACACTTCCCTACAAGTGAATCGCCTAACCATTCAACGCAGAACTAAAAACTGAATAGAATGCAGTTTTCACTCAAGTGAAAGACATATGCTTTCCTTCTTAAGAAGTGTTTTCAAAGACATTCACAGAGTGATTCTACAAAGCCTTTTTACTGACGTTGGCTTTTAAACGTTATTTCACTGGAATTTCTGTCAAACGCAAGACATGGGATTTGCTGTTAAAGAATTGAATATACAGAATGCAAACAAATGCTTCCCTACAAGTGAATCCCCTAACCATTCAATACAGTACTAAAAACTGAATAGAATGCAGTTTTCACTCAGATGAAAGACGTATGCTTTCCTTCTTAAGAAGTGTTTTCAAAGACATTCACAGAGTGATTCTACAAAGCCTTTTTACTGGTGTTAGCTTTTAAACGTGATTTCACTGGTATTTCTGTCAACGCAAGATGCGAGATTTGCTGTTAAAGAATTGAGTATACAGAATGCAAACAAACGCTTCCCTACAAGTGAAACGCCTAACCATTCAACAAGTACTAAAAACTGAATAGAATGCAGTTTTCACTCAGATGAAAGATGTATGCTTTCCTTCTTAAGAAGTGTTTCCAAAAACACTCACAGAGTGAATCTACAAAGCCTTTTTACTGACGTTGGCTTTTAAACGTGATTTCACTGGAATTTCTGTCAAATGCAAGACGCGAGATTTGCGGTTAAAGAATTGAGTATACAGAATGCAAACAAACGCTTCCCTACAAGTGAATCGCCTAACCATTCAACACAGTACTAAAAACTGAATAGAATGCAGTTTTCACTCAGATGAAAGATGTATGCTTTCCTTTTAAAGAAGTGTTTTCAAAGACATTCACAGAGTGATTCTACAAAGCCTTTTTACTGACGTTGGCTTTTAAACGTGATTTCACTGGAATTTCTGTCAAACACAAGATGCGCGATTTGCTGTTCAAGAATTGAGTTTACTGAATGCAAACAAACGCTTCCCTACAAGTGAATCCCCTAACCATTCAACACAGTACTAAAAACTGAATATAATGCACTTTTCACTCAGATGAAAGACGTATGCTTTCCTTCTTAAGAAGTGTTTTCAAAGACATTCACAGAGTGATTCTACAAAGCCTTTTTCCTGGCATTAGCTTTTAAATGTGATTTCACTGGAATTTCTGTCAAACGCAAGACGCAAGATTTGCTGTTAAAGAATAGAGTATACAGAATGCGAACAACCGCTTCCCTACAAGTGAATCGCCTAACCATTCAACACAGTACTAAAAACTGAATAGATGGAGTTTTCACTCAGATGAAAGACGTATGCTTTCCTTCTTAAGAAGTGTTTTCAAAGACATTCACAGAGTGATTCTACAAAGCCTTTTTACTGACATTGGCTTTTAAACGTGATTTCACTGGAATTTCTGTAAAACACAAGATGCGCGATTTGATGTTAAAGAATTGAGTATCCAGAATGCAAACAAACGCTTCCCTACAAGTGAATCCCCTAACCATTCAACACAGTACTAAAAACTGAATGGAATGCACTTTTCACTCAGATGAAAGACGTATGCTTTCCTTCTTAACAAGTGTTTTCAAAGACATTCACAGAGTGATTCTACAAAGCCTTTTTACTGGCATTGGCTTTTAAACGTGATTTCACTGGAATTTCTGTCAAATGCAAGACACGACGTTTGCTGTTAAAGAATTGAGTATACAGAATGCAAACAAACGCTTCCCACCAAGTGAATCGCCTAACCATTCAACACAGTTCTAATAACTGAATAGAATGCAGTTTTCACTCAGATGAAAGACGTATGCTTTCCTTCTTAAGAAGTGTTTCAAAAAACACTCATAGAGTGAATCTACAAAGCCTTTTTACTGACGTTGGCTTTTAAACGTGATTTCACTGGAATTTCTGTCAAATGCAAGACGCGAGATTTGTTGTTAAAGAATTGAGTATACAGACTGCAAACAAATGCTTCCCTACAAGTGAATCGCCTAACATTTCAACACAGTACTAAAAACTAAATAGAATGCAGTTTTCACTCAGATGAAAGATGTATGCTTTCCTTCATAAGAAGTGTTTTCAAAGGCATTCACAGAGTGATTCTACAAAGCCTTTTTACTGACGTTGGCTTTTAAACGTGATTTCACTGGAATTTCTGTAAAACACAAGATGCGCGATTTGCTGTTAATGAATTGAGTATACAGAATGCAAACAAAGCTTCCCTACAAGTGAATCCCCTAACCATTCAACACAGTACTAAAACCTGAATAGAATGCAGTTTTCACTCAGATGAAAGACGTATGCTTTCCTGCTTAAGAAGTGTTTTCAAAGACATTCACAGAGTGATTCTACAAAGCCTTTTTACTGGCGTTGGCTTTTAAACGTGATTTCACTGGAATTTCTGTCAAACGCAAGACGCGAGATTTGCTGTTAAACAATTGAGTATACAGAATGCAAACAAAGGCTTCCTTACAAGTGAATCCCCTAACCATTCAACACAGTACTAAAAACTGAATAGAATGCAGTTTTCACTCAGATGAAAGACGTATGCTTTCCTTCTTAAGAAGTGTTTTCAAAGACATTCACAGAGTGATTCTACAAAGCCTTTTTACTGGTGTTGGCTTTTAAACGTGATTTCACTGGTATTTCTGTCAAACGCAAGATGCGAGATTTGCTGTTAAAGAATTGAGTATACAGAATGCAAACAAAAGGTTCCCTACAAGTGAATCGCCTAACCATTCAACACAGTACTAAAACCTGAATAGAATGCAGTTTTCACTCAGATGAAAGACGTACGCTTTCCTTCTTAAGAAGTGTTTTCAAAGACATTCACAGAGTGATTCTACAAAGCCTTTTTACTGACGTTGGCTTTTAAATGTAATTTCACTGGAATTTCTGTCAAATGCAAGACACGAGGTTTGCTGTTAAAGAATTGAGTATACAGAATGCAAACAAACGCTTCCCACCAAGTGAATCGCCTAACCATTCAACACAGTTCTAATAACTGAATAGAATGCAGTTTTCACTCAGATGAAAGACGTATGCTTTCCTTCTAAGAAGTGTTTCCAAAAACACTCACAGCGTGAATCTACAAAGCCTTTTTACTGAAGTTGGCTTTTAAATGTGATTTCACTGGAATTTCAGTCAAATGCAAGACGCGAGATTTGTTGTTAAAGAATTGAGTATACAGAATGCAAACAAATGCTTCCCTATAAGTGAATCGCCTAACCATTCAACACAGTACTGAAAACTGAATAGAATGCAGTTTTCACTCAGATGAAAGACGTATGCTTTCCTTCTTAAGAAGTGTTTTGAAAGACAGTCACAGAGTGATTCTACAAAGCCTTTTTACTGACGTTGGCTTTTAAATGTGATTTCACTGAAATTTCTGTCAAACGCAAGATGCGAGATTTGCTGTTAAAAAACTGAGTATACAGAATGCAAACAAACGCTTCCCTACAAGTGAATCACCTAACCCTTCAACAAAGTACTAAAAATTGAATAGAATGCAGTTTTCACTTAGATGAAAGACGTATGCTTTCCTTCTTAAGAAGTGTTTTCCAAGACATTCACAGAGTGATTCAAAAAAGCCTTTTTACTGACATTGGCTTTTAAACGTGATTTCACTGGAATTTCTGTGAAATGCAAGATGCGCGATTTGCTGTTAAAGAATTGAGTATACAGAGTGGAAACAAACGCTTCCCTACAAGTGAATCTCCTAACCATTCAACACAGTAATAAAAACTGAATGGAATGCACTTTTCACTCAGATGAAAGACGTATGCTTTCCTTCTTAACAAGTGTTTTCAAAGACATTCACAGAGTGATTCTACAAAGCCTTTTTCATGGCATTGGCTTTTAAATGTGATTTAACTGGAATTTCTGTCAAACGCACAACTCGAGATTTGCTGTTAACGAATTGAATATACAGAATGCGAACAAACACTTCCCTACAAGTGAATCGCCTAACCATTCAACACAGAACTAAAAACTGAATAGAATGCAGTTTTCACTCAAGTTAAAGACATATGCTTTCCTTCTTAAGAAGTGTTTTCAAAGACATTCACAGAGTGATTCTACAAAGCCTTTTTACTGACGTTGGCTTTTAAACGTTATTTCACTGTAATTTGTGTCAAACGCAAGACTTCGGATTTGCTGTTAAAGAATTGAATATACAGAATGCAAACAAATGCTTCCCTACAAGTGAATCCCCTAACCATTCAACACAGTACTAAAAACTGAATAGAATGCAGTTTTCACTCAGATGAAAGACGTATGATTTCCTTCTTAAGAAGTGTTTTCAAAGACATTCACAGAGTGATTCTACAAAGCCTTTTTACTGGTGTTAGCTTTTAAACGTGATTTCACTGGTATTTCTGTCAAACGCAAGATGCAAGATTTGCTGTTAAAGAATTGAGTATACAGAATGCAAACAAACGCTTCCCTACAAGTGAAACTCCTAACCATTCAACACAGTACTAAAAACTGAATAGAATGCAGTTTTCACTCAGATGAAAGATGTATGCTTTCCCTCTTAAGAAGTGTTTCCAAAAACACTCACAGAGTGAATCTACAAAGCCTTTTTACTGACGTTGGCTTTTAAACGTGATTTCACTGGAATTTCTGTCAAATGCATGACGCGCGATTTGCTGTTAAAGAATTGAGTATACAGAATGCAAACAAACGCTTCCCTACAAGTGAATCGCCTAACCATTCAACACAGTACTAAAAACTGAATAGAATGCAGTTTTCACTCAGATGAAAGATGTATGCTTTCCTTCTTAAGAAGTGTTTCCAAAAACACTCACAGAGTGAATCTACAAAGCCTTTTTACTGACGTTGGCTTTTAAACGTGATTTCACTGGAATTTCTGTCAAATGCAAGACGCGAGATTTGCTGTTAAAGAATTGAGTATACAGAATGCAAACAAACGCTTCCCTACAAGTGAATCGCCTAACCATTCAACACAGTACTAAAAACTGAATAGAATGCAGTTTTCACTCAGATGAAAGATGTATGCTTTCCTTTTTAAGAAGTGTTTTCAAAGACATTCACAGAGTGATTCTACAAAGCCTTTTTACTGACGTTGGCTTTTAAACGTGATTTCACTGGAATTTCTGTCAAACACAAGATGCGCGATTTGCTGTTCAAGAATTGAGTATACAGAATGCAAACAAACGCTTCCCTACAAGTGAATCGCCTAACCATTCAACACAGTACTAAAAACTGAATATAATGCACTTTTCACTCAGATGAAAGACGTATGCTTTCCTTCTTAAGAAGTGTTTTCAAAGACATTCACAGAGTGATTCTACAAAGCCTTTTTCCTGGCATTAGCTTTTAAATGTGATTTCACTGGAATTTCTGTCAAACGCAAGACGCGAGATTTGCTGTTAAAGAATAGAGTATACAGAATGCGAACAACCGCTTCCCTACAAGTGAATCGCCTAACCATTCAACACAGTACTAAAAACTGAATAGATGGAGTTTTCACTCAGATGAAAGATGTATGCTTTCCTTCTTAAGAAGTGTTTTCAAAGACATTCACAGCATGATTCTACAAAGCCTTTTTACTGACGTTAGCTTTTAAACGTGATTTCACTGGAATTTCTGTAAAACACAAGATGCGCGATTTGATGTTAAAGAATTGAGTATCCAGAATGCAAACAAACGCTTCCCTACAAGTGAATCCCCTAACCATTCAACACAGTACTAAAAACTGAATGGAATGCACTTTTCACTCAGATGAAAGACGTATGCTTTCCTTCTTAACAAGTGTTTTCAAAGGCATTCACAGAGTGATTCTACAAAGCCTTTTTACTGGCATTGGCTTTTAAACGTGATTTCACTGGAATTTCTGTCAAATGCAAGACACGAGGTTTGCTGTTAAAGAATTGAGTATACAGAATGCAAACAAACGCTTCCCACCAAGTGAATCGCCTAACCATTCAACACAGTTATAATAACTGAATAGAATGCAGTTTTCACTCAGATGAAAGACGTATGCTTTCCTTCTTAAGAAGTGTTTCCAAAAACACTCATAGAGTGAATCTACAAAGCCTTTTTACTGACGTTGGCTTTTAAACGTGATTTCACTGGAATTTCTGTCAAATGCAAGACGCGAGATTTGTTGTTAAAGAATTGAGTATACAGACTGCAAACAAACGCTTCCCTACAAGTGAATCGCCTAACATTTCAACACAGTACTAAAAACTGAATAGAATGCAGTTTTCACTCAGATGAAAGATGTATGCTTTCCTTCATAAGAAGTGTTTTCAAAGGCATTCACAGAGTGATTCTACAAAGCCTTTTTACTGACGTTGGCTTTTAAACGTGATTTCACTGGAATTTCTGTAAAACACAAGATGCGCGATTTGCTGTTAATGAATTGAGTATACAGAATGCAAACAAAGCTTCCCTACAAGTGAATCCCCTAACCATTCAACACAGTACTAAAAACTGAATAGAATGCACTTTTCACTCAGATGAAAGACGTATGCTTTCCTGCTTAAGAAGTGTTTTCAAAGACATTCACAGAGTGATTCTACAAAGCCTTTTTACTGGCGTTGGCTTTTAAACGTGATTTCACTGGAATTTCTGTCAAACGCAAGACGCGAGATTTGCTGTTAAACAATTGAGTATACAGAATGCAAACAAAGGCTTCCTTACAAGTGAATCCCCTAACCATTCAACACAGTACTAAAAACTGAATAGAATGCAGTTTTCACTCAGATGAAAGACGTATGCTTTCCTGCTTAAGAAGTGTTTTCAAAGACATTCACAGAGTGATTCTACAAAGCCTTTTGACTGGTGTTGGCTTTTAAACGTGATTTCACTGGAATTTCTGTCAAACGCAAGACAGGAGGTTTGCTGTTAAAGAATTGAGTATACAGAATGCAAACAAACGCTTCCCACCAAGTGAATCGCCTAACCATTCAACACAGTTCTAATAACTGAATAGAATGCAGTTTTCACTCAGATGAAAGACGTATGCTTTCCTTCTTAAGAAGTGTTTCCAAAAACACTCATAGAGTGAATCTACAAAGCCTTTTTACTGAAGTTGGCTTTTAAATGTGATTTCACTGGAATTTCGGTCAAATAAAAGACACGAGGTTTGCTGTTAAAGAATTGAGTATACAGAATGCAAACAAAGGCTTCCCTCCAAGTGAATCGCCGAAACATTCAAAACAGTTCTAATAAATGAATAGAATGCAGTTTTCACTCAGATGAAAGACGTATGCTTGCCTTCTTAAGAAGTGTTTCCAAAAACACTCACAGAGTGAATCTACAAAGCCTTTTTACTGACGTTGGCTTTTAAACGTGATTTCACTGGAATTTCTGTCAAATGCAAGACGCGAGATTTGCTGTTAAAGAATTGAGTATACAGAATGCAAACAAAAGCTTCCCTACAAGTGAATCGCCTAACCATTCAACACAGTACTAAAAACTGAATAGAATGCAGTTTTCACTCAGATGAAAGACGTATGCTTTCCTTCTTAAGAAGTGTTTTCAAAGGCATTCACAGAGTGATTCTACAAAGCCTTTTTACTGACGTTGGCTTTTAAACATGATTTCACTGGAATTTCTGTAAAACACAAGATGCGCGATTTGATGTTAAAGAATTGAGTATCCAGAATGCAAACAAACGCTTCCCTACAAGTGAATCCCCTAACCATTCAACACAGTACTAGAAACTGAATGGAATGCACTTTTCACTCAGATGAAAGACGTATGCTTTCCTTCTTAACAAGTGTTTTCAAAGACATTCACAGAGTGATTCTACTAAGCCTTTTTCATGGCATTGGCTTTTAAACGTGATTTAACTGGAATTTCTGTCAAACACAAGACGCGAGATTTGCTGTTAAAGAATAGAGTATACAGAATGCGAACAACCGCTTCCCTACAAGTGAATCGCCTAACCATTCAACACAGTACTAAAAACTGAATAGATGGAGTTTTCACTCAGATGAAAGATGTATGCTTTCCTTCTTAAGAAGTGTTTTCAAAGACATTGACAGAGTGATTCTACAAAGCCTTTTTACTTAAGTTGGCTTTTAAATGTGATTTCACTGGAATTTCTGTCAAATAAAAAACACGAGGTTTGCTGTTAAAGAATTGAGTATACAGAATGCAAACAAAGGCTTCCCTCCAAGTGAATCGCCTAACCATTCAACACAGTTCTAATAAATGAATAGAATGCAGTTTTCACTCAGATGAAAGACGTATGCTTGCCTTCTTAAGAAGTGTTTCCAAAAACACTCACAGAGTGAATCTACAAAGCCTTTTTACTGACGTTGGCTTTTAAACGTGATTTCACTGGAATTTCTGTCAAATGCAAGACGCGAGATTTGCTGTTAAAGAATTGAGTATACAGAATGCAAACAAAAGCTTCCCTACAAGTGAATCGCCTAACCATTCAACACAGTACTAAAAACTGAATAGAATGCAGTTTTCACTCAGATGAAAGACGTATGCTTTCCTTCTTAAGAAGTGTTTTCAAAGGCATTCACAGAGTGATTCTACAAAGCCTTTTTACTGACGTTGGCTTTTAATCGTGATTTCAATGGAATTTCTGTAAAACACAAGATGCGCGATTTGATGTTAAAGAATTGAGTATCCAGAATGCAAACAAACGCTTCCCTACAAGTGAATCCCCTAACCATTCAACACAGTACTAAAACCTGAATAGAATGCAGTTTTCACTCAGATATAAGACGTACGCTTTCCTTCTTAAGAAGTGTTTTCAAAGACATTCACAGAGTGATTCTACAAAGCCTTTTTACTGACGTTGGCTTTTAAATGTAATTTCACTGGAATTTCTGTCAAATGCAAGACGCGAGATTTGCTGTTAAAGAATAGAGTATACAGAATGCGAACAACCGCTTCCCTACAAGTGAATCGCCTAACCATGCAACACAGTACTAAAAACTGAATAGATGGAGTTTTCACTCAGATGAAAGACGTATGCTTTCCTTCTTAAGAAGTGTTTTCAAAGGCATTCACAGAGTGATTCTACAAAGCCTTTTTACTGACGTTGGCTTTTAATCGTGATTTCACTGGAATTTCTGTCAAATAAAAGACGCGAGATTTGCTGTTAAAGAGTTGAGTATACAGAATGCAAACAAAGGCTTCCCTCCAATTGAATCGCCTAACCATTCAACACAGTTCTAATAAATGAATAGAATGCAGTTTTCACTCAGATGAAAGAGGTATGCTTGCCTTCTTAAGAAGTGTTTCCAAAAACACTCACAGAGTGAATCTACAAAGCCTTTTTACTGACGTTGGCTTTTAAACGTGATTTCACTGGAATTTCTGTAAAACACAAGATGCGCGATTTGATGTTAAAGAATTGAGTATCCAGAATGCAAACAAACGCTTCCCTACAAGTGAATCCCCTAACCATTCAACACAGTACTAAAAACTGAATAGAATGCACTTTTCATTCAGATGAAAGACGTATGCTTTCCTGCTTAAGAAGTGTTTTCAAAGACATTCACAGAGTGATTCTATAAAGCCTTTTTACTGGCGTTGGCTTTTAAACGTGATTTCACTGGTATCTCTGTCAAACGCAAGATGCGAGATTTGCTGTTAAAGAATTGAGTATACAGAATGCAAACAAACGGTTCCCTACAAGTGAATCGCCTAACCATTCAACACAGTACTAAAACCTGAATAGAATGCAGTTTTCACTCAGATGAAAGACGTACGCTTTCCTTCTTAAGAAGTGTTTTCAAAGACATTCACAGAGTGATTCTACAAAGCCTTTTTACTGACGTTGGCTTTTAAATGTAATTTCACTGGAATTTCTGTCAAATGCAAGACGCGAGATTTGCTGTTAAAGAATAGAGTATACAGAATGCGAACAACCGCTTCCCTACAAGTGAATCGCCTAACCATGCAACACAGTACTAAAAACTGAATAGATGGAGTTTTCACTCAGATGAAAGATGTATGCTTTCCTTCTTAAGAAGTGTTTTCAAAGACATTCACAGAGTGATTCTACAAAGCCTTTTTACTGAAGTTGGCTTTTAAATGTGATTTCACTGGAATTTCTGTCAAATAAAAGACGCGAGATTTGCTGTTAAAGAGTTGAGTATACAGAATGCGAACAAACGCTTCCCTACAAGTGAATCGCCTAACCATTCATCACAGTACTAAAAACTGAATGGAATGCACTTTTCACTCAGATGAAAGACGTATGCTTTCCTTCTTAACAAGTGTTTTCAAAGACATTCACAGAGTGATTCTACTAAGCCTTTTTCATGGCATTGGCTTTTAAACGTTATTTCACTGGAATTTCTGTCAAACGCAAGACGTGGGATTTGCTGTTAAAGAATTGAATATACAGAATGCAAACAAATGCTTCCCTACAAGTGAATCCCCTAACCATTCAATACAGTACTAAAAACTGAATAGAATGCAGTTTTCACTCAGATGAAAGACGTATGCTTTCCTTCTTAAGAAGTGTTTTCAAAGACATTCACAGAGTGATTCTACAAAGCCTTTTTACTGGTTTTAGCTTTTAAACGTGATTTCACTGGTATTTCTGTCAAACGCAAGATGCGAGATTTGCTGTTAAAGAATTGAGTATACAGAATACAAACAAACGCTTCCCTACAAGTGAAATGCCTAACCATTCAACACAGTACTAAAAACTGAATAAAATGCAGTTTTCACTCAGATGAAAGATGTATGCTTTCCTTCTTAAGAAGTGTTTCCAAAAACACTCACAGAGTGAATCTACAAAGCCTTTTTACTGACATTGGCTTTTAAACGTGATTTCACTGGAATTTCTGTCAAATGCAAGACGCGAGATTTGCTGTTAAAGAATTGAGTATACAGAATGCAAACAAACGGTTCCCTACAAGTGAATCGCCTAACCATTCAACACAGTACTAAAACCTGAATAGAATGCAGTTTTCACTCAGATGAAAGACGTACGCTTTCCTTCTTAAGAAGTGTTTTCAAAGACATTCACAGAGTGATTCTACAAAGCCTTTTTACTGACGTTGGCTTTTAAATGTAATTTCACTGGAATTTCTGTCAAATGCAAGACGCGAGATTTGCTGTTAAAGAATAGAGTATACAGAATGCGAACAACCGCTTCCCTACAAGTGAATCGCCTAACCATGCAACACAGTACTAAAAACTGAATAGATGGAGTTTTCACTCAGATGAAAGATGTATGCTTTCCTTCTTAAGAAGTGTTTTCAAAGACATTCACAGAGTGATTCTACAAAGCCTTTTTACTGAAGTTGGCTTTTAAATGTGATTTCACTGGAATTTCTGTCAAATAAAAGACGCGAGATTTGCTGTTAAAGAGTTGAGTATACAGAATGCAAACAAAGGCTTCCATCCAAGTGAATCGCCTAACCATTCAACACAGTTCTAATAAATGAATAGAATGCAGTTTTCACTCAGATGAAAGACGTATGCTTGCCTTCTTAAGAAGTGTTTCCAAAAACACTCACAGAGTGAATCTACAAAGCCTTTTTACTGACGTTGGCTTTTAAACGTGATTTCACTGGAATTTCTGTCAAATGCAAGACGCGAGATTTGCTGTTAAAGAATTGAGTATACAGAATGCAAACAAAAGCTTCCCTACAAGTGAATCGCCTAACCATTCAACACAGTACTAAAAACTGAATAGAATGCAGTTTTCACTCAGATGAAAGACGTATGCTTTCCTTCTTAAGAAGTGTTTTCAAAGGCATTCACAGAGTGATTCTACAAAGCCTTTTTACTGACGTTGGCTTTTAAACGTGATTTCACTGGAATTTCTGTAAAACACAAGATGCGCGATTTGATGTTAAAGAATTGAGTATCCAGAATGCAAACAAACGCTTCCCTACAAGTGAATCCCCTAACCATTCAACACAGTACTAAAAACTGAATAGAATGCACTTTTCATTCAGATGAAAGACGTATGCTTTCCTGCTTAAGAAGTGTTTACAAAGACATTCACAGAGTGATTCTATAAAGCCTTTTTACTGGCGTTGGCTTTTAAACGTGATTTCACTGGTATCTCTGTCAAACGCAAGATGCGAGATTTGCTGTTAAAGAATTGAGTATACAGAATGCAAACAAACGCTTCCCTACAAGTGAATCGCCTAACCATTCAACACAGTACTAAAACCTGAATAGAATGCAGTTTTCACTCAGATGAAAGACGTACGCTTTCCTTCTTAAGAAGTGTTTTCAAAGACATTCACAGAGTGATTCTACAAAGCCTTTTTACTGACGTTGGCTTTTAAATGTAATTTCACTGGAATTTCTGTCAAATGCAAGACGCGAGATTTGCTGTTAAAGAATAGAGTATACAGAATGCGAACAACCGCTTCCCTACAAGTGAATCGCCTAACCATGCAACACAGTACTAAAAACTGAATAGATGGAGTTTTCACTCAGATGAAAGATGTATGCTTTCCTTCTTAAGAAGTGTTTTCAAAGACATTCACAGAGTGATTCTACAAAGCCTTTTTACTGAAGTTGGCTTTTAAATGTGATTTCACTGGAATTTCTGTCAAATAAAAGACGCGAGATTTGCTGTTAAAGAGTTGAGTATACAGAATGCGAACAAACGCTTCCCTACAAGTGAATCGCCTAACCATTCATCACAGTACTAAAAACTGAATGGAATGCACTTTTCACTCAGATGAAAGACGTATGCTTTCCTTCTTAACAAGTGTTTTCAAAGACATTCACAGAGTGATTCTACTAAGCCTTTTTCATGGCATTGGCTTTTAAACGTTATTTCACTGGAATTTCTGTCAAACCCAAGACGTGGGATTTGCTGTTAAAGAATTGAATATACAGAATGCAAACAAATGCTTCCCTACAAGTGAATCCCCTAACCATTCAATACAGTACTAAAAACTGAATAGAATGCAGTTTTCACTCAGATGAAAGACGTATGCTTTCCTTCTTAAGAAGTGTTTTCAAAGACATTCACAGAGTGATTCTACAAAGCCTTTTTACTGGTTTTAGCTTTTAAACGTGATTTCACTGGTATTTCTGTCAAACGCAAGATGCGAGATTTGCTGTTAAAGAATTGAGTATACAGAATACAAACAAACGCTTCCCTACAAGTGAAATGCCTAACCATTCAACACAGTACTAAAAACTGAATAAAATGCAGTTTTCACTCAGATGAAAGATGTATGCTTTCCTTCTTAAGAAGTGTTTCCAAAAACACTCACAGAGTGAATCTACAAAGCCTTTTTACTGACATTGGCTTTTGAACGTGATTTCACTGGAATTTCTGTCAAATGCAAGACGCGAGATTTGCTGTTAAAGAATTGAGTATACAGAATGCAAACAAACGGTTCCCTACAAGTGAATCGCCTAACCATTCAACACAGTACTAAAACCTGAATAGAATGCAGTTTTCACTCAGATGAAAGACGTACGCTTTCCTTCTTAAGAAGTGTTTTCAAAGACATTCACAGAGTGATTCTACAAAGCCTTTTTACTGACGTTGGCTTTTAAATGTAATTTCACTGGAATTTCTGTCAAATGCAAGACGCGAGATTTGCTGTTAAAGAATAGAGTATACAGAATGCGAACAACCGCTTCCCTACAAGTGAATCGCCTAACCATGCAACACAGTACTAAAAACTGAATAGATGGAGTTTTCACTCAGATGAAAGATGTATGCTTTCCTTCTTAAGAAGTGTTTTCAAAGACATTCACAGAGTGATTCTACAAAGCCTTTTTACTGAAGTTGGCTTTTAAATGTGATTTCACTGGAATTTCTGTCAAATAAAAGACGCGAGATTTGCTGTTAAAGAGTTGAGTATACAGAATGCGAACAAACGCTTCCCTACAAGTGAATCGCCTAACCATTCATCACAGTACTAAAAACTGAATGGAATGCACTTTTCACTCAGATGAAAAACGTATGCTTTCCTTCTTAACAAGTGTTTTCAAAGACATTCACAGAGTGATTCTACTAAGCCTTTTTCATGGCATTGGCTTTTAAACGTGATTTCACTGGAATTTCTGTCAAACACAAGATGCGCGATTTGCTGTTCAAAATTGAGTATACAGAATGCAAACAAACGCTTCCCTACAAGTGAATCCCCTAACCATTCAACACAGTACTAAAAACTGAATATAATGCACTTTTCACTCAGATGAAAGACGTATGCTTTCCTTCTTAAGAAGTGTTTTCAAAGACATTCACAGAGTGATTCTACAAAGCCTTTTTCCTGGCATTAGCTTTTAAATGTGATTTCACTGGAATTTCTGTCAAACGCAAGACGCGAGATTTGCTGTTAAAGAATAGAGTATACAGAATGCGAACAACCGCTTCCCTACAAGTGAATCGCCTAACCATTCAACACAGTACTAAAAACTGAATAGATGGAGTTTTCACTCAGATGAAAGATGTATGCTTTCCTTCTTAAGAAGTGTTTTCAAAGACATTCACAGAGTGATTCTACAAAGCCTTTTTACTGACGTTGGCTTTTAAACGTGATTTCACTGGAATTTCTGTAAAACACAAGATGCGCGATTTGATGTTAAAGAATTGAGTATCCAGAATGCGAACAAACGCTTCCCTACAAGTGAATCCCCTAACCATTCAACACAGTACTAAAAACTGAATGGAATGCACTTTTCACTCAGATGAAAGACGTATGCTTTCCTTCTTAACAAGTGTTTTCAAAGACATTCACAGAGTGATTCTACAAAGCCTTTTTACTGGCATTGGCTTTTAAACGTGATTTCACTGGAATTTCTGTCAAATGCAAGACACGAGGTTTGCTGTTAAAGAATTGAGTATACAGAATGCAAACAAACGCTTCCCACCAAGTGAATCGCCTAACCATTCAACACAGTTCTAATAACTGAATAGAATGCAGTTTTCACTCAGATGAAAGACGTATGCTTTCCTTCTTAAGAAGTGTTTCCAAAAACACTCACAGAGTGAATCTACAAAGCCTTTTTACTGACGTTGGCTTTTAAACGTGATTTCACTGGAATTTCTGTCAAATGCAAGACGCGAGATTTGTTGTTAAAGAATTGAGTATACAGACTGCAAACAAACGCTTCCCTACAAGTGAATCGCCTAACCATTCAACACAGTACTAAAAACTGAATAGAATGCAGTTTTCACTCAGATGAAAGATGTATGCTTTCCTTCATAAGAAGTGTTTTCAAAGGCATTCATAGAGTGATTCTACAAAGCCTTTTTACTGACTTTGGCTTTCAAACGTGATTTCACTTGAATTTCTGTAAAACACAAGATGCGCGATTTGCTGTTAAAGAATTGAGTATACAGAATGCAAACAAAGCTTCCCTACAAGTGAATCCCCTAACCATTCAACACAGTACTAAAAACTGAATAGAATGCACTTTTCACTCAGATGAAAGACATATGCTTTCCTGCTTAAGAAGTGTTTTCAAAGACATTCACAGAGTGATTCTACAAAGCCTTTTTACTGGCGTTGGCTTTTAAACGTGATTTCACTGGAATTTCTGTCAAATGCAAGACGCGAGATTTGCTGTTAAACAATTGAGTATACAGAATGCAAACAAAGGCTTCCTTACAAGTGAATCCCCTAACCATTCAACACAGTACTAAAAACTTAATAGAATGCAGTTTTCACTCAGATGAAAGACGTATGCTTTCCTTCTAAGAAGTGTTTCCAAAAACACTCACAGAGTGAATCTACAAAGCCTTTTTACTGAAGTTGGCTTTTAAATGTGATTTCACTGGAATTTCAGTCAAATGCAAGACGCGAGATTTGTTGTTAAAGAATTGAGTATACAGAATGCAAACAAATGCTTCCCTATAAGTGAATCGCCTAACCATTCAACACAGTACTGAAAACTGAATAGAATGCAGTTTTCACTCAGATGAAAGACGTATGCTTTCCTTCTTAAGAAGTGTTTTGAAAGACATTCACAGAGTGATTCTACAAAGCCTTTTTACTGACGTTGGCTTTTAAATGTGATTTCACTGAAATTTCTGTCAAACGCAAGATGCGAGATTTGCTGTTAAAAAACTGAGTATACAGAATGCAAACAAACGCTTCCCTACAAGTGAATCACCTAACCCTTCAACAAAGTACTAAAAATTGAATAGAATGCAGTTTTCACTTAGATGAAAGACGTATGCTTTCCTTCTTAAGAAGTGTTTTCCAAGACATTCACAGAGTGATTCAAAAAAGCCTTTTTACTGACATTGGCTTTTAAACGTGATTTCACTGGAATTTCTGTGAAATGCAAGATGCGCGATTTGATGTTAAAGAATTGAGTATACAGAGTGGAAACAAACGCTTCCCTACAAGTGAATCTCCTAACCATTCAACACAGTAATAAAAACTGAATGGAATGCACTTTTCACTCAGATGAAAGACGTATGCTTTCCTTCTTAACAAGTGTTTTCAAAGACATTCACAGAGTGATTCTACAAAGCCTTTTTCATGGCATTGGCTTTTAAATGTGATTTAACTGGAATTTCTGTCAAATGCACAACGCGAGATTTGCTGTTAACGAATTGAATATACAGAATGCGAACAAACACTTCCCTACAAGTGAATCGCCTAACCATTCAACACAGAACTAAAAACTGAATAGAATGCAGTTTTCACTCAAGTTAAAGACATATGCTTTCCTTCTTAAGAAGTGTTTTCAAAGACATTCACAGAGTGATTCTACAAAGCCTTTTTACTGACGTTGGCTTTTAAACGTTATTTCACTGAAATTTGTGTCAAAGGCAAGACTTGGGATTTGCTGTTAAAGAATTGAATATACAGAATGCAAACAAATGCTTCCCTACAAGTGAATCCCCTAACCATTCAACACAGTACTAAAAACTGAATAGAATGCAGTTTTCACTCAGATGAAAGACGTATGATTTCCTTCTTAAGAAGTGTTTTCAAAGACATTCACAGAGTGATTCTACAAAGCCTTTTTACTGGTGTTAGCTTTTAATCGTGATTTCACTGGTATTTCTGTCAAACGCAAGATGCGAGATTTGCTGTTAAAGAATTGAGTATACAGAATGCAAACAAACGCTTCCCTACAAGTGAAACTCCTAACCATTCAACACAGTACTAAAAACTGAATAGAATGCAGTTTTCACTCAGATGAAAGATGTATGCTTTCCTTCTTAAGAAGTGTTTCCAAAAACACTCACAGAGTGAATCTACAAAGCCTTTTTACTGACGTTGGCTTTTAAACGTGATTTCACTGGAATTTCTGTCAAATGCAAGACGCGAGATTTGCTGTTAAAGAATTGAGTATACAGAATGCAAACAAACGCTTCCCTACAAGTGAATCGCCTAACCATTCAACACAGTACTAAAAACTGAATAGAATGCAGTTTTCACTCATATGAAAGATGTATGCTTTCCTTTTTAAGAAGTGTTTTCAAAGACATTCACAGAGTGATTCTACAAAGCCTTTTTACTGACGTTGGCTTTTAAACGTGATTTCACTGGAATTTCTGTCAAACACAAGATGCGTGATTTGCTGTTAAAGAATTGAGTATACAGAATGCAAACAAACGCTTCCCTACAAGTGAATCCCCTAACCATTCAACACAGTACTAAAAACTGAATATAATGCACTTTTCACTCAGATGAAAGACGTACGCTTTCCTTCTTAAGAAGTGTTTTCAAAGACATTCACAGAGTGATTCTACAAAGCCTTTTTACTGACGTTGGCTTTTAAATGTAATTTCACTGGAATTTCTGTCAAATGCAAGACACGAGGTTTGCTGTTAAAGAATTGAGTATACAGAATGCAAACAAACGCTTCCCTACAAGTGAATCCCCTAACCATTCAACACAGTACTAAAAACTGAATAGAATACAGTTTTCACTCAGATGAAAGACGTATGCTTTCCTTCTTAAGAAGTGTTTTCAAAGACATTCACAGAGTGATTCTACAAAGCCTTTTTCCTGGCATTAGCTTTTAAACGTGATTTCACTGGAATTTCTGTCAAACGCAAGACGCGAGATTTGCTGTTAAAGAATAGAGTATACAGAATGCGAACAACCGCTTCCCTACAAGTGAATCGCCTAACCATTCAACACAGTACTAAAAACTGAATAGATGGAGTTTTCACTCAGATGAAAGATGTATGCTTTCCTTCTTAAGAAGTGTTTTCAAAGACATTCACAGAGTGATTCTACAAAGCCTTTTTACTGAAGTTGGCTTTTAAATGTGATTTCACTGGAATTTCTGTCAAATAAAAGACACGAGGTTTGCTGTTAAAGAATTGAGTATACAGAATGCAAACAAAGGCTTCCCTCCAAGTGAATCGCCTAACCATTCAACACAGTTCTAATAAATGAATAGAATGCAGTTTTCACTCAGATGAAAGACGTATGCTTGCCTTCTTAAGAAGTGTTTTCAAAGACATTCACAGAGTGATTCTACAAAGCCTTTTTACTGACGTTGGTTTTTAAACGTGATTTCACTGGAATTTCTGTCAAACGCAAGACGCGAGATTTGCTGTTAAAGAATAGAGTATACAGAATGCGAACAACCGCTTCCCTACAAGTGAATCGCCTAACCATTCAACACAGTACTAAAAACTGAATAGATGGAGTTTTCACTCAGATGAAAGATGTATGCTTTCCTTCTTAAGAAGTGTTTTCAAAGACATTCACAGAGTGATTCTACAAAGCCTTTTTACTGACGTTGGCTTTTAAACGTGATTTCACTGGAATTTCTGTAAAACACAAGATGCGCGATTTGATGTTAAAGAATTGAGTATCCAGAATGCGAACAAACGCTTCCCTACAAGTGAATCCCCTAACCATTCAACACAGTACTAAAAACTGAATGGAATGCACTTTTCACTCAGATGAAAGACGTATGCTTTCCTTCTTAACAAGTGTTTTCAAAGACATTCACAGAGTGATTCTACAAAGCCTTTTTACTGGCATTGGCTTTTAAACGTGATTTCACTGGAATTTCTGTCAAATGCAAGACACAAGGTTTGCTGTTAAAGAATTGAGTATACAGAATGCAAACAAACGCTTCCCACCAAGTGAATCGCCTAACCATTCAACACAGTTCTAATAACTGAATAGAATGCAGTTTTCACTCAGATGAAAGACGTATGCTTTCCTTCTTAAGAAGTGTTTCCAAAAACACTCACAGAGTGAATCTACAAAGCCTTTTTACTGACGTTGGCTTTTAAACGTGATTTCACTGGAATTTCTGTCAAATGCAAGACGCGAGATTTGTTGTTAAAGAATTGAGTATACAGACTGCAAACAAACGCTTCCCTACAAGTGAATCGCCTAACCATTCAACACAGTACTAAAAACTGAATAGAATGCAGTTTTCACTCAGATGAAAGATGTATGCTTTCCTTCATAAGAAGTGTTTTCAAAGGCATTCACAGAGTGATTCTACAAAGCCTTTTTACTGACGTTGGCTTTCAAACGTGATTTCACTGGAATTTCTGTAAAACACAAGATGCGCGATTTGCTGTTAAAGAATTGAGTATACAGAATGCAAACAAAGCTTCCCTACAAGTGAATCCCCTAACCATTCAACACAGTACTAAAAACTGAATAGAATGCACTTTTCACTCAGATGAAAGACATATGCTTTCCTGCTTAAGAAGTGTTTTCAAAGACATTCACAGAGTGATTCTACAAAGCCTTTTTACTGGCGTTGGCTTTTAAACGTGATTTCACTGGAATTTCTGTCAAACGCAAGACGCGAGATTTGCTGTTAAACAATTGAGTATACAGAATGCAAACAAAGGCTTCCTTACAAGTGAATCCCCTAACCATTCAACACAGTACTAAAAACTTAATAGAATGCAGTTTTCACTCAGATGAAAGACGTATGCTTTCCTTCTTAAGAAGTGTTTTCAAAGACATTCACAGAGTGATTCTACAAAGCCTTTTTACTGGTGTTGGCTTTTAAACGTGATTTCACTGGTATTTCTGTCAAACGCAAGATGCGAGATTTGCTGTTAAAGAATTGAGTATACAGAATGCAAACAAACGGTTCCCTACAAGTGAATCGCCTAACCATTCAACACAGTACTAAAACCTGAATAGAATGCAGTTTTCACTCAGATGAAAGACGTACGCTTTCCTTCTTAAGAAGTGTTTTCAAAGACATTCACAGAGTGATTCTACAAAGCCTTTTTACTGACGTTGGCTTTTAAATGTAATTTCACTGGAATTTCTGTCAAATGCAAGACACGAGGTTTGCTGTTAAAGAATTGAGTATACAGAATGCAAACAAACGCTTCCCACCAAGTGAATCGCCTAACCATTCAACACAGTTCTAATAACTGAATAGAATGCAGTTTTCACTCAGATGAAAGACGTATGCTTTCCTTCTAAGAAGTGTTTCCAAAAACACTCACAGAGTGAATCTACAAAGCCTTTTTACTGAAGTTGGCTTTTAAATGTGATTTCACTGGAATTTCAGTCAAATGCAAGACGCGAGATTTGTTGTTAAAGAATTGAGTATACAGAATGCAAACAAATGCTTCCCTATAAGTGAATCGCCTAACCATTCAACACAGTACTGAAAACTGAATAGAATGCAGTTTTCACTCAGATGAAAGACGTATGCTTTCCTTCTTAAGAAGTGTTTTGAAAGACATTCACAGAGTGATTCTACAAAGCCTTTTTACTGACGTTGGCTTTTAAATGTGATTTCACTGAAATTTCTGTCAAACGCAAGATGCGAGATTTGCTGTTAAAAAACTGAGTATACAGAATGCAAACAAACGCTTCCCTACAAGTGAATCACCTAACCCTTCAACAAAGTACTAAAAATTGAATAGAATGCAGTTTTCACTTAGATGAAAGAGGTATGCTTTCCTTCTTAAGAAGTGTTTTCCAAGACATTCACAGAGTGATTCAAAAAAGCCTTTTTACTGACATTGGCTTTTAAACGTGATTTCACTGGAATTTCTGTGAAATGCAAGATGCGCGATTTGCTGTTAAAGAATTGAGTATACAGAGTGGAAACAAACGCTTCCCTACAAGTGAATCTCCTAACCATTCCACACAGTAATAAAAACTGAATGGAATGCACTTTTCACTCAGATGAAAGACGTATGCTTTCCTTCTTAACAAGTGTTTTCAAAGACATTCACAGAGTGATTCTACAAAGCCTTTTTCATGGCATTGGCTTTTAAATGTGATTTAACTGGAATTTCTGTCAAATGCACAACGCGAGATTTGCTGTTAACGAATTGAATATACAGAATGCGAACAAACACTTCCCTACAAGTGAATCGCCTAACCATTCAACACAGAACTAAAAACTGAATAGAATGCAGTTTTCACTCAAGTTAAAGACATATGCTTTCCTTCTTAAGAAGTGTTTTCAAAGACATTCACAGAGTGATTCTACAAAGCCTTTTTACTGACGTTGGCTTTTAAACGTTATTTCACTGAAATTTGTGTCAAAGGCAAGACTTGGGATTTGCTGTTAAAGAATTGAATATACAGAATGCAAACAAATGCTTCCCTACAAGTGAATCCCCTAACCATTCAACACAGTACTAAAAACTGAATAGAATGCAGTTTTCACTCAGATGAAAGATGTATGATTTCCTTCTTAAGAAGTGTTTTCAAAGACATTCACAGAGTGATTCTACAAAGCCTTTTTACTGGTGTTAGCTTTTAAACGTGATTTCACTGGTATTTCTGTCAAACGCAAGATGCGAGATTTGCTGTTAAAGAATTGAGTATACAGAATGCAAACAAACGCTTCCCTACAAGTGAAACTCCTAACCATTCAACACAGTACTAAAAACTGAATAGAATGCAGTTTTCACTCAGATGAAAGATGTATGCTTTCCTTCTTAAGAAGTGTTTCCAAAAACACTCACAGAGTGAATCTACAAAGCCTTTTTACTGACGTTGGCTTTTAAACGTGATTTCACTGGAATTTCTGTCAAATGCAAGACGCGAGATTTGCTGTTAAAGAATTGAGTATACAGAATGCAAACAAACGCTTCCCTACAAGTGAATCGCCTAACCATTCAACACAGTACTAAAAACTGAATAGAATGCAGTTTTCACTCATATGAAAGATGTATGCTTTCCTTTTTAAGAAGTGTTTTCAAAGACATTCACAGAGTGATTCTACAAAGCCTTTTTACTGACGTTGGCTTTTAAACGTGATTTCACTGGAATTTCTGTCAAACACAAGATGCGTGATTTGCTGTTAAAGAATTGAGTATACAGAATGCAAACAAACGCTTCCCTACAAGTGAATCCCCTAACCATTCAACACAGTACTAAAAACTGAATATAATGCACTTTTCACTCAGATGAAAGACGTACGCTTTCCTTCTTAAGAAGTGTTTTCAAAGACATTCACAGAGTGATTCTACAAAGCCTTTTTACTGACGTTGGCTTTTAAATGTAATTTCACTGGAATTTCTGTCAAATGTAAGACACGAGGTTTGCTGTTAAAGAATTGAGTATA
This sequence comes from Phyllotis vaccarum, assembly GCA_033318265.1. Taxonomy (NCBI): domain Eukaryota; kingdom Metazoa; phylum Chordata; class Mammalia; order Rodentia; family Cricetidae; genus Phyllotis; species Phyllotis vaccarum. The sequence continues at coordinate 167,601,060 of JARWLC010000009.1, forward strand.
CAGAATGCAAACAAACGCTTCCCTACAAGTGAATCCCCTAACCATTCAACACAGTACTAAAAACTGAATAGAATACAGTTTTCACTCAGATGAAAGACGTATGCTTTCCTTCTTAAGAAGTGTTTTCAAAGACATTCACAGAGTGATTCTACAAAGCCTTTTTCCTGGCATTAGCTTTTAAACGTGATTTCACTGGAATTTCTGTCAAACGCAAGAGGCGAGATTTGCTGTTAAAGAATAGAGTATACAGAATGCGAACAACCGCTTCCCTACAAGTGAATCGCCTAACCATTCAACACAGTACTAAAAACTGAATAGATGGAGTTTTCACTCAGATGAAAGATGTATGCTTTCCTTCTTAAGAAGTGTTTTCAAAGACATTCACAGAGTGATTCTACAAAGCCTTTTTACTGAAGTTGGCTTTTAAATGTGATTTCACTGGAATTTCTGTCAAATAAAAGACACGAGGTTTGCTGTTAAAGAATTGAGTATACAGAATGCAAACAAAGGCTTCCCTCCAAGTGAATCGCCTAACCATTCAACACAGTTCTAATAAATGAATAGAATGCAGTTTTCACTCAGATGAAAGACGTATGCTTGCCTTCTTAAGAAGTGTTTCCAAAAACACTCACAGAGTGAATCTACAAAGCCTTTTTACTGACGTTGGCTTTTAAACGTGATTTCACTGGAATTTCTGTCAAATGCAAGACGCGAGATTTGCTGTTAAAGAATTGAGTATACAGAATGCAAACAAAAGCTTCCCTACAAGTGAATCGCCTAACCATTCAACACAGTACTAAAAACTGAATAGAATGCAGTTTTCACTCAGATGAAAGACGTATGCTTTCCTTCTTAAGAAGTGTTTTCAAAGGCATTCACAGAGTGATTCTACAAAGCCTTTTTACTGACGTTGGCTTTTAAACGTGATTTCACTGGAATTTCTGTAAAACACAAGATGCGCGATTTGATGTTAAAGAATTGAGTATCCAGAATGCAAACAAACGCTTCCCTACAAGTGAATCCCCTAACCATTCAACACAGTACTGAAAACTGAATGGAATGCACTTTTCACTCAGATGAAAGACATATGCTTTCCTTTTTAACAAGTGTTTTCAAAGACATTCACAGAGTGATTCTACAAAGCCTTTTTACTGACGTTGGCTTTTAAACGTTATTTCACTGGAATTTGTGTCAAAGGCAAGACTTGGGATTTGCTGTTAAAGAATTGAATATACAGAATGCAAACAAATGCTTCCCTACAAGTGAATCCCCTAACCATTCAACACAGTACTAAAAACTGAATAGAATGCAGTTTTCACTCAGATGAAAGACGTATGATTTCCTTCTTAAGAAGTGTTTTCAAAGACATTCACAGAGTGATTCTACAAAGCCTTTTTACTGGTGTTAGCTTTTAAACGTGATTTCACTGGTATTTCTGTCAAATGCAAGATGCGAGATTTGCTGTTAAAGAATTGAGTATACAGAATGCAAACAAACGCTTCCCTACAAGTGAAACTCCTAACCATTCAACACAGTACTAAAAACTGAATAGAATGCAGTTTTCACTCAGATGAAAGATGTATGCTTTCCTTCTTAAGAAGTGTTTCCAAAAACACTCACAGAGTGAATCTACAAAGCCTTTTTACTGACGTTGGCTTTTAAACGTGATTTCACTGGAATTTCTGTCAAATGCAAGACGCGAGATTTGCTGTTAAAGAATTGAGTATACAGAATGCAAACAAAGGCTTCCCTACAAGTGAATCGCCTAACCATTCAACACAGTACTAAAAACTGAATAGAATGCAGTTTTCACTCATATGAAAGATGTATGCTTTCCTTTTTAAGAAGTGTTTTCAAAGACATTCACAGAGTGATTCTACAAAGCCTTTTTACTGACGTTGGCTTTTAAACGTGATTTCACTGGAATTTCTGTCAAACACAAGATGCGTGATTTGCTGTTAAAGAATTGAGTATACAGAATGCAAACAAACGCTTCCCTACAAGTGAATCCCCTAACCATTCAACACAGTACTAAAAACTGAATATAATGCACTTTTCACTCAGATGAAAGACGTACGCTTTCCTTCTTAAGAAGTGTTTTCAAAGACATTCACAGAGTGATTCTACAAAGCCTTTTTACTGACGTTGGCTTTTAAATGTAATTTCACTGGAATTTCTGTCAAATGCAAGACACGAGGTTTGCTGTTAAAGAATTGAGTATACAGAATGCAAACAAACGCTTCCCTACAAGTGAATCCCCTAACCATTCAACACAGTACTAAAAACTGAATAGAATACAGTTTTCACTCAGATGAAAGACGTATGCTTTCCTTCTTAAGAAGTGTTTTCAAAGACATTCACAGAGTGATTCTACAAAGCCTTTTTCCTGGCATTAGCTTTTAAACGTGATTTCACTGGAATTTCTGTCAAATGCAAGACGCGAGATTTGCTGTTAAAGAATATAGTATACAGAATGCGAACAACCGCTTCCCTACAAGTGAATCGCCTAACCATTCAACACAGTACTAAAAACTGAATAGATGGAGTTTTCACTCAGATGAAAGATGTATGCTTTCCTTCTTAAGAAGTGTTTTCAAAGACATTCACAGAGTGATTCTACAAAGCCTTTTTACTGAAGTTGGCTTTTAAATGTGATTTCACTGGAATTTCTGTCAAATAAAAGACACGAGGTTTGCTGTTAAAGAATTGAGTATACAGAATGCAAACAAAGGCTTCCCTCCAAGTGAATCGCGTAACCATTCAACACAGTTCTAATAAATGAATAGAATGCAGTTTTCACTGAGATGAAAGACGTATGCTTGCCTTCTTAAGAAGTGTTTCCAAAAACACTCACAGAGTGAATCTACAAAGCCTTTTTACTGACGTTGGCTTTTAAACGTGATTTCACTGGAATTTCTGTCAAATGCAAGACGCGAGATTTGCTGTTAAAGAATTGAGTATACAGAATGCAAACAAAAGCTTCCCTACAAGTGAATCGCCTAACCATTCAACACAGTACTAAAAACTGAATAGAATGCAGTTTTCACTCAGATGAAAGACGTATGCTTTCCTTCTTAAGAAGTGTTTTCAAAGGCATTCACAGAGTGATTCTACAAAGCCTTTTTACTGACGTTGGCTTTTAAACGTGATTTCACTGGAATTTCTGTAAAATACAAGATGCGCGATTTGATGTTAAAGAATTGAGTATCCAGAATGCAAACAAACGCTTCCCTACAAGTGAATCCCCTAACCATTCAACACAGTACTAAAAACTGAATGGAATGCACTTTTCACTCAGATGAAAGACGTATGCTTTCCTTCTTAACAAGTGTTTTCAAAGACATTCACAGAGTGATTCTACAAAGCCTTTTTACTGGCATTGGCTTTTAAACGTGATTTCACTGGAATTTCTGTCAAATGCAAGACACAAGGTTTGCTGTTAAAGAATTGAGTATACAGAATGCAAACAAACGCTTCCCACCAAGTGAATCGCCTAACCATTCAACACAGTTCTAATAACTGAATAGAATGCAGTTTTCACTCAGATGAAAGACGTATGCTTTCCTTCTTAAGAAGTGTTTCCAAAAACACTCACAGAGTGAATCTACAAAGCCTTTTTACTGACGTTGGCTTTTAAACGTGATTTCACTGGAATTTCTGTCAAATGCAAGACGCGAGATTTGTTGTTAAAGAATTGAGTATACAGACTGCAAACAAACGCTTCCCTACAAGTGAATCGCCTAACCATTCAACACAGTACTAAAAACTGAATAGAATGCAGTTTTCACTCAGATGAAAGATGTATGCTTTCCTTCATAAGAAGTGTTTTCAAAGGCATTCACAGAGTGATTCTACAAAGCCTTTTTACTGACGTTGGCTTTCAAACGTGATTTCACTGGAATTTCTGTAAAACACAAGATGCGCGATTTGCTGTTAAAGAATTGAGTATACAGAATGCAAACAAAGCTTCCCTACAAGTGAATCCCCTAACCATTCAACACAGTACTAAAAACTGAATAGAATGCACTTTTCACTCAGATGAAAGACATATGCTTTCCTGCTTAAGAAGTGTTTTCAAAGACATTCACAGAGTGATTCTACAAAGCCTTTTTACTGGCGTTGGCTTTTAAACGTGATTTCACTGGAATTTCTGTCAAACGCAAGACGCGAGATTTGCTGTTAAACAATTGAGTATACAGAATGCAAACAAAGGCTTCCTTACAAGTGAATCCCCTAACCATTCAACACAGTACTAAAAACTTAATAGAATGCAGTTTTCACTCAGATGAAAGACGTATGCTTTCCTTCTTAAGAAGTGTTTTCAAAGACATTCACAGAGTGATTCTACAAAGCCTTTTTACTGGTGTTGGCTTTTAAACGTGATTTCACTGGTATTTCTGTCAAACGCAAGATGCGAGATTTGCTGTTAAAGAATTGAGTATACAGAATGCAAACAAACGGTTCCCTACAAGTGAATCGCCTAACCATTCAACACAGTACTAAAACCTGAATAGAATGCAGTTTTCACTCAGATGAAAGACGTACGCTTTCCTTCTTAAGAAGTGTTTTCAAAGACATTCACAGAGTGATTCTACAAAGCCTTTTTACTGACGTTGGCTTTTAAATGTAATTTCACTGGAATTTCTGTCAAATGCAAGACACGAGGTTTGCTGTTAAAGAATTGAGTATACAGAATGCAAACAAACGCTTCCCACCAAGTGAATCGCCTAACCATTCAACACAGTTCTAATAACTGAATAGAATGCAGTTTTCACTCAGATGAAAGACGTATGCTTTCCTTCTAAGAAGTGTTTCCAAAAACACTCACAGAGTGAATCTACAAAGCCTTTTTACTGAAGTTGGCTTTTAAATGTGATTTCACTGGAATTTCAGTCAAATGCAAGACGCGAGATTTGTTGTTAAAGAATTGAGTATACAGAATGCAAACAAATGCTTCCCTATAAGTGAATCGCCTAACCATTCAACACAGTACTGAAAACTGAATAGAATGCAGTTTTCACTCAGATGAAAGACGTATGCTTTCCTTCTTAAGAAGTGTTTTGAAAGACATTCACAGAGTGATTCTACAAAGCCTTTTTACTGACGTTGGCTTTTAAATGTGATTTCACTGAAATTTCTGTCAAACGCAAGATGCGAGATTTGCTGTTAAAAAACTGAGTATACAGAATGCAAACAAACGCTTCCCTACAAGTGAATCACCTAACCCTTCAACAAAGTACTAAAAATTGAATAGAATGCAGTTTTCACTTAGATGAAAGACGTATGCTTTCCTTCTTAAGAAGTGTTTTCCAAGACATTCACAGAGTGATTCAAAAAAGCCTTTTTACTGACATTGGCTTTTAAACGTGATTTCACTGGAATTTCTGTGAAATGCAAGATGCGCGATTTGATGTTAAAGAATTGAGTATACAGAGTGGAAACAAACGCTTCCCTACAAGTGAATCTCCTAACCATTCAACACAGTAATAAAAACTGAATGGAATGCACTTTTCACTCAGATGAAAGACGTATGCTTTCCTTCTTAACAAGTGTTTTCAAAGACATTCACAGAGTGATTCTACAAAGCCTTTTTCATGGCATTGGCTTTTAAATGTGATTTAACTGGAATTTCTGTCAAATGCACAACGCGAGATTTGCTGTTAACGAATTGAATATACAGAATGCGAACAAACACTTCCCTACAAGTGAATCGCCTAACCATTCAACACAGAACTAAAAACTGAATAGAATGCAGTTTTCACTCAAGTTAAAGACATATGCTTTCCTTCTTAAGAAGTGTTTTCAAAGACATTCACAGAGTGATTCTACAAAGCCTTTTTACTGACGTTGGCTTTTAAACGTTATTTCACTGAAATTTGTGTCAAAGGCAAGACTTGGGATTTGCTGTTAAAGAATTGAATATACAGAATGCAAACAAATGCTTCCCTACAAGTGAATCCCCTAACCATTCAACACAGTACTAAAAACTGAATAGAATGCAGTTTTCACTCAGATGAAAGACGTATGATTTCCTTCTTAAGAAGTGTTTTCAAAGACATTCACAGAGTGATTCTACAAAGCCTTTTTACTGGTGTTAGCTTTTAATCGTGATTTCACTGGTATTTCTGTCAAACGCAAGATGCGAGATTTGCTGTTAAAGAATTGAGTATACAGAATGCAAACAAACGCTTCCCTACAAGTGAAACTCCTAACCATTCAACACAGTACTAAAAACTGAATAGAATGCAGTTTTCACTCAGATGAAAGATGTATGCTTTCCTTCTTAAGAAGTGTTTCCAAAAACACTCACAGAGTGAATCTACAAAGCCTTTTTACTGACGTTGGCTTTTAAACGTGATTTCACTGGAATTTCTGTCAAATGCAAGACGCGAGATTTGCTGTTAAAGAATTGAGTATACAGAATGCAAACAAACGCTTCCCTACAAGTGAATCGCCTAACCATTCAACACAGTACTAAAAACTGAATAGAATGCAGTTTTCACTCATATGAAAGATGTATGCTTTCCTTTTTAAGAAGTGTTTTCAAAGACATTCACAGAGTGATTCTACAAAGCCTTTTTACTGACGTTGGCTTTTAAACGTGATTTCACTGGAATTTCTGTCAAACACAAGATGCGTGATTTGCTGTTAAAGAATTGAGTATACAGAATGCAAACAAACGCTTCCCTACAAGTGAATCCCCTAACCATTCAACACAGTACTAAAAACTGAATATAATGCACTTTTCACTCAGATGAAAGACGTACGCTTTCCTTCTTAAGAAGTGTTTTCAAAGACATTCACAGAGTGATTCTACAAAGCCTTTTTACTGACGTTGGCTTTTAAATGTAATTTCACTGGAATTTCTGTCAAATGCAAGACACGAGGTTTGCTGTTAAAGAATTGAGTATACAGAATGCAAACAAACGCTTCCCTACAAGTGAATCCCCTAACCATTCAACACAGTACTGAAAACTGAATGGAATGCACTTTTCACTCAGATGAAAGACATATGCTTTCCTTTTTAACAAGTGTTTTCAAAGACATTCACAGAGTGATTCTACAAAGCCTTTTTACTGACGTTGGCTTTTAAACGTTATTTCACTGGAATTTGTGTCAAAGGCAAGACTTGGGATTTGCTGTTAAAGAATTGAATATACAGAATGCAAACAAATGCTTCCCTACAAGTGAATCCCCTAACCATTCAACACAGTACTAAAAACTGAATAGAATGCAGTTTTCACTCAGATGAAAGACGTATGATTTCCTTCTTAAGAAGTGTTTTCAAAGACATTCACAGAGTGATTCTACAAAGCCTTTTTACTGGTGTTAGCTTTTAAACGTGATTTCACTGGTATTTCTGTCAAACGCAAGATGCGAGATTTGCTGTTAAAGAATTGAGTATACAGAATGCAAACAAACGCTTCCCTACAAGTGAAACTCCTAACCATTCAACACAGTACTAAAAACTGAATAGAATGCAGTTTTCACTCAGATGAAAGATGTATGCTTTCCTTCTTAAGAAGTGTTTCCAAAAACACTCACAGAGTGAATCTACAAAGCCTTTTTACTGACGTTGGCTTTTAAACGTGATTTCACTGGAATTTCTGTCAAATGCAAGACGCGAGATTTGCTGTTAAAGAATTGAGTATACAGAATGCAAACAAAGGCTTCCCTACAAGTGAATCGCCTAACCATTCAACACAGTACTAAAAACTGAATAGAATGCAGTTTTCACTCATATGAAAGATGTATGCTTTCCTTTTTAAGAAGTGTTTTCAAAGACATTCACAGAGTGATTCTACAAAGCCTTTTTACTGACGTTGGCTTTTAAACGTGATTTCACTGGAATTTCTGTCAAACACAAGATGCGTGATTTGCTGTTAAAGAATTGAGTATACAGAATGCAAACAAACGCTTCCCTACAAGTGAATCCCCTAACCATTCAACACAGTACTAAAAACTGAATATAATGCACTTTTCACTCAGATGAAAGACGTACGCTTTCCTTCTTAAGAAGTGTTTTCAAAGACATTCACAGAGTGATTCTACAAAGCCTTTTTACTGACGTTGGCTTTTAAATGTAATTTCACTGGAATTTCTGTCAAATGCAAGACACGAGGTTTGCTGTTAAAGAATTGAGTATACAGAATGCAAACAAACGCTTCCCTACAAGTGAATCCCCTAACCATTCAACACAGTACTAAAAACTGAATAGAATACAGTTTTCACTCAGATGAAAGACGTATGCTTTCCTTCTTAAGAAGTGTTTTCAAAGACATTCACAGAGTGATTCTACAAAGCCTTTTTCCTGGCATTAGCTTTTAAACGTGATTTCACTGGAATTTCTGTCAAATGCAAGACGCGAGATTTGCTGTTAAAGAATATAGTATACAGAATGCGAACAACCGCTTCCCTACAAGTGAATCGCCTAACCATTCAACACAGTACTAAAAACTGAATAGATGGAGTTTTCACTCAGATGAAAGATGTATGCTTTCCTTCTTAAGAAGTGTTTTCAAAGACATTCACAGAGTGATTCTACAAAGCCTTTTTACTGAAGTTGGCTTTTAAATGTGATTTCACTGGAATTTCTGTCAAATAAAAGACACGAGGTTTGCTGTTAAAGAATTGAGTATACAGAATGCAAACAAAGGCTTCCCTCCAAGTGAATCGCGTAACCATTCAACACAGTTCTAATAAATGAATAGAATGCAGTTTTCACTCAGATGAAAGACGTATGCTTGCCTTCTTAAGAAGTGTTTCCAAAAACACTCACAGAGTGAATCTACAAAGCCTTTTTACTGACGTTGGCTTTTAAACGTGATTTCACTGGAATTTCTGTCAAATGCAAGACGCGAGATTTGCTGTTAAAGAATTGAGTATACAGAATGCAAACAAAAGCTTCCCTACAAGTGAATCGCCTAACCATTCAACACAGTACTAAAAACTGAATAGAATGCAGTTTTCACTCAGATGAAAGACGTATGCTTTCCTTCTTAAGAAGTGTTTTCAAAGGCATTCACAGAGTGATTCTACAAAGCCTTTTTACTGACGTTGGCTTTTAAACGTGATTTCACTGGAATTTCTGTAAAATACAAGATGCGCGATTTGATGTTAAAGAATTGAGTATCCAGAATGCAAACAAACGCTTCCCTACAAGTGAATCCCCTAACCATTCAACACAGTACTGAAAACTGAATGGAATGCACTTTTCACTCAGATGAAAGACATATGCTTTCCTTTTTAACAAGTGTTTTCAAAGACATTCACAGAGTGATTCTACAAAGCCTTTTTACTGGCATTGGCTTTTAAACGTGATTTCACTGGAATTTCTGTCAAATGCAAGACACGAGGTTTGCTGTTAAAGAATTGAGTATAAAGAATGCAAACAAACGCTTCCCAACAAGTGAATCGCCTAACCATTCAACACAGTTCTAATAACTGAATACAATGCAGTTTTCACTCAGATGAAAGACGTATGCTTTCCTTCTTAAGAAGTGTTTCCAAAAACACTCACAGAGTGAATCTACAAAGCCTTTTTACTGACGTTGGCTTTTAAACGTGATTTCACTGGAATTTCTGTCAAATGCAAGACGCGAGATTTGCTGTTAAAGAATTGAGTATACAGACTGCAAACAAACGCTTCCCTACAAGTGAATCGCCTAACCGTTCAACACAGTACTAAAAACTGAATAGAATGCAGTTTTCACTCAGATGAAAGATGTATGCTTTCCTTCATAAGAAGTGTTTTCAAAGGCATTCACAGAGTGATTCTACAAAGCCTTTTTACTGACGTTGGCTTTTAAACGTGATTTCACTGGAATTTCTGTAAAACACAAGATGCGCGATTTGCTGTTAAAGAATTGAGTATACAGAATGCAAACAAACGCTTCCCTACAAGTGAATCCCCTAACCATTCAACACAGTACTAAAAACTGAATAGAATGCACTTTTCACTCAGATGAAAGACGTATGCTTTCCTGCTTAAGAAGTGTTTTCAAAGACATTCACAGAGTGATTCTATAGCCTTTTTACTGGCGTTGGCTTTTAAACGTGATTTCACTGGTATCTCTGTCAAACGCAAGATGCGAGATTTGCTGTTAAAGAATTGAGTATACAGAATGCAAACAAACGGTTCCCTACAAGTGAATCGCCTAACCATTCAACACAGTACTAAAACCTGAATAGAATGCAGTTTTCACTCAGATGAAAGACGTACTCTTTCCTTCTTAAGAAGTGTTTTCAAAGACATTCACAGAGTGATTCTACAAAGCCTTTTTACTGACGTTGGCTTTTAAATGTAATTTCACTGGAATTTCTGTCAAATGCAAGATGCGAGATTTGCTGTTAAAGAATAGAGTATACAGAATGCGAACAACCGCTTCCCTACAAGTGAATCGCCTAACCATGCAACACAGTACTAAAAACTGAATAGATGGAGTTTTCACTCAGATGAAAGATGTATGCTTTCCTTCTTAAGAAGTGTTTTCAAAGACATTCACAGAGTGATTCTACAAAGCCTTTTTACTGAAGTTGGCTTTTAAATGTGATTTCACTGGAATTTCTGTCAAATAAAAGACGCGAGATTTGCTGTTAAAGAGTTGAGTATACAGAATGCAAACAAACGCTTCCCTACAAGTGAATCGCCTAACCGTTCATCACAGTACTAAAAACTGAATGGAATGCACTTTTCACTCAGATGAAAGACGTATGCTTTCCTTCTTAACAAGTGTTTTCAAAGACATTCACAGAGTGATTCTACTAAGCCTTTTTCATGGCATTGGCTTTTAAACGTGATTTAACTGGAATTTCTGTCAAACGCACAACGCGAGATTTGCTGTTAAAGAATTGAATAAACAGAATGCGAACAAACACTTCCCTACAAGTGAATCGCCTAACCATTCAACACAGAACTAAAAACTGAATAGAATGCAGTTTTCACTCAAGTGAAAGACATATGCTTTCCTTCTTAAGAAGTGTTTTCAAAGACATTCACAGAGTGATTCTACAAAGCGTTTTTACTGATGTTGGCTTTTAAACGTTATTTCACTGGAATTTCTGTCAAACGCAAGACGTGGGATTTGCTGTTAAAGAATTGAATATACAGAATGCAAACAAATGCTTCCCTACAAGTGAATCCCCTAACCATTCAATACAGTACTAAAAACTGAATAGAATGCAGTTTTCACTCAGATGAAAGACGTATGCTTTCCTTCTTAAGAAGTGTTTTCAAAGACATTCACAGAGTGATTCTACAAAGCCTTTTTACTGGTGTTAGCTTTTAAACGTGATTTCACTGGTATTTCTGTCAAACGCAAGATGCGAGATTTGCTGTTAAAGAATTGAGTATACAGAATGCAAACAAACACTTCCCTACAAGTGAAACGCCTAACCATTCAACACAGTACTAAAAACTGAATAGAATGCAGTTTTCACTCAGATGAAAGATGTATGCTTTCCTTCTTAAGAAGTGTTTCCAAAAACACTCACAGAGTGAATCTACAAAGCCTTTTTACTGACGTTGGCTTTTAAACGTGATTTCACTGGAATTTCTGTCAAATGCAAGACGCGAGATTTGCTGTTAAAGAATTGAGTATACAGAATGCAAACAAACGCTTCCCTACAAGTGAATCGCCTAACCATTCAACACAGTACTAAAAACTGAATAGAATGCAGTTTTCACTCAGATGAAAGATGTATGCTTTCCTTTTTAAGAAGTGTTTTCAAAGACATTCACAGAGTGATTCTACAAAGCCTTTTTAATGACGTTGGCTTTTAAACGTGATTTCACTGGAATTTCTGTCAAACACAAGATGCGCGATTTGCTGTTCAAGAATTGAGTATACAGAATGCAAACAAACGCTTCCCTACAAGTGAATCCCCTAACCATTCAACACAGTACTAAAAACTGAATATAATGCACTTTTCACTCAGATGAAAGACGTATGCTTTCCTTCTTAAGAAGTGTTTTCAAAGACATTCACAGAGTGATTCTACAAAGCCTTTTTCCTGGCATTAGCTTTTAAATGTGATTTCACTGGAATTTCTGTCAAACGCAAGACGCGAGATTTGCTGTTAAAGAATAGAGTATACAGAATGCAAACAACCGCTTCCCTACAAGTGAATCGCCTAACCATTCAACACAGTACTAAAAACTGAATAGATGGAGTTTTCACTCAGATGAAAGATGTATGCTTTCCTTCTTAAGAAGTGTTTTCAAAGACATTCACAGAGTGATTCTACAAAGCCTTTTTACTGACGTTGGCTTTTAAACGTGATTTCACTGGAATTTCTGTAAAACACAAGATGCGCGATTTGATGTTAAAGAATTGAGTATCCAGAATGCAAACAAACGCTTCCCTACAAGTGAATCCCCTAACCATTCAACACAGTACTAAAAACTGAATGGAATGCACTTTTCACTCAGATGAAAGACGTATGATTTCCTTCTTAACAAGTGTTTTCAAAGACATTCACAGAGTGATTCTACAAAGCCTTTTTACTGGCATTGGCTTTTAAACGTGATTTCACTGGAATTTCTGTCAAATGCAAGACACGAGGTTTGCTGTTAAAGAATTGAGTATACAGAATGCAAACAAACGCTTCCCACCAAGTGAATCGCCTAACCATTCAACACAGTTCTAATAACTGAATAGAATGCAGTTTTCACTCAGATGAAAGACGTATGCTTTCCTTCTTAAGAAGTGTTTCCAAAAACACTCACAGAGTGAATCTACAAAGCCTTTTTACTGACGTTGGCTTTTAAACGTGATTTCACTGGAATTTCTGTCAAATGCAAGACGCGAGATTTGTTGTTAAAGAATTGAGTATACAGAATGCAAACAAACGCTTCCCTACAAGTGAATCGCCTAACCATTCAACACAGTACTAAAAACTGAATAGAATGCAGTTTTCACTCAGATGAAAGATGTATGCTTTCCTTCATAAGAAGTGTTTTCAAAGGCATTCACAGAGTGATTCTACAAAGCCTTTTTACTGACGTTGGATTTAATCGTGATTTCACTGGAATTTCTGTAAAACACAAGATGCGCGATTTGCTGTTAAAGAATTGAGTATACAGAATGCAAACAAAGCTTCCCTACAAGTGAATCCCCTAACCATTCAACACAGTACTAAAAACTGAATAGAATGCACTTTTCACTCAGATGAAAGACATATGCTTTCCTGCTTAAGAAGTGTTTTCAAAGACATTCACAGAGTGATTCTACAAAGCCTTTTTACTGGCGTTGGCTTTTAAACGTGATTTCACTGGAATTTCTGTCAAATGCAAGACACGAGGTTTGCTGTTAAAGAATTGAGTATACAGAATGCAAACAAACGCTTCCCACCAGGTGAATCGCCTAACCATTCAACACAGTTCTAATAACTGAATAGAATGCAGTTTTCACTCAGATGAAAGACGTATGCTTTCCTTCTTAAGAAGTGTTTCCAAAAACACTCACAGAGTGAATCTACAAAGCCTTTTTACTGACGTTGGCTTTTAAATGTGATTTCACTGGAATTTCTGTCAAATGCAAGACGCGAGATTTGTTGTTAAAGAATTGAGTATACAGACTGCAAACAAACGCTTCCCTACAAGTGAATCGCCTAACCATTCAACACAGTACTAAAAACTGAATAGAATGCAGTTTTCACTCAGATGAAAGATGTATGCTTTCCTTCATAAGAAGTGTTTTCAAAGGCATTCACAGAGTGATTCTACAAAGCCTTTAAACTGACGTTGGCTTTTAAACGTGATTTCACTGGAATTTCTGTAAAACACAAGATGTGCGATTTGCTGTTAAAGAATTGAGTATACAGAATGCAAACAAAGCTTCCCTACAAGTGAATCCCCTAACCATTCAACACAGTACTAAAAACTGAATAGAATGCACTTTTCACTCAGATGAAAGACGTATGCTTTCCTGCTTAAGAAGTGTTTTCAAAGACATTCACAGAGTGATTCTACAAAGCATTTTTACTGGCGTTGGCTTTTAAACATGATTTCACTGGAATTTCTGTCAAACGCAAGACGCGAGATTTGCTGTTAAACAATTGAGTATACAGCATGCAAACAAAGGCTTCCTTACAAGTGAATCCCCTAACCATTCAACACAGTACTAAAAACTGAATAGAATGCAGTTTTCACTCAGATGAAAGACGTATGCTTTCCTTCTTAAGAAGTGTTTTCAAAGACATTCACAGAGTGATTCTAAAAAGCCTTTTTACTGGTGTTGGCTTTTAAACGTGATTTCACTGGTATTTCTGTCAAACGCAAGATGCGAGATTTGCTGTTAAAGAATTGAGTATACAGAATGCAAACAAACGGTTCCCTACAAGTGAATCGCCTAACCATTCAACACAGTACTAAAACCTGAATAGAATGCAGTTTTCACTCAGATGAAAGACGTACGCTTTCCTTCTTAAGAAGTGTTTTCAAAGACATTCACAGAGTGATTCTACAAAGCCTTTTTACTGATGTTGGCTTTTAAATGTAATTTCACTGGAATTTCTGTCAAATGCAAGACACGAGGTTTGCTGTTAAAGAATTGAGTATACAGAATGCAAACAAACGCTTCCCACCAAGTGAATCGCCTAACCATTCAACACAGTTCTAATAACTGAATAGAATGCAGTTTTCACTCAGATGAAAGACGTATGCTTTCCTTCTAAGAAGTGTTTCCAAAAACACTCACAGAGTGAATCTACAAAGCCTTTTTACTGAAGTTGGCTTTTAAATGTGATTTCACTGGAATTTCAGTCAAATGCAAGACGCGAGATTTGTTGTTAAAGAATTGAGTATACAGAATGCAAACAAATGCTTCCCTATAAGTGAATCGCCTAACCATTCAACACAGTACTGAAAACTGAATAGAATGCAGTTTTCACTCAGATGAAAGACGTATGCTTTCCTTCTTAAGAAGTGTTTTCCAAGACATTCACAGAGTGATTCAAAAAAGCCTTTTTACTGACATTGGCTTTTAAACGTGATTTCACTGGAATTTCTGTGAAATGCAAGATGCGCGATTTGCTGTTAAAGAATTGAGTATACAGAGTGGAAACAAACGCTTCCCTACAAGTGAATCTCCTAACCATTCAACACAGTAATAAAAACTGAATAGAATGCAGTTTTCACTCAGATGAAAGACGTATGATTTCCTTTTTAAGAAGTGTTTTCAAAGACATTCACAGAGTGATTCTACAAAGCCTTTTTACTGGTGTTAGCTTTTAAACGTGATTTCACTGGAATTTCTGTCAAACGCAAGATGCGAGATTTGCTGTTAAAGAATTGAGTATACAGAATGCAAACAAACGCTTCCCTACAAGTGAAACGCCTAACCATTCAACACAGTACTAAAAACTGAATAGAATGCAGTTTTCACTCAGATGAAAGATGTATGCTTTCCTTCATAAGAAGTGTTTTCAAAGGCATTCACAGAGTGATTCTACAAAGCCTTTTTACTGACGTTGGCTTTTAAACGTGATTTCACTGGAATTTCTGTCAAACGCAAGACGCGAGATTTGCTATTAAAGAATTGAGCATACAGAATGCAAACAAACGCTTCCCTACAAGTGAATCCCCTAACCATTCAACACAGTACTAAAAACTGAATATAATGCACTTTTCACTCAGATGAAAGACGTATGCTTTCCTTCTTAAGAAGTGTTTTCAAAGACATTCACAGAGTGATTCTACAAAGCCTTTTTACTGACGTTGGCTTTTAAACGTGATTTCACTGGAATTTCTGTAAAACACAAGATGCGCGATTTGATGTTAAAGAATTGAGTATCCAGAATGCAAACAAACGCTTCCCTACAAGTGAATCCCCTAACCATTCAACACAGTACTAAAAACTGAATGGAATGCACTTTTCACTCAGATGAAAGACGTATGATTTCCTTCTTAACAAGTGTTTTCAAAGACATTCACAGAGTGATTCTACAAAGCCTTTTTACTGGCATTGGCTTTTAAACGTGATTTCACTGGAATTTCTGTCAAATGCAAGGCACGAGGTTTGCTGTTAAAGAATTGAGTATACAGAATGCAAACAAACGCTTCCCACCAAGTGAATCGCCTAACCATTGAACACAGTTCTAATAACTGAATAGAATGCAGTTTTCACTCAGATGAAAGACGTATGCTTTCCTTCTTAAGAAGTGTTTCCAAAAACACTCACAGAGTGAATCTACAAAGCCTTTTTACTGACGTTGGCTTTTAAACGTGATTTCACTGGAATTTCTGTCAAATGCAAGATGCGAGATTTGTTGTTAAAGAATTGAGTATACAGACTGCAAACAAACGCTTCCGTACAAGTGAATCGCCTAACCATTCAACACAGTACTAAAAACTGAATAGAATGCAGTTTTCACTCAGATGAAAGATGTATGCTTTCCTTCATAAGAAGTGTTTTCAAAGGCATTCACAGAGTGATTCTACAAAGCCTTTTTACTGACGTTGGCTTTTAATCGTGATTTCACTGGAATTTCTGTAAAACACAAGATGCGCGATTTGCTGTTAAAGAATTGAGTATACAGAATGCAAACAAAGCTTCCCTACAAGTGAATCCCCTAACCATTCAACACAGTACTAAAAACTGAATAGAATGCACTTTTCACTCAGATGAAAGACGTATGCTTTCCTGCTTAAGAAGTGTTTTCAAAGACATTCACAGAGTGATTCTACAAAGCCTTTTTACTGGCGTTGGCTTTTAAACGTGATTTCACTGGAATTTCTGTCAAATGCAAGACACGAGGTTTGCTGTTAAAGAATTGAGTATACAGAATGCAAACAAACGCTTCCCACCAAGTGAATCGCCTAACCATTCAACACAGTTCTAATAACTGAATAGAATGCAGTTTTCACTCAGATGAAAGACGTATGCTTTCCTTCTTAAGAAGTGTTTCCAAAAACACTCACAGAGTGAATCTACAAAGCCTTTTTACTGACGTTGGCTTTTAAACGTGATTTCACTGGAATTTCTGTCAAATGCAAGACGCGAGATTTGTTGTTAAAGAATTGAGTATACAGACTGCAAACAAACGCTTCCCTACAAGTGAATCGCCTAACCATTCAACACAGTACTAAAAACTGAATAGAATGCAGTTTTCACTCAGATGAAAGATGTATGCTTTCCTTCATAAGAAGTGTTTTCAAAGGCATTCACAGAGTGATTCTACAAAGCCTTTTTACTGACGTTGGCTTTTAAACGTGATTTCACTGGAATTTCTGTAAAACACAAGATGCGCGATTTGCTGTTAAAGAATTGAGTATACAGAATGCAAACAAAGCTTCCCTACAAGTGAATCCCCTAACCATTCAACACAGTACTAAAAACTGAATAGAATGCACTTTTCACTCAGATGAAAGACGTATGCTTTCCTGCTTAAGAAGTGTTTTCAAAGACATTCACAGAGTGATTCTACAAAGCCTTTTTACTGGCGTTGGCTTTTAAACGTGATTTCACTGGAATTTCTGTCAAACGCAAGACGCGAGATTTGCTGTTAAACAATTGAGTATACAGAATGCAAACAAAGGCTTCCTTACAAGTGAATCCCCTAACCATTCAACACAGTACTAAAAACTGAATAGAATGCAGTTTTCACTCAGATGAAAGACGTATGCTTTCCTTCTTAAGAAGTGTTTTCAAAAACACTCACAGAGTGAATCTACAAAGCCTTTTTACTGAAGTTGGCTTTTAAATGTGATTTCACTGGAATTTCAGTCAAATGCAAGACGCGAGATTTGTTGTTAAAGAATTGAGTATACAGAATGCAAACAAATGCTTCCCTATAAGTGAATCGCCTAACCATTCAACACAGTACTGAAAACTGAATAGAATGCAGTTTTCACTCAGATGAAAGACGTATGCTTTCCTTCTTAAGAAGTGTTTTCCAAGACATTCACAGAGTGATTCAAAAAAGCCTTTTTACTGACATTGGCTTTTAAACGTGATTTCACTGGAATTTCTGTGAAATGCAAGATGCGCGATTTGCTGTTCAAGAATTGAGTATACAGAGTGGAAACAAACGCTTCCCTACAAGTGAATCTCCTAACCATTCAACACAGTAATAAAAACTGAATAGAATGCAGTTTTCACTCAGATGAAAGACGTATGATTTCCTTCTTAAGAAGTGTTTTCAAAGACATTCACAGAGTGATTCTACAAAGCCTTTTTACTGGTGTTAGCTTTTAAACGTGATTTCACTGGTATTTCTGTCAAACGCAAGATGCGAGATTTGCTGTTAAAGAATTGAGTATACAGAATGCAAACAAACGCTTCCCTACAAGTGAAACGCCTAACCATTCAACACAGTACTAAAAACTGAATAGAATGCAGTTTTCACTCAGATGAAAGATGTATGCTTTCCTTCTTAAGAAGTGTTTCCAAAAACACTCACAGAGTGAATCTACAAAGCCTTTTTACTGACGTTGGCTTTTAAACGTGATTTCACTGGAATTTCTGTCAAATGCAAGACGCGAGATTTGCTGTTAAAGAATTGAGTATACAGAATGCAAACAAACGCTTCCCTACAAGTGAATCGCCTAACCATTCAACACAGTACTAAAAACTGAATAGATGGAGTTTTCACTCAGATGAAAGATGTATGCTTTCCTTCTTAAGAAGTGTTTTCAAAGACATTCACAGAGTGATTCTACAAAGCCTTTTTACTGAAGTTGGCTTTTAAATGTGATTTCACTGGAATTTCTGTCAAATAAAAGACGCGAGATTTGCTGTTAAAGAGTTGAGTATACAGAATGCGAACAAACGCTTCCCTACAAGTGAATCGCCTAACCATTCATCACAGTACTAAAAACTGAATGGAATGCACTTTTCACTCAGATGAAAGACGTATGCTTTCCTTCTTAACAAGTGTTTTCAAAGACATTCACAGAGTGATTCTACTAAGCCTTTTTCATGGCATTGGCTTTTAAACGTGATTTAACTGGAATTTCTGTCAAACGCACAACGCGAGATTTGCTGTTAAAGAATTGAATAAACAGAATGCGAACAAACACTTCCCTACAAGTGAATCGCCTAACCATTCAACACAGAACTAAAAACTGAATAGAATGCAGTTTTCACTCAAGTGAAAGACATATGCTTTCCTTCTTAAGAAGTGTTTTCAAAGACATTCACAGAGTGATTCTACAAAGCGTTTTTACTGATGTTGGCTTTTAAACGTTATTTCACTGGAATTTCTGTCAAACGCAAGACGTGGGATTTGCTGTTAAAGAATTGAATATACAGAATGCAAACAAATGCTTCCCTACAAGTGAATCCCCTAACCATTCAATACAGTACTAAAAACTGAATAGAATGCAGTTTTCACTCAGATGAAAGACGTATGCTTTCCTTCTTAAGAAGTGTTTTCAAAGACATTCACAGAGTGATTCTACAAAGCCTTTTTACTGGTGTTAGCTTTTAAACGTGATTTCACTGGTATTTCTGTCAAACGCAAGATGCGAGATTTGCTGTTAAAGAATTGAGTATACAGAATGCAAACAAACACTTCCCTACAAGTGAAACGCCTAACCATTCAACACAGTACTAAAAACTGAATAGAATGCAGTTTTCACTCAGATGAAAGATGTATGCTTTCCTTCTTAAGAAGTGTTTCCAAAAACACTCACAGAGTGAATCTACAAAGCCTTTTTACTGACGTTGGCTTTTAAACGTGATTTCACTGGAATTTCTGTCAAATGCAAGACGCGAGATTTGCTGTTAAAGAATTGAGTATACAGAATGCAAACAAACGCTTCCCTACAAGTGAATCGCCTAACCATTCAACACAGTACTAAAAACTGAATAGAATGCAGTTTTCACTCAGATGAAAGATGTATGCTTTCCTTTTTAAGAAGTGTTTTCAAAGACATTCACAGAGTGATTCTACAAAGCCTTTTTAATGACGTTGGCTTTTAAACGTGATTTCACTGGAATTTCTGTCAAACACAAGATGCGCGATTTGCTGTTCAAGAATTGAGTATACAGAATGCAAACAAACGCTTCCCTACAAGTGAATCCCCTAACCATTCAACACAGTACTAAAAACTGAATATAATGCACTTTTCACTCAGATGAAAGACGTATGCTTTCCTTCTTAAGAAGTGTTTTCAAAGACATTCACAGAGTGATTCTACAAAGCCTTTTTCCTGGCATTAGCTTTTAAATGTGATTTCACTGGAATTTCTGTCAAACGCAAGACGCGAGATTTGCTGTTAAAGAATAGAGTATACAGAATGCAAACAACCGCTTCCCTACAAGTGAATCGCCTAACCATTCAACACAGTACTAAAAACTGAATAGATGGAGTTTTCACTCAGATGAAAGATGTATGCTTTCCTTCTTAAGAAGTGTTTTCAAAGACATTCACAGAGTGATTCTACAAAGCCTTTTTACTGACGTTGGCTTTTAAACGTGATTTCACTGGAATTTCTGTAAAACACAAGATGCGCGATTTGATGTTAAAGAATTGAGTATCCAGAATGCAAACAAACGCTTCCCTACAAGTGAATCCCCTAACCATTCAACACAGTACTAAAAACTGAATGGAATGCACTTTTCACTCAGATGAAAGACGTATGATTTCCTTCTTAACAAGTGTTTTCAAAGACATTCACAGAGTGATTCTACAAAGCCTTTTTACTGGCATTGGCTTTTAAACGTGATTTCACTGGAATTTCTGTCAAATGCAAGACACGAGGTTTGCTGTTAAAGAATTGAGTATACAGAATGCAAACAAACGCTTCCCACCAAGTGAATCGCCTAACCATTCAACACAGTTCTAATAACTGAATAGAATGCAGTTTTCACTCAGATGAAAGACGTATGCTTTCCTTCTTAAGAAGTGTTTCCAAAAACACTCACAGAGTGAATCTACAAAGCCTTTTTACTGACGTTGGCTTTTAAACGTGATTTCACTGGAATTTCTGTCAAATGCAAGACGCGAGATTTGTTGTTAAAGAATTGAGTATACAGACTGCAAACAAACGCTTCCCTACAAGTGAATCGCCTAACCATTCAACACAGTACTAAAAACTGAATAGAATGCAGTTTTCACTCAGATGAAAGATGTATGCTTTCCTTCATAAGAAGTGTTTTCAAAGGCATTCACAGAGTGATTCTACAAAGCCTTTTTACTGACGTTGGCTTTTAATCGTGATTTCACTGGAATTTCTGTAAAACACAAGATGCGCGATTTGCTGTTAAAGAATTGAGTATACAGAATGCAAACAAAGCTTCCCTACAAGTGAATCCCCTAACCATTCAACACAGTACTAAAAACTGAATAGAATGCACTTTTCACTCAGATGAAAGACATATGCTTTCCTGCTTAAGAAGTGTTTTCAAAGACATTCACAGAGTGATTCTACAAAGCCTTTTTACTGGCGTTGGCTTTTAAACGTGATTTCACTGGAATTTCTGTCAAATGCAAGACACGAGGTTTGCTGTTAAAGAATTGAGTATACAGAATGCAAACAAACGCTTCCCACCAGGTGAATCGCCTAACCATTCAACACAGTTCTAATAACTGAATAGAATGCAGTTTTCACTCAGATGAAAGACGTATGCTTTCCTTCTTAAGAAGTGTTTCCAAAAACACTCACAGAGTGAATCTACAAAGCCTTTTTACTGACGTTGGCTTTTAAATGTGATTTCACTGGAATTTCTGTCAAATGCAAGACGCGAGATTTGTTGTTAAAGAATTGAGTATACAGACTGCAAACAAACGCTTCCCTACAAGTGAATCGCCTAACCATTCAACACAGTACTAAAAACTGAATAGAATGCAGTTTTCACTCAGATGAAAGATGTATGCTTTCCTTCATAAGAAGTGTTTTCAAAGGCATTCACAGAGTGATTCTACAAAGCCTTTTTACTGACGTTGGCTTTTAAACGTGATTTCACTGGAATTTCTGTAAAACACAAGATGTGCGATTTGCTGTTAAAGAATTGAGTATACAGAATGCAAACAAAGCTTCCCTACAAGTGAATCCCCTAACCATTCAACACAGTACTAAAAACTGAATAGAATGCACTTTTCACTCAGATGAAAGACGTATGCTTTCCTGCTTAAGAAGTGTTTTCAAAGACATTCACAGAGTGATTCTACAAAGCATTTTTACTGGCGTTGGCTTTTAAACATGATTTCACTGGAATTTCTGTCAAACGCAAGACGCGAGATTTGCTGTTAAACAATTGAGTATACAGAATGCAAACAAAGGCTTCCTTACAAGTGAATCCCCTAACCATTCAACACAGTACTAAAAACTGAATAGAATGCAGTTTTCACTCAGATGAAAGACGTATGCTTTCCTTCTTAAGAAGTGTTTTCAAAGACATTCACAGAGTGATTCTACAAAGCCTTTTTACTGGTGTTGGCTTTTAAACGTGATTTCACTGGTATTTCTGTCAAACGCAAGACGCGAGATTTGCTGTTAAAGAATAGAGTATACAGAATGCAAACAACCGCTTCCCTACAAGTGAATCGCCTAACCATTCAACACAGTACTAAAAACTGAATAGATGGAGTTTTCACTCAGATGAAAGATGTATGCTTTCCTTCTTAAGAAGTGTTTTCAAAGACATTCACAGAGTGATTCTACAAAGCCTTTTTACTGACGTTGGCTTTTAAACGTGATTTCACTGGAATTTCTGTAAAACACAAGATGCGCGATTTGATGTTAAAGAATTGAGTATCCAGAATGCAAACAAACGCTTCCCTACAAGTGAATCCCCTAACCATTCAACACAGTACTAAAAACTGAATGGAATGCACTTTTCACTCAGATGAAAGACGTATGATTTCCTTCTTAACAAGTGTTTTCAAAGACATTCACAGAGTGATTCTACAAAGCCTTTTTACTGGCATTGGCTTTTAAACGTGATTTCACTGGAATTTCTGTCAAATGCAAGACACGAGGTTTGCTGTTAAAGAATTGAGTATACAGAATGCAAACAAACGCTTCCCACCAAGTGAATCGCCTAACCATTCAACACAGTTCTAATAACTGAATAGAATGCAGTTTTCACTCAGATGAAAGACGTATGCTTTCCTTCTTAAGAAGTGTTTCCAAAAACACTCACAGAGTGAATCTACAAAGCCTTTTTACTGACGTTGGCTTTTAAACGTGATTTCACTGGAATTTCTGTCAAATGCAAGACGCGAGATTTGTTGTTAAAGAATTGAGTATACAGACTGCAAACAAACGCTTCCCTACAAGTGAATCGCCTAACCATTCAACACAGTACTAAAAACTGAATAGAATGCAGTTTTCACTCAGATGAAAGATGTATGCTTTCCTTCATAAGAAGTGTTTTCAAAGGCATTCACAGAGTGATTCTACAAAGCCTTTTTACTGACGTTGGCTTTTAATCGTGATTTCACTGGAATTTCTGTAAAACACAAGATGCGCGATTTGCTGTTAAAGAATTGAGTATACAGAATGCAAACAAAGCTTCCCTACAAGTGAATCCCCTAACCATTCAACACAGTACTAAAAACTGAATAGAATGCACTTTTCACTCAGATGAAAGACATATGCTTTCCTGCTTAAGAAGTGTTTTCAAAGACATTCACAGAGTGATTCTACAAAGCCTTTTTACTGGCGTTGGCTTTTAAACGTGATTTCACTGGAATTTCTGTCAAATGCAAGACAGGAGGTTTGCTGTTAAAGAATTGAGTATACAGAATGCAAACAAACGCTTCCCACCAGGTGAATCGCCTAACCATTCAACACAGTTCTAATAACTGAATAGAATGCAGTTTTCACTCAGATGAAAGACGTATGCTTTCCTTCTTAAGAAGTGTTTCCAAAAACACTCACAGAGTGAATCTACAAAGCCTTTTTACTGACGTTGGCTTTTAAATGTGATTTCACTGGAATTTCTGTCAAATGCAAGACGCGAGATTTGTTGTTAAAGAATTGAGTATACAGACTGCAAACAAACGCTTCCCTACAAGTGAATCGCCTAACCATTCAACACAGTACTAAAAACTGAATAGAATGCAGTTTTCACTCAGATGAAAGATGTATGCTTTCCTTTTTAAGAAGTGTTTTCAAAGACATTCACAGAGTGATTCTACAAAGCCTTTTTAATGACGTTGGCTTTTAAACGTGATTTCACTGGAATTTCTGTCAAACACAAGATGCGCGATTTGCTGTTCAAGAATTGAGTATACAGAATGCAAACAAACGCTTCCCTACAAGTGAATCCCCTAACCATTCAACACAGTACTAAAAACTGAATATAATGCACTTTTCACTCAGATGAAAGACGTATGCTTTCCTTCTTAAGAAGTGTTTTCAAAGACATTCACAGAGTGATTCTACAAAGCCTTTTTCCTGGCATTAGCTTTTAAATGTGATTTCACTGGAATTTCTGTCAAACGCAAGACGCGAGATTTGCTGTTAAAGAATAGAGTATACAGAATGCAAACAACCGCTTCCCTACAAGTGAATCGCCTAACCATTCAACACAGTACTAAAAACTGAATAGATGGAGTTTTCACTCAGATGAAAGATGTATGCTTTCCTTCTTAAGAAGTGTTTTCAAAGACATTCACAGAGTGATTCTACAAAGCCTTTTTACTGACGTTGGCTTTTAAACGTGATTTCACTGGAATTTCTGTAAAACACAAGATGCGCGATTTGATGTTAAAGAATTGAGTATCCAGAATGCAAACAAACGCTTCCCTACAAGTGAATCCCCTAACCATTCAACACAGTACTAAAAACTGAATGGAATGCACTTTTCACTCAGATGAAAGACGTATGATTTCCTTCTTAACAAGTGTTTTCAAAGACATTCACAGAGTGATTCTACAAAGCCTTTTTACTGGCATTGGCTTTTAAACGTGATTTCACTGGAATTTCTGTCAAATGCAAGACACGAGGTTTGCTGTTAAAGAATTGAGTATACAGAATGCAAACAAATGCTTCCCACCAAGTGAATCGCCTAACCATTCAACACAGTTCTAATAACTGAATAGAATGCAGTTTTCACTCAGATGAAAGACGTATGCTTTCCTTCTTAAGAAGTGTTTCCAAAAACACTCACAGAGTGAATCTACAAAGCCTTTTTACTGACGTTGGCTTTTAAACGTGATTTCACTGGAATTTCTGTCAAATGCAAGACGCGAGATTTGTTGTTAAAGAATTGAGTATACAGACTGCAAACAAACGCTTCCCTACAAGTGAATCGCCTAACCATTCAACACAGTACTAAAAACTGAATAGAATGCAGTTTTCACTCAGATGAAAGATGTATGCTTTCCTTCATAAGAAGTGTTTTCAAAGGCATTCACAGAGTGATTCTACAAAGCCTTTTTACTGACGTTGGCTTTTAATCGTGATTTCACTGGAATTTCTGTAAAACACAAGATGCGCGATTTGCTGTTAAAGAATTGAGTATACAGAATGCAAACAAAGCTTCCCTACAAGTGAATCCCCTAACCATTCAACACAGTACTAAAAACTGAATAGAATGCACTTTTCACTCAGATGAAAGACATATGCTTTCCTGCTTAAGAAGTGTTTTCAAAGACATTCACAGAGTGATTCTACAAAGCCTTTTTACTGGCGTTGGCTTTTAAACGTGATTTCACTGGAATTTCTGTCAAATGCAAGACACGAGGTTTGCTGTTAAAGAATTGAGTATACAGAATGCAAACAAACGCTTCCCACCAGGTGAATCGCCTAACCATTCAACACAGTTCTAATAACTGAATAGAATGCAGTTTTCACTCAGATGAAAGACGTATGCTTTCCTTCTTAAGAAGTGTTTCCAAAAACACTCACAGAGTGAATCTACAAAGCCTTTTTACTGACGTTGGCTTTTAAATGTGATTTCACTGGAATTTCTGTCAAATGCAAGACGCGAGATTTGTTGTTAAAGAATTGAGTATACAGACTGCAAACAAACGCTTCCCTACAAGTGAATCGCCTAACCATTCAACACAGTACTAAAAACTGAATAGAATGCAGTTTTCACTCAGATGAAAGATGTATGCTTTCCTTCATAAGAAGTGTTTTCAAAGGCATTCACAGAGTGATTCTACAAAGCCTTTTTACTGACGTTGGCTTTTAAACGTGATTTCACTGGAATTTCTGTAAAACACAAGATGTGCGATTTGCTGTTAAAGAATTGAGTATACAGAATGCAAACAAAGCTTCCCTACAAGTGAATCCCCTAACCATTCAACACAGTACTAAAAACTGAATAGAATGCACTTTTCACTCAGATGAAAGACGTATGCTTTCCTGCTTAAGAAGTGTTTTCAAAGACATTCACAGAGTGATTCTACAAAGCATTTTTACTGGCGTTGGCTTTTAAACATGATTTCACTGGAATTTCTGTCAAACGCAAGACGCGAGATTTGCTGTTAAACAATTGAGTATACAGAATGCAAACAAAGGCTTCCTTACAAGTGAATCCCCTAACCATTCAACACAGTACTAAAAACTGAATAGAATGCAGTTTTCACTCAGATGAAAGACGTATGCTTTCCTTCTTAAGAAGTGTTTTCAAAGACATTCACAGAGTGATTCTACAAAGCCTTTTTACTGGTGTTGGCTTTTAAACGTGATTTCACTGGTATTTCTGTCAAACGCAAGACGCGAGATTTGCTGTTAAAGAATAGAGTATACAGAATGCAAACAACCGCTTCCCTACAAGTGAATCGCCTAACCATTCAACACAGTACTAAAAACTGAATAGATGGAGTTTTCACTCAGATGAAAGATGTATGCTTTCCTTCTTAAGAAGTGTTTTCAAAGACATTCACAGAGTGATTCTACAAAGCCTTTTTACTGACGTTGGCTTCTAAACGTGATTTCACTGGAATTTCTGTAAAACACAAGATGCGCGATTTGATGTTAAAGAATTGAGTATCCAGAATGCAAACAAACGCTTCCCTACAAGTGAATCCCCTAACCATTCAACACAGTACTAAAAACTGAATGGAATGCACTTTTCACTCAGATGAAAGACGTATGATTTCCTTCTTAACAAGTGTTTTCAAAGACATTCACAGAGTGATTCTACAAAGCCTTTTTACTGGCATTGGCTTTTAAACGTGATTTCACTGGAATTTCTGTCAAATGCAAGACACGAGGTTTGCTGTTAAAGAATTGAGTATACAGAATGCAAACAAACGCTTCCCACCAAGTGAATCGCCTAACCATTCAACACAGTTCTAATAACTGAATAGAATGCAGTTTTCACTCAGATGAAAGACGTATGCTTTCCTTCTTAAGAAGTGTTTCCAAAAACACTCACAGAGTGAATCTACAAAGCCTTTTTACTGACGTTGGCTTTTAAACGTGATTTCACTGGAATTTCTGTCAAATGCAAGACGCGAGATTTGTTGTTAAAGAATTGAGTATACAGACTGCAAACAAACGCTTCCCTACAAGTGAATCGCCTAACCATTCAACACAGTACTAAAAACTGAATAGAATGCAGTTTTCACTCAGATGAAAGATGTATGCTTTCCTTCATAAGAAGTGTTTTCAAAGGCATTCACAGAGTGATTCTACAAAGCCTTTTTACTGACGTTGGCTTTTAATCGTGATTTCACTGGAATTTCTGTAAAACACAAGATGCGCGATTTGCTGTTAAAGAATTGAGTATACAGAATGCAAACAAAGCTTCCCTACAAGTGAATCCCCTAACCATTCAACACAGTACTAAAAACTGAATAGAATGCACTTTTCACTCAGATGAAAGACATATGCTTTCCTGCTTAAGAAGTGTTTTCAAAGACATTCACAGAGTGATTCTACAAAGCCTTTTTACTGGCGTTGGCTTTTAAACGTGATTTCACTGGAATTTCTGTCAAATGCAAGACAGGAGGTTTGCTGTTAAAGAATTGAGTATACAGAATGCAAACAAACGCTTCCCACCAGGTGAATCGCCTAACCATTCAACACAGTTCTAATAACTGAATAGAATGCAGTTTTCACTCAGATGAAAGACGTATGCTTTCCTTCTTAAGAAGTGTTTCCAAAAACACTCACAGAGTGAATCTACAAAGCCTTTTTACTGACGTTGGCTTTTAAATGTGATTTCACTGGAATTTCTGTCAAATGCAAGACGCGAGATTTGTTGTTAAAGAATTGAGTATACAGACTGCAAACAAACGCTTCCCTACAAGTGAATCGCCTAACCATTCAACACAGTACTAAAAACTGAATAGAATGCAGTTTTCACTCAGATGAAAGATGTATGCTTTCCTTCATAAGGAGTGTTTTCAAAGGCATTCACAGAGTGATTCTACAAAGCCTTTTTACTGACGTTGGCTTTTAAACGTGATTTCACTGGAATTTCTGTAAAACACAAGATGTGCGATTTGCTGTTAAAGAATTGAGTATACAGAATGCAAACAAAGCTTCCCTACAAGTGAATCCCCTAACCATTCAACACAGTACTAAAAACTGAATAGAATGCACTTTTCACTCAGATGAAAGACGTATGCTTTCCTGCTTAAGAAGTGTTTTCAAAGACATTCACAGAGTGATTCTACAAAGCATTTTTACTGGCGTTGGCTTTTAAACATGATTTCACTGGAATTTCTGTCAAACGCAAGACGCGAGATTTGCTGTTAAACAATTGAGTATACAGAATGCAAACAACGGCTTCCTTACAAGTGAATCCCCTAACCATTCAACACAGTACTAAAAACTGAATAGAATGCAGTTTTCACTCAGATGAAAGACGTATGCTTTCCTTCTTAAGAAGTGTTTTCAAAGACATTCACAGAGTGATTCTACAAAGCCTTTTTACTGGTGTTGGCTTTTAAACGTGATTTCACTGGTATTTCTGTCAAACGCAAGATGCGAGATTTGCTGTTAAAGAATTGAGTATACAGAATGCAAACAAACGGTTCCCTACAAGTGAATCGCCTAACCATTCAACACAGTACTAAAACCTGAATAGAATGCAGTTTTCACTCAGATGAAAGACGTACGCTTTCCTTCTTAAGAAGTGTTTTCAAAGACATTCACAGAGTGATTCTACAAAGCCTTTTTACTGATGTTGGCTTTTAAATGTAATTTCACTGGAATTTCTGTCAAATGCAAGACACGAGGTTTGCTGTTAAAGAATTGAGTATACAGAATGCAAACAAACGCTTCCCACCAAGTGAATCGCCTAACCATTCAACACAGTTCTAATAACTGAATAGAATGCAGTTTTCACTCAGATGAAAGACGTATGCTTTCCTTCTAAGAAGTGTTTCCAAAAACACTCACAGAGTGAATCTACAAAGCCTTTTTACTGAAGTTGGCTTTTAAATGTGATTTCACTGGAATTTCAGTCAAATGCAAGACGCGAGATTTGTTGTTAAAGAATTGAGTATACAGAATGCAAACAAATGCTTCCCTATAAGTGAATCGCCTAACCATTCAACACAGTACTGAAAACTGAATAGAATGCAGTTTTCACTCAGATGAAAGACGTATGCTTTCCTTCTTAAGAAGTGTTTTCCAAGACATTCACAGAGTGATTCAAAAAAGCCTTTTTACTGACATTGGCTTTTAAACGTGATTTCACTGGAATTTCTGTGAAATGCAAGATGCGCGATTTGCTGTTAAAGAATTGAGTATACAGAGTGGAAACAAACGCTTCCCTACAAGTGAATCTCCTAACCATTCAACACAGTAATAAAAACTGAATAGAATGCAGTTTTCACTCAGATGAAAGACGTATGATTTCCTTTTTAAGAAGTGTTTTCAAAGACATTCACAGAGTGATTCTACAAAGCCTTTTTACTGGTGTTAGCTTTTAAACGTGATTTCACTGGAATTTCTGTCAAACGCAAGATGCGAGATTTGCTGTTAAAGAATTGAGTATACAGAATGCAAACAAACGCTTCCCTACAAGTGAAACGCCTAACCATTCAACACAGTACTAAAAACTGAATAGAATGCAGTTTTCACTCAGATGAAAGATGTATGCTTTCCTTCATAAGAAGTGTTTTCAAAGGCATTCACAGAGTGATTCTACAAAGCCTTTTTACTGACGTTGGCTTTTAAACGTGATTTCACTGGAATTTCTGTCAAACGCAAGACGCGAGATTTGCTATTAAAGAATTGAGCATACAGAATGCAAACAAACGCTTCCCTACAAGTGAATCCCCTAACCATTCAACACAGTACTAAAAACTGAATATAATGCACTTTTCACTCAGATGAAAGACGTATGCTTTCCTTCTTAAGAAGTGTTTTCAAAGACATTCACAGAGTGATTCTACAAAGCCTTTTTCCTGGCATTAGCTTTTAAATGTGATTTCACTGGAATTTCTGTCAAACGCAAGACGCGAGATTTGCTGTTAAAGAATTGAGTATACAGAATGCAAACAAAGGCTTCCCTACAAGTGAATCGCCTAACCATTCAACACAGTACTAAAAACTGAATAGATGGAGTTTTCACTCAGATGAAAGATGTATGCTTTCCTTCTTAAGAAGTGTTTTCAAAGACATTCACAGAGTGATTCTACAAAGCCTTTTTACTGACGTTGGCTTTTAAACGTGATTTCACTGGAATTTCTGTAAAACACAAGATGCGCGATTTGATGTTAAAGAATTGAGTATCCAGAATGCAAACAAACGCTTCCCTACAAGTGAATCCCCTAACCATTCAACACAGTACTAAAAACTGAATGGAATGCACTTTTCACTCAGATGAAAGACGTATGATTTCCTTCTTAACAAGTGTTTTCAAAGACATTCACAGAGTGATTCTACAAAGCCTTTTTACTGGCATTGGCTTTTAAACGTGATTTCACTGGAATTTCTGTCAAATGCAAGGCACGAGGTTTGCTGTTAAAGAATTGAGTATACAGAATGCAAACAAACGCTTCCCACCAAGTGAATCGCCTAACCATTGAACACAGTTCTAATAACTGAATAGAATGCAGTTTTCACTCAGATGAAAGACGTATGCTTTCCTTCTTAAGAAGTGTTTCCAAAAACACTCACAGAGTGAATCTACAAAGCCTTTTTACTGACGTTGGCTTTTAAACGTGATTTCACTGGAATTTCTGTCAAATGCAAGATGCGAGATTTGTTGTTAAAGAATTGAGTATACAGACTGCAAACAAACGCTTCCGTACAAGTGAATCGCCTAACCATTCAACACAGTACTAAAAACTGAATAGAATGCAGTTTTCACTCAGATGAAAGATGTATGCTTTCCTTCATAAGAAGTGTTTTCAAAGGCATTCACAGAGTGATTCTACAAAGCCTTTTTACTGACGTTGGCTTTTAATCGTGATTTCACTGGAATTTCTGTAAAACACAAGATGCGCGATTTGCTGTTAAAGAATTGAGTATACAGAATGCAAACAAAGCTTCCCTACAAGTGAATCCCCTAACCATTCAACACAGTACTAAAAACTGAATAGAATGCACTTTTCACTCAGATGAAAGACGTATGCTTTCCTGCTTAAGAAGTGTTTTCAAAGACATTCACAGAGTGATTCTACAAAGCCTTTTTACTGGCGTTGGCTTTTAAACGTGATTTCACTGGAATTTCTGTCAAATGCAAGACACGAGGTTTGCTGTTAAAGAATTGAGTATACAGAATGGAAACAAACGCTTCCCACCAAGTGAATCGCCTAACCATTCAACACAGTTCTAATAACTGAATAGAATGCAGTTTTCACTCAGATGAAAGATGTATGCTTTCCTTCTTAAGAAGTGTTTCCAAAAACACTCACAGAGTGAATCTACAAAGCCTTTTTACTGACGTTGGCTTTTAAACGTGATTTCACTGGAATTTCTGTCAAATGCAAGACGCGAGATTTGCTGTTAAAGAATTGAGTATACAGAATGCAAACAAACGCTTCCCTACAAGTGAATCGCCTAACCATTCAACACATTACTAAAAACTGAATAGAATGAAGTTTTCACTCATATGAAAGATGTATGCTTTCCTTTTTAAGAAGTGTTTTCAAAGACATTCACAGAGTGATTCTACAAAGCCTTTTTACTGACGTTGGCTTTTAAACGTGATTTCACTGGAATTTCTGTCAAACACAAGATGCGCGATTTGCTGTTAAAGAATTGAGTATACAGAATGCAAACAAACGCTTCCCTACAAGTGAATCCCCTAACCATTCAACACAGTACTAAAAACTGAATATAATGCACTTTTCACTCAGATGAAAGACGTATGCTTTCCTTCTTAAGAAGTGTTTTCAAAGACATTCACAGAGTGATTCTACAAAGCCTTTTTCCTGGCATTAGCTTTTAAACGTGATTTCACTGGAATTTCTGTCAAACACAAGACGCGAGATTTGCTGTTAAAGAATAGAGTATACAGAATGCGAACAACCGCTTCCCTACAAGTGAATCGCCTAACCATTCAACACAGTACTAAAAACTGAATAGATGGAGTTTTCACTCAGATGAAAGATGTATGCTTTCCTTCTTAAGAAGTGTTTTCAAAGACATTCACAGAGTGATTCTACAAAGCCTTTTTACTGAAGTTGGCTTTTAAAAGTGATTTCACTGGAATTTCTGTCAAATAAAAGACACGAGGTTTGCTGTTAAAGAATTGAGTATACAGAATGCAAACAAAGGCTTCCCTCCAAGTGAATCGCCTAACCATTCAACACAGTTCTAATAAATGAATAGAATGCAGTTTTCACTCAGATGAAAGACGTATGCTTGCCTTCTTAAGAAGTGTTTCCAAAAACACTCACAGAGTGAATCTACAAAGCCTTTTTACTGACGTTGGCTTTTAAACGTGATTTCACTGGAATTTCTGTCAAATGCAAGACGCGAGATTTGCTGTTAAAGAATTGAGTATACAGAATGCAAACAAAAGCTTCCCTACAAGTGAATCGCCTAACCATTCAACACAGTACTAAAAACTGAATAGAATGCAGTTTTCACTCAGATGAAAGACGTATGCTTTCCTTCTTAAGAAGTGTTTTCAAAGGCATTCACAGAGTGATTCTACAAAGCCTTTTTACTGACGTTGGCTTTTAAACGTGATTTCAATGGAATTTCTGTAAAACACAAGATGCGCGATTTGATGTTAAAGAATTGAGTATCCAGAATGCAAACAAACGCTTCCCTACAAGTGAATCCCCTAACCATTCAACACAGTACTGAAAACTGAATGGAATGCACTTTTCACTCAGATGAAAGACGTATGCTTTCCTTCTTAACAAGTGTTTTCAAAGACATTCACAGAGTGATTCTACAAAGCCTTATTACTGGCATTGGCTTTTAAACGTGATTTCACTGGAATTTCTGTCAAATGCAAGACACGAGGTTTGCTGTTAAAGAATTGAGTATACAGAATGCAAACAAACGCTTCCCAACAAGTGAATCGCCTAACCATTCAACACAGTTCTAATAACTGAATACAATGCAGTTTTCACTCAGATGAAAGACGTATGCTTTCCTTCTTAAGAAGTGTTTCCAAAAACACTCACAGAGTGAATCTACAAAGCCTTTTTACTGACGTTGGCTTTTAAACGTGATTTCACTGGAATTTCTGTCAAATGCAAGACTCGAGATTTGCTGTTAAAGAATTGAGTATACAGACTGCAAACAAACGCTTCCCTACAAGTGAATCGCCTAACCATTCAACACAGTACTAAAAACTGAATAGAATGCAGTTTTCACTCAGATGAAAGATGTATGCTTTCCTTCATAAGAAGTGTTTTCAAAGGCATTCACAGAGTGATTCTACAAAGCCTTTTTACTGACGTTGGCTTTTAAACGTGATTTCACTGGAATTTCTGTAAAACACAAGATGCGCGATTTGCTGTTAAAGAATTGAGTATACAGAATGCAAACAAACGCTTCCCTATAAGTGAATCCCCTAACCATTCAACACAGTACTAAAAACTGAATAGAATGCACTTTTCACTCAGATGAAAGACGTATGCTTTCCTGCTTAAGAAGTGTTTTCAAAGACATTCACAGAGTGATTCTATAAAGCCTTTTTACTGGCGTTGGCTTTTAAACGTGATTTCACTGGTATTTCTGTCAAACGCAAGATGCGAGATTTGCTGTTAAAGAATTGAGTATACAGAATGCAAACAAACGGTTCCCTACAAGTGAATCGCCTAACCATTCAACACAGTACTAAAACCTGAATAGAATGCAGTTTTTACTCAGATGAAAGACGTACGCTTTCCTTCTTAAGAAGTGTTTTCAAAGACATTCACAGAGTGATTCTACAAAGCCTTTTTACTGACGTTGGCTTTTAAATGTAATTTCACTGGAATTTCTGTCAAATGCAAGACGCGAGATTTGCTGTTAAAGAATAGAGTATACAGAATGCGAACAACCGCTTCCCTACAAGTGAATCGCCTAACCATGCAACACAGTACTAAAAACTGAATAGATGGAGTTTTCACTCAGATGAAAGATGTATGCTTTCCTTCTTAAGAAGTGTTTTCAAAGACATTCACAGAGTGATTCTACAAAGCCTTTTTACTGACGTTGGCTTTTAAACGTGATTTCACTGAAATTTCTGTCAAACGCAAGATGCGAGATTTGCTGTTAAAAAACTGAGTATACAGAATGCAAACAAACGCTTCCCTACAAGTGAAACGCCTAACCATTCAACACAGTACTAAAAACTGAATAGAATGCAGTTTTCACTCAGATGAAAGATGTATGCTTTCCTTCATAAGAAGTGTTTTCAAAGGCATTCACAGAGTGATTCTACAAAGCCTTTTTACTGACGTTGGCTTTTAAACGTGATTTCACTGGAATTTCTGTAAAACACAAGATGCGCGATTTGCTGTTAAAGAATTGAGTATACAGAATGCAAACAAACGCTTCCCTATAAGTGAATCGCCTAACCATTCAACACAGTTCTAATAAATGAATAGAATGCAGTTTTCACTCAGATGAAAGACGTATGCTTGCCTTCTTAAGAAGTGTTTCCAAAAACACTCACAGAGTGAATCTAAAAAGCCTTTTTACTGACGTTGGCTTTTAGACGTGATTTCACTGGAATTTCTGTCAAATGCAAGACGCGAGATTTGCTGTTAAAGAATTGAGTATACAGAATGCAAACAAAAGCTTCCCTACAAGTGAATCGCCTAACCATTCAACACAGTACTAAAAACTGAATAGAATGCAGTTTTCACTCAGATGAAAGACGTATGCTTTCCTTCTTAAGAAGTGTTTTCAAAGGCATTCACAGAGTGATTCTACAAAGCCTTTTTACTGACGTTGGCTTTTAAACGTGATTTCACTGGAATTTCTGTAAAACACAAGATGCGCGATTTGATGTTAAAGAATTGAGTATCCAGAATGCAAACAAACGCTTCCCTACAAGTGAATCCCCTAACCATTCAACACAGTACTGAAAACTGAATGGAATGCACTTTTCACTAAGATGAAAAACGTATGCTTTCCTTCTTAACAAGTGTTTTCAAAGACATTCACAGAGTGATTCTACAAAGCCTTTTTACTGGCATTGGCTTTTAAACGTGATTTCACTGGAATTTCTGTCAAATGCAAGACACGAGGTTTGCTGTTAAAGAATTGAGTATACAGAATGCAAACAAACGCTTCCCACCAAGTGAATCGCCTAACCATTCAACACAGTTCTAATAACTGAATAGAATGCAGTTTTCACTCAGATGAAAGACGTATGCTTTCCTTCTTAAGAAGTGTTTCCAAAAACACTCACAGAGTGAATCTACAAAGCCTTTTTACTGACGTTGGCTTTTAAACGTGATTTCACTGGAATTTCTGTCAAATGCAAGACGCGAGATTTTCTCTTAAAGAATTGAGTATACAGACTGCAAACAAATGCTTCCCTACAAGTGAATCGCCTATCCATTCAACACAGTACTAAAAACTGAATAGAATGCAGTTTTCACTCAGATGAAAGATTTATGCTTTCCTTCATAAGAAGTGTTTTCAAAGGCATTCACAGAGTGATTCTACAAAGCCTTTTTACTGACGTTGGCTTTTAAACGTGATTTCACTGGAATTTCTGTCAAACGCAAGACGCGAGATTTGCTGTTAAAGAATAGAGTATACAGAATGCGAACAACCGCTTCCCTATAAGTGAATCGCCTAACCATTCAACACAGTACTAAAAACTGAATAGATGGAGTTTTCACTCAGATGAAAGATGTATGCTTTCCTTCTTAAGAAGTGTTTTCAAAGACATTCACAGAGTGATTCTACAAAGCCTTTTTACTGACGTTGGCTTTTAAACGTGATTTCACTGGAATTTCTGTAAAACACAAGATGCGCGATTTGATGTTAAAGAATTGAGTATCCAGAATGCAAACAAACGCTTCCCTACAAGTGAATCCCCTAACCATTCAACACAGTACTAAAAACTGAATGGAATGCACTTTTCACTCAGATGAA
Organism: Phyllotis vaccarum; assembly: GCA_033318265.1. Lineage (NCBI taxonomy): Eukaryota > Metazoa > Chordata > Mammalia > Rodentia > Cricetidae > Phyllotis > Phyllotis vaccarum. The sequence goes on from JARWLC010000009.1 coordinate 167,637,430, forward strand.
AGACGTATGCTTTCCTTCTTAACAAGTGTTTTCAAAGACATTCACAGAGTGATTCTACAAAGCCTTTTTACTGGCATTGGCTTTTAAACGTGATTTCACTGGAATTTCTGTCAAATGCAAGAGACGAGGTTTGCTGTTAAAGAATTGAGTATACAGAATGCAAACAAACGCTTCCCACCAAGTGAATCGCCTAACCATTCAACACAGTTCTAATAACTGAATAGAATGCAGTTTTCACTCAGATGAAAGACGTATGCTTTCCTTCTTAAGAAGTGTTTTGAAAGACATTCACAGAGTGATTCTACAAAGCCTTTTTACTGATGTTGGCTTTTAAATGTGATTTCACTGAAATTTCTGTCAAACGCAAGATGCAAGATTTGCTGTTAAAAAACTGAGTATACAGAATGCAAACAAACGCTTCCCTACAAGTGAAACACCTAACCCTTCAACAAAGTACTAAAAATTGAATAGAATGCAGTTTTCACTCAGATGAAAGATGTATGCTTTCCTTCTTAAGAAGTGTTTTCAAAGACATTCACAGAGTGATTCAACAAAGCCTTTTTACAGACATTGGCTTTTAAACGTGATTTCACAGGAATTTCTGTGAAATGCAAGATGCGCGATTTGCTGTTAAAGAATTGAGTATACAGAGTGGAAACAAACGCTTCCCTACAAGGGAATCGCCTAAACATTCAACACAGTACTAAAAACTGAATAGAATGCAGTTTTCACTCAGTTGAAAGACGTGTTCTTTCCTTCTTAAGAAGTGTTTTCAAAGGCATTCACAGAGTGATTCTACAAAGCCTTTTTACTGGCGTTGGCTTTTAAACGTGATTTCACTGGAATTTCTGTCAAACACCAGACGTTAGTTTTGCTGTTAAAGAATTGAGTATACAGAATGCAAACAAACGCTTCCCTACAAGGGAATCGCCTAACCATTCAACACAGTACTAAAAATTGAATAGAATGCAGTTTTCACTCAGATGAAAGACGTATGCTTTCCTTCTTAAAAAGTGTTTTCAAAGACATTCACAGAGTGATTCTACAAAGCCTTTTTACTGACGTTGGCTTTTAAACGTGATTTCACTGGAATTTCTGTCAAACGCACGACGCGAGATTTGCTGTTAAAGAATTGAGTATACAGAATGCAAACAAACGCTTCCCTACAAGTGCATCGCCTTACCATTCAACACAGTTCGAAAAACTGAGTAGAATGCAGTTTTCACTCAGAAGAAAGACGTATGCTTTCTATCTTAAGAAGTGTTTTCAAAGACATTCACAGCGTGATTCTACAAAGCCTTTTTTCTGGCATTTGCTTTTAAACGTTATTTCACAGGAATTTCTGTCAAACACAAGACGCGAGATTTGCTGTTAAAGAATTGAGTATACAGAATGCAAACAAACGCTTCCCTACAAGTGAATCACCTAACCCTTCAACAAAGTACTAAAAACTGAATAGAATGCAGTTTTCACTCAGATGAAAGACGTATGCTTTCCTTCTTAAGAAGTGTTTTCAAAGACATTCACAGAGTGATTCTACAAAGCCTTTTTACTGACGTTGGCTTTTAAACGTGATTTCACTGAAATTTCTGTCAAACGCAAGATGCGAGATTTCCTGTTGAAAAACTGAGTATAGGGAATGCAAACAAACGCTTCCCTACAAGTGAATCACCTAACCCTTCAACAAAGTACTAAAAACTGAATAGAATGCTGTTTTCACTCAGATGAAAGACGTATGTTTTCCTTCTTAAGAAGTGTTTTTAAAGACATTCACAGAGTGATTCTACAAAGCCTTTTGCTTTTAAACGTGATTTCACTGGAATTTCTGTGAAATGCAAGATGCGCGATTTGCTGTTAAAGAATTGAGTATACAGAATGCAACCAAATGCTTCCCTACAAGGGAATCGCCTAAACATTCAACACAGCACTAAAAACTGAATAGAATGCAGTTTTCTCTCAGATGAAAGACGTGTTCTTTCCTTCTTAAGAAGTGTTTTCAAAGGCATTCACAGAGTGATTCTACAAAGCCTTTTTACTGGCGTTGGCTTTTAAACGTGATTTCACTGGAATTTCTGTCAAATGCAAGACATGAGGTTTGCTGTTAAAGAATTGAGTATACAGAATGCAAACAAACGCTTCCCACCAAGTGATTCGCCTAACCATTCAACACAGTTCTAATAACTGAATAGAATGCAGTTTTCACTCAGAAGAAAGACGTATGCTTTCCTTCTTAAGAAGTGTTTCCAAAAACACTCACAGAGTGAATCTACAAAGCCTTTTTTACTGAAGTTGGCTTTTAAATGTGATTTCACTGGAATTTCAGTCAAATGCAAGACGCGAGATTTGCTGTTAAAGAATTGAGTATACAGAATGCAAACAAATGCTTCCCTATAAGTGAATCGCCTAACCATTCAACACAGTACTGAAAACTGAATAGAATGCAGTTTTCACTCAGATGAAAGACGTATGCTTTCCTTCTTAAGAAGTGTTTTCAAAGACATTCACAGAGTGATTCTACAAAGCCTTTTTACTGACGTTGGCTTTTAAACGTGATTTCACTGGAATTTCTGTAAAACACAAGATGCGCGATTTGCTGTTAAAGAATTGAGTATACAGAATGCAAACAAACGCTTCCCTACAAGTGAATCCCCTAACCATTCAACACAGTACTAAAAACTTAATAGAATGCAGTTTTCACTCAGATGAAAGACGTATGCTTTCCTTCTTAACAAGTGTTTTCAAAGACATTCACAAAGTGATTCTACAAAGCCTTTTTACTGGCATTGGCTTTTAAACGTGATTTCACTGGAATTTCTGTCAAACGCAAGAAGCGAGATTTGCTGTTAAAGAATAGAGTATACAGAATGCGAACAAACGCTTCCCGACAAGTGAATCGCCTAACCATTCAACACAGTACTAAAAACTGAATAGAATGCAGTTTAAACTCAGATGAAAGACGTATGGTTTCTTTCTTAAGAAGTGTTTTCAAAGACATTCACAGAGTGATTCTACAAAGCCTTTTGCTTTTAAATGTGATTTCACTGGAATTTCTGTGAAATGCAAGATGCACGATTTGCTGTTAAAGAATTGAGTATACAGAATGCAACCAAATGCTTCCCTACAAGGGAATCGCCTAACCATTCAACACAGTACTAAAAACTGAATAGAATGCAGTTTTCACTCAGATGAAAGACATATGCTTTCCTTCTTAAGAAGTGTATTCAAAGACATTCACAGAGTGATTCTACAAAGGCTTTTTACTGACGTTGGCTTTTAAACGTGATTTCACTGGAATTTCTGTCAAACGCACGACGCGAGATTTGCTGTTAAAGAATTGAGTATACAGAATGCAAACAAACGCTTCCCTACAAGTGAATCGCCTTACCATTCAACACAGTTCCAAAAACTGAGTAGAATGCAGTTTTCACTCAGAAGAAAGACGTATGCTTTCTATCTTAAGAAGTGTTTTCAAAGACATTCACAGCGTGATTCTACAAAGCCTTTTTACTGGCATTGGCTTTTAAACGTTATTTCACTGGAATTTCTGTCAAACACAAAACGCGAGATTTGCTGTTAAAGAATTGAGTATACAGAATGCAAACAAAGGCTTCCCTACAAGTGAATCCCCTAACCATTCAACACAGTACTAAAAACTTAATAGAATGCAGTTTTCACTCAGATGAAAGACGTATGCTTTCCTTCTTAACAAGTGTTTTCAAAGACATTCACAAAGTGATTCTACAAAGCCTTTTTACTGGCATTGGCTTTTAAACGTGATTTCACTGGAATTTCTGTCAAACGCAAGAAGCGAGATTTGCTGTTAAAGAATAGAGTATACAGAATGCGAACAACCGCTTCCCTATAAGTGAATCGCCTAACCATTCAACACAGTACTAAAAACTGAATAGATGGAGTTTTCACTCAGATGAAAGATGTATGCTTTCCTTCTTAAGAAGTGTTTTCAAAGACATTCACAGAGTGAATCTACAAAGCCTTTTTACTGACGTTGGCTTTTAAACGTGATTTCACTGGAATTTCTGTCAAATGCAAGACGCGAGATTTGCTGTTAAAGAATTGAGTATACAGAATGCAAACAAAAGCTTCCCTACAAGTGAATCGCCTAACCATTCAACACAGTACTAAAAACTGAATAGAATGCAGTTTTCACTCAGATGAAAGACGTATGCTTTCCTTCTTAAGAAGTGTTTTCAAAGGCATTCACAGAGTGATTCTACAAAGCCTTTTTACTGACGTTGGCTTTTAAACGTGATTTCACTGGAATTTCTGTAAAACACAAGATGCGCGATTTGATGTTAAAGAATTGAGTATCCAGAATGCAAACAAACGCTTCCCTACAAGCGAATCCCCTAACCATTCAACACAGTACTAAAAACTGAATGGAATGCACTTTTCACTCAGATGAAAGACGTATGCTTTCCTTCTTAACAAGTGTTTTCAAAGACATTCACAGAGTGATTCTACAAAGCCTTTTTACTGGCATTGGCTTTTAAATGTGATTTCACTGGAATTTCTGTCAAATGCAAGAGACGAGGTTTGCTGTTAAAGAATTGAGTATACAGAATGCAAACAAACGCTTCCCACCAAGTGAATCGCCTAACCATTCAACACAGTTCTAATAACTGAATAGAATGCAGTTTTCACTCAGATGAAAGACGTATGCTTTCCTTCTTAAGAAGTGTTTTGAAAGACATTCACAGAGTGATTCTACAAAGCCTTTTTACTGACGTTGGCTTTTAAACGTGATTTCACTGAAATTTCTGTCAAACGCAAGATGCAAGATTTGCTGTTAAAAAACTGAGTATACAGAATGCAAACAAACGCTTCCCTACAAGTGAAACACCTAACCCTTCAACAAAGTACTAAAAATTGAATAGAATGCAGTTTTCACTCAGATGAAAGATGTATGCTTTCCTTCTTAAGAAGTGTTTTCAAAGACATTCACAGAGTGATTCAACAAAGCCTTTTTACAGACATTGGCTTTTAAACGTGATTTCACAGGAATTTCTGTGAAATGCAAGATGCGCGATTTGCTGTTAAAGAATTGAGTATACAGAGTGGAAACAAACGCTTCCCTACAAGGGAATCGCCTAAACATTCAACACAGTACTAAAAACTGAATAGAATGCAGTTTTCACTCAGTTGAAAGACGTGTTCTTTCCTTCTTAAGAAGTGTTTTCAAAGGCATTCACAGAGTGATTCTACAAAGCCTTTTTACTGGCGTTGGCTTTTAAACGTGATTTCACTGGAATTTCTGTCAAACACCAGACGCTAGTTTTGCTGTTAAAGAATTGAGTATACAGAATGCAAACAAACGCTTCCCTACAAGGGAATCGCCTAACCATTCAACACAGTACTAAAAATTGAATAGAATGCAGTTTTCACTCAGATGAAAGACGTATGCTTTCCTTCTTAAAAAGTGTTTTCAAAGACATTCACAGAGTGATTCTACAAAGCCTTTTTACTGACGTTGGCTTTTAAACGTGATTTCACTGGAATTTCTGTCAAATGCACGACGCGAGATTTGCTGTTAAAGAATTGAGTATACAGAATGCAAACAAACGCTTCCCTACAAGTGCATCTCCTTACCATTCAACACAGTTCGAAAAACTGAGTAGAATGCAGTTTTCACTCAGAAGAAAGACGTATGCTTTCTATCTTAAGAAGTGTTTTCAAAGACATTCACAGCGTGATTCTACAAAGCCTTTTTTCTGGCATTTGCTTTTAAACGTTATTTCACAGGAATTTCTGTCAAACACAAGACGCGAGATTTGCTGTTAAAGAATTGAGTATACAGAATGCAAACAAACGCTTCCCTACAAGTGAATCACCTAACCCTTCAACAAAGTACTAAAAACTGAATAGAATGCAGTTTTCACTCAGATGAAAGACGTATGCTTTCCTTCTTAAGAAGTGTTTTCAAAGACATTCACAGAGTGATTCTACAAAGCCTTTTTACTGACGTTGGCTTTTAAACGTGATTTCACTGAAATTTCTGTCAAACGCAAGATGCGAGATTTCCTGTTGAAAAACTGAGTATACGGAATGCAAACAAACGCTTCCCTACAAGTGAATCACCTAACCCTTCAACAAAGTACTAAAAACTGAATAGAATGCTGTTTTCACTCAGATGAAAGACGTATGTTTTCCTTCTTAAGAAGTGTTTTTAAAGACATTCACAGAGTGATTCTACAAAGCCTTTTGCTTTTAAACGTGATTTCACTGGAATTTCTGTGAAATGCAAGATGCGCGATTTGCTGTTAAAGAATTGAGTATACAGAATGCAACCAAATGCTTCCCTACAAGGGAATCGCCTAAACATTCAACACAGAACTAAAAACTGAATAGAATGCAGTTTTCTCTCAGATGAAAGACGTGTTCTTTCCTTCTTAAGAAGTGTTTTCAAAGGCATTCACAGAGTGATTCTACAAAGCCTTTTTACTGGCGTTGGCTTTTAAACGTGATTTCACTGGAATTTCTGTCAAATGCAAGACATGAGGTTTGCTGTTAAAGAATTGAGTATACACAATGCAAACAAACGCTTCCCACCAAGTGATTCGCCTAACCATTCAACACAGTTCTAATAACTGAATAGAATGCAGTTTTCACTCAGAAGAAAGACGTATGCTTTCCTTCTTAAGAAGTGTTTCCAAAAACACTCACAGAGTGAATCTACAAAGCCTTTTTTACTGAAGTTGGCTTTTAAATGTGATTTCACTGGAATTTCAGTCAAATGCAAGACGCGAGATTTGCTGTTAAAGAATTGAGTATACAGAATGCAAACAAATGCTTCCCTATAAGTGAATCGCCTAACCATTCAACACAGTACTGAAAACTGAATAGAATGCAGTTTTCACTCAGATGAAAGACGTATGCTTTCCTTCTTAAGAAGTGTTTTCAAAGACATTCACAGAGTGATTCTACAAAGCCTTTTTACTGACGTTGGCTTTTAAACGTGATTTCACTGGAATTTCTGTAAAACACAAGTTGCGCGATTTGCTGTTAAAGAATTGAGTATACAGAATGCAAACAAACGCTTCCCTACAAGTGAATCCCCTAACCATTCAACACAGTACTAAAAACTTAATAGAATGCAGTTTTCACTCAGATGAAAGACGTATGCTTTCCTTCTTAACAAGTGTTTTCAAAGACATTCACAAAGTGATTCTACAAAGCCTTTTTACTGGCATTGGCTTTTAAACGTGATTTCACTGGAATTTCTGTCAAACGCAAGAAGCGAGATTTGCTGTTAAAGAATAGAGTATACAGAATGCGAACAAACGCTTCCCGACAAGTGAATCGCCTAACCATTCAACACAGTACTAAAAACTGAATAGAATGCAGTTTAAACTCAGATGAAAGACGTATGGTTTCTTTCTTAAGAAGTGTTTTCAAAGACATTCACAGAGTGATTCTACAAAGCCTTTTGCTTTTAAATGTGATTTCACTGGAATTTCTGTGAAATGCAAGATGCACGATTTGCTGTTAAAGAATTGAGTATACAGAATGCAACCAAATGCTTCCCTACAAGGGAATCGCCTAAACATTCAACACAGCACTAAAAACTGAATAGAATGCAGTTTTCACTCAGATGAAAGACGTATGCTTTGCTTCTTAAGAAGTGTTTTCAAAGGCATTCACAGAGTGAATCTACAAACCCTTTTTACTGGCCTTGGCTTTTAAACGTGATTTCACTGGAATTTCTGTCAAACGCAAGACGCGAGATTTGCTGTTAAAGAATTGAGTATACAGAATGCAAACAAACGCTTCCCTACAAGTGAATCGCCTAACCATTCAACACAGTACTAAAAACTGAATAGAATGCAGTTTTCACTCAGATGAAAGACATATGCTTTCCTTCTTAAGAAGTGTATTCAAAGACATTCACAGAGTGATTCTACAAAGGCTTTTTACTGACGTTGGCTTTTAAACGTGATTTCACTGGAATTTCTGTCAAACGCACGACGCGAGATTTGCTGTTAAAGAATTGAGTATACAGAATGCAAACAAACGCTTCCCTACAAGTGAATCGCCTTACCATTCAACACAGTTCCAAAAACTGAGTAGAATGCAGTTTTCACTCAGAAGAAAGACGTATGCTTTCTATCTTAAGAAGTGTTTTCAAAGACATTCACAGCGTGATTCTACAAAGCCTTTTTACTGGCATTGGCTTTTAAACGTTATTTCACTGGAATTTCTGTCAAACACAAAACGCGAGATTTGCTGTTAAAGAATTGAGTATACAGAATGCAAACAAAGGCTTCCCTACAAGTGAATCCCCTAACCATTCAACACAGTACTAAAAACTTAATAGAATGCAGTTTTCACTCAGATGAAAGACGTATGCTTTCCTTCTTAACAAGTGTTTTCAAAGACATTCACAAAGTGATTCTACAAAGCCTTTTTACTGGCATTGGCTTTTAAACGTGATTTCACTGGAATTTCTGTCAAACGCAAGAAGCGAGATTTGCTGTTAAAGAATAGAGTATACAGAATGCGAACAAACGCTTCCCGACAAGTGAATCGCCTAACCATTCAACACAGTACTAAAAACTGAATAGAATGCAGTTTAAACTCAGATGAAAGACGTATGGTTTCTTTCTTAAGAAGTGTTTTCAAAGACATTCACAGAGTGATTCTACAAAGCCTTTTGCTTTTAAATGTGATTTCACTGGAATTTCTGTGAAATGCAAGATGCACGATTTGCTGTTAAAGAATTGAGTATACAGAATGCAACCAAATGCTTCCCTACAAGGGAATCGCCTAAACATTCAACACAGCACTAAAAACTGAATAGAATGCAGTTTTCACTCAGATGAAAGACGTATGCTTTGCTTCTTAAGAAGTGTTTTCAAAGGCATTCACAGAGTGAATCTACAAACCCTTTTTACTGGCGTTGGCTTTTAAACGTGATTTCACTGGAATTTCTGTCAAACGCAAGACGCGAGATTTGCTGTTAAAGAATTGAGTATACAGAATGCAAACAAACACTTCCCTACAAGGGAATCGCCTAACCATTCAACACAGTACTAAAAACTGAATAGAATGCAGTTTTCACTCAGATGAAAGACATATGCTTTCCTTCTTAAGAAGTGTATTCAAAGACATTCACAGAGTGATTCTACAAAGGCTTTTTACTGACGTTGGCTTTTAAACGTGATTTCACTGGAATTTCTGTCAAACGCACGACGCGAGATTTGCTGTTAAAGAATTGAGTATACAGAATGCAAACAAACGCTTCCCTACAAGTGAATCGCCTTACCATTCAACACAGTTCCAAAAACTGAGTAGAATGCAGTTTTCACTCAGAAGAAAGACGTATGCTTTCTATCTTAAGAAGTGTTTTCAAAGACATTCACAGCGTGATTCTACAAAGCCTTTTTACTGGCATTGGCTTTTAAACGTTATTTCACTGGAATTTCTGTCAAACACAAAACGCGAGATTTGCTGTTAAAGAATTGAGTATACAGAATGCAAACAAACGCTTCCCTACAAGTGAATCACCTAACCCTTCAACAAAGTACTAAAAACTGAATAGAATGCAGTTTTCACTCAGATGAAAGACGTATGCTTTCCTTCTTAAGAAGTGTTTTCAAAGGCATTCACAGATTGATTCTACAAAGCCTTTTTACTGGCATTGGCTTTTAAACGTGATTTCACTGGAATTTCTGTCAAACACAAGACGCGAGTTTTGCTGTTAAAGAATTGAGTATACAGAATGAAAACAAACGATTCCCTACAAGGGAATCGCCTAACCATTCAACACAGTACTAAAAATTGAATAGAATGCAGTTTTCACTCAGATGAAAGACGTATGCTTTCCTTCTTAAGAAGTGTTTTCAAAGACATTCACAGAGTGATTCTACAAAGCCTTTTTACTGATGTTGGCTTTTAAACGTGATTTCACTGGAATTTCTGTCAAACGCACGACGCGAGATTTGCTGTTCAAGAATTGAGTATACAGAATGCAAACAAACGCTTCCCTACAAGTGAATCGCCTAACCATTCAACACAGTACTAAAAACTTAATAGAATGCAGTTTTCACTCAGATTAAAGACGTATGCTTTCCTTCTTAAGAAGTGTTTTCAAAGACATTCAGAGAGTGATTCTACAAAGCCTTTTTACTGGCGTTGGCGTTTAAACGTGATTTCAGTTGAATTTCTGTCAAACGCAAGAGGCGAGATTTGCTGTTAAAGAATTGAGTATACAGAATGCAAACAAAGGCTTCCCTACAAGTGAATCCCCTAACCATTCAACACAGTACTAAAAACTTAATAGAATGCAGTTTTCACTCAGATGAAAGACGTATGCTTTCCTTCTTAACAAGTGTTTTCAAAGACATTCACAAAGTGATTCTACAAAGCCTTTTTACTGGCATTGGCTTTTAAACGTGATTTCACTGGAATTTCTGTCAAACGCAAGAAGCGAGATTTGCTGTTAAAGAATAGAGTATACAGAATGCGAACAAACGCTTCCCGACAAGTGAATCGCCTAACCATTCAACACAGTACTAAAAACTGAATAGAATGCAGTTTAAACTCAGATGAAAGACGTATGGTTTCTTTCTTAAGAAGTGTTTTCAAAGACATTCACAGAGTGATTCTACAAAGCCTTTTGCTTTTAAATGTGATTTCACTGGAATTTCTGTGAAATGCAAGATGCACGATTTGCTGTTAAAGAATTGAGTATACAGAATGCAACCAAATGCTTCCCTACAAGGGAATCGCCTAAACATTCAACACAGCACTAAAAACTGAATAGAATGCAGTTTTCACTCAGATGAAAGACGTATGCTTTGCTTCTTAAGAAGTGTTTTCAAAGGCATTCACAGAGTGAATCTACAAACCCTTTTTACTGGCCTTGGCTTTTAAACGTGATTTCACTGGAATTTCTGTCAAACGCAAGACGCGAGATTTGCTGTTAAAGAATTGAGTATACAGAATGCAAACAAACGCTTCCCTACAAGGGAATCGCCTAACCATTCAACACAGTACTAAAAACTGAATAGAATGCAGTTTTCACTCAGATGAAAGACATATGCTTTCCTTCTTAAGAAGTGTATTCAAAGACATTCACAGAGTGATTCTACAAAGGCTTTTTACTGACGTTGGCTTTTAAACGTGATTTCACTGGAATTTCTGTCAAACGCACGACGCGAGATTTGCTGTTAAAGAATTGAGTATACAGAATGCAAACAAACGCTTCCCTACAAGTGAATCGCCTTACCATTCAACACAGTTCCAAAAACTGAGTAGAATGCAGTTTTCACTCAGAAGAAAGACGTATGCTTTCTATCTTAAGAAGTGTTTTCAAAGACATTCACAGCGTGATTCTACAAAGCCTTTTTACTGGCATTGGCTTTTAAACGTTATTTCACTGGAATTTCTGTCAAACACAAAACGCGAGATTTGCTGTTAAAGAATTGAGTATACAGAATGCAAACAAAGGCTTCCCTACAAGTGAATCCCCTAACCATTCAACACAGTACTAAAAACTTAATAGAATGCAGTTTTCACTCAGATGAAAGACGTATGCTTTCCTTCTTAACAAGTGTTTTCAAAGACATTCACAAAGTGATTCTACAAAGCCTTTTTACTGGCATTGGCTTTTAAACGTGATTTCACTGGAATTTCTGTCAAACGCAAGAAGCGAGATTTGCTGTTAAAGAATAGAGTATACAGAATGCGAACAAACGCTTCCCGACAAGTGAATCGCCTAACCATTCAACACAGTACTAAAAACTGAATAGAATGCAGTTTAAACTCAGATGAAAGACGTATGGTTTCTTTCTTAAGAAGTGTTTTCAAAGACATTCACAGAGTGATTCTACAAAGCCTTTTGCTTTTAAATGTGATTTCACTGGAATTTCTGTGAAATGCAAGATGCACGATTTGCTGTTAAAGAATTGAGTATACAGAATGCAACCAAATGCTTCCCTACAAGGGAATCGCCTAAACATTCAACACAGCACTAAAAACTGAATAGAATGCAGTTTTCACTCAGATGAAAGACGTATGCTTTGCTTCTTAAGAAGTGTTTTCAAAGGCATTCACAGAGTGAATCTACAAACCCTTTTTACTGGCGTTGGCTTTTAAACGTGATTTCACTGGAATTTCTGTCAAACGCAAGACGCGAGATTTGCTGTTAAAGAATTGAGTATACAGAATGCAAACAAACGCTTCCCTACAAGGGAATCGCCTAACCATTCAACACAGTACTAAAAACTGAATAGAATGCAGTTTTCACTCAGATGAAAGACATATGCTTTCCTTCTTAAGAAGTGTATTCAAAGACATTCACAGAGTGATTCTACAAAGGCTTTTTACTGACGTTGGCTTTTAAACGTGATTTCACTGGAATTTCTGTCAAACGCACGACGCGAGATTTGCTGTTAAAGAATTGAGTATACAGAATGCAAACAAACGCTTCCCTACAAGTGAATCGCCTTACCATTCAACACAGTTCCAAAAACTGAGTAGAATGCAGTTTTCACTCAGAAGAAAGACGTATGCTTTCTATCTTAAGAAGTGTTTTCAAAGACATTCACAGCGTGATTCTACAAAGCCTTTTTACTGGCATTGGCTTTTAAACGTTATTTCACTGGAATTTCTGTCAAACACAAAACGCGAGATTTGCTGTTAAAGAATTGAGTATACAGAATGCAAACAAACGCTTCCCTACAAGTGAATCACCTAACCCTTCAACAAAGTACTAAAAACTGAATAGAATGCAGTTTTCACTCAGATGAAAGACGTATGCTTTCCTTCTTAAGAAGTGTTTTCAAAGGCATTCACAGATTGATTCTACAAAGCCTTTTTACTGGCGTTGGCTTTTAAACGTGATTTCACTGGAATTTCTGTCAAACACAAGACGCGAGTTTTGCTGTTAAAGAATTGAGTATACAGAATGAAAACAAACGATTCCCTACAAGGGAATCGCCTAACCATTCAACACAGTACTAAAAATTGAATAGAATGCAGTTTTCACTCAGATGAAAGACGTATGCTTTCCTTCTTAAGAAGTGTTTTCAAAGACATTCACAGAGTGATTCTACAAAGCCTTTTTACTGATGTTGGCTTTTAAACGTGATTTCACTGGAATTTCTGTCAAACGCACGACGCGAGATTTGCTGTTCAAGAATTGAGTATACAGAATGCAAACAAACGCTTCCCTACAAGTGAATCGCCTAACCATTCAACACAGTACTAAAAACTTAATAGAATGCAGTTTTCACTCAGATTAAAGACGTATGCTTTCCTTCTTAAGAAGTGTTTTCAAAGACATTCAGAGAGTGATTCTACAAAGCCTTTTTACTGGCGTTGGCGTTTAAACGTGATTTCAGTTGAATTTCTGTCAAACGCAAGAGGCGAGATTTGCTGTTAAAGAATTGAGTATACAGAATGCAAACAAAGGCTTCCCTACAAGTGAATCCCCTAACCATTCAACACAGTACTAAAAACTTAATAGAATGCAGTTTTCACTCAGATGAAAGACGTATGCTTTCCTTCTTAACAAGTGTTTTCAAAGACATTCACAAAGTGATTCTACAAAGCCTTTTTACTGGCATTGGCTTTTAAACGTGATTTCACTGGAATTTCTGTCAAACGCAAGAAGCGAGATTTGCTGTTAAAGAATAGAGTATACAGAATGCGAACAAACGCTTCCCGACAAGTGAATCGCCTAACCATTCAACACAGTACTAAAAACTGAATAGAATGCAGTTTAAACTCAGATGAAAGACGTATGGTTTCTTTCTTAAGAAGTGTTTTCAAAGACATTCACAGAGTGATTCTACAAAGCCTTTTGCTTTTAAATGTGATTTCACTGGAATTTCTGTGAAATGCAAGATGCACGATTTGCTGTTAAAGAATTGAGTATACAGAATGCAACCAAATGCTTCCCTACAAGGGAATCGCCTAAACATTCAACACAGCACTAAAAACTGAATAGAATGCAGTTTTCACTCAGATGAAAGACGTATGCTTTGCTTCTTAAGAAGTGTTTTCAAAGGCATTCACAGAGTGAATCTACAAACCCTTTTTACTGGCGTTGGCTTTTAAACGTGATTTCACTGGAATTTCTGTCAAACGCAAGACGCGAGATTTGCTGTTAAAGAATTGAGTATACAGAATGCAAACAAACGCTTCCCTACAAGGGAATCGCCTAACCATTCAACACCGTACTAAAAACTGAATAGAATGCAGTTTTCACTCAGATGAAAGACATATGCTTTCCTTCTTAAGAAGTGTATTCAAAGACATTCACAGAGTGATTCTACAAAGGCTTTTTACTGACGTTGGCTTTTAAACGTGATTTCACTGGAATTTCTGTAAAACACAAGTTGCGCGATTTGCTGTTAAAGAATTGAGTATACAGAATGCAAACAAACGCTTCCCTACAAGTGAATCGAATTACCATTCAACACAGTTCCAAAAACTGAGTAGAATGCAGTTTTCACTCAGAAGAAAGACGTATGCTTTCTATCTTAAGAAGTGTTTTCAAAGACATTCACAGCGTGATTCTACAAAGCCTTTTTACTGGCATTGGCTTTTAAACGTTATTTCACTGGAATTTCTGTCAAACACAAAACGCGAGATTTGCTGTTAAAGAATTGAGTATACAGAATGCAAACAAACGCTTCCCTACAAGTGAATCACCTAACCCTTCAACAAAGTACTAAAAACTGAATAGAATGCAGTTTTCACTCAGATGAAAGACGTATGCTTTCCTTCTTAAGAAGTGTTTTCAAAGGCATTCACAGATTGATTCTACAAAGCCTTTTTACTGGCGTTGGCTTTTAAACGTGATTTCACTGGAATTTCTGTCAAACACAAGACGCGAGTTTTGCTGTTAAAGAATTGAGTATACAGAATGAAAACAAACGATTCCCTACAAGGGAATCGCCTAACCATTCAACACAGTACTAAAAATTGAATAGAATGCAGTTTTCACTCAGATGAAAGACGTATGCTTTCCTTCTTAAGAAGTGTTTTCAAAGACATTCACAGAGTGATTCTACAAAGCCTTTTTACTGATGTTGGCTTTTAAACGTGATTTCACTGGAATTTCTGTCAAACGCACGACGCGAGATTTGCTGTTCAAGAATTGAGTATACAGAATGCAAACAAACGCTTCCCTACAAGTGAATCGCCTAACCATTCAACACAGTACTAAAAACTTAATAGAATGCAGTTTTCACTCAGATTAAAGACGTATGCTTTCCTTCTTAAGAAGTGTTTTCAAAGACATTCAGAGAGTGATTCTACAAAGCCTTTTTACTGGCGTTGGCGTTTAAACGTGATTTCAGTTGAATTTCTGTCAAACGCAAGAGGCGAGATTTGCTGTTAAAGAATTGAGTACACAGAATGCAAACAAACACTTTCCTACAAGTGAATCACCTAACCCTTCAACAAAGTACTAAAAACTGAATAGAATGCAGTTTTCACTCAGATGAAAGACGTATGCTTTCCTTCTTAAGAAGTGTTTGAAAGACATTCACAGAGTGATTCTACAAAGCCTTTTTACTGAAGTTGGCTTTTAAATGTGATTTCACTGAAATTTCTGTCAAACGCAAGATGCGAGATTTGCTGTTAAAAAATTGAGTATACAGAATGCAAACAAACGCTTCCCTACAAGTGAATCACCTAACCCTTCAACAAAGTACTAAAAACTGAATAGAATGCAGTTTTCACTCAGATGAAAGACGTATGCTTTCCTTCTTAAGAAGTGTTTTCAAAGACATTCACAGAGTGATTCTACAAAGCCTTTTTACTGACATTGGCTTTTAAACGTGATTTCACTGGAATTTCTTTGAAATGCACGATGCGCGATATCCTGTTAAAGAATTGAGTATACAGAATGCAACCAAACGCTTCCCTACAAGGGAATTGCCTAAATATTCAACACAGTACTAAAAACTGAAAAGATTGCAGTTTTCACTCAGATGAAAGACTTATGCTTTCCTTCTTAAGAAGTGTTTTCAAAGACATTCACAGAGTGATTTTACAAAGCCTTTTACTGACATTGGCTTATAAACGTGATTTCACTGGAATTTCTGTGAAATGCAAGATGCGCAATTTGCTGTTAAAGAATTGAGTATACAGAATGCAAACAAACGCTTCCCTACAAGGGAATCGGCTAAACATTCAACACAATACTAAAAACTGAATAGAATTAAGTTTTAACTCAGATGAAAGACGTATGCTTTCCTTCTTAAGAAGTGTTTTCAAAGACATTCACAGAGTGATTCTACAAAGCCTTTTTACTGATGTTGGCTTTTAAACGTGATTTCACTGGAATTTCTGTCAAACACATGACGCGAGATTTGCTGTTAAAGAGTTGAGTATACAGAATGCGAACAAACGCTTCCCTACAAGTGAATCGCCTAACCATTCATCACAGTACTAAAAACTGAATAGAATGCAGTTTTCTCAGATGAAAGATGTATGCTTTCCTTCTTAAGAAGTATTTTCAAAGACATACACAGAGTGATTCTACAAAGCCTTTTTACTGACGTTTGCTTTTAAACGTGATTTCACGGAATTTCTGTCAAATGCAAGACGCGAGATTTGCTGTTAAAGAATTGAGTATACAGAATGCAAACAAATGCTTCCCTACAAGTGAATCGCCTAACCATTCAACACAGTACTAAAAACTGAATAGAATGCAGTTTTCACTCAGATGAAAGACGTATGCTTTCCTTCTTAAGAAGTGTTTTCAAAGACATTCACAGGGTGATTCTACAAAGGCTTTTTACTGACATTGGCTTTTAAACGTGAATTCACTGGAATTTCTTTCAAACGCACGACGCGAGATTTGCTGTTAAAGAATTGAGTATACAGAATGCAAACAAACGCTTCCCTACAAGTGAATCTCCTTACCATTCAACACAGTTCGAAAAACTGAGTAGAATGCAGTTTTCACTCAGAAGAAAGACGTATGCTTTCTATCTTAAGAAGTGTTTTCAAAGACATTCACAGCGTGATTCTACAAAGCCTTTTTTCTGGCATTGGCTTTTAAACGTTATTTCACTGGAATTTCTGTCAAACACAAGATGCGAGATTTGCTGTTAAAGAATTGAGTATACAGAATGCAAACAAACGCTTCCCTACAAGTGAATCACCTAACCCTTCAACACAGTACTAAAAACTGAATAGAATGCAGTTTTCACTCAGATGAAAGACGTATGCTTTCCTTCTTAAGAAGTGTTTTCAAAGACATTAACAGAGTGATTCAACAAAGCCTTTTTACTGACATTGGCTTTTAAACGTGATTTCACTGGAATTTCTGTGAAATGCAAGATGCGTGATTTGCTGTTAAAGAATTGAGTATACAGAGTGCAAACAAACGCTTCCCTACAAGGGAATCGCCTAAACATTCAACACAGTACTAAAAACTGAATAGAATGCAGTTTTCACTCAGATGAAAGATGTATGCTTTCCTTCTTAAGAAGTGTTTTCAAAGACATTCACAGAGTGATTCTACAAAGCCTTTTTTACTGGCGTTGGCTTTTAAACGTGATTTCACTGGAATTTCTGTCAAATGCAAGACGCGAGATTTGCTGTTAAAGAATTGAGTATACAGAATGCAAACAAACGCTTCCCTACAAGTGAATCGCCTAACCATTCAACACAGTACTAAAAACTGAATAGAATGCAGTTTTCACTCAGATGAAAGACGTATGCTTTCCTTCTTAAGAAGTGTTTTCAAAGACATTCACAGAGTGATTCTACAAAGCCTTTTTACTGACGTTGGCTTTTAAACGTGATTTCACTGAAATTTCTGTCAAACGCAAGATGCGAGATTTGCTGTTAAAAAATTGAGTATACAGAATGCAAACAAACGCTTCCCTACAAGTGAATCACCTAACCCTTCAACAAAGTACTAAAAAATGAATAGAATGCAGTTTTCACTCAGATGAAAGACGTATGCTTTCCTTCTTAAGAAGTGTTTTCAAAGACATTCACAGAGTGATTCTACAAAGCCTTTTTACTGACGTTGGCTTTTAAACGTGATTTCACTGGAATTTCTATAAAACACAAGATGCGCGATTTGCTGTTCAAGAATTGAGTATACAGAATGCAAACAAACGCTTCCCTACAAGTGAATCGCCTAACCATTCAACACAGTACTAAAAACTTAATAGAATGCAGTTTTCACTCAGATGAAAGACGTATGCTTTCCTTCTTAAGAAGTGTTTTCAAAGACATTCACAGAGTGATTCTACAAAGCCTTTTTACTGACATTGGCTTTTAAACGTGATTTCACTGGAATTTCTGTGAAATGCAAGATGCGCGATTTGCTGTTAAAGAATTGAGTATACAGAATGCAAACAAACGCTTCCCTACAAGGGAATCACCTAAACATTCAACACAGTTCTAAAAACTGAATAGAATGCAGTTTTCACTCAGATGAAAGACGTATGCTTTCCTTCTTAAGAAGTGTTTTCAAAGACATTCACAGAGTGATTCTACAAAGCCTTTTTACTGACCTTGGCTTTTAAACGTGATTTCACTGGAATTTCTATAAAACACAAGATGTGCGATTTGCTGTTAAAGAATTGAGTATACAGAATGCAAACAAACGCTTCCCTACAAGTGAATCACCTAACCATTCAAC
The DNA here is from genome assembly GCA_033318265.1 of Phyllotis vaccarum. Taxonomy (NCBI): domain Eukaryota; kingdom Metazoa; phylum Chordata; class Mammalia; order Rodentia; family Cricetidae; genus Phyllotis; species Phyllotis vaccarum. The sequence continues at coordinate 167,656,067 of JARWLC010000009.1, forward strand.
ACAGTACTAAAAACTTAATAGAATGCAGTTTTCACTCAGATTAAAGACGTATGCTTTCCTTCTTAAGAAGTGTTTTCAAAGACATTCACAGAGTGATTCTACAAAGCCTTTTTACTGACATTGGCTTTTAAACGTGATTTCACTGAAATTTCTGTCAAACGCAAGATGCGAGTTTTGCTGTTAAAAAATTGAGTATACAGAATGCAACCAAACGCTTCCCTACAAGGGAATTGCCTAAACAATCAACACAGTACTAAAAACTGAATAGAATGCAGTTTTCACTCAGATGAAAGACGTATGCTTTCCTTCTTAAGAAGTGTTTTGAAAGACATTCACAGAGTGATTCTACAAAGCCTTTTTACTGACATTGGCTTATAAACGTGATTTCACTGGAATTTCTGTGAAATGCAAGATGCGCAATTTGCTGTTAAAGAATTGAGTATACAGAAATCAAACAAACGCTTCCCTACAAGGGAATCGCCTAAACATTCAACACAGTACTAAAAACTTAATAGAATGCAGTTTTCACTCAGATGAAAGACGTATGCTTTCCTTCTTAAGAAGTGTTTTCAAAGACATTCACAGAGTGATTCTACAAAGCCTTTTTACTGACGTTGGCTTTTAAACGTGATTTCACTGGAATTTCTATAAAACACAAGATGCGCGATTTGCTGTTAAAGAATTGAGTATACAGAATGCAAACAAATGCTTCCCTACAAGTGAATCGCCTAACCATTCAACACAGTACTAAAAACTTAATAGAATGCAGTTTTCACTCAGATTAAAGACGTATGCTTTCCTTCTTAAGAAGTGTTTTCAAAGACATTCACAGAGTGATTCTACAAAGCCTTTTTACTGACGTTGGCTTTTAAACGTGATTTCACTGAAATTTTTGTCAAACGCAAGATGCGAGTTTTGCTGTTAAAAAATTGAGTATACAGAATGCAACCAAACGCTTCCCTACAAGGGAATTGCCTAAACATTCAACACAGTACTAAAAACTGAATAGAATGCAGTTTTCACTCAGATGAAAGACGTATGCTTTCCTTCTCAAGAAGTGTTTTGAAAGACATTCACAGAGTGATTCTACAATGCCTTTTTACTGACATTGGCTTATAAACGTGATTTCACTGGAATTTCTGTGAAATGCAAGATGCGCAATTTGCTGTTAAAGAATTGAGTATACAGAAATCAAACAAACGCTTCCCTACAAGGGAATCGCCTAAACATTCAACACAGTACTAAAAACTGAATAGAATGCAGTTTTAACTCAGATGAAAGACGTATGCTTTCCTTCTTAAGAAGTGTTTTCAAAGGCATTCACAGAGTGATTCTACAAAGCCTTTTTACTGACGTTGGCTTTTAAACGTGATTTCACTGGAATTTCTATAAAACACAAGATGCGCGATTTGCTGTTCTAGAATTGAGTATACAGAATGCAAACAAACGATTCCCTACAAGTGAATCGCCTAACCATTCAACACAGTACTAAAAACTTAATAGAATGCAGTTTTCACTCAGATGAAAGACGTATGCTTTCCTTCTTAAGAAGTGTTTTCAAAGACATTCACAGAGTGATTCTACAAAGCCTTTTTACTTATGTTGGCTTTTAAACGTGATTTCACTGAAATTTCTGTCAAAAGCAAGATGCGAGATTTGCTGTTAAAAAATTGAGTATACAGAATGCAACCAAACGCTTCCCTACAAGGGAATTGCCTAAACATTCAACACAGTACTAAAAACTGAATAGAATGCAGTTTTCACTCAGATGAAAGACGTATGCTTTCCTTCTTAAGAATTGTTTTGAAAGACATTCACAGAGTGATTCTACAATGCCTTTTTACTGACATTGGCTTATAAACGTGATTTCACTGGAATTTCTGTGAAATGCAAGATGCGCAATTTGCTGTTAAAGAATTGAGTATACAGAAATCAAACAAACGCTTCCCTACAAGGGAATCGCCTAAACATTCAACACAGTACTAAAAACTGAATAGAATGCAGTTTTAACTCAGATGAAAGACGTATGCTTTCCTTCTTAAGAAGTGTTTTCAAAGGCATTCACAGAGTGATTCTACAAAGCCTTTTTACTGACGTTGGCTTTTAAACGTGATTTCACTGGAATTTCTATAAAACACAAGATGCGCGATTTGCTGTTCAAGAATTGAGTATACAGAATGCAAACAAACGCTTCCCTACAAGTGAATCGCCTAACCATTCAACACAATACTAAAAACTTAATAGAATGCAGTTTTCACTCAGATGAAAGACGTATGCTTTCCTTCTTAAAAGTGTTTTCAAAGACATTCACAGAGTGATTCTACAAAGCCTTTTTACTGACATTGGCTTTTAAACGTGATTTCACTGGAACTTCTGTGAAATGCAAGATGCGTGATTTGCTGTTAAAGAATTGAGTATACAGAATTCAAACAAACGCTTCCCTACAAGGGAATCACCTAAACATTCAACACAGTACTAAAAACTGAATAGAATGCAGTTTTCACTCAGAAGAAAGACATATTCTTTCTATCTTAAGAAGTGTTTTCCAAGACATTCACAGAGTGATTCTACAAAGCCTTTTTACTGACGTTGGCTTTTAAACGTGATTTCACTGGAATTTCTATAAAACACAAGATGCGCGATTTGCTGTTAAAGAATTGAGTATAGAAAATGCAAACAAACGCTTCCCTACAAGGGAATCGCCTAAACATTCAACACAGTACTAAAAACTGAATAGAATGCAGTTTTAACTCAGATGAAAGACGTATGCTTTCCTTCTTAAGAAGTGTTTTCAAAGGCATTCACAGAGTGATTCTACAAAGCCTTTTTACTGACTTTGGCTTATAAACGTGATTTCACTTTAATTTCTGTGAAATGCAAGATGCGCAATTTGCTGTTAAAGAATTGAGTATACAGAATGCAAACAAACGCTTCCCTACAAGGGAATCTCCTAAACATTCAACACAGTACTAAAAACTGAATAGAATGCAGTTTTCACTCAGATGAAAGACGTATGCTTTCCTTCTTAAGAAGTGTTTTCAAAGACATTCACAGAGTGATTCTACAAAGCCTTTTTACTGGCGTTGGCTTTTAAACGTGATTTCACTGGAATTTCTATAAAACACAAGATGCGCGATTTGCTGTTCAAGAATTGAGTATACAGAATGCAAACAAACGCTTCCCTACAAGTGAATCGCCTAACCATTCAACACAGTACTAAAAACTGAATAGAATGCAGTTTTCACTCAGATGAAAGACGTATGCTTTCCTTCTTAAGAAGTGTTTTCAAAGACATTCACAGAGTGATTCTACAAAGCCTTTTTACTGACGTTGGCTTTTAAACGTGATTTCACTGGAATTTTTGTGAAATGCAAGATGCGCGATTTGCTGTTAAAGAATTGAGTATACAGAATGCAAACAAACGCTTCCCTACAAGGGAATTGCCTAAACATTCAACACAGTACTAAAAACTGAATAGAATGCAGTTTTCACTCAAATGAAAGACTTATGCTTTCCTTCTTAAGAAGTGTTTTCAAAGACATTCACAGAGTGATTCTACAAAGCCTTTTTACTGGAGTTGGCTTTTAAACGTGATTTCAGTTGATTTACTGTCAAACGCTAGACGCGAGATTTGCTGTTAAAGAATTGAGTATACAGAATGCAAACAAATGCTTCCCTACAAGGGAATCTCCTAAACATTCACAAAGTACTAAAAACTGAATAGAATGCAGTTTTCACTCAGATGAAAGATGTATGCTTTCCTTCTTAAGAAGTGTTTTCAAAGACATTCACAGAGTGATTCTACAAAGCCTTTTTACTGGCGTTGGCTTTTAAACGTGATTTCACTGGAATTTCTGTCAAATGCAAGACGCGAGATTTGCTGTTAAAGAATTGAGTATACAGAATGCAAACAAACGCTTCCCTACAAGTGAATCGCCTTACCATTCAACACAGTTCGAAAAATTGAGTAGAATGCAGTTTTCACTCAGAAGAAAGACGTATGCTTTCTATCTTAAGAAGTGTTTTCAAAGACATTCACAGCATGATTCTACAAAGCCTTTTTTCTGGCCTTGGCTTTTAAACGTGATTTCACTGGAATTTCTGTCAAACACAAGATGCGAGATTTGCTGTTAAAGAATTGAGTATACAGAAGGCAAACAAACGCTTCCCTACAAGTGAATCGCCTAACCATTCAACACAGTACTAAAAACTGAATAGAATGCAGTTTTCACTCAGATGAAAGACGTATGCTTTCCTTCTTAAGAAGTGTTTAGAAAGACATTCACAGAGTGATTCTACAAAGCATTTTTACTGACTTTGAACTTTAAACGTGATTTCACTGAAATTTCTGTCAAACGCAAGATGCGAGATTTGCTGTTAAAGAATTGAGTATACAGAATGCAACCAAACGCTTCCCTACAAATGAATCCCCTAACCATTCAACACAGTACTAAAAACTGAATAGAATGCAGTTTTCACTCAGATGAAAGACGTATGCTTTCCTTCTTAAGAAGTGTTTTCAAAGACATTCACAGAGTGATTCTACAAAGCCTTTTTACTGACGTTGGCTTTTAAACCTGATTTCACTGAAATTTCTGTCAAACGCAAGATGCGACATTTATTGTTAAAGAATTGAGTATACAGAATGCGAACAAACGCTTCCCTACAAGTGAATCGCCTAACCATTCAACACAGTACTAAAAACTGAATAGAATGCAGTTTTCACTCAGATGAAAGACGTATGCTTTCCTTCTTAAGAAGTGTTTTCAAAGACATTCACAGAGTGATTCTACAAAGCCTTTTACTGGCGTTGGCTTTTAAACATGATTTCACTGGAATTTCTGTCAAACGCAAGACGCGAGATTTGCTGTTAAAGAATTGAGTATACAGAATGCGAACAAACTCTTCCCTACAAGTGAATCACCTAACCATTCAAAACAGTACTAAAAACTGAATAGAATGCAGTTTTCACTCAGATGAAAGACGTATGCTCTCCTTCTTAAGAAGTGTTTTCAAAGACATTCACAGAGTGATTCTACAAAGCCTTTTTACTGGCATTGGCTTTTAAATGTGATTTCACTGGAATTTCAGTCAAACGCAAGAAGCGAGATTTGCTGTTAAAGAATTGATTATACAGAATGCAAACAAATGCTTCCCTACAAGTGAATCGCCTAACAATGCAACACAGTAATAAAAACTGAATGGAATGCAGTTTTCACTCAGATGAAAGACATATGCTTTCCTTCTTAAGAAGTGTTTTCAAAGACATTCACAGAGTGATTCTACAAAGCCTTTTTATTGACGTTGGCTTTTAAACGTGATTTCACTGGAATTTCTGTCAAACGCAAGATGCGAGATTTATTGTTAAAGAATTGAGTATACAGAATGCGAACAAACGCTTCCCTACAAGTGAATCGCCTAACCATTCAACACAGTACTAAAAACTGAATAGAATGCAGTTTTCACGCAGATGAAAGACGTATGCTTTCCTTCTTAAGAAGTGTTTTCAAAGACATTCACAGAGTGATTCTACAAAGCCTTTTACTGGCGTTGGCTTTTAAACATGATTTCACTGGAATTTCTGTCAAACGCAAGACGCGAGATTTGCTGTTAAAGAATTGAGTATACAGAATGCGAACAAACTCTTCCCTACAAGTGAATCACCTAACCATTCAAAACAGTACTAAAAACTGAATAGAATGCAGTTTTCACTCAGATGAAAGACTTATGCTTTCCTTCTTAAGAAGTGTTTTCAAAGACATTCACAGAGTGATTCTACAAAGCCTTTTTACTGGTGTTGGCTTTTAAACGTGATTTCACTGGAATTTCAGTCAAACGCAAGACGCGAGATTTGCTGTTAAAGAATTGAGTATACAGAATGCAAACAAATGCTTCCCTACAAGTGAATCGCCTAACAATGCAACACAGTAATAAAAACTGAATGGAATGCAGTTTTCACTCAGATGAAAGACATATGCTTTCCTTCTTAAGAAGTGTTTTCAAAGACATTTACAGAGTGATTCTACAAAGCCTTTTTATTGACGTTGGCTTTTAAACGTGATTTCAGTGGAATTTCTGTCAAATGCAAGACTCGAGATTTGCTGTTAAAGAATTGAGTATACAGAATGCAAACAAATGCTTCCCTACAAGTGAATCGCCTAACCATTCAACACAGTACTAAAAACTGAATAGAATGCAGTTTTCACTCACATGAAAGACGTATGCTTTCCTTCTTAAGAAGTGTTTTCAAAGACATTCACAGAGTGATTCTACAAAGCCTTTTTATTGAAGTTGGCTTTTAAACATGATTTCACTGGAATTTCTGTCAAACGCAAGAAGCGAGATTTGCTGTTAAAGAATTGAGTATACAGAATGCGAACAAACTCTTCCCTACAAGTGAATCACCTAACCATTCAAAACAGTACTAAAAACTGAATAGAATGCAGTTTTCACTCAGATGAAAGACGTATGCTTTCCTTCTTAAGAAGTGTTTTCAAAGACATTCACAGAGTGATTCTACAAAGCCTTTTCACTGGCATTGGCTTTTAAACGTGATTTGACTGGAATTTCAGTCAAATGCAAGAAGCGAGATTTGCTGTTAAAGAATTGAGTATACAGAATGCGAACAAACGCTTCCCTACAAGTGAATCGCCTAACCATTCAACACAGTACTAAAAACTGAATAGAATGCAGTTTTCACTCAGATGAAAGACGTATGCTTTCCTTCTTAAGAAGTGTTTTCAAAGACATTCACAGAGTGATTCTACAAAGCCTTTTACTGACGTTGGCTTTTAAACATGATTTCACTGGAATTTCTGTCAAACGCAAGACGCGAGATTTGCTGTTAAAGAATTGAGTATACAGAATGCGAACAAACTCTTCCCTACAAGTGAATCACCTAACCATTCAAAACAGTACTAAAAACTGAATAGAATGCAGTTTTCACTCACATGAAAGACGTATGCTTTCCTTCTTAAGAAGTGTTTTCAAAGACATTCACAGAGTGATTCTACAAAGCCTTTTTACTGGTGTTGGCTTTTAAACGTGATTTCACTGGAATTTCAGTCAAACGCAAGAATCGAGATTTGCTGTTAAAGAATTGAGTATACAGAATGCAAACAAATGCTTCTCTACAAGTGAATCGCCTAACAATGCAACACAGTAATAAAAACTGAATGGAATGCAGTTTTCACTCAGATGAAAGACATATGCTTTCCTTCTTAAGAAGTGTTTTCAAAGACATTCACAGAGTGATTCTACAAAGCCTTTTTATTGACGTTGGCTTTTAAACGTGATTTCACTGGAATTTCTGTCAAATGCAAGACTCGAGATTTGCTGTTAAAGAATTGAGTATACAGAATGCAAACAAATGCTTCCCTACAAGTGAATCGCCTTACCATTCAACACAGTTCGAAAAACTGAGTAGAATGCAGTTTTCACTCAGAAGAAAGACCTATGCTTTCTATCTTAAGAAGTGTTTTCAAAGACATTCACAGCATGATTCTACAAAGCATTTTTACTGGCATTGGCTTTTAAACGTGATTTCACTGGAATTTCCGTCAAACGCAAGAAGCGAGATTTGCTGTTAAAGAATTGAGTATACAGAATGCAAACAAATGCTTCCCTACAAGTGAATCGCCTAACCATTCAACACTATACTAAAAACTGAATAGAATGCAGTTTTCACTCACATGAAAGACGTATGCTTTCCTTCTTAAGAAGTGTTTTCAAAGACATTCACAGAGTGATTCTACAAAGCCTTTTTATTGACCTTGGCTTTTAAACATGATTTCACTGGAATTTCTGTCAAACGCAAGACGCGAGATTTGCTGTTAAAGAATTGAGTATACAGAATGCGAACAAACTCTTCCCTACAAGTGAATCACCTAACCATTCAAAACAGTACTAAAAACTGAATAGAATGCAGTTTTCACTCAGATGAAAGACGTATGCTTTCCTTCTTAAGAAGTGTTTTCAAAGACATTCACAGAGTGATTCTACAAAGCCTTTTTACTGGTGTTGGCTTTTAAACGTGATTTCACTGGAATTTCAGTCAAACGCAAGAAGCGAGATTTGCTGTTAAAGAATTGAGTATACAGAATGCAAACAAATGCTTCCCTACAAGTGAATCGCCTAACAATGCAACACAGTAATAAAAACTGAATGGAATGCAGTTTTCACTCAGATGAAAGACATATGCTTTCCTTCTTAAGAAGTGTTTTCAAAGACATTCACAGAGTGATTCTACAAAGCCTTTTTATTGACGTTGGCTTTTAAACGTGATTTCACTGGAATTTCTGTCAAATGCAAGACTCGAGATTTGCTGTTAAAGAATTGAGTATACAGAATGCAAACAAATGCTTCCCTACAAGTGAATCGCCTTACCATTCAACACAGTTCAAAAACTGAGTAGAATGCAGTTTTCACTCAGAAGAAAGACCTATGCTTTCTATCTTAAGAAGTGTTTTCAAAGACATTCACAGCATGATTCTACAAAGCATTTTTACTGGCATTGGCTTTTAAACGTGATTTCACTGGAATTTCCGTCAAACGCAAGACGCGAGATTTGCTGTTAAAGAATTGAGTATACAGAATGCAAACAAATGCTTCCCTACAAGTGAATCGCCTAACCATTCAACACTATACTAAAAACTGAATAGAATGCAGTTTTCACTCACATGAAAGACGTATGCTTTCCTTCTTAAGAAGTGTTTTCAAAGACATTCACAGAGTGATTCTACAAAGCCTTTTTATTGACATTGGCTTTTAAACATGATTTCACTGGAATTTCTGTCAAACGCAAGACGCGAGATTTGCTGTTAAAGAATTGAGTATACAGAATGCGAACAAACTCTTCCCTACAAGTGAATCACCTAACCATTCAAAACAGTACTAAAAACTGAATAGAATGCAGTTTTCACTCAGATGAAAGACGTATGCTTTCCTTCTTAAGAAGTGTTTTCAAAGACATTCACAGAGTGATTCTACAAAGCCTTTTTACTGGTGTTGGCTTTTAAACGTGATTTCACTGGAATTTCAGTCAAACGCAAGAAGCGAGATTTGCTGTTAAAGAATTGAGTATACAGAATGCAAACAAATGCTTCCCTACAAGTGAATCGCCTAACAATGCAACACAGTAATAAAAACTGAATGGAATGCAGTTTTCACTCAGATGAAAGACATATGCTTTCCTTCTTAAGAAGTGTTTTCAAAGACATTCACAGAGTGATTCTACAAAGCCTTTTTATTGACGTTGGCTTTTAAACGTGATTTCACTGGAATTTCCGTCAAACGCAAGACGCGAGATTTGCTGTTAAAGAATTGAGTATACAGAATGCAAACAAATGCTTCCCTACAAGTGAATCGCCTAACCATTCAACACAATACTAAAAACTGAATAGAATGCAGTTTTCACTCACATGAAAGACGTATGCTTTCCTTCTTGAGAAGTGTTTTCAAAGACATTCACAGAGTGATTCTACAAAGCCTTTTTATTGACGTTGGCTTTTAAACATGATTTCACTGGAATTTCTGTCAAACGCAAGACGCGAGATTTGCTGTTAAAGAATTGAGTATACAGAATGCGAACAAACTCTTCCCTACAAGTGAATCACCTAACCATTCAAAACAGTACTAAAAACTGAATAGAATGCAGTTTTCACTCAGATGAAAGACGTATGCTTTCCTTCTTAAGAAGTGTTTTCAAAGACATTCACAGAGTGATTCTACAAAGCCTTTTTACTGGCATTGGCTTTTAAACGTGATTTCACTGGAATTTCAGTCAAACGCAAGAAGCGAGATTTGCTGTTAAAGAATTGAGTATACAGAATGCAAACAAATGCTTCCCTACAAGTGAATCGCCTAACAATGCAACACAGTAATAAAAACTGAATGGAATGCAGTTTTCACTCAGATGAAAGACATATGCTTTCCTTCTTAAGAAGTGTTTTCAAAGACATTCACAGAGTGATTCTACAAAGCCTTTTTATTGACGTTGGCTTTTAAACGTGATTTCACTGGAATTTCTGTCAAACGCAAGATGCGAGATTTATTGTTAAAGAATTGAGTATACAGAATGCGAACAAACGCTTCCCTACAAGTGAATCGCCTAACCATTCAACACAGTACTAAAAACTGAATAGAATGCAGTTTTCAATCAGATGAAAGACGTATGCTTTCCTTCTTAAGAAGTGTTTTCAAAGACATTCACAGAGTGATTCTACAAAGCCTTTTACTGGCGTTGGCTTTTAAACATGATTTCACTGGAATTTCTGTCAAACGCAAGACGCGAGATTTGCTGTTAAAGAATTGAGTATACAGAATGCAAACAAATGCTTCCCTACAAGTGAATCGCCTTACCATTCAACACAGTTCGAAAAAATGAGTAGAATGCAGTTTTCACTCAGAAGAAAGACCTATGCTTTCTATCTTAAGAAGTGTTTTCAAAGACATTCACAGCATGATTCTACAAAGCATTTTTACTGGCATTGGCTTTTAAACGTGATTTCACTGGAATTTCCGTCAAACGCAAGACGCGAGATTTGCTGTTAAAGAATTGAGTATACAGAATGCAAACAAATGCTTCCCTACAAGTGAATCGCCTAACCATTCAACACAGTACTAAAAACTGAATAGAATGCAGTTTTCACTCACATGAAAGACGTATGCTTTCCTTCTTAAGAAGTGTTTTCAAAGACATTCACAGAGTGATTCTACAAAGCCTTTTTATTGACGTTGGCTTTTAAACATGATTTCACTGGAATTTCTGTCAAACGCAAGACGCGAGATTTGCTGTTAAAGAATTGAGTATACAGAATGCGAACAAACTCTTCCCTACAAGTGAATCACCTAACCATTCAAAACAGTACTAAAAACTGAATAGAATGCAGTTTTCAATCAGATGAAAGACGTATGCTTTCCTTCTTAAGAAGTGTTTTCAAAGACATTCACAGAGTGATTCTACAAAGCCTTTTTACTGGCATTGGCTTTTAAACGTGATTTCACTGGAATTTCAGTCAAACGCAAGAAGCGAGATTTGCTGTTAAAGAATTGAGTATACAGAATGCAAACAAATGCTTCCCTACAAGTGAATCGCCTAACAATGCAACACAGTAATAAAAACTGAATGGAATGCAGTTTTCACTCAGATGAAAGACATATGCTTTCCTTCTTAAGAAGTGTTTTCAAAGACATTCACAGAGTGATTCTACAAAGCCTTTTTATTGACGTTGGCTTTTAAACATGATTTCACTGGAATTTCTGTCAAACGCAAGACGCGAGATTTGCTGTTAAAGAATTGAGTATACAGAATGCGAACAAATGCTTCCCTACAAGTGAATCGCCTTACCATTCAACACAGTTCGAAAAACTGAGTAGAATGCAGTTTTCACTCAGAAGAAAGACCTATGCTTTCTATCTTAAGAAGTGTTTTCAAAGACATTCACAGCATGATTCTACAAAGCATTTTTACTGGCATTGGCTTTTAAACGTGATTTCACTGGAATTTCCGTCAAACGCAAGACACGAGATTTGCTGTTAAAGAATTGAGTATACAGAATGCAAACAAATGCTTCCCTACAAGTGAATCACCTAACCATTCAACACAGTATGAAAAACTGAATAGAATGCAGTTTTCACTCACATGAAAGACGTATGCTTTCCTTCTTAAGAAGTGTTTTCAAAGACATTCACAGAGTGATTCTACAAAGCCTTTTTACTGACGTTGGCTTTTAAACGTGATTTCACTGGAATTTCTGTCAAACGCAAGATGCGAGATTTATTGTTAAAGAATTGAGTATACAGAATGCGAACAACGCTTCCCTACAAGTGAATCGCCTAACCATTCAACACAGTACTAAAAACTGAATAGAATGCAGTTTTCACTCAGATGAAAGACGTATGCTTTCCTTCTTAAGAAGTGTTTTCAAAGACATTCACAGAGTGATTCTACAAAGCCTTTTACTGGCGTTGGCTTTTAAACATGATTTCACTGGAATTTCTGTCAAACGCAAGACGCGAGATTTGCTGTTAAAGAATTGAGTATACAGAATGCGAACAAACTCTTCCCTACAAGTGAATCACCTAACCATTCAAAACAGTACTAAAAACTGAATAGAATGCAGTTTTCACTCACATGAAAGACGTATGCTTTCCTTCTTAAGAAGTGTTTTCAAAGACATTCACAGAGTGATTCTACAAAGCCTTTTTACTGGTGTTGGCTTTTAAACGTGATTTCACTGGAATTTCAGTCAAACGCAAGAAGCGAGATTTGCTGTTAAAGAATTGAGTATACAGAGTGCAAACAAATGCTTCCCTACAAGTGAATCGCCTAACAATGCAACACAGTAATAAAAACTGAATGGAATGCATTTTTCACTCAGATGAAAGACATATGCTTTCCTTCTTAAGAAGTGTTTTCAAAGACATTCACAGAGTGATTCTACAAAGCCTTTTTATTGACGTTGGCTTTTAAACGTGATTTCACTGGAATTTCTGTCAAATGCAAGACTCGAGATTTGCTGTTAAAGAATTGAGTATACAGAATGCAAACAAATGCTTCCCTACAAGTGAATCGCCTTACCATTCAACACAGTTCGAAAAACTGAGTAGAATGCAGTTTTCACTCAGAAGAAAGACCTATGCTGTCTATCTTAAGAAGTGTTTTCAAAGACATTCACAGCATGATTCTACAAAGCATTTTTACTGGCATTGGCTTTTAAACGTGATTTCACTGGAATTTCTGTCAAACACAAGACGCGAGATTTGCTGTTAAAGAATTGAGTATACAGAATGCAAACAAACGCTTCCCTACAAGGGAATCGCCTAAACATTCAACACAGTACTAAAAACTGAATAGAATGCAGTTTTCACTCAGATGAAAGACATATGCTTTCCTTCTTAAGAAGTGTTTTCAAAGACATTCACAGAGTGATTCTACAAAGCCTTTTTACTGGCGTTGGCTTTTAAACGTGATTTCACTGGAATTTCAGTCAAACGCAAGACGCGAGATTTGCTGTTAAAGAATTGAGTATACAGAATGCAAACAAACGCTTCCCTACAAGTGAATCGCCTAACAATGCAACACAGTTATAAAAACTGAATAGAATGCAGTTTTCACTCAGATGAAAGACTTATGCTTTCCTTCTTAAGAAGTGTTTTCAAACACATTCACAGAGTGATTCTACAAAGCCTTTTTATTGACTTTGGCTTTTAAACGTGATTTCACTGGAATTTCTGTCAAATGCAAGATGCGAGATTTGCTGTTAAAGAATTGAGTATACAGAATGCAAACAAAAGCTTCCCTACAAATGAATCCCCTAACCATTCAACACAGTACTAAAAACTGAATAGAATGCAGTTTTCACTCAGATGAAAGACGTATGCTTTCCTTCTTAAGAAGTGTTTTCAAAGACATTCACAGAGTGATTCTACAAAGCCTTTTTACTGACGTTGGCTTTTAAATGTGATTTCACTGGAATTTCTGTCAAATGCAAGACACGAGGTTTGCTTTTAAATAATTGAGTATACAGAATGCAAACAAACGCTTCCCTCCAAGTGAATCGCCTAACCATTCAACACAGTTCTAATAACTGAATAGAATGCAGTTTTCACTCAGATGAAAGACATATGCTTTCCTTCTTAAGAAGTGTTTCCAAAAACACTCACAGAGTGAATCAACAAAGCCCTTTTTACTGACGTTGGCTTTTAAACGTGATTTCACTGGAATTTATGTCAAATGCAAGACACGAGATTTGCTGTTAAAGAATTGAGTATACAGAATGCAAACAAATGCTTCCCTACAAGTGAATCGCCTAACAATGCAACACAGTACTAAAAACTGAATAGAATGCAGTTTTCACTCAGATGAAAGACGTATGCTTTCCTTCTTAAGAAGTGTTTTCAAAGACATTCACAGAGTGATTCTACAAAGCCTTTTTACTGGTGTTGGCTTTTAAACGTGATTTCACTGGAATTTCTGTCAAATGCAAGATGCGAGATTTGCTGTTAAAGAATTGAGTATACAGAATGCAAACAAAAGCTTCCCTACAAATGAATCCCCTAACCATTCAACACAGTACTAAAAACTGAATAGAATGCAGTTTTCACTCAGATGAAAGACGTATGCTTTCCTTCTTAAGAAGTGTTTTCAAAGACATTCACAGAGTGATTCTACAAAGCCTTTTTACTGACGTTGGCTTTTAAATGTGATTTCACTGGAATTTCTGTCAAATGCAAGACACGAGGTTTGCTTTTAAATAATTGAGTATACAGAATGCAAACAAACGCTTCCCTCCAAGTGAATCGCCTAACCATTCAACACAGTTCTAATAACTGAATAGAATGCAGTTTTCACTCAGATGAAAGACATATGCTTTCCTTCTTAAGAAGTGTTTCCAAAAACACTCACAGAGTGAATCAACAAAGCCTTTTTACTGACGTTGGCTTTTAAACGTGATTTCACTGGAATTTCTGTCAAATGCAAGACGCGAGATTTGCTGTTAAAGAATTGAGTATACAGAATGCAAACAAACGCTTCCCTACAAGTGAATCGCCTAACCATGCAACACAGTACTAAAAACTGAATAGAATGCAGTTTTCACTCAGATGAAAGACGTATGCTTTCCTTCTTAAGAAGTGTTTTCAAAGACATTCACAGAGTGATTCTACAAAGCCTTTTTACTGGTGTTGGCTTTTAAACGTGATTTCACTGGAATTTCTGTCAAACGCAAGACGCGAGATTTGCTATTAAAGAATTGAGTATACAGAATGCAAACAAACGCTTCCCTACAAGTGAATCGCCTAAACATTCAACACAGTACTAAAAACTGAATAGAATGCAGTTTTCACTCAGATGAAAGACGTATGCTTTCCTTCTTAAGAAGTGTTTTCAAAGACATTCACAGAGTGATTCTACAAAGCCCTTTTACTGGTGTTGGCTTTTAAACGTGATTACACTGGAATTTCTGTCAAATGCAAGATGCGCGATATGCTGTTAAAGAATTGAGTATACAGAATGCAAACAAACGCTTCCCAACAAGGAAATCGCCTAAACATTCAACACAGTACTAAAAACTGAATAGAATGCAGTTTTCACTCAGATGAAAGACGTATGCTTTCCTTCTTAAGAAGTGTTTTCAAAGACATTCACAGAGTGATTCTACAAAGCCTTTTTACTGGCGTTGGCTTTTAAACGTGATTTCACTGGAATTTCTGTCAAAGGCAAGATGCGAGATTTGCTTTTAGAGAATTGAGTATACAGAATACAAACAAACGGTTCCCTACAAGTGAATCGCCTAACAATGCAACACAGTAATAAAAACTGAATAGAATGCAGTTCTCACTCAGCTGAAAGACGTATGCTTTCCTTCTTAAGAAGTGTTTCCAAAAACACTCACAGAGTGATTCTACAAAGCCTTTTTACTGACCTTGGCTTTTAAACGTGATTTCACTGGAATTTCTGTCAAATGCAAGACGCGAGATTTGCTGTTAAAGAATTGAGTATACAGAATGCAAACAAACGCTTCCCTACAAGTGAATCCCCTAACCATTCAACACAGTACTAAAAACTGAATGGAATGCAGTTTTCACTCAGATGAAAGACGTATGCTTTCCTTCCTAAGAAGTGTTTTCAAAGGCATTCACAGAGTGATTCTACAAAGCCTTTTTACTGACGTTGGCTTTTAAACGTGATTTCACTGGAATTTCTGTAATACGCCAGATGCGAGATTTGCTGTTAAAGAATTGAGTATACAGAATGCAAACAAACGCTTCCCTACAAGTGAATCCCCTAACAATGCAACACAGTACTAAAAACTGAATAGGATGCAGTTTTCACTCAGATGAAAGACGTATGCTTTCCTTCTTAAGAAGTGTTTTCAAAGACATTCACAGAGTGATTCTACAAAGCCTATTTACTGACATTGGCTTTTAAACGTGATTTCACTGTAATTTCTGTGAAATGCAAGATGCGTGATTTGCTGTAAAAGAATTGAGTATACAGAATGCAAACAAACGCTTCCCAACAAGGAAATCGCCTAAACATTCAACACAGTACTAAAAACTGAATAGAATGCAGTTTTCACTCAGATGAAAGACGTATGCTTTCCTTCTTAAGAAGTGTTTTCAAAGACATTCACAGAGTGATTCTACAAAGCCTTTTTACTGGCGTTGGCTTTTAAACGTGATTTCACTGGAATTTCTGTCAAAGGCAAGATGCGAGATTTGCTGTTAAAGAATTGAGTATACAGAATACAAACAAACGGTTCCCTACAAGTGAATCGCCTAAGAATGCAACACAGTAATAAAAACTGAATAGAATGCAGTTCTCACTCAGATGAAAGACGTATGCTTTCCTTCTTAAGAAGTGTTTTCAAAGACATTCACAGAGTGATTCTACAAAGCCTTTTTACTGACGTTGGCTTTTAAACGTGATTTCACTGGAATTTCTGTCAAATGCAAGACGCGAGATTTGCTGTTAAAGAATTGAGTATACAGAATGCAAACAAACGCTTCCCTACAAGTGAATCCCCTAACCATTCAACACAGTACTAAAAACTGAATAGAATGCAGTTTTCACTCAGATGAAAGACGTATGCTTTCCTTCTTAAGAAGTGTTTTCAAAGACATTCACAGAGTGATTCTACAAAGCCTTTTTACTGACGTTGGCTTTTAAACGTTATTTCACTGGAATTTCTGTCAAATGCAAGATGCGAGATTTGCTGTTAAAGAATTGAGTATACAGAATGCAAACAAAAGCTTCCCTACAAATGAATCCCCTAACCATTCAACACAGTACTAAAAACTGAATAGAATGCAGTTTTCACTCAGATGAAAGACGTATGCTTTCCTTCTTAAGAAGTGTTTTCAAAGACATTCACAGAGTGATTCTATAAAGCCTTTTTACTGACATTTGCTTTTAAATGTGATTTCACTGGATTTCTGTCAAATGCAAGACACGAGGTTTGCTGTTAAATAATTGAGTATACAGAATGCAAACAAACGCTTCCCTTCAAGTGAATCGCCTAACCATTCAACACAGTTCTAATAACTGAATAGAATGCAGTTTTCACTCAGATGAAAGACGTATGCTTTCCTTCTTAAGAAGTGTTTTCAAAGACATTCACAGAGTGATTCTACAAAGCCTTTTTACTGACGTTGGCTTTTAAACGTGATTTCACTGGAATTTCTGTCAAAGGCAAGATGCGAGATTTGCTGTTAAAGAATTGAGTATACAGAATACAAACAAACGGTTCCCTACAAGTGAATTGCCTAAGAATGCAACACAGGAATAAAAACTGAATAGAATGCAGTTCTCACTCAGATGAAAGACTTATGCTTTCCTTCTTAAGAAGTGTTTACAAAGACATTCACAGAGTGATTCTACAAAGCCTTTTTACTGATGTTGGCTTTTAAATGTGATTTCACTGGAATTTCTGTCAAATGCAAGACGCGAGATTTGCTGTTAAAGAATTGAGTATACAGAATGCAAACAAACGCTTCCCTACAAGTGAATCCCCTAACCATTCAACACAGTACTAAAAACTGAATGGAATGCAGTTTTCACTAAGATGAAAGACGTATGCTTTCCTTCGTAAGAAGTGTTTTCAAAGGCATTCACAGAGTGATTCTACAAAGCCTTTTTACTGGCCTTGGCTTTTAAACGTGATTTCACTGGAATTTCTGTAAAACGCAAGACGCGAGATTTGCTGTTAAAGAATTGAGTATACAGAATGCAAACAAATACTTCCCTACAAGTGAATCGCCTAACCATTCAACACAGTACTAAAAACTGAATAGAATGCAGTTTTCACTCAGATGAAAGACGTATGCTTTCCTTCTTAAGAAGTGTTTTCAAAGACATTCACAGAGTGATTCTACAAAGCCTTTTTACTGACGTTGGCTTTTAAACGTGATTTCACTGGAATTTCTGTCAAATGCAAGACACGAGGTTTGCTGTTAAATAATTGAGTATACAGAATGCAAACAAACGCTTCCCTCCAAGTGAATCGCCTAACCATTCAACACAGTTCTAATAACTGAATAGAATGCAGTTTTCACTCAGATGAAAGACATATGCTTTCCTTCTTAAGAAGTGTTTCCAAAAACACTCACAGAGTGAATCAACAAAGCCTTTTTACTGACGTTGGCTTTTAAACGTGATTTCACTGGAATTTCTGTCAAATGCAAGACGCGAGATTTGCTGTTAAAGAATTGAGTATACAGAATGCAAACAAAAGCTTCCCTACAAGTGAATCGCCTAA
The DNA here is from genome assembly GCA_033318265.1 of Phyllotis vaccarum. Taxonomy (NCBI): domain Eukaryota; kingdom Metazoa; phylum Chordata; class Mammalia; order Rodentia; family Cricetidae; genus Phyllotis; species Phyllotis vaccarum. Next base: position 167,674,327 of record JARWLC010000009.1, read on the forward strand.
CAATGCAACACAGTACTAAAAACTGAATAGAATGCAGTTTTCACTCAGATGAAAGACGTATGCTTTCCTTCTTAAGAAGTGTTTTCAAAGACATTCACAGAGTGATTCTACAAAGCCTTTTTACTGACGTTGGCTTTTAAACGTGATTTCACTGGAATTCCTGTCAAAGGCAAGACGCGAGATTTGCTGTTAAAGAATTGAGTATACAGAATGCAAACAAACGCTTCCCTACAAGTGAATCGCCTAACAATGCAACACAGTACTAAAAACTGAATAGAATGCAGTTTTCACTCAGATGAAGGACGTATGCTTTCCTTCTTAAGAAGTCTTTTCAAAGACATTCACAGAGTGATTCTACAAAGTCTTTTTACTGACGTTGGCTTTTAAACGTGATTTCACTGGAATTTCTGTCAAACGCAAGACGCGAGATTTGCTGTTAAAGAATTGAGTATACAGAATGCAAACAAACGCTTCCCTACAAGTGAATCCCCTAACCATTCAACACAGTACTAAAAACTGAATGGAATGCAGTTTTCACTCAGATGAAAGACGTATGCCTTCCTTCTTAAGAAGTGTTTTCAAAGACATTCACAGAGTGATTCTACAAAGCCTTTTTACTGACATTGGCTTTTAAACGTGATTTCACTGGAATTTCTGTCAAAGGCAAGACGCGAGATTTGCTGTTAAAGAATTGAGTATACAGAATGCAAACAAACGCTTCCCTACAAGTGAATCGCCTAACCATGCAACACAGTACTAAAAACTGAATAGAATGCAGTTTTCACTCAGATGAAAGATGTATGCTTTCCTTCTTAAGAAGTGTTTTCAAAGGCATTCACAGAGTGATTCTACAAAGCCTTTTTACTGACGTTGGCTTTTAAATGTGATTTCACTGGAATTTCTGTCAAATGCAAGACACGAGGTTTGCTGTTAAAGAATTGAGTATACAGAATGCAAACAAACACTTCCCTCCAAGTGAATCGCCTAACCATTCAACACAGTTCTAATAACTGAATAGAATGCAGTTTTCACTCAGATGAAAGACGTATGCTTTCCTTCTTAAGAAGTGTTTCCAAAAACACTCACAGAGTGAATCTACAAAGCCTTTTTACTGACGTTGGCTTTTAAACATGATTTCACTGGAATTTCTGTCAAATGCAAGACGCGAGATTTGCTGTTAAAGAATTGAGTATACAGAATGCAAACAAACGCTTCCCTACAAGTGAATCGCCTAACCTTTCAACACAGTACTAAAAACTGAATAGAATGCAGTTTTCACTCAGATGAAAGACGTATGCTTTCCTTCTTAAGAAGTGTTTTCAAAGACATTCACAGAGTGATTCTACAAAGCCTTTTTACTGGCGTTGGCTTTTAAACGTGATTTCACTGGAATTTCTGTAAAACGCAAGATGCAAGATTTGCTGTTAAAGAATTGAGTATACAGAATGCAAACAAACGCTACCCTACAAGTGAATCGCCTAACCATTCAACACAGTACTAAAAACTGAATAGAATGCAGTTTTCACTCAGATGAAAGATGTATGCTTTCCTTCTTAAGAAGTATTTTCAAAGACATTCACAGAGTGATTCTACAAAGACTTTTTACTGACTTTTGCTTTTATACGTGATTTCACTGGAATTTCTGTAAAACGCCAGATGCGAGATTTGCTGTTAAAGAATTGAGTATACAGAATGCAAACAAATACTTCCCTACAAGTGAATCGCATAACCATTCAACACAGTACTAAAAACTGAATAGAATGCAGTTTTCAATCAGATGAAAGACGTATGCTTTCCTTCTTAAGAAGTGTTTTCAAAGACATTCACAGAGTGATTCTACAAAGCCTTTTTACTGACGTTGGCTTTTAAACGTGATTTCACTGGAATTCCTGTCAAAGGCAAGACGCGAGATTTGCTGTTAAAGAATTGAGTATACAGAATGCAAACAAACGCTTCCCTACAAGTGAATCGCCTAACAATGCAACACAGTAATAAAAACTGAATAGAATGCAGTTTTCACTCAGATGAAAGACGTATGCTTTCCTTCATAAGAAGTGTTTTCAAAGGCATTCACAGAGTGATTCTACAAAGCCTTTTTACTGACATTGGTTTTTAAACGTGATTTCACTGGAATTTCTGTAAAACACAAGATGCGCGATTTACTGTTAAAGAATTGAGTATACAGAATGCAAACAAAGCTTCCCTACAAGTGAATCCCCTAACCATTCAACACAGTACTAAAAACTGAATAGAATGCACTTTTCACTCAGATGAAAGACGTATGCTTTCCTGCTTAAGAAGTGTTTTCAAAGACATTCACAGAGTGATTCTACAAAGCCTTTTTACTGGCGTTGGCTTTTAAACGTGATTTCACTGGAATTTCTGTCAAAGGCAAGATGCGAGATTTGCTTTTAAAGAATTGAGTATACAGAATACAAACAAACGGTTCCCTACAAGTGAATCGCCTAACAATGCAACACAGTAATAAAAACTGAATAGAATGCAGTTCTCACTCAGCTGAAAGACGTATGCTTTCCTTCTTAAGAAGTGTTTTCAAAGACATTCACAGAGTGATTCTACAAAGCCTTTTTACTGACCTTGGCTTTTAAACGTGATTTCACTGGAATTTCTGTCAAATGCAAGACGCGAGATTTGCTGTTAAAGAATTGAGTATACAGAATGCAAACAAACGCTTCCCTACAAGTGAATCCCCTAACCATTCAACACAGTACTAAAAACTGAATGGAATGCAGTTTTCACTCAGATGAAAGACGTATGCTTTCCTTCTTAAGAAGTGTTTTCAAAGGCATTCACAGAGTGATTCTACAAAGCCTTTTTACTGACGTTGGCTTTTAAACGTGATTTCACTGGAATTTCTGTAAAACGCCAGATGCGAGATTTGCTGTTAAAGAATTGAGTATACAGAATGCAAACAAACGCTTCCCTACAAGTGAATCCCCTAACAATGCAACACAGTACTAAAAACTGAATAGGATGCAGTTTTCACTCAGATGAAAGACGTATGCTTTCCTTCTTAAGAAGTGTTTTCAAAGACATTCACAGAGTGATTCTACAAAGCCTATTTACTGACATTGGCTTTTAAACGTGATTTCACTGTAATTTCTGTGAAATGCAAGATGCGTGATTTGCTGTAAAAGAATTGAGTATACAGAATGCAAACAAACGCTTCCCAACAAGGAAATCGCCTAAACATTTAACACAGTACTAAAAACTGAATAGAATGCAGTTTTCACTCAGATGAAAGACGTATGCTTTCCTTCTTAAGAAGTGTTTTCAAAGACATTCACAGAGTGATTCTACAAAGCCTTTTTACTGGCGTTGGCTTTTAAACGTGATTTCACTGGAATTTCTGTCAAAGGCAAGATGCGAGATTTGCTGTTAAAGAATTGAGTATACAGAATACAAACAAACGGTTCCCTACAAGTGAATCGCCTAAGAATGCAACACAGTAATAAAAACTGAATAGAATGCAGTTCTCACTCAGATGAAAGACGTATGCTTTCCTTCTTAAGAAGTGTTTTCAAAGACATTCACAGAGTGATTCTACAAAGCCTTTTTACTGACGTTGGCTTTTAAACGTGATTTCACTGGAATTTCTGTCAAATGCAAGACGCGAGATTTGCTGTTAAAGAATTGAGTATACAGAATGCAAACAAACGCTTCCCTACAAGTGAATCCCCTAACCATTCAACACAGTACTAAAAACTGAATAGAATGCAGTTTTCACTCAGATGAAAGACGTATGCTTTCCTTCTTAAGAAGTGTTTTCAAAGACATTCACAGAGTGATTCTACAAAGCCTTTTTACTGACGTTGGCTTTTAAACGTGATTTCACTGGAATTTCTGTCAAATGCAAGATGCGAGATTTGCTGTTAAAGAATTGAGTATACAGAATGCAAACAAAAGCTTCCCTACAAATGAATCCCCTAACCATTCAACACAGTACTAAAAACTGAATAGAATGCAGTTTTCACTCAGATGAAAGACGTATGCTTTCCTTCTTAAGAAGTGTTTTCAAAGACATTCACAGAGTGATTCTACAAAGCCTTTTTACTGACATTTGCTTTTAAATGTGATTTCACTGGATTTCTGTCAAATGCAAGACACGAGGTTTGCTGTTAAATAATTGAGTATACAGAATGCAAACAAACGCTTCCCTTCAAGTGAATCGCCTAACCATTCAACACAGTTCTAATAACTGAATAGAATGCAGTTTTCACTCAGATGAAAGACGTATGCTTTCCTTCTTAAGAAGTGTTTTCAAAGACATTCACAGAGTGATTCTACAAAGCCTTTTTACTGACGTTGGCTTTTAAACGTGATTTCACTGGAATTTCTGTCAAAGGCAAGATGCGAGATTTGCTGTTAAAGAATTGAGTATACAGAATACAAACAAACGGTTCCCTACAAGTGAATTGCCTAAGAATGCAACACAGTAATAAAAACTGAATAGAATGCAGTTCTCACTCAGATGAAAGACTTATGCTTTCCTTCTTAAGAAGTGTTTACAAAGACATTCACAGAGTGATTCTACAAAGCCTTTTTACTGATGTTGGCTTTTAAACGTGATTTCACTGGAATTTCTGTCAAATGCAAGACGCGAGATTTGCTGTTAAAGAATTGAGTATACAGAATGCAAACAAACGCTTCCCTACAAGTGAATCCCCTAACCATTCAACACAGTACTAAAAACTGAATGGAATGCAGTTTTCACTAAGATGAAAGACGTATGCTTTCCTTCGTAAGAAGTGTTTTCAAAGGCATTCACAGAGTGATTCTACAAAGCCTTTTTACTGGCCTTGGCTTTTAAACGTGATTTCACTGGAATTTCTGTAAAACGCAAGACGCGAGATTTGCTGTTAAAGAATTGAGTATACAGAATGCAAACAAATACTTCCCTACAAGTGAATCGCCTAACCATTCAACACAGTACTAAAAACTGAATAGAATGCAGTTTTCACTCAGATGAAAGACGTATGCTTTCCTTCTTAAGAAGTGTTTTCAAAGACATTCACAGAGTGATTCTACAAAGCCTTTTTACTGACGTTGGCTTTTAAACGTGATTTCACTGGAATTTCTGTCAAATGCAAGACACGAGGTTTGCTGTTAAATAATTGAGTATACAGAATGCAAACAAACGCTTCCCTCCAAGTGAATCGCCTAACCATTCAACACAGTTCTAATAACTGAATAGAATGCAGTTTTCACTCAGATGAAAGACATATGCTTTCCTTCTTAAGAAGTGTTTCCAAAAACACTCACAGAGTGAATCAACAAAGCCTTTTTACTGACGTTGGCTTTTAAACGTGATTTCACTGGAATTTCTGTCAAATGCAAGACGCGAGATTTGCTGTTAAAGAATTGAGTATACAGAATGCAAACAAAAGCTTCCCTACAAGTGAATCGCCTAACAATGCAACACAGTACTAAAAACTGAATAGAATGCAGTTTTCACTCAGATGAAAGACGTATGCTTTCCTTCTTAAGAAGTGTTTTCAAAGGCATTCACAGAGTGATTCTACAAAGCCTTTTTACTGACGTTGGCTTTTAAATGTGATTTCACTGGAATTTCTGTCAAATGCAACACACGAGGTTTGCTGTTAAAGAATTGAGTATACAGAATGCAAACAAACACTTCCCTCCAAGTGAATCGCCTAACCATTCAACACAGTTCTAATAACTGAATAGAATGCAGTTTTCACTCAGATGAAAGACGTATGCTTTCCTTCTTAAGAAGTGTTTCCAAAAACACTCACAGAGTGAATCTACAAAGCCTTTTTACTGACGTTGGCTTTTAAACATGATTTCACTGGAATTTCTGTCAAATGCAAGACGCGAGATTTGCTGTTAAAGAATTGAGTATACAGAATGCAAACAAACGCTTCCCTACAAGTGAATCGCCTAACCTTTCAACACAGTACTAAAAACTGAATAGAATGCAGTTTTCACTCAGATGAAAGACGTATGCTTTCCTTCTTAAGAAGTGTTTTCAAAGACATTCACAGAGTGATTCTACAAAGCCTTTTTACTGGCGTTGGCTTTTAAACGTGATTTCACTGGAATTTCTGTAAAACGCAAGATGCAAGATTTGCTGTTAAAGAATTAAGTATACAGAATGCAAACAAACGCTACCCTACAAGTGAATCGCCTAACCATTCAACACAGTACTAAAAACTGAATAGAATGCAGTTTTCACTCAGATGAAAGATGTATGCTTTCCTTCTTACGAAGTATTTTCAAAGACATTCACAGAGTGATTCTACAAAGACTTTTTACTGACTTTTGCTTTTATACGTGATTTCACTGGAATTTCTGTAAAACGCCAGATGCGAGATTTGCTGTTAAAGAATTGAGTATACAGAATGCAAAAAAATACTTCCCTACAAGTGAATCGCATAACAATTCAACACAGTACTAAAAACTGAATAGAATGCAGTTTTCAATCAGATGAAAGACGTATGCTTTCCTTCTTAAGAAGTGTTTTCAAAGACATTCACAGAGTGATTCTACAAAGCCTTTTTACTGACATTGGCTTTTAAACGTGATTTCACTGGAATTCCTGTCAAAGGCAAGACGCGAGATTTGCTGTTAAAGAATTGAGTATACAGAATGCAAACAAACGCTTCCCTACAAGTGAATCGCCTAACAATGCAACACAGTAATAAAAACTGAATAGAATGCAGTTTTCACTCAGATGAAAGACGTATGCTTTCCTTCATAAGAAGTGTTTTCAAAGGCATTCACAGAGTGATTCTACAAAGCCTTTTTACTGACATTGGTTTTTAAACGTGATTTCACTGGAATTTCTGTAAAACACAAGATGCGCGATTTACTGTTAAAGAATTGAGTATACAGAATGCAACCAAACGCTTCCCTACAAGTGAATCCCCTAACCATTCAACACAGTTCTAAAAACTGAATAGAATGCAGTTTTCACTCAGATGAAAGGCGTATGCTTTCCTTCTTAAGAAGTGTTTTCAAAGACATTCACAGAGTGATTCTACAAAGCCTTTTTACTGACTTTTGCTTTTATACGTGATTTCACTGGAATTTCTGTCAAACGCAAGACGCGAGATTTGCTGTTAAAGAATTGAGTATACAGAATGCAAACAAACGCTTCCCTACAAGTGAATCGCCTAACCATGCAACACAGTACTAAAAACTGAATAGAATGCAGTTTTCACTCAGATGAAAGATGTATGCTTTCCTTCTTAAGAAGTGTTTTCAAAGACATTCACAGAGTGATTCTACAAAGCCTTTTTTACTGGCGATGGCTTTTAAACGTGATTTCACTGGAATTTCTGTCAAATGCAAGACGCGAGATTTGCTGTTAAAGAATTGAGTATACAGAATGCAAACAAACGCTTCCCTACATGTGAATCCCCTAACCATTCAACACAGTACTAAAAACTGAATAGAATGCAGTTTTCACTCAGATGAAAGACGTATGCTTTCCTTCTTAAGAAGTGTTTTCAAAGGCATTCACAGAGTGATTCTACAAAGCCTTTTTACTGACGTTGGCTTTTAAACGTGATTTCACTAGAATTTCTGTCAAACGCAAGACGCGAGATTTGCTGTTAAAGAGTTGAGTATACAGAATGCGAACAAACGCTTCCCTACAAGTGAATCGCCTAACCATTCAACACAGTACTAAAAACTGAATAGAATGCAGTTTTCACTCAGATGAAAGATGTATGCTTTCCTTCTTAAGAAGTGTTTTCAAAGACATTCACAGAGTGATTCTACAAAGCCTTTTTACTGACGTTGGCTTTTAAATGTGATTTCACTGGAATTTCTGTCAAATGCAAGACATGAGGTTTGCTGTTAAAGAATTGAGTATACAGAATGCAAACAAAGGCTTCCCTCCAAGTGAATCGCCTAACCATTCAACACAGTTCTAATAACTGAATAGAATGCAGTTTTCACTCAGATGAAAGACGTATGCTTTCCTTCTTAAGAAGTGTTTCCAAAAACACTCACAGAGTGAATCTACAAAGCCTTTTTAATGACGTTGGCTTTTAAACGTGATTTCACTGGAATTTCTGTCAAATGCAAGACGCGAGATTTGCTGTTAAAGAATTGAATATACAGAATGCAAACAAACGCTTCCCTACAAGTGAATCGCCTAACCTTTCAACACAGTACTAAAAACTGAATAGAATGCAGTTTTCACTCAGATGAAAGATGTATGCTTTCCTTCTTAAGAAGTGTTTTCAAAGACATTCACAGAGTGATTCTACAAAGCCTTTTTACTGACGTTGGCTTTTAAATGTGATTTCACTGGAATTTCTGTCAAATGCAAGACACGAGGTTTGCTGTTAAAGAATTGATTATACAGAATCCAAAAAAAGGCTTCCCTCCAAGTGAATCGCCTACCATTCAACACAGTTGTAATAACTGAATAGAATGCAGTTTTCACTCAGATGAAAGACGTATGCTTTCCTTCTTAATAAGTGTTTCCAAAACACTCACAGAGTGAATCTACAAAGCCTTTTTACTGACGTTGGCTTTTAAACGTGATTTCACTGGAATTTCTGTAAAACGCAAGACGCGAGATTTGCTGTTAAAGAATTGAGTATACAGAATGCAAACAAACGCTTCCCTACAAGTGAATCGCCTAACCATGCAACACAGTTCTAATAACTGAATAGAATGCAGTTTTCACTCAGATGAAAGACATATGCTTTCCTTCTTAAGAAGTGTTTCCAAAAACACTCACAGAGTGAATCAACAAAGCCTTTTTACTGACGTTGGCTTTTAAACGTGATTTCACTGGAATTTCTGTCAAATGCAAGACGCGAGATTTGCTGTTAAAGAATTGAGTATACAGAATGCAAACAAAAGCTTCCCTACAAGTGAATCGCCTAACAATGCAACACAGTACTAAAAACTGAATAGAATGCAGTTTTCACTCAGATGAAAGACGTATGCTTTCCTTCTTAAGAAGTGTTTTCAAAGACATTCACAGAGTGATTCTACAAAGCCTTTTTACTGGTGTTGGCTTTTAAACGTGATTTCACTGGAATTTCTGTCAAACGCAAGACGCGAGATTTGCTATTAAAGAATTGAGCATACAGAATGCAAACAAACGCTTCCCTACAAGTGAATCCCCTAACCATTCAACACAGTACTAAAAACTGAATGGAATGCAGTTTTCACTCAGATGAAAGACGTATGCCTTCCTTCTTAAGAAGTGTTTTCAAAGACATTCACAGAGTGATTCTACAAAGCCTTTTTACTGACATTGGCTTTTAAACGTGATTTCACTGGAATTTCTGTCAAAGGCAAGACGCGAGATTTGCTGTTAAAGAATTGAGTATACAGAATGCAAACAAACGCTTCCCTACAAGTGAATCGCCTAACCATGCAACACAGTACTAAAAACTGAATAGAATGCAGTTTTCACTCAGATGAAAGATGTATGCTTTCCTTCTTAAGAAGTGTTTTCAAAGGCATTCACAGAGTGATTCTACAAAGCCTTTTTACTGACGTTGGCTTTTAAATGTGATTTCACTGGAATTTCTGTCAAATGCAACACACGAGGTTTGCTGTTAAAGAATTGAGTATACAGAATGCAAACAAACACTTCCCTCCAAGTGAATCGCCTAACCATTCAACACAGTTCTAATAACTGAATAGAATGCAGTTTTCACTCAGATGAAAGACGTATGCTTTCCTTCTTAAGAAGTGTTTCCAAAAACACTCACAGAGTGAATCTACAAAGCCTTTTTACTGACGTTGGCTTTTAAACATGATTTCACTGGAATTTCTGTCAAATGCAAGACGCGAGATTTGCTGTTAAAGAATTGAGTATACAGAATGCAAACAAACGCTTCCCTACAAGTGAATCGCCTAACCTTTCAACACAGTACTAAAAACTGAATAGAATGCAGTTTTCACTCAGATGAAAGACGTATGCTTTCCTTCTTAAGAAGTGTTTTCAAAGACATTCACAGAGTGATTCTACAAAGCCTTTTTACTGGCGTTGGCTTTTAAACGTGATTTCACTGGAATTTCTGTAAAACGCAAGATGCAAGATTTGCTGTTAAAGAATTAAGTATACAGAATGCAAACAAACGCTACCCTACAAGTGAATCGCCTAACCATTCAACACAGTACTAAAAACTGAATAGAATGCAGTTTTCACTCAGATGAAAGATGTATGCTTTCCTTCTTACGAAGTATTTTCAAAGACATTCACTGAGTGATTCTACAAAGACTTTTTACTGACTTTTGCTTTTATACGTGATTTCACTGGAATTTCTGTAAAACGCCAGATGCGAGATTTGCTGTTAAAGAATTGAGTATACAGAATGCAAAAAAATACTTCCCTACAAGTGAATCGCATAACCATTCAACACAGTACTAAAAACTGAATAGAATGCAGTTTTCAATCAGATGAAAGACGTATGCTTTCCTTCTTAAGAAGTGTTTTCAAAGACATTCACAGAGTGATTCTACAAAGCCTTTTTACTGACGTTGGCTTTTAAACGTGATTTCACTGGAATTCCTGTCAAAGGCAAGACGCGAGATTTGCTGTTAAAGAATTGAGTATACAGAATGCAAACAAACGCTTCCCTACAAGTGAATCGCCTAACAATGCAACACAGTAATAAAAACTGAATAGAATGCAGTTTTCACTCAGATGAAAGACGTATGCTTTCCTTCATAAGAAGTGTTTTCAAAGGCATTCACAGAGTGATTCTACAAAGCCTTTTTACTGACATTGGTTTTTAAACGTGATTTCACTGGAATTTCTGTAAAACACAAGATGCGCGATTTACTGTTAAAGAATTGAGTATACAGAATGCAACCAAACGCTTCCCTACAAGTGAATCCCCTAACCATTCAACACAGTTCTAAAAACTGAATAGAATGCAGTTTTCACTCAGATGAAAGGCGTATGCTTTCCTTCTTAAGAAGTGTTTTCAAAGACATTCACAGAGTGATTCTACAAAGCCTTTTTACTGACTTTTGCTTTTATACGTGATTTCACTGGAATTTCTGTCAAACGCAAACGCGAGATTTGCTGTTAAAGAATTGAGTATACAGAATGCAAACAAACGCTTCCCTACAAGTGAATCGCCTAACCATGCAACACAGTACTAAAAACTGAATAGAATGCAGTTTTCACTCAGATGAAAGATGTATGCTTTCCTTCTTAAGAAGTGTTTTCAAAGACATTCACAGAGTGATTCTACAAAGCCTTTTTTACTGGCGATGGCTTTTAAACGTGATTTCACTGGAATTTCTGTCAAATGCAAGACGAGAGATTTGCTGTTAAAGAATTGAGTATACAGAATGCAAACAAACGCTTCCCTACATGTGAATCCCCTAACCATTCAACACAGTACTAAAAACTGAATAGAATGCAGTTTTCACTCAGATGAAAGACGTATGCTTTCCTTCTTAAGAAGTGTTTTCAAAGGCATTCACAGAGTGATTCTACAAAGCCTTTTTACTGACGTTGGCTTTTAAACGTGATTTCACTAGAATTTCTGTCAAACGCAAGACGCGAGATTTGCTGTTAAAGAGTTGAGTATACAGAATGCGAACAAACGCTTCCCTACAAGTGAATCGCCTAACCATTCAACACAGTACTAAAAACTGAATAGAATGCAGTTTTCACTCAGATGAAAGATGTATGCTTTCCTTCTTAAGAAGTGTTTTCAAAGACATTCACAGAGTGATTCTACAAAGCCTTTTTACTGACGTTGGCTTTTAAATGTGATTTCACTGGAATTTCTGTCAAATGCAAGACATGAGGTTTGCTGTTAAAGAATTGAGTATACAGAATGCAAACAAAGGCTTCCCTCCAAGTGAATCGCCTAACCATTCAACACAGTTCTAATAACTGAATAGAATGCAGTTTTCACTCAGATGAAAGACGTATGCTTTCCTTCTTAAGAAGTGTTTCCAAAAACACTCACAGAGTGAATCTACAAAGCCTTTTTAATGACGTTGGCTTTTAAACGTGATTTCACTGGAATTTCTGTCAAATGCAAGACGCGAGATTTGCTGTTAAAGAATTGAATATACAGAATGCAAACAAACGCTTCCCTACAAGTGAATCGCCTAACCTTTCAACACAGTACTAAAAACTGAATAGAATGCAGTTTTCACTCAGATGAAAGATGTATGCTTTCCTTCTTAAGAAGTGTTTTCAAAGACATTCACAGAGTGATTCTACAAAGCCTTTTTACTGACGTTGGCTTTTAAATGTGATTTCACTGGAATTTCTGTCAAATGCAAGACACGAGGTTTGCTGTTAAAGAATTGAGTATACAGAATCCAAAAAAAGGCTTCCCTCCAAGTGAATCGCCTACCATTCAACACAGTTGTAATAACTGAATAGAATGCAGTTTTCACTCAGATGAAAGACGTATGCTTTCCTTCTTAATAAGTGTTTCCAAAACACTCACAGAGTGAATCTACAAAGCCTTTTTACTGACGTTGGCTTTTAAACGTGATTTCACTGGAATTTCTGTAAAACGCAAGACGCGAGATTTGCTGTTAAAGAATTGAGTATACAGAATGCAAACAAACGCTTCCCTACAAGTGAATCGCCTAACCATGCAACACAGTACTAAAAACTGAATAGAATGCAGTTTTCACTCTGATGAAAGATGTATGCTTTCCTTCTTAAGAAGTGTTTTCAAAGACATTCACAGAGTGATTCTACAAAGCCTTTTTACTGGCATTGGCTTTTAAACTTGATTTCACTGGAATTTCTGTCAAATGCAAGACGCGAGATTTGCTGTTAAAGAATTGAGTATACAGAATGCAAACAAACGCTTCCCTTCAAGTGAATCCCCTAACCATTCAACACAGTACTAAAAACTGAATGGAATGCAGTTTTCACTCAGATGAAAGACGTATGCTTTCCTTCGTAAGAAGTGTTTTCAAAGGCATTCACAGAGTGATTCTACAAAGCCTTTTTACTGACATTGGCTTTTAAACGTGATTTCACTGGAATTTCTGTAAAACGCAAGACGCGAGATTTGCTGTTAAAGAATTGAGTATACAGAATGCAAACAAATACTTCCCTACAAGTGAATCGCCTAACCATTCAACACAGTACTAAAAACTGAATAGAATGCAGTTTTCACTCAGATGAAAGACGTATGCTTTCCTTCTTATGAAGTGTTTTCAAAGACATTCACAGAGTGATTCTACAAAGCCTTTTTACTGACATTGGCTTTTAAATGTGATTTCACTGGAATTTCTGTCAAATGCAAGACACGAGGTTTGCTGTTAAAGAATTGAGTATACAGAATGCAAACAAAGGCTTCCCTCCAAGTGAATCGCCTAACCATTCAACACAGTTCTAATAACTGAATAGAATGCAGTTTTCACTCAGATGAAAGACGTATGCTTTCCTTCTTAAGAAGTGTTTCCAAAAACACTCACAGAGTGAATCTACAAAGCCTTTTTAATGACGTTGGCTTTTAAACGTGATTTCACTGGAATTTCTGTCAAATGCAAGACGCGAGATTTGCTGTTAAAGAATTGAATATACAGAATGCAAACAAACGCTTCCCTACAAGTGAATCGCCTAACCTTTCAACACAGTACTAAAAACTGAATAGAATGCAGTTTTCACTCAGATGAAAGATGTATGCTTTCCTTCTTAAGAAGTGTTTTCAAAGACATTCACAGAGTGATTCTACAAAGCCTTTTTACTGACGTTGGCTTTTAAATGTGATTTCACTGGAATTTCTGTCAAATGCAAGACACGAGGTTTGCTGTTAAAGAATTGAGTATACAGAATCCAAAAAAAGGCTTCCCTCCAAGTGAATCGCCTACCATTCAACACAGTTGTAATAACTGAATAGAATGCAGTTTTCACTCAGATGAAAGACGTATGCTTTCCTTCTTAATAAGTGTTTCCAAAACACTCACAGAGTGAATCTACAAAGCCTTTTTACTGACGTTGGCTTTTAAACGTGATTTCACTGGAATTTCTGTAAAACGCAAGACGCGAGATTTGCTGTTAAAGAATTGAGTATACAGAATGCAAACAAACGCTTCCCTACAAGTGAATCGCCTAACCATGCAACACAGTACTAAAAACTGAATAGAATGCAGTTTTCACTCTGATGAAAGATGTATGCTTTCCTTCTTAAGAAGTGTTTTCAAAGACATTCACAGAGTGATTCTACAAAGCCTTTTTACTGGCATTGGCTTTTAAACTTGATTTCACTGGAATTTCTGTCAAATGCAAGACGCGAGATTTGCTGTTAAAGAATTGAGTATACAGAATGCAAACAAACGCTTCCCTTCAAGTGAATCCCCTAACCATTCAACACAGTACTAAAAACTGAATGGAATGCAGTTTTCACTCAGATGAAAGACGTATGCTTTCCTTCGTAAGAAGTGTTTTCAAAGGCATTCACAGAGTGATTCTACAAAGCCTTTTTACTGACATTGGCTTTTAAACGTGATTTCACTGGAATTTCTGTAAAACGCAAGACGCGAGATTTGCTGTTAAAGAATTGAGTATACAGAATGCAAACAAATACTTCCCTACAAGTGAATCGCCTAACCATTCAACACAGTACTAAAAACTGAATAGAATGCAGTTTTCACTCAGATGAAAGACGTATGCTTTCCTTCTTATGAAGTGTTTTCAAAGACATTCACAGAGTGATTCTACAAAGCCTTTTTACTGACATTGGCTTTTAAATGTGATTTCACTGGAATTTCTGTCAAATGCAAGACACGAGGTTTGCTGTTAAAGAATTGAGTATACAGAATGCAAACAAACACTTCCCTCCAAGTGAATTGCCTAACCATTCAACACAGTTCTAATAACTGAATAGAATGCAGTTTTCACTCAGATGAAAGACGTATGCTTTCCTTCTTAAGAAGTGTTTCCAAAAACACTCACAGAGTGAATCTACAAAGCCTTTTTACTGACGTTGGCTTTTAAACGTGATTTCACTGGAATTTCTGTCAAATGCAAGACGCGAGATTTGCTGTTAAAGAATTGAGTATACAGAATGCAAACAAATGCTTCCCTACAAGTGAATCGATTAACCTTTCAACACAGTACTAAAAACTGAATAGAATGCAGTTTTCACTCAGATGAAAGACGTATGCTTTCCTTCTTAAGAAGTGTTTTCAAAGACATTCACAGAGTGATTCTACAAAGCCTTTTTACTGGCGTTGGCTTTTAATCATGATTTCACTGGAATTTCTGTCAAATGCAAGAAGCGAGATTTGCTGTTAAAGAATTGAGTATACAGAATGCAAACAAACGCTTCCCTACAAGTGAATCGCCTAACCATTCAACACAGTACTAAAAACTGAATAGAATGCAGTTTTCACTCAGATGAAAGACATATGCTTTCCTTCTTAAGAAGTGTTTTCAAAGACATTCACAGAGTGATTCTACAAAGAATTTTTACTGACATTTTCTTTTAAACGTGATTTCACTGGAATTTCTGTAAAACGCAAGACGCGAGATTTGCTGTTAAAGAATTGAGTATACAGAATGCAAACAAATACTTCCCTACAAGTGAATCGCCTAACCATTCAACACAGTACTAAAAACTGAATAGAATGCAGTTTTCACTCAGATGAAAGACGTATGCTTTCCTTCTTAAGAAGTGTTTTCAAAGACATTCACAGAGTGATTCTACAAAGCCTTTTTACTGACATTGGCTTTTAAATGTGATTTCACTGGAATTTCTGTCAAATGCAAGACACGAGGTTTGCTGTTAAAGAATTGAGTATACAGAATGCAAACAAACACTTCCCTCCAAGTGAATTGCCTAACCATTCAACACAGTTCTAATAACTGAATAGAATGCAGTTTTCACTCAGATGAAAGACGTATGCTTTCCTTCTTAAGAAGTGTTTCCAAAAACACTCACAGAGTGAATCTACAAAGCCTTTTTACTGACGTTGGCTTTTAAACGTGATTTCACTGGAATTTCTGTCAAATGCAAGACGCGAGATTTGCTGTTAAAGAATTGAGTATACAGAATGCAAACAAATGCTTCCCTACAAGTGAATCGATTAACCTTTCAACACAGTACTAAAAACTGAATAGAATGCAGTTTTCACTCAGATGAAAGACGTATGCTTTCCTTCTTAAGAAGTGTTTTCAAAGACATTCACAGAGTGATTCTACAAAGCCTTTTTACTGGCGTTGGCTTTTAATCATGATTTCACTGGAATTTCTGTCAAATGCAAGAAGCGAGATTTGCTGTTAAAGAATTGAGTATACAGAATGCAAACAAACGCTTCCCTACAAGTGAATCGCCTAACCATTCAACACAGTACTAAAAACTGAATAGAATGCAGTTTTCACTCAGATGAAAGACATATGCTTTCCTTCTTAAGAAGTGTTTTCAAAGACATTCACAGAGTGATTCTACAAAGAATTTTTACTGACATTTTCTTTTAAACGTGATTTCACTGTAATTTCTGTGAAATGCAAGATGCGCGATTTGCTGTTAAAGAATTGAGTATACAGAATGCAAACAAACGCTTCCCAACAAGGAAATCGCCTAAACATTCAACACAGTACTAAAAACTGAATAGAATGCAGTTTTCACTCAGATGAAAGACGTATGCTTTCCTTCTTAAGAAGTGTTTTCAAAGACATTCACAGAGTGATTCTACAAAGCCTTTTTACTGGCATTGGCTTTTAAACGTGATTTCACTGGAATTTCTGTCAAAGGAAAGATGCGAGATTTGCTGTTAAAGAATTGAGTATACAGAATACAAACAAACGGTTCCCTACAAGTGAATTGCCTAACAATGCAACACAGTAATAAAAACTGAATAGAATGCAGTTTTCACTCAGATGAAAGACGTATGCTTTCCTTCTTAAGAAGTGTTTTCAAAGACATTCACAGAGTGATTCTACAAAGCCTTTTTACTGACGTTGGTTTTTAAACGTGATTTCACTGGAATTTCTGTCAAACGCAAGACGCGAGATTTGCTGTTAAAGAATAGAGTATACAGAATGCGAACAATCGCTTCCCTACAAGTGAATCGCCTAACCATTCAACACAGTACTAAAAACTGAATAGATGGAGTTTTCACTCAGATGAAAGATGTATGCTTTCCTTCTTAAGAAGTGTTTTCAAAGACATTCACAGAGTGATTCTACAAAGCCTTTTTACTGACGTTGGCTTTTAAACGTGATTTCACTGGAATTTCTGTAAAACACAAGATGCGCGATTTGATGTTAAAGAATTGAGTATCCAGAATGCAAACAAACGCTTCCCTACAAGTGAATCCCCTAACCATTCAACACAGTACTAAAAACTGAATGGAATGCACTTTTCACTCAGATGAAAGACGTATGCTTTCCTTCTTAAGAAGTGTTTTCAAAGACATTCACAGAGTGATTCTACAAAGCCTTTTTACTGGCATTGGCTTTTAAACGTGATTTCACTGGAATTTCTGTCAAATGCAAGACACGAGGTTTGCTGTTAAAGAATTGAGTATACAGAATGCAAACAAATGCTTCCCTACAAGTGAATCACCTAACCCTTCAACAAAGTACTAAAAATTGAATAGAATGCAGTTTTCACTTAGATGAAAGACGTATGCTTTCCTTCTTAAGAAGTGTTTTCCAAGACATTCACAGAGTGATTCTACAAAGCCTTTTTACTGACGTTGGCTTTTAAACGTGATTTCACTGGAATTTCTGTCAAACGCAAGACGCGAGATTTGCTGTTAAAGAATTGAGTATACAGAATGCAAACAAATACTTCCCTACAAGTGAATCGCCTAACCATTCAACACAGTACTAAAAACTGAATAGAATGCAGTTTTCACTCAGATGAAAGACGTATGCTTTCCTTCTTAAGAAGTGTTTTCAAAGACATTCACAGAGTGATTCTACAAAGCCTTTTTACTGACATTGGCTTTTAAATGTGATTTCACTGGAATTTCTGTCAAATGCAAGACACGAGGTTTGCTGTTAAAGAATTGAGTATACAGAATGCAAACAAACACTTCCCTCCAAGTGAATTGCCTAACCATTCAACACAGTTCTAATAACTGAATAGAATGCAGTTTTCACTCAGATGAAAGACGTATGCTTTCCTTCTTAAGAAGTGTTTCCAAAAACACTCACAGAGTGAATCTACAAAGCCTTTTTACTGACGTTGGCTTTTAAACGTGATTTCACTGGAATTTCTGTCAAATGCAAGACGCGAGATTTGCTGTTAAAGAATTGAGTATACAGAATGCAAACAAATGCTTCCCTACAAGTGAATCGATTAACCTTTCAACACAGTACTAAAAACTGAATAGAATGCAGTTTTCACTCAGATGAAAGACGTATGCTTTCCTTCTTAAGAAGTGTTTTCAAAGACATTCACAGAGTGATTCTACAAAGCCTTTTTACTGGCGTTGGCTTTTAATCGTGATTTCACTGGAATTTCTGTCAAATGCAAGAAGCGAGATTTGCTGTTAAAGAATTGAGTATACAGAATGCAAACAAACGCTTCCCTACAAGTGAATCGCCTAACCATTCAACACAGTACTAAAAACTGAATAGAATGCAGTTTTCACTCAGATGAAAGGCATATGCTTTCCTTCTTAAGAAGTGTTTTCAAAGACATTCACAGAGTGATTCTACAAAGAATTTTTACTGACATTGGCTTTTAAACGTGATTTCACTGTAATTTCTGTGAAATGCCAGATGCGCGATTTGCTGTAAAAGAATTGAGTATACAGAATGCAAACAAACGCTTCCCAACAAGGAAATCGCCTAAACATTCAACACAGTACTAAAAACTGAATAGAATGCAGTTTTCACTCAGATGAAAGACGTATGCTTTCCTTCTTAAGAAGTGTTTTCAAAGACATTCACAGAGTGATTCTACAAAGCCTTTTTACTGGCATTGGCTTTTAAACGTGATTTCACTGGAATTTCTGTCAAAGAAAGATGCGAGATTTGCTGTTAAAGAATTGAGTATACAGAATACAAACAAACGGTTCCCTACAAGTGAATTGCCTAACAATGCAACACAGTAATAAAAACTGAATAGAATGCAGTTTTCACTCAGATGAAAGACGTATGCTTTCCTTCTTAAGAAGTGTTTTCAAAGACATTCACAGAGTGATTCTACAAAGCCTTTTTACTGACGTTGGTTTTTAAACGTGATTTCACTGGAATTTCTGTCAAACGCAAGACGCGAGATTTGCTGTTAAAGAATAGAGTATACAGAATGCGAACAACCGCTTCCCTACAAGTGAATCGCCTAACCATTCAACACAGTACTAAAAACTGAATAGATGGAGTTTTCACTCAGATGAAAGATGTATGCTTTCCTTCTTAAGAAGTGTTTTCAAAGACATTCACAGAGTGATTCTACAAAGCCTTTTTACTGACGTTGGCTTTTAAACGTGATTTCACTGGAATTTCTGTAAAACACAAGATGCGCGATTTGATGTTAAAGAATTGAGTATCCAGAATGCAAACAAACGCTTCCCTACAAGTGAATCCCCTAACCATTCAACACAGTACTAAAAACTGAATGGAATGCACTTTTCACTCAGATGAAAGACGTATGCTTTCCTTCTTAACAAGTGTTTTCAAAGACATTCACAGAGTGATTCTACAAAGCCTTTTTACTGGCATTGGCTTTTAAACGTGATTTCACTGGAATTTCTGTCAAATGCAAGACAGGAGGTTTGCTGTTAAAGAATTGAGTATACAGAATGCAAACAAATGCTTCCCTACAAGTGAATCACCTAACCCTTCAACAAAGTACTAAAAATTGAATAGAATGCAGTTTTCACTTAGATGAAAGACGTATGCTTTCCTTCTTAAGAAGTGTTTTCCAAGACATTCACAGAGTGATTCTACAAAGCCTTTTTACTGACGTTGGCTTTTAAACGTGATTTCACTGGAATTTCTGTCAAATGCAAGACGCGAGATTTGCTGTTAAAGAATTGAGTATACAGAATGCAAACAAATACTTCCCTACAAGTGAATCGCCTAACCATTCAACACAGTACTAAAAACTGAATAGAATGCAGTTTTCACTCAGATGAAAGACGTATGCTTTCCTTCTTAAGAAGTGTTTTCAAAGACATTCACAGAGTGATTCTACAAAGCCTTTTTACTGACATTGGCTTTTAAATGTGATTTCACTGGAATTTCTGTCAAATGCAAGACACGAGGTTTGCTGTTAAAGAATTGAGTATACAGAATGCAAACAAACACTTCCCTCCAAGTGAATTGCCTAACCATTCAACACAGTTCTAATAACTGAATAGAATGCAGTTTTCACTCAGATGAAAGACGTATGCTTTCCTTCTTAAGAAGTGTTTCCAAAAACACTCACAGAGTGAATCTACAAAGCCTTTTTACTGACGTTGGCTTTTAAACGTGATTTCACTGGAATTTCTGTCAAATGCAAGACGCGAGATTTGCTGTTAAAGAATTGAGTATACAGAATGCAAACAAATGCTTCCCTACAAGTGAATCAATTAACCTTTCAACACAGTACTAAAAACTGAATAGAATGCAGTTTTCACTCAGATGAAAGACGTATGCTTTCCTTCTTAAGAAGTGTTTTCAAAGACATTCACAGAGTGATTCTACAAAGCCTTTTTACTGGCGTTGGCTTTTAATCGTGATTTCACTGGAATTTCTGTCAAATGCAAGAAGCGAGATTTGCTGTTAAAGAATTGAGTATACAGAATGCAAACAAACGCTTCCCTACAAGTGAATCGCCTAACCATTCAACACAGTACTAAAAACTGAATAGAATGCAGTTTTCACTCAGATGAAAGACATATGCTTTCCTTCTTAAGAAGTGTTTTCAAAGACATTCACAGAGTGATTCTACAAAGAATTTTTACTGACATTGGCTTTTAAACGTGATTTCACTGTAATTTCTGTGAAATGCCAGATGCGCGATTTGCTGTTAAAGAATTGAGTATACAGAATGCAAACAAACGCTTCCCAACAAGGAAATCGCCTAAACATTCAACACAGTACTAAAAACTGAATAGAATGCAGTTTTCACTCAGATGAAAGACGTATGCTTTCCTTCTTAAGAAGTGTTTTCAAAGACATTCACAGAGTGATTCTACAAAGCCTTTTTACTGGCATTGGCTTTTAAACGTAATTTCACTGGAATTTCTGTCAAAGGAAAGATGCGAGATTTGCTGTTAAAGAATTAAGTATACAGAATACAAACAAACGGTTCCCTACAAGTGAATTGCCTAACAATGCAACACAGTAATAAAAACTGAATAGAATGCAGTTTTCACTCAGATGAAAGACGTATGCTTTCCTTCTTAAGAAGTGTTTTCAAAGACATTCACAGAGTGATTCTACAAAGCCTTTTTACTGACGTTGGTTTTTAAACGTGATTTCACTGGAATTTCTGTCAAAGGCAAGACGCGAGATTTGCTGTTAAAGAATAGAGTATACAGAATGCGAACAACCGCTTCCCTACAAGTGAATCGCCTAACCATTCAACACAGTACTAAAAACTGAATAGATGGAGTTTTCACTCAGATGAAAGATGTATGCTTTCCTTCTTAAGAAGTGTTTTCAAAGACATTCACAGAGTGATTCTACAAAGCCTTTTTACTGACGTTGGCTTTTAAACGTGATTTCACTGGAATTTCTGTAAAACACAAGATGCGCGATTTGATGTTAAAGAATTGAGTATCCAGAATGCAAACAAACGCTTCCCTACAAGTGAATCCCCTAACCATTCAACACAGTACTAAAAACTGAATGGAATGCACTTTTCACTCAGATGAAAGACGTATGCTTTCCTTCTTAACAAGTGTTTTCAAAGACATTCACAGAGTGATTCTACAAAGCCTTTTTACTGGCATTGGCTTTTAAACGTGATTTCACTGGAATTTCTGTCAAATGCAAGACTCGAGGTTTGCTGTTAAAGAATTGAGTATACAGAATGCAAACAAATGCTTCCCTACAAGTGAATCACCTAACCCTTCAACAAAGTACTAAAAATTGAATAGAATGCAGTTTTCACTTAGATGAAAGACGTATGCTTTCCTTCTTAAGAAGTGTTTTCCAAGACATTCACAGAGTGATTCTACAAAGCCTTTTTACTGGTGTTAGCTTTTAAACGTGATTTCACTGGTATTTCTGTCAAACGCAAGATGCGAGATTTGCTGTTAAAGAATTGAGTATACAGAATGCAAACAAACGCTTCCCTACAAGTGAAACGCCTAACCATTCAACACAGTACTAAAAACTGAATAGAATGCAGTTTTCACTCAGATGAAAGATGTATGCTTTCCTTCTTAAGAAGTGTTTCCAAAAACACTCACAGAGTGAATCTACAAAGCCTTTTTACTGACGTTGGCTTTTAAACGTGATTTCACTGGAATTTCTGTCAAATGCAAGATGCGAGATTTGCTGTTAAAGAATTGAGTATACAGAATGCAAACAAACGCTTCCCTACAAGTGAATCGCCTAACCATTCAACACAGTACTAAAAACTGAATACAATGCAGTTTTCACTCAGATGAAAGACGTATGCTTTCCTTCTTAAGAAGTGTTTCCAAAAACACTCACAGAGTGAATCTACAAAGCCTTTTTACTGAAGTTGGCTTTTAAATGTGATTTCACTGGAATTTCAGTCAAATGCAAGACGCGAGATTTGCTGTTAAAGAATTGAGTATACAGAATGCAAACAAATGCTTCCCTATAAGTGAATCGCCTAACCATTCAACACAGTACTGAAAACTGAATAGAATGCAGTTTTCACTCAGATGAAAGACGTATGCTTTCCTTCTTAAGAAGTGTTTTGAAAGACATTCACAGAGTGATTCTACAAAGCCTTTTTACTGGCATTGGCTTTTGAACGTGATTTCACTGGAATTTCTGTCAAATGCAAGACACGAGGTTTGCTGTTAAAGAATTGAGTATACAGAATGCAAACAAATGCTTCCCTACAAGTGAATCACCTAACCCTTCAACAAAGTACTAAAAATTGAATAGAATGCAGTTTTCACTTAGATGAAAGACGTATGCTTTCCTTCTTAAGAAGTGTTTTCCAAGACATTCACAGAGTGATTCAAAAAAGCCTTTTTACTGACATTGGCTTTTAAACGTGATTTCACTGGAATTTCTGTGAAATGCAAGATGCGCGATTTGCTGTTAAAGAATTGAGTATACAGAGTGGAAACAAACGCTTCCCTACAAGTGAATCTCCTAACCATTCAACACAGTACTAAAAACTGAATGGAATGCACTTTTCACTCAGATGAAAGACGTATGCTTTCCTTCTTAAGAAGTGTTTTCAAAGACATTCACAGAGTGATTCTACAAACCTTTTTACTGACGTTGGCTTTTAAATGTGATTTCACTGGAATTTCTGTCAAATGCAAGACACGAGGTTTGCTGTTAAAGAATTGAGTATACAGAATCCAAAAAAAGGCTTCCCTCCAAGTGAATCGCCTACCATTCAACACAGTTGTAATAACTGAATAGAATGCAGTTTTCACTCAGATGAAAGACGTATGCTTTCCTTCTTAATAAGTGTTTCCAAAACACTCACAGAGTGAATCTACAAAGCCTTTTTACTGACGTTGGCTTTTAAACGTGATTTCACTGGAATTTCTGTAAAACACAAGATGCGTGATTTGCTGTTAAAGAATTGAGTATACAGAATGCAACCAAACGCTTCCCTAAAAGTGAATCCCCTAACCATTCAACACAGTTCTAAAAACTGAATAGAATGCAGTTTTCACTCAGATGAAAGACGTATGCTTTCCTTCTTAAGAAGTGTTTTCAAAGACATTCACAGAGTGATTCTACAAAGCCTTTTTACTGACTTTTGCTTTTATACGTGATTTCACTGGAATTTCTGACAAACGCAAGACGCGAGATTTGCTGTTAAAGAATTGAGTAAACAGAATGCAAACAAATACTTCCCTACAAGTGAATCGCCTAACCATTCAACACAGTACTAAAAACTGAATAGAATGCAGTTTTCACTCAGATGAAAGACGTATGCTTTCCTTCTTAAGAAGTGTTTTCAAAGACATTCACAGAGTGATTCTACAAAGCCTTTTTACTGACGTTGGCTTTTAAACGTGATTTCACTGGAATTTCTGTCAAACGCAAGACGCGAGATTTGCTGTTAAAGAATTGAGTATACAGAATGCAAACAAACGGTTCCCTACAAGTGAATCGCCTAACCATGCAACACAGTACTAAAAACTGAATAGAATGCAGTTTTCACTCTGATGAAAGATGTATGCTTTCCTTCTTAAGAAGTGTTTTCAAAGACATTCACAGAGTGATTCTACAAAGCCTTTTTACTGGCATTGGCTTTTAAACGTGATTTCACTGGAATTTCTGTCAAATGCAAGACGCGAGATTTGCTGTTAAAGAATTGAGTATACAGAATGCAAACAAACGCTTCCCTTCAAGTGAATCCCCTAACCATTCAACACAGTACTAAAAACTGAATGGAATGCAGTTTTCACTCAGATGAAAGACGTATGCTTTCCTTCGTAAGAAGTGTTTTCAAAGGCATTCACAGAGTGATTCTACAAAGCCTTTTTACTGACATTGGCTTTTAAACGTGATTTCACTGGAATTTCTGTAAAACGCAAGACGCGAGATTTGCTGTTAAAGAATTGAGTATACAGAATGCAAACAAATACTTCCCTACAAGTGAATCGCCTAACCATTCAACACAGTACTAAAAACTGAATAGAATGCAGTTTTCACTCAGATGAAAGACGTATGCTTTCCTTCTTAAGAAGTGTTTTCAAAGACATTCACAGAGTGATTCTACAAGCCTTTTTACTGACATTGGCTTTTAAATGTGATTTCACTGGAATTTCTGTCAAATGCAAGACACGAGGTTTGCTGTTAAAGAATTGAGTATACAGAATGCAAACAAACACTTCCCTCCAAGTGAATTGCCTAACCATTCAACACAGTTCTAATAACTGAATAGAATGCAGTTTTCACTCAGATGAAAGACGTATGCTTTCCTTCTTAAGAAGTGTTTCCAAAAACACTCACAGAGTGAATCTACAAAGCCTTTTTACTGACGTTGGCTTTTAAACGTGATTTCACTGGAATTTCTGTCAAATGCAAGACTCGAGATTTGCTGTTAAAGAATTGAGTATACAGAATGCAAACAAATGCTTCCCTACAAGTGAATCGCCTAACCATTCAACACAGTACTAAAAACTGAATAGAATGCAGTTTTCACTCAGATGAAAGACGTATGCTTTCCTTCTTAAGAAGTGTTTTCAAAGACATTCACAGAGTGATTCTACAAAGCCTTTTTACTGGCGTTGGCTTTTAATCGTGATTTCACTGGAATTTCTGTCAAATGCAAGAAGCGAGATTTGCTGTTAAAGAATTGAGTATACAGAATGCAAACAAACGCTTCCCTACAAGTGAATCGCCTAACCATTCAACACAGTACTAAAAACTGAATAGAATGCAGTTTTCACTCAGATGAAAGACATATGCTTTCCTTCTTAAGAAGTGTTTTCAAAGACATTCACAGAGTGATTCTACAAAGAATTTTTACTGACATTGGCTTTTAAACGTGATTTCACTGTAATTTCTGTGAAATGCAAGACGCGCAATTTGCTGTTAAAGAATTGAGTATACAGAATGCAAACAAACGCTTCCCAACAAGGAAATCGCCTAAACATTCAACACAGTACTAAAAACTGAATAGAATGCAGTTTTCACTCAGATGAAAGACGTATGCTTTCCTTCTTAAGAAGTGTTTTCAAAGACATTCACAGAGTGATTCTACAAAGCCTTTTTAATGACGTTGGCTTTTAAACGTGATTTCACTGGAATTTCTGTCAAAGGAAAGATGCGAGATTTGCTGTTAAAGAATTGAGTATACAGAATACAAACAAACGGTTCCCTACAAGTGAATTGCCTAACAATGCAACACAGTAATAAAAACTGAATAGAATGCAGTTTTCACTCAGATGAAAGACGTATGCTTTCCTTCTTAAGAAGTGTTTTCAAAGACATTCACAGAGTGATTCTACAAAGCCTTTTTACTGACGTTGGTTTTTAAACGTGATTTCACTGGAATTTCTGTCAAACGCAAGACGCGAGATTTGCTGTTAAAGAATAGAGTATACAGAATGCAAACAAACACTTCCCTACAAGTGAATCGCCTAACCATTCAACACAGTACTAAAAACTGAATAGATGGAGTTTTCACTCAGATGAAAGATGTATGCTTTCCTTCTTAAGAAGTGTTTTCAAAGACATTCACAGAGTGATTCTACAAAGCCTTTTTACTGACGTTGGCTTTTAAACGTGATTTCACTGGAATTTCTGTAAAACACAAGATGCGCGATTTGATGTTAAAGAATTGAGTATCCAGAATGCAAACAAATGCTTCCCTACAAGTGAATCACCTAACCCTTCAACAAAGTACTAAAAATTGAATAGAATGCAGTTTTCACTTAGATGAAAGACGTATGCTTTCCTTCTTAAGAAGTGTTTTCCAAGACATTCACAGAGTGATTCAAAAAAGCCTTTTTACTGACATTGGCTTTTAAACGTGATTTCACTGGAATTTCTGTGAAATGCAAGATGCGCGATTTGCTGTTAAAGAATTGAGTATACAGAGTGGAAACAAACGCTTCCCTACAAGTGAATCTCCTAACCATTCAACACAGTACTAAAAACTGAATGGAATGCACTTTTCACTCAGATGAAAGACGTATGCTTTCCTTCTTAACAAGTGTTTTCAAAGACATTCACAGAGTGATTCTACAAAGCCTTTTTCATGGCATTGGCTTTTAAATGTGATTTAACTGGAATTTCTGTCAAAGGCACAACGCGAGATTTGCTGTTAATGAATTGAATATACAGAATGCGAACAAACACTTCCCTACAAGTGAATCGCCTAACCATTCAACACAGAACTAAAAACTGAATAGAATGCAGTTTTCACTCAAGTTAAAGACATATGCTTTCATTCTTAGGAAGTGTTTTCAAAGACATTCACAGAGTGATTCTACAAAGCCTTTTTACTGACGTTGGCTTTTAAACGTTATTTCACTGGAATTTGTGTCAAACGCAAGACGTGGGATTTGCTGTTAAAGAATTGAATATACAGAATGCAAACAAATGCTTCCCTACAAGTGAATCCCCTAACCATTCAACACAGTACTAAAAACTAAATAGAATGCAGTTTTCACTCAGATGAAAGACGTATGCTTTCCTTCTTAAGAAGTGTTTTCAAAGACATTCACAGAGTGATTCTACAAAGCCTTTTTACTGGTGTTAGCTTTTAAACGTGATTTCACTGGTATTTCTGTCAAACGCAAGATGCGAGATTTGCTGTTAAAGAATTGAGTATACAGAATGCAAACAAACGCTTCCCTACAAGTGAAACGCCTAACCATTCAACACAGTTCTAAAAACTGAATAGAATGCAGTTTTCACTCAGATGAAAGACGTATGCTTTCCTTCTGAACAAGTGTTTTCAAAGACATTCACAGAGTGATTCTACAAAGCCTTTTTACTGGCATTGGCTTTTAAACGTGATTTCACTGGAATTTCTGTCAAATGCAAGACACGAGGTTTGCTGTTAAAGAATTGAGTATTCAGAATGCAAACAAATGCTTCCCTACAAGTGAATCACCTAACCCTTCAACAAAGTACTAAAAATTGAATAGAATGCAGTTTTCACTTAGATGAAAGACGTATGCTTTCCTTCTTAAGAAGTGTTTTCCAAGACATTCACAGAGTGATTCTACAAAGCCTTTTTACTGGTGTTAGCTTTTAAACGTGATTTCACTGGTATTTCTGTCAAACGCAAGATGCGAGATTTGCTGTTAAAGAATTGAGTATACAGAATGCAAACAAACGCTTCCCTACAAGTGAAACGCCTAACCATTCAACACAGTACTAAAAACTGAATAGAATGCAGTTTTCACTCAGATGATAGATGTATGCTTTCCTTCTTAAGAAGTGTTTCCAAAAACACTCACAGAGTGAATCTACAAAGCCTTTTTACTGACGTTGGCTTTTAAACGTGATTTCACTGGAATTTCTGTCAAATGCAAGACGCGAGATTTGCTGTTAAAGAATTGAGTATACAGAATGCAAACAAACGCTTCCCTACAAGTGAATCGCCTAACCATTCAACACAGTACTAAAAACTGAATACAATGCAGTTTTCACTCAGATGAAAGACGTATGCTTTCCTTCTTAAGAAGTGTTTCCAAAAACACTCACAGAGTGAATCTACAAAGCCTTTTTACTGAAGTTGGCTTTTAAATGTGATTTCACTGGAATTTCAGTCAAATGCAAGACGCGAGATTTGCTGTTAAAGAATTGAGTATACAGAATGCAAACAAATGCTTCCCTATAAGTGAATCGCCTAACCATTCAACACAGTACTGAAAACTGAATAGAATGCAGTTTTCACTCAGATGAAAGACGTATGCTTTCCTTCTTAAGAAGTGTTTTGAAAGACATTCACAGAGTGATTCTACAAAGCCTTTTTACTGGAATTGGCTTTTAAAAGTGATTTCACTGGAATTTCTGTCAAATGCAAGACACGAGGTTTGCTGTTAAAGAATTGAGTATACAGAATGCAAACAAATGCTTCCCTACAAGTGAATCACCTAACCCTTCAACAAAGTACTAAAAATTGAATAGAATGCAGTTTTCACTTAGATGAAAGACGTATGCTTTCCTTCTTAAGAAGTGTTTTCCAAGACATTCACAGAGTGATTCAAAAAAGCCTTTTTACTGACATTGGCTTTTAAACGTGATTTCACTGGAATTTCTGTGAAATGCAAGATGCGCGATTTGCTGTTAAAGAATTGAGTATACAGAGTGGAAACAAACGCTTCCCTACAAGTGAATCTCCTAACCATTCAACACAGTACTAAAAACTGAATGGAATGCACTTTTCACTCAGATGAAAGACGTATGCTTTCCTTCTTAACAAGTGTTTTCAAAGACATTCACAGAGTGATTCTACAAAGCCTTTTTCATGGCATTGGCTTTTAAATGTGATTTAACTGGAATTTCTGTCAAAGGCACAACGCGAGATTTGCTGTTAATGAATTGAATATACAGAATGCGAACAAACACTTCCCTACAAGTGAATCGCCTAACCATTCAACACAGAACTAAAAACTGAATAGAATGCAGTTTTCACTCAAGTTAAAGACATATGCTTTCATTCTTAAGAAGTGTTTTCAAAGACATTCACAGAGTGATTCTACAAAGCCTTTTTACTGACGTTGGCTTTTAAACGTTATTTCACTGGAATTTGTGTCAAACGCAAGATGTGGGATTTGCTGTTAAAGAATTGAATATACAGAATGCAAACAAATGCTTCCCTACAAGTGAATCCCCTAACCATTCAACACAGTACTAAAAACTAAATAGAATGCAGTTTTCACTCAGATGAAAGACGTATGCTTTCCTTCTTAAGAAGTGTTTTCAAAGACATTCACAGAGTGATTCTACAAAGCCTTTTTACTGGTGTTAGCTTTTAAACGTGATTTCACTGGTATTTCTGTCAAACGCAAGATGCGAGATTTGCTGTTAAAGAATTGAGTATACAGAATGCAAACAAACGCTTCCCTACAAGTGAAATGCCGAACCATTCAACACAGTTCTAAAAACTGAATAGAATGCAGTTTTCACTCAGATGAAAGACGTATGCTTTCCTTCTTAAGAAGTGTTTTCAAAGACATTCACAGAGTGATTCTATAAAGCCTTTTTACTGACGTTGGTTTTTAAACGTGATTTCACTGGAATTTCTGTCAAACGCAAGACGCGAGATTTGCCGTTAAAGAATAGAGTATACAAAATGCGAACAACCGCTTCCCTACAAGTGAATCGCCTAACCATTCAACACAGTACTAAAAACTGAATAGATGGAGTTTTCACTCAGATGAAAGATGTATGCTTTCCTTCTTAAGAAGTGTTTTCAAAGACATTCACAGAGTGATTCTACAAAGCCTTTTTACTGACGTTGGCTTTTAAACGTGATTTCACTGGAATTTCTGTGAAATGCAAGATGGGCGATTTGCTGTTAAAGAACTGAGTATACAGAATGCAACCAAATGCTTCCCTACAAGGGAATCGCCTAAACATTCAACACAGCACTAAAAACTGAATAGAATGCAGTTTTCACTCAGATGAAAGACGTATGCTTTCCTTCTTAAGAAGTGTTTTGAAAGACATTCACAGAGTGATTCTACAAAGCCTTTTTACTGGCGTTGGCTTTTAAACGTGATTTCACTGGAATTTCTGTCAAATGCAAGACACGAGGTTTGCTGTTAAAGAATTGAGTATACAGAATGCAAACAAACGCTTCCCACCAAGTGAATCGCCTAACCATTCAACACAGTTCAAATAACTGAATAGAATGCAGTTTTCACTCAGATGAAAGACGTATGCTTTCCTTCTTAAGAAGTGTTTCCAAAAACACTCACAGAGTGAATCTACAAAGCCTTTTTTACTGAAGTTGGCTTTTAAATGTGATTTCACTGGAATTTCAGTCAAATGCAAGACGCGAGATTTGCTGTTAAAGAATTGAGTATACAGAATGCAAACAAATGCTTCCCTATAAGTGAATCGCCTAACCATTCAACACAGTACTGAAAACTGAATAGAATGCAGTTTTCACTCAGATGAAAGACGTATGCTTTCTTTCTTAAGAAGTGTTTTCAAAGGCATTCACAGAGTGATTCTACAAAGCCTTTTTACTGACGTTGGCTTTTAAACGTGATTTCACTGGAATTTCTGTAAAACACAAGATGCGCGATTTGATGTTAAAGAATTGAGTATCCAGAATGCAAACAAACGCTTCCCTACAAGTGAATCCCCTAACCATTCAACACAGTACTGAAAACTGAATGGAATGCACTTTTCACTCAGATGAAAGACGTATGCTTTCCTTCTTAACAAGTGTTTTCAAAGACATTCACAGAGTGATTCTACAAAGCCTTTTTACTGGCATTGGCTTTTAAACGTGATTTCACTGGAATTTCTGTCAAATGCAAGAGACGAGGTTTGCTGTTAAAGAATTGAGTATACAGAATGCAAACAAACGCTTCCCACCAAGTGAATCGCCTAACCATTCAACACAGTTCTAATAACTGAATAGAATGCAGTTTTCACTCAGATGAAAGACGTATGCTTTCCTTCTTAAGAAGTGTTTTGAAAGACATTCACAGAGTGATTCTACGAAGCCTTTTTACTGACGTTGGCTTTTAAACGTGATTTCACTGAAATTTCTCTCAAACGCAAGATGCGAGATTTGCTGTTAAAAAACTGAGTATACAGAATGCAAACAAACGCTTCCCTACAAGTGAAACACCTAACCCTTCAACAAAGTACTAAAAATTGAATAGAATGCAGTTTTCACTCAGATGAAAGACGTATGCTTTCCTTCTTAAGAAGTGTTTTCAAAGACATTCACAGAGTGATTCAACAAAGCCTTTTTACTGACATTGGCTTTTAAACGTGATTTCACTGGAATTTCTGTGAAATGCAAGATGCGCGATTTGCTGTTAAAGAATTGAGTATACAGAGTGGAAACAAACGCTTCCCTACAAGGGAATCGCCTAAACATTCAACACAGTACTAAAAACTGAATGGAATGCACTTTTCACTCAGATGAAAGACGTATGCTTTCCTTCTTAACAAGTGTTTTCAAAGACATTCACAGAGTGATTCTACAAAGCCTTTTTACTGGCATTGGCTTTTAAACGTGATTTCACTGGAATTTCTGTCAAATGCAAGACACGAGGTTTGCTGTTAAAGAATTGAGTATACAGAATGCAAACAAATGCTTCCCTACAAGTGAATCACCTAACCCTTCAACAAAGTACTAAAAATTGAATAGAATGCAGTTTTCACTCAGATGAAAGATGTATGCTTTCCTTCTTAAGAAGTGTTTCCAAAAACACTCACAGAGTGAATCTACAAAGCCTTTTTACTGACGTTGGCTTTTAAACGTGATTTCACTGGAATTTCTGTCAAATGAAAGACGCGAGATTTGCTGTTAAAGAATTGAGTATACAGAATGCAAACAAACGCTTCCCTACAAGTGAATCGCCTAACCATTCAACACAGTACTAAAAACTGAATACAATGCAGTTTTCACTCAGATGAAAGACTTATGCTTTCCTTCTTAAGAAGTGTTTCCAAAAACACTCACAGAGTGAATCTACAAAGCCTTTTTACTGAAGTTGGCTTTTAAATGTGATTTCACTGGAATTTCAGTCAAATGCAAGATGCGAGATTTGCTGTTAAAGAATTGAGTATACAGAATGCAAACAAATGCTTCCCTATAAGTGAATCGCCTAACCATTCAACACGGTACTGAAAACTGAATAGAATGCAGTTTTCACTCAGATGAAAGACGTATGCTTTCCTTCTTAAGAAGTGTTTTGAAAGACATTCACAGAGTGATTCTACAAAGCCTTTTTACTGACGTTGGCTTTTAAACGTGATTTCACTGAAATTTCTGTCAAACGCAAGATGCGAGATTTGCTGTTAAAAAACTGAGTATACAGAATGCAAACAAACGCTTCCCTACAAGTGAATCACCTAACCCTTCAACAAAGTACTAAAAATTGAATAGAATGCAGTTTTCACTTAGATGAAAGACGTATGCTTTCCTTCATAAGAAGTGTTTTCCAAGACATTCACAGAGTGATTCAAAAAAGCCTTTTTACTGACATTGGCTTTTAAACGTGATTTCACTGGAATTTCTGTGAAATGCAAGATGCGCGATTTGCTGTTAAAGAATTGAGTATACAGAGTGGAAACAAACGCTTCCCTACAAGTGAATCTCCTAACCATTCAACACAGTACTAAAAACTGAATGGAATGCACTTTTCACTCAGATGAAAGACGTATGCTTTCCTTCTTAACAAGTGTTTTCAAAGACATTCACAGAGTGATTCTACAAAGCCTTTTTCATGGCATTGGCTTTTAAATGTGATTTAACTGGAATTTCTGTCAAAGGCACAACGCGAGATTTGCTGTTAATGAATTGAATATACAGAATGCGAACAAACACTTCCCTACAAGTGAATCGCCTAACCATTCAACACAGAACTAAAAACTGAATAGAATGCAGTTTTCACTCAAGTTAAAGACATATGCTTTCCTTCTTAAGAAGTGTTTTCAAAGACATTCACAGAGTGATTCTACAAAGCCTTTTTACTGACATTGGCTTTTAAACGTTATTTCACTGGAATTTGTGTCAAACGCAAGACGTGGGATTTGCTGATAAAGAATTGAATATACAGAATGCAAACAAATGCTTCCCTACAAGTGTATCCCCTAACCATTCAACACAGTACTAAAAACTGAATAGAATGCAGTTTTCACTCAGATGAAAGACGTATGCTTTCCTTCTTAAGAAGTGTTTTCAAAGACATTCACAAAGTGATTCTACAAAGCCTTTTTACTGGTGTTAGCTTTTAAACGTGATTTCACTGGTATTTCTGTCAAACGCAAGATGCGAGATTTGCTGTTAAAGAATTGAGTATACAGAATGCAAACAAACGCTTCCCTACAAGTGAAACGCCTAACCATTCAACACAGTTCTAAAAACTGAATAGAATGCAGTTTTCACTCAGATGAAAGATGTATGCTTTCCTTCTTAAGAATTGTTTCCAAAAACACTCACAGAGTGAATCTACAAAGCCTTTTTACTGACGTTGGCTTTTAAACGTGATTTCACTGGAATTTCTGTCAAATGCAAGACGCGAGATTTGCTGTTAAAGAATTGAGTATACAGAATGCAAACAAACGCTTCCCTACAAGTGAATCGCCTAACCATTCAACACAGTACTAAAAACTGAATAGAATGCAGTTTTCACTCATATGAAAGATGTATGCTTTCCTTTTTAAGAAGTGTTTTCAAAGACATCCACAGAGTGATTCTACAAAGCCTTTTTAATGACGTTGGCTTTTAAACGTGATTTCACTGGAATTTCTGTCAAACACAAGATGCGTGATTTGCTGTTAAAGAATTGAGTATACAGAATGCAAACAAATGCTTCCCTACAAGTGAATCCCCTAACCATTCAACACAGTACTAAAAACTGAATATAATGCACTTTTCACTCAGATGAAAGACGTATGCTTTCCTTCTTAAGAAGTGTTTTTAAAGACATTCACAGAGTGATTCTACAAAGCCTTTTTCCTGGCATTAGCTTTTAAACGTGATTTCACTGGAATTTCTGTCAAACGCAAGACGCGAGATTAGGTGTTAAAGAATAGAGTATACAGAATGCAAACAACCGCTTCCCTACAAGTGAATCGCCTAACCATTCAACACAGTACTAAAAACTGAATAGATGGAGTTTTCACTCAGATGAAAGATGTATGCTTTCCTTCTTAAGAAGTGTTTTCAAAGACATTCACAGAGTGATTCTACAAAGCCTTTTTACTGAAGTTGGCTTTTAAATGTGATTTCACTGGAATTTCTGTCAAATAAAAGACACGAGGTTTGCTGTTAAAGAATTGAGTATACAGAATGCAAACAAAGGCTTCCCTCCAAGTGAATCGCCTAACCATTCAACACAGTTCTAATAAATGAATAGAATGCAGTTTTCACTCAGATGAAAGACGTATGCTTGCCTTCTTAAGAAGGGTTTCCAAAAACACTCACAGAGTGAATCTACAAAGCCTTTTTACTGACATTGGCTTTTAAACGTGATTTCACTGGAATTTCTATCAAATGCAAGACGCGAGATTTGCTGTTAAAGAATTGAGTATACAGAATGCAAACAAAAGCTTCCCTACAAGTGAATCGCCTAACCCTTCAACAAAGTACTAAAAACTGAATAGAATGCAGTTTTCACTCAGATGAAAGACGTATGCTTTCCTTCTTAACAAGTGTTTTCAAAGACATTCACAGAGTGATTCTACAAAGCCTTTTTACTGACATTGGCTTTTAAACGTGATTTCACTGGAATTTCTGTGAAATGCAAGATGCGCGATTTGCTGTTAAAGAATTGAGTATACAGAGTGGAAACAAACGCTTCCCTACAAGGGAATCGCCTAAACATTCAACACAGTACTAAAAACTGAATAGAATGCAGTTTTCACTCAGATGAAAGATGTATGCTTTCCTTCTTAAGAAGTGTTTTCAAAGACATTCACAGAGTGATTCTACAAAGCCTTTTTACTGGCGTTGGCTTTTAAACGTGATTTCACTGGAAATACTGTCAAATGCAAGATGCGAGATTTGCTGTTAAAAAATTGAGTATACAGAATGCAAACAAACGCTTCCCTACAAGTGAATCACCTAACCCTTCAACAAAGTACTAAAAACTGAATAGAATGCCGTTTTCACTCAGATGAAAGACGTATGGTTTCCTTCTTAAGAAGTGTTTTCAAAGACATTCACAGAGTGATTCTACAAAGCCTTTTGCTTTTAAACGTGATTTCACTGGAATTTCTGTGAAATGCAAGATGGGCGATTTGCTGTTAAAGAACTGAGTATACAGAATGCAACCAAATGCTTCCCTACAAGGGAATCGCCTAAACATTCAACACAGCACTAAAAACTGAATAGAATGCAGTTTTCACTCAGATGAAAGACGTATGCTTTCCTTCTTAAGAAGTGTTTTGAAAGACATTCACAGAGTGATTCTACAAAGCCTTTTTACTGGCGTTGGCTTTTAAACGTGATTTCACTGGAATTTCTGTCAAATGCAAGACACGAGGTTTGCTGTTAAAGAATTGAGTATACAGAATGCAAACAAACGCTTCCCACCAAGTGAATCGCCTAACCATTCAACACAGTTCAAATAACTGAATAGAATGCAGTTTTCACTCAGATGAAAGACGTATGCTTTCCTTCTTAAGAAGTGTTTCCAAAAACACTCACAGAGTGAATCTACAAAGCCTTTTTTACTGAAGTTGGCTTTTAAATGTGATTTCACTGGAATTTCAGTCAAATGCAAGACGCGAGATTTGCTGTTAAAGAATTGAGTATACAGAATGCAAACAAATGCTTCCCTATAAGTGAATCGCCTAACCATTCAACACAGTACTGAAAACTGAATAGAATGCAGTTTTCACTCAGATGAAAGACGTATGCTTTCTTTCTTAAGAAGTGTTTTCAAAGGCATTCACAGAGTGATTCTACAAAGCCTTTTTACTGACGTTGGCTTTTAAACGTGATTTCACTGGAATTTCTGTAAAACACAAGATGCGCGATTTGATGTTAAAGAATTGAGTATCCAGAATGCAAACAAACGCTTCCCTACAAGTGAATCCCCTAACCATTCAACACAGTACTGAAAACTGAATGGAATGCACTTTTCACTCAGATGAAAGACGTATGCTTTCCTTCTTAACAAGTGTTTTCAAAGACATTCACAGAGTGATTCTACAAAGCCTTTTTACTGGCATTGGCTTTTAAACGTGATTTCACTGGAATTTCTGTCAAATGCAAGAGACGAGGTTTGCTGTTAAAGAATTGAGTATACAGAATGCAAACAAACGCTTCCCACCAAGTGAATCGCCTAACCATTCAACACAGTTCTAATAACTGAATAGAATGCAGTTTTCACTCAGATGAAAGACGTATGCTTTCCTTCTTAAGAAGTGTTTTGAAAGACATTCACAGAGTGATTCTACGAAGCCTTTTTACTGACGTTGGCTTTTAAACGTGATTTCACTGAAATTTCTCTCAAACGCAAGATGCGAGATTTGCTGTTAAAAAACTGAGTATACAGAATGCAAACAAACGCTTCCCTACAAGTGAAACACCTAACCCTTCAACAAAGTACTAAAAATTGAATAGAATGCAGTTTTCACTCAGATGAAAGACGTATGCTTTCCTTCTTAAGAAGTGTTTTCAAAGACATTCACAGAGTGATTCAACAAAGCCTTTTTACTGACATTGGCTTTTAAACGTGATTTCACTGGAATTTCTGTGAAATGCAAGATGCGCGATTTGCTGTTAAAGAATTGAGTATACAGAGTGGAAACAAACGCTTCCCTACAAGGGAATCGCCTAAACATTCAACACAGTACTAAAAACTGAATGGAATGCACTTTTCACTCAGATGAAAGACGTATGCTTTCCTTCTTAACAAGTGTTTTCAAAGACATTCACAGAGTGATTCTACAAAGCCTTTTTACTGGCATTGGCTTTTAAACGTGATTTCACTGGAATTTCTGTCAAATGCAAGACACGAGGTTTGCTGTTAAAGAATTGAGTATACAGAATGCAAACAAATGCTTCCCTACAAGTGAATCACCTAACCCTTCAACAAAGTACTAAAAATTGAATAGAATGCAGTTTTCACTTAGATGAAAGACGTATGCTTTCCTTCTTAAGAAGTGTTTTCCAAGACATTCACAGAGTGATTCTACAAAGCCTTTTTACTGGTGTTAGCTTTTAAACGTGATTTCACTGGTATTTCTGTCAAACGCAAGATGCGAGATTTGCTGTTAAAGAATTGAGTATACAGAATGCAAACAAACGCTTCCCTACAAGTGAAACGCCTAACCATTCAACACAGTACTAAAAACTGAATAGAATGCAGTTTTCACTCAGATGAAAGATGTATGCTTTCCTTCTTAAGAAGTGTTTCCAAAAACACTCACAGAGTGAATCTACAAAGCCTTTTTACTGACGTTGGCTTTTAAACGTGATTTCACTGGAATTTCTGTCAAATGAAAGACGCGAGATTTGCTGTTAAAGAATTGAGTATACAGAATGCAAACAAACGCTTCCCTACAAGTGAATCGCCTAACCATTCAACACAGTACTAAAAACTGAATACAATGCAGTTTTCACTCAGATGAAAGACTTATGCTTTCCTTCTTAAGAAGTGTTTCCAAAAACACTCACAGAGTGAATCTACAAAGCCTTTTTACTGAAGTTGGCTTTTAAATGTGATTTCACTGGAATTTCAGTCAAATGCAAGATGCGAGATTTGCTGTTAAAGAATTGAGTATACAGAATGCAAACAAATGCTTCCCTATAAGTGAATCGCCTAACCATTCAACACGGTACTGAAAACTGAATAGAATGCAGTTTTCACTCAGATGAAAGACGTATGCTTTCCTTCTTAAGAAGTGTTTTGAAAGACATTCACAGAGTGATTCTACAAAGCCTTTTTACTGACGTTGGCTTTTAAACGTGATTTCACTGAAATTTCTGTCAAACGCAAGATGCGAGATTTGCTGTTAAAAAACTGAGTATACAGAATGCAAACAAACGCTTCCCTACAAGTGAATCACCTAACCCTTCAACAAAGTACTAAAAATTGAATAGAATGCAGTTTTCACTTAGATGAAAGACGTATGCTTTCCTTCATAAGAAGTGTTTTCCAAGACATTCACAGAGTGATTCAAAAAAGCCTTTTTACTGACATTGGCTTTTAAACGTGATTTCACTGGAATTTCTGTGAAATGCAAGATGCGCGATTTGCTGTTAAAGAATTGAGTATACAGAGTGGAAACAAACGCTTCCCTACAAGTGAATCTCCTAACCATTCAACACAGTACTAAAAACTGAATGGAATGCACTTTTCACTCAGATGAAAGACGTATGCTTTCCTTCTTAACAAGTGTTTTCAAAGACATTCACAGAGTGATTCTACAAAGCCTTTTTCATGGCATTGGCTTTTAAATGTGATTTAACTGGAATTTCTGTCAAAGGCACAACGCGAGATTTGCTGTTAATGAATTGAATATACAGAATGCGAACAAACACTTCCCTACAAGTGAATCGCCTAACCATTCAACACAGAACTAAAAACTGAATAGAATGCAGTTTTCACTCAAGTTAAAGACATATGCTTTCCTTCTTAAGAAGTGTTTTCAAAGACATTCACAGAGTGATTCTACAAAGCCTTTTTACTGACGTTGGCTTTTAAACGTTATTTCACTGGAATTTGTGTCAAACGCAAGACGTGGGATTTGCTGTTAAAGAATTGAATATACAGAATGCAAACAAATGCTTCCCTACAAGTGTATCCCCTAACCATTCAACACAGTACTAAAAACTGAATAGAATGCAGTTTTCACTCAGATGAAAGACGTATGCTTTCCTTCTTAAGAAGTGTTTTCAAAGACATTCACAAAGTGATTCTACAAAGCCTTTTTACTGGTGTTAGCTTTTAAACGTGATTTCACTGGTATTTCTGTCAAACGCAAGATGCGAGATTTGCTGTTAAAGAATTGAGTATACAGAATGCAAACAAACGCTTCCCTACAAGTGAAACGCCTAACCATTCAACACAGTTCTAAAAACTGAATAGAATGCAGTTTTCACTCAGATGAAAGATGTATGCTTTCCTTCTTAAGAATTGTTTCCAAAAACACTCACAGAGTGAATCTACAAAGCCTTTTTACTGACGTTGGCTTTTAAACGTGATTTCACTGGAATTTCTGTCAAATGCAAGACGCGAGATTTGCTGTTAAAGAATTGAGTATACAGAATGCAAACAAACGCTTCCCTACAAGTGAATCGCCTAACCATTCAACACAGTACTAAAAACTGAATAGAATGCAGTTTTCACTCATATGAAAGATGTATGCTTTCCTTTTTAAGAAGTGTTTTCAAAGACATCCACAGAGTGATTCTACAAAGCCTTTTTAATGACGTTGGCTTTTAAACGTGATTTCACTGGAATTTCTGTCAAACACAAGATGCGTGATTTGCTGTTAAAGAATTGAGTATACAGAATGCAAACAAATGCTTCCCTACAAGTGAATCCCCTAACCATTCAACACAGTACTAAAAACTGAATATAATGCACTTTTCACTCAGATGAAAGACGTATGCTTTCCTTCTTAAGAAGTGTTTTTAAAGACATTCACAGAGTGATTCTACAAAGCCTTTTTCCTGGCATTAGCTTTTAAACGTGATTTCACTGGAATTTCTGTCAAACGCAAGACGCGAGATTAGGTGTTAAAGAATAGAGTATACAGAATGCAAACAACCGCTTCCCTACAAGTGAATCGCCTAACCATTCAACACAGTACTAAAAACTGAATAGATGGAGTTTTCACTCAGATGAAAGATGTATGCTTTCCTTCTTAAGAAGTGTTTTCAAAGACATTCACAGAGTGATTCTACAAAGCCTTTTTACTGAAGTTGGCTTTTAAATGTGATTTCACTGGAATTTCTGTCAAATAAAAGACACGAGGTTTGCTGTTAAAGAATTGAGTATACAGAATGCAAACAAAGGCTTCCCTCCAAGTGAATCGCCTAACCATTCAACACAGTTCTAATAAATGAATAGAATGCAGTTTTCACTCAGATGAAAGACGTATGCTTGCCTTCTTAAGAAGGGTTTCCAAAAACACTCACAGAGTGAATCTACAAAGCCTTTTTACTGACATTGGCTTTTAAACGTGATTTCACTGGAATTTCTATCAAATGCAAGACGCGAGATTTGCTGTTAAAGAATTGAGTATACAGAATGCAAACAAAAGCTTCCCTACAAGTGAATCGCCTAACCCTTCAACAAAGTACTAAAAACTGAATAGAATGCAGTTTTCACTCAGATGAAAGACGTATGCTTTCCTTCTTAACAAGTGTTTTCAAAGACATTCACAGAGTGATTCTACAAAGCCTTTTTACTGACATTGGCTTTTAAACGTGATTTCACTGGAATTTCTGTGAAATGCAAGATGCGCGATTTGCTGTTAAAGAATTGAGTATACAGAGTGGAAACAAACGCTTCCCTACAAGGGAATCGCCTAAACATTCAACACAGTACTAAAAACTGAATAGAATGCAGTTTTCACTCAGATGAAAGATGTATGCTTTCCTTCTTAAGAAGTGTTTTCAAAGACATTCACAGAGTGATTCTACAAAGCCTTTTTACTGGCGTTGGCTTTTAAACGTGATTTCACTGGAAATACTGTCAAATGCAAGATGCGAGATTTGCTGTTAAAAAATTGAGTATACAGAATGCAAACAAACGCTTCCCTACAAGTGAATCACCTAACCCTTCAACAAAGTACTAAAAACTGAATAGAATGCCGTTTTCACTCAGATGAAAGACGTATGGTTTCCTTCTTAAGAAGTGTTTTTAAAGACATTCACAGAGTGATTCTACAAAGCCTTTTGCTTTTAAACGTGATTTCACTGGAATTTCTGTGAAATGCAAGATGGGCGATTTGCTGTTAAAGAACTGAGTATACAGAATGCAACCAAATGCTTCCCTACAAGGGAATCGCCTAAACATTCAACACAGCACTAAAAACTGAATAGAATGCAGTTTTCACTCAGATGAAAGACGTATGCTTTCCTTCTTAAGAAGTGTTTTGAAAGACATTCACAGAGTGATTCTACAAAGCCTTTTTACTGGCGTTGGCTTTTAAACGTGATTTCACTGGAATTTCTGTCAAATGCAAGACACGAGGTTTGCTGTTAAAGAATTGAGTATACAGAATGCAAACAAACGCTTCCCACCAAGTGAATCGCCTAACCATTCAACACAGTTCAAATAACTGAATAGAATGCAGTTTTCACTCAGATGAAAGACGTATGCTTTCCTTCTTAAGAAGTGTTTCCAAAAACACTCACAGAGTGAATCTACAAAGCCTTTTTTACTGAAGTTGGCTTTTAAATGTGATTTCACTGGAATTTCAGTCAAATGCAAGACGCGAGATTTGCTGTTAAAGAATTGAGTATACAGAATGCAAACAAATGCTTCCCTATAAGTGAATCGCCTAACCATTCAACACAGTACTGAAAACTGAATAGAATGCAGTTTTCACTCAGATGAAAGACGTATGCTTTCTTTCTTAAGAAGTGTTTTCAAAGGCATTCACAGAGTGATTCTACAAAGCCTTTTTACTGACGTTGGCTTTTAAACGTGATTTCACTGGAATTTCTGTAAAACACAAGATGCGCGATTTGATGTTAAAGAATTGAGTATCCAGAATGCAAACAAACGCTTCCCTACAAGTGAATCCCCTAACCATTCAACACAGTACTGAAAACTGAATGGAATGCACTTTTCACTCAGATGAAAGACGTATGCTTTCCTTCTTAACAAGTGTTTTCAAAGACATTCACAGAGTGATTCTACAAAGCCTTTTTACTGGCATTGGCTTTTAAACGTGATTTCACTGGAATTTCTGTCAAATGCAAGAGACGAGGTTTGCTGTTAAAGAATTGAGTATACAGAATGCAAACAAACGCTTCCCACCAAGTGAATCGCCTAACCATTCAACACAGTTCTAATAACTGAATAGAATGCAGTTTTCACTCAGATGAAAGACGTATGCTTTCCTTCTTAAGAAGTGTTTTGAAAGACATTCACAGAGTGATTCTACGAAGCCTTTTTACTGACGTTGGCTTTTAAACGTGATTTCACTGAAATTTCTCTCAAACGCAAGATGCGAGATTTGCTGTTAAAAAACTGAGTATACAGAATGCAAACAAACGCTTCCCTACAAGTGAAACACCTAACCATTCAACAAAGTACTAAAAATTGAATAGAATGCAGTTTTCACTCAGATGAAAGACGTATGCTTTCCTTCTTAAGAAGTGTTTTCAAAGACATTCACAGAGTGATTCAACAAAGCCTTTTTACTGACATTGGCTTTTAAACGTGATTTCACTGGAATTTCTGTGAAATGCAAGATGCGCGATTTGCTGTTAAAGAATTGAGTATACAGAGTGGAAACAAACGCTTCCCTACAAGGGAATCGCCTAAACATTCAACAC
The DNA here is from genome assembly GCA_033318265.1 of Phyllotis vaccarum. Taxonomy (NCBI): domain Eukaryota; kingdom Metazoa; phylum Chordata; class Mammalia; order Rodentia; family Cricetidae; genus Phyllotis; species Phyllotis vaccarum. The sequence continues at coordinate 167,717,031 of JARWLC010000009.1, forward strand.
AGTACTAAAAACTGAATAGAATGCAGTTTTCACTCAGATGAAAGATGTATGCTTTCCTTCTTAAGAAGTGTTTTCAAAGACATTCACAGAGTGATTCTACAAAGCCTTTTTACTGGCGTTGGCTTTTAAAAGTGATTTCACTGGAAATACTGTCAAATGCAAGATGCGAGATTTGCTGTTAAAAAATTGAGTATACAGAATGCAAACAAACGCTTCCCTACAAGTGAATCACCTAACCCTTCAACAAAGTACTAAAAACTGAATAGAATGCCGTTTTCACTCAGATGAAAGACGTATGGTTTCCTTCTTAAGAAGTGTTTTCAAAGACATTCACAGAGTGATTCTACAAAGCCTTTTGCTTTTAAACGTGATTTCACTGGATTTCTGTGAAATGCAAGATGGGCGATTTGCTGTTAAAGAACTGAGTATACAGAATGCAACCAAATGCTTCCCTACAAGGGAATCGCCTAAACATTCAACACAGCACTAAAAACTGAATAGAATGCAGTTTTCACTCAGATGAAAGACGTATGCTTTCCTTCTTAAGAAGTGTTTTGAAAGACATTCACAGAGTGATTCTACAAAGCCTTTTTACTGACGTTGGCTTTTAAACGTGATTTCACTGAAATTTCTGTCAATCGCAAGATGCGAGATTTCCTGTTGAAAAACTGAGGATAGGGAATGCAAACAAACGCTTCCCTACAAGTGAATCACCTAACCCTTCAACAAAGTACTAAAAACTGAATAGAATGCCGTTTTCACTCAGATGAAAGACGTATGGTTTCCTTCTTAAGAAGTGTTTTCAAAGACATTCACAGAGTGATTCTACAAAGCCTTTTGCTTTTAAACGTGATTTCACTGGAATTTCTGTGAAATGCAAGATGCGCGATTTGCTGTTAAAGAATTGAGTATACAGAATGCAACCAAATGCTTCCCTACAAGGGAATCGCCTAAACATTCAACACAGCACTAAAAACTGAATAGAATGCAGTTTTCACTCAGATGAAAGACGTGTTCTTTCCTTCTTAAGAAGTGTTTTCAAAGGCATTCACAGAGTGATTCTACAAAGCCTTTTTACTGGCGTTGGCTTTTAAACGTGATTTCACTGGAATTTCAGTCAAATGCAAGACACGAGGTTTGCTGTTAAAGAATTGAGTATACAGAATGCAAACAAACGCTTCCCACCAAGTGAATCGCCTAACCATTCAACACAGTTCTAATAACTGAATAGAATGCAGTTTTCACTCAGATGAAAGACATATGCTTTCCTTCTTAACAAGTGTTTTCAAAGACATTCACAGAGTGATTCTACAAAGCCTTTTTACTGGCATTGGCTTTTAAACGTGATTTCACTGGAATTTCTGTCAAACGCAAGATGCGAGATTTCCTGTTGAAAAACTGAGTATAGGGAATGCAAACAAACGCTTCCCTACAAGTGAATCACCTAACCCTTCAACAATGTACTAAAAACTGAATAGAATGCCGTTTTCACTCAGATGAAAGACGTATGGTTTCCTTCTTAAGAAGTGTTTTCAAAGACATTCACAGAGTGATTCTACAAAGCCTTTTGCTTTTAAACGTGATTTCACTGGAATTTCTGTGAAATGCAAGATGCGCGATTTGCTGTTAAAGAATTGAGTATACAGAATGCAACCAAATGCTTCCCTACAAGGGAATCGCCTAAACATTCAACACAGCACTAAAAACTGAATAGAATGCAGTTTTCACTCAGATGAAAGACGTATGCTTTCCTTCTTAAGAAGTGTTTTCAAAGACATTCACAGAGTGATTCTACAAAGGCTTTTTACTGATGTTGGCTTTTAAACGTGATTTCACTGGAATTTCTGTCAAATGCACGACGCGAGATTTGCTGTTCAAGAATTGAGTATACAGAATGCAAACAAACGCTTCCCTACAAGTGAATCGCCTAACCATTCAACACAGTACTAAAAACTTAATAGAATGCAGTTTTAACTCAGATGAAAGACGTATGCTTTCCTTCTTAAGAAGTGTTTTCAAAGACATTCAGAGAGTGATTCTACAAAGCCTTTTTACTGGCGTTGGCGTTTAAACGTGATTTCACTGGAATTTCTGTCAAACGCAAGACGCGAGATTTGCTGTTAAAGAATTGAGTACACAGAATGCAAACAAACGCTTCCCTACAAGTGAATCACCTAACCCTTCAACAAAGTACTAAAAACTGAATAGAATGCAGTTTTCACTCAGATGAAAGACGTATGCTTTCCTTCTTAAGAAGTGTTTTCAAAGACATTCACAGAGTGATTCTACAAAGCCTTTTTACTGACATTGGCTTTTAAACGTGATTTCACTGGAATTTCTTTGAAATGCAAGATGCGCGATATCCTGTTAAAGAATTGAGTATACAGAATGCAACCAAACGCTTCCCTACAAGGGAATTGCCTAAATATTCAACACAGTACTAAAAACTGAATAGAATGCAGTTTTCACTCAGATGAAAGACGTATGCTTTCCTTCTTAAGAAGTGTTTTCAAAGACATTCACAGAGTGATTCTACAAAGCCTTTTTACTGACATTGGCTTTTAAACGTGATTTCACTGGAATTTCTGTGAAATGCAAGATGCGCGATTTGCTGTTAATGAATTGAGTATACAGAGTGGAAACAAACGCTTCCCTACAAGGGAATCGCCTAAACATTCAACACAGTACTAAAAACTGAATAGAATGCAGTTTTCACTCAGATGAAAGATGTATGCTTTCCTTCTTAAGAAGTGTTTTCAAAGACATTCACCGAGTGATTCTACAAAGCCTTTTTACTGGCGTTGGCTTTTAAACGTGATTTCACTGGAAATACTGTCAAATGCAAGATGCGAGATTTGCTGTTAAAAAATTGAGTATACAGAATGCAAACAAACGCTTCCCTACAAGTGAATCACCTAACCCTTCAACAAAGTACTAAAAACTGAATAGAATGCCGTTTTCACTCAGATGAAAGACATATGGTTTCCTTCTTAAGAAGTGTTTTCAAAGACATTCACAGAGTGATTCTACAAAGCCTTTTGCTTTTAAACGTGATTTCACTGGAATTTCTGTGAAATGCAAGATGGGCGATTTGCTGTTAAAGAACTGAGTATACAGAATGCAACCAAATGCTTCCCTACAAGGGAATCGCCTAAACATTCAACACAGCACTAAAAACTGAATAGAATGCAGTTTTCACTCAGATGAAAGACGTATGCTTTCCTTCTTAAGAAGTGTTTTGAAAGACATTCACAGAGTGATTCTACAAAGCCTTTTTACTGACGTTGGCTTTTAAACGTGATTTCACTGAAATTTCTGTCAAACGCAAGATGCGAGATTTCCTGTTGAAAAACTGAGTATAGGGAATGCAAACAAACGCTTCCCTACAAGTGAATCACCTAACCCTTCAACAAAGTACTAAAAACTGAATAGAATGCCGTTTTCACTCAGATGAAAGACGTATGGTTTCCTTCTTAAGAAGTGTTTTCAAAGACATTCACAGAGTGATTCTACAAAGCCTTTTGCTTTTAAACGTGATTTCACTGGAATTTCTGTGAAATGCAAGATGCGCGATTTGCTGTTAAAGAATTGAGTATACAGAATGCAACCAGATGCTTCCCTATAAGGGAATCGCCTAAACATTCAACACAGCACTAAAAACTGAATAGAATGCAGTTTTCACTCAGATGAAAGACGTGTTCTTTCCTTCTTAAGAAGTGTTTTCAAAGGCATTCACAGAGTGATTCTACAAAGCCTTTTTACTGGCGTTGGATTTAAACGTGATTTCACTGGAATTTCTGTCAAATGCAAGACACGAGGTTTGCTGTTAAAGAATTGAGTATACAGAATGCAAACAAACGCTTCCCACCAAGTGAATCGCCTAACCATTCAACACAGTACTAAAAACTTAATAGAATGCAGTTTTCACTCAGATGAAAGACGTATGCTTTCCTTCTTAAGAAGTGTTTTCAAAGACATTCACAGAGTGATTCTACAAAGCCTTTTTACTGACATTGGCTTTTAAACATGATTTCACTGGAATTTCTGTGAAATGCAAGATTCGCGATTTGCTGTTAAAGAATTGAGTATACAGAATGCAAACAAACGCTTCCCTACAAGTGAATCGCCTAAACATTCAACACCGTACTAAAAACTGAATAGAATGCAGTTTTCACTCAGAAGAAAGACATATTCTTTCTATCTTAAGAAGTGTTTTCAAATACATTCACAGAGTGATTCTACAAAGCCTTTTTACTGACGTTGGCTTTTAAACGTGATTTCACTGGAATTTCTATAAAACACAAGATGCGCGATTTGCTGTTCAAGAATTGAGTATACAGAATGCAAACAAACGCTTCCCTACAAGTGAATCGCCTAACCATTCAACACAGTACTAAAAACTTAATAGAATGCAGTTTTCACTCAGATTAAAGACGTATGCTTTCCTTCTTAAGAAGTGTTTTCAAAGACATTCACAGAGTGATTCTACAAAGCCTTTTTACTGACGTTGGCTTTTAAACGTGATTTCACTGAAATTTCTGTCAAACGCAAGATGCGAGTTTTGCTGTTAAAAAATTGAGTATACAGAATGCAACCAAACGCTTCCCTACAAGGGAATTGCCTAAACATTCAACACAGTACTAAAAACTGAATAGAATGCAGTTTTCACTCAGATGAAAGACGTATGCTTTCCTTCTTAAGAAGTGTTTTCAAAGACATTCACAGAGTGATTCAAAAAAGCCTTTTTACTGACATTGGCTTATAAACGTGATTTCACTGGAATTTCTGTGAAATGCAAGATGCGCAATTTGCTGTTAAAGAATTGAGTATACAGAATGCAACCAAACGCTTCCCTACAAGGGAATTGCCTAAACATTCAACACAGTACTAAAAACTGAATAGAATGCAGTTTTCACTCAGATGAAAGACGTATGCTTTCCTTCTTAAGAAGTGTTTTCAAAGACATTCACAGAGTGATTCTACAAAGCCTTTTTACTGACGTTGGCTTTTAAACGTGATTTCACTGTAATTTCTGTCAAACGCAAGATGCGAGTTTTGCTGTTAAAAAATTGAGTATACAGAATGCAACCAAACGCTTCCCTACAAGGGAATTGCCTAAACATTCAACACAGTACTAAAAACTGAATAGAATGCAGTTTTCACTCAGATGAAAGACGTATGCTTTCCTTCTTAAGAAGTGTTTTCAAAGACATTCACAGAGTGATTCTACAAAGCCTTTTTACTGACATTGGCTTATAAACGTGATTTCACTGGAATTTCTGTGAAATGCAAGATGCGCTATTTGCTGTTAAAGAATTGAGTATACAGAAATCAAACAAACGCTTCCCTACAAGGGAATTGCCTAAACATTCAACACAGTACTAAAAACTGAATAGAATGCAGTTTTAACTCAGATGAAAGACGTATGCTTTCCTTCTTAAGAAGTGTTTTCAAAGGCATTCACAGAGTGATTCTACAAAGCCTTTTTACTGACGTTGGCTTTTAAACGTGATTTCACTGGAATTTCTATAAAACACAAGATGCGCGATTTGCTGTTCAAGAATTGAGTATACAGAATGCAAACAAACGCTTCCCTACAAGTGAATCGCCTAACCATTCAACACAGTACTAAAAACTTAATAGAATGCAGTTTTCACTCAGATGAAAGACGTATGCTTTCCTTCTTAAGAAGTGTTTTCAAAGACATTCACAGAGTGATTCTCCAAAGCCTTTTTACTGAAGTTGGCTTTTAAATGTGATTTCACTGAAATTTCTGTCAAACGCAAGATGCGAGATTTGCTGTTAAAAAATTGAGTATACAGAATGCAACCAAACGCTTCCCTACAAGGGAATTGCCTAAACATTCAACACAGTACTAAAAACTGAATAGAATGCAGTTTTCACTCAGATGAAAGACGTATGCTTTCCTTCTTAAGAAGTGTTTTCAAAGACATTCACAGAGTGATTCTACAAAGCCTTTTTACTGACGTTGGCTTTTAAACGTGATTTCACTGAAATTTCTGTCAAACGCAAGATGCGAGATTTGCTGTTAAAGAATTGAGTATACAGAAATCAAACAAACGCTTCCCTACAAGGGAATCGCCTAAACATTCAACACAGTACTAAAAACTGAATAGAATGCAGTTTTAACTCAGATGAAAGACGTATGCTTTCCTTCTTAAGAAGTGTTTTCAAAGGCATTCACAGAGTGATTCTACAAAGCCTTTTTACTGACGTTGGCTTTTAAACGTGATTTCACTGGAATTTGTATAAAACACAAGATGCGCGATTTGCTGTTCAAGAATTGAGTATACAGAATGCAAACAAACGCTTCCCTACAAGTGAATCGCCTAACCATTCAACACAGTAGTAAAAACTTAATAGAATGCAGTTTTCACTCAGATGAAAGACGTATGCTTTCCTTCTTAAGAAGTGTTTTCAAAGACATTCACAGAGTGATTCTACAAAGCCTTTTTACTGACATTGGCTTTTAAACGTGATTTCACTGGAATTTCTGTGAAATGCAAGATGCGCGATTTGCTGTTAAAGAATTGAGTATACAGAATTCAAACAAACGCTTCCCTACAAGGGAATCGCCTAAACATTCAACACAGTACTAAAAACTGAATAGAATGCAGTTTTAACTCAGATGAAAGACGTATGCTTTCCTTCTTAAGAAGTGTTTTCAAAGGCATTCACAGAGTGATTCTACAAAGCCTTTTTACTGACGTTGGCTTTTAAACGTGATTTCACTGGAATTTCTATAAAACACAAGATGCGCGATTTGCTGTTCAAGAATTGAGTATACAGAATGCAACCAAACGCTTCCCTACAAGGGAATTGCCAAAACATTCAACACAGTACTAAAAACTGAATAGAATGCAGTTTTCACTCAGATGAAAGACGTATGCTTTCCTTCTTAAGAAGTGTTTTGAAAGACATTCACAGAGTGATTCTACAATGCCTTTTTACTGACATTGGCTTATAAACGTGATTTCACTGGAATTTCTGTGAAATGCAAGATGCGCAATTTGCTGTTAAAGAATTGAGTATACAGAAATCAAACAAACGCTTCCCTACAAGGGAATCGCCTAAACATTCAACACAGTACTAAAAACTGAATAGAATGCAGTTTTAACTCAGATGAAAGACGTATGCTTTCCTTCTTAAGAAGTGTTTTCAAAGGCATTCACAGAGTGATTCTACAAAGCCTTTTTACTGACGTTGGCTTTTAAACGTGATTTCACTGGAATTTCTATAAAACACAAGATGCGCGATTTGCTGTTCAAGAATTGAGTATACAGAATGCAAACAAACGCTTCCCTACAAGTGAATCGCCTAACCATTCAACACAGTACTAAAAACTTAATAGAATGCAGTTTTCACTCAGATGAAAGACGTATGCTTTCCTTCTTAAGAAGTGTTTTCAAAGACATTCACAGAGTGATTCTACAAAGCCTTTTTACTGACATTGGCTTTTAAACGTGATTTCACTGGAATTTCTGTGAAATGCAAGATGCGCGATTTGCTGTTAAAGAATTGAGTATACAGAATTCAAACAAACGCTTCCCTACAAGGGAATCCCCTAAACATTCAACACAGTACTAAAAACTGAATAGAATGCAGTTTTCACTCAGAAGAAAGACATATTCTTTCTATCTTAAGAAGTGTTTTCAAAGACATTCACAGAGTGATTCTACAAAGCCTTTTTACTGACGTTGGCTTTTAAACGGGATTTCACTGGAATTTCTATAAAACACAAGATGCGCGATTTGCTGTTAAAGAATTGAGTATACAGAATGCAAACAAAAGCTTCCCTACAAGTGAATCGCCTAACCATTCAACACAGTACTAAAAACTTAATAGAATGCAGTTTTCACTCAGATTAAAGACGTATGCTTTCCTTCTTAAGAAGTGTTTTCAAAGACGTTCACAGAGTGATTCTACAAAGCCTTTTTACTGACGTTGGCTTTTAAACGTGATTTCACTGAAATTTCTGTCAAACGCAAGATGCGAGATTTGCTGTTAAAAAATTGAGTATACAGAATGCAACCAAACGCTTCACTACAAGGGAATTGCCTAAACATTCAACACAGTACTAAAAACTGAATAGAATGCAGTTTTCACTCAGATGAAAGACGTATGCTTTCCTTCTTAAGAAGTGTTTTGAAAGACATTCACAGAGTGATTCTACAAAGCCTTTTTACTGACATTGGCTTATAAACGTGATTTCACTGGAATTTCTGTGAAATGCAAGATGCGCAATTTGCTGTTAAAGAATTGAGTATACAGAAATCAAACAAACGCTTCCCTACAAGGGAATCGCCTAAACATTCAACACAGTACTAAAAACTGAATAGAATGCAGTTTTAACTCAGATGAAAGACGTATGCTTTCCTTCTTAAGAAGTGTTTTCAAAGGCATTCACAGAGTGATTCTACAAAGCCTTTTTACTGACGTTGGTTTATAAACGTGATTTCACTTTAATTTCTGTGAAATGAAAGATGCGCAATTTGCTGTTAAAGAATTGAGTATACAGAATGCAAACAAACGCTTCCCTACAAGGGAATCTCCTAAACATTCAACACAGTACTAAAAACTGAATAGAATGCAGTTTTCACTCAGATGAAAGACATATGCTTTCCTTCTTAAGAAGTGTTTTCAAAGACATTCACAGAGTGATTCTACAAAGCCTTTTTACTGACGTTGGCTTTTAAACGTGATTTCACTGGAATTTCTGTGAAATGCAAGATGCGCGATTTGCTGTTAAAGAATTGAGTATACAGAATGCAAACAAACGCTTCCCTACAAGGGAATTGCCTAAACATTCAACACAGTACTAAAAACTGAATAGAATGCAGTTTTCACTCAGATGAAAGATGTATGCTTTCCTTCTTAAGAAGTGTTTTCAAAGACATTCACAGAGTGATTCTACAAAGCCTTTTTACTGGCGTTGGCTTTTAAACGTGATTTCACTGGAAATTCTGTCAAATGCAAGAGGCGAGATTTGCTGTTAAAGAATTGAGTATACAGAAGGCAAACAAACGCTTCCCTACAAGTGAATCGCCTAACCATGCAACACAGTACTAAAAACTTAATAGAATGCAGTTTTCACTCAGATGAAAGACGTGTTCTTTCCTTCTTAAGAAGTGTTTTCAAAGGCATTCACAGAGTGATTCTACAAAGCCTTTTTACTGGCGTTGGCTTTTAAACGTGATTTCACAGGAATTTCTGTCAAACACATGACGCGAGATTTGCTGTTAAAGAGTTGAGTATACAGAATGCGAACAAACGCTTCCCTACAATTGAATCCCCTAACCATTCATCACAGTACTAAAAACTGAATAGAATGCAGTTTTCTCAGATGAAAGATGTATGCTTTCCTTCTTAAGAACTATTTTCAAAGACATACACAGAGTGATTCTACAAAGCCTTTTTACTGACGTTTGCTTTTAAACGTGATTTCACAGAATTTCTGTCAAATGCAAGATGCGAGATTTGCTGTTAAAGAATTGAGTATACAGAATGCAAACAAATGCTTCCCTACAAGTGAATCGCCTAACCATTCAACACAGTACTAAAAACTGAATAGAATGCAGTTTTCACTCAGATGAAAGACGTATGCTTTCCTTCTTAAGAAGTGTTTTCAAAGACATTCACAGGGTGATTCTACAAAGGCTTTTTACTGACATTGGCTTTTAAACGTGAATTCACTGGAATTTCTGTCAAACGCACGACGCGAGATTTGCTGATAAAGAATTGAGTATACAGAATGCAAACAAACGCTTCCCTACAAGTGAATCTCCTTACCATTCAACACAGTTCGAAAAACTGAGTAGAATGCAGTTTTCACTCAGAAGAAAGACGTATGCTTTCTATCTTAAGAAGTGTTTTCAAAGACATTCAGAGCGTGATTCTACAAAGCCTTTTTTCTGGCATTGGCTTTTAAACGTTATTTCACTGGAATTTCTGTCAAACACAAGATGCGAGATTTGATGTTAAAGAATTGAGTATACAGAATGCAAACAAACGCTTCCCTACAAGTGAATCACCTAACCCTTCAACAAAGTACTAAAAACTGAATAGAATGCAGTTTTCACTCAGATGAAAGACTTATGCTTTCCTTCTTAAGAAGTGTTTTCAAAGACATTAACAGAGTGATTCAACAAAGCCTTTTTACTGACATTGGCTTTTAAACGTGATTTCACTGGAATTTCTGTGAAATGCAAGATGCGTGATTTGCTGTTAAAGAATTGAGTATACAGAGTGCAAACAAACGCTTCCCTACAAGGGAATCGCCTAAACATTCAACACAGTACTAAAAACTGAATAGAATGCAGTTTTCACTCAGATGAAAGATGTATGCTTTCCTTCTTAAGAAGTGTTTTCAAAGACATTCACAGAGTGATTCTACTAAGCCTTTTTTACTGGCATTGGCTTTTAAACGTGATTTCACTGGAATTTCTGTCAAATGCAAGACGCGAGATTTGCTGTTAAAGAATTGAGTATACAGAATGCAAACAAACGCTTCCCTACAAGTGAATCGCCTAACCATTCAACACAGTACTAAAAACTGAATAGAATGCAGTTTTCACTCAGATGAAAGACGTATGCTTTCCTTCTTAAGAAGTGTTTTCAAAGACATTCACAGAGTGATTCTACAAAGCCTTTTTACTGACGTTGGCTTTTAAACGTGATTTCACTGAAATTTCTGTCAAACACAAGATGCGAGATTTGCTGTTAAAAAATTGAGTATACAGAATGCAAACAAACGCTTCCCTACAAGTGAATCACCTAACCCTTCAACAAAGTACTAAAAAATGAATAGAATGCAGTTTTCACTCAGATGAAAGACGTATGCTTTCCTTCTTAAGAAGTGTTTTCAAAGACATTCACAGAGTGATTCTACAAAGCCTTTTTACTGACCTTGGCTTTTAAACGTGATTTCACTGGAATTTCTATAAAACACAAGATGTGCGATTTGCTGTTAAAGAATTGAGTATACAGAGTGCAAACAAATGCTTCCCTACAAGTGAATCACCTAACCATTCAACACAGTACTAAAAACTTAATAGAATGCAGTTTTCACTCAGATTAAAGACGTATGCTTTCCTTCTTAAGAAGTGTTTTCAAAGACATTCACAGAGTGATTCTACAAAGCCTTTTTACTGACATTGGCTTTTAAACGTGATTTCACTGAAATTTCTGTAAAACGCAAGATGCGAGATTTGCTGTTAAAAAATTGAGTATACAGAATGCAACCAAACGCTTCCCTACAAGTGAATCGCCTAACCATTCAACACAGTACTAAAAACTTAATAGAATGCAGTTTTCACTCAGATGAAAGACGTATGCTTTCCTTCTTAAGAAGTGTTTTCAAAGACATTCACAGAGTGATTCTACAAAGCCTTTTTACTGACGTTGGCTTTTAAACGTGATTTCACTGAAATTTCAGTCAAACGCAAGATGCGAGATTTGCTGTTAAAAAATTGAGTATACAGAATGCAACCAAACGCTTCCCTACAAGGGAATTGCCAAAACATTCAACACAGTACTAAAAACTGAATAGAATGCAGTTTTCACTCAGATGAAAGACGTATGCTTTCCTTCTTAAGAAGTGTTTTGAAAGACATTCACAGAGTGATTCTACAATGCCTTTTTACTGACATTGGCTTATAAACGTGATTTCACTGGAATTTCTGTGAAATGCAAGATGCGCAATTTGCTGTTAAAGAATTGAGTATACAGAAATCAAACAAACGCTTCCCTACAAGGGAATCGCCTAAACATTCAACACAGTACTAAAAACTGAATAGAATGCAGTTTTAACTCAGAAGAAAGACGTATGCTTTCCTTCTTAAGAAGTGTTTTCAAAGGCATTCACAGAGTGATTCTACAAAGCCTTTTTACTGACGTTGGCTTTTAAACGTGATTTCACTGGAATTTCTATAAAACACAAGATGCGCGATTTGCTGTTCAAGAATTGAGTATACAGAATGCAAACAAACGCTTCCCTACAAGTGAATCGCCTAACCATTCAACACAGTACTAAAAACTTAATAGAATGCAGTTTTCACTCAGATGAAAGACGTATGCTTTCCTTCTTAAGAAGTGTTTTCAAAGACATTCACAGAGTGATTCTACAAAGCCTTTTTACTGACATTGGCTTTTAAACGTGATTTCACTGGAATTTCTGTGAAATGCAAGATGCGCGATTTGCTGTTAAAGAATTGAGTATACAGAATTCAAACAAACGCTTCCCTACAAGGGAATCCCCTAAACATTCAACACAGTACTAAAAACTGAATAGAATGCAGTTTTCACTCAGAAGAAAGACATATTCTTTCTATCTTAAGAAGTGTTTTCAAAGACATTCACAGAGTGATTCTACAAAGCCTTTTTACTGACGTTGGCTTTTAAACGGGATTTCACTGGAATTTCTATAAAACACAAGATGCGCGATTTGCTGTTAAAGAATTGAGTATACAGAATGCAAACAAAAGCTTCCCTACAAGTGAATCGCCTAACCATTCAACACAGTACTAAAAACTTAATAGAATGCAGTTTTCACTCAGATTAAAGACGTATGCTTTCCTTCTTAAGAAGTGTTTTCAAAGACGTTCACAGAGTGATTCTACAAAGCCTTTTTACTGACGTTGGCTTTTAAACGTGATTTCACTGAAATTTCTGTCAAACGCAAGATGCGAGATTTGCTGTTAAAAAATTGAGTATACAGAATGCAACCAAACGCTTCACTACAAGGGAATTGCCTAAACATTCAACACAGTACTAAAAACTGAATAGAATGCAGTTTTCACTCAGATGAAAGACGTATGCTTTCCTTCTTAAGAAGTGTTTTGAAAGACATTCACAGAGTGATTCTACAAAGCCTTTTTACTGACATTGGCTTATAAACGTGATTTCACTGGAATTTCTGTGAAATGCAAGATGCGCAATTTGCTGTTAAAGAATTGAGTATACAGAAATCAAACAAACGCTTCCCTACAAGGGAATCGCCTAAACATTCAACACAGTACTAAAAACTGAATAGAATGCAGTTTTAACTCAGATGAAAGACGTATGCTTTCCTTCTTAAGAAGTGTTTTCAAAGGCATTCACAGAGTGATTCTACAAAGCCTTTTTACTGACGTTGGTTTATAAACGTGATTTCACTTTAATTTCTGTGAAATGCAAGATGCGCAATTTGCTGTTAAAGAATTGAGTATACAGAATGCAAACAAACGCTTCCCTACAAGGGAATCTCCTAAACATTCAACACAGTACTAAAAACTGAATAGAATGCAGTTTTCACTCAGATGAAAGACATATGCTTTCCTTCTTAAGAAGTGTTTTCAAAGACATTCACAGAGTGATTCTACAAAGCCTTTTTACTGACGTTGGCTTTTAAACGTGATTTCACTGGAATTTCTGTGAAATGCAAGATGCGCGATTTGCTGTTAAAGAATTGAGTATACAGAATGCAAACAAACGCTTCCCTACAAGGGAATTGCCTAAACATTCAACACAGTACTAAAAACTGAATAGAATGCAGTTTTCACTCAGATGAAAGATGTATGCTTTCCTTCTTAAGAAGTGTTTTCAAAGACATTCACAGAGTGATTCTACAAAGCCTTTTTACTGGCGTTGGCTTTTAAACGTGATTTCACTGGAAATTCTGTCAAATGCAAGAGGCGAGATTTGCTGTTAAAGAATTGAGTATACAGAAGGCAAACAAACGCTTCCCTACAAGTGAATCGCCTAACCATGCAACACAGTACTAAAAACTTAATAGAATGCAGTTTTCACTCAGATGAAAGACGTGTTCTTTCATTCTTAAGAAGTGTTTTTAAAGGCATTCACAGAGTGATTCTACAAAGCCTTTTTACTGGCGTTGGCTTTTAAACGTGATTTCACTGGAATTTCTGTCAAACACAAGACGCGAGTTTTGCTGTTAAAGAATTGAGTATACAGAATGCAAACAAACGATTCCCTACAAGGGAATCGCCTAACCTTTCAACACAGTACTAAAAATTGAATAGAATGCAGTTTTCACTCAGATTAAAGATGTATGCTTTCCTTCTTAAGAAGTGTTTTCAAAGACATTCAGAGAGTGATTCTACAAAGCCTTTTTACTGGCGTTGGCGTTTAAACGTGATTTCAGTTGAATTTCTGTCAAACGCAAGACGCGAGATTTGCTGTTAAAGAATTGAGTACACAGAATGCAAACAAACGCTTCCCTACAAGTGAATCACCTAACCCTTCAACAAAGTACTAAAAACTGAATAGAATGCAGTTTTCACTCAGATGAAAGACGTATGCTTTCCTTCTTAAGAAGTGTTTGAAAGACATTCACAGAGTGATTCTACAAAGCCTTTTTACTGACGTTGGCTTTTAAATGTGATTTCACTGAAATTTCTGTCAAACGCAAGATGCGAGATTTGCTGTTAAAAAATTGAGTATACCGAATGCAAACAAACGCTTCCCTACAAGTGAATCACCTAACCCTTCAACAAAGTACTAAAAACTGAATAGAATGCAGTTTTCACTCAGATGAAAGACGTATGCTTTCCTTCTTAAGAAGTGTTTTCAAAGACATTCACAGAGTGATTCTACAAAGCCTTTTTACTGACATTGGCTTTTAAACGTGATTTCACTGGAATTTCTTTGAAATGCAAGATGCGCGATATCCTGTTAAAGAATTGAGTATACAGAATGCAACCAAACGTTTCCCTACAAGGGAATTGCCTAAATATTCAACACAGTACTAAAAACTGAATAGAATGCAGTTTTCACTCAGATGAAAGATGTATGCTTTCCTTCTTAAGAAGTGTTTTCAAAGACATTCACAGAGTGATTCTACTAAGCCTTTTTTACTGTCGTTGGCTTTTAAACGTGATTTCACTGGAATTTCTGTCAAATGCAAGACGCGAGATTTGCTGTTAAAGAATTGAGTATACAGAATGCAAACAAACGCTTCCCTACAAGTGAATCGCCTAACCATTCAACACAGTACTAAAAACTGAATAGAATGCAGTTTTCACTCAGATGAAAGACGTATGCTTTCCTTCTTAAGAAGTGTTTTCAAAGACATTCACAGAGTGATTCTACAAAGCCTTTTTACTGACGTTGGCTTTTAAACGTGATTTCACTGAAATTTCTGTCAAACACAAGATGCGAGATTTGCTGTTAAAAAATTGAGTATACAGAATGCAAACAAACGCTTCCCTACAAGTGAATCACCTAACCCTTCAACAAAGTACTAAAAAATGAATAGAATGCAGTTTTCACTCAGATGAAAGACGTATGCTTTCCTTCTTAAGAAGTGTTTTCAAAGACATTCACAGAGTGATTCTACAAAGCCTTTTTACTGACCTTGGCTTTTAAACGTGATTTCACTGGAATTTCTATAAAACACAAGATGTGCGATTTGCTGTTAAAGAATTGAGTATACAGAGTGCAAACAAATGCTTCCCTACAAGTGAATCACCTAACCATTCAACACAGTACTAAAAACTTAATAGAATGCGGTTTTCACTCAGATTAAAGACGTATGCTTTCCTTCTTAAGAAGTGTTTTCAAAGACATTCACAGAGTGATTCTACAAAGCCTTTTTACTGACATTGGCTTTTAAACGTGATTTCACTGAAATTTCTGTAAAACGCAAGATGCGAGATTTGCTGTTAAAAAATTGAGTATAGAGAATGCAACCAAACGCTTCCCTACAAGTGAATCGCCTAACCATTCAACACAGTACTAAAAACTTAATAGAATGCAGTTTTCACTCAGATGAAAGACGTATGCTTTCCTTCTTAAGAAGTGTTTTCAAAGACATTCACAGAGTGATTCTACAAAGCCTTTTTACTGACGTTGGCTTTTAAACGTGATTTCACTGAAATTTCAGTCAAAGGCAAGATGCGAGATTTGCTGTTAAAAAATTGAGTATACAGAATGCAACCAAATGCTTCCCTACAAGGGAATTGCCAAAACATTCAACACAGTACTAAAAACTGAATAGAATGCAGTTTTCACTCAGATGAAAGACGTATGCTTTCCTTCTTAAGAAGTGTTTTGAAAGACATTCACAGAGTGATTCTACAATGCCTTTTTACTGACATTGGCTTATAAACGTGATTTCACTGGAATTTCTGTGAAATGCAAGATGCGCAATTTGCTGTTAAAGAATTGAGTATACAGAAATCAAACAAACGCTTCCCTACAAGGGAATCGCCTAAACATTCAACACAGTACTAAAAACTGAATAGAATGCAGTTTTAACTCAGATGAAAGACGTATGCTTTCCTTCTTAAGAAGTGTTTTCAAAGGCATTCACAGAGTGATTCTACAAAGCCTTTTTACTGACGTTGGCTTTTAAACGTGATTTCACTGGAATTTCTATAAAACACAAGATGCGCGATTTGCTGTTCAAGAATTGAGTATACAGAATGCAAACAAACGCTTCCCTACAAGTGAATCGCCTAACCATTCAACACAGTACTAAAAACTTAATAGAATGCAGTTTTCACTCAGATGAAAGACGTATGCTTTCCTTCTTAAGAAGTGTTTTCAAAGACATTCACAGAGTGATTCTACAAAGCCTTTTTACTGACATTGGCTTTTAAACGTGATTTCACTGGAATTTCTGTGAAATGCAAGATGCGCGATTTGCTGTTAAAGAATTGAGTATACAGAATTCAAACAAACGCTTCCCTACAAGGGAATCCCCTAAACATTCAACACAGTACTAAAAACTGAATAGAATGCAGTTTTCACTCAGAAGAAAGACATATTCTTTCTATCTTAAGAAGTGTTTTCAAAGACATTCACAGAGTGATTCTACAAAGCCTTTTTACTGACGTTGGCTTTTAAACGGGATTTCACTGGAATTTCTATAAAACACAAGATGCGCGATTTGCTGTTAAAGAATTGAGTATACAGAATGCAAACAAAAGCTTCCCTACAAGTGAATCGCCTAACCATTCAACACAGTACTAAAAACTTAATAGAATGCAGTTTTCACTCAGATTAAAGACGTATGCTTTCCTTCTTAAGAAGTGTTTTCAAAGACGTTCACAGAGTGATTCTACAAAGCCTTTTTACTGACGTTGGCTTTTAAACGTGATTTCACTGAAATTTCTGTCAAACGCAAGATGCGAGATTTGCTGTTAAAAAATTGAGTATACAGAATGCAACCAAACGCTTCACTACAAGGGAATTGCCTAAACATTCAACAGAGTACTAAAAACTGAATAGAATGCAGTTTTCACTCAGATGAAAGACGTATGCTTTCCTTCTTAAGAAGTGTTTTGAAAGACATTCACAGAGTGATTCTACAAAGCCTTTTTACTGACATTGGCTTATAAACGTGATTTCACTGGAATTTCTGTGAAATGCAAGATGCGCAATTTGCTGTTAAAGAATTGAGTATACAGAAATCAAACAAACGCTTCCCTACAAGGGAATCGCCTAAACATTCAACACAGTACTAAAAACTGAATAGAATGCAGTTTTAACTCAGATGAAAGACGTATGCTTTCCTTCTTAAGAAGTGTTTTCAAAGGCATTCACAGAGTGATTCTACAAAGCCTTTTTACTGACGTTGGTTTATAAACGTGATTTCACTTTAATTTCTGTGAAATGCAAGATGCGCAATTTGCTGTTAAAGAATTGAGTATACAGAATGCAAACAAACGCTTCCCTACAAGGGAATCTCCTAAACATTCAACACAGTACTAAAAACTGAATAGAATGCAGTTTTCACTCAGATGAAAGACATATGCTTTCCTTCTTAAGAAGTGTTTTCAAAGACATTCACAGAGTGATTCTACAAAGCCTTTTTACTGACGTTGGCTTTTAAACGTGATTTCACTGGAATTTCTGTGAAATGCAAGATGCGCGATTTGCTGTTAAAGAATTGAGTATACAGAATGCAAACAAACGCTTCCCTACAAGGGAATTGCCTAAACATTCAACACAGTACTAAAAACTGAATAGAATGCAGTTTTCACTCAGATGAAAGATGTATGCTTTCCTTCTTAAGAAGTGTTTTCAAAGACATTCACAGAGTGATTCTACAAAGCCTTTTTACTGGCGTTGGCTTTTAAACGTGATTTCACTGGAAATTCTGTCAAATGCAAGAGGCGAGATTTGCTGTTAAAGAATTGAGTATACAGAAGGCAAACAAACGCTTCCCTACAAGTGAATCTCCTAACCATGCAACACAGTACTAAAAACTTAATAGAATGCAGTTTTCACTCAGATGAAAGACGTGTTCTTTCCTTCTTAAGAAGTGTTTTCAAAGGCATTCACAGAGTGATTCTACAAAGCCTTTTTACTGGCGTTGGCTTTTAAACGTGATTTCACTGGAATTTCTGTCAAACACAAGACGCGAGTTTTGCTGTTAAAGAATTGAGTATACAGAATGCAAACAAACGATTCCCTACAAGGGAATCGCCTAACCTTTCAACACAGTACTAAAAATTGAATAGAATGCAGTTTTCACTCAGATTAAAGACGTATGCTTTCCTTCTTAAGAAGTGTTTTCAAAGACATTCAGAGAGTGATTCTACAAAGCCTTTTTACTGGCGTTGGCGTTTAAACGTGATTTCAGTTGAATTTCTGTCAAACGCAAGACGCGAGATTTGCTGTTAAAGAATTGAGTACACAGAATGCAAACAAACGCTTCCCTACAAGTGAATCACCTAACCCTTCAACAAAGTACTAAAAACTGAATAGAATGCAGTTTTCACTCAGATGAAAGACGTATGCTTTCCTTCTTAAGAAGTGTTTTCAAAGACATTCACAGAGTGATTCTACAAAGCCTTTTTACTGACATTGGCTTTTAAACGTGATTTCACTGGAATTTCTTTGAAATGCAAGATGCGCGATATCCTGTTAAAGAATTGAGTATACAGAATGCAACCAAACGTTTCCCTACAAGGGAATTGCCTAAATATTCAACACAGTACTAAAAACTGAATAGAATGCAGTTTTCACTCAGATGAAAGACGTATGCTTTCCTTCTTAAGAAGTGTTTTCAAAGACATTCACAGAGTGATTTTACAAAGCCTTTTTACTGACATTGGCTTATAAACGTGATTTCACTGGAATTTCTGTGAAATGCAAGATGCGCAATTTGCTGTTAAAGAATTGAGTATACAGAATGCAAACAAACGCTTCCCTACAAGGGAATCGGCTAAACATTCAACACAGTACTAAAAACTGAATAGAATGAAGTTTTAACTCAGATGAAAGACGTATGCTTTCCTTCTTAAGAAGTGTTTTCAAAGACAGTCACAGAGTGATTCTACAAAGCCTTTTTACTGATGTTGGCTTTTAAACGTGATTTCACTGGAATTTCTGTCAAACACATGACGCGAGATTTGCTGTTAAAGAGTTGAGTATACAGAATGCGAACAAACGCTTCCCTACAATTGAATCCCCTAACCATTCATCACAGTACTAAAAACTGAATAGAATGCAGTTTTCTCAGATGAAAGATGTATGCTTTCCTTCTTAAGAAGTATTTTCAAAGACATACACAGAGTGATTCTACAAAGCCTTTTTACTGACGTTTGCTTTTAAACGTGATTTCACAGAATTTCTGTCAAATGCAAGACGCGAGATTTGCTGTTAAAGAATTGAGTATACAGAATGCAAACAAATGCTTCCCTACAAGTGAATCGCCTAACCATTCAACACAGTACTAAAAACTGAATAGAATGCAGTTTTCACTCAGATGAAAGACGTATGCTTTCCTTCTTAAGAAGTGTTTTCAAAGACATTCACAGGGTGATTCTACAAAGGCTTTTTACTGACATTGGCTTTTAAACGTGAATTCACTGGAATTTCTGTCAAACGCACGACGCGAGATTTGCTGATAAAGAATTGAGTATACAGAATGCAAACAAACGCTTCCCTACAAGTGAATCTCCTTACCATTCAACACAGTTCGAAAAACTGAGTAGAATGCAGTTTTCACTCAGAAGAAAGACGTATGCTTTCTATCTTAAGAAGTGTTTTCAAAGACATTCAGAGCGTGATTCTACAAAGCCTTTTTTCTGGCATTGGCTTTTAAACGTTATTTCACTGGAATTTCTGTCAAACACAAGATGCGAGATTTGATGTTAAAGAATTGAGTATACAGAATGCAAACAAACGCTTCCCTACAAGTGAATCACCTAACCCTTCAACAAAGTACTAAAAACTGAATAGAATGCAGTTTTCACTCAGATGAAAGACGTATGCTTTCCTTCTTAAGAAGTGTTTTCAAAGACATTAACAGAGTGATTCAACAAAGCCTTTTTACTGACATTGGCTTTTAAACGTGATTTCACTGGAATTTCTGTGAAATGCAAGATGCGTGATTTGCTGTTAAAGAATTGAGTATACAGAGTGCAAACAAACGGTTCCCTACAAGGGAATCGCCTAAACATTCAACACAGTACTAAAAACTGAATAGAATGCAGTTTTCACTCAGATGAAAGATGTATGCTTTCCTTCTTAAGAAGTGTTTTCAAAGACATTCACAGAGTGATTCTACTAAGCCTTTTTTACTGGCGTTGGCTTTTAAACGTGATTTCACTGGAATTTCTGTCAAATGCAAGACGCGAGATTTGCTGTTAAAGAATTGAGTATACAGAATGCAAACAAACGCTTCCCTACAAGTGAATCGCCTAACCATTCAACACAGTACTAAAAACTGAATAGAATGCAGTTTTCACTCAGATGAAAGACGTATGCTTTCCTTCTTAAGAAGTGTTTTCAAAGACATTCACAGAGTGATTCTACAAAGCCTTTTTACTGACGTTGGCTTTTAAACGTGATTTCACTGAAATTTCTGTCAAACACAAGATGCGAGATTTGCTGTTAAAAAATTGAGTATACAGAATGCAAACAAACGCTTCCCTACAAGTGAATCACCTAACCCTTCAACAAAGTACTAAAAAATGAATAGAATGCAGTTTTCACTCAGATGAAAGACGTATGCTTTCCTTCTTAAGAAGTGTTTTCAAAGACATTCACAGAGTGATTCTACAAAGCCTTTTTACTGACCTTGGCTTTTAAACGTGATTTCACTGGAATTTCTATAAAACACAAGATGTGCGATTTGCTGTTAAAGAATTGAGTATACAGAGTGCAAACAAATGCTTCCCTACAAGTGAATCACCTAACCATTCAACACAGTACTAAAAACTTAATAGAATGCAGTTTTCACTCAGATTAAAGACGTATGCTTTCCTTCTTAAGAAGTGTTTTCAAAGACATTCACAGAGTGATTCTACAAAGCCTTTTTACTGACATTGGCTTTTAAACGTGATTTCACTGAAATTTCTGTAAAACGCAAGATGCGAGATTTGCTGTTAAAAAATTGAGTATACAGAATGCAACCAAACGCTTCCCTACAAGGGAATTGCCTAAACATTCAACACAGTACTAAAAACTGAATAGAATGCAGTTTTCACTCAGATGAAAGACGTATGCTTTCCTTCTTAAGAAGTGTTTTGAAAGACATTCACAGAGTGATTCTACAAAGCCTTTTTACTGACATTGGCTTATAAACGTGATTTCACTGGAATTTCTGTGAAATGCAAGATGCGCAATTTGCTGTTAAAGAATTGAGTATACAGAAATCAAACAAATGCTTCCCTACAAGGGAATCGCCTAAACATTCAACACAGTACTAAAAACTGAATAGAATGCAGTTTTAACTCAGATGAAAGACGTATGCTTTCCTTCTTAAGAAGTGTTTTCAAAGGCATTCACAGAGTGATTCTACAAAGCCTTTTTACTGACATTGGCTTATAAACGTGATTTCACTGGAATTTCTGTGAAATGCAAGATGCGCAATTTGCTGTTAAAGAATTGAGTATACAGAAATCAAACAAACGCTTCCCTACAAGGGAATCGCCTAAACATTCAACACAGTACTAAAAACTGAATAGAATGCAGTTTTAACTCAGATGAAAGACGTATGCTTTCCTTCTTAAGAAGTGTTTTCAAAGGCATTCACAGAGTGATTCTACAAAGCCTTTTTACTGACGTTGGCTTTTAAACGTGATTTCACTGGAATTTCTAAAAAACACAAGATGCGCGATTTGCTGTTCAAGAATTGAGTATACAGAATGCAAACAAACGCTTCCCTACAAGTGAATCGCCTAACCATTCAACACAGTACTAAAAACTTAATAGAATGCAGTTTTCACTCAGATGAAAGACGTATGCTTTCCTTCTTAAGAAGTGTTTTCAAAGACATTCACAGATTGATTCTACAAAGCCTTTTTACTGACGTTGGCTTTTAAACGTGATTTCACTGAAATTTCTGTCAAACGCAAGATGCGAGATTTGCTGTTAAAAATTGAGTATACAGAATGCAACCAAACGCTTCCCTACAAGGGAATTGCCTAAACATTCAACACAGTACTAAAAACTGAATAGAATGCAGTTTTCACTCAGATGAAAGACGTATGCTTTCCTTCTTAAGAAGTGTTTTGAAAGACATTCACAGAGTGATTCTACAATGCCTTTTTACTGACATTTGGCTTATAAACGTGATTTCACTGGAATTTCTGTGAAATGCAAGATTCGCAATTTGCTGTTAAAGAATTGAGTATACAGAAATCAAACAAACGCTTCCCTACAGGGGAATCGCCTAAACATTCAACACAGTACTAAAAACTGAATAGAATGCAGTTTTAACTCAGATGAAAGACGTATGCTTTCCTTCTTAAGAAGTGTTTTCAAAGGCATTCACAGAGTGATTCTACAAAGCCTTTTTACTGACGTTGGCTTTTAAACGTGATTTCACTGGAATTTCTATAAAACACAAGATGCGCGATTTGCTGTTCAAGAATTGAGTATACAGAATGCAAACAAACGCTTCCCTACAAGTGAATCGCCTAACCATTCAACACAGTACTAAAAACTTAATAGAATGCAGTTTTCACTCAGATGAAAGACGTATGCTTTCCTTCTTAAGAAGTGTTTTCAAAGACATTCACAGAGTGATTCTACAAAGCCTTTTTACTGACGTTGGCTTTTAAATGTGATTTCACTGAAATTTCTGTCAAACGCAAGATGCGAGATTTGCTGTTAAAAAATTGAGTATACAGAATGCAACCAAACGCTTCCCTACAAGGGAATTGCCTAAACATTCAACACAGTACTAAAAACTGAATAGAATGCAGTTTTCACTCAGATGAAAGACGTATGCTTTCCTTCTTAAGAAGTGTTTTCAAAGACATTCACAGAGTGATTCTACAAAGCCTTTTTACTGACGTTGGCTTTTAAACGTGATTTCACTGAAATTTCTGTCAAACGCAAGATGCGAGATTTGCTGTTAAAGAATTGAGTATACAGAAATCAAACAAACGCTTCCCTACAAGGGAATCGCCTAAACATTCAACACAGTACTAAAAACTGAATAGAATGCAGTTTTAACTCAGATGAAAGACGTATGCTTTCCTTCTTAAGAAGTGTTTTCAAAGGCATTCACAGAGTGATTCTACAAAGCCTTTTTACTGACGTTGGCTTTTAAACGTGATTTCACTGGAATTTCTATAAAACACAAGATGCGCGATTTGCTGTTCAAGAATTGAGTATACAGAATGCAAACAAACGCTTCCCTACAAGTGAATCGCCTAACCATTCAACACAGTACTAAAAACTTAATAGAATGCAGTTTTCACTCAGATGAAAGACGTATGCTTTCCTTCTTAGAAGTGTTTTCAAAGACATTCACAGAGTGATTCTACAAAGCCTTTTTACTGACATTGGCTTTTAAACGTGATTTCACTGGAATTTCTGTGAAATGCAAGATGCGCGATTTGCTGTTAAAGAATTGAGTATACAGAATTCAAACAAACGCTTCCCTACAAGGGAATCGCCTAAACATTCAACACAGTACTAAAAACTGAATAGAATGCAGTTTTAACTCAGATGAAAGACGTATGCTTTCCTTCTTAAGAAGTGTTTTCAAAGGCATTCACAGAGTGATTCTACAAAGCCTTTTTACTGACGTTGGCTTTTAAACGTGATTTCACTGGAATTTCTATAAAACACAAGATGCGCGATTTGCTGTTCAAGAATTGAGTATACAGAATGCAAACAAATGCTTCCCTACAAGTGAATCGCCTAACCATTCAACACAGTACTAAAAACTTAATAGAATGCAGTTTTCACTCAGATGAAAGACGTATGCTTTCCTTCTTAAGAAGTGTTTTCAAAGACATTCACAGAGTGATTCTACAAAGCCTTTTTACTGACATTGGCTTTTAAACGTGATTTCACTGGAATTTCTGTGAAATGCAAGATGCGCGATTTGCTGTTAAAGAATTGAGTATACAGAATTCAAACAAACGCTTCCCTACAAGGGAATCGCCTAAACATTCAACACAGTACTAAAAACTGAATAGAATGCAGTTTTCACTCAGAAGAAAGACATATTCTTTCTATCTTAAGAAGTGTTTTCAAAGACATTCACAGAGTGATTCTACAAAGCCTTTTTACTGACGTTGGCTTATAAACGTGATTTCACTTTAATTTCTGTGAAATGCAAGATGCGCAATTTGCTGTTAAAGAATTGAGTATACAGAATGCAAACAAACGCTTCCCTACAAGGGAATCTCCTAAACATTCAACACAGTACTAAAAACTGAATAGAATGCAGTTTTCACTCAGATGAAAGACATATGCTTTCCTTCTTAAGAAGTGTTTTCAAAGACATTCACAGAGTGATTCTACAAAGCCTTTTTACTGACGTTGGCTTTTAAACGTGATTTCACTGAAATTTCTGTGAAATGCAAGATGCGCGATTTGCTGTTAAAGAATTGAGTATACAGAATGCAAACAAACGCTTCCCTACAAGGGAATTGCCTAAACATTCAACACAGTACTAAAAACTGAATAGAATGCAGTTTTCACTCAGATGAAAGACGTGTTCTTTCCTTCTTAAGAAGTGTTTTCAAAGGCATTCACAGAGTGATTCTACAAAGCCTTTTTACTGGCGTTGGCTTTTAAACGTGATTTCACTGGAATTTCTGTCAAACACAAGACGCGAGTTTTGCTGTTAAAGAATTGAGTATACAGAATGCAAACAAACGCTTCCCTACAAGTGAATCGCCTAACCATTCAACACAGTACTAAAAACTTAATAGAATGCAGTTTTCACTCAGATGAAAGACGTATGCTTTCCTTCTTAAGAAGTGTTTTCAAAGACATTCACAGAGTGATTCTCCAAAGCCTTTTTACTGAAGTTGGCTTTTATATGTGATTTCACTGAAATTTCTGTCAAACGCAAGATGCGAGATTTGCTGTTAAAAAATTGAGTATACAGAATGCAACCAAACGCTTCCCTACAAGGGAATTGCCTAAACATTCAACACAGTACTAAAAACTGAATAGAATGCAGTTTTCACTCAGATGAAAGACGTATGCTTTCCTTCTTAAGAAGTGTTTTCAAAGACATTCACAGAGTGATTCTACAAAGCCTTTTTACTGACGTTGGCTTTTAAACGTGATTTCACTGAAATTTCTGTCAAACGCAAGATGCGAGATTTGCTGTTAAAGAATTGAGTATACAGAAATCAAACAAACGCTTCCCTACAAGGGAATCGCCTAAACATTCAACACAGTACTAAAAACTGAATAGAATGCAGTTTTAACTCAGATGAAAGATGTATGCTTTCCTTCTTAAGAAGTGTTTTCAAAGGCATTCACAGAGTGATTCTACAAAGCCTTTTTACTGACGTTGGCTTTTAAACGTGATTTCACTGGAATTTGTATAAAACACAAGATGCGCGATTTGCTGTTCAAGAATTGAGTATACAGAATGCAAACAAACGCTTCCCTACAAGTGAATCGCCTAACCATTCAACACAGTAGTAAAAACTTAATAGAATGCAGTTTTCACTCAGATGAAAGACGTATGCTTTCCTTCTTAAGAAGTGTTTTCAAAGACATTCACAGAGTGATTCTACAAAGCCTTTTTACTGACATTGGCTTTTAAACGTGATTTCACTGGAATTTCTGTGAAATGCAAGATGCGCGATTTGCTGTTAAAGAATTGAGTATACAGAATTCAAACAAACGCTTCCCTACAAGGGAATCGCCTAAACATTCAACACAGTACTAAAAACTGAATAGAATGCAGTTTTAACTCAGATGAAAGACGTATGCTTTCCTTCTTAAGAAGTGTTTTCAAAGGCATTCACAGAGTGATTCTACAAAGCCTTTTTACTGACGTTGGCTTTTAAACGTGATTTCACTGGAATTTCTATAAAACACAAGATGCGCGATTTGCTGTTCAAGAATTGAGTATACAGAATGCAAACAAACGCTTCCCTACAAGTGAATCGCCTAACCATTCAACACAGTACTAAAAACTTAATAGAATGCAGTTTTCACTCAGATGAAAGACGTATGCTTTCCTTCTTAAGAAGTGTTTTCAAATACATTCACAGAGTGATTCTACAAAGCCTTTTTACTGACGTTGGCTTTTAAACGTGATTTCACTGAAATTTCAGTCAAACGCAAGATGCGAGATTTGCTGTTAAAAAATTGAGTATACAGAATGCAACCAAACGCTTCCCTACAAGGGAATTGCCAAAACATTCAACACAGTACTAAAAACTGAATAGAATGCAGTTTTCACTCAGATGAAAGACGTATGCTTTCCTTCTTAAGAAGTGTTTTGAAAGACATTCACAGAGTGATTCTACAATGCCTTTTTACTGACATTGGCTTATAAACGTGATTTCACTGGAATTTCTGTGAAATGCAAGATGCGCAATTTGCTGTTAAAGAATTGAGTATACAGAAATCAAACAAACGCTTCCCTACAAGGGAATCGCCTAAACATTCAACACAGTACTAAAAACTGAATAGAATGCAGTTTTAACTCAGATGAAAGACGTATGCTTTCCTTCTTAAGAAGTGTTTTCAAAGGCATTCACAGAGTGATTCTACAAAGCCTTTTTACTGACGTTGGCTTTTAAACGTGATTTCACTGGAATTTCTATAAAACACAAGATGCGCGATTTGCTGTTCAAGAATTGAGTATACAGAATGCAAACAAACGCTTCCCTACAAGTGAATCGCCTAACCATTCAACACAGTACTAAAAACTTAATAGAATGCAGTTTTCACTCAGATGAAAGACGTATGCTTTCCTTCTTAAGAAGTGTTTTCAAAGACATTCACAGAGTGATTCTACAAAGCCTTTTTACTGACATTGGCTTTTAAACGTGATTTCACTGGAATTTCTGTGAAATGCAAGATGCGCGATTTGCTGTTAAAGAATTGAGTATACAGAATTCAAACAAACGCTTCCCTACAAGGGAATCCCCTAAACATTCAACACAGTACTAAAAACTGAATAGAATGCAGTTTTCACTCAGAAGAAAGACATATTCTTTCTATCTTAAGAAGTGTTTTCAAAGACATTCACAGAGTGATTCTACAAAGCCTTTTTACTGACGTTGGCTTTTAAACGGGATTTCACTGGAATTTCTATAAAACACAAGATGCGCGATTTGCTGTTAAAGAATTGAGTATACAGAATGCAAACAAAAGCTTCCCTACAAGTGAATCGCCTAACCATTCAACACAGTACTAAAAACTTAATAGAATGCAGTTTTCACTCAGATTAAAGACGTATGCTTTCCTTCTTAAGAAGTGTTTTCAAAGACGTTCACAGAGTGATTCTACAAAGCCTTTTTACTGACGTTGGCTTTTAAACGTGATTTCACTGAAATTTCTGTCAAACGCAAGATGCGAGATTTGCTGTTAAAAAATTGAGTATACAGAATGCAACCAAACGCTTCACTACAAGGGAATTGCCTAAACATTCAACACAGTACTAAAAACTGAATAGAATGCAGTTTTCACTCAGATGAAAGACGTATGCTTTCCTTCTTAAGAAGTGTTTTGAAAGACATTCACAGAGTGATTCTACAAAGCCTTTTTACTGACATTGGCTTATAAACGTGATTTCACTGGAATTTCTGTGAAATGCAAGATGCGCAATTTGCTGTTAAAGAATTGAGTATACAGAAATCAAACAAACGCTTCCCTACAAGGGAATCGCCTAAACATTCAACACAGTACTAAAAACTGAATAGAATGCAGTTTTAACTCAGATGAAAGACGTATGCTTTCCTTCTTAAGAAGTGTTTTCAAAGGCATTCACAGAGTGATTCTACAAAGCCTTTTTACTGACGTTGGTTTATAAACGTGATTTCACTTTAATTTCTGTGAAATGCAAGATGCGCAATTTGCTGTTAAAGAATTGAGTATACAGAATGCAAACAAACGCTTCCCTACAAGGGAATTGCCAAAACATTCAACACAGTACTAAAAACTGAATAGAATGCAGTTTTCACTCAGATGAAAGACGTATGCTTTCCTTCTTAAGAAGTGTTTTGAAAGACATTCACAGAGTGATTCTACAATGCCTTTTTACTGACATTGGCTTATAAACGTGATTTCACTGGAATTTCTGTGAAATGCAAGATGCGCAATTTGCTGTTAAAGAATTGAGTATACAGAAATCAAACAAACGCTTCCCTACAAGGGAATCGCCTAAACATTCAACACAGTACTAAAAACTGAATAGAATGCAGTTTTAACTCAGATGAAAGACGTATGCTTTCCTTCTTAAGAAGTGTTTTCAAAGGCATTCACAGAGTGATTCTACAAAGCCTTTTTACTGACGTTGGCTTTTAAACGTGATTTCACTGGAATTTCTATAAAACACAAGATGCGCGATTTGC
Source organism: Phyllotis vaccarum (assembly GCA_033318265.1). Taxonomy (NCBI): domain Eukaryota; kingdom Metazoa; phylum Chordata; class Mammalia; order Rodentia; family Cricetidae; genus Phyllotis; species Phyllotis vaccarum. The sequence goes on from JARWLC010000009.1 coordinate 167,745,797, forward strand.
TGTTCAAGAATTGAGTATACAGAATGCAAACAAACGCTTCCCTACAAGTGAATCGCCTAACCATTCAACACAGTACTAAAAACTTAATAGAATGCAGTTTTCACTCAGATGAAAGACGTATGCTTTCCTTCTTAAGAAGTGTTTTCAAAGACATTCACAGAGTGATTCTACAAAGCCTTTTTACTGACATTGGCTTTTAAACGTGATTTCACTGGAATTTCTGTGAAATGCAAGATGCGCGATTTGCTGTTAAAGAATTGAGTATACAGAATTCAAACAAACGCTTCCCTACAAGGGAATCCCCTAAACATTCAACACAGTACTAAAAACTGAATAGAATGCAGTTTTCACTCAGAAGAAAGACATATTCTTTCTATCTTAAGAAGTGTTTTCAAAGACATTCACAGAGTGATTCTACAAAGCCTTTTTACTGACGTTGGCTTTTAAACGGGATTTCACTGGAATTTCTATAAAACACAAGATGCGCGATTTGCTGTTAAAGAATTGAGTATACAGAATGCAAACAAAAGCTTCCCTACAAGTGAATCGCCTAACCATTCAACACAGTACTAAAAACTTAATAGAATGCAGTTTTCACTCAGATTAAAGACGTATGCTTTCCTTCTTAAGAAGTGTTTTCAAAGACGTTCACAGAGTGATTCTACAAAGCCTTTTTACTGACGTTGGCTTTTAAACGTGATTTCACTGAAATTTCTGTCAAACGCAAGATGCGAGATTTGCTGTTAAAAAATTGAGTATACAGAATGCAACCAAACGCTTCACTACAAGGGAATTGCCTAAACATTCAACACAGTACTAAAAACTGAATAGAATGCAGTTTTCACTCAGATGAAAGACGTATGCTTTCCTTCTTAAGAAGTGTTTTCAAAGACATTCACAGAGTGATTCTACAAAGCCTTTTTACTGACATTGGCTTATAAACGTGATTTCACTGGAATTTCTGTGAAATGCAAGATGCGCAATTTGCTGTTAAAGAATTGAGTATACAGAAATCAAACAAACGCTTCCCTACAAGGGAATCGCCTAAACATTCAACACAGTACTAAAAACTGAATAGAATGCAGTTTTAACTCAGATGAAAGACGTATGCTTTCCTTCTTAAGAAGTGTTTTCAAAGGCATTCACAGAGTGATTCTACAAAGCCTTTTTACTGACGTTGGTTTATAAACGTGATTTCACTTTAATTTCTGTGAAATGCAAGATGCGCAATTTGCTGTTAAAGAATTGAGTATACAGAATGCAAACAAACGCTTCCCTACAAGGGAATCTCCTAAACATTCAACACAGTACTAAAAACTGAATAGAATGCAGTTTTCACTCAGATGAAAGACATATGCTTTCCTTCTTAAGAAGTGTTTTCAAAGACATTCACAGAGTGATTCTACAAAGCCTTTTTACTGACGTTGGCTTTTAAACGTGATTTCACTGGAATTTCTGTGAAATGCAAGATGCGCGATTTGCTGTTAAAGAATTGAGTATACAGAATGCAAACAAACGCTTCCCTACAACGGAATTGCCTAAACATTCAACACAGTACTAAAAACTGAATAGAATGCAGTTTTCACTCAGATGAAAGATGTATGCTTTCCTTCTTAAGAAGTGTTTTCAAAGACATTCACAGAGTGATTCTACAAAGCCTTTTTACTGGCGTTGGCTTTTAAACGTGATTTCACTGGAAATTCTGTCAAATGCAAGAGGCGAGATTTGCTGTTAAAGAATTGAGTATACAGAAGGCAAACAAACGCTTCCCTACAAGTGAATCGCCTAACCATGCAACACAGTACTAAAAACTTAATAGAATGCAGTTTTCACTCAGATGAAAGACGTGTTCTTTCCTTCTTAAGAAGTGTTTTCAAAGGCATTCACAGAGTGATTCTACAAAGCCTTTTTACTGGCGTTGGCTTTTAAACGTGATTTCACTGGAATTTCTGTCAAACACAAGACGCGAGTTTTGCTGTTAAAGAATTGAGTATACAGAATGCAAACAAACGATTCCCTACAAGGGAATCGCCTAACCTTTCAACACAGTACTAAAAATTGAATAGAATGCAGTTTTCACTCAGATTAAAGACGTATGCTTTCCTTCTTAAGAAGTGTTTTCAAAGACATTCAGAGAGTGATTCTACAAAGCCTTTTTACTGGCGTTGGCGTTTAAACGTGATTTCAGTTGAATTTCTGTCAAACGCAAGACGCGAGATTTGCTGTTAAAGAATTGAGTACACAGAATGCAAACAAACGCTTCCCTACAAGTGAATCACCTAACCCTTCAACAAAGTACTAAAAACTGAATAGAATGCAGTTTTCACTCAGATGAAAGACGTATGCTTTCCTTCTTAAGAAGTGTTTGAAAGACATTCACAGAGTGATTCTACAAAGCCTTTTTACTGACGTTGGCTTTTAAATGTGATTTCACTGAAATTTCTGTCAAACGCAAGATGCGAGATTTGCTGTTAAAAAATTGAGTATACCGAATGCAAACAAACGCTTCCCTACAAGTGAATCACCTAACCCTTCAACAAAGTACTAAAAACTGAATAGAATGCAGTTTTCACTCAGATGAAAGACGTATGCTTTCCTTCTTAAGAAGTGTTTTCAAAGACATTCACAGAGTGATTCTACAAAGCCTTTTTACTGACATTGGCTTTTAAACGTGATTTCACTGGAATTTCTTTGAAATGCAAGATGCGCGATATCCTGTTAAAGAATTGAGTATACAGAATGCAACCAAACGTTTCCCTACAAGGGAATTGCCTAAATATTCAACACAGTACTAAAAACTGAATAGAATGCAGTTTTCACTCAGATGAAAGACGTATGCTTTCCTTCTTAAGAAGTGTTTTCAAAGACATTCACAGAGTGATTTTACAAAGCCTTTTTACTGACATTGGCTTATAAACGTGATTTCACTGGAATTTCTGTGAAATGCAAGATGCGCAATTTGCTGTTAAAGAATTGAGTATACAGAATGCAAACAAACGCTTCCCTACAAGGGAATCGGCTAAACATTCAACACAGTACTAAAAACTGAATAGAATGAAGTTTTAACTCAGATGAAAGACGTATGCTTTCCTTCTTAAGAAGTGTTTTCAAAGACAGTCACAGAGTGATTCTACAAAGCCTTTTTACTGATGTTGGCTTTTAAACGTGATTTCACTGGAATTTCTGTCAAACACATGACGCGAGATTTGCTGTTAAAGAGTTGAGTATACAGAATGCGAACAAACGCTTCCCTACAATTGAATCCCCTAACCATTCATCACAGTACTAAAAACTGAATAGAATGCAGTTTTCTCAGATGAAAGATGTATGCTTTCCTTCTTAAGAAGTATTTTCAAAGACATACACAGAGTGATTCTACAAAGCCTTTTTACTGACGTTTGCTTTTAAACGTGATTTCACAGAATTTCTGTCAAATGCAAGACGCGAGATTTGCTGTTAAAGAATTGAGTATACAGAATGCAAACAAATGCTTCCCTACAAGTGAATCGCCTAACCATTCAACACAGTACTAAAAACTGAATAGAATGCAGTTTTCACTCAGATGAAAGACGTATGCTTTCCTTCTTAAGAAGTGTTTTCAAAGACATTCACAGGGTGATTCTACAAAGGCTTTTTACTGACATTGGCTTTTAAACGTGAATTCACTGGAATTTCTGTCAAACGCACGACGCGAGATTTGCTGATAAAGAATTGAGTATACAGAATGCAAACAAACGCTTCCCTACAAGTGAATCTCCTTACCATTCAACACAGTTCGAAAAACTGAGTAGAATGCAGTTTTCACTCAGAAGAAAGACGTATGCTTTCTATCTTAAGAAGTGTTTTCAAAGACATTCAGAGCGTGATTCTACAAAGCCTTTTTTCTGGCATTGGCTTTTAAACGTTATTTCACTGGAATTTCTGTCAAACACAAGATGCGAGATTTGATGTTAAAGAATTGAGTATACAGAATGCAAACAAACGCTTCCCTTCAAGTGAATCACCTAACCCTTCAACAAAGTACTAAAAACTGAATAGAATGCAGTTTTCACTCAGATGAAAGACGTATGCTTTCCTTCTTAAGAAGTGTTTTCAAAGACATTCACAGAGTGATTCAACAAAGCCTTTTTACTGACATTGGCTTTTAAACGTGATTTCACTGGAATTTCTGTGAAATGCAAGATGCGTGATTTGCTGTTAAAGAATTGAGTATACAGAGTGCAAACAAAGGCTTCCCTACAAGGGAATCGCCTAAACATTCAACACAGTACTAAAAACTGAATAGAATGCAGTTTTCACTCAGATGAAAGATGTATGCTTTCCTTCTTAAGAAGTGTTTTCAAAGACATTCACAGAGTGATTCTACTAAGCCTTTTTTACTGGCGTTGGCTTTTAAACGTGATTTCACTGGAATTTCTGTCAAATGCAAGACGCGAGATTTGCTGTTAATGAATTGAGTATACAGAATGCAAACAAACGCTTCCCTACAAGTGAATCGCCTAACCATTCAACACAGTACTAAAAACTGAATAGAATGCAGTTTTCACTCAGATGAAAGACGTATGCTTTCCTTCTTAAGAAGTGTTTTCAAAGACATTCACAGAGTGATTCTACAAAGCCTTTTTACTGACGTTGGCTTTTAAACGTGATTTCACTGAAATTTCTGTCAAACACAAGATGCGAGATTTGCTGTTAAAAAATTGAGTATACAGAATGCAAACAAACGCTTCCCTACAAGTGAATCACCTAACCCTTCAACAAAGTACTAAAAAATGAATAGAATGCAGTTTTCACTCAGATGAAAGACGTATGCTTTCCTTCTTAAGAAGTGTTTTCAAAGACATTCACAGAGTGATTCTACAAAGCCTTTTTACTGACCTTGGCTTTTAAACGTGATTTCACTGGAATTTCTATAAAACACAAGATGTGCGATTTGCTGTTAAAGAATTGAGTATACAGAGTGCAAACAAATGCTTCCCTACAAGTGAATCACCTAACCATTCAACACAGTACTAAAAACTTAATAGAATGCAGTTTTCACTCAGATTAAAGACGTATGCTTTCCTTCTTAAGAAGTGTTTTCAAAGACATTCACAGAGTGATTCTACAAAGCCTTTTTACTGACATTGGCTTTTAAACGTGATTTCACTGAAATTTCTGTAAAACGCAAGATGCGAGATTTGCTGTTAAAAAATTGAGTATACAGAATGCAACCAAACGCTTCCCTACAAGGGAATTGCCTAAACATTCAACACAGTACTAAAAACTGAATAGAATGCAGTTTTCACTCAGATGAAAGACGTATGCTTTCCTTCTTAAGAAGTGTTTTGAAAGACATTCACAGAGTGATTCTACAAAGCCTTTTTACTGACATTGGCTTATAAACGTGATTTCACTGGAATTTCTGTGAAATGCAAGATGCGCAATTTGCTGTTAAAGAATTGAGTATACAGAAATCAAACAAATGCTTCCCTACAAGGGAATCGCCTAAACATTCAACACAGTACTAAAAACTGAATAGAATGCAGTTTTAACTCAGATGAAAGACGTATGCTTTCCTTCTTAAGAAGTGTTTTCAAAGGCATTCACAGAGTGATTCTACAAAGCCTTTTTACTGACATTGGCTTATAAACGTGATTTCACTGGAATTTCTGTGAAATGCAAGATGCGCAATTTGCTGTTAAAGAATTGAGTATACAGAAATCAAACAAACGCTTCCCTACAAGGGAATCGCCTAAACATTAAACACAGTACTAAAAACTGAATAGAATGCAGTTTTAACTCAGATGAAAGACGTATGCTTTCCTTCTTAAGAAGTGTTTTCAAAGGCATTCACAGAGTGATTCTACAAAGCCTTTTTACTGACGTTGGCTTTTAAACGTGATTTCACTGGAATTTCTAAAAAACACAAGATGCGCGATTTGCTGTTCAAGAATTGAGTATACAGAATGCAAACAAACGCTTCCCTACAAGTGAATCGCCTAACCATTCAACACAGTACTAAAAACTTAATAGAATGCAGTTTTCACTCAGATGAAAGACGTATGCTTTCCTTCTTAAGAAGTGTTTTCAAAGACATTCACAGATTGATTCTACAAAGCCTTTTTACTGACGTTGGCTTTTAAACGTGATTTCACTGAAATTTCTGTCAAACGCAAGATGCGAGATTTGCTGTTAAAAAATTGAGTATACAGAATGCAACCAAACGCTTCCCTACAAGGGAATTGCCTAAACATTCAACACAGTACTAAAAACTGAATAGAATGCAGTTTTCACTCAGATGAAAGACGTATGCTTTCCTTCTTAAGAAGTGTTTTCAAAGACATTCACAGAGTGATTCTACAAAGCCTTTTTACTGACGTTGGCTTTTAAACGTGATTTCACTGAAATTTCTGTCAAACGCAAGATGCGAGATTTGCTGTTAAAGAATTGAGTATACAGAAATCAAACAAACGCTTCCCTACAAGGGAATCGCCTAAACATTCAACACAGTACTAAAAACTGAATAGAATGCAGTTTTAACTCAGATGAAAGACGTATGCTTTCCTTCTTAAGAAGTGTTTTCAAAGGCATTCACAGAGTGATTCTACAAAGCCTTTTTACTGACGTTGGCTTTTAAACGTGATTTCACTGGAATTTCTATAAAACACAAGATGCGCGATTTGCTGTTCAATAATTGAGTATACAGAATGCAAACAAACGCTTCCCTACAAGTGAATCGCCTAACCATTCAACACAGTACTAAAAACTTAATAGAATGCAGTTTTCACTCAGATGAAAGACGTATGCTTTCCTTCTTAAGAAGTGTTTTCAAAGACATTCACAGAGTGATTCTACAAAGCCTTTTTACTGACATTGGCTTTTAAACGTGATTTCACTGGAATTTCTGTGAAATGCAAGATGCGCGATTTGCTGTTAAAGAATTGAGTATACAGAATTCAAACAAACGCTTCCCTACAAGGGAATCGCCTAAACATTCAACACAGTACTAAAAACTGAATAGAATGCAGTTTTAACTCAGATGAAAGACGTATGCTTTCCTTCTTAAGAAGTGTTTTCAAAGGCATTCACAGAGTGATTCTACAAAGCCTTTTTACTGACGTTGGCTTTTAAACGTGATTTCACTGGAATTTCTATAAAACACAAGATGCGCGATTTGCTGTTCAAGAATTGAGTATACAGAATGCAAACAAATGCTTCCCTACAAGTGAATCGCCTAACCATTCAACACAGTACTAAAAACTTAATAGAATGCAGTTTTCACTCAGATGAAAGACGTATGCTTTCCTTCTTAAGAAGTGTTTTCAAAGACATTCACAGAGTGATTCTACAAAGCCTTTTTACTGACATTGGCTTTTAAACGTGATTTCACTGGAATTTCTGTGAAATGCAAGATGCGCGATTTGCTGTTAAAGAATTGAGTATACAGAATTCAAACAAACGCTTCCCTACAAGGGAATCGCCTAAACATTCAACACAGTACTAAAAACTGAATAGAATGCAGTTTTCACTCAGAAGAAAGACATATTCTTTCTATCTTAAGAAGTGTTTTCAAAGACATTCACAGAGTGATTCTACAAAGCCTTTTTACTGACGTTGGCTTATAAACGTGATTTCACTTTAATTTCTGTGAAATGCAAGATGCGCAATTTGCTGTTAAAGAATTGAGTATACAGAATGCAAACAAACGCTTCCCTACAAGGGAATCTCCTAAACATTCAACACAGTACTAAAAACTGAATAGAATGCAGTTTTCACTCAGATGAAAGACATATGCTTTCCTTCTTAAGAAGTGTTTTCAAAGACATTCACAGAGTGATTCTACAAAGCCTTTTTACTGACGTTGGCTTTTAAACGTGATTTCACTGGAATTTCTGTGAAATGCAAGATGCGCGATTTGCTGTTAAAGAATTGAGTATACAGAATGCAAACAAACGCTTCCCTACAAGGGAATTGCCTAAACATTCAACACAGTACTAAAAACTGAATAGAATGCAGTTTTCACTCAGATGAAAGACGTGTTCTTTCCTTCTTAAGAAGTGTTTTCAAAGGCATTCACAGAGTGATTCTACAAAGCCTTTTTACTGGCGTTGGCTTTTAAACGTGATTTCACTGGAATTTCTGTCAAACACAAGACGCGAGTTTTGCTGTTAAAGAATTGAGTATACAGAATGCAAACAAACGATTCCCTACAAGGGAATCGCCTAACCTTTCAACACAGTACTAAAAATTGAATAGAATGCAGTTTTCACTCAGATTAAAGACGTATGCTTTCCTTCTTAAGAAGTGTTTTCAAAGACATTCAGAGAGTGATTCTACAAAGCCTTTTTACTGGAGTTGGCGTTTAAACGTGATTTCAGTTGAATTTCTGTCAAAAGCAAGACGCGAGATTTGCTGTTAAAGAATTGAGTACACAGAATGCAAACAAACGCTTCCCTACAAGTGAATCACCTAACCCTTCAACAAAGTACTAAAAACTGAATAGAATGCAGTTTTCACTCAGATGAAAGACGTATGCTTTCCTTCTTAAGAAGTGTTTGAAAGACATTCACAGAGTGATTCTACAAAGCCTTTTTACTGACGTTGGCTTTTAAATGTGATTTCACTGAAATTTCTGTCAAACGCAAGATGCGAGATTTGCTGTTAAAAAATTGAGTATACCGAATGCAAACAAACGCTTCCCTACAAGTGAATCACCTAACCCTTCAACAAAGTACTAAAAACTGAATAGAATGCAGTTTTCACTCAGATGAAAGACGTATGCTTTCCTTCTTAAGAAGTGTTTTCAAAGACATTCACAGAGTGATTCTACAAAGCCTTTTTACTGACATTGGCTTTTAAACGTGATTTCACTGGAATTTCTTTGAAATGCAAGATGCGCGGTATCCTGTTAAAGAATTGAGTATACAGAATGCAACCAAACGTTTCCCTACAAGGGAATTGCCTAAATATTCAACACAGTACTAAAAACTGAATAGAATGCAGTTTTCACTCAGATGAAAGACGTATGCTTTCCTTCTTAAGAAGTGTTTTCAAAAACATTCACAGAGTGATTTTACAAAGCCTTTTTACTGACATTGGCTCATAAACGTGATTTCACTGGAATTTCTGTGAAATGCAAGATGCGCAATTTGCTGTTAAAGAATTGAGTATACAGAATGCAAACAAACGCTTCCCTACAAGGGAATCGGCTAAACATTCAACACAGTACTAAAAACTGAATAGAATGAAGTTTTAACTCAGATGAAAGACGTATGCTTTCCTTCTTAAGAAGTGTTTTCAAAGACATTCACAGAGTGATTCTACAAAGCCTTTTTACTGATGTTGCCTTTTAAACGTGATTTCACTGGAATTTCTGTCAAACACATGACGCGAGATTTGCTGTTAAAGAGTTGAGTATACAGAATGCGAACAAACGCTTCCCTACAAGTGAATCCCCTAACCATTCATCACAGTACTAAAAACTGAATAGAATGCAGTTTTCTCAGATGAAAGATGTATGCTTTCCTTCTTAAGAAGTATTTTCAAAGACATACACAGAGTGATTCTACAAAGCCTTTTTACTGACGTTTGCTTTTAAACATGATTTCACAGAATTTCTGTCAAATGCAAGACGCGAGATTTGCTGTTAAAGAATTGAGTATACAGAATGCAAACAAATGCTTCCCTACAAGTGAATCGCCTAACCATTCAACACAGTACTAAAAACTGAATAGAATGCAGTTTTCACTCAGATGAAAGACGTATGCTTTCCTTCTTAAGAAGTGTTTTCAAAGACATTCACAGGGTGATTCTACAAAGGCTTTTTACTGACATTGGCTTTTAAACGTGAATTCACTGGAATTTCTGTCAAACGCACGACGCGAGATTTGCTGATAAAGAATTGAGTATACAGAATGCAAACAAACGCTTCCCTACAAGTGAATCTCCTTACCATTCAACACAGTTCGAAAAACTGAGTAGAATGCAGTTTTCACTCAGAAGAAAGACGTATGCTTTCTATCTTAAGAAGTGTTTTCAAAGACATTCACAGCGTGATTCTACAAAGCCTTTTTTCTGGCATTGGCTTTTAAACGTTATTTCACTGGAATTTCTGTCAAACACAAGATGCGAGATTTGATGTTAAAGAATTGAGTATACAGAATGCAAACAAAGGCTTCCCTACAAGTGAATCACCTAACCCTTCAACAAAGTACTAAAAACTGAATAGAATGCAGTTTTCACTCAGATGAAAGACGTATGCTTTCCTTCTTAAGAAGTGTTTTCAAAGACATTCACAGAGTGATTCTACAAAGCCTTTTTACTGACATTGGCTTTTAAACGTGATTTCACTGGAATTTCTGTGAAATGCAAGATGCGCGATTTCCTGTTAAAGAATTGAGTATACACAATGCAACCAAACACTTCCCTACAAGGGAATCTCCTAAACATTCAACACAGTACTAAAAACTGAATAGAATGTAGTTTCACTCAGATGAAAGACGTATGCTTTCCTTCTTAAGAAGTGTTTTCAAAGACATTCACAGAGTGATTCTACAAAGCCTTTTTACTGATGTTGGCTTTTAAATGTGATTTCACTGAAATTTCTCTCAAATGCAAGATGCGAGATTTGCTGTTAAAAAATTGAGTATACAGAATGCAAACAAACGCTTCCCTACAAGTGAATCACCTAACCCTCCAACAAAGTACTAAAAAATGAATAGAATGCAGTTTTCACTCAGATGAAAGACGTATGCTTTCCTTCTTAAGAAGTGTTTTCAAAGACATTCAGAGAGTGATTCTACAAAGCCTTTTTACTGGCGTTGGCGTTTAAACGTGATTTCAGTTGAATTTCTGTCAAAAGCAAGACGCGAGATTTGCTGTTAAAGAATTGAGTACACAGAATGCAAACAAACGCTTCCCTACAAGTGAATCACCTAACCCTTCAACAAAGTACTAAAAACTGAATAGAATGCAGTTTTCACTCAGATGAAAGACGTATGCTTTCCTTCTTAAGAAGTGTTTGAAAGACATTCACAGAGTGATTCTACAAAGCCTTTTTACTGACGTTGGCTTTTAAATGTGATTTCACTGAAATTTCTGTCAAACGCAAGATGCGAGATTTGCTGTTAAAAAATTGAGTATACCGAATGCAAACAAACGCTTCCCTACAAGTGAATCACCTAACCCTTCAACAAAGTACTAAAAACTGAATAGAATGCAGTTTTCACTCAGATGAAAGACGTATGCTTTCCTTCTTAAGAAGTGTTTTCAAAGACATTCACAGAGTGATTCTACAAAGCCTTTTTACTGACATTGGCTTTTAAACGTGATTTCACTGGAATTTCTTTGAAATGCAAGATGCGCGGTATCCTGTTAAAGAATTGAGTATACAGAATGCAACCAAACGTTTCCCTACAAGGGAATTGCCTAAATATTCAACACAGTACTAAAAACTGAATAGAATGCAGTTTTCACTCAGATGAAAGACGTATGCTTTCCTTCTTAAGAAGTGTTTTCAAAAACATTCACAGAGTGATTTTACAAAGCCTTTTTACTGACATTGGCTCATAAACGTGATTTCACTGGAATTTCTGTGAAATGCAAGATGCGCAATTTGCTGTTAAAGAATTGAGTATACAGAATGCAAACAAACGCTTCCCTACAAGGGAATCGGCTAAACATTCAACACAGTACTAAAAACTGAATAGAATGAAGTTTTAACTCAGATGAAAGACGTATGCTTTCCTTCTTAAGAAGTGTTTTCAAAGACATTCACAGAGTGATTCTACAAAGCCTTTTTACTGATGTTGCCTTTTAAACGTGATTTCACTGGAATTTCTGTCAAACACATGACGCGAGATTTGCTGTTAAAGAGTTGAGTATACAGAATGCGAACAAACGCTTCCCTACAAGTGAATCCCCTAACCATTCATCACAGTACTAAAAACTGAATAGAATGCAGTTTTCTCAGATGAAAGATGTATGCTTTCCTTCTTAAGAAGTATTTTCAAAGACATACACAGAGTGATTCTACAAAGCCTTTTTACTGACGTTTGCTTTTAAACATGATTTCACAGAATTTCTGTCAAATGCAAGACGCGAGATTTGCTGTTAAAGAATTGAGTATACAGAATGCAAACAAATGCTTCCCTACAAGTGAATCGCCTAACCATTCAACACAGTACTAAAAACTGAATAGAATGCAGTTTTCACTCAGATGAAAGACGTATGCTTTCCTTCTTAAGAAGTGTTTTCAAAGACATTCACAGGGTGATTCTACAAAGGCTTTTTACTGACATTGGCTTTTAAACGTGAATTCACTGGAATTTCTGTCAAACGCACGACGCGAGATTTGCTGATAAAGAATTGAGTATACAGAATGCAAACAAACGCTTCCCTACAAGTGAATCTCCTTACCATTCAACACAGTTCGAAAAACTGAGTAGAATGCAGTTTTCACTCAGAAGAAAGACGTATGCTTTCTATCTTAAGAAGTGTTTTCAAAGACATTCACAGCGTGATTCTACAAAGCCTTTTTTCTGGCATTGGCTTTTAAAAGTGATTTCACTGGAATTTCTGTCAAACACAAGATGCGAGATTTGATGTTAAAGAATTGAGTATACAGAATGCAAACAAACGCTTCCCTACAAGTGAATCACCTAACCCTTCAACAAAGTACTAAAAACTGAATAGAATGCAGTTTTCACTCAGATGAAAGACGTATGCTTTCTTTCTTAAGAAGTGTTTTCAAAGACATTCACAGAGTGATTCTACAAAGCCTTTTTACTGACGTTGGCTTTTAAACGTGATTTCACTGAAATTTCTGTCAAACGCAAGATGCGAGATTTGCTGTTAAAAAATTGAGTATACAGAATGCAAACAAACGCTTCCCTACAAGTGAATCACCTAACCCTCCAACAAAGTACTAAAAAATGAATAGAATGCAGTTTTCACTCAGATGAAAGACGTATGCTTTCCTTCTTAAGAAGTGTTTTCAAAGACATTCACAGAGTGATTCTACAAAGCCTTTTTACTGACCTTGGCTTTTAAACGTGATTTCACTGGAATTTCTATAAAACACAAGATGTGCGATTTGCTGTTAAAGAATTGAGTATACAGAGTGCAAACAAACGCTTCCCTACAAGTGAATCACCTAACCATTCAACACAGTACTAAAAACTTAATAGAATGCAGTTTTCACTCAGATTAAAGACGTATGCTTTCCTTCTTAAGAAGTGTTTTCAAAGACATTCACAGAGTGATTCTACAAAGCCTTTTTACTGACATTGGCTTTTAAACGTGATTTCACTGAAATTTCTGTCAAACGCAAGATGCGAGATTTGCTGTTAAAAAATTGAGTATACAGAATGCAACCAAACGCTTCCCTACAAGGGAATTGCCTAAACATTCAACACAGTACTAAAAACTGAATAGAATGCAGTTTTCACTCAGATGAAAGACGTATGCTTTCCTTCTTAAGAAGTGTTTTGAAAGACATTCACAGAGTGATTCTACAAAGCCTTTTTACTGACATTGGCTTATAAACGTGATTTCACTGGAATTTCTGTGAAATGCAAGATGCGCAATTTGCTGTTAAAGAATTGAGTATACAGAAATCAAACAAACGCTTCCCTACAAGGGAATCGCCTAAACATTCAACACAGTACTAAAAACTGAATAGAATGCAGTTTTAACTCAGATGAAAGACGTATGCTTTCCTTCTTAAGAAGTGTTTTCAAAGGCATTCACAGAGTGATTCTACAAAGCCTTTTTACTGACATTGGCTTATAAACGTGATTTCACTGGAATTTCTGTGAAATGCAAGATGCGCAATTTGCTGTTAAAGAATTGAGTATACAGAAATCAAACAAACGCTTCCCTACAAGGGAATTGCCTAAACATTCAACACAGTACTAAAAACTGAATAGAATGCAGTTTTAACTCAGATGAAAGACGTATGCTTTCCTTCTTAAGAAGTGTTTTCAAAGGCATTCACAGAGTGATTCTACAAAGCCTTTTTACTGACGTTGGCTTTTAAACGTGATTTCACTGGAATTTCTATAAAACACAAGATGCGCGATTTGCTGTTCAAGAATTGAGTATACAGAATGCAAACAAACGCTTCCCTACAAGTGAATCGCCTAACCATTCAACACAGTACTAAAAACTTAATAGAATGCAGTTTTCACTCAGATGAAAGACATATGCTTTCCTTCTTAAGAAGTGTTTTCAAAGACATTCACAGAGTGATTCTACAAAGCCTTTTTACTGACGTTGGCTTTTAAACGTGATTTCACTGGAATTTCTGTGAAATGCAAGATGCGCAATTTGCTGTTAAAAAATTGAGTATACAGAATGCAACCAAACGCTTCCCTACAAGGGAATTGCCTAAACATTCAACACAGTACTAAAAACTGAATAGAATGCAGTTTTCACTCAGATGAAAGACGTATGCTTTCCTTCTTAAGAAGTGTTTTGAAAGACATTCACAGAGTGATTCTACAATGCCTTTTTACTGACATTGGCTTATAAACGTGATTTCACTGGAATTTCTGTGAAATGCAAGATGCGAGATTTGCTGTTAAAGAATTGAGTATACAGAAATCAAACAAACGCTTCCCTACAGGGGAATTGCCTAAACATTCAACACAGTACTAAAAACTGAATAGAATGCAGTTTTAACTCAGATGAAAGACGTATGCTTTCCTTCTTAAGAAGTGTTTTCAAAGGCATTCACCGAGTGATTCTACAAAGCCTTTTTACTGACGTTGGCTTTTAAACGTGATTTCACTGGAATTTCTATAAAACACAAGATGCGCGATTTGCTGTTCAAGAATTGAGTATTCAGAATGCAAACAAACGCTTCCCTACAAGTGAATCCCCTAATCATTCAACACAGTACTAAAAACTTAATAGAATGCAGTTTTCACTCAGATGAAAGACGTATGCTTTCCTTCTTAAGAAGTGTTTTGAAAGACATTCACAGAGTGATTCTACAAAGCCTTTTTACTGACATTGGCTTATAAACGTGATTTCACTGGAATTTCTGTGAAATGCAAGATGCGCAATTTGCTGTTAAAGAATTGAGTATACAGAAATCAAACAAACGCTTCCCTACAAGGGAATCGCCTAAACATTCAACACAGTACTAAAAACTGAATAGAATGCAGGTTTAACTCAGATGAAAGACGTATGCTTTCCTTCTTAAGAAGTGTTTTCAAAGGCATTCACAGAGTGATTCTACAAAGCCTTTTTACTGACATTGGCTTATAAACGTGATTTCACTGGAATTTCTGTGAAATGCAAGATGCGCAATTTGCTGTTAAAGAATTGAGTATACAGAAATCAAACAAACGCTTCCCTACAAGGGAATCGCCTAAACATTCAACACAGTACTAAAAACTGAATAGAATGCAGTTTTAACTCAGGTGAAAGACATATGCTTTCCTTCTTAAGAAGTGTTTTCAAAGGCATTCACAGAGTGATTCTACAAAGCCTTTTTACTGACGTTGGCTTTTAAACGTGATTTCACTGGAATTTCTATAAAACACAAGATGCGCGATTTGCTGTTCAAGAATTGAGTATACAGAATGCAAACAAACGCTTCCCTACAAGTGAATCGCCTAACCATTCAACACAGTACTAAAAACTTAATAGAATGCAGTTTTCACTCAGATGAAAGACGTATGCTTTCCTTCTTAAGAAGTGTTTTCAAAGACATTCACAGAGTGATTCTACAAAGCCTTTTTACTGACGTTGGCTTTTAAACGTGATTTCACTGAAATTTCTGTCAAACGCAAGATGCGAGATTTGCCGTTAAAAAATTGAGTATACAGAATGCAACCAAACGCTTCCCTACAAGGGAATTGCCTAAACATTCAACACAGTACTAAAAACTGAATAGAATGCAGTTTTCACTCAGATGAAAGACGTATGCTTTCCTTCTTAAGAAGTGTTTTGAAAGACATTCACAGAGTGATTCTACAATGCCTTTTTACTGACATTGGCTTATAAACGTGATTTCACTGGAATTTCTGTGAAATGCAAGATGCGCAATTTGCTGTTAAAGAATTGAGTATACAGAAATCAAACAAACGCTTCCCTACAGGGGAATCGCCTAAACATTCAACACAGTACTAAAAACAGAATAGAATGCAGTTTTAACTCAGATGAAAGACGTATGCTTTCCTTCTTAAGAAGTGTTTTCAAAGGCATTCACCGAGTGATTCTACAAAGCCTTTTTACTGACGTTGGCTTTTAAACGTGATTTCACTGGAATTTCTATAAAACACAAGATGCGCGATTTGCTGTTCAAGAATTGAGTATACAGAATGCAAACAAACGCTTCCCTACAAGTGAATCCCCTAATCATTCAACACAGTACTAAAAACTTAATAGAATGCAGTTTTCACTCAGATGAAAAACGTATGCTTTCCTTCTTAAGAAGTGTTTTCAAAGACATTCACAGAGTGATTCTACAAAGCCTTTTTACTGACATTGGCTTTTAAACGTGATTTCACTGGAATTTCTGTGAAATGCAAGATGCGCGATTTGCTGTTAAAGAATTGAGTATACAGAATTCAAACAAACGCTTCCCTACAAGGGAATCGCCTAAACATTCAACACAGTACTAAAAACTGAATAGAATGCAGTTTTCACTCAGAAGAAAGACATATTCTTTCTATCTTAAGAAGTGTTTTCAAAGACATTCACAGAGTGATTCTACAAAGCCTTTTTACTGACGTTGGCTTTTAAACGTGATTTCACTGGAATTTCTATAAAACACAAGATGCGCGATTTGCTGTTAAAGAATTGAGTATACAGAATGCAAACAAACGCTTCCCTACAAGTGAATCGCCTAACCATTCAACACAGTACTAAAAACTTAATAGAATGCAGTTTTCACTCAGATTAAAGACGTATGCTTTCCTTCTTAAGAAGTGTTTTCAAAGACATTCACAGAGTGATTCTACAAAGCCTTTTTACTGACGTTGGCTTTTAAACGTGATTTCACTGAAATTTCTGTCAAACGCAAGATGCGAGATTTGCTGTTAAAAAATTGAGTATACAGAATGCAACCAAATGCTTCCCTACAAGGGAATTGCCTAAACATTCAACACAGTACTAAAAACTGAATAGAATGCAGTTTTCACTCAGATGAAAGACTTATGCTTTCCTTCTTAAGAAGTGTTTTGAAAGACATTCACAGAGTGATTCTACAAAGCCTTTTTACTGACATTGGCTTATAAACGTGATTTCACTGGAATTTCTGTGAAATGCAAGATGCGCAATTTGCTGTTAAAGAATTGAGTATACAGAAATCAAACAAACGCTTCACTACAAGGGAATCGCCTAAACATTCAACACAGTACTAAAAACTGAATAGAATGCAGTTTTAACTCAGATGAAAGACGTATGCTTTCCTTCTTAAGAAGTGTTTTCAAAGGCATTCACAGAGTGATTCTACAAAGCCTTTTTACTGACGTTCGCTTATAAACATGATTTCACTTTAATTTCTGTGAAATGCAAGATGCGCAATTTGCTGTTAAAGAATTGAGTATACAGAATGCAAACAAACGCTTCCCTACAAGGGAATCTCCTAAACATTCAACACAGTACTAAAAACTGAATAGAATGCAGTTTTCACTCAGATGAAAGACGTATGCTTTCCTTCTTAAGAAGTGTTTTCAAAGACATTCACAGAGTGATTCTACAAAGCCTTTTTACTGGCGTTGGCTTTTAAACGTGATTTCACTGGAATTTCTATAAAACACAAGATGCGCGATTTGCTGTTCAAGAATTGAGTATACAGAATGCAAACAAACGCTTCCCTACAAGTGAATCGCCTAACCATTCAACACAGTACTAAAAATTGAATAGAATGCAGTTTTCACTCAGATGAAAGACGTATGCTTTCCTTCTTAAGAAGTGTTTTCAAAGACATTCACAGAGTGATTCTACAAAGCCTTTTTACTGACGTTGGCTTTTAAACGTGATTTCACTGGAATTTCTGTGAAATGCAAGATGCGCAATTTGCTGTTAAAGAATTGAGTATACAGAATGCAAACAAACGCTTCCCTACAAGGGAATTGCCTAAACATTCAACACAGTACTAAAAACTGAATAGAATGCAGTTTTCACTCAAATGAAAGACTTATGCTTTCCTTCTTAAGAAGTGTTTTCAAAGACATTCACAGAGTGATTCTACAAAGCCTTTTTACTGGAGTTGGCTTTTAAACGTGATTTCAGTTGATTTACTGTCAAACGCTAGACGCGAGATTTGCTGTTAAAGAATTGAGTACACAGAATGCAAACAAACGCTTCCCTACAAGTGAATCACCTAACCCTTCAACAAAGTACTAAAAACTGAATAGAATGCAGTTTTCACTCAGATGAAAGACGTATGCTTTCCTTCTTAAGAAGTGTTTTCAAAGACATTCACAGAGTGATTCTACAAAGCCTTTTTACTGACATTGGCTTTTAAACGTGATTTCACTGAAATTTCTGTCAAACGCAAGATGCGAGATTTGCTGTTAAAAAATTGAGTATACAGAATGCAAACAAACGCTTCCCTACAAGTGAATCACCTAACCCTTCAACAAAGTACTAAAAACTGAATAGAATACAGTTTTCACTCAGATGAAAGACGTATGCTTTCCTTCTTAAGAAGTGTTTTCAAAGACATTCACAGAGTGATTCTACAAAGCCTTTTTACTGGCGTTGGCTTTTAAACGTGATTTCACTGGAATTTCTGTCAAATGCATGACGCGAGATTTGCTATTAAAGAATTGAGTATACAGAATGCAAACAAACGCTTACGTACATGTTAATCGCCTAACCATTCAACACAGTACTAAAAACTGAATAGAATGCAGTTTTCACTCAGATGAAAGACGTATGCTTTCCTTCTTAAGAAGTGTTTTCAAAGACATTCACAGAGTGATTCTACAAAGCCTTTTTACTGACATTGGCTTTTAAATGTGATTTCACTGGAATTTCTGTGAAATGCAAGATGCGCGATTTGCTGTTAAGGAATTGAGTATACAGAATGCAACCAAAGGCTTCCCTACAAGTGAATCCCCTAACCATTCAACACAGTACTAAAAACTGAATAGAATACAGTTTTCACTCAGATGAAAGACATATGCTTTCCTTCTTAAGAAGTGTTTTCAAAGACATTCACAGAGTGATTCTACAAAACCTTTTTACTGGTGTTGGCTTTTAAACGTGCTTTCACTGGAATTTCTGTCAAACGCAAGACGCGAGATTTGCTGTTAAATAATTGAGTATACAGAATGCGAACAAACGCTTCCCTACAAGTGAATCGCCTAAACATTCAACACAGTACTAAAAACTGAATAGAATGCAGTTTTCACTCAGATGAAAAACGTATGCTTTCCTTCTTAAGAAGTGTTTTCAAAGACATTCACAGAGTGATTCTACAAAGCCTTTTTACTGACATTGCCTTTTAAACGTGATTTCACTGAAATTTCTGTGAAATGCAAGATGCGCGATTTGCTGTTAAAGAATTGAGTATACAGAATGCAAACAAAAGCTTCCCTACCAGGAAATCCGCTAACCATTCAACACAGTACTAAAAACTGAATAGAATGCAGTTTTCACTCAGATGAAAAACGTACGCTTTCCTTCTTAAGAAGTGTTTTCAAAGACATTCACAGAGTGATTCTACAAAGGCTTTTTACAGATGTTGGCTTTTAAACGTGATTTCACCTGAATTTCTGTCAAACGCATGACGCGAGATTTGCTGTTAAAGAATTGAGTATACAGAATGCAAACAAACGCTTCCCTACAAGTGAATTGCCTAAACATTCATCACAGTACTAAAAACTGAATAGAATGCAGTTTTCACTCAGATGAAAGATGTATGCTTTCCTTCTTAAGAAGTGTTTTGAAAGACATTCACAGAGTGATTCTACAAAGCCTTTTTACTGACGTTTGCTTTTAAACGTGATTTCACTGGAATTTCTGTCAAATGCAAGACGCGAGAATTGCTCTTAAAGAATTGAGTATACAGAATGCAAACAAATGCTTGCCTACAAGTTAATCGCCTAACCATTCAACACAGTACTAAAAACTGAATAGAATGCAGTTTTCACTCAGATGAAAGACGTATGCTTTCCTTCTTAAGAAGTGTTTTCAAAGACATTCACAGAGTGATTCTACAAAGCCTTTTTACTGACATTGGCTTTTAAACGTGATTTCACTGGAATTTCTATAAAAAACAAGATGCGCGATTTGCTGTTAAAGAATTGAGTATACAGAATGCAAACAAATACTTCCCTACAAGTGAATCACCTAACCCTTCAACAAAGTACTAAAAACTGAATAGAATGCAGTTTTCACTCAGATGAAAGACGTATGCTTTCCTTCTTAAGAAGTGTTTTCAAAGACATTCACAGAGTGATTCTACAAAGCCTTTTTACTGACGTTGGCTTTTAAACGTGATTTCACTGAAATTTCTGTCAAACGCAAGATGCGAGATTTGCCGTTAAAAAATTGAGTATACAGAATGCAACCAAACGCTTCCCTACAAGGGAATTGCCTAAACATTCAACACAGTACTAAAAACTGAATAGAATGCAGTTTTCACTCAGATGAAAGACGTATGCTTTCCTTCTTAAGAAGTGTTTTCAAAGACATTCACAGAGTGATTCTACAATGCCTTTTTACTGACATTGGCTTATAAACGTGATTTCACTGGAATTTCTGTGAAATGCAAGATGCGCAATTTGCTGTTAAAGAATTGAGTATACAGAAATCAAACAAACCTTTCCCTACAGGGGAATCGCCTAAACATTCAACACAGTACTAAAAACAGAATAGAATGCAGTTTTAACTCAGATGAAAGACGTATGCTTTCCTTCTTAAGAAGTGTTTTCAAAGGCATTCACCGAGTGATTCTACAAAGCCTTTTTACTGACGTTGGCTTTTAAACGTGATTTCACTGGAATTTCTATAAAACACAAGATGCGCGATTTGCTGTTCAAGAATTGAGTATACAGAATGCAAACAAACGCTTCCCTACAAGTGAATCCCCTAATCATTCAACACAGTACTAAAAACTTAATAGAATGCAGTTTTCACTCAGATGAAAAACGTATGCTTTCCTTCTTAAGAAGTGTTTTCAAAGACATTCACAGAGTGATTCTACAAAGCCTTTTTACTGACATTGGCTTTTAAACGTGATTTCACTGGAATTTCTGTGAAATGCAAGATGCGCGATTTGCTGTTAAAGAATTGAGTATACAGAATTCAAACAAACGCTTCCCTACAAGGGAATCTCCTAAACATTCAACACAGTACTAAAAACTGAATAGAATGCAGTTTTCACTCAGAAGAAAGACATATTCTTTCTATCTTAAGAAGTGTTTTCAAAGACATTCACAGAGTGATTCTACAAAGCCTTTTTAATGACGTTGGCTTTTAAACGTGATTTCACTGGAATTTCTATAAAACACAAGATGCGCGATTTGCTGTTAAAGAATTGAGTATACAGAATGCAAACAAACGCTTCCCTACAAGTGAATCGCCTAACCATTCAACACAGTACTAAAAACTTAATAGAATGCAGTTTTCACTCAGATTAAAGACGTATGCTTTCCTTCTTAAGAAGTGTTTTCAAAGACATTCACAGAGTGATTCTACAAAGCCTTTTTACTGACGTTGGCTTTTAAACGTGATTTCACTGAAATTTCTGTCAAACGCAAGATGCGAGATTTGCTGTTAAAAAATTGAGTATACAGAATGCAACCAAATGCTTCCCTAAAAGGGAATTGCCTAAACATTCAACACAGTACTAAAAACTGAATAGAATGCAGTTTTCACTCAGATGAAAGACTTATGCTTTCCTTCTTAAGAAGTGTTTTGAAAGACATTCACAGAGTGATTCTACAAAGCCTTTTTACTGACATTGGCTTATAAACGTGATTTCACTGGAATTTCTGTGAAATGCAAGATGCGCAATTTGCTGTTAAAGAATTGAGTATACAGAAATCAAACAAACGCTTCACTACAAGGGAATCGCCTAAACATTCAACACAGTACTAAAAACTGAATAGAATGCAGTTTTAACTCAGATGAAAGACGTATGCTTTCCTTCTTAAGAAGTGTTTTCAAAGGCATTCACAGAGTGATTCTACAAAGCCTTTTTACTGACGTTCGCTTATAAACATGATTTCACTTTAATTTCTGTGAAATGCAAGATGCGCAATTTGCTGTTAAAGAATTGAGTATACAGAATGCAAACAAACGCTTCCCTACAAGGGAATCTCCTAAACATTCAACACAGTACTAAAAACTGAATAGAATGCAGTTTTCACTCAGATGAAAGACGTATGCTTTCCTTCTTAAGAAGTGTTTTCAAAGACATTCACAGAGTGATTCTACAAAGCCTTTTTACTGGCGTTGGCTTTTAAACGTGATTTCACTGGAATTTCTATAAAACACAAGATGCGCGATTTGCTGTTCAAGAATTGAGTATACAGAATGCAAACAAACGCTTCCCTACAAGTGAATCGCCTAACCATTCAACACAGTACTAAAAACTGAATAGAATGCAGTTTTCACTCAGATGAAAGACGTATGCTTTCCTTCTTAAGAAGTGTTTTCAAAGACATTCACAGAGTGATTCTACAAAGCCTTTTTACTGACGTTGGCTTTTAAACGTGATTTCACTGGAATTTCTGTGAAATGCAAGATGCGCAATTTGCTGTTAAAGAATTGAGTATACAGAATGCAAACAAACGCTTCCCTACAAGGGAATTGCCTAAACATTCAACACAGTACTAAAAACTGAATAGAATGCAGTTTTCACTCAAATGAAAGACTTATGCTTTCCTTCTTAAGAAGTGTTTTCAAAGACATTCACAGAGTGATTCTACAAAGCCTTTTTACTGGAGTTGGCTTTTAAACGTGATTTCAGTTGATTTACTGTCAAACGCTAGACGCGAGATTTGCTGTTAAAGAATTGAGTACACAGAATGCAAACAAACGCTTCCCTACAAGTGAATCACCTAACCCTTCAACAAAGTACTAAAAACTGAATAGAATGCAGTTTTCACTCAGATGAAAGACGTATGCTTTCCTTCTTAAGAAGTGTTTTCAAAGACATTCACAGAGTGATTCTACAAAGCCTTTTTACTGACATTGGCTTTTAAACGTGATTTCACTGAAATTTCTGTCAAACGCAAGATGCGAGATTTGCTGTTAAAAAATTGAGTATACAGAATGCAAACAAACGCTTCCCTACAAGTGAATAACCTAACCCTTCAACAAAGTACTAAAAACTGAATAGAATACAGTTTTCACTCAGATGAAAGACGTATGCTTTCCTTCTTAAGAAGTGTTTTCAAAGACATTCACAGAGTGATTCTACAAAGCCTTTTTACGGACATTGGCTTTTAAACGTGATTTCACTGTAATTTCTTTGAAATGCAAGATGCGCGATTTCCTGTTAAAGAATTGAGTATACAGAATGCAACCAAACGCTTCCCTACAAGGGAATTGCCTAAACATTCAACACAGTACTAAAAACTGAATAGAATGCAGTTTTCACTCAGATGAAAGACGTATGCTTTCCTTCTTAAGAAGTGTTTTCAAAGACATTCACAGAGTGATTCTACAAAGCCTTTTTACTGACGTTTGCTTTTAAACGTGATTTCACTGGAATTTCTGTCAAATGCAAGACGCGAGATTTGCTGTTAAAGAATTGAGTATACAGAATGCAAACAAATGCTTCCCTACAAGTGAATCGCCTAACCATTCAACACAGTACTAAAAACTGAATAGA
Organism: Phyllotis vaccarum; assembly: GCA_033318265.1. Classification (NCBI taxonomy): domain Eukaryota; kingdom Metazoa; phylum Chordata; class Mammalia; order Rodentia; family Cricetidae; genus Phyllotis; species Phyllotis vaccarum. The sequence continues at coordinate 167,769,588 of JARWLC010000009.1, forward strand.
ATGCAGTTTTCACTCAGATGAAAGACGTATGCTTTCCTTCTTAAGAAGTGTTTTCAAAGACATTCACAGAGTGATTCTACAAAGCCGTTTTACTGATGTTGGCTTTTAAACGTGATTTCACTGGAATTTCTATAAAACACAAGATGCGCTATTTGCTGTTAAAGAATTGAATATACACAATGCAATCAAACGCTTCCCTACAAGGGAATTGCCTAAACATTCAACACAGTACTAAAAACTGAATAGAATGCAGTTTTCACTCAGATGAAAGACGTATGCTTTCCTTCTTAAGTGTTTTCAAAGACATTCACAGAGTGATTCTACAAAGCCTTTTTACTGACATTGGCTTATAAACGTGATTTCACTGGAATTTCTGTGAAATGCAAGATGCGCAATTTGCTGTTAAAGAATTGAGTATACAGAATGCAAACAAACGCTTCCCTACAAGGGAATCTCCTAAACATTCAACAAAGTACTAAAAACTGAATAGAATGCAGTTTTCACTCAGATGAAAGATGTATGCTTTCCTTCTTAAGAAGTGTTTTCAAAGACATTCACAGAGTGATTCTACAAAGCCTTTTTACTGGCGTTGGCTTTTAAACGTGATTTCACTGGAATTTCTGTCAAATGCATGACGCGAGATTTGCTATTAAAGAATTGAGTATACAGAATGCAAACAAACGCTTACATACATGTTAATCGCCTAACCATTCAACACAGTACTAAAAACTGAATAGAATGCAGTTTTCACTCAGATGAAAGACGTATGCTTTCCTTCTTAAGAAGTGTTTTCAAAGACATTCACAGAGTGATTCTACAAAGCCTTTTTACTGACATTGGCTTTTAAATGTGATTTCACTGGAATTTCTGTGAAATGCAAGATGCGCGATTTGCTGTTAAGGAATTGAGTATACAGAATGCAACCAAACGCTTCCCTACAAGTGAATCCCCTAACCATTCAACACAGTACTAAAAACTGAATAGAATACAGTTTTCACTCAGATGAAAGACATATGCTTTCCTTCTTAAGAAGTGTTTTCAAAGACATTCACAGAGTGATTCTACAAAACCTTTTTACTGGTGTTGGCTTTTAAACGTGCTTTCACTGGAATTTCTGTCAAACGCAAGACGCGAGATTTGCTGTTAAATAATTGAGTATACAGAATGCGAACAAACGCTTCCCTACAAGTGAATCGCCTAAACATTCAACACAGTACTAAAAACTGAATAGAATGCAGTTTTCACTCAGATGAAAAACGTATGCTTTCCTTCTTAAGAAGTGTTTTCAAAGACATTCACAGAGTGATTCTACAAAGCCTTTTTACTGACATTGCCTTTTAAACGTGATTTCACTGAAATTTCTGTGAAATGCAAGATGCGCGATTTGCTGTTAAAGAATTGAGTATACAGAATGCAAACAAAAGCTTCCCTACCAGGAAATCCGCTAACCATTCAACACAGTACTAAAAACTGAATAGAATGCAGTTTTCACTCAGATGAAAAACGTACGCTTTCCTTCTTAAGAAGTGTTTTCAAAGACATTCACAGAGTGATTCTACAAAGGCTTTTTACAGATGTTGGCTTTTAAACGTGATTTCACCTGAATTTCTGTCAAACGCATGACGCGAGATTTGCTGTTAAAGAATTGAGTATACAGAATGCAAACAAACGCTTCCCTACAAGTGAATTGCCTAAACATTCATCACAGTACTAAAAACTGAATAGAATGCAGTTTTCACTCAGATGAAAGATGTATGCTTTCCTTCTTAAGAAGTGTTTTGAAAGACATTCACAGAGTGATTCTACAAAGCCTTTTTACTGACGTTTGCTTTTAAACGTGATTTCACTGGAATTTCTGTCAAATGCAAGACGCGAGAATTGCTCTTAAAGAATTGAGTATACAGAATGCAAACAAATGCTTGCCTACAAGTGAATCGCCTAACCATTCAACACAGTACTAAAAACTGAATAGAATGCAGTTTTCACTCAGATGAAAGACGTATGCTTTCCTTCTTAAGAAGTGTTTTCAAAGACATTCACAGAGTGATTCTACAAAGCCTTTTTACTGACATTGGCTTTTAAACGTGATTTCACTGGAATTTCTATAAAAAACAAGATGCGCGATTTGCTGTTAAAGAATTGAGTATACAGAATGCAAACAAATGCTTTCCTACAAGTGAATCGCCTAACCATTCAACACAGTACTAAAAACTGAATAGAATGCAGTTTTCACTCAGATGAAAGACGTATGCTTTCCTTCTTAAGAAGTGTTTTCAAAGACATTCACAGAGTGATTCTACAAACCTTTTTACTGACGTTGGCTTTTAAACGTGATTTCACTGGAATTTCTATAAAACACAAGATGTGCGATTTGCTGTTAAAGAATTGAGTATACAGAATGCAAACAAACGCTTCCCTACTAGTGAATCGCCTAACCATTCAACACAGTACTAAAAATTTAATAGAATGCAGTTTTCACTCAGATGAAAGACGTATGCTTTCCTTCTTAAGAAGTGTTTTCAAAGACATTCACAGAGTGATTCTACAAAGCCTTTTTACTGACATTGGCATTTAAACGTGATTTCACTGGAATTTCTGTGAAATGCAAGATGCGCGATTTGCTGTTAAAGAATTGAGTATACAGAATGCAAACAAACGCTTCCCTACAAGTGAATCGCCTAACCATTCAACACAGTAATAAAAACTGAATAGAATGCAGTTTTCACTCAGATGAAAGACGTATGCTTTCCTTCTTAAGAAGTGTTTTCAAAGACATTCACAGAGTGATTCTACAAAGCCTTTTTACTGGCGTTGGCTTTTAAATGTGATTTCAGTTGAATTTCTGTCAAAAGCAAGACACGAGATTTGCTGTTAAAAAATTGAGTATACAGAATGCAAACAAACGCTTCCGACAAGTGAATCACCTAACCCTTCAACAAAGTACTAAAAACTGAATAGAATGCAGTTTTCACTCAGATGAAAGACGTATGCTTTCCTTCTTAAGAAGTGTTTTCAAAGACATTCACAGAGTGATTCTACAAAGCCTTTTTACTGACGTTTGCTTTTAAACGTGATTTCACTGGAATTTCTGTCAAATGCAAGACGCGAGAATTGCTCTTAAAGAATTGAGTATACAGAATGCAAACAAATGCTTGCCTACAAGTGAATCGCCTAACCATTCAACACAGTACTAAAAACTGAATAGAATGCAGTTTTCACTCAGATGAAAGACGTATGCTTTCCTTCTTAAGAAGTGTTTTCAAAGACATTCACAGAGTGATTCTACAAAGCCTTTTTACTGACATTGGCTTTTAAACGTGATTTCACTGGAATTTCTATAAAAAACAAGATGCGCGATTTGCTGTTAAAGAATTGAGTATACAGAATGCAAACAAATACTTCCCTACAAGTGAATCACCTAACCCTTCAACAAAGTACTAAAAACTGAATAGAATGCAGTTTTCACTCAGATGAAAGACGTATGCTTTCCTTCTTAAGAAGTGTTTTCAAAGACATTCACAGAGTGATTCTACAAAGCCTTTTTATTGACGTTGGCTTTTAAACGTGATTTCACTGAAATTTCTGTCAAACGCAAGATGCGAGATTTGCCGTTAAAAAATTGAGTATACAGAATGCAACCAAACGCTTCCCTACAAGGGAATTGCCTAAACATTCAACACAGTACTAAAAACTGAATAGAATGCAGTTTTCACTCAGATGAAAGACGTATGCTTTCCTTCTTAAGAAGTGTTTTGAAAGACATTCACAGAGTGATTCTACAATGCCTTTTTACTGACATTGGCTTATAAACCTGATTTCACTGGAATTTCTGTGAAATGCAAGATGCGCAATTTGCTGTTAAAGAATTGAGTATACAGAAATCAAACAAACCTTTCCCTACAGGGGAATCGCCTAAACATTCAACACAGTACTAAAAACAGAATAGAATGCAGTTTTAACTCAGATGAAAGACGTATGCTTTCCTTCTTAAGAAGTGTTTTCAAAGGCATTCACCGAGTGATTCTACAAAGCCTTTTTACTGACGTTGGCTTTTAAACGTGATTTCACTGGAATTTCTATAAAATACAAGATGCGCGATTTGCTGTTCAAGAATTGAGTATACAGAATGCAAACAAACGCTTCCCTACAAGTGAATCCCCTAATCATTCAACACAGTACTAAAAACTTAATAGAATGCAGTTTTCACTCAGATGAAAAACGTATGCTTTCCTTCTTAAGAAGTGTTTTCAAAGACATTCACAGAGTGATTCTACAAAGCCTTTTTACTGACATTGGCTTTTAAACGTGATTTCACTGGAATTTCTGTGAAATGCAAGATGCGCGATTTGCTGTTAAAGAATTGAGTATACAGAATTCAAACAAACGCTTCCCTACAAGGGAATCGCCTAAACATTCAACACAGTACTAAAAACTGAATAGAATGCAGTTTTCACTCAGAAGAAAGACATATTCTTTCTATCTTAAGAAGTGTTTTCAAAGACATTCACAGAGTGATTCTACAAAGCCTTTTTACTGACGTTGGCTTTTAAACGTGATTTCACTGGAATTTCTATAAAACACAAGATGCGCGATTTGCTGTTAAAGAATTGAGTATACAGAATGCAAACAAACGCTTCCCTACAAGTGAATCGCCTAACCATTCAACACAGTACTAAAAACTTAATAGAATGCAGTTTTCACTCAGATTAAAGACGTATGCTTTCCTTCTTAAGAAGTGTTTTCAAAGACATTCACAGAGTGATTCTACAAAGCCTTTTTACTGACGTTGGCTTTTAAACGTGATTTCACTGAAATTTCTGTCAAACGCAAGATGCGAGATTTGCTGTTAAAAAATTGAGTATACAGAATGCAACCAAATGCTTCCCTACAAGGGAATTGCCTAAACATTCAACACAGTACTAAAAACTGAATAGAATGCAGTTTTCACTCAGATGAAAGACTTATGCTTTCCTTCTTAAGAAGTGTTTTGAAAGACATTCACAGAATGATTCTACAAAGCCTTTTTACTGACATTGGCTTATAAACGTGATTTCACTGGAATTTCTGTGAAATGCAAGATGCGCAATTTGCTGTTAAAGAATTGAGTATACAGAAATCAAACAAACGCTTCACTACAAGGGAATCGCCTAAACATTCAACACAGTACTAAAAACTGAATAGAATGCAGTTTTAACTCAGATGAAAGACGTATGCTTTCCTTCTTAAGAAGTGTTTTCAAAGGCATTCACAGAGTGATTCTACAAAGCCTTTTTACTGACGTTCGCTTATAAACATGATTTCACTTTAATTTCTGTGAAATGCAAGATGCGCAATTTGCTGTTAAAGAATTGAGTATACAGAATGCAAACAAACGCTTCCCTACATGGGAATCTCCTAAACATTCAACACAGTACTAAAAACTGAATAGAATGCAGTTTTCACTCAGATGAAAGACGTATGCTTTCCTTCTTAAGAAGTGTTTTCAAAGACATTCACAGAGTGATTCTACAAAGCCTTTTTACTGGCGTTGGCTTTTAAACGTGATTTCACTGGAATTTCTATAAAACACAAGATGCGCGATTTGCTGTTCAAGAATTGAGTATACAGAATGCAAACAAACGCTTCCCTACAAGTGAATCGCCTAACCATTCAACACAGTACTAAAAACTGAATAGAATGCAGTTTTCACTCAGATGAAAGACGTATGCTTTCCTTCTTAAGAAGTGTTTTCAAAGACATTCACAGAGTGATTCTACAAAGCCTTTTTACTGACGTTGGCTTTTAAACGTGATTTCACTGGAATTTCTGTGAAATGCAAGATGCGCAATTTGCTGTTAAAGAATTGAGTATACAGAATGCAAACAAACGCTTCCCTACAAGGGAATTGCCTAAACATTCAACACAGTACTAAAAACTGAATAGAATGCAGTTTTCACTCAAATGAAAGACTTATGCTTTCCTTCTTAAGAAGTGTTTTCAAAGACATTCACAGAGTGATTCTACAAAGCCTTTTTACTGGAGTTGGCTTTTAAACGTGATTTCAGTTGATTTACTGTCAAACGCTAGACGCGAGATTTGCTGTTAAAGAATTGAGTACACAGAATGCAAACAAACGCTTCCCTACAAGTGAATCACCTAACCCTTCAACAAAGTACTAAAAACTGAATAGAATGCAGTTTTCACTCAGATGAAAGACGTATGCTTTCCTTCTTAAGAAGTGTTTTCAAAGGCATTCACAGAGTGATTCTACAAAGCCTTTTTACTGACATTGGCTTTTAAACGTGATTTCACTGAAATTTCTGTCAAACGCAAGAAGCGAGATTTGCTGTTAAAAAATTGAGTATACAGAATGCAAACAAACGCTTCCCTACAAGTGAATCACCTAACCCTTCAACAAAGTACTAAAAACTGAATAGAATACAGTTTTCACTCAGATGAAAGACGTATGCTTTCCTTCTTAAGAAGTGTTTTCAAAGACATTCACAGAGTGATTCTACAAAGCCTTTTTACGGACATTGGCTTTTAAACGTGATTTCACTGTAATTTCTTTGAAATGCAAGATGCGCGATTTCCTGTTAAAGAATTGAGTATACAGAATGCAACCAAACGCTTCCCTACAAGGGAATTGCCTAAACATTCAACACAGTACTAAAAACTGAATAGAATGCAGTTTTCACTCAGATGAAAGACGTATGCTTTCCTTCTTAAGAAGTGTTTTCAAAGACATTCACAGAGTGATTCTACAAAGCCTTTTTACTGACGTTTGCTTTTAAACGTGATTTCACTGGAATTTCTGTCAAATGCAAGACGCGAGATTTGCTGTTAAAGAATTGAGTATACAGAATGCAAACAAATGCTTCCCTACAAGTGAATCGCCTAACCATTCAACACAGTACTAAAAACTGAATAGAATGCAGTTTTCACTCAGATGAAAGACGTATGCTTTCCTTCTTAAGAAGTGTTTTCAAAGACATTCACAGAGTGATTCTACAAAGCCGTTTTACTGATGTTGGCTTTTAAACGTGATTTCACTGGAATTTCTATAAAACACAAGATGCGCTATTTGCTGTTAAAGAATTGAATATACACAATGCAATCAAACGCTTCCCTACAAGGGAATTGCCTAAACATTCAACACAGTACTAAAAACTGAATAGAATGCAGTTTTCACTCAGATGAAAGACGTATGCTTTCCTTCTTAAGTGTTTTCAAAGACATTCACAGAGTGATTCTACAAAGTCTTTTTACTGACATTGGCTTATAAACGTGATTTCACTGGAATTTCTGTGAAATGCAAGATGCGCAATTTGCTGTTAAAGAATTGAGTATACAGAATGCAAACAAACGCTTCCCTACAAGGGAATCTCCTAAACATTCAACAAAGTACTAAAAACTGAATAGAATGCAGTTTTCACTCAGATGAAAGATGTATGCTTTCCTTCTTAAGAAGTGTTTTCAAAGACATTCACAGAGTGATTCTACAAAGCCTTTTTACTGGCGTTGGCTTTTAAACGTGATTTCACTGGAATTTCTGTCAAATGCATGACGCGAGATTTGCTATTAAAGAATTGAGTATACAGAATGCAAACAAACGCTTACGTACATGTTAATCGCCTAACCATTCAACACAGTACTAAAAACTGAATAGAATGCAGTTTTCACTCAGATGAAAGACGTATGCTTTCCTTCTTAAGAAGTGTTTTCAAAGACATTCACAGAGTGATTCTACAAAGCCTTTTTACTGACATTGGCTTTTAAACGTGATTTCACTGGAATTTCTATAAAAAACAAGATGCGCGATTTGCTGTTAAAGAATTGAGTATACAGAATGCAAACAAATGCTTTCCTACAAGTGAATCGCCTAACCATTCAACACAGTACTAAAAACTGAATAGAATGCAGTTTTCACTCAGATGAAAGACGTATGCTTTCCTTCTTAAGAAGTGTTTTCAAAGACATTCACAGAGTGATTCTACAAACCTTTTTACTGACGTTGGCTTTTAAACGTGATTTCACTGGAATTTCTATAAAACACAAGATGTGCGATTTGCTGTTAAAGAATTGAGTATACAGAATGCAAACAAACGCTTCCCTACTAGTGAATCGCCTAACCATTCAACACAGTACTAAAAATTTAATAGAATGCAGTTTTCACTCAGATGAAAGACGTATGCTTTCCTTCTTAAGAAGTGTTTTCAAAGACATTCACAGAGTGATTCTACAAAGCCTTTTTACTGACATTGGCATTTAAACGTGATTTCACTGGAATTTCTGTGAAATGCAAGATGCGCGATTTGCTGTTAAAGAATTGAGTATACAGAATGCAAACAAACGCTTCCCTACAAGTGAATCGCCTAACCATTCAACACAGTAATAAAAACTGAATAGAATGCAGTTTTCACTCAGATGAAAGACGTATGCTTTCCTTCTTAAGAAGTGTTTTCAAAGACATTCACAGAGTGATTCTACAAAGCCTTTTTACTGGCGTTGGCTTTTAAATGTGATTTCAGTTGAATTTCTGTCAAAAGCAAGACACGAGATTTGCTGTTAAAAAATTGAGTATACAGAATGCAAACAAACGCTTCCCGACAAGTGAATCACCTAACCCTTCAACAAAGTACTAAAAACTGAATAGAATGCAGTTTTCACTCAGATGAAAGACGTATGCTTTCCTTCTTAAGAAGTGTTTTCAAAGACATTCACAGAGTGATTCTACAAAGCCTTTTTACTGGTGTTGGTTTTTAAACGTGATTTCACTGGAATTTCTGTCAAACGCAAGACGCGAGATTTGCTGTTAAAGAATTGAGTATATAGAATGCGAACAAACGCTTCCCCACAAGTGAATCGCCTAAACATTCAACACAGTACTAAAAACTGAATAGAATGCAGTTTTCACTCAGATGAAAGACGTATGCTTTCCTTCTTAAGTGTTTTCAAAGACATTCACAGAGTGATTCTACAAAGCCTTTTTACTGACATTGGCTTATAAACGTGATTTCACTGGAATTTCTGTGAAATGCAAGATGCGCAATTTGCTGTTAAAGAATTGAGTATACAGAATGCAAACAAACGCTTCCCTACAAGGGAATCTCCTAAACATTCAACAAAGTACTAAAAACTGAATAGAATGCAGTTTTCACTCAGATGAAAGATGTATGCTTTCCTTCTTAAGAAGTGTTTTCAAAGACATTCACAGAGTGATTCTACAAAGCCTTTTTACTGGCGTTGGCTTTTAAACGTGATTTCACTGGAATTTCTGTCAATTGCATGACGCGAGATTTGCTATTAAAGAATTGAGTATACAGAATGCAAACAAACGCTTACGTACAAGTTAATCGCCTAACCATTCAACACAGTACTAAAAAATGAATAGAATGCAGTTTTCACTCAGATGAAAGACGTATGCTTTCCTTCTTAAGAAGTGTTTTCAAAGACATTCACAGAGTGATTCTACAAAGCCTTTTTACTGACATTGGCTTTTAAATGTGATTTCACTGGAATTTCTGTGAAATGCAAGATGCACGATTTGCTGTTAAGGAATTGAGTATACAGAATGCAACCAAACGCTTCCCTACAAGTGAATCCCCTAACCATTCATCACAGTACTAAAAACTGAATAGAATACAGTTTTCACTCAGATGAAAGACATATGCTTTCCTTCTTAAGAAGTGTTTTCAAAGACATTCACAGAGTGATTCTACAAAACCTTTTTACTGGTGTTGGCTTTTAAACGTGCTTTCACTGGAATTTCTGTCAAACGCAAGACGCGAGATTTGCTGTTAAATAATTGAGTATACAGAATGCGAACAAACGCTTCCCTACAAGTGAATCGCCTAAACATTCAACACAGTACTAAAAACTGAATAGAATGCAGTTTTCACTCAGATGAAAAACGTATGCTTTCCTTCTTAAGAAGTGTTTTCAAAGACATTCACAGAGTGATTCTACAAAGCCTTTTTACTGACATTGCCTTTTAAACGTGATTTCACTGAAATTTCTGTGAAATGCAAGATGCGCGATTTGCTGTTAAAGAATTGAGTATACAGAATGCAAACAAAAGCTTCCCTACCAGGAAATCCGCTAACCATTCAACACAGTACTAAAAACTGAATAGAATGCAGTTTTCACTCAGATGAAAAACGTACGCTTTCCTTCTTAAGAAGTGTTTTCAAAGACATTCACAGAGTGATTCTACGAAGCCTTTTTACTGATGTTGGCTTTTAAACGTGATTTCACAGGAATTTCTGTCAAACGCAAGACACGAGATTTGCTGTTAAAGAATGGAGTATACAGAATGCAACCAAACGCTTCCCTACAAGTGAATTGCCTAAACATTCATCACAGTACTAAAAACTGAATAGAATGCAGTTTTCACTCAGATGAAAGATGTATGCTTTCCTTCTTAAGAAGTGTTTTGAAAGACATTCACAGAGTGATTCTACAAAGCCTTTTTACTGACGTTTGCTTTTAAACGTGATTTCACTGGAATTTCTGTCAAATGCAAGACGCGAGAATTGCTCTTAAAGAATTGAGTATACAGAATGCAAACAAATGCTTGCCTACAAGTGAATCGCCTAACCATTCAACACAGTACTAAAAACTGAATAGAATGCAGTTTTCACTCAGATGAAAGACGTATGCTTTCCTTCTTAAGAAGTGTTTTCAAAGACATTCACAGAGTGATTCTACAAAGCCTTTTTACTGACATTGGCTTTTAAACGTGATTTCACTGGAATTTCTATAAAAAACAAGATGCGCGATTTGCTGTTCAAGAATTGAGTATACAGAATGCAATCAAATGCTTTCCTACAAGTGAATCGCCTAACCATTCAACACAGTACTAAAAACTGAATAGAATGCAGTTTTCACTCAGATGAAAGACGTATGCTTTCCTTCTTAAGAAGTGTTTTCAAAGACATTCACAGAGTGATTCTACAAACCTTTTTACTGACGTTGGCTTTTAAACGTGATTTCACTGGAATTTCTATAAAACACAAGATGTGCGATTTGCTGTTAAAGAATTGAGTATACAGAATGCAAACAAACGCTTCCCTACTAGTGAATCGCCTAACCATTCAACACAGTACTAAAACTTAATAGAATGCAGTTTTCACTCAGATGAAAGACGTATGCTTTCCTTCTTAAGAAGTGTTTTCAAAGACATTCACAGAGTGATTCTACAAAGCCTTTTTACTGACATTGGCATTTAAACGTGATTTCACTGGAATTTCTGTGAAATGCAAGATGCGCAATTTGCTGTTAAAGAATTGAGTATACAGAATGCAAACAAACGCTTCCCTACAAGTGAATCGCCTAACCATTCAACACAGTAATAAAAACTGAATAGAATGCAGTTTTCACTCAGATGAAAGACGTATGCTTTCCTTCTTAAGAAGTGTTTTCAAAGACATTCACAGAGTGATTCTACAAAGCCTTTTTACTGGCGTTGGCTTTTAAACGTGATTTCAGTTGAATTTCTGTCAAAAGCAAGACACGAGATTTGCTGTTAAAAAATTGAGTATACAGAATGCAAACAAACGCTTCCCGACAAGTGAATCACCTAACCCTTCAACAAAGTACTAAAAACTGAATAGAATGCAGTTTTCACTCAGATGAAAGACGTATGCTTTCCTTCTTAAGAAGTGTTTTCAAAGACATTCACATAGTGATTCTACAAAGCCTTTTTACTGGTGTTGGTTTTTAAACGTGATTTCACTGGAATTTCTGTCAAACGCAAGACGCGAGATTTGCTGTTAAAGAATTGAGTATATAGAATGCGAACAAACGCTTCCCCACAAGTGAATCGCCTAAACATTCAACACAGTACTAAAAACTGAATAGAATGCAGTTTTCACTCAGATGAAAAACGTATGCTTTCCTTCTTAAGAAGTGTTTTCAAAGACATTCACAGAGTGATTCTACAAAGCCTTTTTACTGACGTTGGCTTTTAAACGTGATTTCACTGGAATTTCTGTCAAACACATGATGCGAGATTTGCTGTTAAAGAGTTGAGTATACAGAATGCGAACAAACGCTTCCCTACAAGTGAATCGCCTAACCATTCATCACAGTACTAAAAACTGAATAGAATGCAGTTTTCACTCAGATGAAAGATGTATGCTTTCCTTCTTAAGAAGTGTTTTGAAAGACATTCACAGAGTGATTCTACAAAGCCTTTTTACTGACGTTTGCTTTTAAACGTGATTTCCCTGGAATTTCTGTCAAACACATGACGCGAGATTTGCTGTTAAAGAGTTGAGTATACAGAATGCGAACAAACGCTTCCCTACAAGTGAATCGCCTAACCATTCATCACAGTACTAAAAACTGAATAGAATGCAGTTTTCACTCAGATGAAAGACGTATGCTTTCCTTCTTAAGAAGTGTTTTCAAAGACATTCACAGAGTGATTCTACAAAGCGTTTTTACTGACGTTGGCTTTTAAACGTGATTTCACTGGAATTTCTATAAAACACAAAATGTGCGATTTGCTGTTAAAGAATTGAGTATACAGAAAGCAAACAAACGCTACCCTACAAGTGAATCGCCTAACCATTCAACACAGTACTAAAAACTTAATAGAATGCAGTTTTCACTCAGATTAAAGACGTATGCTTTCCTTCTTAAGAATTGTTTTAAAAGACATTCACAGAGTGATTCTACAAAGCCTTTTTACTGACGTTGGCTTTTAAACGTGATTTCACTGAAATTTCTGTCAAACGCAAGATGCGAGATTTGCTGTTAAAAAATTGAGTATACAGAATGCAAACAAACGCTTCCCTACAAGTGAATCACCTAACCCTTCAACACAGTTGTAAAAACTGAATGGAATGCAGTTTTCACTCAGATGAAAGACATATGCTTTCCTTCTTAAGAAGTGTTTGAAAGACATTCACAGAGTGATTCTACAAAGCCTTTTTACTGACGTTGGCTTTTAAACGTGATTTCACTGAAATTTCTGTCAAACGCAAGATGCGAGATGTGCTGTTAAAAAATTGAGTATACAGAATGCGAACAAACGCTTCCCTACAAGTGAATCAACTAACCCTTCAACAAAGTACTATAAACTGAATAGAATGCAGTTTTCACTCAGATGAAAGACGTATGCTTTCCTTCTTAAGAAGTGTTTTCAAAGACATTCACAGAGTGATTCTACAAAGCCTTTTTACTGGCGTTGGCTTTTAAACGTGATTTCACTGGAATTTCTTTCAAAGGCAAGACGCGAGATTTGCTATTAAAGAATTGAGTATACAGAATGCAAACAAATGCTTCCCTACAAGTGAATCGCCTAACCATTCAACACAGTACTAAAAACTGAATAGAATGCAGTTTTCACTCAGATGAAAGACGTATGCTTTCCTTCTTAAGAAGTGTTTTCAAAGACATTCACAGAGTGATTCTACAAAGCGTTTTTACTGACATTGGCTTTTAAACGTGATTTCACTGGAATTTCTATAAAACACAAAATGTGCGATTTGCTGTTAAAGAATTGAGTATACAGAAAGCAAACAAACGCTACCCTACAAGTGAATCGCCTAACCATTCAACACAGTACTAAAAACTTAATAGAATGCAGTTTTCACTCAGATTAAAGACGTATGCTTTCCTTCTTAAGAATTGTTTTAAAAGACATTCACAGAGTGATTCTACAAAGCCTTTTTACTGACGTTGGCTTTTAAACGTGATTTCACTGGAATTTCTATAAAACACAAGATGCGCGATTTGCTGTTCAAGAATTGAGTATACAGAATGCAAACAAACGCTTCCCTACAAGTGAATCGCCTAACCATTCAATACAGTACTAAAAACTGAATAGAATGCAGTTTTCACTCAGATGAAAGACGTATGCTTTCCTTCTTAAGAAGTGTTTTCAAAGACATTCACAGAGTGATTCTACAAAGCCTTTTTACTGACGTTGGCTTTTAAACGTGATTTCACTGGAATTTCTGTGAAATGCAAGACGCGCGATTTGCTGTTAAAGAATTGAGTATACAGAATGCAAACAAACGCTTCCCTACAAGGGAATTGCCTAAACATTCAACACAGTACTAAAAACTGAATAGAATGCAGTTTTCACTCAAATGAAAGACTTATGCTTTCGTTCTTAAGAAGTGTTTTCAAAGACATTCACAGAGTGATTCTACAAAGCCTTTTTACTGGAGTTGGCTTTTAAACGTGATTTCAGTTGATTTACTGTCAAAAGCTAGACGCGAGATTTGCTGTTAAAGAATTGAGTACACAGAATGCAAACAAACGCTTCCCTACAAGTGAATCACCTAACCCTTCAACAAAGTACTAAAAACTGAATAGAATGCAGTTTTCACTCAGATGAAAGACGTATGCTTTCCTTCTTAAGAAGTGTTTTCAAAGACATTCACAGAGTGATTCTACAAAGCCTTTTTACTGACATTGGCTTTTAAACGTGATTTCACTGAAATTTCTGTCAAACGCAAGATGCGAGATTTGCTGTTAAAAAATTGAGTATACAGAATGCAAACAAACGCTTCCCTACAAGTGAATCACCTAACCCTTCAACAAAGTACTAAAAACTGAATAGAATGCAGTTTTCACTCAGATGAAAGACGTATGCTTTTCTTCTTAAGAAGTGTTTTCAAAGACATTCACAGAGTGATTCTACAAAGCCGTTTTACTGACGTTGGCTTTTAAATGTGATTTCACTGGAATTTCTATAAAACACAAGATGCGCTATTTGCTGTTAAAGAATTGAATATACACAATGCAATCAAACGCTTCCCTACCAGGAAATCCGCTAACCATTCAACACAGTACTAAAAACTGAATAGAATGCAGTTTTCACTCAGATGAAAAACGTACGCTTTCCTTCTTAAGAAGTGTTTTCAAAGACATTCACAGAGTGATTCTACAAAGGCTTTTTACAGATGTTGGCTTTTAAACGTGATTTCACCTGAATTTCTGTCAAACGCATGACGCGAGATTTGCTGTTAAAGAATTGAGTATACAGAATGCAAACAAACGCTTCCCTACAAGTGAATCGCCTAAACATTCATCACAGTACTAAAAACTGAATAGAATGCAGTTTTCACTCAGATGAAAGATGTATGCTTTCCTTCTTAAGAAGTGTTTTGAAAGACATTCACAGAGTGATTCTACAAAGCCTTTTTACTGACGTTTGCTTTTAAACGTGATTTCACTGGAATTTCTGTCAAATGCAAGATGCGAGAATTGCTCTTAAAGAATTGAGTATACAGAATGCAAACAAATGCTTGCCTACAAGTGAATCGCCTAACCATTCAACACAGTACTAAAAACTGAATAGAATGCAGTTTTCACTCAGATGAAAGACGTATGCTTTCATTCTTAAGAAGTGTTTTCAAAGACATTCACAGAGTGATTCTACAAAGCCTTTTTACTGACATTGGCTTTTAAACGTGATTTCACTGGAATTTCTATAAAAAACAAGATGCGCGATTTGCTGTTAAAGAATTGAGTATACAGAATGCAAACAAATGCTTTCCTACAAGTGAATCGCCTAACCATTCAACACAGTACTAAAAACTGAATAGAATGCAGTTTTCACTCAGATGAAAGACGTATGCTTTCCTTCTTAAGAAGTGTTTTCAAAGACATTCACAGAGTGATTCTACAAACCTTTTTACTGACGTTGGCTTTTAAACGTGATTTCACTGGAATTTCTATAAAACACAAGATGTGCGATTTGCTGTTAAAGAATTGAGTATACAGAATGCAAACAAACGCTTCCCTACTAGTGAATCGCCTAACCATTCACCACAGTACTAAAAACTGAATAGAATGCAGTTTTCACTCAGATGAAAGACGTATGCTTTCCTTCTTAAGAAGTGTTTTCAAAGACATTCACAGAGTGATTCTACAAAGCCTTTTTACTGACATTGGCATTTAAACGTGATTTCACTGGAATTTCTGTGAAATGCAAGATGCGCGATTTGCTGTTAAAGAATTGAGTATACAGAATGCAAACAAACGATTCCCTACAAGTGAATCGCCTAACCATTCAACACAGTAATAAAAACTGAATAGAATGCAGTTTTCACTCAGATGAAAGACGTATGCTTTCCTTCTTAAGAAGTGTTTTCAAAGACATTCACAGAGTGATTCTACAAAGCCTTTTTACTGGCGTTGGCTTTTAAACGTGATTTCAGTTGAATTTCTGTCAAAAGCAAGACACGAGATTTGCTGTTAAAAAATTGAGTATACAGAATGCAAACAAACGCTTCCCGACAAGTGAATCACCTAACCCTTCAACAAAGTACTAAAAACTGAATAGAATGCAGTTTTCTCTCATATGAAAGACGTATGCTTTCCTTCTTTAGAAGTGTTTTCAAAGACATTCACAGAGTGATTCTACAAAGCCTTTTTACTGGTGTTGGTTTTTAAACGTGATTTCACTGGAATTTCTGTCAAACACATGACGCGAGATTTGCTGTTAAAGAGTTGAGTATACAGAATGCGAACAAACGCTTCCCTACAAGTGAATCGCCTAAACATTCAACACAGTACTAAAAACTGAATAGAATGCAGTTTTCACTCAGATGAAAAACGTATGCTTTCCTTCTTAAGAAGTGTTTTCAAAGACATTCACAGAGTGATTCTACAAAGCCTTTTTACTGACGTTGGCTTTTAAACGTGATTTCACTGGAATTTCTGTCAAACACATGACGCGAGATTTGCTGTTAAAGAGTTGAGTATACAGAATGCGAACAAACGCTTCCCTACAAGTGAATCGCCTAACCATTCATCACAGTACTAAAAACTGAATAGAATGCAGTTTTCACTCAGATGAAAGATGTATGCTTTCCTTCTTAAGAAGTGTTTTGAAAGACATTCACAGAGTGATTCTACAAAGCCTTTTTACTGACGTTTGCTTTTAAACGTGATTTCCTTGGAATTTCTGTCAAACACATGACGCGAGATTTGCTGTTAAAGAGTTGAGTATACAGAATGCGAACAAACGCTTCCCTACAAGTGAATCGCCTAACCATTCATCACAGTACTAAAAACTGAATAGAATGCAGTTTTCACTCAGATGAAAGACGTATGCTTTCCTTCTTAAGAAGTGTTTTCAAAGACATTCACAGAGTGATTCTACAAAGCGTTTTTACTGAAGTTGGCTTTTAAACGTGATTTCACTGGAATTTCTATAAAACACAAAATGTGCGATTTGCTGTTAAAGAATTGAGTATACAGAAAGCAAACAAACGCTACCCTACAAGTGAATCGCCTAACCATTCAACACAGTACTAAAAACTTAATAGAATGCAGTTTTCACTCAGATTAAAGACGTATGCTTTCCTTCTTAAGAATTGTTTTAAAAGACATTCACAGAGTGATTCTACAAAGCCTTTTTACTGACGTTGGCTTTTAAACGTGATTTCACTGAAATTTCTGTCAAACGCAAGATGCGAGATTTACTGTTAAAAAATTGAGTATACAGAATGCAAACAAACGCTTCCCTACAAGTGAATCACCTAACCCTTCAACACAGTAGTAAAAACTGAATGGAATGCAGTTTTCACTCAGATGAAAGACATATGCTTTCCTTCTTAAGAAGTGTTTGAAAGACATTCACAGAGTGATTCTACAAAGCCTTTTTACTGACGTTGGCTTTTAAACGTGATTTCACTGAAATTTCTGTCAAACGCAAGATGCGAGATGTGCTGTTAAAAAATTGAGTATACAGAATGCGAACAAACGCTTCCCTACAAGTGAATCACCTAACCCTTCAACAAAGTACTATAAACTGAATAGAATGCAGTTTTCACTCAGTTGAAAGACGTATGCTTTCCTTCTTAAGAAGTGTTTTCAAAGACATTCACAGAGTGATTCTACAAAGCGTTTTTACTGACGTTGGCTTTTAAACGTGATTTCACTGGAATTTCTATAAAACACAAGATGTGCGATTTGCTGTTAAAGAATTGAGTATACAGAAAGCAAACAAACGCTACCCTACAAGTGAATCGCCTAACCATTCAACACAGTACTAAAAACTTAATAGAATGCAGTTTTCACTCAGATTAAAGACGTATGCTTTCCTTCTTAAGAATTGTTTTAAAAGACATTCACAGAGTGATTCTACAAAGCCTTTTTACTGATGTTGGCTTTTAAACGTGATTTCACTGAAATTTCTGTCAAACGCAAGATGCGAGATTTGCTGTTAAAAAATTGAGTATACAGAATGCAAACAAACGCTTCCCTACAAGTGAATCACCTAACCCTTCAACACAGTAGTAAAAACTGAATAGAATGCAGTTTTCACTCAGATGAAAGACATATGCTTTCTTCTTAAGAAGTGTTTGAAAGACCTTCACAGAGTGATTCTACAAAGCCTTTTTACTGACGTTGGCTTTTAAACGTGATTTCACTGAAATTTCTGTCAAATGCAAGATGCGAGATGTGCTGTTAAAAAATTGAGTATACAGAATGCGAACAAACGCTTCCCTACAAGTGAATCACCTAACCCTTCAACAAAGTGCTAAAAACTGAATAGAATGCAGTTTTCACTCAGATGAAAGACGTATGCTTTCCTTCTTAAGAAGTGTTTTCAAAGACATTCACAGAGTGATTCTACAAAGCCTTTTTACTGGCGTTGGCTTTTAAACGTGATTTCACTGGAATTTCTTTCAAACGCAAGAAGCGAGATTTGCTATTAAAGAATTGAGTATACAGAATGCAACAAATGCTTCCCTACAAGTGAATCGCCTAACCATTCAACACAGTACTAAAAACTGAATAGAATGCAGTTTTCACTCAGATGAAAGACGTATGCTTTCCTTCTTAAGAAGTGTTTTCAAAGACATTCACAGTGTGATTCTACAAAGCCTTTTTACTGACATTGGCTTTTAAACGTGATTTCACTGGAATTTCTGTGAAATGCAAGATGCGCGATTCACTGTTAAAGAATTGAGTATACAGAATGCAAACAAACGCTTCCCTACCAGGAAATCCCCTAACCTTTCAACACAGTATTAAAAACTGAATAGAATTCAGTTTTCACTCAGATGAAAAACATATGCTTTCCTTCTTAAGAAGTGTTTTCAAAGACATTCACAGAGTGATTCTACAAAGGATTTTTACAGACGTTGGCTTTTAAACGTGATTTCACTGGAATTTCTGTCAAACTCATGACGCGAGATTTGCTGTTAAAGAATTGAGTATATAGAATGCGAACAAACGCTTCCCTACAAGTGAATCGCCTAAACATTCAACACAGTACTAAAAACTGAATAGAATGCAGTTTTCACTCAGATGAAAAACGTATGCTTTCCTTCTTAAGAAGTGTTTTCAAAGACATTCACAGAGTGATTCTACAAAGCCTTTTTACTGACGTTGGCTTTTAAACGTGATTTCACTGGAATTTCTGTCAAACACATGACGCGAGATTTGCTGTTAAAGAGTTGAGTATACAGAATGCGAACAAACGCTTCCCTACAAGTGAATCGCCTAACCATTCATCACAGTACTAAAAACTGAATAGAATGCAGTTTTCACTCAGATGAAAGACGTATGCTTTCCTTCTTAAGAAGTGTTTTCAAAGACATTCACAGAGTGATTCTACAAAGCGTTTTTACTGACGTTGGCTTTTAAACGTGATTTCACTGGAATTTCTATAAAACACAAAATGTGCGATTTGCTGTTAAAGAATTGAGTATACAGAAAGCAAACAAACGCTACCCTACAAGTGAATCGCCTAACCATTCAACACAGTACTAAAAACTTAATAGAATGCAGTTTTCACTCAGATTAAAGACGTATGCTTTCCTTCTTAAGAATTGTTTTAAAAGACATTCACAGAGTGATTCTACAAAGCCTTTTTACTGACGTTGGCTTTTAAACGTGATTTCACTGAAATTTCTGTCAAACGCAAGATGCGAGATTTGCTGTTAAAAAATTGAGTATACAGAATGCAAACAAACGCTTCCCTACAAGTGAATCACCTAACCCTTCAACACAGTAGTAAAAACTGAATGGAATGCAGTTTTCACTCAGATGAAAGACATATGCTTTCCTTCTTAAGAAGTGTTTGAAAGACATTCACAGAGTGATTCTACAAAGCCTTTTTACTGACGTTGGCTTTTAAACGTGATTTCACTGAAATTTCTGTCAAACGCAAGATGCGAGATGTGCTGTTAAAAAATTGAGTATACAGAATGCGAACAAACGCTTCCCTACAAGTGAATCACCTAACCCTTCAACAAAGTACTATAAACTGAATAGAATGCAGTTTTCACTCAGTTGAAAGACGTATGCTTTCCTTCTTAAGAAGTGTTTTCAAAGACATTCACAGAGTGATTCTACAAAGCCTTTTTACTGGCGTTGGCTTTTAAACGTGATTTCACTGGAATTTCTTTCAAAGGCAAGACGCGAGATTTGCTATTAAAGAATTGAGTATACAGAATGCAAACAAATGCTTCCCTACAAGTGAATCGCCTAACCATTCAACACAGTACTAAAAACTGAATAGAATGCAATTTTCACTCAGATGAAAGACGTATGCTTTCCTTCTTAAGAAGTGTTTTCAAAGACATTCACAGAGTGATTCTACAAAGCGTTTTTACTGACGTTGGCTTTTAAACGTGATTTCACTGGAATTTCTATAAAACACAAAATGTGCGATTTGCTGTTAAAGAATTGAGTATACAGAAAGCAAACAAACGCTACCCTACAAGTGAATCGCCTAACCATTCAACACAGTACTAAAAACTTAATAGAATGCAGTTTTCACTCAGATTAAAGACGTATGCTTTCCTTCTTAAGAATTGTTTTAAAAGACATTCACAGAGTGATTCTACAAAGCCTTTTTACTGACGTTGGCTTTTAAACGTGATTTCACTGAAATTTCTGTCAAACGCAAGATGCGAGATTTGCTGTTAAAAAATTGAGTATACAGAATGCAAACAAACGCTTCCCTACAAGTGAATCACCTAACCCTTCAACACAGTAGTAAAAACTGAATAGAATGCAGTTTTCACTCAGATGAAAGACATATGCTTTCTTCTTAAGAAGTGTTTGAAAGACCTTCACAGAGTGATTCTACAAAGCCTTTTTACTGACGTTGGCTTTTAAACGTGATTTCACTGAAATTTCTGTCAAATGCAAGATGCGAGATGTGCTGTTAAAAAATTGAGTATACAGAATGCGAACAAACGCTTCCCTACAAGTGAATCACCTAACCCTTCAACAAAGTGCTAAAAACTGAATAGAATGCAGTTTTCACTCAGATGAAAGACGTATGCTTTCCTTCTTAAGAAGTGTTTTCAAAGACATTCACAGAGTGATTCTACAAAGCCTTTTTACTGGCGTTGGCTTTTAAACGTGATTTCACTGGAATTTCTTTCAAACGCAAGAAGCGAGATTTGCTATTAAAGAATTGAGTATACAGAATGCAACAAATGCTTCCCTACAAGTGAATCGCCTAACCATTCAACACAGTACTAAAAACTGAATAGAATGCAGTTTTCACTCAGATGAAAGACGTATGCTTTCCTTCTTAAGAAGTGTTTTCAAAGACATTCACAGTGTGATTCTACAAAGCCTTTTTACTGACATTGGCTTTTAAACGTGATTTCACTGGAATTTCTGTGAAATGCAAGATGCGCGATTCGCTGTTAAAGAATTGAGTATACAGAATGCAAACAAACGCTTCCCTACCAGGAAATCCCCTAACCTTTCAACACAGTATTAAAAACTGAATAGAATTCAGTTTTCACTCAGATGAAAAACATATGCTTTCCTTCTTAAGAAGTGTTTTCAAAGACATTCACAGAGTGATTCTACAAAGGATTTTTACAGACGTTGGCTTTTAAACGTGATTTCACTGGAATTTCTGTCAAACTCATGACGCGAGATTTGCTGTTAAAGAATTGAGTATACAGAATGCAAACAAACGCTTCCCTACAAATGAATCGCCTAAACATTCAACACAGTACTAAAAACTGAATAGAATGCAGTTTTCACTCAGATGAAAAACGTATGCTTTCCTTCTTAAGAAGTGTTTTCAAAGACATTCACAGAGTGATTCTACAAAGCCTTTTTACTGACGTTGGCTTTTAAACGTGATTTCACTGGAATTTCTGTCAAACACATGACGCGAGATTTGCTGTTAAAGAGTTGAGTATACAGAATGCGAACAAACGCTTCCCTACAAGTGAATCGCCTAACCATTCATCACAGTACTAAAAACTGAATAGAATGCAGTTTTCACTCAGATGAAAGACGTATGCTTTCCTTCTTAAGAAGTGTTTTCAAAGACATTCACAGAGTGATTCTACAAAGCGTTTTTACTGACGTTGGCTTTTAAACGTGATTTCACTGGAATTTCTATAAAACACAAAATGTGCGATTTGCTGTTAAAGAATTGAGTATACAGAAAGCAAACAAACGCTACCCTACAAGTGAATCGCCTAACCATTCAACACAGTACTAAAAACTTAATAGAATGCAGTTTTCACTCAGATTAAAGACGTATGCTTTCCTTCTTAAGAATTGTTTTAAAAGACATTCACAGAGTGATTCTACAAAGCCTTTTTACTGACGTTGGCTTTTAAACGTGATTTCACTGAAATTTCTGTCAAACGCAAGATGCGAGATTTGCTGTTAAAAAATTGAGTATACAGAATGCAAACAAACGCTTCCCTACAAGTGAATCACCTAACCCTTCAACACAGTAGTAAAAACTGAATGGAATGCAGTTTTCACTCAGATGAAAGACATATGCTTTCCTTCTTAAGAAGTGTTTGAAAGACATTCACAGAGTGATTCTACAAAGCCTTTTTACTGACGTTGGCTTTTAAACGTGATTTCACTGAAATTTCTGTCAAACGCAAGATGCGAGATGTGCTGTTAAAAAATTGAGTATACAGAATGCGAACAAACGCTTCCCTACAAGTGAATCACCTAACCCTTCAACAAAGTACTATAAACTGAATAGAATGTAGTTTTCACTCAGTTGAAAGACGTATGCTTTCCTTCTTAAGAAGTGTTTTCAAAGACATTCACAGAGTGATTCTACAAAGCCTTTTTACTGGCGTTGGCTTTTAAACGTGATTTTACTGGAATTTCTTTCAAAGGCAAGACGCGAGATTTGCTATTAAAGAATTGAGTATACAGAATGCAAACAAATGCTTCCCTACAAGTGAATCGCCTAACCATTCAACACAGTACTAAAAACTGAATAGAATGCAATTTTCACTCAGATGAAAGACGTATGCTTTCCTTCTTAAGAAGTGTTTTCAAAGACATTCACAGAGTGATTCTACAAAGCGTTTTTACTGACGTTGGCTTTTAAACGTGATTTCACTGGAATTTCTATAAAACACAAAATGTGCGATTTGCTGTTAAAGAATTGAGTATACAGAAAGCAAACAAACGCTACCCTACAAGTGAATCGCCTAACCATTCAACACAGTACTAAAAACTTAATAGAATGCAGTTTTCACTCAGATTAAAGACGTATGCTTTCCTTCTTAAGAATTGTTTTAAAAGACATTCACAGAGTGATTCTACAAAGCCTTTTTACTGACGTTGGCTTTTAAACGTGATTTCACTGAAATTTCTGTCAAACGCAAGATGCGAGATTTGCTGTTAAAAAATTGAGTATACAGAATGCAAACAAACGCTTCCCTACAAGTGAATCACCTAACCCTTCAACACAGTAGTAAAAACTGAATAGAATGCAGTTTTCACTCAGATGAAAGACATATGCTTTCTTCTTAAGAAGTGTTTGAAAGACCTTCACAGAGTGATTCTACAAAGCCTTTTTACTGACGTTGGCTTTTAAACGTGATTTCACTGAAATTTCTGTCAAATGCAAGATGCGAGATGTGCTGTTAAAAAATTGAGTATACAGAATGCGAACAAACGCTTCCCTACAAGTGAATCACCTAACCCTTCAACAAAGTGCTAAAAACTGAATAGAATGCAGTTTTCACTCAGATGAAAGACGTATGCTTTCCTTCTTAAGAAGTGTTTTCAAAGACATTCACAGAGTGATTCTACAAAGCCTTTTTACTGGCGTTGGCTTTTAAACGTGATTTCACTGGAATTTCTTTCAAACGCAAGAAGCGAGATTTGCTATTAAAGAATTGAGTATACAGAATGCAACAAATGCTTCCCTACAAGTGAATCGCCTAACCATTCAACACAGTACTAAAAACTGAATAGAATGCAGTTTTCACTCAGATGAAAGACGTATGCTTTCCTTCTTAAGAAGTGTTTTCAAAGACATTCACAGTGTGATTCTACAAAGCCTTTTTACTGACATTGGCTTTTAAAAGTGATTTCACTGGAATTTCTGTGAAATGCAAGATGCGCGATTCGCTGTTAAAGAATTGAGTATACAGAATGCAAACAAACGCTTCCCTACCAGGAAATCCCCTAACCTTTCAACACAGTATTAAAAACTGAATAGAATTCAGTTTTCACTCAGATGAAAAACATATGCTTTCCTTCTTAAGAAGTGTTTTCAAAGACATTCACAGAGTGATTCTACAAAGGATTTTTACAGACGTTGGCTTTTAAACGTGATTTCACTGGAATTTCTGTCAAACTCATGACGCGAGATTTGCTGTTAAAGAATTGAGTATACAGAATGCAAACAAACGCTTCCCTACAAGTGAATCGCCTTACCATTCAACACAGTTCAAAAAACTGAGTAGAATGCAGTTTTCACTCAGAAGAAAGACATATTCTTTCTATCTTAAGAAGTGTTTTCAAAGACATTCACAGAGTGATTCTACAAAGCCTTTTTTCTGGCATTGGCTTTTAAACGTTATTTCACTGGAATTTCTGTCAAACACAAGACGCGAGATTTGCTGTTAAAGAATTGAGTATACAGAATGCAAACAAACGCTTCCCTACAAGTGAATCACCTAACCATGCAACACAGTACTAAAAACTGAATAGAATGCAGTTTTCATTCAGATGAAAGACGTATGCTTTCCTTCTTAAGAAGTGTTTTCAAAGATATTCACAGAGTGATTCTACAAAGCCTTTTTACTGACGTTGGCTTTATACGTGATTTCACTGGAATTTCTGTAAAACACAAGATGCGCGATTTGCTGTTAAAGAATTGAGTATACAGAATGCAAACAAACGCTTCCCTACAAGTGAAACGCCTAACCATTCAACACAGTACTAAAAACTGAATAGAATGCAGTTTTCACTCAGATGAAAGACGTATGCTTTTCTTCTTAAGAAGTGTTTTGAAAGACATTCACAGAGTGATTCTACAAAGCCTTTTTACTGGCGTTGGCTTTTAAACGTGATTTCACTTGAAATTCTGTCAAACACAAGACGCGAGATTTGCTGTTAAAGAATTGAGTACACAGAATGCAAACAAACGCTTCCCTACAAGTGAATCACCTAACCCTTCAACAAAGTACTAAAAACTGAATAGAATGCAGTTTTCACTCAGATGAAAGACATATGCTTTCCTTCTTAAGAAGTGTTTTCAAATACATTCACAGAGTGATTCTACAAAGCCTTTTTACTGACGTTGGCTTTTAAACGTGATTTCACTGAAATTTCTGTCAAACGCAAGATGCGAGATTTGCTGTTAAAAAATTGAGTATACAGAATGCATACAAACGCTTCCCTACAAGTGAATCACCTAACCCTTCAACAAAGTACTAAAAACTGAATAGAATGCAGTTTTCACTCAGATGAAAGACGTATGCTTTCCTTCTTAAGAAGTGTTTTCAAAGACATTCACAGAGTGATTCTACAAAGCCTTTTTACTGACATTGGCTTTTAAACGTGATTTCACTGGAATTTCTGTGAAATGCAAGATGCGCGATTTCCTGTTAAAGAATTGAGTATACACAATGCAACCAAACACTTCCCTACAAGGGAATCTCCTAAACATTCAACACAGTACTAAAAACTGAATAGAATGGAGTTTCACTCAGATGAAAGACGTATGCTTTCCTTCTTAAGAAGTGTTTTCAAAGACATTCACAGAGTGATTTTACCAACCTTTTTACTGGCGTTGGCTTTGACAAGTGATTTTACTGGAATTTCTGTAAAATGCAAGACGCGAGATTTGCTGTTAAAGAATTGAGTATACAGAATGCAAACAAACGCTTCCCACAAGTGAATCACCTAACCATGCAACACAGTACTAAAAACTGAATAGAATGCAGTTTTCACTCAGATGAAAGACGTATGCTTTCCTTCTTAAGAAGTGTTTTCAAAGATATTCACAGAGTGATTCTACAAAGCCTTTTTACTGACATTGGCTTTATACGTGATTTCACTGGAATTTCTGTAAAACACAAGATGTGCGATTTGCTGTTAAAGAATTGAGTATACAGAATGCAAACAAACGCTTCCCTACAATTGAATCGCCTAACCATTCAACACAGTACTAAAAACTGAATAGAATGCAGTTTTCACTCAGATGAAAGACGTATGCTTTCCTTCTTAAGAAGTGTTTTGAAAGACATTCACAGAGTGATTCTACAAAGCCTTTTTACTGACGTTTGCTTTTAAACGTGATTTCACTGGAATTTCTGTCAAACACATGACGCGAGATTTGCTGTTAAAGAGTTGAGTATACAGAATGCGAACAAACGCTTCCCTACAAGTGAATCGCCTAACCATTCAACACAGTACTAAAAACTGAATAGAATGGAGTTTCACTCAGATGAAAGACGTATGCTTTCCTTCTTAAGAAGTGTTTTCAAAGACATTCACAGAGTGATTTTACCAACCTTTTTACTGGCGTTGGCTTTTAAAAGTGATTTCACTGGAATTTCTGTCAAAAGCAAGACGCGAGATTTGCTGTTAAAGAATTGAGTATACAGAATGCAAACAAACGCTTCCCTACAAGTGAATCACCTAACCATGCAACACAGTACTAAAAACTGAATAGAATGCAGTTTTCATTCAGATGAAAGACGTATGCTTTCCTTCTTAAGAAGTGTTTTCAAAGATATTCACAGAGTGATTCTACAAAGCCTTTTTACTGACGTTGGCTTTATACGTGATTTCACTGGAATTTCTGTAAAACACAAGATGCGCGATTTGCTGTTAAAGAATTGAGTATACAGAATGCAAACAAACGCTTCCCTACAAGTGAAACGCCTAACCATTCAACACAGTAATAAAAACTGAATAGAATGCAGTTTTCACTCAGATGAAAGACGTATGCTTTCCTTCTTAAGAAGTGTTTTCAAAGACATTCACAGAGTGATTCTACAAAGCCTTTTTACTGGCGTTGGCTTTTAAACGTGATTTCAGTTGAATTTCTGTCAAAAGCAAGACACGAGATTTGCTGTTAAAAAATTGAGTATACAGAATGCAAACAAACGCTTCCCGACAAGTGAATCACCTAACCCTTCAACAAAGTACTAAAAACTGAATAGAATGCAGTTTTCACTCATATGAAAGACGTATGCTTTCCTTCTTAAGAAGTGTTTTCAAAGACATTCACAGAGTGATTCTACAAAGCCTTTTTACTGGTGTTGGTTTTTAAACGTGATTTCACTGGAATTTCTGTCAAACACATGACGCGAGATTTGCTGTTAAAGAGTTGAGTATACAGAATGCGAACAAACGCTTCCCTACAAGTGAATCGCCTAAACATTCAACACAGTACTAAAAACTGAATAGAATGCAGTTTTCACTCAGATGAAAAACGTATGCTTTCCTTCTTAAGAAGTGTTTTCAAAGACATTCACAGAGTGATTCTACAAAGCCTTTTTACTGACGTTGGCTTTTAAACGTGATTTCACTGGAATTTCTGTCAAACACATGACGCGAGATTTGCTGTTAAAGAGTTGAGTATACAGAATGCGAACAAACGCTTCCCTACAAGTGAATCGCCTAACCATTCATCACAGTACTAAAAACTGAATAGAATGCAGTTTTCACTCAGATGAAAGATGTATGCTTTCCTTCTTAAGAAGTGTTTTGAAAGACATTCACAGAGTGATTCTACAAAGCCTTTTTACTGACGTTTGCTTTTAAACGTGATTTCCTTGGAATTTCTGTCAAACACATGACGCGAGATTTGCTGTTAAAGAGTTGAGTATACAGAATGCGAACAAACGCTTCCCTACAAGTGAATCGCCTAACCATTCATCACAGTACTAAAAACTGAATAGAATGCAGTTTTCACTCAGATGAAAGACGTATGCTTTCCTTCTTAAGAAGTGTTTTCAAAGACATTCACAGAGTGATTCTACAAAGCGTTTTTACTGACGTTGGCTTTTAAACGTGATTTCACTGGAATTTCTATAAAACACAAAATGTGCGATTTGCTGTTAAAGAATTGAGTATACAGAAAGCAAACAAACGCTACCCTACAAGTGAATCGCCTAACCATTCAACACAGTACTAAAAACTTAATAGAATGCAGTTTTCACTCAGATTAAAGACGTATGCTTTCCTTCTTAAGAATTGTTTTAAAAGACATTCACAGAGTGATTCTACAAAGCCTTTTTACTGACGTTGGCTTTTAAACGTGATTTCACTGAAATTTCTGTCAAACGCAAGATGCGAGATTTGCTGTTAAAAAATTGAGTATACAGAATGCAAACAAACGCTTCCCTACAAGTGAATCACCTAACCCTTCAACACAGTAGTAAAAACTGAATGGAATGCAGTTTTCACTCAGATGAAAGACATATGCTTTCCTTCTTAAGAAGTGTTTGAAAGACATTCACAGAGTGATTCTACAAAGCCTTTTTACTGACGTTGGCTTTTAAACGTGATTTCACTGAAATTTCTGTCAAACGCAAGATGCGAGATGTGCTGTTAAAAAATTGAGTATACAGAATGCGAACAAACGCTTCCCTACAAGTGAATCACCTAACCCTTCAACAAAGTACTATAAACTGAATAGAATGCAGTTTTCACTCAGTTGAAAGACGTATGCTTTCCTTCTTAAGAAGTGTTTTCAAAGACATTCACAGAGTGATTCTACAAAGCCTTTTTACTGGCGTTGGCTTTTAAACGTGATTTCACTGGAATTTCTTTCAAAGGCAAGACGCGAGATTTGCTATTAAAGAATTGAGTATACAGAATGCAAACAAATGCTTCCCTACAAGTGAATCGCCTAACCATTCAACACAGTACTAAAAACTGAATAGAATGCAATTTTCACTCAGATGAAAGACGTATGCTTTCCTTCTTAAGAAGTGTTTTCAAAGACATTCACAGAGTGATTCTACAAAGCGTTTTTACTGACGTTGGCTTTTAAACGTGATTTCACTGGAATTTCTATAAAACACAAAATGTGCGATTTGCTGTTAAAGAATTGAGTATACAGAAAGCAAACAAACGCTACCCTACAAGTGAATCGCCTAACCATTCAACACAGTACTAAAAACTTAATAGAATGCAGTTTTCACTCAGATTAAAGACGTATGCTTTCCTTCTTAAGAATTGTTTTAAAAGACATTCACAGAGTGATTCTACAAAGCCTTTTTACTGACGTTGGCTTTTAAACGTGATTTCACTGAAATTTCTGTCAAACGCAAGATGCGAGATTTGCTGTTAAAAAATTGAGTATACAGAATGCAAACAAACGCTTCCCTACAAGTGAATCACCTAACCCTTCAACACAGTAGTAAAAACTGAATAGAATGCAGTTTTCACTCAGATGAAAGACATATGCTTTCTTCTTAAGAAGTGTTTGAAAGACCTTCACAGAGTGATTCTACAAAGCCTTTTTACTGACGTTGGCTTTTAAACGTGATTTCACTGAAATTTCTGTCAAATGCAAGATGCGAGATGTGCTGTTAAAAAATTGAGTATACAGAATGCGAACAAACGCTTCCCTACAAGTGAATCACCTAACCCTTCAACAAAGTGCTAAAAACTGAATAGAATGCAGTTTTCACTCAGATGAAAGACGTATGCTTTCCTTCTTAAGAAGTGTTTTCAAAGACATTCACAGAGTGATTCTACAAAGCCTTTTTACTGGCGTTGGCTTTTAAACGTGATTTCACTGGAATTTCTTTCAAACGCAAGAAGCGAGATTTGCTATTAAAGAATTGAGTATACAGAATGCAACAAATGCTTCCCTACAAGTGAATCGCCTAACCATTCAACACAGTACTAAAAACTGAATAGAATGCAGTTTTCACTCAGATGAAAGACGTATGCTTTCCTTCTTAAGAAGTGTTTTCAAAGACATTCACAGTGTGATTCTACAAAGCCTTTTTACTGACATTGGCTTTTAAACGTGATTTCACTGGAATTTCTGTGAAATGCAAGATGCGCGATTCGCTGTTAAAGAATTGAGTATACAGAATGCAAACAAACGCTTCCCTACCAGGAAATCCCCTAACCTTTCAACACAGTATTAAAAACTGAATAGAATTCAGTTTTCACTCAGATGAAAAACATATGCTTTCCTTCTTAAGAAGTGTTTTCAAAGACATTCACAGAGTGATTCTACAAAGGATTTTTACAGACGTTGGCTTTTAAACGTAATTTCACTGGAATTTCTGTCAAACTCATGACGCGAGATTTGCTGTTAAAGAATTGAGTATACAGAATGCAAACAAACGCTTCCCTACAAGTGAATCGCCTAAACATTCAACACAGTACTAAAAACTGAATAGAATGCAGTTTTCACTCAGATGAAAAACGTATGCTTTCCTTCTTAAGAAGTGTTTTCAAAGACATTCACAGAGTGATTCTACAAAGCCTTTTTACTGACGTTGGCTTTTAAACGTGATTTCACTGGAATTTCTGTCAAACACATGACGCGAGATTTGCTGTTAAAGAGTTGAGTATACAGAATGCGAACAAACGCTTCCCTACAAGTGAATCGCCTAACCATTCATCACAGTACTAAAAACTGAATAGAATGCAGTTTTCACTCAGATGAAAGACGTATGCTTTCCTTCTTAAGAAGTGTTTTCAAAGACATTCACAGAGTGATTCTACAAAGCGTTTTTACTGACGTTGGCTTTTAAACGTGATTTCACTGGAATTTCTATAAAACACAAAATGTGCGATTTGCTGTTAAAGAATTGAGTATACAGAAAGCAAACAAACGCTACCCTACAAGTGAATCGCCTAACCATTCAACACAGTACTAAAAACTTAATAGAATGCAGTTTTCACTCAGATTAAAGACGTATGCTTTCCTTCTTAAGAATTGTTTTAAAAGACATTCACAGAGTGATTCTACAAAGCCTTTTTACTGACGTTGGCTTTTAAACGTGATTTCACTGAAATTTCTGTCAAACGCAAGATGCGAGATTTGCTGTTAAAAAATTGAGTATACAGAATGCAAACAAACGCTTCCCTACAAGTGAATCACCTAACCCTTCAACACAGTAGTAAAAACTGAATGGAATGCAGTTTTCACTCAGATGAAAGACATATGCTTTCCTTCTTAAGAAGTGTTTGAAAGACATTCACAGAGTGATTCTACAAAGCCTTTTTACTGACGTTGGCTTTTAAACGTGATTTCATTGAAATTTCTGTCAAACGCAAGATGCGAGATGTGCTGTTAAAAAATTGAGTATACAGAATGCGAACAAACGCTTCCCTACAAGTGAATCACCTAACCCTTCAACAAAGTACTATAAACTGAATAGAATGCAGTTTTCACTCAGTTGAAAGACGTATGCTTTCCTTCTTAAGAAGTGTTTTCAAAGACATTCACAGAGTGATTCTACAAAGCCTTTTTACTGGCGTTGGCTTTTAAACGTGATTTCACTGGAATTTCTTTCAAAGGCAAGACGCGAGATTTGCTATTAAAGAATTGAGTATACAGAATGCAAACAAATGCTTCCCTACAAGTGAATCGCCTAACCATTCAACACAGTACTAAAAACTGAATAGAATGCAATTTTCACTCAGATGAA
Source organism: Phyllotis vaccarum (assembly GCA_033318265.1). Classification (NCBI taxonomy): domain Eukaryota; kingdom Metazoa; phylum Chordata; class Mammalia; order Rodentia; family Cricetidae; genus Phyllotis; species Phyllotis vaccarum. The sequence continues at coordinate 167,801,432 of JARWLC010000009.1, forward strand.
AGACGTATGCTTTCCTTCTTAAGAAGTGTTTTCAAAGACATTCACAGAGTGATTCTACAAAGCGTTTTTACTGACGTTGGCTTTTAAACGTGATTTCACTGGAATTTCTATAAAACACAAAATGTGCGATTTGCTGTTAAAGAATTGAGTATACAGAAAGCAAACAAACGCTACCCTACAAGTGAATCGCCTAACCATTCAACACAGTACTAAAAACTTAATAGAATGCAGTTTTCACTCAGATTAAAGACGTATGCTTTCCTTCTTAAGAATTGTTTTAAAAGACATTCACAGAGTGATTCTACAAAGCCTTTTTACTGACGTTGGCTTTTAAACGTGATTTCACTGAAATTTCTGTCAAACGCAAGATGCGAGATTTGCTGTTAAAAAATTGAGTATACAGAATGCAAACAAACGCTTCCCTACAAGTGAATCACCTAACCCTTCAACACAGTAGTAAAAACTGAATAGAATGCAGTTTTCACTCAGATGAAAGACATATGCTTTCTTCTTAAGAAGTGTTTGAAAGACCTTCACAGAGTGATTCTACAAAGCCTTTTTACTGACGTTGGCTTTTAAACGTGATTTCACTGAAATTTCTGTCAAATGCAAGATGCGAGATGTGCTGTTAAAAAATTGAGTATACAGAATGCGAACAAACGCTTCCCTACAAGTGAATCACCTAACCCTTCAACAAAGTGCTAAAAACTGAATAGAATGCAGTTTTCACTCAGATGAAAGACGTATGCTTTCCTTCTTAAGAAGTGTTTTCAAAGACATTCACAGAGTGATTCTACAAAGCCTTTTTACTGGCGTTGGCTTTTAAACGTGATTTCACTGGAATTTCTTTCAAACGCAAGAAGCGAGATTTGCTATTAAAGAATTGAGTATACAGAATGCAACAAATGCTTCCCTACAAGTGAATCGCCTAACCATTCAACACAGTACTAAAAACTGAATAGAATGCAGTTTTCACTCAGATGAAAGACGTATGCTTTCCTTCTTAAGAAGTGTTTTCAAAGACATTCACAGTGTGATTCTACAAAGCCTTTTTACTGACATTGGCTTTTAAACGTGATTTCACTGGAATTTCTGTGAAATGCAAGATGCGCGATTCGCTGTTAAAGAATTGAGTATACAGAATGCAAACAAACGCTTCCCTACCAGGAAATCCCCTAACCTTTCAACACAGTATTAAAAACTGAATAGAATTCAGTTTTCACTCAGATGAAAAACATATGCTTTCCTTCTTAAGAAGTGTTTTCAAAGACATTCACAGAGTGATTCTACAAAGGATTTTTACAGACGTTGGCTTTTAAACGTGATTTCACTGGAATTTCTGTCAAACTCATGACGCGAGATTTGCTGTTAAAGAATTGAGTATACAGAATGCAAACAAACGCTTCCCTACAAGTGAATCGCCTTACCATTCAACACAGTTCAAAAAACTGAGTAGAATGCAGTTTTCACTCAGAAGAAAGACATATTCTTTCTATCTTAAGAAGTGTTTTCAAAGACATTCACAGAGTGATTCTACAAAGCCTTTTTTCTGGCATTGGCTTTTAAACGTTATTTCACTGGAATTTCTGTCAAACACAAGACGCGAGATTTGCTGTTAAAGAATTGAGTATACAGAATGCAAACAAACGCTTCCCTACAAGTGAATCACCTAACCATGCAACACAGTACTAAAAACTGAATAGAATGCAGTTTTCATTCAGATGAAAGACGTATGCTTTCCTTCTTAAGAAGTGTTTTCAAAGATATTCACAGAGTGATTCTACAAAGCCTTTTTACTGACGTTGGCTTTATACGTGATTTCACTGGAATTTCTGTAAAACACAAGATGCGCGATTTGCTGTTAAAGAATTGAGTATACAGAATGCAAACAAACGCTTCCCTACAAGTGAAACGCCTAACCATTCAACACAGTACTAAAAACTGAATAGAATGCAGTTTTCACTCAGATGAAAGACGTATGCTTTTCTTCTTAAGAAGTGTTTTGAAAGACATTCACAGAGTGATTCTACAAAGCCTTTTTACTGGCGTTGGCTTTTAAACGTGATTTCACTTGAAATTCTGTCAAACACAAGACGCGAGATTTGCTGTTAAAGAATTGAGTACACAGAATGCAAACAAACGCTTCCCTACAAGTGAATCACCTAACCCTTCAACAAAGTACTAAAAACTGAATAGAATGCAGTTTTCACTCAGATGAAAGACATATGCTTTCCTTCTTAAGAAGTGTTTTCAAATACATTCACAGAGTGATTCTACAAAGCCTTTTTACTGACGTTGGCTTTTAAACGTGATTTCACTGAAATTTCTGTCAAACGCAAGATGCGAGATTTGCTGTTAAAAAATTGAGTATACAGAATGCATACAAACGCTTCCCTACAAGTGAATCACCTAACCCTTCAACAAAGTACTAAAAACTGAATAGAATGCAGTTTTCACTCAGATGAAAGACGTATGCTTTCCTTCTTAAGAAGTGTTTTCAAAGACATTCACAGAGTGATTCTACAAAGCCTTTTTACTGACATTGGCTTTTAAACGTGATTTCACTGGAATTTCTGTGAAATGCAAGATGCGCGATTTCCTGTTAAAGAATTGAGTATACACAATGCAACCAAACACTTCCCTACAAGGGAATCTCCTAAACATTCAACACAGTACTAAAAACTGAATAGAATGGAGTTTCACTCAGATGAAAGACGTATGCTTTCCTTCTTAAGAAGTGTTTTCAAAGACATTCACAGAGTGATTTTACCAACCTTTTTACTGGCGTTGGCTTTGACAAGTGATTTTACTGGAATTTCTGTAAAATGCAAGACGCGAGATTTGCTGTTAAAGAATTGAGTATACAGAATGCAAACAAACGCTTCCCACAAGTGAATCACCTAACCATGCAACACAGTACTAAAAACTGAATAGAATGCAGTTTTCATTCAGATGAAAGACGTATGCTTTCCTTCTTAAGAAGTGTTTTCAAAGATATTCACAGAGTGATTCTACAAAGCCTTTTTACTGACATTGGCTTTATACGTGATTTCACTGGAATTTCTGTAAAACACAAGATGTGCGATTTGCTGTTAAAGAATTGAGTATACAGAATGCAAACAAACGCTTCCCTACAAGTGAATCGCCTAACCATTCAACACAGTACTAAAAACTGAATAGAATGCAGTTTTCACTCAGATGAAAGACGTATGCTTTCCTTCTTAAGAAGTGTTTTGAAAGACATTCACAGAGTGATTCTACAAAGCCTTTTTACTGACGTTTGCTTTTAAACGTGATTTCACTGGAATTTCTGTCAAACACATGACGCGAGATTTGCTGTTAAAGAGTTGAGTATACAGAATGCGAACAAACGCTTCCCTACAAGTGAATCGCCTAACCATTCAACACAGTACTAAAAACTGAATAGAATGGAGTTTCACTCAGATGAAAGACGTATGCTTTCCTTCTTAAGAAGTGTTTTCAAAGACATTCACAGAGTGATTTTACCAACCTTTTTACTGGCGTTGGCTTTTAAAAGTGATTTCACTGGAATTTCTGTCAAAAGCAAGACGCGAGATTTGCTGTTAAAGAATTGAGTATACAGAATGCAAACAAACGCTTCCCTACAAGTGAATCACCTAACCATGCAACACAGTACTAAAAACTGAATAGAATGCAGTTTTCATTCAGATGAAAGACGTATGCTTTCCTTCTTAAGAAGTGTTTTCAAAGATATTCACAGAGTGATTCTACAAAGCCTTTTTACTGACGTTGGCTTTATACGTGATTTCACTGGAATTTCTGTAAAACACAAGATGCGCGATTTGCTGTTAAAGAATTGAGTATACAGAATGCAAACAAACGCTTCCCTACAAGTGAAACGCCTAACCATTCAACACAGTACTAAAAACTGAATAGAATGCAGTTTTCACTCAGATGAAAGACGTATGCTTTTCTTCTTAAGAAGTGTTTTGAAAGACATTCACAGAGTGATTCTACAAAGCCTTTTTACTGGCGTTGGCTTTTAAACGTGATTTCACTTGAAATTCTGTCAAACACAAGACGCGAGATTTGCTGTTAAAGAATTGAGTACACAGAATGCAAACAAACGCTTCCCTACAAGTGAATCACCTAACCCTTCAACAAAGTACTAAAAACTGAATAGAATGCAGTTTTCACTCAGATGAAAGACATATGCTTTCCTTCTTAAGAAGTGTTTTCAAATACATTCACAGAGTGATTCTACAAAGCCTTTTTACTGACGTTGGCTTTTAAACGTGATTTCACTGAAATTTCTGTCAAACGCAAGATGCGAGATTTGCTGTTAAAAAATTGAGTATACAGAATGCATACAAACGCTTCCCTACAAGTGAATCACCTAACCCTTCAACAAAGTACTAAAAACTGAATAGAATGCAGTTTTCACTCAGATGAAAGACGTATGCTTTCCTTCTTAAGAAGTGTTTTCAAAGACATTCACAGAGTGATTCTACAAAGCCTTTTTACTGACATTGGCTTTTAAACGTGATTTCACTGGAATTTCTGTGAAATGCAAGATGCGCGATTTCCTGTTAAAGAATTGAGTATACACAATGCAACCAAACACTTCCCTACAAGGGAATCTCCTAAACATTCAACACAGTACTAAAAACTGAATAGAATGTAGTTTCACTCAGATGAAAGACGTATGCTTTCCTTCTTAAGAAGTGTTTTCAAAGACATTCACAGAGTGATTTTACCAACCTTTTTACTGGCGTTGGCTTTGACAAGTGATTTTACTGGAATTTCTGTAAAATGCAAGACGCGAGATTTGCTGTTAAAGAATTGAGTATACAGAATGCAAACAAACGCTTCCCACAAGTGAATCACCTAACCATGCAACACAGTACTAAAAACTGAATAGAATGCAGTTTTCATTCAGATGAAAGACGTATGCTTTCCTTCTTAAGAAGTGTTTTCAAAGATATTCACAGAGTGATTCTACAAAGCCTTTTTACTGACATTGGCTTTATACGTGATTTCACTGGAATTTCTGTAAAACACAAGATGTGCGATTTGCTGTTAAAGAATTGAGTATACAGAATGCAAACAAACGCTTCCCTACAAGTGAATCGCCTAACCATTCATCACAGTACTAAAAACTGAATGGAATGCAGTTTCCACTCAGATGAAAGATGTATGCTTTCCTTCTTAAGAAGTGTTTTCAAAGACATTCACAGAGTGATTCTACAAAGCCTTTTTACTGGCGTTGGCTTTTAAACGTGATTTCACTGGAATTTCTGTCAAACGCAAGACGCGAGATTTGCTGTTACAGAATTGAGTATACAGAATGCAAACAAACGCTTCCCTACAAGTGAATCACCTAACCATGCAACACAGTACTAAAAACTGAATAGAATGCAGTTTTCATTCAGATGAAAGACGTATGCTTTCCTTCTTAAGAAGTTTTTTCAAACATATTCACAGAGTGATTCTACAAAGCCTTTTTACTGACGTTGGCTTTATACGTGATTTCACTGGAATTTCTGTAAAACACAAGATGCGCGATTTGCTGTTAAAGAATTGAGTATACAGAATGCAAACAAACGCTTCCCTACAAGTGAAACGCCTAACCATTCAACACAGTACTAAAAACTGAATAGAATGCAGTTTTCACTCAGATGAAAGACGTATGCTTTCCTTCTTAAGAAGTGTTTTGAAAGACATTCACAGAGTGATTCTACAAAGCCTTTTTACTGACGTTTGCTTTTAAACGTGATTTCACTGGAATTTCTGTCAAACACATGACGCGAGATTTGCTGTTAAAGAGTTGAGTATACAGAATGCGAACAAACGCTTCCCTACAAGTGAATCGCCTAACCATTCATCACAGTACTAAAAACTGAATAGAATGCAGTTTTCACTCAGATGAAAGATGTATGCTTTCCTTCTTAAGAAGTGTTTTGAAAGACATTTACAGAGTGATTCTACAAAGCCTTTTTACTGACGTTTGCTTTTAAACGTGATTTCACTGGAATTTCTGTCAAACACATGACACGAGATTTGCTGTTAAAGAGTTGAGTATACAGAATGCGAACAAACGCTTCCCTACAAGTGAATCGCCTAACCATTCATCACAGTACTAAAAATTGAATGGAATGCAGTTTCCACTCAGATGAAAGATGTATGCTTTCCTTCTTAAGAAGTGTTTTCAAAGACATTCACAGAGTGATTCTACAAAGCCTTTTTACTGGCGTTGGCTTTTAAACGTGATTTCACTGGAATTTCTGTCAAACACATGACGCGAGATTTGCTGTTAAAGAGTTGAGTATACAGAATGCGAACAAACGCTTCCCTACAAGTGAATCGCCTAACCATTCATCACAGTACTAAAAACTGAATAGAATGCAGTTTTCACTCAGATGAAAGATGTATGCTTTCCTTCTTAAGAAGTGTTTTGAAAGACATTCACAGAGTGATTCTACAAAGCCTTTTTACTGACGTTTGCTTTTAAACGTGATTTCACTGGAATTTCTGTCAAACACATGACACGAGATTTGCTGTTAAAGAGTTGAGTATACAGAATGCGAACAAACGCTTCCCTACAAGTGAATCGCCTAACCATTCATCACAGTACTAAAAACTGAATGGAATGCAGTTTCCACTCAGATGAAAGATGTATGCTTTCCTTCTTAAGAAGTGTTTTCAAAGACATTCACAGAGTGATTCTACAAAGCCTTTTTACTGGCGTTGGCTTTTAAACGTGATTTCACTGGAATTTCTGTGAAATGCAAGATGCGCGATTTGCTGTTAAAGAATTGAGTATACAGAATGCAACCAAAGGCTTCCCTACAAGTGAATCCCCTAACCATTCAACACAGTACTAAAAAATTAATAGAATGCAGTTTTCACTCAGATGAAAGACGTATGCTTTCCTTCTTAAGAAGTGTTTTCAAAGACATTCACAGAGTGATTCTACAAAGCCTTTTTACTGGTGTTGGCTTTTAAACGTGATTTCACTGGAATTTCTGTGAAATGCAAGATGCGCGATTTGCTGTTAAAGAATTGAGTATACAGAATGCGAACAAACGCTTCCCTACAAGTGAATCACCTAACCATTCAACAAAGTACTAAAAACTGAATAGAATGCAGTTTTCACTCAGATGAAAGACATATGCTTTCCTTCTTAAGAAGTGTTTTCAAAGACATTCACAGAGTGATTCTACAAAGCCTTTTTACTGACGTTGGCTTTTTAACGTGATTTCACTGAAATTTCTGTCAAATGCAAGATGCGAGATTTGCTGTTAAAAAATTGAGTATACAGAATGCATACAAACGCTTCCCTACAAGTGAATCACCTAACCCTTCAACAAAGTACTAAAAACTGAATAGAATGCAGTTTTCACTCAGATGAAAGACGTATGCTTTCCTTCTTAAGAAGTGTTTTCAAAGACATTCACAGAGTGATTCTACAAAGCCTTTTTACTGACATTGGCTTTTAAACGTGATTTCACTGGAATTTCTGTGAAATGCAAGATGCGCGATTTCCTGTTACAGAATTGAGTATACACAATGCAAACAAACGCTTCCCTACAAGGGAATCTCCTAAACATTCAACACAGTACTAAAAACTGAATAGAATGCAGTTTCACTCAGATGAAAGACGTATGCTTTCCTTCTTAAGAAGTGTTTTCAAAGACATTCACAGAGTGATTTTACCAACCTTTTTACTGGCGTTGGCTTTTAAAAGTGATTTCACTGGAATTTCTGTCAAACGCAAGACACGAGATTTGCTGTTAAAGAATTGAGTATACAGAATGCAAACAAACGCTTCCCTACAAGTGAATCACCTAACCATGCAACACAGTACTAAAAACTGAATAGAATGCAGTTTTCATTCAGATGAAAGACGTATGCTTTCCTTCTTAAGAAGTTTTTTCAAAGATATTCACAGAGTGATTCTACAAAGCCTTTTTACTGACGTTGGCTTTATACGTGATTTCACTGGAATTTCTGTAAAACACAAGATGCGCGATTTGCTGTTAAAGAATTGAGTATACAGAATGCAAACAAAGGCTTCCCTACAAGTGAAACGCCTAACCATTCAACACAGTACTAAAAACTGAATAAAATGCAGTTTTCACTCAGATGAAAGACGTATGCTTTCCTTCTTAAGAAGTGTTTTCAAAGGCATTCACAGAGTGATTCTACAAAGCCTTTTTACTGATGTTGGCTTTTAAACGTGATTTCACTGAAATTTCTGTCAAACGCAAGATGCGAGATTTGCTGTTAAAAAATTGAGTATACAGAATGCAAACAAACGCTTCCCTACAAGTGAATCACCTAACCCTTCAACACAGTAGTAAAAACTGAATAGAATGCAGTTTTCCCTCAGATGAAAGACGTATGCTTTCCTTCTTAAGAAGTGTTTTCAAAGACATTCACAGAGTGATTTTACAAAGCCTTTTTACTGACGTTGGCTTTATACGTGATTTCACTGGAATTTCTGTAAAACACAAGATGCGCGATTTGCTGTTAAAGAATTGAGTATACAGAATGCAAACAAAGGCTTCCCTACAAGTGAAACGCCTAACCATTCAACACAGTACTAAAAACTGAATAAAATGCAGTTTTCACTCAGATGAAAGACGTATGCTTTCCTTCTTAAGAAGTGTTTTCAAAGGCATTCACAGAGTGATTCTACAAAGCCTTTTTACTGATGTTGGCTTTTAAACGTGATTTCACTGAAATTTCTGTCAAACGCAAGATGCGAGATTTGCTGTTAAAAAATTGAGTATACAGAATGCAAACAAACGCTTCCCTACAAGTGAATCACCTAACCCTTCAACACAGTAGTAAAAACTGAATAGAATGCAGTTTTCCCTCAGATGAAAGACGTATGCTTTCCTTCTTAAGAAGTGTTTTCAAAGACATTCACAGAGTGATTTTACAAAGCCTTTTTACTGACGTTGGCTTTATACGTGATTTCACTGGAATTTCTGTAAAACACAAGATGCGCGATTTGCTGTTAAAGAATTGAGTATACAGAATGCAAACAAATGCTTCCCTACAAGTGAAACGCCTAACCATTCAACACAGTACTAAAAACTGAATAGAATGCAGTTTTCACTCAGATGAAAGACATATGCTTTCCTTCTTAAGAAGTGTTTTGAAAGACATTCACAGAGTGATTCTACAAAGCCTTTTTACTGGCGTTGGCTTTTAAACGTGATTTCACTTGAAATTCTGTCAAACACAAGATGCGAGATTTGCTGTTAAAGAATTGAGTACACAGAATGCAGACAAACGCTTCCCTACAAGTGAATCACCTAACCGTTCAACAAAGTACTAAAAACTGAATAGAATGCAGTTTTCACTCAGATGAAAGACATATGCTTTCCTTCTTAAGAAGTGTTTTCAAATACATTCACAGAGTGATTCTACAAAGCCTTTTTACTGACGTTGGCTTTTAAACGTGATTTCACTGAAATTTCTGTCAAACGCAAGATGCGAGATTTGCTGTTATAAAATTGAGTATACAGAATGCATACAAACGCTTCCCTACAAGTGAATCACCTAACCCTTCAACAAAGTACTAAAAACTGAATAGAATGCAGTTTTCACTCAGATGAAAGACGTATGCTTTCCTTCTTAAGAAGTGTTTTCAAAGACATTCACAGAGTGATTCTACAAAGCCTTTTTACTGACATTGGCTTTTAAACGTGATTTCACTGGAATTTCTGTGAAATGCAAGATGCGCGATTTCCTGTTAAAGAATTGAGTATACACAATGCAACCAAACACTTCCCTACAAGGGAATCTCCTAAACATTCAACACAGTACTAAAAACTGAATAGAATGGAGTTTCACTCAGATGAAAGACGTATGCTTTCCTTCTTAAGAAGTGTTTTCAAAGACATTCACAGAGTGATTTTACCAACCTTTTTACTGGCGTTGGCTTTTACAAGTGATTTTACTGGAATTTCTGTCAAATGCAAGACGCGAGATTTGCTGTTAAAGAATTGAGTATACAGAATGCAAACAAACGCTTCCCTACAAGTGAATCACCTAACCATGCAACACAGTACTAAAAACTGAATAGAATGCAGTTTTCATTCAGATGAAAGACGTATGCTTTCCTTCTTAAGAAGTGTTTTCAAAGATATTCACAGAGTGATTCTACAAAGCCTTTTTACTGACATTGGCTTTATACGTAATTTCACTGGAATTTCTGTAAAACACAAGATGTGCGATTTGCTGTTAAAGAATTGAGTATACAGAATGCAAACAAACGCTACCCTACAAGTGAATCGCCTAACCATTGAACACAGTACTAAAAACCTAATAGAATGCAGTTTTCACTCAGATTAAAGACGTATGCTTTCATTCTTAAGAAGTGTTTTGAAAGACATTCACAGATCGATTCTCCAAAGCCTTTTTACTGACGTTGGCTTTTAAACGTGATTTCACTGAAGTTTCTGTCAATAGCAAGATGCGAGATTTGCTGTTAAAAAATTGAGTATACAGAATGCAAACAAACGCTTCCCTACAAGTGAATCACCTAACCCTTCAACACAGTAGTAAAAACTGAATAGAATGCAGTTTTCCCTCAGATGAAAGACGTATGCTTTCCTTCTTAAGAAGTGTTTTAAAGACATTCACAGAGTGATTTTACAAAGCCTTTTTACTGACGTTGGCTTTCTACGTGATTTCACTGGAATTTCTGTAAAACACAAGATGCGCGATTTGCTGTTAAAGAATTGAGTATACAGAATGCAAACAAACGCTTCCCTACAAGTGAAACGCCTAACCATTCAACACAGTACTAAAAACTGAATAGAATGCAGTTTTCACTCAGATGAAAGACGTATGCTTTTCTTCTTAAGAAGTGTTTTGAAAGACATTCACAGAGTGATTCTACAAAGCCTTTTTACTGGCGTTGGCTTTTAAACGTGATTTCACTTGAAATTCTGTCAAACACAAGACGCGAGATTTGCTGTTAAAAAATTGAGTATACAGAATGCATACAAACGCTTCCCTACAAGTGAATCACCTAACCCTTCAACAAAGTACTAAAAACTGAATAGAATGCAGTTTTCACTCAGATGAAAGACGTATGCTTTCCTTCTTAAGAAGTGTTTTCAAAGACATTCACAGAGTGATTCTACAAAGCCTTTTTACTGACATTGGCTTTTAAACGTGATTTCACTGGAATTTCTGTGAAATGCAAGATGCGCGATTTCCTGTTAAAGAATTGAGTATACACAATGCAACCAAACACTTCCCTACAAGGGAATCTCCTAAACATTCAACACAGTACTAAAAACTGAATAGAATGGAGTTTCACTCAGATGAAAGACGTATGCTTTCCTTCTTAAGAAGTGTTTTCAAAGACATTCACAGAGTGATTTTACCAACCTTTTTACTGGCGTTGGCTTTTAAAAGTGATTTCACTGGAATTTCTGTCAAAAGCAAGACGCGAGATTTGCTGTTAAAGAATTGAGTATACAGAATGCAAACAAACGCTTCCCTACAAGTGAATCACCTAACCATGCAACACAGTACTAAAAACTGAATAGAATGCAGTTTTCATTCAGATGAAAGACGTATGCTTTCCTTCTTAAGAAGTGTTTTCAAAGATATTCACAGAGTGATTCTACAAAGCCTTTTTACTGACGTTGGCTTTATACGTGATTTCACTGGAATTTCTGTAAAACACAAGATGCGCGATTTGCTGTTAAAGAATTGAGTATACAGAATGCAAACAAACGCTTCCCTACAAGTGAAACGCCTAACCATTCAACACAGTACTAAAAACTGAATAGAATGCAGTTTTCACTCAGATGAAAGACGTATGCTTTTCTTCTTAAGAAGTGTTTTGAAAGACATTCACAGAGTGATTCTACAAAGCCTTTTTACTGGCGTTGGCTTTTAAACGTGATTTCACTTGAAATTCTGTCAAACACAAGACGCGAGATTTGCTGTTAAAGAATTGAGTACACAGAATGCAAACAAACGCTTCCCTACAAGTGAATCACCTAACCCTTCAACAAAGTACTAAAAACTGAATAGAATGCAGTTTTCACTCAGATGAAAGACATATGCTTTCCTTCTTAAGAAGTGTTTTCAAATACATTCACAGAGTGATTCTACAAAGCCTTTTTACTGACGTTGGCTTTTAAACGTGATTTCACTGAAATTTCTTTCAAACGCAAGATGCGAGATTTGCTGTTAAAAAATTGAGTATACAGAATGCATACAAACGCTTCCCTACAACTGAATCACCTAACCCTTCAACAAAGTACTAAAAACTGAATAGAATGCAGTTTTCACTCAGATGAAAGACGTATGCTTTCCTTCTTAAGAAGTGTTTTCAAAGACATTCACAGAGTGATTCTACAAAGCCTTTTTACTGACATTGGCTTTATACGTGATTTCACTGGAATTTCTGTAAAACACAAGATGTGCGATTTGCTGTTAAAGAATTGAGTATACAGAATGCAAACAAACGCTTCCCTACAAGTGAATCGCCTAACCATTCAACACAGTACTAAAAACTGAATAGAATGCAGTTTTCACTCAGATGAAAGACGTATGCTTTCCTTCTTAAGAAGTGTTTTGAAAGACATTCACAGAGTGATTCTACAAAGCCTTTTTACTGACGTTTGCTTTTAAACGTGATTTCACTGGAATTTCTGTCAAACACATGACGCGAGATTTGCTGTTAAAGAGTTGAGTATACAGAATGCGAACAAACGCTTCCCTACAAGTGAATCGCCTAACCATTCATCACAGTACTAAAAACTGAATAGAATGCAGTTTTCACTCAGATGAAAGATGTATGCTTTCCTTCTTAAGAAGTGTTTTGAAAGACATTCACAGAGTGATTCTACAAAGCCTTTTTACTGACGTTTGCTTTTAAACGTGATTTCACTGGAATTTCTGTCAAACACATGACGCGAGATTTGCTGTTAAAGAGTTGAGTATACAGAATGCGAACAAACGCTTCCCTACAAGTGAATCGCCTAACCATTCATCACAGTACTAAAAACTGAATGGAATGCAGTTTCCACTCAGATGAAAGATGTATGCTTTCCTTCTTAAGAAGTGTTTTCAAAGACATTCACAGAGTGATTCTACAAAGCCTTTTTACTGGCGTTGGCTTTTAAACGTGATTTCACTGGAATTTCTGTGAAATGCAAGATGCGCGATTTGCTGTTAAAGAATTGAGTATACAGAATGCAACCAAAGGCTTCCCTACAAGTGAATCCCCTAACCATTCAACACAGTACTAAAAAATTAATAGAATGCAGTTTTCACTCAGATGAAAGACGTATGCTTTCCTTCTTAAGAAGTGTTTTCAAAGACATTCACAGAGTGATTCTACAAAGCCTTTTTACTGGTGTTGGCTTTTAAACGTGATTTCACTGGAATTTCTGTGAAATGCAAGATGCGCGATTTGCTGTTAAAGAATTGAGTATACAGAATGCGAACAAACGCTTCCCTACAAGTGAATCACCTAACCCTTCAACAAAGTACTAAAAACTGAATAGAATGCAGTTTTCACTCAGATGAAAGACATATGCTTTCCTTCTTAAGAAGTGTTTTCAAAGACATTCACAGAGTGATTCTACAAAGCCTTTTTACTGACGTTGGCTTTTTAACGTGATTTCACTGAAATTTCTGTCAAATGCAAGATGCGAGATTTGCTGTTAAAAAATTGAGTATACAGAATGCATACAAACGCTTCCCTACAAGTGAATCACCTAACCCTTCAACAAAGTACTAAAAACTGAATAGAATGCAGTTTTCACTCAGATGAAAGACGTATGCTTTCCTTCTTAAGAAGTGTTTTCAAAGACATTCACAGAGTGATTCTACAAAGCCTTTTTACTGACATTGGCTTTTAAACGTGATTTCACTGGAATTTCTGTGAAATGCAAGATTCGCGATTTCCTGTTACAGAATTGAGTATACACAATGCAACCAAACGCTTCCCTACAAGGGAATCTCCTAAACATTCAACACAGTACTAAAAACTGAATAGAATGCAGTTTCACTCAGATGAAAGACGTATGCTTTCCTTCTTAAGAAGTGTTTTCAAAGACATTCACAGAGTGATTTTACCAACCTTTTTACTGGCGTTGGCTTTTAAAAGTGATTTCACTGGAATTTCTGTCAAACGCAAGACGCGAGATTTGCTGTTAAAGAATTGAGTATACAGAATGCAAACAAACGCTTCCCTACAAGTGAATCACCTAACCATGCAACACAGTACTAAAAACTGAATAGAATGCAGTTTTCATTCAGATGAAAGACGTATGCTTTCCTTCTTAAGAAGTGTTTTCAAAGATATTCACAGAGTGATTCTACAAAGCCTTTTTACTGACGTTGGCTTTATACATGATTTCACTGGAATTTCTGTAAAACACAAGATGCGCGATTTGCTGTTAAAGAATTGAGTATACAGAATGCAAACAAACGCTTCCCTACAAGTGAAACGCCTAACCATTCAACACAGTACTAAAAACTGAATAGAATGCAGTTTTCACTCAGATGAAAGACGTATGCTTTCCTTCTTAAGAAGTGTTTTCAAAGGCATTCACAGAGTGATTCTACAAAGCCTTTTTACTGACATTGGCTTTTAAACGTGATTTCACTGGAATTTCTGTCAAACACATGACGCGAGATTTGCTGTTAAAGAGTTGAGTATACAGAATGCGAACAAACGCTTCCCTACAAGTGAATCGCCTAACCATTCATCACAGTACTAAAAACTGAATAGAATGCAGTTTTCACTCAGATGAAAGACATATGCTTTCCTTCTTAAGAAGTGTTTTCAAAGACATTCACAGAGTGATTCTACAAAGCCTTTTTACTTACGTTGGCTTTTTAACGTGATTTCACTGAAATTTCTGTCAAACGCAAGATGCGAGATTTGCTGTTAAAAAATTGAGTATACAGAATGCATACAAACGCTTCCCTACAAGTGAATCACCTAACCCTTCAACAAAGTACTAAAAACTGAATAGAATGCAGTTTTCACTCAGATGAAAAACGTATGCTTTCCTTCTTAAGAAGTGTTTTCAAAGACATTCACAGAGTGATTCTACAAAGCCTTTTTACTGACATTGGCTTTTAAACGTGATTTCACTGGAATTTCTGTGAAATGCAAGATGCGCGATTTCCTGTTAAAGAATTGAGTATACACAATGCAACCAAACGCCTCCCTACAAGGGAATCTCCTAAACATTCAACACAGTACTAAAAACTGAATAGAATGCAGTTTCACTCAGATGAAAGACGTATGCTTTCCTTCTTAAGAAGTGTTTTCAAAGACATTCACAGAGTGATTTTACCAACCTTTTTACTGGCGTTGGCTTTTAAAAGTGATTTCACTGGAATTTCTGTCAAACGCAAGACGCGAGATTTGCTGTTAAAAAATTGAGTATACAGAATGCAAACAAACGCTTCCCTACAAGTGAATCACCTAACCATGCAACACAGTACTAAAAACTGAATAGAATGCAGTTTTCATTCAGATGAAAGACGTATGCTTTCCTTCTTAAGAAGTGTTTTCAAAGATATTCACAGAGTGATTCTACAAAGCCTTTTTACTGACGTTGGCTTTATACGTGATTACACTGGAATTTCTGTAAAACACAAGACGCGAGATTTGCTGTTAAAGAATTGAGTACACAGAATGCAAACAAACGCTTCCCTACAAGTGAATCACCTAACCCTTCAACAAAGTACTAAAAACTGAATAGAATGCAGTTTTCACTCAGATGAAAGACATATGCTTTCCTTCTTAAGAAGTGTTTTCAAATACATTCACAGAGTGATTCTACAAAGCCTTTTTACTGACGTTGGCTTTTAAACGTGATTTCACTGAAATTTCTTTCAAACGCAAGATGCGAGATTTGCTGTTAAAAAATTGAGTATACAGAATGCATACAAACGCTTCCCTACAAGTGAATCACCTAACCCTTCAACAAAGTACTAAAAACTGAATAGAATGCAGTTTTCACTCAGATGAAAGACGTATGCTTTCCTTCTTAAGAAGTGTTTTCAAAGACATTCACAGAGTGATTCTACAAAGCCTTTTTACTGACATTGGCTTTATACGTGATTTCACTGGAATTTCTGTAAAATACAAGATGTGCGATTTGCTGTTAAAGAATTGAGTATACAGAATGCAAACAAACGCTTCCCTACAAGTGAATCGCCTAACCATTCAACACAGTACTAAAAACTGAATAGAATGCAGTTTTCACTCAGATGAAAGACGTATGCTTTCCTTCTTAAGAAGTGTTTTGAAAGACATTCACAGAGTGATTCTACAAAGCCTTTTTACTGACGTTTGCTTTTAAACGTGATTTCACTGGAATTTCTGTCAAACACATGACGCGAGATTTGCTGTTAAAGTGTTGAGTATACAGAATGCGAACAAACGCTTCCCTACAAGTGAATCGCCTAACCATTCATCACAGTACTAAAAACTGAATAGAATGCAGTTTTCACTCAGATGAAAGATGTATGCTTTCCTTCTTAAGAAGTGTTTTGAAAGACATTCACAGAGTGATTCTACAAAGCCTTTTTACTGACGTTTGCTTTTAAACGTGATTTCACTGGAATTTCTGTCAAACACATGACGCGAGATTTGCTGTTAAAGAGTTGAGTATACAGAATGCGAACAAACGCTTCCCTACAAGTGAATCGCCTAACCATTCATCACAGTACTAAAAACTGAATGGAATGCAGTTTCCACTCAGATGAAAGATGTATGCTTTCCTTCTTAAGAAGTGTTTTCAAAGACATTCACAGAGTGATTCTACAAAGCCTTTTTACTGGCGTTGGCTTTTAAACGTGATTTCACTGGAATTTCTGTGAAATGCAAGATGCGCGATTTGCTGTTAAAGAATTGAGTATACAGAATGCAACCAAAGGCTTCCCTACAAGTGAATCCCCTAACCATTCAACACAGTACTAAAAAATTAATAGAATGCAGTTTTCACTCAGATGAAAGACGTATGCTTTCCTTCTTAAGAAGTGTTTTCAAAGACATTCACAGAGTGATTCTACAAAGCCTTTTTACTGGTGTTGGCTTTTAAACGTGATTTCACTGGAATTTCTGTGAAATGCAAGATGCGCGATTTGCTGTTAAAGAATTGAGTATACAGAATGCGAACAAACGCTTCCCTACAAGTGAATCACCTAACCCTTCAACAAAGTACTAAAAACTGAATAGAATGCAGTTTTCACTCAGATGAAAGACATATGCTTTCCTTCTTAAGAAGTGTTTTCAAAGACATTCACAGAGTGATTCTACAAAGCCTTTTTACTGACGTTGGCTTTTTAACGTGATTTCACTGAAATTTCTGTCAAATGCAAGATGCGAGATTTGCTGTTAAAAAATTGAGTATACAGAATGCATACAAACGCTTCCCTACAAGTGAATCACCAAACCCTTCAACAAAGTACTAAAAACTGAATAGAATGCAGTTTTCACTCAGATGAAAGACGTATGCTTTCCTTCTTAAGAAGTGTTTTCAAAGACATTCACAGAGTGATTCTACAAAGCCTTTTTACTGACATTGGCTTTTAAACGTGATTTCACTGGAATTTCTGTGAAATGCAAGATGCGCGATTTCCTGTTACAGAATTGAGTATACACAATGCAACCAAACGCTTCCCTACAAGGGAATCTCCTAAACATTCAACACAGTACTAAAAACTGAATAGAATGCAGTTTCACTCAGATGAAAGACGTATGCTTTCCTTCTTAAGAAGTGTTTTCAAAGACATTCACAGAGTGATTTTACCAACCTTTTTACTGGCGATGGCTTTTAAAAGTGATTTCACTGGAATTTCTGTCAAACGCAAGATGCGAGATTTGCTGTTAAAGAATTGAGTATACAGAATGCAAACAAACGCTTCCCTACAAGTGAATCACCTAACCATGCAACACAGTACTAAAAACTGAATAGAATGCAGTTTTCATTCAGATGAAAGAAGTATGCTTTCCTTCTTAAGAAGTGTTTTCAAAGATATTCACAGAGTGATTCTACAAAGCCTTTTTACTGACGTTGGCTTTATACGTGATTTCACTGGAATTTCTGTAAAACACAAGATGCGCGATTTGCTGTTAAAGAATTGAGCATACAGAATGCAAACAAACGCTTCCCTACAAGTGAAACGCCTAACCATTCAACACAGTACTAAAAACTGAATAGAATGCAGTTTTCACTCAGATGAAAGACGTATGCTTTCCTTCTTAAGAAGTGTTTTCAAAGGCATTCACAGAGTGATTCTACAAAGCCTTTTTACTGACATTGGCTTTTAAACGTGATTTCACTGGAATTTCTGTCAAACACATGACGCGAGATTTGATGTTAAAGAGTTGAGTATACAGAATGCGAACAAACGCTTCCCTACAAGTGAATCGCCTAACCATTCATCACAGTACTAAAAACTGAATAGAATGCAGTTTTCACTCAGATGAAAAACGTATGCTTTCCTTCTTAAGAAGTGTTTTCAAAGACATTCACAGAGTGATTCTACAAAGCCTTTTTACTGACATTGGCTTTTAAACGTGATTTCACTGGAATTTCTGTGAAATGCAAGATGCGCGATTTCCTGTTAAAGAATTGAGTGTACACAATGCAACCAAACGCCTCCCTACCAGGGAATCTCCTAAACATTCAACACAGTACTAAAAACTGAATAGAATGCAGTTTCACTCAGATGAAAGACATATGCTTTCCTTCTTAAGAAGTGTTTTCAAAGACATTCACAGAGTGATTTTACCAACCTTTTTACTGGCGTTGGCTTTTAAAAGTGATTTCACTGGAATTTCTGTCAAACGCAAGACGCGAGATTTGCTGTTAAAAAATTGAGTATACAGAATGCAAACAAACGCTTCCCTACAAGTGAATCACCTAACCATGCAACACAGTACTAAAAACTGAATAGAATGCAGTTTTCATTCAGATGAAAGACGTATGCTTTCCTTCTTAAGAAGTGTTTTCAAAGATATTCACAGAGTGATTCTACAAAGCCTTTTTACTGACGTTGGCTTTATACGTGATTACACTGGAATTTCTGTAAAACACAAGATGCGCGATTTGCTGTTAAAGAATTGAGTATACAGAATGCAAACAAAGGCTTCCCTACAAGTGAAACGCCTAACCATTCAACACAGTACTAAAAACTGAATAGAATGCAGTTTTCACTCAGATGAAAGACGTATGCTTTCCTTCTTAAGAAGTGTTTTCAAAGGCATTCACAGAGTGATTCTACAAAGCCTTTTTACTGACGTTGGCTTTTAAACGTGATTTCACTGAAATTTCTGTCAAACGCAAGATGCGAGATTTGCTGTTAAAAAATTGAGTATACAGAATGCAAACAAACGCTTCCCTACAAGTGAATCACCTAACCCTTCAACACAGTAGTAAAAACTGAATAGAATGCAGTTTTCCCTCAGATGAAAGACGTATGCTTTCCTTCTTAAGAAGTGTTTTCAAAGACATTCACAGAGTGATTTTACAAAGCCTTTTTACTGACGTTGGCTTTATACGTGATTTCACTGGAATTTCTGTAAAACACAAGATGCGCGATTTGCTGTTAAAGAATTGAGTATACAGAATGCAAACAAACGCTTCCCTACAAGTGAAACGCCTAACCATTCAACACAGTACTAAACACTGAATAGAATGCAGTTTTCACTCAGATGAAAGACATATGCTTTCCTTCTTAAGAAGTGTTTTGAAAGACATTCACAGAGTGATTCTACAAAGCCTTTTTACTGGCGTTGGCTTTTAAACGTGATTTCACTTGAAATTCTGTCAAACACAAGATGCGAGATTTGCTGTTAAAGAACTGAGTACACAGAATGCAGACAAACGCTTCCCTACAAGTGAATCACCTAACCCTTCAACAAAGTACTAAAAACTGAATAGAATGCAGTTTTCACTCAGATGAAAGACATATGCTTTCCTTCTTAAGAAGTGTTTTCAAATACATTCACAGAGTGATTCTACAAAGCCTTTTTACTGACGTTGGCTTTTAAACGTGATTTCACTGAAATTTCTGTCAAACGCAAGATGCGAGATTTGCTGTTATAAAATTGAGTATACAGAATGCATACAAACGCTTCCCTACAAGTGAATCACCTAACCCTTCAACAAAGTACTAAAAACTGAATAGAATGCAGTTTTCACTCAGATGAAAGACGTATGCTTTCCTTCTTAAGAAGTGTTTTCAAAGACATTCACAGAGTGATTCTACAAAGCCTTTTTACTGACATTGGCTTTTAAACGTGATTTCACTGGAATTTCTGTGAAATGCAAGATGCGCGATTTCCTGTTAAAGAATTGAGTATACACAATGCAACCAAACACTTCCCTACAAGGGAATCTCCTAAACATTCAACACAGTACTAAAAACTGAATAGAATGGAGTTTCACTCAGATGAAAGACGTATGCTTTCCTTCTTAAGAAGTGTTTTCAAAGACATTCACAGAGTGATTTTACCAACCTTTTTACTGGCGTTGGCTTTTAAAAGTGATTTCACTGGAATTTCTGTCAAAAGCAAGACGCGAGATTTGCTGTTAAAGAATTGAGTATACAGAATGCAAAGAAACGCTTCCCTACAAGTGAATCACCTAACCATGCAACACAGTACTAAAAACTGAATAGAATGCAGTTTTCATTCAGATGAAAGACGTATGCTTTCCTTCTTAAGAAGTGTTTTCAAAGATATTCACAGAGTGATTCTACAAAGCCTTTTTACTGACGTTGGCTTTATACGTGATTTCACTGGAATTTCTGTAAAACACAAGATGCGCGATTTGCTGTTAAAGAATTGAGTATACAGAATGCAAACAAACGCTTCCCTACAAGTGAAACGCCTAACCATTCAACACAGTACTAAAAACTGAATAGAATGCAGTTTTCACTCAGATGAAAGACGTATGCTTTTCTTCTTAAGAAGTGTTTTGAAAGACATTCACAGAGTGATTCTACAAAGCCTTTTTACTGGCGTTGGCTTTTAAACGTGATTTCACTTGAAATTCTGTCAAACACAAGACGCGAGATTTGCTGTTAAAGAATTGAGTACACAGAATGCAAACAAACGCTTCCCTACAAGTGAATCACCTAACCCTTCAACAAAGTACTAAAAACTGAATAGAATGCAGTTTTCACTCAGATGAAAGACATATGCTTTCCTTCTTAAGAAGTGTTTTCAAATACATTCACAGAGTGATTCTACAAAGCCTTTTTACTGACGTTGGCTTTTAAACGTGATTTCACTGAAATTTCTTTCAAACGCAAGATGCGAGATTTGCTGTTAAAAAATTGAGTATACAGAATGCATACAAACGCTTCCCTACAACTGAATCACCTAACCCTTCAACAAAGTACTAAAAACTGAATAGAATGCAGTTTTCACTCAGATGAAAGACGTATGCTTTCCTTCTTAAGAAGTGTTTTGAAAGACATTCACAGAGTGATTCTACAAAGCCTTTTTACTGACGTTTGCTTTTAAACGTGATTTCACTGGAATTTCTGTCAAACACATGACGCGAGATTTGCTGTTAAAGAGTTGAGTATACAGAATGCGAACAAACGCTTCCCTACAAGTGAATGCCTAACCATTCATCACAGTACTAAAAACTGAATAGAATGCAGTTTTCACTCAGATGAAAGATGTATGCTTTCCTTCTTAAGAAGTGTTTTGAAAGACATTCACAGAGTGATTCTACAAAGCCTTTTTACTGACGTTTGCTTTTAAACGTGATTTCACTGGAATTTCTGTCAAACACATGACGCGAGATTTGCTGTTAAAGAGTTGAGTATACAGAATGCGAACAAACGCTTCCCTACAAGTGAATCGCCTAACCATTCATCACAGTACTAAAAACTGAATGGAATGCAGTTTCCACTCAGATGAAAGATGTATGCTTTCCTTCTTAAGAAGTGTTTTCAAAGACATTCACAGAGTGATTCTACAAAGCCTTTTTACTGGCGTTGGCTTTTAAACGTGATTTCACTGGAATTTCTGTGAAATGCAAGATGCGCGATTTGCTGTTAAAGAATTGAGTATACAGAATGCAACCAAAGGCTTCCCTACAAGTGAATCCCCTAACCATTCAACACAGTACTAAAAAATTAATAGAATGCAGTTTTCACTCAGATGAAAGACGTATGCTTTCCTTCTTAAGAAGTGTTTTCAAAGACATTCACAGAGTGATTCTACAAAGCCTTTTTACTGGTGTTGGCTTTTAAACGTGATTTCACTGGAATTTCTGTGAAATGCAAGATGCGCGATTTGCTGTTAAAGAATTGAGTATACAGAATGCGAACAAACGCTTCCCTACAAGTGAATCACCTAACCCTTCAACAAAGTACTAAAAACTGAATAGAATGCAGTTTTCACTCAGATGAAAGACATATGCTTTCCTTCTTAAGAAGTGTTTTCAAAGACATTCACAGAGTGATTCTACAAAGCCTTTTTACTGACGTTGGCTTTTTAACGTGATTTCACTGAAATTTCTGTCAAATGCAAGATGCGAGATTTGCTGTTAAAAAATTGAGTATACAGAATGCATACAAACACTTCCCTACAAGTGAATCACCAAACCCTTCAACAAAGTACTAAAAACTGAATAGAATGCAGTTTTCACTCAGATGAAAGACGTATGCTTTCCTTCTTAAGAAGTGTTTTCAAAGACATTCACAGAGTGATTCTACAAAGCCTTTTTACTGACATTGGCTTTTAAACGTGATTTCACTGGAATTTCTGTGAAATGCAAGATGCGCGATTTCCTGTTACAGAATTGAGTATACACAATGCAACCAAACGCTTCCCTACAAGGGAATCTCCTAAACATTCAACACAGTACTAAAAACTGAATAGAATGCAGTTTCACTCAGATGAAAGACGTATGCTTTCCTTCTTAAGAAGTGTTTTCAAAGACATTCACAGAGTGATTTTACCAACCTTTTTACTGGCGTTGGCTTTTAAAAGTGATTTCACTGGAATTTCTGTCAAACGCAAGACGCGAGATTTGCTGTTAAAGAATTGAGTATACAGAATGCAAACAAACGCTTCCCTACAAGTGAATCACCTAACCATGCAACACAGTACTAAAAACTGAATAGAATGCAGTTTTCATTCAGATGAAAGAAGTATGCTTTCCTTCTTAAGAAGTGTTTTCAAAGATATTCACAGAGTGATTCTACAAAGCCTTTTTACTGACGTTGGCTTTATACGTGATTTCACTGGAATTTCTGTAAAACACAAGATGCGCGATTTGCTGTTAAAGAATTGAGTATACAGAATGCAAACAAACGCTTCCCTACAAGTGAAACGCCTAACCATTCAACACAGTACTAAAAACTGAATAGAATGCAGTTTTCACTCAGATGAAAGACGTATGCTTTCCTTCTTAAGAAGTGTTTTCAAAGGCATTCACAGAGTGATTCTACAAAGCCTTTTTACTGACATTGGCTTTTAAACGTGATTTCACTGGAATTTCTGTCAAACACATGACGCGAGATTTGCTGTTAAAGAGTTGAGTATACAGAATGCGAACAAACGCTTCCCTACAAGTGAATCGCCTAACCATTCATCACAGTACTAAAAACTGAATAGAATGCAGTTTTCACTCAGATGAAAGACATATGCTTTCCTTCTTAAGAAGTGTTTTCAAAGACATTCACAGAGTGATTCTACAAAGCCTTTTTACTTACGTTGGCTTTTTAACGTGATTTCACTGAAATTTCTGTCAAACGCAAGATGCGAGATTTGCTGTTAAAAAATTGAGTATACAGAATGCATACAAACGCTTCCCTACAAGTGAATCACCTAACCCTTCAACAAAGTACTAAAAACTGAATAGAATGCAGTTTTCACTCAGATGAAAAACGTATGCTTTCCTTCTTAAGAAGTGTTTTCAAAGACATTCACAGAGTGATTCTACAAAGCCTTTTTACTGACATTGGCTTTTAAACGTGATTTCACTGGAATTTCTGTGAAATGCAAGATGCGCGATTTCCTGTTAAAGAATTGAGTATACACAATGCAACCAAACGCCTCCCTACCAGGGAATCTCCTAAACA
This sequence comes from Phyllotis vaccarum, assembly GCA_033318265.1. Lineage (NCBI taxonomy): Eukaryota > Metazoa > Chordata > Mammalia > Rodentia > Cricetidae > Phyllotis > Phyllotis vaccarum. The sequence continues at coordinate 167,825,537 of JARWLC010000009.1, forward strand.
TTCAACACAGTACTAAAAACTGAATAGAATGCAGTTTCACTCAGATGAAAGACGTATGCTTTCCTTCTTAAGAAGTGTTTTCAAAGACATTCACAGAGTGATTTTACCAACCTTTTTACTGGCGTTGGCTTTTAAAAGTGATTTCACTGGAATTTCTGTCAAACGCAAGACGCGAGATTTGCTGTTAAAAAATTGAGTATACAGAATGCAAACAAACGCTCCCTACAAGTGAATCACCTAACCATGCAACACAGTACTAAAAACTGAATAGAATGCAGTTTTCATTCAGATGAAAGACGTATGCTTTCCTTCTTAAGAAGTGTTTTCAAAGATATTCACAGAGTGATTCTACAAAGCCTTTTTACTGACGTTGGCTTTATACGTGATTACACTGGAATTTCTGTAAAACACAAGATGCGCGATTTGCTGTTAAAGAATTGAGTATACAGAATGCAAACAAAGGCTTCCCTACAAGTGAAACGCCTAACCATTCAACACAGTACTAAAAACTGAATAGAATGCAGTTTTCACTCAGATGAAAGACGTATGCTTTCCTTCTTAAGAAGTGTTTTCAAAGGCATTCACAGAGTGATTCTACAAAGCCTTTTTACTGACGTTGGCTTTTAAACGTGATTTCACTGAAATTTCTGTCAAACGCAAGATGCGAGATTTGCTGTTAAAAAATTGAGTATACAGAATGCAAACAAACGCTTCCCTACAAGTGAATCACCTAACCCTTCAACACAGTAGTAAAAACTGAATAGAATGCAGTTTTCCCTCAGATGAAAGACGTATGCTTTCCTTCTTAAGAAGTGTTTTCAAAGACATTCACAGAGTGATTTTACAAAGCCTTTTTACTGACGTTGGCTTTATACGTGATTTCACTGGAATTTCTGTAAAACACAAGATGCGCGATTTGCTGTTAAAGAATTGAGTATACAGAATGCAAACAAACGCTTCCCTACAAGTGAAACGCCTAACCATTCAACACAGTACTAAAAACTGAATAGAATGCAGTTTTCACTCAGATGAAAGACATATGCTTTCCTTCTTAAGAAGTGTTTTGAAAGACATTCACAGAGTGATTCTACAAAGCCTTTTTACTGGCGTTGGCTTTTAAACGTGATTTCACTTGAAATTCTGTCAAACACAAGATGCAAGATTTGCTGTTAAAGAACTGAGTACACAGAATGCAGACAAACGCTTCCCTACAAGTGAATCACCTAACCCTTCAACAAAGTACTAAAAACTGAATAGAATGCAGTTTTCACTCAGATGAAAGACATATGCTTTCCTTCTTAAGAAGTGTTTTCAAATACATTCACAGAGTGATTCTACAAAGCCTTTTTACTGACGTTGGCTTTTAAACGTGATTTCACTGAAATTTCTGTCAAACGCAAGATGCGAGATTTGCTGTTATAAAATTGAGTATACAGAATGCATACAAACGCTTCCCTACAAGTGAATCACCTAACCCTTCAACAAAGTACTAAAAACTGAATAGAATGCAGTTTTCACTCAGATGAAAGACGTATGCTTTCCTTCTTAAGAAGTGTTTTCAAAGACATTCACAGAGTGATTCTACAAAGCCTTTTTACTGACATTGGCTTTTAAACGTGATTTCACTGGAATTTCTGTCAAATGCAAGATGCGCGATTTCCTTTTAAAGAATTGAGTATACACAATGCAACCAAACACTTCCCTACAAGGGAATCTCCTAAACATTCAACACAGTACTAAAAACTGAATAGAATGCAGTTTTCACTCAGATGAAAGACGTATGCTTTCCTTCTTAAGAAGTGTTTTCAAAGACATTCACAGAGTGATTTTACCAACCTTTTTACTGGCGTTGGCTTTTACAAGTGATTTTACTGGAATTTCTGTCAAATGCAAGACGCGAGATTTGCTGTTAAAGAATTGAGTATACAGAATGCAAACAAAAGCTTCCCTACAAGTGAATCACCTAACCATGCAACACAGTACTAAAAACTGAATAGAATGCAGTTTTCATTCAGATGAAAGACGTATGCTTTCCTTCTTAAGAAGTGTTTTCAAAGATATTCACAGAGTGATTCTACAAAGCCTTTTTACTGACATTGGCTTTATACGTAATTTCACTGGAATTTCTGTAAAACACAAGATGTGCGATTTGCTGTTAAAGAATTGAGTATACAGAATGCAAACAAACGCTTCCCTACAAGTGAATCGCCTAACCATTCAACACAGTACTAAAAACTGAATAGAATGCAGTTTTCACTCAGATGAAAGACGTATGCTTTCCTTCTTAAGAAGTGTTTTCAAAGGCATTCACAGAGTGATTCTACAAACCCTTTTTACTGACGTTGGCTTTTAAACGTGATTTCACTGGAATTTCTGTCAAACACAAGATGCGAGATTTGCTGTTAAAAAATTGAGTATACAGAATGCAAACAAACGCTTCCCTACAAGTGAATCACCTAACCCTTCAACACAGTAGTAAAAACTGAATAGAATGCAGTTTTCCCTCAGATGAAAGACGTATGCTTTCCTTCTTAAGAAGTGTTTTAAAGACATTCACAGAGTGATTTTACAAAGCCTTTTTACTGACGTTGGCTTTATAAGTGATTTCACTGGAATTTCTGTAAAACACAAGATGCGCGATTTGCTGTTAAAGAATTGAGTATACAGAATGCAAACAAATGCTTCCCTACAAGTGAAACGCCTAACCATTCAACACAGTACTAAAAACTGAATAGAATGCAGTTTTCACTCAGATGAAAGACGTATGCTTTTCTTCTTAAGAAGTGTTTTGAAAGACATTCACAGAGTGATTCTACAAAGCCTTTTTACTGGCGTTGGCTTTTAAACGTGATTTCACTTGAAATTCTGTCAAACACAAGACGCGAGATTTGCTGTTAAAGAATTGAGTACACAGAATGCAAACAAATGCTTCCCTACAAGTGAATCACCTAACCCTTCAACAAAGTACTAAAAACTGAATAGAATGCAGTTTTCACTCAGATGAAAGACATATGCTTTCCTTCTTAAGAAGTGTTTTCAAATACATTCACAGAGTGATTCTACAAAGCCTTTTTACTGATGTTGGCTTTTAAACGTGATTTCACTGAAATTTCTGTCAAACGCAAGATGCGAGATTTGCTGTTAAAAAATTGAGTATACAGAATGCATACAAACGCTTCCCTACAAGTGAATCACCTAACCCTTCAACAAAGTACTAAAAACTGAATAGAATGCAGTTTTCACTCAGATGAAAGACGTATGCTTTCCTTCTTAAGAAGTGTTTTCAAAGACATTCACAGAGTGATTCTACAAAGCCTTTTTACTGACATTGGCTTTTAAACGTGATTTCACTGGAATTTCTGTGAAATGCAAGATGCGCGATTTCCTGTTAAAGAATTGAGTATCCACAATGCAACCAAACGCTTCCCTACAAGGGAATCTCCTAAACATTCAACACAGTACTAAAAACTGAATAGAATGGAGTTTCACTCAGATGAAAGACGTATGCTTTCCTTCTTAAGAAGTGTTTTCAAAGACATTCACAGAGTGATTTTACCAACCTTTTTACTGGCGTTGGCTTTTACAAGTGATTTTACTGGAATTTCTGTCAAATGCAAGACGCGAGATTTGCTGTTAAAGAATTGAGTATACAGAATGCAAACAAACGCTTCCCTACAAGTGAATCACCTAACCATGCAACACAGTACTAAAAACTGAATAGAATGCAGTTTTCATTCAGATGAAAGACGTATGCTTTCCTTCTTAAGAAGTGTTTTCAAAGATATTCACAGAGTGATTCTACAAAGCCTTTTTACTGACATTGGCTTTATACGTGATTTCACTGGAATTTCTGTAAAGCACAAGATGTGAGATTTGCTGTTAAAGAATTGAGTATACAGAATGCAAACAAACGCTTCCCTACAAGTGAATCGCCTAACCATTCAACACAGTACTAAAAACTGAATAGAATGCAGTTTTCACTCAGATGAAAGACGTATGCTTTCCTTCTTAAGAAGTGTTTTCAAAGGCATTCACAGAGTGATGCTACAAAGTTTTTTTACTGACGTTGGCTTTTAAACGTGATTTCACTGGAATTTCTGTCAAACACATGACGCGAGATTTGCTGTTAAAGAGTTGAGTATACAGAATGCGAACAAACGCTTCCCTACAAGTGAATCGCCTAACCATTCATCACAGTACTAAAAACTGAATAGAATGCAGTTTTCACTCAGATGAAAGACGTATGCTTTCCTTCTTAAGAAGTGTTTTCAAAGACATTCACAGAGTGATTCTACAAAGCCTTTTTACTGACGTTTGCTTTTAAACGTGATTTCACTGGAATTTCTGTCAAACACATGACGCGAGATTTGCTGTTAAAGAGTTGAGTATACAGAATGCGAACAAACGCTTCCCTACAAGTGAATCGCCTAACCATTCATCACAGTACTAAAAACTGAATAGAATGCAGTTTTCACTCAGATGAAAGATGTATGCTTTCCTTCTTAAGAAGTGTTTTGAAAGACATTCACAGAGTGATTCTACAAAGCCTTTTTACTGACGTTTGCTTTTAAACGTGATTTCACTGGAATTTCTGTCAAACACATGACGCGAGATTTGCTGTTAAAGAGTTGAGTATACAGAATGCGAACAAACGCTTCCCTACAAGTGAATCGCCTAACCATTCATCACAGTACTAAAAACTGAATGGAATGCAGTTTCCACTCAGATGAAAGATGTATGCTTTCCTTCTTAAGAAGTGTTTTCAAAGACATTCACAGAGTGATTCTACAAAGCCTTTTTACTGGCGTTGGCTTTTAAACGAGATTTCACTGGAATTTCTGTGAAATGCAAGATGCGCGATTTGCTGTTAAAGAATTGAGTATACAGAATGCAACCAAACGCTTCCCTACAAGTGAATCCCCTAACCATTCAACACAGTACTAAAAAATTAATAGAATGCAGTTTTCACTCAGATGAAAGACGTATGCTTTCCTTCTTAAGAAGTGTTTTCAAAGACATTCACAGAGTGATTCCTCAAAGCCTTTTTACTGACGTTGGCTTTTTAACGTGATTTCACTGAAATTTCTGTCAAACGCAAGATGCGAGATTTGCTGTTAAAAAATTGAGTATACAGAATGCATACAAACGCTTCCCTACAAGTGAATCACCTAACCCTTCAACAAAGTACTAAAAACTGAATAGAATGCAGTTTTCACTCAGATGAAAGACGTATGCTTTCCTTCTTAAGAAGTGTTTTCAAAGACATTCACAGAGTGATTCTTCAAAGCCTTTTTACTGACGTTGGCTTTTTAACGTGATTTCACTGAAATTTCTGTCAAACGCAAGATGCGAGATTTGCTGTTAAAAAATTGAGTATACAGAATGCATACAAACGCTTCCCTACAAGTGAATCACTAACCCTTCAACAAAGTACTAAAAACTGAATAGAATGCAGTTTTCACTCAGATGAAAGACGTATGCTTTCCTTCTTAAGAAGTGTTTTCAAAGACATTCACAGAGTGATTCTACAAAGCCTTTTTACTGACATTGGCTTTTAAACGTGATTTCACTGGAATTTCTGTGAAATGCAAGATGCGCGATTTCCTGTTAAAGAATTGAGTATACACAATGCAACCAAACGCTTCCCTACAAGGGAATCTCCTAAACATTCAACACAGTACTAAAAACTGAATAGAATGCAGTTTCACTCAGATGAAAGACATATGCTTTCCTTCTTAAGAAGTGTTTTCAAAGACATTCACAGAGTGATTTTACCAAACTTTTTACTGGCGTTGGCTTTTAAAAGTGATTTCACTGGAATTTCTGTCAAACGCAAGACGCGAGATTTGCTGTTAAAGAATTGAGTATACAGAATGCAAACAAACGCTTCCCTACAAGTGAATCACCTAACCATGCAACACAGTACTAAAAACTGAATAGAATGCAGTTTTCATTCAGATGAAAGACGTATGCTTTCCTTCTTAAGAAGTGTTTTCAAAGATATTCACAGAGTGATTCTACAAAGCCTTTTTACTGACGTTGGCTTTATACGTGATTTCACTGGAATTTCTGTAAAACACAAGATGCGCGATTTGCTGTTAAAGAATTGAGTATACAGAATGCAAACAAACGCTTCCCTACAAGTGAAACGCCTAACCATTCAACACAGTACTAAAAACTGAATAGAATGCAGTTTTCACTCAGATGAAAGACGTATGCTTTCCTTCTTAAGAAGTGTTTTCAAAGGCATTCACAGAGTGATTCTACAAAGCCTTTTTACTGACGTTGGCTTTTAAACGTGATTTCACTGGAATTTCTGTCAAACACATGACGCGAGATTTGCTGTTAAAGAGTTGAGTATACAGAATGCGAACAAACGCTTCCCTACAAGTGAATCGCCTAACCATTCATCACAGTACTAAAAACTGAATAGAATGCAGTTTTCACTCAGATGAAAGACGTATGCTTTCCTTCTTAAGAAGTGTTTTCAAAGACATTCACAGAGTGATTCTACAAAGCCTTTTTACTGACGTTGGCTTTTAAACGTGATTTCACTGGAATTTCTATAAAACACAAAATGTGCGATTTGCTGTTAAAGAATTTAGTATACAGAATGCAAACAAACGCTACCCTACAAGTGAATCGCCTAACCATTGAACACAGTACTAAAAACCTAATAGAATGCAGTTTTCACTCAGATTAAAGACGTATGCTTTCCTTCTTAAGAAGTGTTTTGAAAGACATTCACAGAGTGATTCTCCAAAGCCTTTTTACTGACGTTGGCTTTTAAACGTGATTTCACTGAAATTTCTGTCAAACGCAAGATGCGAGATTTGCTGTTAAAAAATTGAGTATACAGAATGCAAACAAACGCTTCCCTACAAGTGAATCACCTAACCCTTCAACACAGTAGTAAAAACTGAATAGAATGCAGTTTTCCCTCAGATGAAAGACGTATGCTTTCCTTCTTAAGAAGTGTTTTCAAAGACATTCACAGAGTGATTTTACAAAGCCTTTTTACAGACATTGGCTTTTAAACGTGATTTCACTGGAATTTCTGTCAAACACATGACGCGAGATTTGCTGTTAAAGAGTTGAGTATACAGAATGCGAACAAACGCTTCCCTACAAGTGAATCGCCTAACCATTCATCACAGTACTAAAAACTGAATAGAATGCAGTTTTCACTCAGATGAAAGATGTATGCTTTCCTTCTTTAGAAGTGTTTTGAAAGACATTCACAGAGTGATTCTACAAAGCCTTTTTACTGACGTTTGCTTTTAAACGTGATTTCACTGGAATTTCTGTCAAACACTTGAGGCGAGATTTGCTGTTAAAGAGTTGAGTATACAGAATGCGAACAAACGCTTCCCTACAAGTGAATCGCCTAACCATTCATCACAGTACTAAAAACTGAATGGAATGCAGTTTCCACTCAGATGAAAGATGTATGCTTTCCTTCTTAAGAAGTGTTTTGAAAGACATTCACAGAGTGATTCTACAAAGCCTTTTTACTGACGTTTGCTTTTAAACGTGATTTCACTGGAATTTCTGTCAAACACATGACGCGAGATTTGCTGTTAAAGAGTTGAGTATACAGAATGCGAACAAACGCTTCCCTACAAGTGAATCGCCTAACCATTCATCACAGTACTAAAAACTGAATGGAATGCAGTTTCCACTCAGATGAAAGATGTATGCTTTCCTTCTTAAGAAGTGTTTTCAAAGACATTCACAGAGTGATTCTACAAAGCCTTTTTACTGGCGTTGGCTTTTAAACGTGATTTCACTGGAATTTCTGTGAAATGCAAGATGCGCGATTTGCTGTTAAAGAATTGAGTATACAGAATGCAACCAAACGCTTCCCTACAAGTGAATCCCCTAACCATTCAACACAGTACTAAAAAATTAATAGAATGCAGTTTTCACTCAGATGAAAGACGTATGCTTTCCTTCTTAAGAAGTGTTTTCAAAGACATTCACAGAGTGATTCTTCAAAGCCTTTTTACTGATGTTGGCTTTTTAACGTGATTTCACTGAAATTTCTGTCAAACGCAAGATGCGAGATTTGCTGTTAAAAAATTGAGTATACAGAATGCATACAAACGCTTCCCTACAAGGGAATCGCCTGAACATTCAACACAGTACTAAAAACTGAATAGAATGCAGTTTTCACTCAAATGAAAGACTTATGCTTTCCTTCTTAAGAAGTGTTTTCAAAGACATTCACAGAGTGATTCTACAAAGCCTTTTTGCTGGCGTTGGCTTTTAAACGTGATTTCAGTTGAATTTCTGTCAAACGCAAGACACGAGATTTGCTGTTAAAGAATTGAGTATACAGAATGCAAACAAACGCTTCCCTACAAGTGAAACGCCTAACCATTCAACACAGTACTAAAAACTGAATAGAATGCAGTTTTCACTCAGATGAAAGACGTATGCTTTCCTTCTTAAGAAGTGTTTTCAAATGCATTCACAGAGTGATTCTACAAAGCCTTTTTACTGACGTTGGCTTTATACGTGATTTCACTGGAATTTCTGTAAAACACAAGATGCGCGATTTGCTGTTAAAGAATTGAGTATACAGAATGCAAACAAACGCTTCCCTACAAGTGAAACGCCTAACCATTCAACACAGTACTAAAAACTGAATAGAATGCAGTTTTCACTCAGATGAAAGACGTATGCTTTCCTTCTTAAGAAGTGTTTTCAAATGCATTCACAGAGTGATTCTACAAAGCCTTTTTACTGACGTTGGCTTTTAAACGTGATTTCACTGGAATTTCTGTCAAACACATGACTCGAGATTTGCTGTTAAAGAGTTGAGTATACAGAATGCGAACAAACGCTTCCCTACAAGTAAATCGCCTAACCATTCATCACAGTACTAAAAACTGAATAGAATGCAGTTTTCACTCAGATGAAAGATGTATGCTTTCCTTCTTAAGAAGTGTTTTGAAAGACATTCACAGAGTGATTCTACAAAGCCTTTTTACTGACGTTTGCTTTTAAACGTGATTTCACTGGAATTTCTGTCAAACACATGACGCGAGATTTGCTGTTAGAGTTGAGTATACAGAATGCGAACAAACGCTTCCCTACAAGTGAATCGCCTAACCATTCATCACAGTACTAAAAACTGAATAGAATGCAGTTTTCACTCAGATGAAAGACGTATGCTTTCCTTCTTAAGAAGTGTTTTCAAAGACATTCACAGAGTGATTCAACAAAGCCTTTTTACTGACGTTGGCTTTTAAACGTGATTTCACTGGAATTTCTATAAAACACAAAATGTGCGATTTGCTGTTAAAGAATTGAGTATACAGAATGCAAACAAACGCTACCCTACAAGTGAATCGCCTAACCATTGAACACAGTACTAAAAACCTAATAGAATGCAGTTTTCACTCAGATTAAAGACGTATGCTTTCCTTCTTAAGAAGTGTTTTGAAAGACATTCACAGAGTGATTCTCCAAAGCCTTTTTACTGACGTTGGCTTTTAAACGTGATTTCACTGAAATTTCTGTCAAACGCAAGATGCGAGATTTGCTGTTAAAAAATTGAGTATACAGAATGCAAACAAACGCTTCCCTACAAGTGAATCACCTAACCCTTCAACACAGTAGTAAAAACTGAATAGAATGCAGTTTTCCCTCAGATGAAAGACGTATGCTTTCCTTCTTAAGAAGTGTTTTCAAAGACATTCACAGAGTGATTTTACAAAGCCTTTTTACTGACATTGGCTTTTAAACGTGATTTCACTGGAATTTCTGTCAAACACATGACGCGAGATTTGCTGTTAAAGAGTTGAGTATACAGAATGCGAACAAACGCTTCCCTACAAGTGAATCGCCTAACCATTCATCACAGTACTAAAAACTGAATAGAATGTAGTTTTCACTCAGATGAAAGATGTATGCTTTCCTTCTTAAGAAGTGTTTTGAAAGACATTCACAAAGTGATTCTACAAAGCCTTTTTACTGACGTTTGCTTTTAAACGTGATTTCACTGGAATTTCTGTCAAACACTTGAGGCGAGATTTGCTGTTAAAGAGTTGAGTATACAGAATGCGAACAAACGCTTCCCTACAAGTGAATCGCCTAACCATTCATCACAGTACTAAAAACTGAATGGAATGCAGTTTCCACTCAGATGAAAGATGTATGCTTTCCTTCTTAAGAAGTGTTTTGAAAGACATTCACAGAGTGATTCTACAAAGCCTTTTTACTGACGTTTGCTTTTAAACGTGATTTCACTGGAATTTCTGTCAAACACATGACGCGAGATTTGCTGTTAAAGAGTTGAGTATACAGAATGCGAACAAACGCTTCCCTACAAGTGAATCGCCTAACCATTGAACACAGTACTAAAAACTTAATAGAATGCAGTTTTCACTCATATTAAAGACGTATGCTTTCCTTCTTAAGAAGTGTTTTGAAAGACATTCACAGAGTGATTCTACAAAGCCTTTTTACTGACGTTGGCTTTTAAACGTGATTTCACTGAAATTTCTGTCAAAAGCAAGATGCGAGATTTGCTGTTAAAAAATTGAGTATACAGAATGCAAACAAACGCTTCCCTACAAGTGAATCACCTAACCCTTCAACACAGTAGTAAAAACTGAATAGAATGCAGTTTTCCCGCAGATGAAAGACGTATGCTTTCCTTCTTAAGAAGTGTTTTCAAAGACATTCACAAAGTGATTCTACAAAGCCTTTTTACTGACATTGGCTTTTAAACCTGATTTCACTGGAATTTCTGTGAAATGCAAAATGCGCGATTTGCTGTTAAAGAATTGAGTATACAGAATGCAAACAAACGCTTCCCTACAAGGGAATCGCCTGAACATTCAACACAGTACTAAAAACTGAATAGAATGCAGTTTTCACTCAAATGAAAGACTTATGCTTTCCTTCTTAAGAAGTGTTTTCAAAGACATTCACAGAGTGATTCTACAAAGCCTTTTTGCTGGCGTTGGCTTTTAAACGTGATTTCAGTTGAATTTCTGTCAAACGCAAGACACGAGATTTGCTGTTAAAGAATTGAGTACACAGAATGCAAACAAACGGTTCCCTACAAGTGAATCACCTAACCCTTCAACAAAGTACTAAAAACTGAATAGAATGCAGTTTTCACTCAGATGAAAGACGTATGCTTTTCTTCTTAAGAAGTTTTTTGAAAGACATTCACAGAGTGATTCTACAAAGCCTTTTTACTGACATTGGCTTTTAAACGTGATTTCACTGGAATTTCTGTAAAACACAAGATGCGCGATTTGCTGTTAAAGAATTGAGTATACAGAATGCAAACAAACGCTTCCCTACAAGTGAAACGTCTAACCATTCAACACAGTACTAAAAACTGAATAGAATGCAGTTTCACTCAGATGAAAGACGTATGCTTTCCTTCTTAAGAAGTGTTTTCAAAGACATTCACAGAGTGATTTTACCAACCTTTTTACTGGCGTTGGCTTTTAAAAGTGATTTCACTGGAATTTCTGTCAAACGCAAGACGCGAGATTTGCTGTTAAAGAATTGAGTATACAGAATGCAAACAAACGCTTCCCTACAAGTGAATCACCTAACCATGCAACACAGTACTAAAAACTGAATAGAATGCAGTTTTCATTCAGATGAAAGACGTATGCTTTCCTTCTTAAGAAGTGTTTTCAAAGATATTCACAGAGTGATTCTACAAAGCCTTTTTACTGACGTTGGCTTTATACGTGATTTCACTGGAATTTCTGTAAAACACAAGATGCGCGATTTGCTGTTAAAGAATTGAGTATACAGAATGCAAACAAACGCTTCCCTACAAGTGAAACGTCTAACCATTCAACACAGTACTAAAAACTGAATAGAATGCAGTTTTCACTCAGATGAAAGACGTATGCTTTCCTTCTTAAGAAGTGTTTTCAAAGGCATTCACAGAGTGATTCTACAAAGCCTTTTTACTGACGTTGGCTTTTAAACGTGATTTCACTGGATTTTCTGTCAAACACATGACGCGAGATTTGCTGTTAAAGAGTTGAGGATACAGAATGCGAACAAACGCTTCCCTACAAGTAAATCGCCTAACCATTCATCACAGTACTAAAAACTGAATAGAATGCAGTTTTCACTCAGATGAAAGATGTATGCTTTCCTTCTTAAGAAGTGTTTTGAAAGACATTCACAGAGTGATTCTACAAAGCCTTTTTACTGACGTTTGCTTTTAAACGTGATTTCACTGGAATTTCTGTCAAACACATGACGCCAGATTTGCTGTTAAAGAGTTGAGTATACAGAATGCGAACAAATGCTTCCCTACAAGTGAATCGCCTAACCATTCATCACAGTACTAAAAACCTAATAGAATGCAGTTTTCACTCAGATGAAAGACGTATGCTTTCCTTCTTAAGAAGTGTTTTGAAAGACATTCACAGAGTGATTCTACAAAGCCTTTTTACTGACGTTGGCTTTTAAACGTGATTTCACTGAAATTTCTGTCAAAAGCAAGATGCGAGATTTGCTGTTAAAAAATTGAGTATACAGAATGCAAACAAACGCTTCCCAACAAGTGAATCACCTAACCCTTCAACACAGTAGTAAAAACTGAATAGAATGCAGTTTTCCCTCAGATGAAAGACGTATGCTTTCCTTCTTAAGAAGTGTTTTCAAAGACATTCACAGAGTGATTTTACAAAGCCTTTTTACTGACATTGGCTTTTAAACGTGATTTCACTGGAATTTCTGTGAAATGCAAAATGCGCGATTTGCTGTTAAAGAATTGAGTATACAGAATGCAAACAAACGCTTCCCTACAAGGGAATCGCCTGAACATTCAACACAGTACTAAAAACTGAATAGAGCGCAGTTTTCACTCAAATGAAAGACTTATGCTTTCCTTCTTAAGATGTGTTTTCAAAGACATTCACAGAGTGATTCTACAAAGCCTTTTTGCTGGCGTTGGCTTTTAAACGTGATTTCAGTTGAATTTCTGTCAAACGCAAGACACGAGATTTGCTGTTAAAGAATTGAGTACACAGAATGCAAACAAACGGTTCCCTACAAGTGAATCACCTAACCCTTCAACAAAGTACTAAAAACTGAATAGAATGCAGTTTTCACTCAGATGAAAGACATATGCTTTCCTTCTTAAGAAGTGTTTTGAAAGACATTCACAGAGTGATTCTACAAAGCCTTTTTACTGGCGTTGGCTTTTAAACGTGGTTTCACTTGAAATTCTGTCAAACACAAGACGCGAGATTTGCTGTTAAAGTATTGAGTACACAGAATGCAAACAAACGCTTCCCTACAAGTGAATCACCTAACCCTTCAACAAAGTACTAAAAACTGAATAGAATGCAGTTTTCACTCAGATGAAAGACATATGCTTTCCTTCTTAAGAAGTGTTTTCAAAGACATTCACAGAGTGATTCTACAAAGCCTTTTTACTGACATTGGCTTTTAAACGTGATTTCACTGAAATTTCTGTCAAACGCAAGATGCGAGATTTGCTGTTAAAAAATTGAGTATACAGAATGCATACAAACGCTTCCCTACAAGTGAATCACCTAACCCTTCAACAAAGTACTAAAAACTGAATAGAATGCAGTTTTCACTCAGATGAAAGACGTATGCTTTCCTTCTAAAGAAGTGTTTTCAAAGACATTCACAGAGTGATTCTACAAAGCCTTTTTACTGACATTGGCTTTTAAACGTGATTTCACTGGAATTTCTGTGAAATGCAAGATGCGCGATTTCCTGTTAAAGAATTGAGTATACACAATGCAACCAAACGCTTCCCTACAAGGGAATCTCCTAAACATTCAACACAGTACTAAAAACTGAATAGAATGCAGTTTCACTCAGATGAAAGACGTATGCTTTCCTTCTTAAGAAGTGTTTTCAAAGACATTCACAGAGTGATTTTACCAACCTTTTTACTGGCGTTGGCTTTTAAAAGTGATTTCACTGGAATTTCTGTCAAACGCAAGACACGAGATTTGCTGTTAAAGAATTGAGTATACAGAATGCAAACAAACGCTTCCCTACAAGTGAAACGTCTAACCATTCAACACAGTACTAAAAACTGAATAGAATGCAGTTTTCACTCAGATGAAAGACGTATGCTTTCCTTCTTAAGAAGTGTTTTCAAAGGCATTCACAGAGTGATTCTACAAAGCCTTTTTACTGACGTTGGCTTTTAAACGTGATTTCACTGGATTTTCTGTCAAACACATGACGCGAGATTTGCTGTTAAAGAGTTGAGTATACAGAATGCGAACAAACGCTTCCCTACAAGTAAATCGCCTAACCATTCATCACAGTACTAAAAACTGAATAGAATGCAGTTTTCACTCAGATGAAAGATGTATGCTTTCCTTCTTAAGAAGTGTTTTGAAAGACATTCACAGAGTGATTCTACAAAGCCTTTTTACTGACGTTTGCTTTTAAACGTGATTTCACTGGAATTTCTGTCAAACACATGACGCCAGATTTGCTGTTAAAGAGTTGAGTATACAGAATGCGAACAAATGCTTCCCTACAAGTGAATCGCCTAACCATTCATCACAGTACTAAAAACCTAATAGAATGCAGTTTTCACTCAGATTAAAGACGTATGCTTTCCTTCTTAAGAAGTGTTTTGAAAGACATTCACAGAGTGATTCTACAAAGCCTTTTTACTGACGTTGGCTTTTAAACGTGATTTCACTGAAATTTCTGTCAAACGCAAGATGCGAGATTTGCTGTTAAAAAATTGAGTATACAGAATGCATCAAACGCTTCCCTACAAGTGAATCACCTAACCCTTCAACACAGTAGTAAAAACTGAATAGAATGCAGTTTTCCCTCAGATGAAAGACGTATGCTTTCCTTCTTAAGAAGTGTTTTCAAAGACATTCACAGAGTGATTTTACAAAGCCTTTTTACTGACATTGGCTTTTAAACGTGATTTCACTGGAATTTCTGTGAAATGCAAAATGCGCGATTTGCTGTTAAAGAATTGAGTATACAGAATGCAAACAAACGCTTCCCTACAAGGGAATCGCCTGAACATTCAACACAGTACTAAAAACTGAATAGAATGCAGTTTTCACTCAAATGAAAGACTTATGCTTTCCTTCTTAAGATGTGTTTTCAAAGACATTCACAGAGTGATTCTACAAAGCCTTTTTGCTAGCGTTGGCTTTTAAACGTGATTTCAGTTGAATTTCTATCAAATGCAAGACACGAGATTTGCTGTTAAAGAATTGAGTACACAGAATGCAAACAAACGGTTCCCTACAAGTGAATCACCTAACCCTTCAACAAAGTACTAAAAACTGAATAGAATGCAGTTTTCACTCAGATGAAAGACGTATGCTTTCCTTCTTAAGAAGTGTTTGAAAGACATTCACAGAGTGATTCTACAAAGCCTTTTTACTGGCGTTGGCTTTTAAACGTGGTTTCACTTGAAATTCTGTCAAACACAAGACACGAGATTTGCTGTTAAAGTATTGAGTACACAGAATGCAAACAAACGCTTCCCTACAAGTGAATCACCTAACCCTTCAACAAAGTACTAAAAACTGAATAGAATGCAGTTTTCACTCAGATGAAAGACATATGCTTTCCTTCTTAAGAAGTGTTTTCAAAGACATTCACAGAGTGATTCTACAAAGCCTTTTTACTGACGTTTGCTTTTAAACGTGATTTCACTGAAATTTCTGTCAAACGCAAGATGCGAGATTTGCTGTTAAAAAATTGAGTATACAGAATGCATACAAACGCTTCCCTACAAGTGAATCGCCTAACCATTCAACACAGTACTAAAAACTGAATAGAATGCAGTTTTCACTCAGATGAAAGACGTTTGCTTTGCTTCTTAAGAAGTGTTTTCAAAGGCATTCACAGAGTGATGCTACAAAGTTTTTTTACTGACGTTGGCTTTTAAACGTGATTTCACTGGAATTTCTGTCAAACGCAAGATGCGAGATTTACTGTTAAAAAATTGAGTATACAGAATGCAAACAAACGCTTCCCTACAAGTGAATCACCTAACCCTTCAACACAGTAGTAAAAACTGAATAGAATGCAGTTTTCCCTCAGATGAAAGACGTATGTTTTCCTTCTTAAGAAGTGTTTTCAAAGACATTCACAGAGTGATTTTACAAAGCCTTTTTACTGACATTGGCTTTTAAACGTGATTTCACTGGAATTTCTGTGAAATGCAAAATGCGCGATTTGCTGTTAAAGAATTGAGTATACACAATGCAACCAAACGCTTCCCTACAAGGGAATCTCCTAAACATTCAACACAGTACTAAAAACTGAATAGAATGCAGTTTCACTCAGATGAAAGACGTATGCTTTCCTTCTTAAGAAGTGTTTTCAAAGACATTCACAGAGTGATTTTACCAACCTTTTTACTGGCGTTGGCTTTTAAAAGTGATTTCACTGGAATTTCTGTAAAACGCAAGACGCGAGATTTGCTGTTAAAGAATTGAGTATACAGAATGCAAACAAACTCTTCCCTACAAGTGAATCACCTAACCATGCAACACAGTACTAAAAACTGAATAGAATGCAGTTTTCATTCAGATGAAAGACGTATGCTTTCCTTCTTAAGAAGTGTTTTCAAAGATATTCACAGAGTGATTCTACAAAGCCTTTTTACTGACGTTGGCTTTATACGTGATTTCACTGGAATTTCTGGAAAACACAAGATGCGCGATTTGCTGTTAAAGAATTGAGTATACAGAATGCAAACAAACGCTTCCCTACAAGTGAAACGTCTAACCATTCAACACAGTACTAAAAACTGAATAGAATGCAGTTTTCACTCAGATGAAAGACGTATGCTTTCCTTCTTAAGAAGTGTTTTCAAAGGCATTCACAGAGTGATTCTACAAAGCCTTTTTACTGACGTTGGCTTTTAAACGTGATTTCACTGGATTTTCTGTCAAACACATGACGCGAGATTTGCTGTTAAAGAGTTGAGTATACAGAATGCGAACAAACGCTTCCCTACAAGTAAATCGCCTAACCATTCATCACAGTACTAAAAACTGAATAGAATGCAGTTTTCACTCAGATGAAAGATGTATGCTTTCCTTCTTAAGAAGTGTTTTGAAAGACATTCACAGAGTGATTCTACAAAGCCTTTTTACTGACGTTTGCTTTTAAACGTGATTTCACTGGAATTTCTGTCAAACACATGACGCCAGATTTGCTGTTAAAGAGTTGAGTATACAGAATGCGAACAAATGCTTCCCTACAAGTGAATCGCCTAACCATTCATCACAGTACTAAAAACCTAATAGAATGCAGTTTTCACTCAGATTAAAGACGTATGCTTTCCTTCTTAAGAAGTGTTTTGAAAGACATTCACAGAGTGATTCTACAAAGCCTTTTTACTGACGTTGGCTTTTAAACGTGATTTCACTGGAATTTCTGTGAAATGCAAAATGCGCGATTTGCTGTTAAAGAATTGAGTATACAGAATGCAAACAAACGCTTCCCTACAAGGGAATCGCCTGAACATTCAACACAGTACTAAAAACTGAATAGAATGCAGTTTTCACTCAAATGAAAGACTTATGCTTTCCTTCTTAAGAAGTGTTTTCAAAGACATTCACAGAGTGATTCTACAAAGCCTTTTTGCTGGCGTTGGCTTTTAAACGTGATTTCAGTTGAATTTCTGTCAAACGCAAGACACGAGATTTGCTGTTAAAGAATTGAGTACACAGAATGCAAACAAACGGTTCCCTACAAGTGAATCACCTAACCCTTCAACAAAGTACTAAAAACTGAATAGAATGCAGTTTTCACTCAGATGAAAGACGTATGCTTTCCTTCTTAAGAAGTGTTTTGAAAGACATTCACAGAGTGATTCTACAAAGCCTTTTTACTGACGTTTGCTTTTAAACGTGATTTCACTGGAATTTCTGTCAAACACATGACGCAAGATTTGCTGTTAAAGAGTTGAGTATACAGAATGCGAACAAACGCTTCCCTACAAGTGAATCGCCTAACCATTCATCACAGTACTAAAAACTGAATAGAATGCAGTTTCCACTCAGATGAAAGATGTATGCTTTCCTTCTTATGAAGTGTTTTGAAAGACATTCACAGAGTGATTCTACAAAGGCTTTTTACTGACGTTTGCTTTTAAACGTGATTTCACTGGAATTTCTGTCAAACACATGA
Organism: Phyllotis vaccarum; assembly: GCA_033318265.1. Classification (NCBI taxonomy): domain Eukaryota; kingdom Metazoa; phylum Chordata; class Mammalia; order Rodentia; family Cricetidae; genus Phyllotis; species Phyllotis vaccarum. Next base: position 167,843,711 of record JARWLC010000009.1, read on the forward strand.
CGCGAGATTTGCTGTTAAAGAGTTGAGTATACAGAATGCGAACAAACGCTTCCCTACAAGTGAATCGCATAACCATTCATCACAGTACTAAAAACTGAATAGAATGCAGTTTTCACTCAGATGAAAGACGTATGCTTTCCTTCTTAAGAAGTGTTTTCAAAGACATTCACAGAGTGATTCTACAAAGCCTTTTTACTGACATTGGCTTTTAAACGTGATTTCACTGGAATTTCTATAAAACACAAAATGTGCGAAATGCTGTTAAAGAATTGAGTATACAGAATGCAAACAAACGCTACCCTACAAGTGAATCGTCTAACCATTGAACACAGTACTAAAAACCTAATAGAATGCAGTTTTCACTCAGATTAAAGACGTATGCTTTCCTTCTTAAGAAGTGTTTTGAAAGACATTCACAGAGTGATTCTACAAAGCCTTTTTACTGACGTTGGCTTTTAAACGTGATTTCACTGAAATTTCTGTCAAACGCAAGATGCGAGATTTGCTGTTAAAAAATTGAGTATACAGAATGCAAACAAACGCTTCCCTACAAGTGAATCACCTAACCCTTCAACACAGTAGTAAAAACTGAATAGAATGCAGTTTTCCCTCAGATGAAAGACGTATGCTTTCCTTCTTAAGAAGTGTTTTCAAAGACATTCACAGAGTGATTTTACAAAGCCTTTTTACTGACATTGGCTTTTAAACGTGATTTCACTGGAATTTCTGTGAAATGCAAAATGCGTGATTTGCTGTTAAAGAATTGAGTATACAGAATGCAAACAAACGCTTCCCTACAAGGGAATCGCCTGAACATTCAACACAGTACTAAAAACTGAAAAGAATGCAGTTTTCACTCAAATGAAAGACTTATGCTTTCCTTCTTAAGATGTGTTTTCAAAGACATTCACAGAGTGATTCTACAAAGCCTTTTTGCTGGCGTTGGCTTTTAAACGTGATTTCAGTTGAATTTCTGTCAAACGCAAGACACGAGATTTGCTGTTAAAGAATTGAGTACACAGAATGCAAACAAACGGTTCCCTACAAGTGAATCACCTAACCCTTCAACAAAGTACTAAAAACTGAATAGAATGCAGTTTTCACTCAGATGAAAGACGTATGCTTTCCTTCTTAAGAAGTGTTTTGAAAGACATTCACATTGTGATTCTACAAAGCCTTTTTACTGGCGTTGGCTTTTAAACGTGATTTCACTTGAAATTCTGTCAAACACAAGACGCGAGATTTGCTGTTAAAGTATTGAGTACACAGAATGCAAACAAACGCTTCCCTACAAGTAAATCGCCTAACCATTCATCACAGTACTAAAAACTGAATAGAATGCAGTTTTCACTCAGATGAAAGATGTATGCTTTCCTTCTTAAGAAGTGTTTTGAAAGACATTCACAGAGTGATTCTACAAAGCCTTTTTACTGACGTTTGCTTTTAAACGTGATTTCACTGGAATTTCTGTCAAACACATGACGCCAGATTTGCTGTTAAAGAGTTGAGTATACAGAATGCGAACAAATGCTTCCCTACAAGTGAATCGCCTAACCATTCATCACAGTACTAAAAACCTAATAGAATGCAGTTTTCACTCAGATTAAAGACGTATGCTTTCCTTCTTAAGAAGTGTTTTGAAAGACATTCACAGAGTGATTCTACAAAGCCTTTTTACTGACGTTGGCTTTTAAACGTGATTTCACTGAAATTTCTGTCAAACGCAAGATGCGAGATTTGCTGTTAAAAAATTGAGTATACAGAATGCATCAAACGCTTCCCTACAAGTGAATCACCTAACCCTTCAACACAGTAGTAAAAACTGAATAGAATGCAGTTTTCCCTCAGATGAAAGACGTATGCTTTCCTTCTTAAGAAGTGTTTTCAAAGACATTCACAGAGTGATTTTACAAAGCCTTTTTACTGACATTGGCTTTTAAACGTGATTTCACTGGAATTTCTGTGAAATGCAAAATGCGCGATTTGCTGTTAAAGAATTGAGTATACAGAATGCAAACAAACGCTTCCCTACAAGGGAATCGCCTGAACATTCAACACAGTACTAAAAACTGAATAGAATGCAGTTTTCACTCAAATGAAAGACTTATGCTTTCCTTCTTAAGATGTGTTTTCAAAGACATTCACAGAGTGATTCTACAAAGCCTTTTTGCTAGCGTTGGCTTTTAAACGTGATTTCAGTTGAATTTCTATCAAATGCAAGACACGAGATTTGCTGTTAAAGAATTGAGTACACAGAATGCAAACAAACGGTTCCCTACAAGTGAATCACCTAACCCTTCAACAAAGTACTAAAAACTGAATAGAATGCAGTTTTCACTCAGATGAAAGACGTATGCTTTCCTTCTTAAGAAGTGTTTGAAAGACATTCACAGAGTGATTCTACAAAGCCTTTTTACTGGCGTTGGCTTTTAAACGTGGTTTCACTTGAAATTCTGTCAAACACAAGACACGAGATTTGCTGTTAAAGTATTGAGTACACAGAATGCAAACAAACGCTTCCCTACAAGTGAATCACCTAACCCTTCAACAAAGTACTAAAAACTGAATAGAATGCAGTTTTCACTCAGATGAAAGACATATGCTTTCCTTCTTAAGAAGTGTTTTCAAAGACATTCACAGAGTGATTCTACAAAGCCTTTTTACTGACGTTTGCTTTTAAACGTGATTTCACTGAAATTTCTGTCAAACGCAAGATGCGAGATTTGCTGTTAAAAAATTGAGTATACAGAATGCATACAAACGCTTCCCTACAAGTGAATCGCCTAACCATTCAACACAGTACTAAAAACTGAATAGAATGCAGTTTTCACTCAGATGAAAGACGTTTGCTTTGCTTCTTAAGAAGTGTTTTCAAAGGCATTCACAGAGTGATGCTACAAAGTTTTTTTACTGACGTTGGCTTTTAAACGTGATTTCACTGGAATTTCTGTCAAACGCAAGATGCGAGATTTACTGTTAAAAAATTGAGTATACAGAATGCAAACAAACGCTTCCCTACAAGTGAATCACCTAACCCTTCAACACAGTAGTAAAAACTGAATAGAATGCAGTTTTCCCTCAGATGAAAGACGTATGTTTTCCTTCTTAAGAAGTGTTTTCAAAGACATTCACAGAGTGATTTTACAAAGCCTTTTTACTGACATTGGCTTTTAAACGTGATTTCACTGGAATTTCTGTGAAATGCAAAATGCGCGATTTGCTGTTAAAGAATTGAGTATACACAATGCAACCAAACGCTTCCCTACAAGGGAATCTCCTAAACATTCAACACAGTACTAAAAACTGAATAGAATGCAGTTTCACTCAGATGAAAGACGTATGCTTTCCTTCTTAAGAAGTGTTTTCAAAGACATTCACAGAGTGATTTTACCAACCTTTTTACTGGCGTTGGCTTTTAAAAGTGATTTCACTGGAATTTCTGTAAAACGCAAGACGCGAGATTTGCTGTTAAAGAATTGAGTATACAGAATGCAAACAAACTCTTCCCTACAAGTGAATCACCTAACCATGCAACACAGTACTAAAAACTGAATAGAATGCAGTTTTCATTCAGATGAAAGACGTATGCTTTCCTTCTTAAGAAGTGTTTTCAAAGATATTCACAGAGTGATTCTACAAAGCCTTTTTACTGACGTTGGCTTTATACGTGATTTCACTGGAATTTCTGGAAAACACAAGATGCGCGATTTGCTGTTAAAGAATTGAGTATACAGAATGCAAACAAACGCTTCCCTACAAGTGAAACGTCTAACCATTCAACACAGTACTAAAAACTGAATAGAATGCAGTTTTCACTCAGATGAAAGACGTATGCTTTCCTTCTTAAGAAGTGTTTTCAAAGGCATTCACAGAGTGATTCTACAAAGCCTTTTTACTGACGTTGGCTTTTAAACGTGATTTCACTGGATTTTCTGTCAAACACATGACGCGAGATTTGCTGTTAAAGAGTTGAGTATACAGAATGCGAACAAACGCTTCCCTACAAGTAAATCGCCTAACCATTCATCACAGTACTAAAAACTGAATAGAATGCAGTTTTCACTCAGATGAAAGATGTATGCTTTCCTTCTTAAGAAGTGTTTTGAAAGACATTCACAGAGTGATTCTACAAAGCCTTTTTACTGACGTTTGCTTTTAAACGTGATTTCACTGGAATTTCTGTCAAACACATGACGCCAGATTTGCTGTTAAAGAGTTGAGTATACAGAATGCGAACAAATGCTTCCCTACAAGTGAATCGCCTAACCATTCATCACAGTACTAAAAACCTAATAGAATGCAGTTTTCACTCAGATTAAAGACGTATGCTTTCCTTCTTAAGAAGTGTTTTGAAAGACATTCACAGAGTGATTCTACAAAGCCTTTTTACTGACGTTGGCTTTTAAACGTGATTTCACTGGAATTTCTGTGAAATGCAAAATGCGCGATTTGCTGTTAAAGAATTGAGTATACAGAATGCAAACAAACGCTTCCCTACAAGGGAATCGCCTGAACATTCAACACAGTACTAAAAACTGAATAGAATGCAGTTTTCACTCAAATGAAAGACTTATGCTTTCCTTCTTAAGAAGTGTTTTCAAAGACATTCACAGAGTGATTCTACAAAGCCTTTTTGCTGGCGTTGGCTTTTAAACGTGATTTCAGTTGAATTTCTGTCAAACGCAAGACACGAGATTTGCTGTTAAAGAATTGAGTACACAGAATGCAAACAAACGGTTCCCTACAAGTGAATCACCTAACCCTTCAACAAAGTACTAAAAACTGAATAGAATGCAGTTTTCACTCAGATGAAAGACGTATGCTTTCCTTCTTAAGAAGTGTTTTGAAAGACATTCACAGAGTGATTCTACAAAGCCTTTTTACTGACGTTTGCTTTTAAACGTGATTTCACTGGAATTTCTGTCAAACACATGACGCAAGATTTGCTGTTAAAGAGTTGAGTATACAGAATGCGAACAAACGCTTCCCTACAAGTGAATCGCCTAACCATTCATCACAGTACTAAAAACTGAATAGAATGCAGTTTCCACTCAGATGAAAGATGTATGCTTTCCTTCTTATGAAGTGTTTTGAAAGACATTCACAGAGTGATTCTACAAAGGCTTTTTACTGACGTTTGCTTTTAAACGTGATTTCACTGGAATTTCTGTCAAACACATGACGCGAGATTTGCTGTTAAAGAGTTGAGTATACAGAATGCGAACAAACGCTTCCCTACAAGTGAATCGCATAACCATTCATCACAGTACTAAAAACTGAATAGAATGCAGTTTTCACTCAGATGAAAGACGTATGCTTTCCTTCTTAAGAAGTGTTTTCAAAGACATTCACAGAGTGATTCTACAAAGCCTTTTTACTGACATTGGCTTTTAAACGTGATTTCACTGGAATTTCTATAAAACACAAAATGTGCGAAATGCTGTTAAAGAATTGAGTATACAGAATGCAAACAAACGCTACCCTACAAGTGAATCGTCTAACCATTGAACACAGTACTAAAAACCTAATAGAATGCAGTTTTCACTCAGATTAAAGACGTATGCTTTCCTTCTTAAGAAGTGTTTTGAAAGACATTCACAGAGTGATTCTACAAAGCCTTTTTACTGACGTTGGCTTTTAAACGTGATTTCACTGAAATTTCTGTCAAACGCAAGATGCGAGATTTGCTGTTAAAAAATTGAGTATACAGAATGCAAACAAACGCTTCCCTACAAGTGAATCACCTAACCCTTCAACACAGTAGTAAAAACTGAATAGAATGCAGTTTTCCCTCAGATGAAAGACGTATGCTTTCCTTCTTAAGAAGTGTTTTCAAAGACATTCACAGAGTGATTTTACAAAGCCTTTTTACTGACATTGGCTTTTAAACGTGATTTCACTGGAATTTCTGTGAAATGCAAAATGCGTGATTTGCTGTTAAAGAATTGAGTATACAGAATGCAAACAAACGCTTCCCTACAAGGGAATCGCCTGAACATTCAACACAGTACTAAAAACTGAAAAGAATGCAGTTTTCACTCAAATGAAAGACTTATGCTTTCCTTCTTAAGATGTGTTTTCAAAGACATTCACAGAGTGATTCTACAAAGCCTTTTTGCTGGCGTTGGCTTTTAAACGTGATTTCAGTTGAATTTCTGTCAAACGCAAGACACGAGATTTGCTGTTAAAGAATTGAGTACACAGAATGCAAACAAACGGTTCCCTACAAGTGAATCACCTAACCCTTCAACAAAGTACTAAAAACTGAATAGAATGCAGTTTTCACTCAGATGAAAGACGTATGCTTTCCTTCTTAAGAAGTGTTTTGAAAGACATTCACATTGTGATTCTACAAAGCCTTTTTACTGGCGTTGGCTTTTAAACGTGATTTCACTTGAAATTCTGTCAAACACAAGACGCGAGATTTGCTGTTAAAGTATTGAGTACACAGAATGCAAACAAACGCTTCCCTACAAGTGAATCACCTAACCCTTCAACAAAGTACTAAAAACTGAATAGAATGCAGTTTTCACTCAGATGAAAGACATATGCTTTCCTTCTTAAGAAGTGTTTTCAAAGACATTCACAGAGTGATTCTACAAAGCCTTTTTACTGACGTTGGCTTTTAAACGTGATTTCACTGAAATTTCTGTCAAACGCAAGATGCGAGATTTGCTGTTAAAAAATTGAGTATACAAAATGCATACAAACGCTTCCCTACAAGTGAATCACCTAACCCTTCAACATAGTACTAAAAACTGAATAGAATGCAGTTTTCACTCAGATGAAAGACGTATGCTTTCCTTCTTAAGAAGTGTTTTCAAAGACATTCACAGAGTGATTCTACAAAGCCTTTTTACTGACATTGGCTTTTTAACGTGATTTCACTGGAATTTCTGTGAAATGCAAGATGCGCGATTTCCTGTTAAAGAATTGAGTATACACAATGCAACCAAACGCTTCCCTAAAAGGGAATCTCCTAAACATTCAACACAGTACTAAAAACTGAATAGAATGGAGTTTCACTCAGATGAAATACGTATGCTTTCCTTCTTAAGAAGTGTTTTCAAAGACATTCACAGAGTGATTTTACCAACCTTTTTACTGGCGTTGGCTTTTGCAAGTCATTTCACTGGAATTTCTGTCAAATGCAAGACGCGAGATTTGCTGTTAAAGAATTGAGTATACAGAATGCAAACAAACGCTTCCCTACAAGTGAATCACCTAACCATGCAACACAGTACTAAAAACTGAATAGAATGCAGTTTTCATTCAGATGAAAGACATATGCTTTCCTTCTTAAGAAGTGTTTTCAAAGATATTCACAGAGTGATTCTACAAAGCCTTTTTACTGACATTGGCTTTATACGTGATTTCACTGGAATTTCTGTAAAACACAAGATGTGCGATTTGCTGTTAAAGAATTGAGTATACAGAATGCAAACAAACGCTTCCCTACAAGTGAATCGCCTAACCATTCAACACAGTACTAAAAACTGAATAGAATGCAGTTTTCACTCAGATGAAAGACGTATGCTTTCCTTCTTAAGAAGTGTTTTCAAAGGCATTCACAGAGTGATGCTACAAAGTTTTTTTACTGACGTTGGCTTTTAAACGTGATTTCACTGGAATTTCTGTCAAACGCAAGATGCGAGATTTGCTGTTAAAAAAATGAGTATACAGAATGCAAACAAACGCTTCCCAACAAGTGAATCACCTAACCCTTCAACACAGTAGTAAAAACTGAATAGAATGCAGTTTTCCCTCAGATGAAAGACGTATGCTTTCCTTCTTAAGAAGTGTTTTCAAAGACATTCACAGAGTGATTTTACAAAGCCTTTTTACTGACATTGGCTTTTAAACGTGATTTCACTGGAATTTCTGTGAAATGCAAAATGCGCGATTTGCTGTTAAAGAATTGAGTATACAGAATGCAAACAAACGCTTCCCTACAAGGGAATCGCCTGAACATTCAACACAGTACTAAAAACTGAAAAGAATGCAGTTTTCACTCAAATGAAAGACTTATGCTTTCCTTCTTAAGATGTGTTTTCAAAGACATTCACAGAGTGATTCTACAAAGCCTTTTTGCTGGCGTTGGCTTTTAAACGTGATTTCAGTTGAATTTCTGTCAAACGCAAGACACGAGATTTGCTGTTAAAGAATTGAGTACACAGAATGCAAACAAACGGTTCCCTACAAGTGAATCACCTAACCCTTCAACAAAGTACTAAAAACTGAATAGAATGCAGTTTTCACTCAGATGAAAGACGTATGCTTTCCTTCTTAAGAAGTGTTTTCAAAGACATTCACAGAGTGATTCTACAAAGCCTTTTTACTGACATTGGCTTTTAAACGTGATTTCACTGGAATTTCTGTGAAATGCAAGATGCGCGATTTCCTGTTAAAGAATTGAGTATACACAATGCAACCAAACGCTTCCCTACAAGGGAATCTCCTAAACATTCAACACAGTACTAAAAACTGAATAGAATGCAGTATCACTCAGATGAAAGACGTATGCTTTCCTTCTTAAGAAGTGTTTTCAAAGACATTCACAGAGTGATTTTACCAACCTTTTTACTGGCGTTGGCTTTTAAAAGTGATTTCACTGGAATTTCTGTCAAACGCAAGACACGAGATTTGCTGTTAAAGAATTGAGTACACAGAATGCAAACAAACGGTTCCCTACAAGTGAATCACCTAACCCTTCAACAAAGTACTAAAAACTGAATAGAATGCAGTTTTCACTCAGATGAAAGACGTATGCTTTCCTTCTTAAGAAGTGTTTTGAAAGACATTCACATTGTGATTCTACAAAGCCTTTTTACTGGCGTTGGCTTTTAAACGTGATTTCACTTGAAATTCTGTCAAACACAAGACGCGAGATTTGCTGTTAAAGTATTGAGTACACAGAATGCAAACAAACGCTTCCCTACAAGTGAATCACCTAACCCTTCAACAAAGTACTAAAAACTGAATAGAATGCAGTTTTCACTCAGATGAAAGACATATGCTTTCCTTCTTAAGAAGTGTTTTCAAAGACATTCACAGAGTGATTCTACAAAGCCTTTTTACTGACGTTGGCTTTTAAACGTGATTTCACTGAAATTTCTGTCAAACGCAAGATGCGAGATTTGCTGTTAAAAAATTGAGTATACAAAATGCATACAAACGCTTCCCTACAAGTGAATCACCTAACCCTTCAACATAGTACTAAAAACTGAATAGAATGCAGTTTTCACTCAGATGAAAGACGTATGCTTTCCTTCTTAAGAAGTGTTTTCAAAGACATTCACAGAGTGATTCTACAAAGCCTTTTTACTGACATTGGCTTTTAAACGTGATTTCACTGGAATTTCTGTGAAATGCAAGATGCGCGATTTCCTGTTAAAGAATTGAGTATACACAATGCAACCAAACGCTTCCCTAAAAGGGAATCTCCTAAACATTCAACACAGTACTAAAAACTGAATAGAATGGAGTTTCACTCAGATGAAATACGTATGCTTTCCTTCTTAAGAAGTGTTTTCAAAGACATTCACAGAGTGATTTTACCAACCTTTTTACTGGCGTTGGCTTTTGCAAGTCATTTCACTGGAATTTCTGTCAAATGCAAGACGCGAGATTTGCTGTTAATGAATTGAGTATACAGAATGCAAACAAACGCTTCCCTACAAGTGAATCGCCTAACCATTCAACACAGTACTAAAAACTGAATAGAATGCAGTTTTCACTCAGATGAAAGACGTATGCTTTCCTTCTTAAGAAGTGTTTTCAAAGGCATTCACAGAGTGATGCTACAAAGTTTTTTTACTGACGTTGGCTTTTAAACGTGATTTCACTGGAATTTCTGTCAAACGCAAATTGCGAGATTTGCTGTTAAAAAATTGAGTATACAGAATGCAAACAAACGCTTCCCAACAAGTGAATCACCTAACCCTTCAACACAGTAGTAAAAACTGAATAGAATGCAGTTTTCCCTCAGATGAAAGACGTATGCTTTCCTTCTTAAGAAGTGTTTTCAAAGACATTCACAGAGTGATTTTACAAAGCCTTTTTACTGACATTGGCTTTTAAACGTGATTTCACTGGAATTTCTGTGAAATGCAAAATGCGCGATTTGCTGTTAAAGAATTGAGTATACAGAATGCAAACAAACGCTTCCCTACAAGGGAATCGCCTGAACATTCAACACAGTACTAAAAACTGAAAAGAATGCAGTTTTCACTCAAATGAAAGACTTATGCTTTCCTTCTTAAGATGTGTTTTCAAAGACATTCACAGAGTGATTCTACAAAGCCTTTTTGCTGGCGTTGGCTTTTAAACGTGATTTCAGTTGAATTTCTGTCAAACGCAAGACACGAGATTTGCTGTTAAAGAATTGAGTACACAGAATGCAAACAAACTGTTCCCTACAAGTGAATCACCTAACCCTTCAACAAAGTACTAAAAACTGAATAGAATGCAGTTTTCACTCAGATGAAAGACGTATGCTTTCCTTCTTAAGAAGTGTTTTCAAAGACATTCACAGAGTGATTCTACAAAGCCTTTTTACTGACATTGGCTTTTAAACGTGATTTCACTGGAATTTCTGTGAAATGCAAGATGCGCGATTTCCTGTTAAAGAATTGAGTATACACAATCCAACCAAACGCTTCCCTACAAGGGAATCTCCTAAACATTCAACACAGTACTAAAAACTGAATAGAATGCAGTTTCACTCATATGAAAGACGTATGCTTTCCTTCTTAAGAAGTGTTTTCAAAGACATTCACAGAGTGATTTTACCAACCTTTTTACTGGCGTTGGCTTTTAAAAGTGATTTCACTGGAATTTCTGTCAAACGCAAGACACGAGATTTGCTGTTAAAGAATTGAGTATACAGAATGCAAACAAACGCTTCCCTACAAGTGAAACGTCTAACCATTCAACACAGTACTAAAAACTGAATAGAATGCAGTTTTCAATCAGATGAAAGACGTATGCTTTCCTTCTTAAGAAGTGTTTTCAAAGGCATTCACAGAGTGATTCTACAAAGCCTTTTTACTGACGTTGGCTTTTAAACGTGATTTCACTGGATTTTCTGTCAAACACATGACGCGAGATTTGCTGTTAAAGAGTTGAGTATACAGAATGCGAACAAACGCTTCCCTACAAGTAAATCGCCTAACCATTCATCACAGTACTAAAAACTGAATAGAATGCAGTTTTCACTCAGATGAAAGATGTATGCTTTCCTTCTTAAGAAGTGTTTTGAAAGACATTCACAGAGTGATTCTACAAAGCCTTTTTACTGACGTTTGCTTTTAAACGTGATTTCACTGGAATTTCTGTCAAACACATGACGCCAGATTTGCTGTTAAAGAGTTGAGTATACAGAATGCGAACAAATGCTTCCCTACAAGTGAATCGCCTAACCATTCATCACAGTACTAAAAACCTAATAGAATGCAGTTTTCACTCAGATTAAAGACGTATGCTTTCCTTCTTAAGAAGTGTTTTGAAAGACATTCACAGAGTGATTCTACAAAGCCTTTTTACTGACGTTGGCTTTTAAACGTGATTTCACTGAAATTTCTGTCAAACGCAAGATGCGAGATTTGCTGTTAAAAAATTGAGTATACAGAATGCATCAAACGCTTCCCTACAAGTGAATCACCTAACCCTTCAACACAGTAGTAAAAACTGAATAGAATGCAGTTTTCCCTCAGATGAAAGACGTATGCTTTCCTTCTTAAGAAGTGTTTTCAAAGACATTCACAGAGTGATTTTACAAAGCCTTTTTACTGACATTGGCTTTTAAACGTGATTTCACTGGAATTTCTGTGAAATGCAAAATGCGCGATTTGCTGTTAAAGAATTGAGTATACAGAATGCAAACAAACGCTTCCCTACAAGGGAATCGCCTGAACATTCAACACAGTACTAAAAACTGAATAGAATGCAGTTTTCACTCAAATGAAAGACTTATGCTTTCCTTCTTAAGATGTGTTTTCAAAGACATTCACAGAGTGATTCTACAAAGCCTTTTTGCTGGCGTTGGCTTTTAAACGTGATTTCAGTTGAATTTCTGTCAAACGCAAGACACGAGATTTGCTGTTAAAGAATTGAGTACACAGAATGCAAACAAACGGTTCCCTACAAGTGAATCACCTAACCCTTCAACAAAGTAATAAAAACTGATTAGAATGCAGTTTTCACTCAGATGAAAGACATATGCTTTCCTTCTTAAGAAGTGTTTTGAAAGACATTCACAGAGTGATTCTACAAAGCCTTTTTACTGGCGTTGGCTTTTAAACGTGGTTTCACTTGAAATTCTGTCAAACACAAGACACGAGATTTGCTGTTAAAGTATTGAGTACACAGAATGCAAACAAACGCTTCCCTACAAGTGAATCACCTAACCCTTCAACAAAGTACTAAAAACTGAATAGAATGCAGTTTTCATTCAGATGTAAGACATATGCTTTCCTTCTTAAGAAGTGTTTTCAAAGACATTCACAGAGTGATTCTACAAAGCCTTTTTACTGACGTTGGCTTTTAAACGTGATTTCACTGAAATTTCTGTCAAACGCAAGATGCGAGATTTGCTGTTAAAAAATTGAGTATACAGAATGCATACAAACGCTTCCCTACACGTGAATCGCCTAACCATTCAACACAGTACTAAAAACTGAATAGAATGCAGTTTTCACTCAGATGAAAGACGTATGCTTTGCTTCTTAAGAAGTGTTTTCAAAGGCATTCACAGAGTGATGCTACAAAGTTTTTTTACTGACGTTGGCTTTTAAACGTGATTTCACTGGAATTTCTGTCAAACGCAAGATGCGAGATTTGCTGTTAAAAAATTGAGTATACAGAATGCAAACAAACGCTTCCCTACAAGTGAATCACCTAACCCTTCAACACAGTAGTAAAAACTGAATAGAATGCAGTTTTCCCTCAGATGAAAGACGTATGTTTTCCTTCTTAAGAAGTGTTTTCAAAGACATTCACAGAGTGATTTTACAAAGCCTTTTTACTGACATTGGCTTTTAAACGTGATTTCACTGGAATTTCTGTGAAATGCAAAATGCGCGATTTGCTGTTAAAGAATTGAGTATACAGAATGCAAACAAACGCTTCCCTACAAGGGAATCGCCTGAACATTCAACACAGTACTAAAAACTGAATAGAATGCAGTTTTCACTCAAATGAAAGACTTATGCTTTCCTTCTTAAGATGTGTTTTCAAAGACATTCACAGAGTGATTCTACAAAGCCTTTTTGCTGGCGTTGGCTTTTAAACGTGATTTCAGTTGAATTTCTGTCAAACGCAAGACACGAGATTTGCTGTTAAAGAATTGAGTACACAGAATGCAAACAAACGGTTCCCTACAAGTGAATCACCTAACCCTTCAACAAAGTACTAAAAACTGAATAGAATGCAGTTTTCACTCAGATGAAAGACATATGCTTTCCTTCTTAAGAAGTGTTTTGAAAGACATTCACAGAGTGATTCTACAAAGCCTTTTTACTGACGTTTGCTTTTAAACGTGATTTCACTGGAATTTCTGTCAAACACATGACGCGAGATTTGCTGTTAAAGAGTTGAGTATACAGAATGCGAACAAACGCTTCCCTACAAGTGAATCGCCTAACCATTCATCACAGTACTAAAAACTGAATAGAATGCAGTTTCCACTCAGATGAAAGATGTATGCTTTCCTTCTTATGAAGTGTTTTGAAAGACATTCACAGAGTGATTCTACAAAGGCTTTTTACTGACGTTTGCTTTTAAACGTGATTTCACTGGAATTTCTGTCAAACACATGACGCGAGATTTGCTGTTAAAGAGTTGAGTATACAGAATGCGAACAAACGCTTCCCTACAAGTGAATCTCCTAACCATTCATCACAGTACTAAAAACTGAATAGAATGCAGTTTTCACTCAGATGAAAGACGTATGCTTTCCTTCTTAAGAAGTGTTTTCAAAGACATTCACAGAGTGATTCTACAAAGCCTTTTTACTGACATTGGCTTTTAAACGTGATTTCACTGGAATTTCTGTGAAATGCAAGATGCGCGATTTCCTGTTAAAGAATTGAGTATACACAATGCAACCAAACGCTTCCCTACAAGGGAATCTCCTAAACATTCAACACAGTACTAAAAACTGAATAGAATGCAGTTTCACTCAGATGAAAGACGTATGCTTTCCTTCTTAAGAAGTGTTTTCAAAGACATTCACAGAGTGATTTTACCAACCAATTTACTGGCGTTGGCTTTTAAAAGTGATTTCACTGGAATTTCTGTCAAACGCAAGACACGAGATTTGCTGTTAAAGAATTGAGTATACAGAATGCAAACAAACGCTTCCCTACAAGTGAAACGTCTAACCATTCAACACAGTACTAAAAACTGAATAGAATGCAGTTTTCACTCAGATGAAAGACGTATGCTTTCCTTCTTAAGAAGTGTTTTCAAAGGCATTCACAGAGTGATTCTACAAAGCCTTTTTACTGACGTTGGCTTTTAAACGTGATTTCACTGGATTTTCTGTCAAACACATGACGCGAGATTTGCTGTTAAAGAGTTGAGTATACAGAATGCGAACAAACGCTTCCCTACAAGTAAATCGCCTAACCATTCATCACAGTACTAAAAACTGAATAGAATGCAGTTTTCACTCAGATGAAAGATGTATGCTTTCCTTCTTAAGAAGTGTTTTGAAAGACATTCACAGAGTGATTCTACAAAGCCTTTTTACTGACGTTTGCTTTTAAACGTGATTTCACTGGAATTTCTGTCAAACACATGACGCCAGATTTGCTGTTAAAGAGTTGAGTATACAGAATGCGAACAAATGCTTCCCTACAAGTGAATCGCCTAACCATTCATCACAGTACTAAAAACCTAATAGAATGCAGTTTTCACTCAGATTAAAGACGTATGCTTTCCTTCTTAAGAAGTGTTTTGAAAGACATTCACAGAGTGATTCTACAAAGCCTTTTTACTGACGTTGGCTTTTAAACGTGATTTCACTGAAATTTCTGTCAAACGCAAGATGCGAGATTTGCTGTTAAAAAATTGAGTATACAGAATGCATCAAACGCTTCCCTACAAGTGAATCACCTAACCCTTCAACACAGTAGTAAAAACTGAATAGAATGCAGTTTTCCCTCAGATGAAAGACGTATGCTTTCCTTCTTAAGAAGTGTTTTCAAAGACATTCACAGAGTGATTTTACAAAGCCTTTTTACTGACATTGGCTTTTAAACGTGATTTCACTGGAATTTCTGTGAAATGCAAAATGCGCGATTTGCTGTTAAAGAATTGAGTATACAGAATGCAAACAAACGCTTCCCTACAAGGGAATCGCCTGAACATTCAACACAGTACTAAAAACTGAATAGAATGCAGTTTTCACTCAAATGAAAGACTTATGCTTTCCTTCTTAAGATGTGTTTTCAAAGACATTCACAGAGTGATTCTACAAAGCCTTTTTGCTAGCGTTGGCTTTTAAACGTGATTTCAGTTGAATTTCTGTCAAACGCAAGACACGAGATTTGCTGTTAAAGAATTGAGTACACAGAATGCAAACAAACGGTTCCCTACAAGTGAATCACCTAACCCTTCAACAAAGTACTAAAAACTGAATAGAATGCAGTTTTCACTCAGATGAAAGACGTATGCTTTCCTTCTTAAGAAGTGTTTGAAAGACATTCACAGAGTGATTCTACAAAGCCTTTTTACTGGCGTTGGCTTTTAAACGTGGTTTCACTTGAAATTCTGTCAAACACAAGACACGAGATTTGCTGTTAAAGTATTGAGTACACAGAATGCAAACAAACGCTTCCCTACAAGTGAATCACCTAACCCTTCAACAAAGTACTAAAAACTGAATAGAATGCAGTTTTCACTCAGATGAAAGACATATGTTTTCCTTCTTAAGAAGTGTTTTCAAAGACATTCACAGAGTGATTCTACAAAGCCTTTTTACTGACGTTTGCTTTTAAACGTGATTTCACTGAAATTTCTGTCAAACGCAAGATGCGAGATTTGCTGTTAAAAAATTGAGTATACAGAATGCATACAAACGCTTCCCTACAAGTGAATCGCCTAACCATTCAACACAGTACTAAAAACTGAATAGAATGCAGTTTTCACTCAGATGAAAGACGTTTGCTTTGCTTCTTAAGAAGTGTTTTCAAAGGCATTCACAGAGTGATGCTACAAAGTTTTTTTACTGACGTTGGCTTTTAAACGTGATTTCACTGGAATTTCTGTCAAACGCAAGATGCGAGATTTGCTGTTAAAAAATTGAGTATACAGAATGCAAACAAACGCTTCCCTACAAGTGAATCACCTAACCCTTCAACACAGTAGTAAAAACTGAATAGAATGCAGTTTTCCCTCAGATGAAAGACGTATGTTTTCCTTCTTAAGAAGTGTTTTCAAAGACATTCACAGAGTGATTTTACAAAGCCTTTTTACTGACATTGGCTTTTAAACGTGATTTCACTGGAATTTCTGTGAAATGCAAAATGCGCGATTTGCTGTTAAAGAATTGAGTATACACAATGCAACCAAACGCTTCCCTACAAGGGAATCTCCTAAACATTCAACACAGTACTAAAAACTGAATAGAATGCAGTTTCACTCAGATGAAAGACGTATGCTTTCCTTCTTAAGAAGTGTTTTCAAAGACATTCACAGAGTGATTTTACCAACCTTTTTACTGGCGTTGGCTTTTAAAAGTGATTTCACTGGAATTTCTGTCAAACGCAAGACGCGAGATTTGCTGTTAAAGAATTGAGTATACAGAATGCAAACAAACTCTTCCCTACAAGTGAATCACCTAACCATGCAACACAGTACTAAAAACTGAATAGAATGCAGTTTTCATTCAGATGAAAGACGTATGCTTTCCTTCTTAAGAAGTGTTTTCAAAGATATTCACAGAGTGATTCTACAAAGCCTTTTTACTGACGTTGGCTTTATACGTGATTTCACTGGAATTTCTGGAAAACACAAGATGCGCGATTTGCTGTTAAAGAATTGAGTATACAGAATGCAAACAAACGCTTCCCTACAAGTGAAACGTCTAACCATTCAACACAGTACTAAAAACTGAATAGAATGCAGTTTTCACTCAGATGAAAGACGTATGCTTTCCTTCTTAAGAAGTGTTTTCAAAGGCATTCACAGAGTGATTCTACAAAGCCTTTTTACTGACGTTGGCTTTTAAACGTGATTTCACTGGATTTTCTGTCAAACACATGACGCGAGATTTGCTGTTAAAGAGTTGAGTATACAGAATGCGAACAAACGCTTCCCTACAAGTAAATCGCCTAACCATTCATCACAGTACTAAAAACTGAATAGAATGCAGTTTTCACTCAGATGAAAGATGTATGCTTTCCTTCTTAAGAAGTGTTTTGAAAGACATTCACAGAGTGATTCTACAAAGCCTTTTTACTGACGTTTGCTTTTAAACGTGATTTCACTGGAATTTCTGTCAAACACATGACGCCAGATTTGCTGTTAAAGAGTTGAGTATACAGAATGCGAACAAATGCTTCCCTACAAGTGAATCGCCTAACCATTCATCACAGTACTAAAAACCTAATAGAATGCAGTTTTCACTCAGATTAAAGACGTATGCTTTCCTTCTTAAGAAGTGTTTTGAAAGACATTCACAGAGTGATTCTACAAAGCCTTTTTACTGACGTTGGCTTTTAAATGTGATTTCACTGAAATTTCTGTCAAACGCAAGATGCGAGATTTGCTGTTAAAAAATTGAGTATACAGAATGCAAACAAACGCTTCCCTACAAGTGAATCACCTAACCCTTCAACACAGTAGTAAAAACTGAATAGAATGCAGTTTTCCCTCAGATGAAAGACGTATGCTTTCCTTCTTAAGAAGTGTTTTCAAAGACATTCACAGAGTGATTTTACAAAGCCTTTTTACTGACATTGGCTTTTAAACGTGATTTCACTGGAATTTCTGTGAAATGCAAAATGCGCGATTTGCTGTTAAAGAATTGAGTATACAGAATGCAAACAAACGCTTCCCTACAAGGGAATCGCCTGAACATTCAACACAGTACTAAAAACTGAAAAGAATGCAGTTTTCACTCAAATGAAAGACTTATGCTTTCCTTCTTAAGATGTGTTTTCAAAGACATTCACAGAGTGATTCTACAAAGCCTTTTTGCTGGCGTTGGCTTTTAAACGTGATTTCAGTTGAATTTCTGTCAAACGCAAGACACGAGATTTGCTGTTAAAGAATTGAGTACACAGAATGCAAACAAACGGTTCCCTCCAAGTGAATCACCTAACCCTTCAACAAAGTAATAAAAACTGAATAGAAAGCAGTTTTCACTCAGATGAAAGACGTATGCTTTCCTTCTTAAGAAGTGTTTTGAAAGACATTCACATTGTGATTCTACAAAGCCTTTTTACTGGCGTTGGCTTTTAAACGTGATTTCACTTGAAATTCTGTCAAACACAAGACGCGAGATTTGCTGTTAAAGTATTGAGTACACAGAATGCAAACAAACGCTTCCCTACAAGTGAATCACCTAACCCTTCAACAAAGTACTAAAAACTGAATAGAATGCAGTTTTCACTCAGATGAAAGACATATGCTTTCCTTCTTAAGAAGTGTTTTCAAAGACATTCACAGAGTGATTCTACAAAGCCTTTTTACTGACGTTGGCTTTTAAACGTGATTTCACTGAAATTTCTGTCAAACGCAAGATGCGAGATTTGCTGTTAAAAAATTGAGTATACAGAATGCATACAAACGCTTCCCTACAAGTGAATCACCTAACCCTTCAACATAGTACTAAAAACTGAATAGAATGCAGTTTTCACTCAGATGAAAGACGTATGCTTTCCTTCTTAAGAAGTGTTTTGAAAGACATTCACAGAGTGATTCTACAAAGCCTTTTTACTGACGTTGGCTTTTAAATGTGATTTCACTGAAATTTCTGTCAAACGCAAGATGCGAGATTTGCTGTTAAAAAATTGAGTATACAGAATGCAAACAAACGCTTCCCTACAAGTGAATCACCTAACCCTTCAACACAGTAGTAAAAACTGAATAGAATGCAGTTTTCCCTCAGATGAAAGACGTATGCTTTCCTTCTTAAGAAGTGTTTTCAAAGACATTCACAGAGTGATTTTACAAAGCCTTTTTACTGACATTGGCTTTTAAACGTGATTTCACTGGAATTTCTGTGAAATGCAAAATGCGCGATTTGCTGTTAAAGAATTGAGTATACAGAATGCAAACAAACGCTTCCCTACAAGGGAATCGCCTGAACATTCAACACAGTACTAAAAACTGAAAAGAATGCAGTTTTCACTCAAATGAAAGACTTATGCTTTCCTTCTTAAGATGTGTTTTCAAAGACATTCACAGAGTGATTCTACAAAGCCTTTTTGCTGGCGTTGGCTTTTAAACGTGATTTCAGTTGAATTTCTGTCAAACGCAAGACACGAGATTTGCTGTTAAAGAATTGAGTACACAGAATGCAAACAAACGGTTCCCTCCAAGTGAATCACCTAACCCTTCAACAAAGTACTAAAAACTGAATAGAAAGCAGTTTTCACTCAGATGAAAGACGTATGCTTTCCTTCTTAAGAAGTGTTTTGAAAGACATTCACATTGTGATTCTACAAAGCCTTTTTACTGGCGTTGGCTTTTAAACGTGATTTCACTTGAAATTCTGTCAAACACAAGACGCGAGATTTGCTGTTAAAGTATTGAGTACACAGAATGCAAACAAACGCTTCCCTACAAGTGAATCACCTAACCCTTCAACAAAGTACTAAAAACTGAATAGAATGCAGTTTTCACTCAGATGAAAGACATATGCTTTCCTTCTTAAGAAGTGTTTTCAAAGACATTCACAGAGTGATTCTACAAAGCCTTTTTACTGACGTTGGCTTTTAAACGTGATTTCACTGAAATTTCTGTCAAACGCAAGATGCGAGATTTGCTGTTAAAAAATTGAGTATACAGAATGCATACAAACGCTTCCCTACAAGTGAATCACCTAACCCTTCAACATAGTACTAAAAACTGAATAGAATGCAGTTTTCACTCAGATGAAAGACGTATGCTTTCCTTCTTAAGAAGTGTTTTCAAAGACATTCACAGAGTGATTCTACAAAGCCTTTTTACTGACATTGGCTTTTAAACGTGATTTCACTGGAATTTCTGTGAAATGCAAGATGCGCGATTTCCTGTTAAAGAATTGAGTATACACAATGCAACCAAACGCTTCCCTAAAAGGGAATCTCCTAAACATTCAACACAGTACTAAAAACTGAATAGAATGGAGTTTCACTCAGATGAAAGACGTATGCTTTCCTTCTTAAGAAGTGTTTTCAAAGACATTCACAGAGTGATTTTACCAACCTTTTTACTGGCGTTGGCTTTTGCAAGTCATTTCACTGGAATTTCTGTCAAATGCAAGACGCGAGATTTGCTGTTAAAGAATTGAGTATACAGAATGCAAACAAACGCTTCCCTACAAGTGAATCACCTAACCATGCAACACAGTACTAAAAACTGAATAGAATGCAGTTTTCATTCAGATGAAAGACATATGCTTTCCTTCTTAAGAAGTGTTTTCAAAGATATTCACAGAGTGATTCTACAAAGCCTTTTTACTGACATTGGCTTTATACGTGATTTCACTGGAATTTCTGTAAAACACAAGATGTGCGATTTGCTGTTAAAGAATTGAGTATACAGAATGCAAACAAACGCTTCCCTACAAGTGAATCGCCTAACCATTCAACACAGTACTAAAAACTGAATAGAATGCAGTTTTCACTCAGATGAAAGACGTATGCTTTCCTTCTTAAGAAGTGTTTTCAAAGGCATTCACAGAGTGATGCTACAAAGTTTTTTTACTGACGTTGGCTTTTAAACGTGATTTCACTGGAATTTCTGTCAAACGCAAGATGCGAGATTTGCTGTTAAAAAATTGAGTATACAGAATGCAAACAAACGCTTCCCAACAAGTGAATCACCTAACCCTTCAACACAGTAGTAAAAACTGAATAGAATGCAGTTTTCCCTCAGATGAAAGACGTATGCTTTCCTTCTTAAGAAGTGTTTTCAAAGACATTCACAGAGTGATTTTACAAAGCCTTTTTACTGACATTGGCTTTTAAACGTGATTTCACTGGAATTTCTGTGAAATGCAAAATGCGCGATTTGCTGTTAAAGAATTGAGTATACAGAATGCAAACAAACGCTTCCCTACAAGGGAATCGCCTGAACATTCAACACAGTACTAAAAACTGAATAGAATGCAGTTTTCACTCAAATGAAAGACTTATGCTTTCCTTCTTAAGATGTGTTTTCAAAGACATTCACAGAGTGATTCTACAAAGCCTTTTTGCTGGCGTTGGCTTTTAAACGTGATTTCAGTTGAATTTCTGTCAAACGCAAGACACGAGATTTGCTGTTAAAGAATTGAGTACACAGAATGCAAACAAACGGTTCCCTACAAGTGAATCACCTAACCCTTCAACAAAGCAATAAAAACTGATTAGAATGCAGTTTTCACTCAGATGAAAGACATATGCTTTCCTTCTTAAGAAGTGTTTTGAAAGACATTCACAGAGTGATTCTACAAAGCCTTTTTACTGGCGTTGGCTTTTAAACGTGGTTTCACTTGAAATTCTGTCAAACACAAGACACGAGATTTGCTGTTAAAGTATTGAGTACACAGAATGCAAACAAACGCTTCCCTACAAGTGAATCACCTAACCCTTCAACAAAGTACTAAAAACTGAATAGAATGCAGTTTTCATTCAGATGTAAGACATATGCTTTCCTTCTTAAGAAGTGTTTTCAAAGACATTCACAGAGTGATTCTACAAAGCCTTTTTACTGACGTTGGCTTTTAAACGTGATTTCACTGAAATTTCTGTCAAACGCAAGATGCGAGATTTGCTGTTAAAAAATTGAGTATACAGAATGCATACAAACGCTTCCCTACACGTGAATCGCCTAACCATTCAACACAGTACTAAAAACTGAATAGAATGCAGTTTTCACTCAGATGAAAGACGTATGCTTTGCTTCTTAAGAAGTGTTTTCAAAGGCATTCACAGAGTGATGCTACAAAGTTTTTTTACTGACGTTGGCTTTTAAACGTGATTTCACTGGAATTTCTGTCAAACGCAAGATGCGAGATTTGCTGTTAAAAAATTGAGTATACAGAATGCAAACAAACGCTTCCCTACAAGTGAATCACCTAACCCTTCAACACAGTAGTAAAAACTGAATAGAATGCAGTTTTCCCTCAGATGAAAGACGTATGTTTTCCTTCTTAAGAAGTGTTTTCAAAGACATTCACAGAGTGATTTTACAAAGCCTTTTTACTGACATTGGCTTTTAAACGTGATTTCACTGGAATTTCTGTGAAATGCAAAATGCGCGATTTGCTGTTAAAGAATTGAGTATACAGAATGCAAACAAACGCTTCCCTACAAGGGAATCGCCTGAACATTCAACACAGTACTAAAAACTGAATAGAATGCAGTTTTCACTCAAATGAAAGACTTATGCTTTCCTTCTTAAGATGTGTTTTCAAAGACATTCACAGAGTGATTCTACAAAGCCTTTTTGCTGGCGTTGGCTTTTAAACGTGATTTCAGTTGAATTTCTGTCAAACGCAAGACACGAGATTTGCTGTTAAAGAATTGAGTACACAGAATGCAAACAAACGGTTCCCTACAAGTGAATCACCTAACCCTTCAACAAAGTACTAAAAACTGAATAGAATGCAGTTTTCACTCAGATGAAAGACGTATGCTTTCCTTCTTAAGAAGTGTTTTGAAAGACATTCACAGAGTGATTCTACAAAGCCTTTTTACTGACGTTTGCTTTTAAACGTGATTTCACTGGAATTTCTGTCAAACACATGACGCGAGATTTGCTGTTAAAGAGTTGAGTATACAGAATGCGAACAAACGCTTCCCTACAAGTGAATCGCCTAACCATTCATCACAGTACTAAAAACTGAATAGAATGCAGTTTTCACTCAGATGAAAGACGTATGCTTTCCTTCTTAAGAAGTGTTTTCAAAGACATTCACAGAGTGATTCTACAAAGCCTTTTTACTGACATTGGCTTTTAAACGTGATTTCACTGGAATTTCTATAAAACACAAAATGTGCGAAATGCTGTTAAAGAATTGAGTATACAGAATGCAAACAAACGCTACCCTACAAGTGAATCGTCTAACCATTGAACACAGTACTAAAAACCTAATAGAATGCAGTTTTCACTCAGATTAAAGACGTATGCTTTCCTTCTTAAGAAGTGTTTTGAAAGACATTCACAGAGTGATTCTACAAAGCCTTTTTACTGACGTTGGCTTTTAAATGTGATTTCACTGAAATTTCTGTCAAACGCAAGATGCGAGATTTGCTGTTAAAAAATTGAGTATACAGAATGCAAACAAACGCTTCCCTACAAGTGAATCACCTAACCCTTCAACACAGTAGTAAAAACTGAATAGAATGCAGTTTTCCCTCAGATGAAAGACGTATGCTTTCCTTCTTAAGAAGTGTTTTCAAAGACATTCACAGAGTGATTTTACAAAGCCTTTTTACTGACATTGGCTTTTAAACGTGATTTCACTGGAATTTCTGTGAAATGCAAAATGCGCGATTTGCTGTTAAAGAATTGAGTATACAGAATGCAAACAAACGCTTCCCTACAAGGGAATCGCCTGAACATTCAACACAGTACTAAAAACTGAAAAGAATGCAGTTTTCACTCAAATGAAAGACTTATGCTTTCCTTCTTAAGATGTGTTTTCAAAGACATTCACAGAGTGATTCTACAAAGCCTTTTTGCTGGCGTTGGCTTTTAAACGTGATTTCAGTTGAATTTCTGTCAAACGCAAGACACGAGATTTGCTGTTAAAGAATTGAGTACACAGAATGCAAACAAACGGTTCCCTCCAAGTGAATCACCTAACCCTTCAACAAAGTACTAAAAACTGAATAGAAAGCAGTTTTCACTCAGATGAAAGACGTATGCTTTCCTTCTTAAGAAGTGTTTTGAAAGACATTCACATTGTGATTCTACAAAGCCTTTTTACTGGCGTTGGCTTTTAAACGTGATTTCACTTGAAATTCTGTCAAACACAAGACGCGAGATTTGCTGTTAAAGTATTGAGTACACAGAATGCAAACAAACGCTTCCCTACAAGTGAATCACCTAACCCTTCAACAAAGTACTAAAAACTGAATAGAATGCAGTTTTCACTCAGATGAAAGACATATGCTTTCCTTCTTAAGAAGTGTTTTCAAAGACATTCACAGAGTGATTCTACAAAGCCTTTTTACTGACGTTGGCTTTTAAACGTGATTTCACTGAAATTTCTGTCAAACGCAAGATGCGAGATTTGCTGTTAAAAAATTGAGTATACAGAATGCATACAAACGCTTCCCTACAAGTGAATCACCTAACCCTTCAACATAGTACTAAAAACTGAATAGAATGCAGTTTTCACTCAGATGAAAGACGTATGCTTTCCTTCTTAAGAAGTGTTTTCAAAGACATTCACAGAGTGATTCTACAAAGCCTTTTTACTGACATTGGCTTTTAAACGTGATTTCACTGGAATTTCTGTGAAATGCAAGATGCGCGATTTCCTGTTAAAGAATTGAGTATACACAATGCAACCAAACGCTTCCCTAAAAGGGAATCTCCTAAACATTCAACACAGTACTAAAAACTGAATAGAATGGAGTTTCACTCAGATGAAAGACGTATGCTTTCCTTCTTAAGAAGTGTTTTCAAAGACATTCACAGAGTGATTTTACCAACCTTTTTACTGGCGTTGGCTTTTGCAAGTCATTTCACTGGAATTTCTGTCAAATGCAAGACGCGAGATTTGCTGTTAAAGAATTGAGTATACAGAATGCAAACAAACGCTTCCCTACAAGTGAATCACCTAACCATGCAACACAGTACTAAAAACTGAATAGAATGCAGTTTTCATTCAGATGAAAGACATATGCTTTCCTTCTTAAGAAGTGTTTTCAAAGATATTCACAGAGTGATTCTACAAAGCCTTTTTACTGACATTGGCTTTATACGTGATTTCACTGGAATTTCTGTAAAACACAAGATGTGCGATTTGCTGTTAAAGAATTGAGTATACAGAATGCAAACAAACGCTTCCCTACAAGTGAATCGCCTAACCATTCAACACAGTACTAAAAACTGAATAGAATGCAGTTTTCACTCAGATGAAAGACGTATGCTTTCCTTCTTAAGAAGTGTTTTCAAAGGCATTCACAGAGTGATGCTACAAAGTTTTTTTACTGACGTTGGCTTTTAAACGTGATTTCACTGGAATTTCTGTCAAACGCAAGATGCGAGATTTGCTGTTAAAAAATTGAGTATACAGAATGCAAACAAACGCTTCCCAACAAGTGAATCACCTAACCCTTCAACACAGTAGTAAAAACTGAATAGAATGCAGTTTTCCCTCAGATGAAAGACGTATGCTTTCCTTCTTAAGAAGTGTTTTCAAAGACATTCACAGAGTGATTTTACAAAGCCTTTTTACTGACATTGGCTTTTAAACGTGATTTCACTGGAATTTCTGTGAAATGCAAAATGCGCGATTTGCTGTTAAAGAATTGAGTATACAGAATGCAAACAAACGCTTCCCTACAAGGGAATCGCCTGAACATTCAACACAGTACTAAAAACTGAATAGAATGCAGTTTTCACTCAAATGAAAGACTTATGCTTTCCTTCTTAAGATGTGTTTTCAAAGACATTCACAGAGTGATTCTACAAAGCCTTTTTGCTGGCGTTGGCTTTTAAACGTGATTTCAGTTGAATTTCTGTCAAACGCAAGACACGAGATTTGCTGTTAAAGAATTGAGTACACAGAATGCAAACAAACGGTTCCCTACAAGTGAATCACCTAACCCTTCAACAAAGTACTAAAAACTGAATAGAATGCAGTTTTCACTCAGATGAAAGACGTATGCTTTCCTTCTTAAGAAGTGTTTTGAAAGACATTCACAGAGTGATTCTACAAAGCCTTTTTACTGACGTTTGCTTTTAAACGTGATTTCACTGGAATTTCTGTCAAACACATGACGCGAGATTTGCTGTTAAAGAGTTGAGTATACATAATGCGAACAAACGCTTCCCTACAAGTGAATCACCTAACCATGCAACACAGTACTAAAAACTGAATAGAATGCAGTTTTCCCTCAGATGAAAGACGTATGCTTTCCTTCTTAAGAAGTGTTTTCAAAGACATTCACAGAGTGATTCTACAAAGCCTTTTTACTGACGTTGGCTTTTAAACGTGATTTCACTGGAATTTCTATAAAACACAAAATGTGCGATTTGCTGTTAAAGAATTGAGTATACAGAATGCAAACAAACGCTACCCTACAAGTGAATCGCCTAACCATTGAACACAGTACTAAAAACCTAATAGAATGCAGTTTTCACTCAGATTAAAGACGTATGCTTTCCTTCTTAAGAAGTGTTTTGAAAGACATTCACAGAGTGATTCTACAAAGCCTTTTTACTGACGTTGGCTTTTAAACGTGATTTCACTGAAATTTCTGTCAAACGCAAGATGCGAGATTTGCTGTTAAAAAATTGAGTATACAGAATGCAAACAAACGCTTCCCTACAAGTGAATCACCTAACCCTTCAACAAAGTACTAAAAACTGAATAGAATGCAGTTTTCGCTCAGATGAAAGAGGTATGCTTTCCTTCTTAAGAAGTGTTTTCAAAGACATTCACAGAGTGATTCTACAAAGCCTTTTTACTGACATTGGCTTTTAAACGTGATTTCACTGGAATTTCTGTGAAATGCAAGATGCGCGATTTCCTGTTAAAGAATTGAGTATACACAATGCAACCAAACGCTTCCCTACAAGGGAATCTCCTAAATATTCAACACAGTACTAAAAACTGAATAGAATGGAGTTTCACTCAGATGAAAGACATATGCTTTCCTTCTTTAGAAGTGTTTTCAAAGACATTCACAGAGTGATTTTACCAACCTTTTTACTGGCGTTGGCTTTTACAAGTGATTTCACTGGAATTTCTGTCAAATGCAAGACGCGAGATTTGCTGTTAAAGAATTGAGTATACAGAATGCAAACAAACGCTTCCCTACAAGTGAATCACCTAACCATGCAACACAGTACTAAAAACTGAATAGAATGCAGTTTTCATTCAGATGAAAGACGTATGCTTTCCTTCTTAAGAAGTGTTTTCAAAGATATTCACAGAGTGATTCTACAAAGCCTTTTTACTGACATTGGCTTTATACGTGATTTCACTGGAATTTCTGTAAAACACAAGATGTGCAATTTGCTGTTAAAGAATTGAGTATACAGAATGCAAACAAACGATTCCCTACAAGTGAATCGCCTAACCATTCAACACAGTACTAAAAACTGAATAGAATGCAGTTTTCACTCAGATGAAAGACGTATGCTTTCCTTCTTAAGAAGTGTTTTCAAAGGCATTCACAGAGTGATGCTACAAAGTTTTTTTACTGACGTTGGCTTTTAAACGTGATTTCACTGGAATTTCTGTCAAACACATGACGCGAGATTTGCTGTTAAAGAGTTGAGTATACAGAATGCGAACAAACGCTTCCCTACAAGTGAATCGCCTAACCATTCATCACAGTACTAAAAACTGAATAGAATGCAGTTTTCACTCAGATGAAAGATGTATGCTTTCCTTCTTAAGAAGTGTTTTGAAAGACATTCACAGAGTGATTCTACAAAGCCTTTTTACTAACGTTTGCTTTTAAACGTGATTTCACTGGAATTTCTGTCAAACACATGACGCGAGATTTGCTGTTAAAGAGTTGAGTATACAGAATGGGAACAAACGCTTCCCTACAAGTGAATCGCCTAACCATTCATAACAGTACTAAAAACTGAATAGAATGCAGTTTCCACTCAGATGAAAGATGTATGCTTTCCTTCTTAAGAAGTGTTTTGAAAGACATTCACAGAGTGATTCTACAAAGGCTTTTTACTGACGTTTGCTTTTAAACGTGATTTCGCTGGAATTTCTGTCAAACACATGACGCGAGATTTGCTGTTAAAGAGTTGAGTATACAGAATGCGAACAAACGCTTCCCTACAAGTGAATCGCCTAACCATTCATCACAGTACTAAAAACTGAATAGAATGCAGTTTTCACTCAGATGAAAGACGTATGCTTTCCTTCTTAAGAAGTGTTTTCAAAGACATTCACAGAGTGATTCTACAAAGCCTTTTTACTGACGTTTGCTTTTAAACGTGATTTCACTGGAATTTCTATAAAACACAAAATGTGCGATTTGCTGTTAAAGAATAGAGTATACAGAATGCAAACAAATGCTACCCTACAAGTGAATCGCCTAACCATTCATCACAGTACTAAAAACTGAATAGAATGCAGTTTTCACTCAGATGAAAGACGTATGCTTTCCTTCTTAAGAAGTGTTTTCAAAGACATTCACAGAGTGATTCTACAAAGCCTTTTTGCTGGCGTTGGCTTTTAAACGTGATTTCAGTTGAATTTCTGTCAAACGCAAGACACGAGATTTGCTGTTAAAGAATTGAGTACACAGAATGCAAACAAACGGTTCCCTACAAGTGAATCACCTAACCCTTCAACAAAGTACTAAAAACTGAATAGAATGCAGTTTTCACTCAGATGAAAGACGTATGCTTTTCTTCTTAAGAAGTTTTTTGAAAGACATTCACAGAGTGATTCTACAAAGCCTTTTTACTGGTGTTGGCTTTTAAACGTGATTTCACTTGAATTTCTGTCAAACACAAGACGCGAGATTTGCTGTTAAAGAATTGAGTACACAGAATGCAAACAAACGCATCCCTACAAGTGAATCACCTAACTCTTCAACAAAGTACTAAAAACTGAATAGAATGCAGTTTTCACTCAGATGAAAGACATATGCTTTCCTTCTTAAGAAGTGTTTTCAAAGACATTCACAGAGTGATTCTACAAAGCCTTTTTACTGACGTTGGCTTTTAAACGTGATTTCACTGGAATTTCTGTCAAATGCAAGATGCGAGATTTGCTGTTAAAACATTGAGTATACAGAATGCATACAAACGCTTCCCTACAAGTGAATCACCTAACCCTTCAACAAAGTACTAAAAACTGAATAGAATGCAGTTTTCACTCAGATGAAAGACGTATGCTTTCCTTCTTAAGAAGTGTTTTCAAAGACATTCACAGAGTGATTCTACAAAGCCTTTTTACTGACATTGGCTTTTAAACGTGATTTCACTGGAATTTCTGTGAAATGCAAGATGCGCGATTTCCTGTTAAAGAATTGAGTATCCACAATGCAACCAAACGCTTCCCTACAAGGGAATCTCCTAAACATTCAACACAGTACTAAAAACTGAATAGAATGCAGTTTCACTCAGATGAAAGACGTATGCTTTCCTTCTTAAGAAGTGTTTTCAAAGACATTCACAGAGTGATTTTACCAACCTTTTTACTGGCGTTGGCTTTTAAAAGTGATTTCACTGGAATTTCTGTCTAATGCAAGATGCGAGATTTGCTGTTAAAGAATTGAGTATACAGAATGCAAACAAACGCTTCCCTACAAGTGAATCACCTAACCATGCAACACAGTACTAAAAACTGAATAGAATGCAGTTTTCACTCAGATGAAAGACGTATGCTTTCTTTCTTAAGAAGTGTTTTCAAGGCATTCACAGAGTGATTCTACAAAGTTTTTTTTACTGACGTTGGCTTTTAAATGTGATTTCACTGGAATTTCTGTCAAACACATGACGCGAGATTTGCTGTTAAAGAGTTGAGTATACAGAATGCGAACAAATGCTTCCCTACAAGTGAATCGCCTAACCTTTCATCACAGTACTAAAAACTGAATAGAATGCAGTTTTCACTCAGATGAAAGATGTATGCTTTCCTTCTTAAGAAGTGTTTTGAAAGACATTCACAGAGTGATTCTACAAAGCCTTTTTACTTACGTTTCCTTTTAAACGTGATTTCACTGGAATTTCTGTCAAACACATGACGCGAGATTTGCTGTTAAAGAGTTGAGTATACAGAATGCGAACAAACGCTTCCCTACAAGTGAATCGCCTAACCATTCATCACAGTACTAAAAACTGAATAGAATGCAGTTTTCACTCAGATGAAAGATGTATGCTTTCCTTCTTAAGAAGTGTTTTGAAAGACATTCACAGAGTGATTCTACAAAGCCTTTTTACTGACGTTTGCTTTTAAACGTGATTTCACTGGAATTTCTGTCAAACACATGACGCGAGATTTGCTGTTAAAGAGTTGAGTATACAGAATGCGAACAAATGCTTCCCTACAAGTGAATCGCCTAACCATTCATCACAGTACTAAAAACTGAATAGAATGCAGTTTCCACTCAGATGAAAGATGTATGCTTTCCTTCTTAAGAAGTGTTTTGAAAGACATTCACAGAGTGATTCTACAAAGGCTTTTTACTGACGTTTGCTTTTAAACGTGATTTCACTGGAATTTCTGTCAAACACATGACGCGAGATTTGCTGTTAAAGAGTTGAGTATACAGAATGCGAACAAACGCTTCCCTACAAGTGAATCGCCTAACCATTCATCACAGTACTAAAAACTGAATAGAATGCAGTTTTCACTCAGATGAAAGACGTATGCTTTCCTTCTTAAAAAGTGTTTTCAAAGACATTCACAGAGTGATTCTACAAAGCCTTTTTACTGACGTTTGCTTTTAAACGTGATTTCACTGGAATTTCTATAAAACACAAAATGTGCGATTTGCTGTTAAAGAATAGAGTATACAGAATGCAAACAAATGCTACCCTACAAGTGAATCGCCTAACCATTGAACACAGTACTAAAAACTTAATAGAATGCAGTTTTCACTCAGATGAAAGACGTATGCTTTCCTTCTTAAGAAGTGTTTTGAAAGACATTCACAGAGTGATTCTACAAAGCCTTTTTACTGACGTTGGCTTTTAAACGTGATTTCACTGAAATTTCTGTCAAATGCAAGATGCGAGATTTGCTGTTAAAAAATTGAGTATACAGAATGCAAACAAACGCTTCCCTACAAGTGAATCACCTAACCCTTCAACACAGTAGTAAAAACTGAATAGAATGCAGTTTTCCCTCAGATGAAAGACGTATGCTTTCCTTCTTAAGAAGTGTTTTCAAAGACATTCACAGAGTGATTCTACAAAGCCTTTTTACTGACATTGGCTTTTAAACGTGATTTCACTGGAATTTCTGTGAAATGCAAAATGCGCGATTTGCTGTTAAAGAATTGAGTATACAGAATGCAAACAAACGCTTCCCTACAAGGGAATCGCCTAAACATTCAACACAGTACTAAAAACTGAATAGAATGCAGTTTTCACTCAAATGAAAGACTTATGCTTTCCTTCTTAAGAAGTGTTTTCAAGGCATTCACAGAGTGATTCTACAAAGTTTTTTTTACTGACGTTGGCTTTTAAATGTGATTTCACTGGAATTTCTGTCAAACACATGACGCGAGATTTGCTGTTAAAGAGTTGAGTATACAGAATGCGAACAAATGCTTCCCTACAAGTGAATCGCCTAACCTTTCATCACAGTACTAAAAACTGAATAGAATGCAGTTTTCACTCAGATGAAAGATGTATGCTTTCCTTCTTAAGAAGTGTTTTGAAAGACATTCACAGAGTGATTCTACAAAGCCTTTTTACTTACGTTTCCTTTTAAACGTGATTTCACTGGAATTTCTGTCAAACACATGACGCGAGATTTGCTGTTAAAGAGTTGAGTATACAGAATGCGAACAAACGCTTCCCTACAAGTGAATCGCCTAACCATTCATCACAGTACTAAAAACTGAATAGAATGCAGTTTTCACTCAGATGAAAGATGTATGCTTTCCTTCTTAAGAAGTGTTTTGAAAGACATTCACAGAGTGATTCTACAAAGCCTTTTTACTGACGTTTGCTTTTAAACGTGATTTCACTGGAATTTCTGTCAAACACATGACGCGAGATTTGCTGTTAAAGAGTTGAGTATACAGAATGCGAACAAATGCTTCCCTACAAGTGAATCGCCTAACCATTCATCACAGTACTAAAAACTGAATAGAATGCAGTTTCCACTCAGATGAAAGATGTATGCTTTCCTTCTTAAGAAGTGTTTTGAAAGACATTCACAGAGTGATTCTACAAAGGCTTTTTACTGACGTTTGCTTTTAAACGTGATTTCACTGGAATTTCTGTCAAACACATGACGCGAGATTTGCTGTTAAAGAGTTGAGTATACAGAATGCGAACAAACGCTTCCCTACAAGTGAATCGCCTAACCATTCATCACAGTACTAAAAACTGAATAGAATGCAGTTTTCACTCAGATGAAAGACGTATGCTTTCCTTCTTAAAAAGTGTTTTCAAAGACATTCACAGTGTGATTCTACAAAGCCTTTTTACTGACGTTTGCTTTTAAACGTGATTTCACTGGAATTTCTATAAAACACAAAATGTGCGATTTGCTGTTAAAGAATAGAGTATACAGAATGCAAACAAATGCTACCCTACAAGTGAATCGCCTAACCATTGAACACAGTACTAAAAACTTAATAGAATGCAGTTTTCACTCAGATGAAAGACGTATGCTTTCCTTCTTAAGAAGTGTTTTGAAAGACATTCACAGAGTGATTCTACAAAGCCTTTTTACTGACGTTGGCTTTTAAACGTGATTTCACTGAAATTTCTGTCAAATGCAAGATGCGAGATTTGCTGTTAAAAAATTGAGTATACAGAATGCAAACAAACGCTTCCCTACAAGTGAATCACCTAACCCTTCAACACAGTAGTAAAAACTGAATAGAATGCAGTTTTCCCTCAGATGAAAGACGTATGCTTTCCTTCTTAAGAAGTGTTTTCAAAGACATTCACAGAGTGATTCTACAAAGCCTTTTTACTGACATTGGCTTTTAAACGTGATTTCACTGGAATTTCTGTGAAATGCAAAATGCGCGATTTGCTGTTAAAGAATTGAGTATACAGAATGCAAACAAACGCTTCCCTACAAGGGAATCGCCTAAACATTCAACACAGTACTAAAAACTGAATAGAATGCAGTTTTCACTCAAATGAAAGACTTATGCTTTCCTTCTTAAGAAGTGTTTTCAAGGCATTCACAGAGTGATTCTACAAAGTTTTTTTTACTGACGTTGGCTTTTAAATGTGATTTCACTGGAATTTCTGTCAAACACATGACGCGAGATTTGCTGTTAAAGAGTTGAGTATACAGAATGCGAACAAATGCTTCCCTACAAGTGAATCGCCTAACCTTTCATCACAGTACTAAAAACTGAATAGAATGCAGTTTTCACTCAGATGAAAGATGTATGCTTTCCTTCTTAAGAAGTGTTTTGAAAGACATTCACAGAGTGATTCTACAAAGCCTTTTTACTTACGTTTCCTTTTAAACGTGATTTCACTGGAATTTCTGTCAAACACATGACGCGAGATTTGCTGTTAAAGAGTTGAGTATACAGAATGCGAACAAACGCTTCCCTACAAGTGAATCGCCTAACCATTCATCACAGTACTAAAAACTGAATAGAATGCAGTTTTCACTCAGATGAAAGATGTATGCTTTCCTTCTTAAGAAGTGTTTTGAAAGACATTCACAGAGTGATTCTACAAAGCCTTTTTACTGACGTTTGCTTTTAAACGTGATTTCACTGGAATTTCTGTCAAACACATGACGCGAGATTTGCTGTTAAAGAGTTGAGTATACAGAATGCGAACAAATGCTTCCCTACAAGTGAATCGCCTAACCATTCATCACAGTACTAAAAACTGAATAGAATGCAGTTTCCACTCAGATGAAAGATGTATGCTTTCCTTCTTAAGAAGTGTTTTGAAAGACATTCACAGAGTGATTCTACAAAGGCTTTTTACTGACGTTTGCTTTTAAACGTGATTTCACTGGAATTTCTGTCAAACACATGACGCGAGATTTGCTGTTAAAGAGTTGAGTATACAGAATGCGAACAAACGCTTCCCTACAAATGAATCGCCTAACCATTCATCACAGTACTAAAAACTGAATAGAATGCAGTTTTCACTCAGATGAAAGACGTATGCTTTCCTTCTTAAAAAGTGTTTTCAAAGACATTCACAGAGTGATTCTACAAAGCCTTTTTACTGACGTTTGCTTTTAAACGTGATTTCACTGGAATTTCTATAAAACACAAAATGTGCGATTTGCTGTTAAAGAATAGAGTATACAGAATGCAAACAAATGCTACCCTACAAGTGAATCGCCTAACCATTGAACACAGTACTAAAAACTTAATAGAATGCAGTTTTCACTCAGATGAAAGACGTATGCTTTCCTTCTTAAGAAGTGTTTTGAAAGACATTCACAGAGTGATTCTACAAAGCCTTTTTACTGACGTTGGCTTTTAAACGTGATTTCACTGAAATTTCTGTCAAATGCAAGATGCGAGATTTGCTGTTAAAAAATTGAGTATACAGAATGCAAACAAACGCTTCCCTACAAGTGAATCACCTAACCCTTCAACACAGTAGTAAAAACTGAATAGAATGCAGTTTTCCCTCAGATGAAAGACGTATGCTTTCCTTCTTAAGAAGTGTTTTCAAAGACATTCACAGAGTGATTCTACAAAGCCTTTTTACTGACATTGGCTTTTAAACGTGATTTCACTGGAATTTCTGTGAAATGCAAAATGCGCGATTTGCTGTTAAAGAATTGAGTATACAGAATGCAAACAAACGCTTCCCTACAAGGGAATCGCCTGAACATTCAACACAGTACTAAAAACTGAATAGAATGCAGTTTTCACTCAAATGAAAGACTTATGCTTTCCTTCTTAAGAAGTGTTTTCAAAGACATTCACAGAGTGATTCTACAAAGCCTTTTGGCTGGCGTTGGCTTTTAAACGTGATTTCAGTTGAATTTCTGTCAAACGCAAGACACGAGATTTGCTGTTAAAGAATTGAGTACACAGAATGCAAACAAACGGTTCCCTACAAGTGAATCACCTAACCCTTCAACAAAGTACTAAAAACTGAATAGAATGCAGTTTTCACTCAGATGAAAGACGTATGCTTTTCTTCTTAAGAAGTTTTTTGAAAGACATTCACAGAGTGATTCTACAAAGCCTTTTTACTGACATTGGCTTTTATACGTGATTTCACTTGAATTTCTGTCAAACACAAGACGCGAGATTTGCTGTTAAAGAATTGAGTACACAGAATGCAAACAAACGCTTCCCTACAAGTGAATCACCTAACCCTTCAACAAAGTACTAAAAACTGAATAGAATGCAGTTTTAACTCAGATGAAAGACATATGCTTTCCTTCTTAAGAAGTGTTTTCAAAGACATTCACAGAGTGATTCTACAAAGCCTTTTTACTGACGTTGGCTTTTAAACATGATTTCACTGGAATTTCTGTCAAATGCAAGATGCGAGATTTGCTGTTAAAACATTGAGTATACAGAATGCATACAAACGCTTCCCAACAAGTGAATCACCTAACCCTTCAACAAAGTACTAAAAACTGAATAGAATGCAGTTTTCACTCAGATGAAAGACATATGCTTTCCTTCTTAAGAAGTGTTTTCAAAGACATTCACAGAGTGATTCTACAAAGCCTTTTTACTGACATTGGCTTTTAAACGTGATTTCACTGGAATTTCTGTGAAATGCAAGATGCGCGATTTCCTGTTAAACAATTGAGTATCCACAATGCAACCAAACGCTTCCCTACAAGGGAATCTCCTAAACATTCAACACACTACTAAAAACTGAATAGAATGCAGTTTCACTCAGATGAAAGACGTATGCTTTCCTTCTTAAGAAGTGTTTTCAAAGACATTCACAGAGTGATTTTACAAACCTTTTTACTGGCGTTGGCTTTTAAAAGTGATTTCACTGGAATTTCTGTCTAATGCAAGATGCGAGATTTGCTGTTAAAGAATTGAGTATACAGAATGCGAACAAACGCTTCCCTACAAGTGAATCGCCTAACCTTTCATCACAGTACTAAAAACTGAATAGAATGCCGTTTTCACTCAGATGAAAGACGTATGCTTTCCTTCTTAAGAAGTGTTTGAAAGACATTCACAGAGTGATTCTACAAAGCCTTTTTACTGACGTTGGCTTTTAAACGTGACTTCACTGAAATTTATGTCAATCGCAAGATGCGAGATGTGCTGTTAAAAAATTGAGTATACAGAATGCAAACAAACGCTTCCCTACAAGTGAATCACCTAACCCTTCAACAAAGTACTAAAAACTGAATAGAATGCAGTTTTCGCTCAGATGAAAGACGTATGCTTTCCTTCTTAAGAAGTGTTTTCAAAGACATTCACAGAGTGATTCTACAAACCCTTTTTACTGGTGTTGGCTTTTAAACGTGATTTCACTGGAATTTCTGTCAAACGCAAGACACCAGATTTGCTGTTAAATAATTGAGTATACAGAATGCGAACAAACGCTTCCCTACAAGTGAATCGCCTAAACATTCAACACAGTACTAAAAAGTGAATAGAATGCAGTTTTCACTCAGATGAAAATCGTATGCTTTCCTTCTTAAGAAGTGTTTTCAAAGACATTCACAGAGTGATTCTACAAAGCCTTTTTACTGACATTGGCTTTTAAGCGTGATTTCACTGGAATTTCTGTGAAAAGCAAGATGCGCGATTTGCTGTTAAAGAATTGAGTATACAGAATGCAAACAAACACTTCCCTACGAGTGAATCGCCTTACCATTCAACACAGTTCAAAAAACTGTGTAGAATGCAGTTTTCACTCAGAAGAAAGACATATTCTTTCTATCTTAAGAAGTGTATTCAAAGACATTCACAGAGTGATTCTACAAAGCCTTTTTACTGGCGTTGGCTTTTAAACGTGATTTCACTTGAATTTCTGTCAAACACAAGACGCGAGATTTGCTGTTAAAGAATTGAGTACACAGAATGCAAACAAACGCTTCCCTACAAGTGAATCACCTAACCCTTCAACAAAGTACTAAAAACTGAATAGAATGCAGTTTTCACTCAGATGAAAGACATATGCTTTCCTTCTTAAGAAGTGTTTTCAAAGACATTCACAGAGTGATTCTACAAAGCCTTTTTACTGACGTTGGCTTTTAAACGTGATTTCACTGGAATTTCTGTCAAATGCAAGATGCGAGATTTGCTGTTAAAACATTGAGTATACAGAATGCATACAAACGCTTCC
This sequence comes from Phyllotis vaccarum, assembly GCA_033318265.1. Taxonomy (NCBI): domain Eukaryota; kingdom Metazoa; phylum Chordata; class Mammalia; order Rodentia; family Cricetidae; genus Phyllotis; species Phyllotis vaccarum. The sequence continues at coordinate 167,881,025 of JARWLC010000009.1, forward strand.
CTACAAGTGAATCACCTAACCCTTCAACAAAGTACTAAAAACTGAATAGAATGCAGTTTTCACTCAATGAAAGACGTATGCTTTCCTTCTTAAGAAGTGTTTTCAAAGACATTCACAGAGTGATTCTACAAAGCCTTTTTACTGACATTGGCTTTTAAACGTGATTTCACTGGAATTTCTGTGAAATGCAAGATGCGCGATTTCCTGTTAAAGAATTGAGTATCCACAATGCAACCAAACGCTTCCCTACAAGGGAATCTCCTAAACATTCAACACAGTACTAAAAACTGAATAGAATGCAGTTTCACTCAGATGAAAGACGTATGCTTTCCTTCTTAAGAAGTGTTTTCAAAGACATTCACAGAGTGATTTTACCAACCTTTTTACTGGCGTTGGCTTTTAAAAGTGATTTCACTGGAATTTCTGTCTAATGCAAGATGCGAGATTTGCTGTTAAAGAATTGAGTATACAGAATGCAAACAAACGCTTCCCTACAAGTGAATCACCTAACCATGCAACACAGTACTAAAAACTGAATAGAATGCAGTTTTCATTCAGATGAAAGACGTAGGCTTTCTTTCTTAAGAAGTGTTTTCAAAGATATTCACAGAGTGATTCTACAAAGCCTTTTTACTGACGTTGGCTTTATACGTGATTTCACTGGAATTTCTGTAAAACACAAGATGCGCGATTTGCTGTTAAAGAATTGAGTATACAGAATGCAAACAAACGCTTCCCTACAAGTGAATCGCCTAACCATTCAACACAGTACTAAAAACTGAATAGAATGCAGTTTTCACTCAGATGAAAGACGTATGCTTTCTTTCTTAAGAAGTGTTTTCAAGGCATTCACAGAGTGATTCTACAAAGTTTTTTTTACTGACGTTGGCTTTTAAACGTGATTTCACTGGAATTTCTGTCAAACACATGACACGAGATTTGCTGTTAAAGAGTTGAGTATACAGAATGCGAACAAACGCTTCCCTACAAGTGAATCGCCTAACCATTCAACACAGTACTAAAAACTTAATAGAATGCAGTTTTCACTCAGATTAAAGACGTATGCTTTCCTTCTTAAGAAGTGTTTTCAAAGACATTCACAGAGTGATTCTACAAAGCCTTTTTACTGACATTGGCTTTTAAACGTGATTTCACTGGAATTTCTGTGAAATGCAAAATGCGCGATTTGCTGTTAAAGAATTGAGTATACAGAATGCAAACAAACGCTTCCCTACAAGGGAATCGCCTGAACATTCAACACAGTACTAAAAACTGAATAGAATGCAGTTTTCACTCAAATGAAAGACTTATGCTTTCCTTCTTAAGAAGTGTTTTCAAAGACATTCACAGAGTGATTCTACAAAGCCTTTTTGCTGGCGTTGGCTTTTAAACGTGATTTCAGTTGAATTTCTGTCAAACGCAAGACACGAGATTTGCTGTTAAAGAATTGAGTACACAGAATGCAAACAAACGGTTCCCTACAAGTGAATCACCTAACCCTTCAACAAAGTACTAAAAACTGAATAGAATGCAGTTTTCACTCAGATGAAAGACGTATGCTTTTCTTCTTAAGAAGTTTTTTGAAAGACATTCACAGAGTGATTCTACAAAGCCTTTTTACTGGCGTTGGCTTTTATACGTGATTTCACTTGAATTTCTGTCAAACACAAGACGCGAGATTTGCTGTTAAAGAATTGAGTACACAGAATGCAAACAAACGCTTCCCTACAAGTGAATCACCTAACCCTTCAACAAAGTACTAAAAACTGAATAGAATGCAGTTTTAACTCAGATGAAAGACATATGCTTTCCTTCTTAAGAAGTGTTTTCAAAGACATTCACAGAGTGATTCTACAAAGCCTTTTTACTGACGTTGGCTTTTAAACATGATTTCACTGGAATTTCTGTCAAATGCAAGATGCGAGATTTGCTGTTAAAACATTGAGTATACAGAATGCATACAAACGCTTCCCAACAAGTGAATCACCTAACCCTTCAACAAAGTACTAAAAACTGAATAGAATGCAGTTTTCACTCAGATGAAAGACATATGCTTTCCTTCTTAAGAAGTGTTTTCAAAGACATTCACAGAGTGATTCTACAAAGCCTTTTTACTGACATTGGCTTTTAAACGTGATTTCACTGGAATTTCTGTGAAATGCAAGATGCGCGATTTCCTGTTAAACAATTGAGTATCCACAATGCAACCAAACGCTTCCCTACAAGGGAATCTCCTAAACATTCAACACACTACTAAAAACTGAATAGAATGCAGTTTCACTCAGATGAAAGACGTATGCTTTCCTTCTTAAGAAGTGTTTTCAAAGACATTCACAGAGTGATTTTACAAACCTTTTTACTGGCGTTGGCTTTTAAAAGTGATTTCACTGGAATTTCTGTCTAATGCAAGATGCGAGATTTGCTGTTAAAGAATTGAGTATACAGAATGCGAACAAATGCTTCCCTACAAGTGAATCGCCTAACCTTTCATCACAGTACTAAAAACTGAATAGAATGCCGTTTTCACTCAGATGAAAGACGTATGCTTTCCTTCTTAAGAAGTGTTTGAAAGACATTCACAGAGTGATTCTACAAAGCCTTTTTACTGACGTTGGCTTTTAAACGTGACTTCACTGAAATTTCTGTCAATCGCAAGATGCGAGATGTGCTGTTAAAAAATTGAGTATACAGAATGCAAACAAACGCTTCCCTACAAGTGAATCACCTAACCCTTCAACAAAGTACTAAAAACTGAATAGAATGCAGTTTTCGCTCAGATGAAAGACGTATGCTTTCCTTCTTAAGAAGTGTTTTCAAAGACATTCACAGAGTGATTCTACAAACCCTTTTTACTGGTGTTGGCTTTTAAACGTGATTTCACTGGAATTTCTGTCAAACGCAAGACACGAGATTTGCTGTTAAATAATTGAGTATACAGAATGCGAACAAACGCTTCCCTACAAGTGAATCGCCTAAACATTCAACACAGTACTAAAAAGTGAATAGAATGCAGTTTTCACTCAGATGAAAATCGTATGCTTTCCTTCTTAAGAAGTGTTTTCAAAGACATTCACAGAGTGATTCTACAAAGCCTTTTTACTGACATTGGCTTTTAAGCGTGATTTCACTGGAATTTCTGTGAAAAGCAAGATGCGCGATTTGCTGTTAAAGAATTGAGTATACAGAATGCAAACAAACACTTCCCTACGAGTGAATCGCCTTACCATTCAACACAGTTCAAAAAACTGTGTAGAATGCAGTTTTCACTCAGAAGAAAGACATATTCTTTCTATCTTAAGAAGTGTATTCAAAGACATTCACAGAGTGATTCTACAAAGCCTTTTTACTGGCGTTGGCTTTTAAACGTGATTTCACTTGAATTTCTGTCAAACACAAGACGCGAGATTTGCTGTTAAAGAATTGAGTACACAGAATGCAAACAAACGCTTCCCTACAAGTGAATCACCTAACCCTTCAACAAAGTACTAAAAACTGAATAGAATGCAGTTTTCACTCAGATTAAAGACGTATGCTTTCCTTCTTAAGAAGTGTTTTCAAAGACATTCACAGAGTGATTCTACAAAGCCTTTTTACTGACATTGGCTTTTAAACGAGATTTCACTGGAATTTCTGTGAAATGCAAGATGCGCGATTTCCTGTTAAAGAATTGAGTATCCACAATGCAACCAAACGCTTCCCTACAAGGGAATCTCCTAAACATTCAACACAGTACTAAAAACTGAATAGAATGCAGTTTCACTCAGATGAAAGACGTATGCTTTCCTTCTTAAGAAGTGTTTTCAAAGACATTCACAGAGTGATTTTACCAACCTTTTTACTGGCGTTGGCTTTTAAAAGTGATTTCACTGGAATTTCTGTCTAATGCAAGATGCGAGATTTGCTGTTAAAGAATTGAGTATACAGAATGCAAACAAACGCTTCCCTACAAGTGAATCACCTAACCATGCAACACAGTACTAAAAACTGAATAGAATGCAGTTTTCATTCAGATGAAAGACGTAGGCTTTCCTTCTTAAGAAGTGTTTTCAAAGATATTCACAGAGTGATTCTACAAAGCCTTTTTACTGACGTTGGCTTTATACGTGATTTCACTGGAATTTCTGTAAAACACAAGATGCGCGATTTGCTGTTAAAGAATTGAGTATACAGAATGCAAACAAACGCTTCCCTACAAGTGAATCGCCTAACCATTCAACACAGTACTAAAAACTGAATAGAATGCAGTTTTCACTCAGATGAAAGACGTATGCTTTCTTTCTTAAGAAGTGTTTTCAAGGCATTCACAGAGTGATTCTACAAAGTTTTTTTTACTGACGTTGGCTTTTAAACGTGATTTCACTGGAATTTCTGTCAAACACATGACACGAGATTTGCTGTTAAAGAGTTGAGTATACAGAATGCGAACAAACGCTTCCCTACAAGTGAATCGCCTAACCTTTCATCACAGTACTAAAAACTGAATAGAATGCAGTTTTCACTCAGATGAAAGATGTATGCTTTCCTTCTTAAGAAGTGTTTTGAAAGACATTCACAGAGTGATTCTACAAAGCCTTTTTACTTACGTTTCCTTTTAAACGTGATTTCACTGGAATTTCTGTCAAACACATGACGCGAGATTTGCTGTTAAAGAGTTGAGTATACAGAATGCGAACAAACGCTTCCCTACAAGTGAATCGCCTAACCATTCATCACTGTACTAAAAACTGAATAGAATGCAGTTTTCACTCAGATGAAAGACGTATGCTTTCCTTCTTAAGAAGTGTTTTCAAAGACATTCACAGAGTGATTCTACAAAGCCTTTTTACTGGTGTTGGCTTTTAAACGTGATTTCACTGGAATTTCTGTCAAACGCAAGACGCGAGATTTGCTATTAAAGAATTGAGCATACAGAATGCAAACAAACGCTTCCCTACAAGGGAATCGCCTGAACATTCAACACAGTACTAAAAACTGAATAGAATGCAGTTTTCACTCAAATGAAAGACTTATGCTTTCCTTCTTAAGAAGTGTTTTCAAAGACATTCACAGAGTGATTCTACAAAGCCTTTTTACAGGCGTTGGCTTTTAAACGTGATTTCAGTTGAATTTCTGTCAAAGGCAAGACACGAGATTTGCTGTTAAAGAATTGAGTACACAGAATGCAAACAAACGGTTCCCTACAAGTGAATCACCTAACCCTTCAACAAAGTACTAAAAACTGAATAGAATGCAGTTTTCACTCAGATGAAAGACGTATGCTTTCCTTCTTAAGAAGTGTTTGAAAGACATTCACAGAGTGATTCTACAAAGCCTTTTTACTGACGTTGGCTTTTAAACGTGACTTCACTGAAATTTCTGTCAATCGCAAGATGCGAGATGTGCTGTTAAAAAATTGAGTATACAGAATGCAAACAAACGCTTCCCTACAAGTGAATCACCTAACCCTTCAACAAAGTACTAAAAACTGAATAGAATGCAGTTTTCACTCAGATGAAAGATGTATGCTTTCCTTCTTAAGAAGTGTTTTGAAAGACATTCACAGAGTGATTCTACAAAGGCTTTTTACTGACGTTTGCTTTTAAACGTGATTTCACTGGAATTTCTGTCAAACACATGACGCGAGATTTGCTGTTAAAGAGTTGAGTATACAGAATGCGAACAAACGCTTCCCTACAAGTGAATCGCCTAACCATTCATCACAGTACTAAAAACTGAATAGAATGCAGTTTTCACTCAGATGAAAGACGTATGCTTTCCTTCTTAAAAAGTGTTTTCAAAGACATTCACAGAGTGATTCTACAAAGCCTTTTTACTGACGTTTGCTTTTAAACGTGATTTCACTGGAATTTCTATAAAACACAAAATGTGCGATTTGCTGTTAAAGAATAGAGTATACAGAATGCAAACAAATGCTACCCTACAAGTGAATCGCCTAACCATTGAACACAGTACTAAAAACTTAATAGAATGCAGTTTTCACTCAGATGAAAGACGTATGCTTTCCTTCTTAAGAAGTGTTTTGAAAGACATTCACAGAGTGATTCTACAAAGCCTTTTTACTGACGTTGGCTTTTAAACGTGATTTCACTGAAATTTCTGTCAAATGCAAGATGCGAGATTTGCTGTTAAAAAATTGAGTATACAGAATGCAAACAAACGCTTCCCTACAAGTGAATCACCTAACCCTTCAACACAGTAGTAAAAACTGAATAGAATGCAGTTTTCCCTCAGATGAAAGACGTATGCTTTCCTTCTTAAGAAGTGTTTTCAAAGACATTCACAGAGTGATTCTACAAAGCCTTTTTACTGACATTGGCTTTTAAACGTGATTTCACTGGAATTTCTGTGAAATGCAAAATGCGCGATTTGCTGTTAAAGAATTGAGTATACAGAATGCAAACAAACGCTTCCCTACAAGGGAATCGCCTAAACATTCAACAAAGTACTAAAAACTGAATAGAATGCAGTTTTCACTCAAATGAAAGACTTATGCTTTCCTTCTTAAGAAGTGTTTTCAAGGCATTCACAGAGTGATTCTACAAAGTTTTTTTTACTGACGTTGGCTTTTAAATGTGATTTCACTGGAATTTCTGTCAAACACATGACGCGAGATTTGCTGTTAAAGAGTTGAGTATACAGAATGCGAACAAATGCTTCCCTACAAGTGAATCGCCTAACCTTTCATCACAGTACTAAAAACTGAATAGAATGCAGTTTTCACTCAGATGAAAGATGTATGCTTTCCTTCTTAAGAAGTGTTTTGAAAGACATTCACAGAGTGATTCTACAAAGCCTTTTTACTTACGTTTCCTTTTAAACGTGATTTCACTGGAATTTCTGTCAAACACATGACGCGAGATTTGCTGTTAAAGAGTTGAGTATACAGAATGCGAACAAACGCTTCCCTACAAGTGAATCGCCTAACCATTCATCACAGTACTAAAAACTGAATAGAATGCAGTTTTCACTCAGATGAAAGATGTATGCTTTCCTTCTTAAGAAGTGTTTTGAAAGACATTCACAGAGTGATTCTACAAAGCCTTTTTACTGACGTTTGCTTTTAAACGTGATTTCACTGGAATTTCTGTCAAACACATGACGCGAGATTTGCTGTTAAAGAGTTGAGTATACAGAATGCGAACAAATGCTTCCCTACAAGTGAATCGCCTAACCATTCATCACAGTACTAAAAACTGAATAGAATGCAGTTTCCACTCAGATGAAAGATGTATGCTTTCCTTCTTAAGAAGTGTTTTGAAAGACATTCACAGAGTGATTCTACAAAGGCTTTTTACTGACGTTTGCTTTTAAACGTGATTTCACTGGAATTTCTGTCAAACACATGATGCGAGATTTGCTGTTAAAGAGTTGAGTATACAGAATGCGAACAAACGCTTCCCTACAAGTGAATCGCCTAACCATTCATCACAGTACTAAAAACTGAATAGAATGCAGTTTTCACTCAGATGAAAGACGTATGCTTTCCTTCTTAAAAAGTGTTTTCAAAGACATTCACAGAGTGATTCTACAAAGCCTTTTTACTGACGTTTGCTTTTAAACGTGATTTCACTGGAATTTCTATAAAACACAAAATGTGCGATTTGCTGTTAAAGAATAGAGTATACAGAATGCAAACAAATGCTACCCTACAAGTGAATCGCCTAACCATTGAACACAGTACTAAAAACTTAATAGAATGCAGTTTTCACTCAGATGAAAGACGTATGCTTTCCTTCTTAAGAAGTGTTTTGAAAGACATTCACAGAGTGATTCTACAAAGCCTTTTTACTGACGTTGGCTTTTAAACGTGATTTCACTGAAATTTCTGTCAAATGCAAGATGCGAGATTTGCTGTTAAAAAATTGAGTATACAGAATGCAAACAAACGCTTCCCTACAAGTGAATCACCTAACCCTTCAACACAGTAGTAAAAACTGAATAGAATGCAGTTTTCCCTCAGATGAAAGACGTATGCTTTCCTTCTTAAGAAGTGTTTTCAAAGACATTCACAGAGTGATTCTACAAAGCCTTTTTACTGACATTGGCTTTTAAACGTGATTTCACTGGAATTTCTGTGAAATGCAAAATGCGCGATTTGCTGTTAAAGAATTGAGTATACAGAATGCAAACAAACGCTTCCCTACAAGGGAATCGCCTGAACATTCAACACAGTACTAAAAACTGAATAGAATGCAGTTTTCACTCAAATGAAAGACTTATGCTTTCCTTCTTAAGAAGTGTTTTCAAAGACATTCACAGAGTGATTCTACAAAGCCTTTTGGCTGGCGTTGGCTTTTAAACGTGATTTCAGTTGAATTTCTGTCAAACGCAAGACACGAGATTTGCTGTTAAAGAATTGAGTACACAGAATGCAAACAAACGGTTCCCTACAAGTGAATCACCTAACCCTTCAACAAAGTACTAAAAACTGAATAGAATGCAGTTTTCACTCAGATGAAAGACGTATGCTTTTCTTCTTAAGAAGTTTTTTGAAAGACATTCACAGAGTGATTCTACAAAGCCTTTTTACTGACATTGGCTTTTATACGTGATTTCACTTGAATTTCTGTCAAACACAAGACGCGAGATTTGCTGTTAAAGAATTGAGTACACAGAATGCAAACAAACGCTTCCCTACAAGTGAATCACCTAACCCTTCAACAAAGTACTAAAAACTGAATAGAATGCAGTTTTAACTCAGATGAAAGACATATGCTTTCCTTCTTAAGAAGTGTTTTCAAAGACATTCACAGAGTGATTCTACAAAGCCTTTTTACTGACGTTGGCTTTTAAACATGATTTCACTGGAATTTCTGTCAAATGCAAGATGCGAGATTTGCTGTTAAAACATTGAGTATACAGAATGCATACAAACGCTTCCCAACAAGTGAATCACCTAACCCTTCAACAAAGTACTAAAAACTGAATAGAATGCAGTTTTCACTCAGATGAAAGACATATGCTTTCCTTCTTAAGAAGTGTTTTCAAAGACATTCACAGAGTGATTCTACAAAGCCTTTTTACTGACATTGGCTTTTAAACGTGATTTCACTGGAATTTCTGTGAAATGCAAGATGCGCGATTTCCTGTTAAACAATTGAGTATCCACAATGCAACCAAACGCTTCCCTACAAGGGAATCTCCTAAACATTCAACACACTACTAAAAACTGAATAGAATGCAGTTTCACTCAGATGAAAGACGTATGCTTTCCTTCTTAAGAAGTGTTTTCAAAGACATTCACAGAGTGATTTTACAAACCTTTTTACTGGCGTTGGCTTTTAAAAGTGATTTCACTGGAATTTCTGTCTAATGCAAGATGCGAGATTTGCTGTTAAAGAATTGAGTATACAGAATGCGAACAAACGCTTCCCTACAAGTGAATCGCCTAACCTTTCATCACAGTACTAAAAACTGAATAGAATGCCGTTTTCACTCAGATGAAAGACGTATGCTTTCCTTCTTAAGAAGTGTTTGAAAGACATTCACAGAGTGATTCTACAAAGCCTTTTTACTGACGTTGGCTTTTAAACGTGACTTCACTGAAATTTATGTCAATCGCAAGATGCGAGATGTGCTGTTAAAAAATTGAGTATACAGAATGCAAACAAACGCTTCCCTACAAGTGAATCACCTAACCCTTCAACAAAGTACTAAAAACTGAATAGAATGCAGTTTTCGCTCAGATGAAAGACGTATGCTTTCCTTCTTAAGAAGTGTTTTCAAAGACATTCACAGAGTGATTCTACAAACCCTTTTTACTGGTGTTGGCTTTTAAACGTGATTTCACTGGAATTTCTGTCAAACGCAAGACACCAGATTTGCTGTTAAATAATTGAGTATACAGAATGCGAACAAACGCTTCCCTACAAGTGAATCGCCTAAACATTCAACACAGTACTAAAAAGTGAATAGAATGCAGTTTTCACTCAGATGAAAATCGTATGCTTTCCTTCTTAAGAAGTGTTTTCAAAGACATTCACAGAGTGATTCTACAAAGCCTTTTTACTGACATTGGCTTTTAAGCGTGATTTCACTGGAATTTCTGTGAAAAGCAAGATGCGCGATTTGCTGTTAAAGAATTGAGTATACAGAATGCAAACAAACACTTCCCTACGAGTGAATCGCCTTACCATTCAACACAGTTCAAAAAACTGTGTAGAATGCAGTTTTCACTCAGAAGAAAGACATATTCTTTCTATCTTAAGAAGTGTATTCAAAAACATTCACAGAGTGATTCTACAAAGCCTTTTTACTGGCGTTGGCTTTTAAACGTGATTTCACTTGAATTTCTGTCAAACACAAGACGCGAGATTTGCTGTTAAAGAATTGAGTACACAGAATGCAAACAAACGCTTCCCTACAAGTGAATCACCTAACCCTTCAACAAAGTACTAAAAACTGAATAGAATGCAGTTTTCACTCAGATGAAAGACATATGCTTTCCTTCTTAAGAAGTGTTTTCAAAGACATTCACAGAGTGATTCTACAAAGCCTTTTTACTGACGTTGGCTTTTAAACGTGATTTCACTGGAATTTCTGTCAAATGCAAGATGCGAGATTTGCTGTTAAAACATTGAGTATACAGAATGCATACAAACGCTTCCCTACAAGTGAATCACCTAACCCTTCAACAAAGTACTAAAAACTGAATAGAATGCAGTTTTCACTCAGATGAAAGACGTATGCTTTCCTTCTTAAGAAGTGTTTTCAAAGACATTCACAGAGTGATTCTACAAAGCCTTTTTACTGACATTGGCTTTTAAACGTGATTTCACTGGAATTTCTGTGAAATGCAAGATGCGCGATTTCCTGTTAAAGAATTGAGTATCCACAATGCAACCAAACGCTTCCCTACAAGGGAATCTCCTAAACATTCAACACAGTACTAAAAACTGAATAGAATGCAGTTTCACTCAGATGAAAGACGTATGCTTTCCTTCTTAAGAAGTGTTTTCAAAGACATTCACAGAGTGATTTTACCAACCTTTTTACTGGCGTTGGCTTTTAAAAGTGATTTCACTGGAATTTCTGTCTAATGCAAGATGCGAGATTTGCTGTTAAAGAATTGAGTATACAGAATGCAAACAAACGCTTCCCTACAAGTGAATCACCTAACCATGCAACACAGTACTAAAAACTGAATAGAATGCAGTTTTCATTCAGATGAAAGACGTAGGCTTTCTTTCTTAAGAAGTGTTTTCAAAGATATTCACAGAGTGATTCTACAAAGCCTTTTTACTGACGTTGGCTTTATACGTGATTTCACTGGAATTTCTGTAAAACACAAGATGCGCGATTTGCTGTTAAAGAATTGAGTATACAGAATGCAAACAAACGCTTCCCTACAAGTGAATCGCCTAACCATTCAACACAGTACTAAAAACTGAATAGAATGCAGTTTTCACTCAGATGAAAGACGTATGCTTTCTTTCTTAAGAAGTGTTTTCAAGGCATTCACAGAGTGATTCTACAAAGTTTTTTTTACTGACGTTGGCTTTTAAACGTGATTTCACTGGAATTTCTGTCAAACACATGACACGAGATTTGCTGTTAAAGAGTTGAGTATACAGAATGCGAACAAACGCTTCCCTACAAGTGAATCGCCTAACCATTCAACACAGTACTAAAAACTTAATAGAATGCAGTTTTCACTCAGATTAAAGACGTATGCTTTCCTTCTTAAGAAGTGTTTTCAAAGACATTCACAGAGTGATTCTACAAAGCCTTTTTACTGACATTGGCTTTTAAACGTGATTTCACTGGAATTTCTGTGAAATGCAAAATGCGCGATTTGCTGTTAAAGAATTGAGTATACAGAATGCAAACAAACGCTTCCCTACAAGGGAATCGCCTGAACATTCAACACAGTACTAAAAACTGAATAGAATGCAGTTTTCACTCAAATGAAAGACTTATGCTTTCCTTCTTAAGAAGTGTTTTCAAAGACATTCACAGAGTGATTCTACAAAGCCTTTTTGCTGGCGTTGGCTTTTAAACGTGATTTCAGTTGAATTTCTGTCAAACGCAAGACACGAGATTTGCTGTTAAAGAATTGAGTACACAGAATGCAAACAAACGGTTCCCTACAAGTGAATCACCTAACCCTTCAACAAAGTACTAAAAACTGAATAGAATGCAGTTTTCACTCAGATGAAAGACGTATGCTTTTCTTCTTAAGAAGTTTTTTGAAAGACATTCACAGAGTGATTCTACAAAGCCTTTTTACTGGCGTTGGCTTTTATACGTGATTTCACTTGAATTTCTGTCAAACACAAGACGCGAGATTTGCTGTTAAAGAATTGAGTACACAGAATGCAAACAAACGCTTCCCTACAAGTGAATCACCTAACCCTTCAACAAAGTACTAAAAACTGAATAGAATGCAGTTTTAACTCAGATGAAAGACATATGCTTTCCTTCTTAAGAAGTGTTTTCAAAGACATTCACAGAGTGATTCTACAAAGCCTTTTTACTGACGTTGGCTTTTAAACATGATTTCACTGGAATTTCTGTCAAATGCAAGATGCGAGATTTGCTGTTAAAACATTGAGTATACAGAATGCATACAAACGCTTCCCAACAAGTGAATCACCTAACCCTTCAACAAAGTACTAAAAACTGAATAGAATGCAGTTTTCACTCAGATGAAAGACATATGCTTTCCTTCTTAAGAAGTGTTTTCAAAGACATTCACAGAGTGATTCTACAAAGCCTTTTTACTGACATTGGCTTTTAAACGTGATTTCACTGGAATTTCTGTGAAATGCAAGATGCGCGATTTCCTGTTAAACAATTGAGTATCCACAATGCAACCAAACGCTTCCCTACAAGGGAATCTCCTAAACATTCAACACACTACTAAAAACTGAATAGAATGCAGTTTCACTCAGATGAAAGACGTATGCTTTCCTTCTTAAGAAGTGTTTTCAAAGACATTCACAGAGTGATTTTACAAACCTTTTTACTGGCGTTGGCTTTTAAAAGTGATTTCACTGGAATTTCTGTCTAATGCAAGATGCGAGATTTGCTGTTAAAGAATTGAGTATACAGAATGCGAACAAATGCTTCCCTACAAGTGAATCGCCTAACCTTTCATCACAGTACTAAAAACTGAATAGAATGCCGTTTTCACTCAGATGAAAGACGTATGCTTTCCTTCTTAAGAAGTGTTTGAAAGACATTCACAGAGTGATTCTACAAAGCCTTTTTACTGACGTTGGCTTTTAAACGTGACTTCACTGAAATTTCTGTCAATCGCAAGATGCGAGATGTGCTGTTAAAAAATTGAGTATACAGAATGCAAACAAACGCTTCCCTACAAGTGAATCACCTAACCCTTCAACAAAGTACTAAAAACTGAATAGAATGCAGTTTTCGCTCAGATGAAAGACGTATGCTTTCCTTCTTAAGAAGTGTTTTCAAAGACATTCACAGAGTGATTCTACAAACCCTTTTTACTGGTGTTGGCTTTTAAACGTGATTTCACTGGAATTTCTGTCAAACGCAAGACACGAGATTTGCTGTTAAATAATTGAGTATACAGAATGCGAACAAACGCTTCCCTACAAGTGAATCGCCTAAACATTCAACACAGTACTAAAAAGTGAATAGAATGCAGTTTTCACTCAGATGAAAATCGTATGCTTTCCTTCTTAAGAAGTGTTTTCAAAGACATTCACAGAGTGATTCTACAAAGCCTTTTTACTGACATTGGCTTTTAAGCGTGATTTCACTGGAATTTCTGTGAAAAGCAAGATGCGCGATTTGCTGTTAAAGAATTGAGTATACAGAATGCAAACAAACACTTCCCTACGAGTGAATCGCCTTACCATTCAACACAGTTCAAAAAACTGTGTAGAATGCAGTTTTCACTCAGAAGAAAGACATATTCTTTCTATCTTAAGAAGTGTATTCAAAGACATTCACAGAGTGATTCTACAAAGCCTTTTTACTGGCGTTGGCTTTTAAACGTGATTTCACTTGAATTTCTGTCAAACACAAGACGCGAGATTTGCTGTTAAAGAATTGAGTACACAGAATGCAAACAAACGCTTCCCTACAAGTGAATCACCTAACCCTTCAACAAAGTACTAAAAACTGAATAGAATGCAGTTTTCACTCAGATTAAAGACGTATGCTTTCCTTCTTAAGAAGTGTTTTCAAAGACATTCACAGAGTGATTCTACAAAGCCTTTTTACTGACATTGGCTTTTAAACGTGATTTCACTGGAATTTCTGTGAAATGCAAGATGCGCGATTTCCTGTTAAAGAATTGAGTATCCACAATGCAACCAAACGCTTCCCTACAAGGGAATCTCCTAAACATTCAACACAGTACTAAAAACTGAATAGAATGCAGTTTCACTCAGATGAAAGACGTATGCTTTCCTTCTTAAGAAGTGTTTTCAAAGACATTCACAGAGTGATTTTACCAACCTTTTTACTGGCGTTGGCTTTTAAAAGTGATTTCACTGGAATTTCTGTCTAATGCAAGATGCGAGATTTGCTGTTAAAGAATTGAGTATACAGAATGCAAACAAACGCTTCCCTACAAGTGAATCACCTAACCATGCAACACAGTACTAAAAACTGAATAGAATGCAGTTTTCATTCAGATGAAAGACGTAGGCTTTCCTTCTTAAGAAGTGTTTTCAAAGATATTCACAGAGTGATTCTACAAAGCCTTTTTACTGACGTTGGCTTTATACGTGATTTCACTGGAATTTCTGTAAAACACAAGATGCGCGATTTGCTGTTAAAGAATTGAGTATACAGAATGCAAACAAACGCTTCCCTACAAGTGAATCGCCTAACCATTCAACACAGTACTAAAAACTGAATAGAATGCAGTTTTCACTCAGATGAAAGACGTATGCTTTCTTTCTTAAGAAGTGTTTTCAAGGCATTCACAGAGTGATTCTACAAAGTTTTTTTTACTGACGTTGGCTTTTAAACGTGATTTCACTGGAATTTCTGTCAAACACATGACACGAGATTTGCTGTTAAAGAGTTGAGTATACAGTATGCGAACAAACGCTTCCCTACAAGTGAATCGCCTAACCTTTCATCACAGTACTAAAAACTGAATAGAATGCAGTTTTCACTCAGATGAAAGATGTATGCTTTCCTTCTTAAGAAGTGTTTTGAAAGACATTCACAGAGTGATTCTACAAAGCCTTTTTACTTACGTTTCCTTTTAAACGTGATTTCACTGGAATTTCTGTCAAACACATGACGCGAGATTTGCTGTTAAAGAGTTGAGTATACAGAATGCGAACAAACGCTTCCCTACAAGTGAATCGCCTAACCATTCATCACTGTACTAAAAACTGAATAGAATGCAGTTTTCACTCAGATGAAAGACGTATGCTTTCCTTCTTAAGAAGTGTTTTCAAAGACATTCACAGAGTGATTCTACAAAGCCTTTTTACAGGCGTTGGCTTTTAAACGTGATTTCAGTTGAATTTCTGTCAAAGGCAAGACACGAGATTTGCTGTTAAAGAATTGAGTACACAGAATGCAAACAAACGGTTCCCTACAAGTGAATCACCTAACCCTTCAACAAAGTACTAAAAACTGAATAGAATGCAGTTTTCACTCAGATGAAAGACGTATGCTTTCCTTCTTAAGAAGTGTTTGAAAGACATTCACAGAGTGATTCTACAAAGCCTTTTTACTGACGTTGGCTTTTAAACGTGACTTCACTGAAATTTCTGTCAATCGCAAGATGCGAGATGTGCTGTTAAAAAATTGAGTATACAGAATGCAAACAAACGCTTCCCTACAAGTGAATCACCTAACCCTTCAACAAAGTACTAAAAACTGAATAGAATGCAGTTTTCGCTCAGATGAAAGACATATGCTTTCCTTCTTAAGAAGTGTTTTCAAAGACATTCACAGAGTGATTCTACAAAGCCTTTTTACTGACATTGGCTTTTAAACGTGATTTCACTGGAATTTCTGTGAAATGCAAGATGCGCGATTTGCTGTTAAAGAATTGAGTATACAGAATGCAAACAAACGCTTCCCTACCAGGAAATACCCTAACCATTCAACACAGTATTAAAAACTGAATAGAATGCAGTTTTCACTCAGATGAAAAACGTATGCTTTCCTTCTTAAGAAGTGTTTTCAAAGACATTCACAGAGTGATTCTACAAAGCCTTTTTACTGGCGTTGGCTTTTAAACGTGATTTCACTGGAATTTCTGTAAAACGCATGACGCGAGATTCGCTGTTAAAGAATTGAGTATACAGAATGCAAACAAACGCTTCCCTACAAGTGAATCGCCTTACCATTCAACACAGTTCAAAAAACTGAGTAGAATGCAGTTTTCACTCAGAAGAAAGACATATTCTTTCTATCTTAAGAAGTGTATTCAAAGACATTCACAGAGTGATTCTACAAAGCCTTTTTTCTGGCGTTGGCTTTTAAACGTGATTTCACTGGAATTTCTGTCAAACACAAGACGCGAGATTTGCTGTTAAAGAATTGAGTATACAGAATGCAACCAAATGCTTCCCTACAAGTGAATCCCCTAACCATTCAACACAGTACTAAAAAATTAATAGAATGCAGTTTTCACTCAGATGAAAGACGTATGCTTTCCTTCTTAAGAAGTGTTTTCAAAGACATTCACAGAGTGATTCTACAAAGCCTTGTTACTGACATTGGCTTTTAAACGTGATTTCACTGGAATTTCTGTGAAATGCAAGATGCGCGATTTGCTGTTAAAGAATTGAGTATACAGAATGCAACCAAACGCTTCCCTACAAGTGAATCCCCTAACCATTCAACACAGTACTAAAAAATTAATAGAATGCAGTTTTCACTCAGATGAAAGACATATGCTTTCCTTCTTAAGAAGTGTTTTCAAAGACATTCACAGAGTGATTCTACAAAGCCTTTTTACTGGTGTTGGCTTTTAAACGTGATTTCACTGGAATTTCTGTGAAATGCAAGATGCGCGATTTGCTGTTAAAGAATTGAGTATACAGAATGCAAACAAACGCTTCCCTAACAGGAAATCCCCTAACCATTCAACACAGTATTAAAAACTGAATAGAATGCAGTTTTCACTCAGATGAAAGACGTATGCTTTCCTTCTTAAGAAGTGTTCTGAAAGACATTCACAGAGTGATTCTACAAAGCCTTTTTACTGGCGTTGGCTTTTAAACGTGATTTCACTTGAATTTCTGTCAAACGCAAGATGCGAGATTTGCTATTAAAAAATTGAGTATATAGAATGCATACAAACACTTCCCTACAAGTGAATCACCTAACCCTTCAACAAAGTACTAAAAACTGAATAGAATGCAGTTTTCACTCAGATGAAAGACATATGCTTTCCTTCTTAAGAAGTGTTTTCAAAGACATTCACAGAGTGATTCTACAAAGCCCTTTTACTGACGTTGGCTTTTAAACGTGATTTCACTGGAATTTCTGTCAAACGCAAGATGTGAGATTTGCTATTAAAAAATTGAGTATATAGAATGCATACAAACACTTCCCTACAAGTGAATCACCTAACCCTTCAACAAAGTACTAAAAACTGAATAGAATGCAGTTTTCACTCAGATGAAAGATGTATGCTTTCCTTCTTAAGAGGTGTTTTCAAAGACATTCACAGAGTGTTTCTACAAAGCCTTTTTACTGACTTTGGCTTTTAAACGTGATTTCACTGAAATTTCTGTCAAACGCAAGATGCGAGATTTGCTGTTAAAAAATTGAGTATACAGAATGCATACAAACGCTTCCCTACAAGTGAATCACCTAACCCTTCAACAAAGTACTAAAAACTGAATAGAATGCAGTTTTCACTCAGATGAAAGACGTATGCTTTCCTTCTTAAGAAGTGTTTTCAAAGACATTCACAGAGTGATTTTACCAACCTTTTTTCTGGCGTTGGCTTTTAAAAGTGATTTCACTGGAATTTCTGTCAAACGCATGACGCGAGATTTGCTGTTAAAGAATTGAGTATACAGAATGCAAACAAACCCTTCCCTGCAAGTGAATCGCCTTACCATTCAACACAGTTCAAAAAACTGAGTAGAATGCAGTTTTCACTCAGAAGAAAGACATATTCTTTCTATCTTAAGAAGTGTTTTCAAAGACATTCACAGAGTGATTCTACAAAGCCTTTTTTCTAGCGTTGGCTTTTAAACGTTATTTCACTGGAATTTCTGTCAAACACAAGACCCGAGATTTGCTGTTAAAGAATTGAGTATACAGAATGCAAACAAACGCTTCCCTACAAGTGAATCGCCTAACCATTCAACACATTACTAAAAACTTAATAGAATGCAGTTTTCACTCAGATGAAAGACGTATGCTTTCCTTCTTAAGAAGTGTTTTGAAAGATATTCACAGAGTGATTCTACAAAGCCTTTTTACTGGCGTTGGCTTTTAAACGTGATTTCACTTGAATTTCTGTCAAACGCAAGACGCGAGATTTGCTGTTAAAGAATTGAGTACACAGAATGCAAACAAACGCTTCCCTACAAGTGAATCACCTAACCCTTCAACAAAGTACTAAAAACTGAATAGAATGCAGTTTTCACTCAGATGAAAGACATATGCTTTCCTTCTTAAGAAGTGTTTTCAAAGACATTCACAGAGTGATTCTACAAAGCCCTTTTACTGACGTTGGCTTTTAAACGTGATTTCACTGAAATTTCTGTCAAACGCAAGATGCGAGATTTGCTGTTAAAAAATTGAGTATACAGAATGCATACAAACACTTCCCTACAAGTGAATCACCTAACCCTTCAACAAAGTACTAAAAACTGAATAGAATGCAGTTTTCACTCAGATGAAAGACGTATGCTTTCCTTCTTAAGAAGTGTTTTCAAAGACATTCACAGAGTGATTTTACCAACCTTTTTTCTGGCGTTGGCTTTTAAAAGTGATTTCACTGGAATTTCTGTCAAACGCATGGCGCGAGATTTGCTGTTAAAGAATTGAGTATACAGAATGCAAACAAACCCTTCCCTACAAGTGAATCGCCTTACCATTCAACACAGTTCAAAAAACTGAGTAGAATGCAGTTTTCACTCAGAAGAAAGACATATTCTTTCTATCTTAAGAAGTGTTTTCAAAGACATTCACAGAGTGATTCTACAAAGCCTTTTTTCTAGCGTTGGCTTTTAAACGTTATTTCACTGGAATTTCTGTCAAACACAAGACCCGAGATTTGCTGTTAAAGAATTGAGTATACAGAATGCAAACAAACGCTTCCCTACAAGTGAATCGCCTAACCATTCAACACATTACTAAAAACTTAATAGAATGCAGTTTTCACTCAGATGAAAGACGTATGCTTTCCTTCTTAAGAAGTGTTTTGAAAGACATTCACAGAGTGATTCTACAAAGCCTTTTTACTGGCGTTGGCTTTTAAACGTGATTTCACTTGAATTTCTGTCAAACGCAAGACGCGAGATTTGCTGTTAAAGAATTGAGTACACAGAATGCAAACAAACGCTTCCCTACAAGTGAATCACCTAACCCTTCAACAAAGTACTAAAAACTGAATAGAATGCAGTTTTCACTCAGATGAAAGACATATGCTTTCCTTCTTAAGAAGTGTTTTCAAAGACATTCACAGAGTGATTCTACAAAGCCCTTTTACTGACGTTGGCTTTTAAACGTGATTTCACTGAAATTTCTGTCAAACGCAAGATGCGAGATTTGCTGTTAAAAAATTGAGTATACAGATTGCATACAAACACTTCCCTACAAGTGAATCACCTAACCCTTCAACAAAGTACTAAAAACTGAATAGAATGCAGTTTTCACTCAGATGAAAGACTTATGCTTTCCTTCTTAAGAAGTGTTTTCAAAGACATTCACAGAGTGATTTTACCAACCTTTTTTCTGGCGTTGGCTTTTAAAAGTGATTTCACTGGAATTTCTGTCAAACGCATGACGCGAGATTTGCTGTTAAAGAATTGAGTATACAGAATGCAAACAAACCCTTCCCTACAAGTGAATCGCCTTACCATTCAACACAGTTCAAAAAACTGAGTAGAATGCAGTTTTCACTCAGAAGAAAGACATATTCTTTCTATCTTAAGAAGTGTTTTCAAAGACATTCACAGAGTGATTCTACAAAGCCTTTTTTCTAGCGTTGGCTTTTAAACGTTATTTCACTGGAATTTCTGTCAAACACAAGACCCGAGATTTGCTGTTAAAGAATTGAGTATACAGAATGCAAACAAACGCTTCCTAACAAGTGAATCGCCTAACCATTCAACACATTACTAAAAACTTAATAGAATGCAGTTTTCACTCAGATGAAAGACGTATGCTTTCCTTCTTAAGAAGTGTTTTGAAAGACATTCACAGAGTGATTCTACAAAGCCTTTTTACTGGCGTTGGCTTTTAAACGTGATTTCACTTGAATTTCTGTCAAACGCAAGACGCGAGATTTGCTGTTAAAGAATTGAGTACACAGAATGCAAACAAACGCTTCCCTACAAGTGAATCACCTAACCCTTCAACAAAGTACTAAAAACTGAATAGAATGCAGTTTTCACTCAGATGAAAGACATATGCTTTCCTTCTTAAGAAGTGTTTTCAAAGACATTCACAGAGTGATTCAACAAAGCCCTTTTACTGACGTTGGCTTTTAAACGTGATTTCACTCAAATTTCTGTCAAACGCAAGATGCGAGATTTGCTATTAAAAAATTGAGTATATAGAATGCATACAAACACTTCCCTACAAGTGAATCACCTAACCCTTCAACAAAGTACTAAAAACTGAATAGAATGCAGTTTTCACTCAGATGAAAGACGTATGCTTTCCTTCTTAAGAAGTGTTTTCAAAGACATTCACAGAGTGATTCTACAAAGCCTTTTTACTGACATTGGCTTTTAAACGTGATTTCACTGGAATTTCTGTGAAATGCAAGATGCGCGATTTCCTGTTAAAGAATTGAGTATACAGAATGCAAACAAACGCTTCCCTACAAGTGAATCGCCTAACAATTCAACACAGTACTAAAAACTGAATAGAATGCAGTTTTCACTCAGATGAAAGACGTATGCTTTCCTTCTTAAGAAGTGTTTTCAAAGGCATTCACAGAGTGATTCTACAAAGCCTTTTTACTGACGTTGGCTTGTAAACGTGATTTCACTGGAATTTCTGTCAAACACATGACGCGAGATTTGCTGTTAAAGAGTTGAGTATACAGAATGCGAACAAACGCTTCCCAACAAGTGAATCGCCTAACCATTCATCACAGTACTAAAAGCTGAATAGAATGCAGTTTTCACTCAGATGAAAGATGTATGCTTTCCTTCTTAAGAAGTGTTTTGAAAGACATTCACAGAGTGATTCTACAAAGCCTTTTTACTGGCGTTGGCTTTTAAACGTGATTTCACTGGAATTTCTGTCAAAAGCATGACGCGAGATTTGCTGTTAAAGAATTGAGTATACAGAATGCGAACAAACGCTTCCCTACAAGTTAATCGCCTAAACCTTCAACACAGTACTAAAAACTGAATAGAATGCAGTTTTCACTCAGATGAAAAACGTATGCTTTCCTTCTTAAGAAGTGTTTTCAAAGACATTCACAGAGTGATTCTACAAAGCCTTTTTACTGACATTGGCTTTTAAGCGTGATTTCACTGGAATTTCTGTGAAATGCAAGATGCGCGATTTGCTGTTAAAGAATTGAGTATACAGAATGCAAACAAACGCTTCCCTACCAGGAAATCCCCTAACCATTCAACACAGTATTAAAAACTGAATAGAATGCAGTTTTCACTCAGATGAAAAACGTATGCTTTCCTTCTTAAGAAGTGTTTTCAAAGACATTCACAGAGTGATTCTACAAAGCCTTTTTACTGGCGTTGGCTTTTAAACGTGATTTCACTGGAATTTCTGTCAAACGCATGACGCGAGATTTGCTGTTAAAGAATTGAGTATACAGAATGCAAACAAACGCTTCCCTACAAGTGAATCACCTAACCCTTCAACAAAGTACTAAAAACTGAATAGAATGCAGTTTTCACTCAGATGAAAGACGTATGCTTTCCTTCTTAAGAAGTGTTTTCAAAGACAATCACAGAGTGATTCTACAAAGCCTTTTTACTGACGTTGGCTTTTAAACGTGATTTCACTGAAATTTCTGTCAAACGCAAGATGCGAGATTTGCTGTTAAAAAATTGAGTATACAGAATGCAAACAAATGCTTCCCTACAAGTGAATCACCTAACCCTTCAACACAGTAGTAAAAACTGAATAGAATGCAGTTTTCTCTCAGATGAAAGACGTATGCTTTCCTTCTTAAGAAGTGTTTTCAAAGACATTCACAGAGTGATTCTACAAAGCCTTTTTACTGACATTGGCTTTTAAACGTGATTTCACTGGAATTTCTGTGAGATGCAAAATGCGCGATTTGCTGCTAAAGAATTGAGTATACAGAATGCAAACAAACGCTTCCCTACAAGGGAATCCCCTGAACATTCAACACAGTACTAAAAACTGAATAGAATGCAGTTTTCACTCAAATGAAAGACTTATGCTTTCCTTCTTAAGAAGTGTTTTCAAAGACATTCACAGAGTGATTCTACAAAGCCTTTTTACTGACATTGGCTTTTAAACGTGATTTCACTGGAATTTCTGTCAAACGCAAGACACGAGATTTGCTGTTAAAGAATTGAGTACACAGAATGCAAACAAATGCTTCCCTACAAGTGAATCACCTAACCCTTCAACAAAGTACTAAAAACTGAATAGAATGCAGTATTCACTCAGATGAAAGACGTATGCTTTCCTTCTTAAGAAGTGTTTGAAAGACATTCACAGAGTGATTCTACAAAGCCTTTTTACTGACGTTGGCTTTTAAACGTGATTTCACTGAAATGTCTGTCAAACGCAAGATGCGAGATGTGCTGTTAAAAAATTGAGTATACAGAATGCAAACAAACGCATCCCTACAAGTGAATCACCTAACCCTTCAACAAAGTACTAAAAACTGAATAGAATGCAGTTTTCACTCAGATGAAAGACATATGCTTTCCTTCTTAAGAAGTGTTTTCAAAGACATTCACAGAGTGATTCTACAAAGGTTTTTACTGACATTGGCTTTTAAACGTGATTTCACTGGAATTTCTGTGAAATGCAAGATGCGCGATTTCCTGTTAAAGAATTGAGTATACACAATGCAACCAAATGCTTCCCTACAAGGGAATCCCCTAACCATTCAACACAGTACTAAAAAATTAATAGAATGCAGTTTTCACTCAGATGAAAGACGTATGCTTTCCTTCTTAAGAAGTGTTTTCAAAGACATTCACAGAGTGTTTCTACAAAGCCTTTTTACTGGTGTTGGCTTTTATACATGATTTCACTGGAATTTCTGTCAAACGCAAGATGCGAGATTTGCTGTTAAATAATTGAGTATACAGAATGCGAACAAACGCTTCCCTACAAGTGAATCGCCTAAACATTCAACACAGTACTAAAAACTGAATAGAATGCAGTTTTCACTCAGATGAAAAACGTATGCTTTCCTTCTTAAGAAGTGTTTTCAAAGACATTCACAGAGTGATTCTACAAAGCCTTTTTACTGACATTGGCTTTTAAACGTGATTTCACTGGAATTTCTGTGAAAAGCAAGATGCGCGATTTGCTGTTAAAGAACTGAGTATACAGAATGCAAACAAACGCTTCCCTACCAGGAAATCCCCTAACCATTCAACAGAGTATTAAAAACTGAATAGAATGCAGTTTTCACTCAGATGAAAAACGTATGCTTTCCTTCTTAAGAAGTGTTTTCAAATCATTCACAGAGTGATTCTACAAAGGCTTTTTACAGACGTTGGCTTTTAAACGTGATTTCACTGGAATTTCTGTCAAACGCATGACGCGAGATTTGCTGTTAAAGAATTGAGTATACAGAATGCAAACAAACGCTTCCCTACAAGTGAATCGCCTTACCATTCAACACAGTTCAAAAAACTGAGTAGAATGCAGTTTTCACTCAGAAGAAAGACATATTCTTTCTATCTTAAGAAGTGTTTTCAAAGACATTCACAGAGTGATTCTACAAAGCCTTTTTTCTGGCGTTGGCTTTTAAACGTTATTTCACTGGAATTTCTGTCAAACACAAGACGCGAGATTTGCTGTTAAAGAATTGAGTATACAGAATGCAAACAAACGCTTCCCTTCAAGTGAATCGCCTAACCATTCAACACAGTACTAAAAACTTAATAGAATGCAGTTTTCACTCAGATGAAAGACTTATGCTTTCCTTCTTAAGAAGTGTTTTCAAAGACATTCACAGAGTGATTCTACAAAGCCTTTTTACTGACATTGATTTTTAAACGTGATTTCACTGGAATTTCTGTGAAATGCAAGATGCGCGATTTGCAGTTAAAGAATTGAGTATACAGAATGCAAACAAACGCTTCCCTACCAGGAAATCCCCTAACCCTTCAACAAAGTACTAAAAACTGAATAGAATGCAGTTTTCACTCAAATGAAAGACTTATGCTTTCCTTCTTAAGAAGTGTTTTCAAAGACATTCACAGAGTGATTCTACAAAGCCTTTTTACTGACATTGGCTTTTAAACGTGATTTCACTGGAAATTCTGTCAAACGCAAGACACTAGATTTGCTGTTAAAGAATTGAGTACACAGAATGCAAACAAATGCTTCCCTACAAGTGAATCACCTAACCCTTCAACAAAGTACTAAAAACTGAATAGAATGCAGTTTTCACTCAGATGAAAGACGTATGCTTTCCTTCTTAAGAAGTGTTTGAAAGACATTCACAGAGTGATTCTACAAAGCCTTTTTACTGAAGTTGGCTTTTAAACGTGATTTCACTGAAATTTCTGTCAAACGCAAGATGCGAGATTTGCTGTTAAAAAATTGAGTATACAGAATGCAAACAAACGCTTCCCTACAAGTGAATCACCTAACCCTTCAACACAGTAGTAAAAACTGAATAGAATGCAGTTTTCTCTTAGATGAAAGACGTATGCTTTCCTTCTTAAGAAGTGTTTTAAAAGACATTCACAGAGTGATTCTACAAAGCTTTTTTACTGACATTGGCTTTTAAACGTGATTTCATTGAAATTTCTGTTAAATGCAAGATGCGCGATTTCCTGTTAAAGAATTGAGTATACACAATGCAAGGAAATGCTTCCCTACAAGGGAATTGCCTAAACATTCAACACAGTACTAAAAACTGAATAGAATGCAGTTTTCACTCAGATGAAAGACGTATGCTTTTCTTCTTAAGAAGTGTTTTCAAAGACATTCACAGAGTGATTCTACAAAGCCTTTTTACTGACATTGGCTTTTAAACATGATTTCACTGGAATTTCTGTGAAATGCAAAATGCGCGATTTGCTGTTAAAGAATTGAGTATACAGAATGCAAACAAACGCTTCCCTACAAGGGAATCCCCTGAACATTCAACACAGTACTAAAAACTGAATAGAATGCAGTTTTCACTCAGATGAAAGACTTATGCTTTCCTTCTTAAGAAGTGTTTTCAAAGACATTCACAGAGTGATTCTACAAAGCCTTTTTATTGGCGTTGGCTTTTAAACGTGATTTCACTTGAAATTCTGTCAAACGCAGGACGCTAGATTTGCTGTTAAAGAATTGAGTACACAGAATGCAAACAAACGTTTCCCTACAAGTGAATCACCTAACCCTTCAACAATGTACTAAAAACTGAATAGAATGCAGTTTTCACTCAGATGAAAGACGTATGCTTTCCTTCTTAAGAAGTGTTTTCAAAGACAATCACAGAGTGATTCTACAAAGCCTTTTTGCTGACGTTGGCTTTTAAACGTGATTTCACTGAAATTTCTGTCAAACGCAAGATGCGAGATTTGCTGTTAAAAAATTGAGTATACAGAATGCAAACAAACGCTTCCCTACAAGTGAATCACCTAACCCTTCAACACAGTAGTAAAAACTGAATAGAATGCAGTTTTCTCTCAGATGAAAGACGTATGCTTTCCTTCTTAAGAAGTGTTTTCAAAGACATTCACAGAGTGATTCTACAAAGCCTTTTTACTGACATTGGCTTTTAAACGTGATTTCACTGGAATTTCTGTGAGATGCAAAATGCGCGATTTGCTGCTAAAGAATTGAGTATACAGAATGCAAAAAAACGCTTCCCTACAAGGGAATCCCCTGAACATTCAACACAGTACTAAAAACTGAATAGAATGCAGTTTTCACTCAAATGAAAGACTTATGCTTTCCTTCTTAAGAAGTGTTTTCAAAGACATTCACAGAGTGATTCTACAAAGCCTTTTTACTGACATTGGCTTTTAAACGTGATTTCACTGGAATTTCTGTCAAACGCAAGACACGAGATTTGCTGCTAAAGAATTGAGTATACAGAATGCAAACAAACGCTTCCCTACAAGGGAATCCCCTGAACATTCAACACAGTACTAAAAACTGAATAGAATGCAGTTTTCACTCAAATGAAAGACTTATGCTTTCCTTCTTAAGAAGTGTTTTCAAAGACATTCACAGAGTGATTCTACAAAGCCTTTTTACTGACATTGGCTTTTAAACGTGATTTCACTGGAATTTCTGTCAAACGCAAGACACGAGATTTGCTGTTAAAGAATTGAGTACACAGAATGCAAACAAATGCTTCCCTACAAGTGAATCACCTAACCCTTCAACAAAGTACTAAAAACTGAATAGAATGCAGTATTCACTCAGATGAAAGACGTATGCTTTCCTTCTTAAGAAGTGTTGGAAAGACATTCACAGAGTGATTCTACAAAGCCTTTTTACTGACGTTGGCTTTTAAACGTGATTTCACTGAAATTTCTGTCAAACACAAGATGCGAGATGTGCTGTTAAAAAATTGAGTATACAGAATGCAAACAAACGCATCCCTACAAGTGAATCACCTAACCCTTCAACAAAGTACTAAAAACTGAATAGAATGCAGTTTTCGCTCAGATGAAAGACATATGCTTTCCTTCTTAAGAAGTGTTTTCAAAGACATTCACAGAGTGATTCTACAAAGCTTTTTTACTGACATTGGCTTTTAAACGTGATTTCACTGGAATTTCTGTGAAATGCAAGATGCGCGATTTCCTGTTAAAGAATTGAGTATACACAATGCAACCAAACGCTTCCCTACAAGGGAATCCCCTAACCATTCAACACAGTACTAAAAAATTAATAGAATGCAGTTTTCACTCAGATGAAAGACGTATGCTTTCCTTCTTAAGAAGTGTTTTCAAAGACATTCATAGAGTGTTTCTACAAAGCCTTTTTACTGACGTTGGCTTTTAAAAGTGATTTCACTGGAATTTCTGTCAAACGCAAGACGCGAGATTTGCTGTTAAATAATTGAGTATACAGAATGCGAACAAACGCTTCCCTACAAGTGAATCGCCTAAACATTCAACACAGTACTAAAAACTGAATAGAATGCAGTTTTCACTCAGATGAAAAACGTATGCTTTCCTTCTTAAGAAGTGTTTTCAAAGACATTCACAGAGTGATTCTACAAAGCCTTTTTACTGACATTGGCTTTTAAACGTGATTTCACTGGAATTTCTGTGAAATGCAAGATGCGCGATTTGCTGTTAAAGAATTGAGTATACAGAATGCAAACAAACGCTTCCCTACCAGGAAATCCCCTAACCATTCAACACAGTATTAAAAACTGAATAGAATGTAGTTTTCACTCAGATGAAAAACGTATGCTTTCCTTCTTAAGAAGTGTTTTCAAATCATTCACAGAGTGATTCTACAAAGGCTTTTTACAGACGTTGGCTTTTAAACGTGATTTCACTGGAATTTCTGTCAAACGCATGACGCGAGATTTGCTGTTAAAGAATTGAGTATACAGAATGCAAACAAACGCTTCCCTACAAGTGAATCGCCTTACCATTCAACACAGTTCAAAAAACTGAGTAGAATGCAGTTTTCACTCAGAAGAAAGACATATTCTTTCTATCTTAAGAAGTGTTTTCAAAGACATTCACAGAGTGATTCTACAAAGCCTTTTTTCTGGCGTTGGCTTTTAAACGTTATTTCACTGGAATTTCTGTCAAACACAAGACGCGAGATTTGCTGTTAAAGAATTGAGTATACAGAAGGCAAACAAACGCTTCCCTACAAGTGAATCGCCTAACCATTCAACACAGTACTAAAAACTTAATAGAATGCAGTTTTCACTCAGATGAAAGACGTATGCTTTCCTTCTTAAGAAGTGTTTTCAAAGACATTCACAGAGTGATTCTACAAAGCCTTTTTACTGACATTGGCTTTTAAACGTGATTTCACTGGAATTTCTGTGAAATGCAAGATGCGCGATTTGCTGTTAAAGAATTGAGTATACAGAATGCAAACAAACGCTTCCCTACCAGGAAATCCCCTAACCCTTCAACAAAGTACTAAAAACTGAATAGAATGCAGTTTTCACTCAAATGAAAGACTTATGCTTTCCTTCTTAAGAAGTGTTTTCAAAGACATTCACAGAGTGATTCTACAAAGCCTTTTTACTGACATTGGCTTTTAAACGTGATTTCACTGGAAATTCTGTCAAACGCAAGACACTAGATTTGCTGTTAAAGAATTGAGTACACAGAATGCAAACAAATGCTTCCCTACAAGTGAATCACCTAACCCTTCAACAAAGTACTAAAAACTGAATAGAATGCAGTTTTCACTCAGATGAAAGACGTATGCTTTCCTTCTTAAGAAGTGTTTGAAAGACATTCACAGAGTGATTCTACAAAGCCTTTTTACTGAAGTTGGCTTTTAAACGTGATTTCACTGAAATTTCTGTCAAACGCAAGATGCGAGATTTGCTGTTAAAAAATTGAGTATACAGAATGCAAACAAACGCTTCCCTACAAGTGAATCACCTAACCCTTCAACACAGTAGTAAAAACTGAATAGAATGCAGTTTTCTCTTAGATGAAAGACGTATGCTTTCCTTCTTAAGAAGTGTTTTAAAAGACATTCACAGAGTGATTCTACAAAGCTTTTTTACTGACATTGGCTTTTAAACGTGATTTCATTGAAATTTCTGTTACATGCAAGATGCGCGATTTCCTGTTAAAGAATTGAGTATACACAATGCAAGGAAACGCTTCCCTACAAGGGAATTGCCTAAACATTCAACACAGTACTAAAAACTGAATAGAATGCAGTTTTCACTCAGATGAAAGACGTATGCTTTTCTTCTTAAGAAGTGTTTTCAAAGACATTCACAGAGTGATTCTACAAAGCCTTTTTACTGACATTGGCTTTTAAACATGATTTCACTGGAATTTCTGTGAAATGCAAAATGCGCGATTTGCTGTTAAAGAATTGAGTATACAGAATGCAAACAAACGCTTCCCTACAAGGGAATCCCCTGAACATTCAACACAGTACTAAAAACTGAATAGAATGCAGTTTTCACTCAGATGAAAGACTTATGCTTTCCTTCTTAAGAAGTGTTTTCAAAGACATTCACAGAGTGATTCTACAAAGCCTTTTTATTGGCGTTGGCTTTTAAACGTGATTTCACTTGAAATTCTGTCAAACGCAAGACGCGAGATTTGCTGTTAAAGAATTGAGTACACAGAATGCAAACAAACGTTTCCCTACAAGTGAATCACCTAACCCTTCAACAAAGTACTAAAAACTGAATAGAATGCAGTTTTCACTCAGATGAAAGACGTATGCTTTCCTTCTTAAGAAGTGTTTTCAAAGACAATCACAGAGTGATTCTACAAAGCCTTTTTGCTGACGTTGACTTTTAAACGTGATTTCACTGAAATTTCTGTCAAACGCAAGATGCGAGATTTGATGTTAAAAAATTGAGTATACAGAATGCAAACAAACGCTTCCCTACAAGTGAATCACCTAACCCTTCAACACAGTAGTAAAAACTGAATAGAATGCAGTTTTCTCTCAGATGAAAGACGTATGCTTTCCTTCTTAAGAAGTGTTTTCAAAGACATTCACAGAGTGATTCTACAAAGCCTTTTTACTGACATTGGCTTTTAAACGTGATTTCACTGGAATTTCTGTGAGATGCAAAATGCGCGATTTGCTGCTAAAGAATTGAGTATACAGAATGCAAACAAACGCTTCCCTACAAGGGAATCCCCTGAACATTCAACACAGTACTAAAAACTGAATAGAATGCAGTTTTCACTCAAATGAAAGACTTATGCTTTCCTTCTTAAGAAGTGTTTTCAAAGACATTCACAGAGTGATTCTACAAAGCCTTTTTACTGACATTGGCTTTTAAACGTGATTTCACTGGAATTTCTGTCAAACGCAAGACACGAGATTTGCTGTTAAAGAATTGAGTACACAGAATGCAAACAAATGCTTCCCTACAAGTGAATCACCTAACCCTTCAACAAAGTACTAAAAACTGAATAGAATGCAGTATTCACTCAGATGAAAGACGTATGCTTTCCTTCTTAAGAAGTGTTGGAAAGACATTCACAGAGTGATTCTACAAAGCCTTTTTACTGACGTTGGCTTTTAAACGTGATTTCACTGAATTTCTGTCAAACACAAGATGCGAGATGTGCTGTTAAAAAATTGAGTATACAGAATGCAAACAAACGCATCCCTACAAGTGAATCACCTAACCCTTCAACAAAGTACTAAAAACTGAATAGAATGCAGTTTTCACTCAGATGAAAGACATATGCTTTCCTTCTTAAGAAGTGTTTTAAAAGACATTCACAGAGTGATTCTACAAAGCTTTTTTACTGACATTGGCTTTTAAACGTGATTTCATTGAAATTTCTGTTACATGCAAGATGCGCGATTTCCTGTTAAAGAATTGAGTATACACAATGCAAGGAAACGCTTCCCTACAAGGGAATTGCCTAAACATTCAACACAGTACTAAAAACTGAATAGAATGCAGTTTTCACTCAGATGAAAGACGTATGCTTTTCTTCTTAAGAAGTGTTTTCAAAGACATTCACAGAGTGATTCTACAAAGCCTTTTTACTGACATTGGCTTTTAAACATGATTTCACTGGAATTTCTGTGAAATGCAAAATGCGCGATTTGCTGTTAAAGAATTGAGTATACAGAATGCAAACAAACGCTTCCCTACAAGGGAATCCCCTGAACATTCAACACAGTACTAAAAACTGAATAGAATGCAGTTTTCACTCAGATGAAAGACTTATGCTTTCCTTCTTAAGAAGTGTTTTCAAAGACATTCACAGAGTGATTCTACAAAGCCTTTTTATTGGCGTTGGCTTTTAAACGTGATTTCACTTGAAATTCTGTCAAACGCAAGACGCGAGATTTGCTGTTAAAGAATTGAGTACACAGAATGCAAACAAACGTTTCCCTACAAGTGAATCACCTAACCCTTCAACAAAGTACTAAAAACTGAATAGAATGCAGTTTTCACTCAGATGAAAGACGTATGCTTTCCTTCTTAAGAAGTGTTTTCAAAGACAATCACAGAGTGATTCTACAAAGCCTTTTTGCTGACGTTGGCTTTTAAACGTGATTTCACTGAAATTTCTGTCAAACGCAAGATGCGAGATTTGCTGTTAAAAAATTGAGTATACAGAATGCAAACAAACGCTTCCCTACAAGTGAATCACCTAACCCTTCAACACAGTAGTAAAAACTGAATAGAATGCAGTTTTCTCTCAGATGAAAGACGTATGCTTTCCTTCTTAAGAAGTGTTTTCAAAGACATTCACAGAGTGATTCTACAAAGCCTTTTTACTGACATTGGCTTTTAAACGTGATTTCACTGGAATTTCTGTGAGATGCAAAATGCGCGATTTGCTGCTAAAGAATTGAGTATACAGAATGCAAACAAACGCTTCCCTACAAGGGAATCCCCTGAACATTCAACACAGTACTAAAAACTGAATAGAATGCAGTTTTCACTCAAATGAAAGACTTATGCTTTCCTTCTTAAGAAGTGTTTTCAAAGACATTCACAGAGTGATTCTACAAAGCCTTTTTACTGACATTGGCTTTTAAACGTGATTTCACTGGAATTTCTGTCAAACGCAAGACACGAGATTTGCTGTTAAAGAATTGAGTACACAGAATGCAAACAAATGCTTCCCTACAAGTGAATCACCTAACCCTTCAACAAAGTACTAAAAACTGAATAGAATGCAGTATTCACTCAGATGAAAGACGTATGCTTTCCTTCTTAAGAAGTGTTGGAAAGACATTCACAGAGTGTTTCTACAAAGCCTTTTTACTGACGTTGGCTTTTAAAAGTGATTTCACTGGAATTTCTGTCAAACGCAAGACGCGAGATTTGCTGTTAAATAATTGAGTATACAGAATGCGAACAAACGCTTCCCTACAAGTGAATCGCCTAAACATTCAACACAGTACTAAAAACTGAATAGAATGCAGTTTTCACTCAGATGAAAAACGTATGCTTTCCTTCTTAAGAAGTGTTTTCAAAGACATTCACAGAGTGATTCTACAAAGCCTTTTTACTGACATTGGCTTTTAAACGTGATTTCACTGGAATTTCTGTGAAATGCAAGATGCGCGATTTGCTGTTAAAGAATTGAGTATACAGAATGCAAACAAACGCTTCCCTACCAGGAAATCCCCTAACCATTCAACACAGTATTAAAAACTGAATAGAATGTAGTTTTCACTCAGATGAAAAACGTATGCTTTCCTTCTTAAGAAGTGTTTTCAAATCATTCACAGAGTGATTCTACAAAGGCTTTTTACAGACGTTGGCTTTTAAACGTGATTTCACTGGAATTTCTGTCAAACGCATGACGCGAGATTTGCTGTTAAAGAATTGAGTATACAGAATGCAAACAAACGCTTCCCTACAAGTGAATCGCCTTACCATTCAACACAGTTCAAAAAACTGAGTAGAATGCAGTTTTCACTCAGAAGAAAGACATATTCTTTCTATCTTAAGAAGTGTTTTCAAAGACATTCACAGAGTGATTCTACAAAGCCTTTTTTCTGGCGTTGGCTTTTAAACGTTATTTCACTGGAATTTCTGTCAAACACAAGACGCGAGATTTGCTGTTAAAGAATTGAGTATACAGAAGGCAAACAAACGCTTCCCTACAAGTGAATCGCCTAACCATTCAACACAGTACTAAAAACTTAATAGAATGCAGTTTTCACTCAGATGAAAGACGTATGCTTTCCTTCTTAAGAAGTGTTTTCAAAGACATTCACAGAGTGATTCTACAAAGCCTTTTTACTGACATTGGCTTTTAAACGTGATTTCACTGGAATTTCTGTGAAATGCAAGATGCGCGATTTGCTGTTAAAGAATTGAGTATACAGAATGCAAACAAACGCTTCCCTACCAGGAAATCCCCTAACCCTTCAACAAAGTACTAAAAACTGAATAGAATGCAGTTTTCACTCAAATGAAAGACTTATGCTTTCCTTCTTAAGAAGTCTTTGAAAGACATTCACAGAGTGATTCTACAAAGCCTTTTTACTGACGTTGGCTTTTAAACGTGATTTCACTGAAATTTCTGTCAAACGCAAGATGCGAGATTTGCTGTTAAAAAATTGAGTATACAGAATGCAAACAAACGCTTCCCTACAAGTGAATCACCTAACCCTTCAACACAGTAGTAAAAACTGAATAGAATGCAGTTTTCACTCAGATGAAAGACGTATGCTTTCCTTCTTAAGAAGTGTTTTCAAAGACATTTACAGAGTGATTCTACAAAGCTTTTTTACTGACATTGGCTTTTAAACGTGATTTCATTGGAATTTCTGTGAAATGCAAGATGCGCGATTTCCTGTTAAAGAATTGAGTATACACAATACAACTAAACGCTTCCCTAGAAGGGAATTGCCTAAACATTCAACACAGTACTAAAAACTGAATAGAATGCAGTTTTCACTCAGATGAAAGACGTATGCTTTCCTTCTTAAGAAGTGTTTTCAAAGACATTCACAGAGTGATTCTACAAAGCCTTTTTACTGACATTGGCTTTTAAACATGATTTCACTGGAATTTCTGTGAAATGCAAAATGCGCGATTTGCTGTTAAAGAATTGAGTATACAGAATGCAAACAAACGCTTCCCTACAAGGGAATCCCCTGAACATTCAACACAGTACTAAAAACTGAATAGAATGCAGTTTTCACTCAGATGAAAGACTTATGCTTTCCTTCTTAAGAAGTGTTTTCAAAGACATTCACAGAGTGATTCTACAAAGCCTTTTTACTGGCGTTGGCTTTTAAACGTGATTTCACTTCAAATTCTGTCAAACGCAAGACGCGAGATTTGCTGTTAAAGAATTGAGTACACAGAATGCAAACAAACGCTTCCCTACAAGTGAATCACCTAACCCTTCAACACAGTAGTAAAAACTGAATAGAATGCAGTTTTCTCTCAGATGAAAGACATATGCTTTCCTTCTTAAGAAGTGTTTTCAAAGACATTCACAGAGTGATTCTACAAAGCCTTTTTACTGACATTGGCTTTTAAACGTGATTTCACTGGAATTTCTGTGAGATGCAAAATGCGCGATTTGCTGCTAAAGAATTGAGTATACAGAATGCAAACAAACGCTTCCCTACAAGGGAATCCCCTGAACATTCAACACAGTACTAAAAACTGAATAGAATGCAGTTTTCACTCAAATGAAAGACTTATGCTTTCCTTCTTAAGAAGTGTTTTCAAAGACATTCACAGAGTGATTCTACAAAGCCTTTTTACTGACATTGGCTTTTAAATGTGATTTCACTGGAATTTCTGTCAAACGCAAGACACGAGATTTGCTGTTAAAGAATTGAGTACACAGAATGCAAACAAATGCTTCCCTACAAGTGAATCACCTAACCCTTCAACAAAGTACTAAAAACTGAATAGAATGCAGTATTCACTCAGATGAAAGACGTATGCTTTCCTTCTTAAGAAGTGTTGGAAAGACATTCACAGAGTGATTCTACAAAGCCTTTTTACTGACGTTGGCTTTTAAACGTGATTTCACTGAAATTTCTGTCAAACACAAGATGCGAGATGTGCTGTTAAAAAATTGAGTATACAGAATGCAAACAAACGCATCCCTACAAGTGAATCACCTAACCCTTCAACAAAGTACTAAAAACTGAATAGAATGCAGTTTTCACTCAGATGAAAGACATATGCTTTCCTTCTTAAGAAGTGTTTTCAAAGACATTCACAGAGTGATTCTACAAAGCTTTTTTACTGACATTGGCTTTTAAACGTGATTTCATTGGAATTTCTGTGAAATGCAAGATGCGCGATTTCCTGTTAAAGAATTGAGTATACACAATGCAACGAAACGCTTCCCTACAAGGGAATCCCCTAACCATTCAACACAGTACTAAAAAATTAATAGAATGCAGTTTTCACTCAGATGAAAGACGTATGCTTTCCTTCTTAAGAAGTGTTTTCAAAGACATTCACAGAGTGTTTCTACAAAGCCTTTTTACTGGTGTTGGCTTTTAAAAGTGATTTCACTGGAATTTCTGTCAAACGCAAGACGCGAGATTTGCTGTTAAATAATTGAGTATACAGAATGCGAACAAACGCTTCCCTACAAGTGAATCGCCTAAACATTCAACACAGTACTAAAAACTGAATAGAATGCAGTTTTCACTCAGATGAAAAACGTATGCTTTCCTTCTTAAGAAGTGTTTTCAAAGACATTCACAGAGTGATTCTACAAAGCCTTTTTACTGACATTGGCTTTTAAACGTGATTTCACTGGAATTTCTGTGAAAAGCAAGATGCGCGATTTGCTGTTAAAGAATTGAGTATACAGAATGCAAACAAACGCTTCCCTACCAGGAAATCCCCTAACCATTCAACAGAGTATTAAAAACTGAATAGAATGCAGTTTTCACTCAGATGAAAAACATATGCTTTCCTTCTTAAGAAGTGTTTTCAAATCATTCACAGAGTGATTCTCCAAAGGCTTTTTACAGACGTTGGCTTTTAAACGTGATTTCACTGGAATTTCTGTCAAACGCAAGACGCGAGATTTGCTGTTAAAAAATTGAGTATACAGAATGCAAACAAACGCTTCCCTACAAGTGAATCGCCTTACCATTCAACACAGTTCAAAAAACTGAGTAGAATGCAGTTTTCACTCAGAAGAAAGACATATTCTTTCTATCTTAAGAAGTGTTTTCAAAGACATTCACAGAGTGATTCTACAAAGCCTTTTTTCTGGCGTTGGCTTTTAAACGTGATTTCACTGGAATTTCTGTCAAACGCAAGATGCGAGATTTGCTGTTAAAAAATTGAGTATACAGAATGCAAACAAACGCTTCCCTACCAGGAAATCCCCTAACCCTTCAACAAAGTACTAAAAACTGAATAGAATGCAGTTTTCACTCAGATGAAAGACGTATGCTTTCCTTCTTAAGAAGTGTTTTCAAAGACATTCACAGAGTGATTCTAAAAAGCCTTTTTACTGACGTTGGCTTTTAAACGTGATTTCACTGAAATTTCTGTCAAACGCAAGATGCGAGATTTGCTGTTAAAAAATTGAGTATACAGAATGCAAACAAACGCTTCCCTACAAGTGAATCACCTAACCCTTCAACACAGTAGTAAAAACTGAATAGAATGCAATTTTCTCTCAGATGAAAGACGTATGCTTTCCTTCTTAAGAAGTGTTTTCAAAGACATTCACAGAGTGATTCTACAAAGCCTTTTTACTGACATTGGCTTTTAAACGTGATTTCACTGGAATTTCCGTGAGATGCAAAATGCGCGATTTGCTGTTAAAGAATTGAGTATACAGAATGCAAACAAACGCTTCCCTACAAGGGAATCCCCTGAACATTCAACACAGTACTAAAAACTGAATAGAATGCAGTTTTCACTCAAATGAAAGCCTTATGCTTTCCTTCTTAAGAAGTGTTTTCAAAGACATTCACAGAGTGATTCTACAAAGCCTTTTTACTGACATTGGCTTTTAAACGTGATTTCACTGGAATTTCTGTCAAACGCAAGACACGAGATTTGCTGTTAAAGAATTGAGTACACAGAATGCAAACAAATGCTTCCCTACAAGTGAATCACCTAACCCTTCAACAAAGTACTAAAAACTGAATAGAATGCAGTTTTCACTCAGATGAAAGACGTATGCTTTCCTTCTTAAGAAGTGTTTGAAAGACATTCACAGAGTGATTCTACAAAGCCTTTTTACTTACGTTTCCTTTTAAACGTGATTTCACTGGAATTTCTGTCAAACACATGACGCGAGATTTGCTGTTAAAGAGTTGAGTATACAGAATGCAAACAAACGCTTCCCTACAAGTGAATCACCTAACCCTTCAACACAGTAGTAAAAACTGAATAGAATGCAGTTTTCTCTCAGATGAAAGACGTATGCTTTCCTTCTTAAGAAGTGTTTTCAAAGACATTCACAGAGTGATTCTACAAAGCTTTTTTACTGACATTGGCTTTTAAACGTGATTTCATTGGAATTTCTGTGAAATGCAAGATGCGCGATTTCCTGTTAAAGAATTGAGTATACACAATGCAACGAAACGCTTCCCTACAAGGGAATTGCCTAAACATTCAACACAGTACTAAAAACTGAATAGAATGCAGTTTTCACTCAGATGAAAGACGTATGCTTTCCTTCTTAAGAAGTGTTTTCAAAGACATTCACAGAGTGTTTCTACAAAGCCTTTTTACTGACATTGGCTTTTAAACATGATTTCACTGGAATTTCTGTGAAATGCAAAATGCGCGATTTGCTGTTAAAGAATTGAGTATACAGAATGCAAACAAACGCTTCCCTACAAGGGAATCCCCTGAACATTCAACACAGTACTAAAAACTGAATAGAATGCAGTTTTCACTCAGATGAAAGACTTATGCTTTCCTTCTTAAGAAGTGTTTTCAAAGACATTCACAGAGTGATTCTACAAAGCCTTTTTACTGGCGTTGGCTTTTAAACGTGATTTCACTTGAAATTCTGTCAAACGCAAGACGCGAGATTTGCTGTTAAAGAATTGAGTACACAGAATGCAAACAAACGTTTCCCTACAAGTGAATCACCTAACCCTTCAACAAAGTACTAAAAACTGAATAGAATGCAGTTTTCAATCAGATGAAAGACGTATGCTTTCCTTCTTAAGAAGTGTTTTCAAAGACAATCACAGAGTGATTCTACAAAGCCTTTTTACTGACGTTGGCTTTTAAACGTGATCCACTGAAATTTCTGTCAAACGCAAGATGCGAGATTTGCTGTTAAAAAATTGAGTATACAGAATGCAAACAAACGCTTCCCTACAAGTGAATCACCTAACCCTTCAACACAGTAGTAAAAACTGAATAGAATGCAGTTTTCTCTCAGATGAAAGACGTATGCTTTCCTTCTTAAGAAGTGTTTTCAAAGACATTCACAGAGTGATTCTACAAAGCGTTTTTACTGACATTGGCTTTTAAACGTGATTTCACTGGAATTTCTGTCAAACGCAAGACACGAGATTTGCTGTTAAAGAATTGAGTACACAGAATGCAAACAAACGTTTCCCTACAAGTGAATCACCTAACCCTTCAACAAAGTACTAAAAACTGAATAGAATGCAGTTTTCAATCAGATGAAAGACGTATGCTTTCCTTCTTAAGAAGTGTTTTCAAAGACAATCACAGAGTGATTCTACAAAGCCTTTTTACTGACGTTGGCTTTTAAACGTGATTTCACTGAAATTTCTGTCAAACGCAAGATGCGAGATTTGCTGTTAAAAAATTGAGTATACAGAATGCAAACAAACGCTTCCCTACAAGTGAATCACCTAACCCTTCAACACAGTAGTAAAAACTGAATAGAATGCAGTTTTCTCTCAGAGAAAGACGTATGCTTTCCTTCTTAAGAAGTGTTTTCAAAGACATTCACAGAGTGATTCTACAAAGCCTTTTTACTGACATTGGCTTTTAAACGTGATTTCACTGGAATTTCTGTCAAACGCAAGACACGAGATTTGCTGTTAAAGAATTGAGTACACAGAATGCAAACAAATGCTTCCCTACAAGTGAATCACCTAACCCTTCAACAAAGTACTAAAAACTGAATAGAATGCAGTATTCACTCAGATGAAAGACGTATGCTTTCCTTCTTAAGAAGTGTTTTCAAAGACATTCACAGAGTGATTCTACAAAGCCTTTTTACTGACATTGGCTTTTAAACGTGATTTCACTGGAATTTCCGTGAGATGCAAAATGCGCGATTTGCTGTTAAAGAATTGAGTATACAGAATGCAAACAAACGCTTCCCTACAAGGGAATCCCCTGAACATTCAACACAGTACTAAAAACTGAATAGAATGCAGTTTTCACTCAAATGAAAGACTTATGCTTTCCTTCTTAAGAAGTGTTTTCAAAGACATTCACAGAGTGATTCTACAAAGCCTTTTTACTGACATTGGCTTTTAAACGTGATTTCACTGGAATTTCTGTCGAACGCAAGACACGAGATTTGCTGTTAAAGAATTGAGTACACAGAATGCAAACAAATGCTTCCCTACAAGTGAATCACCTAACCCTTCAACAAAGTACTAAAAACTGAATAGAATGCAGTTTTCACTCAGATGAAAGACGTATGCTTTCCTTCTTAAGAAGTGTTTGAAAGACATTCACAGAGTGATTCTACAAAGCCTTTTTACTTACGTTTCCTTTTAAACGTGATTTCACTGGAATTTCTGTCAAACACATGACGCGAGATTTGCTGTTAAAGAGTTGAGTATACAGAATGCAAACAAACGCTTCCCTACAAGTGAATCACCTAACCCTTCAACACAGTAGTAAAAACTGAATAGAATGCAGTTTTCTCTCAGATGAAAGACGTATGCTTTCCTTCTTAAGAAGTGTTTTCAAAGACATTCACAGAGTGATTCTACAAAGCTTTTTTACTGACATTGGCTTTTAAACGTGATTTCATTGGAATTTCTGTGAAATGCAAGATGCGCGATTTCCTGTTAAAGAATTGAGTATACACAATGCAACGAAACGCTTCCCTACAAGGGAATTGCCTAAACATTCAACACAGTACTAAAAAAAGATAGAATGCAGTTTTCACTCAGATGAAAGACGTATGCTTTCCTTCTTAAGAAGTGTTTTCAAAGACATTCACAGAGTGTTTCTACAAAGCCTTTTTACTGACATTGGCTTTTAAACATGATTTCACTGGAATTTCTGTGAAATGCAAAATGCGCGATTTGCTGTTAAAGAATTGAGTATACAGAATGCAAACAAACGCTTCCCTACAAGGGAATCCCCTGAACATTCAACACAGTACTAAAAACTTAATAGAATGCAGTTTTCACTCAGATGAAAGACTTATGCTTTCCTTCTTAAGAAGTGTTTTCAAAGACATTCACAGAGTGATTCTACAAAGCCTTTTTACTGGCGTTGGCTTTTAAACGTGATTTCACTTGAAATTCTGTCAAACGCAAGACGCGAGATTTGCTGTTAAAGAATTGAGTACACAGAATGCAAACAAACGTTTCCCTACAAGTGAATCACCTAACCCTTCAACAAAGTACTAAAAACTGAATAGAATGCAGTTTTCAATCAGATGAAAGACGTATGCTTTCCTTCTTAAGAAGTGTTTTCAAAGACAATCACAGAGTGATTCTACAAAGCCTTTTTACTGACGTTGGCTTTTAAACGTGATCCACTGAAATTTCTGTCAAACGCAAGATGCGAGATTTGCTGTTAAAAAATTGAGTATACAGAATGCAAACAAACGCTTCCCTACAAGTGAATCACCTAACCCTTCAACACAGTAGTAAAAACTGAATAGAATGCAGTTTTCTCTCAGATGAAAGACGTATGCTTTCCTTCTTAAGAAGTGTTTTCAAAGACATTCACAGAGTGATTCTACAAAGCCTTTTTACTGACATTGGCTTTTAAACGTGATTTCAATGGAATTTCTGTCAAACGCAAGACACGAGATTTGCTGTTAAAGAATTGAGTACACAGAATGCAAACAAACGTTTCCCTACAAGTGAATCACCTAACCCTTCAACAAAGTACTAAAAACTGAATAAAATGCAGTTTTCAATCAGATGAAAGACGTATGCTTTCCTTCTTAAGAAGTGTTTTCAAAGACAATCACAGAGTGATTCTACAAAGGCTTTTTACTGACGTTGGCTTTTAAACGTGATTTCACTGAAATTTCTGTCAAACGCAAGATGCGAGATTTGCTGTTAAAAAATTGAGTATACAGAATGCAAACAAACGCTTCCCTACAAGTGAATCACCTAACCCTTCAACACAGTAGTAAAAACTGAATAGAATGCAGTTTTCTCTCAGATGAAAGACGTATGCTTTCCTTCTTAAGAAGTGTTTTCAAAGACATTCACAGAGTGATTCTACAAAGCCTTTTTACTGACATTGGCTTTTAAACGTGATTTCACTGGAATTTCTGTCAAACGCAAGACACGAGATTTGCTGTTAAAGAATTGAGTACACAGAATGCAAACAAATGCTTCCCTACAAGTGAATCACCTAACCCTTCAACAAAGTACTAAAAACTGAATAGAATGCAGTATTCACTCAGATGAAAGACGTATGCTTTCCTTCTTAAGAAGTGTTGGAAAGACATTCACAGAGTGATTCTACAAAGCCTTTTTACTGACGTTGGCTTTTAAACGTGATTTCACTGAAATTTCTGTCAAACACAAGATGCGAGATGTGCTGTTAAAAAATTGAGTATACAGAATGCAAACAAACGCATCCCTACAAGTGAATCACCTAACCCTTCAACAAAGTACTAAAAACTGAACAGAATGCAGTTTTCACTCAGATGAAAGACATATGCTTTCCTTCTTAAGAAGTGTTTTCAAAGACATTCACAGAGTGATTCTACAAAGCTTTTTTACTGACATTGGCTTTTAAACGTGATTTCACTGGAATTTCTGTGAAATGCAAGATGCGCGATTTCCTGTTAAAGAATTGAGTATACACAATGCAACCAAACGCTTCCCTACAAGGGAATCCCCTAACCATTCAACACAGTACTAAAAAATTAATAGAATGCAGTTTTCACTCAGATGAAAGACGTATGCTTTCCTTCTTAAGAAGTGTTTTCAAAGACATTCATAGAGTGTTTCTACAAAGCCTTTTTACTGGTGTTGGCTTTTAAAAGTGATTTCACTGGAATTTCTGTCAAACGCAAGACGCGAGATTTGCTGTTAAATAATTGAGTATACAGAATGCGAACAAACGCTTCCCTACAAGTGAATCGCCTAAACATTCAACACAGTACTAAAAACTGAATAGAATGCAGTTTTCACTCAGATGAAAAACGTATGCTTTCCTTCTTAAGAAGTGTTTTCAAAGACATTCACAGAGTGATTCTACAAAGCCTTTTTACTGACATTGGCTTTTAAACGTGATTTCACTGG
The DNA here is from genome assembly GCA_033318265.1 of Phyllotis vaccarum. Classification (NCBI taxonomy): domain Eukaryota; kingdom Metazoa; phylum Chordata; class Mammalia; order Rodentia; family Cricetidae; genus Phyllotis; species Phyllotis vaccarum. The sequence continues at coordinate 167,923,388 of JARWLC010000009.1, forward strand.
AATTTCTTTGAAATGCAAGATGCGTGATTTGCTGTTAAAGAATTGAGTATACAGATTGCAAACAAACGCTTCCCTACCAGGAAATCCCCTAACCATTCAACACAGTATTAAAAACTGAATAGAATGTAGTTTTCACTCAGATGAAAAACGTATGCTTTCCTTCTTAAGAAGTGTTTTCAAATCATTCACAGAGTGATTCTACAAAGGCTTTTTACAGACGTTGGCTTTTAAACGTGATTTCACTGGAATTTCTGTCAAACGCATGACGCGAGATTTGCTGTTAAAGAATTGAGTATACAGAATGCAAACAAACGCTTCCCTACAAGTGAATCGCCTTACCATTCAACACAGTTCAAAAAACTGAGTAGAATGCAGTTTTCACTCAGAAGAAAGACATATTCTTTCTATCTTAAGAAGTGTTTTCAAAGACATTCACAGAGTGATTCTACAAAGCCTTTTTACTGACGTTGGCTTTTAAACGTGATTTCACTGAAATTTCTGTCAATCGCAAGATGCGAGATGTGCTGTTAAAAAATTGAGTATACAGAATGCAAACAAACGCTTCCCTACAAGTGAATCACCTAAGCCTTCAACAAAGACCTAAAAACTGAATAGAATGCAGTTTTCGCTCAGATGAAAGACGTATGCTTTCCTTCTTAAGAAGTCTTTTCAAAGACATTCACAGAGTGATTCTACAAAGCCTTTTTACTGACATTGGCTTTTAAACGTGATTTCACTGGAATTTCTGTGAAATGCAAGATGCGCGATTTGCTGTTAAAGAATTGAGTATACAGAATGCAAACAAACGCTTCCCTACCAGGAAATCCCCTAACCATTCAACAGAGTATTAAAAACTGAATAGAATGCAGTTTTCACTCAGATGAAAAACGTATGCTTTCCTTCTTAAGAAGTGTTTTCAAATCATTCACAGAGTGATTCTACAAAGGCTTTTTACAGACGTTGGCTTTTAAACGTGATTTCACTGGAATTTCTGTCAAACGCATGACGCGAGATTTGCTGTTAAAGAATTGAGTATACAGAATGCAAACAAACGCTTCCCTACAAGTGAATCGCCTTACCATTCAACACAGTTCAAAAAACTGAGTAGAATGCAGTTTTCACTCAGAAGAAAGACATATTCTTTCTATCTTAAGAAGTGTTTTCAAAGACATTCACAGAGTGATTCTACAAAGCCTTTTTTCTGGCGTTGGCTTTTAAACGTTATTTCACTGGAATTTCTGTCAAACACAAGACGCGAGATTTGCTGTTAAAGAATTGAGTATACAGAATGCAAACAAACGCTTCCCTTCAAGTGAATCGCCTAACCATTCAACACAGTACTAAAAACTTAATAGAATGCAGTTTTCACTCAGATGAAAGACTTATGCTTTCCTTCTTAAGAAGTGTTTTCAAAGACATTCACAGAGTGATTCTACAAAGCCTTTTTACTGACATTGATTTTTAAACGTGATTTCACTGGAATTTCTGTGAAATGCAAGATGCGCGATTTGCAGTTAAAGAATTGAGTATACAGAATGCAAACAAACGCTTCCCTACCAGGAAATCCCCTAACCCTTCAACAAAGTACTAAAAACTGAATAGAATGCAGTTTTCACTCAGATGAAAGACGTATGCTTTCCTTCTTAAGAAGTGTTTTCAAAGACAATCACAGAGTGATTCTACAAAGCCTTTTTACTGACGTTGGCTTTTAAACGTGATTTCACTGAAATTTCTGTCAAACGCAAGATGCGAGATTTGCTGTTAAAAAATTGAGTATACAGAATGCAAACAAACGCTTCCCTACAAGTGAATCACCTAACCCTTCAACACAGTAGTAAAAACTGAATAGAATGCAGTTTTCTCTCAGATGAAAGACGTATGCTTTCCTTCTTAAGAAGTGTTTTCAAAGACATTCACAGAGTGATTCTACAAAGCCTTTTTACTGACATTGGCTTTTAAACGTGATTTCACTGGAATTTCTGTGAGATGCAAAATGCGCGATTTGCTGCTAAAGAATTGAGTATACAGAATGCAAACAAACGCTTCCCTACAAGGGAATCCCCTGAACATTTAACACAGTACTAAAAACTGAATAGAATGCAGTTTTCACTCAAATGAAAGACTTATGCTTTCCTTCTTAAGAAGTGTTTTCAAAGACATTCACAGAGTGATTCTACAAAGCCTTTTTACTGACATTGGCTTTTAAACGTGATTTCACTGGAATTTCTGTCAAACGCAAGACAAGAGATTTGCTGTTAAAGAATTGAGTACACAGAATGCAAACAAATGCTTCCCTACAAGTGAATCACCTAACCCTTCAACAAAGTACTAAAAACTGAATAGAATGCAGTATTCACTCAGATGAAAGACGTATGCTTTCCTTCTTAAGAAGTGTTGGAAAGACATTCACAGAGTGATTCTACAAAGCCTTTTTACTGACGTTGGCTTTTAAACGTGATTTCACTGAAATTTCTGTCAAACACAAGATGCGAGATGTGCTGTTAAAAAATTGAGTATACAGAATGCAAACAAACGCATCCCTACAAGTGAATCACCTAACCCTTCAACAAAGTACTAAAAACTGAATAGAATGCAGTTTTCACTCAGATGAAAGACATATGCTTTCCTTCTTAAGAAGTGTTTTCAAAGACATTCACAGAGTGATTCTACAAAGCTTTTTTACTGACATTGGCTTTTAAACGTGATTTCACTGGAATTTCTGTGAAATGCAAGATGCGCGATTTCCTGTTAAAGAATTGAGTATACACAATGCAACCAAACGCTTCCCTACAAGGGAATCCCCTAACCATTCAACACAGTACTAAAAAATTAATAGAATGCAGTTTTCACTCAGATGAAAGACGTATGCTTTCCTTCTTAAGAAGTGTTTTCAAAGACATTCACAGAGTGTTTCTACAAAGCCTTTTTACTGGTGTTGGCTTTTAAAAGTGATTTCACTGGAATTTCTGTCAAACGCAAGACGCGAGATTTGCTGTTAAATAATTGAGTATACAGAATGCGAACAAACGCTTCCCTACAAGTGAATCGCCTAAACATTCAACACAGTACTAAAAACTGAATAGAATGCAGTTTTCACTCAGATGAAAAACGTATGCTTTCCTTCTTAAGAAGTGTTTTCAAAGACATTCACAGAGTGATTCTACAAAGCCTTTTTACTGACATTGGCTTTTAAACGTGATTTCACTGGAATTTCTGTGAAAAGCAAGATGCGCGATTTGCTGTTAAAGAATTGAGTATACAGAATGCAAACAAACGCTTCCCTACCAGGAAATCCCCTAACCATTCAACAGAGTATTAAAAACTGAATAGAATGCAGTTTTCACTCAGATGAAAAACGTATGCTTTCCTTCTTAAGAAGTGTTTTCAAATCATTCACAGAGTGATTCTACAAAGGCTTTTTACAGACGTTGGCTTTTAAACGTGATTTCACTGGAATTTCTGTCAAACGCATGACGCGAGATTTGCTGTTAAAGAATTGAGTATACAGAATGCAAACAAACGCTTCCCTACAAGTGAATCGCCTTACCATTCAACACAGTTCAAAAAACTGAGTAGAATGCAGTTTTCACTCAGAAGAAAGACATATTCTTTCTATCTTAAGAAGTGTTTTCAAAGACATTCACAGAGTGATTCTACAAAGCCTTTTTACTGACGTTGGCTTTTAAACGTGATTTCACTGAAATTTCTGTCAATCGCAAGATGCGAGATGTGCTGTTAAAAAATTGAGTATACAGAATGCAAACAAACGCTTCCCTACAAGTGAATCACCTAAGCCTTCAACAAAGACCTAAAAACTGAATAGAATGCAGTTTTCGCTCAGATGAAAGACGTATGCTTTCCTTCTTAAGAAGTCTTTTCAAAGACATTCACAGAGTGATTCTACAAAGCCTTTTTACTGACATTGGCTTTTAAACGTGATTTCACTGGAATTTCTGTGAAATGCAAGATGCGCGATTTGCTGTTAAAGAATTGAGTATACAGAATGCAAACAAACGCTTCCCTACCAGGAAATCCCCTAACCATTCAACAGAGTATTAAAAACTGAATAGAATGCAGTTTTCACTCAGATGAAAAACGTATGCTTTCCTTCTTAAGAAGTGTTTTCAAATCATTCACAGAGTGATTCTACAAAGGCTTTTTACAGACGTTGGCTTTTAAACGTGATTTCACTGGAATTTCTGTCAAACGCATGACGCGAGATTTGCTGTTAAAGAATTGAGTATACAGAATGCAAACAAACGCTTCCCTACAAGTGAATCGCCTTACCATTCAACACAGTTCAAAAAACTGAGTAGAATGCAGTTTTCACTCAGAAGAAAGACATATTCTTTCTATCTTAAGAAGTGTTTTCAAAGACATTCACAGAGTGATTCTACAAAGCCTTTTTTCTGGCGTTGGCTTTTAAACGTTATTTCACTGGAATTTCTGTCAAACACAAGACGCGAGATTTGCTGTTAAAGAATTGAGTATACAGAATGCAAACAAACGCTTCCCTTCAAGTGAATCGCCTAACCATTCAACACAGTACTAAAAACTTAATAGAATGCAGTTTTCACTCAGATGAAAGACTTATGCTTTCCTTCTTAAGAAGTGTTTTCAAAGACATTCACAGAGTGATTCTACAAAGCCTTTTTACTGACATTGATTTTTAAACGTGATTTCACTGGAATTTCTGTGAAATGCAAGATGCGCGATTTGCAGTTAAAGAATTGAGTATACAGAATGCAAACAAACGCTTCCCTACCAGGAAATCCCCTAACCCTTCAACAAAGTACTAAAAACTGAATAGAATGCAGTTTTCACTCAGATGAAAGACGTATGCTTTCCTTCTTAAGAAGTGTTTTCAAAGACAATCACAGAGTGATTCTACAAAGCCTTTTTACTGACGTTGGCTTTTAAACGTGATTTCACTGAAATTTCTGTCAAACGCAAGATGCGAGATTTGCTGTTAAAAAATTGAGTATACAGAATGCAAACAAACGCTTCCCTACAAGTGAATCACCTAACCCTTCAACACAGTAGTAAAAACTGAATAGAATGCAGTTTTCTCTCAGATGAAAGACGTATGCTTTCCTTCTTAAGAAGTGTTTTCAAAGACATTCACAGAGTGATTCTACAAAGCCTTTTTACTGACATTGGCTTTTAAACGTGATTTCACTGGAATTTCTGTGAGATGCAAAATGCGCGATTTGCTGCTAAAGAATTGAGTATACAGAATGCAAACAAACGCTTCCCTACAAGGGAATCCCCTGAACATTTAACACAGTACTAAAAACTGAATAGAATGCAGTTTTCACTCAAATGAAAGACTTATGCTTTCCTTCTTAAGAAGTGTTTTCAAAGACATTCACAGAGTGATTCTACAAAGCCTTTTTACTGACATTGGCTTTTAAACGTGATTTCACTGGAATTTCTGTCAAACGCAAGACAAGAGATTTGCTGTTAAAGAATTGAGTACACAGAATGCAAACAAATGCTTCCCTACAAGTGAATCACCTAACCCTTCAACAAAGTACTAAAAACTGAATAGAATGCAGTATTCACTCAGATGAAAGACGTATGCTTTCCTTCTTAAGAAGTGTTGGAAAGACATTCACAGAGTGATTCTACAAAGCCTTTTTACTGACGTTGGCTTTTAAACGTGATTTCACTGAAATTTCTGTCAAACACAAGATGCGAGATGTGCTGTTAAAAAATTGAGTATACAGAATGCAAACAAACGCATCCCTACAAGTGAATCACCTAACCCTTCAACAAAGTACTAAAAACTGAATAGAATGCAGTTTTCACTCAGATGAAAGACATATGCTTTCCTTCTTAAGAAGTGTTTTCAAAGACATTCACAGAGTGATTCTACAAAGCTTTTTTACTGACATTGGCTTTTAAACGTGATTTCACTGGAATTTCTGTGAAATGCAAGATGCGCGATTTCCTGTTAAAGAATTGAGTATACACAATGCAACCAAACGCTTCCCTACAAGGGAATCCCCTAACCATTCAACACAGTACTAAAAAATTAATAGAATGCAGTTTTCACTCAGATGAAAGACGTATGCTTTCCTTCTTAAGAAGTGTTTTCAAAGACATTCACAGAGTGTTTCTACAAAGCCTTTTTACTGGTGTTGGCTTTTAAAAGTGATTTCACTGGAATTTCTGTCAAACGCAAGACGCGAGATTTGCTGTTAAATAATTGAGTATACAGAATGCGAACAAACGCTTCCCTACAAGTGAATCGCCTAAACATTCAACACAGTACTAAAAACTGAATAGAATGCAGTTTTCACTCAGATGAAAAACGTATGCTTTCCTTCTTAAGAAGTGTTTTCAAAGACATTCACAGAGTGATTCTACAAAGCCTTTTTACTGACATTGGCTTTTAAACGTGATTTCACTGGAATTTCTGTGAAAAGCAAGATGCGCGATTTGCTGTTAAAGAATTGAGTATACAGAATGCAAACAAACGCTTCCCTACCAGGAAATCCCCTAACCATTCAACAGAGTATTAAAAACTGAATAGAATGCAGTTTTCACTCAGATGAAAAACGTATGCTTTCCTTCTTAAGAAGTGTTTTCAAATCATTCACAGAGTGATTCTACAAAGGCTTTTTACAGACGTTGGCTTTTAAACGTGATTTCACTGGAATTTCTGTCAAACGCATGACGCGAGATTTGCTGTTAAAGAATTGAGTATACAGAATGCAAACAAACGCTTCCCTACAAGTGAATCGCCTTACCATTCAACACAGTTCAAAAAACTGAGTAGAATGCAGTTTTCACTCAGAAGAAAGACATATTCTTTCTATCTTAAGAAGTGTTTTCAAAGACATTCACAGAGTGATTCTACAAAGCCTTTTTTCTGGCGTTGGCTTTTAAACGTTATTTCACTGGAATTTCTGTCAAACACAAGACGCGAGATTTGCTGTTAAAGAATTGAGTATACAGAATGCAAACAAACGCTTCCCTTCAAGTGAATCGCCTAACCATTCAACACAGTACTAAAAACTTAATAGAATGCAGTTTTCACTCAGATGAAAGACTTATGCTTTCCTTCTTAAGAAGTGTTTTCAAAGACATTCACAGAGTGATTCTACAAAGCCTTTTTACTGACATTGATTTTTAAACGTGATTTCACTGGAATTTCTGTGAAATGCAAGATGCGCGATTTGCAGTTAAAGAATTGAGTATACAGAATGCAAACAAACGCTTCCCTACCAGGAAATCCCCTAACCCTTCAACAAAGTACTAAAAACTGAATAGAATGCAGTTTTCACTCAGATGAAAGACGTATGCTTTCCTTCTTAAGAAGTGTTTTCAAAGACAATCACAGAGTGATTCTACAAAGCCTTTTTACTGACGTTGGCTTTTAAACGTGATTTCACTGAAATTTCTGTCAAACGCAAGATGCGAGATTTGCTGTTAAAAAATTGAGTATACAGAATGCAAACAAACGCTTCCCTACAAGTGAATCACCTAACCCTTCAACAAAGTACTAAAAACTGAATAGAATGCAGTTTTCTCTCAGATGAAAGACGTATGCTTTCCTTCTTAAGAAGTGTTTTCAAAGACATTCACAGAGTGATTCTACAAAGCCTTTTTACTGACATTGGCTTTTAAACGTGATTTCACTGGAATTTCTGTGAGATGCAAAATGCGCGATTTGCTGCTAAAGAATTGAGTATACAGAATGCAAACAAACGCTTCCCTACAAGGGAATCCCCTGAACATTTAACACAGTACTAAAAACTGAATAGAATGCAGTTTTCACTCAAATGAAAGACTTATGCTTTCCTTCTTAAGAAGTGTTTTCAAAGACATTCACAGAGTGATTCTACAAAGCCTTTTTACTGACATTGGCTTTTAAACGTGATTTCACTGGAATTTCTGTCAAACGCATGACGCGAGATTTGCTGTTAAAGAATTGAGTATACAGAATGCAAACAAACGCTTCCCTACAAGTGAATCGCCTTACCATTCAACACAGTTCAAAAAACTGAGTAGAATGCAGTTTTCACTCAGAAGAAAGACATATTCTTTCTATCTTAAGAAGTGTTTTCAAAGACATTCACAGAGTGATTCTACAAAGCCTTTTTTCTGGCGTTGGCTTTTAAACGTTATTTCACTGGAATTTCTGTCAAACACAAGAAGCTAGATTTGCTGTTAAAGAATTGAGTATACAGAATGCAAACAAACGCTTCCCTTCAAGTGAATCGCCTAACCATTCAACACAGTACTAAAAACTTAATAGAATGCAGTTTTCACTCAGATGAAAGACTTATGCTTTCCTTCTTAAGAAGTGTTTTCAAAGACATTCACAGAGTGATTCTACAAAGCCTTTTTACTGACATTGATTTTTAAACGTGATTTCACTGGAATTTCTGTGAAATGCAAGATGCGCGATTTGCAGTTAAAGAATTGAGTATACAGAATGCAAACAAACGCTTCCCTACCAGGAAATCCCCTAACCCTTCAACAAAGTACTAAAAACTGAATAGAATGCAGTTTTCACTCAGATGAAAGACGTATGCTTTCCTTCTTAAGAAGTGTTTTCAAAGACAATCACAGAGTGATTCTACAAAGCCTTTTTACTGACGTTGGCTTTTAAACGTGATTTCACTGAAATTTCTGTCAAACGCAAGATGCGAGATTTGCTGTTAAAAAATTGAGTATACAGAATGCAAACAAACGCTTCCCTACAAGTGAATCACCTAACCCTTCAACACAGTAGTAAAAACTGAATAGAATGCAGTTTTCTCTCAGATGAAAGACGTATGCTTTCCTTCTTAAGAAGTGTTTTCAAAGACATTCACAGAGTGATTCTACAAAGCCTTTTTACTGACATTGGCTTTTAAACGTGATTTCACTGGAATTTCTGTGAGATGCAAAATGCGCGATTTGCTGCTAAAGAATTGAGTATACAGAATGCAAACAAACGCTTCCCTACAAGGGAATCCCCTGAACATTTAACACAGTACTAAAAACTGAATAGAATGCAGTTTTCACTCAAATGAAAGACTTATGCTTTCCTTCTTAAGAAGTGTTTTCAAAGACATTCACAGAGTGATTCTACAAAGCCTTTTTACTGACATTGGCTTTTAAACGTGATTTCACTGGAATTTCTGTCAAACGCAAGACACGAGATTTGCTGTTAAAGAATTGAGTACACAGAATGCAAACAAATGCTTCCCTACAAGTGAATCACCTAACCCTTCAACAAAGTACTAAAAACTGAATAGAATGCAGTATTCACTCAGATGAAAGACGTATGCTTTCCTTCTTAAGAAGTGTTGGAAAGACATTCACAGAGTGATTCTACAAAGCCTTTTTACTGACGTTGGCTTTTAAACGTGATTTCACTGAAATTTCTGTCAAACACAAGATGCGAGATGTGCTGTTAAAAAATTGAGTATACAGAATGCAAACAAACGCATCCCTACAAGTGAATCACCTAACCCTTCAACAAAGTACTAAAAACTGAATAGAATGCAGTTTTCACTCAGATGAAAGACATATGCTTTCCTTCTTAAGAAGTGTTTTCAAAGACATTCACAGAGTGATTCTACAAAGCTTTTTTACTGACATTGGCTTTTAAACGTGATTTCACTGGAATTTCTGTGAAATGCAAGATGCGTGATTTCCTGTTAAAGAATTGAGTATACACAATGCAACCAAACGCTTCCCTACAAGGGAATCCCCTAACCATTCAACACAGTACTAAAAAATTAATAGAATGCAGTTTTCACTCAGATGAAAGACGTATGCTTTCCTTCTTAAGTGTTTTCAAAGACATTCACAGAGTGTTTCTACAAAGCCTTTTTACTGGTGTTGGCTTTTAAAAGTGATTTCACTTTAATTTCTGTCAAACGCAAGACGCGAGATTTGCTGTTAAATAATTGAGTATACAGAATGCGAACAAACGCTTCCCTACAAGTGAATCGCCTAAACATTCAACACAGTACTAAAAACTGAATAGAATGCAGTTTTCACTCAGATGAAAAACGTATGCTTTCCTTCTTAAGAAGTGTTTTCAAAGACATTCACAGAGTGATTCTACAAAGCCTTTTTACTGACATTGGCTTTTAAACGTGATTTCACTGGAATTTCTGTGAAAAGCAAGATGCGCGATTTGCTGTTAAAGAATTGAGTATACAGAATGCAAACAAACGCTTCCCTACAAGTGAATCGCATTACCATTCAACACAGTTCAAAAAACTGAGTAGAATGCAGTTTTCACTCAGAAGAAAGACATATTCTTTCTATCTTCAGAAGTGTTTTCAAAGACATTCACAGAGTGATTCTACAAAGCCTTTTTTCTGGCGTTGGCTTTTAAACGTTATTTCACTGGAATTTCTGTCAAACACAAGACGCGAGATTTGCTGTTAAAGAATTGAGTATACAGAATGCAAACAAACGCTTCCCTACAAGTGAATCGCCTAACCATTCAACACAGTACTAAAAACTTAATAGAATGCAGTTTTCACTCAGATGAAAGACGTATGCTTTCCTTCTTAAGAAGTGTTTTCAAAGACATTCACAGAGTGATTCTACAAAGCCTTTTTACTGACATTGGCTTTTAAATGTGATTTCACTGGAATTTCTGTGAAATGCAAGATGCGCGATTTGCTGTTAAAGAATTGAGTATACAGAATGCAAACAAACGCTTCCCTACCAGGAAATCCCCTAACCATTCAACAGAGTATTAAAAACTGAATAGAATGCAGTTTTCACTCAGATGAAAAACGTATGCTTTCCTTCTTAAGAAGTGTTTTCAAAGGCATTCACAGAGTGATTCTACAAAGCCTTTTTACTATCGTTGGCTTTTAAACGTGATTTCACTGGAATTTCTGTCAAACGCATGACGCGAGATTTGCTGTTAAAGAATTGAGTATACAGAATGCAAACAAACGCTTCCCTACAAGTGAATCGCCTTACCATTCAACACAGTTCAAAAAACTGAGTAGAATGCAGTTTTCACTCAGAAGAAAGACATATTCTTTCTATCTTAAGAAGTGTTTTCAAAGACATTCACAGAGTGATTCTACAAAGCCTTTTTTCTGGCGTTGGCTTTTAAACGTTATTTCACTGGAATTTCTGTCAAACACAAGACGCGAGATTTGCTGTTAAAGAATTGAGTATACAGAATGCAAACAAACGCTTCCCTTCAAGTGAATCGCCTAACCATTCAACACAGTACTAAAAACGTAATAGAATGCAGTTTTCACTCAAATGAAAGACTTATGCTTTCCTTCTTAAGAAGTGTTTTCAAAGACATTCACAGAGTGATTCTACAAAGCCTTTTTACTGACATTGGCTTTTAAACGTGATTTCACTGGAATTTCTGTGAAATGCAAGATGCGCGATTTGCTGTTAAAGAATTGAGTATACAGAATGCAAACAAACGCTTCCCTACCAGGAAATCCCCTAACCATTCAACAGAGTATTAAAAACTGAATAGAATGCAGTTTTCACTCAGATGAAAAACGTATGCTTTCCTTCTTAAGAAGTGTTTTCAAAGGCATTCACAGAGTGATTCTACAAAGCCTTTTTACTAGCGTTGGCTTTTAAACGTGATTTCACTGGAATTTCTGTCAAACGCATGACGCGAGATTTGCTGTTAAAGAATTGAGTATACAGAATGCAAACAAACGCTTCCCTACAAGTGAATCGCCTTACCATTCAACACAGTTCAAAAAACTGAGTAGAATGCAGTTTTCACTCAGAAGAAAGACATATTCTTTCTATCTTAAGAAGTGTTTTCAAAGACATTCACAGAGTGATTCTACAAAGCCTTTTTTCTGGCGTTGGCTTTTAAACGTTATTTCACTGGAATTTCTGTCAAACACAAGACGCGAGATTTGCTGTTAAAGAATTGAGTATACAGAATGCAAACAAACGCTTCCCTTCAAGTGAATCGCCTAACCATTCAACACAGTACTAAAAACTTAATAGAATGCAGTTTTCACTCAGATGAAAGACGTATGCTTTCCTTCTTAAGAAGTGTTTTCAAAGACATTCACAGAGTGATTCTACAAAGCCTTTTTACTTACATTGATTTTTAAACGTGATTTCACTGGAATTTCTGTGAAATGCAAGATGCGCGATTTGCAGTTAAAGAATTGAGTATACAGAATGCAAACAAACGCTTCCCTACCAGGAAATCCCCTAACCCTTCAACAAAGTACTAAAAACTGAATAGAATGCAGTTTTCACTCAGATGAAAGACGTATGCTTTCCATCTTAAGAAGTGTTTTCAAAGACATTCACAGAGTGATTCTACAAAGCCTTTTTACTGACGTTGGCTTTTAAACGTGATTTCACTGAAATTTCTGTCAAACGCAAGATGCGATATTTGCTGTTAAAAAATTGAGTATACAGAATGCATACAAACGCTTCCCTACAAGTGAATCACCTAACCCTTCAACAAAGTACTATAAACTGAATAGAATGCAGTTTTCACTCAGATGAAAGACGTATGCTTTCCTTCTTAGAAGTGTTTTCAAAGACATTCACAGAGTGATTCTACAAAGGCTTTTTACTGGCGTTAGCTTTTAAACGTGATTTCACTTGAATTACTGTCAAAGGCAAGACGCGAGATTTGCTGTTAAAGAATTGAATATACAGAATGCAAACAAACGCTTCCCTACAAGTGAATCGCCTTACCATTCAACACAGTTCAAAAAACTGAGTAGAATGCAGTTTTAACTCAGAAGAAAGACATATTCTTTCTATCTTAAGAAGTGTTTTCAAAGACATTCACAGAGTGATTCTACAAAGCCTTTTTTCTGGCGTTGGCTTTTAAACGTTATTTCACTGGAATTTCTGTCAAACACAAGACGCGAGATTTGCTGTTAAAGAATTGAGTATACAGAATGCAAACAAACGCTTCCCTACAAGTGAATCTCCTAACCATTCAACACAGTACTAAAAACTGAATAGAATGCAGTTTTCACTCAGATGAAAGACTTATGATTTCCTTGTTAAGAAGTGTTTTCAAAGACATTCACAGAGTGATTCTACAAAGCCTTTTTACTGGCGTTGGCTTTTATACGTGATTTCAGTTGAATTTCTGTCAAACGCAAGACACGAGATTTGCTGTTAAAGAATTGAGTACACAGAATTCAAACAAACGCTTCCCTACAAGTGAATCACCTAACCCTTCAACAAAGTACTAAAAACTGAATAGAATGCAGTTTACACTCAGATGAAAGACGTATGCTTTCCTTCTTAAGAAGTGTTTGAAAGACATTCACAGAGTGATTCTACAAAGCCTTTTTACTGACGTTGGCTTTTAAACGTGATTTCACTGAAATTTCTGTCAAACGCAAGATGCGCGATGTGCTGTTAAAAAATTGTGTATACAGAATGCAAACAAACGCTTCCCTACAAGTGAATCACCTAACCCTTCAACAAAGTACTAAAAACTGAATAGAATGCAGTTTTCACTCAGATGAAAGACGTATGCTTTCCTTCTTAAGAAGTGTTTTCAAAGACATTCACAGAGTGATTCTACAAAGCCTTTTTACTGACATTGGCTTTTAAACGTGATTTCACTGGAATTTCTGTGAAATGCAAGATGCGCAATTTCCTATTAAAGAATTGAGTATACACAATGCAACCAAACGCTTCCCTACAAGGGAATTGCCTAAACATTCAACACAGTACTAAAAACTTAATAGAATGCAGTTTTCACTCAGATGAAAGACGTATGCTTTCCTTCTTAAGAAGTGTTTTCAAAGACATTCACAGAGTGATTCTACAAAGCCTTTTTACTGACATTGGCTTATAAACGTGATTTCACTGGAATTTCTGTGAAATGCAAGATGCGCAATTTGCTGTTAAAGAATTGAATATACAGAATGCAAACAAACGCTTCCCTACAAGGGAATCGCCTAAACATTCAACACAGTACTAAAAACTGAATAGAATGCAGTTTTCACTCAGATGAAATACGTATGCTTTCCTTCTTAAGAAGTGTTTTCAAAGACATTCACAGAGTGATTCTACAAAGCCTTTTTACTGGCGTTGGCTTTGAAACGTGATTTCACTTGAATTTCTGTCAAAGGCAAGACGCGAGATTTGCTGTTAAAGAATTGAGTACACAGAATGCAAACAAACGCTTCCCTACAAGTGAATCACCTAACCCTTCAACAAAGTACTAAAAACTGAATAGAATGCAGTTTTCACTCAGATGAAAGACGTATGCTTTCCTTCTTAAGAAGTGTTTTCAAAGACATTCACAGAGTGATTCTACAAAGCCTTTTTACTGACATTGATTTTTAAACGTGATTTCACTGGAATTTCTGTGAAATGCAAGATGCGCGATTTGCAGTTAAAGAATTGAGTATACAGAATGCATACAAACGCTTCCCTAAAAGTGAATCACCTAACCCTTCAACAAAGTACTAAAAACTGAATAGAATGCAGTTTTCACTCAGATGAAAGACGTATGCTTTCCTTCTTAAGAAGTGTTTTCAAAGACATTCACAGAGTGATTCTACAAAGCCTTTTTACTGACATTGGCTTTTAAACGTGATTTCACTGGAATTTCTGTGAAATGCAAGATGCGCGATTTCCTGTTAAAGAATTGAGTATACACAATGCAACCAAACGCTTCCCAACAAGGGAATCTCCTAAACATTCAACACAGTACTAAAAACTAAATAGAATGCAGTTTTCACTCAGATGAAAGACATATGCTTTCATTCTTAAGAAGTGTTTTCAAAGACATTCACAGAGTGATTTTACCAACCTTTTTACTGGCGTTGGCTTTTAAACGTGATTTCACTGGAATTTCTGTCAAACGCAAGACGCGAGATTTGCTGTTAAAGAATTGAATATACAGAATGCAAACAAACGCTTCCCTACAAGTGAATCGCCTTACCATTCAACACAGTTCAAAAAACTGAGTAGAATTCAGTTTTCACTCAGAAGAAAGACATATTCTTTCTATCTTAAGAAGTGTTTTCAAAGACATTCACAGAGTGATTCTACAAAGCCTTTTTTCTGGCGTTGGCTTTTAAACGTTATTTCACTGGAATTTCTGTCAAACACAAGACGCGAGATTTGCTGTTAAAGAATTGAGTATACAGAATGCAAACAAACGCTTCCCTTCAAGTGAATCGCCTAAATATTCAACACAGTACTAAAAACTTAATAGAATGCAGTTTTCACTCAGATGAAAGACGTATGCTTTCCTTCTTAAGAAGTGTTTTCAAAGACATTCACAGAGTGATTCTACAAAGCCTTTTTACTGACATTGATTTTTAAACGTGATTTCACTGGAATTTCGTGAAATGCAAGATGCGTGATTTGCAGTTAAAAATTGATATACAGAATGCAAACAAACGCTTCCCTACCAGGAAATCCCCTAACCCTTCAACAAAGTACTAAAAACTTAATAGAATGCAGTTTTCACTCAGATGAAAGACGTATGCTTTCCTTCTTAAGAAGTGTTTTCAAAGACATTCACAGAGTGATTCTACAAAGCCTTTTTACTGACATTGATTTTTAAACGTGATTTCACTGGAATTTCTGTGAAATGCAAGATGCGCGATTTGCAGTTAAAGAATTGAGTATACAGAATGCAAACAAACGCTTCCCTACCAGGAAATCCCCTAACCCTTCAACAAAGTACTAAAAACTGAATAGAATGCAGTTTTCACTCAGATGAAAGACGTATGCTTTCCTTCTTAAGCAGTGTTTTCAAAGACATTCACAGAGTGATTCTACAAAGCCTTTTTACTGGCGTTGGCTTTGAAACGTGATTTCACTTGAATTTCTGTCAAAGGCAAGACGCGAGATTTGCTGTTAAAGAATTGAGTACACAGAATGCAAACAAACGCTTCCCTACAAGTGAATCACCTAACCCTTCAACAAAGTAATAAAAACTGAATAGAATGCAGTTTTCACTCAGATGAAAGACGTATGCTTTCCTTCTTAAGAAGTGTTTTCAAAGACATTCACAGAGTGATTCTACAAAGCCTTTTTACTGACATTGGCTTTTAAACGTGATTTCACTGGAATTTCTGTGAAATGCAAGATGCGCGATTTGCAGTTAAAGAATTGAGTATACAGAATGCAAACAAACGCTTCCCTACCAGGAAATCCCCTAACCCTTCAACAAAGTACTAAAAACTGAATAGAATGCAGTTTTCACTCAGATGAAAGACGTATGCTTTCCTTCTTAAGAAGTGTTTTCAAAGACATTCACAGAGTGATTTTACAAAGCCTTTTTACTGACCTTGGCTTTTAAACGTGATTTCACTGAAATTTCTGTCAAACGCAAGATGCGATATTTGCTGTTAAAAAATTGAGTATACAGAATGCATACAAACGCTTCCCTACAAGTGAATCACCTAACCCTTCAACAAAGTACTAAAAACTGAATAGAATGCAGTTTTCACTCAGATGAAAGACGTATGCTTTCCTTCTTAAGAAGTGTTTTCAAAGACATTCACAGAGTGATTCTACAAAGCCTTTTTACTGACGTTGGCTTTTAAACGTGATTTCACTGGAATTTCTGTGAAATGCAAGATGCGCGATTTGCAGTTAAAGAATTGAGTATACAGAATGCAAACAAACGCTTCCCTACCAGGAAATCCCCTAAACCTTCAACAAAGTACTAAAAACTGAATAGAATGCAGTTTTCACTCAGATGAAAGACGTATGCTTTCCTTCTTAAGAAGTGTTTTCAAAGACATTCACAGAGTGATTCTACAAAGCCTTTTTACTGACATTGGCTTTTAAACGTGATTTCACTGGAATTTCTGTGAAATGCAAGATGCGCGATTTCCTGTTAAAGAATTGAGTATACACAATGCAACCAAACGCTTCCCTACAAGGGAATCTCCTAAACATTCAACACAGTACTAAAAACTGAATAGAATGCAGTTTTCACTCAGATGAAAGACATATGCTTTCCTTCTTAAGAAGTGTTTTCAAAGACATTCACAGAGTGATTCTACAAAGCCTTTTTACTGACATTGGCTTTTAAACGTGATTTCACTGGAATTTCTGTGAAATGCAAGATGCGCGATTTGCTGTTAAAGAATTGAGTATACAGAATGCAAACAAACGCTTCCCTACCAGGAAATCCCCTAACCATTCAACACAGTATTAAAAACTGAATAGAATGCAGTTTTCACTCAGATGAAAAACGTATGCTTTCCTTCTTAAGAAGTGTTTTCAAATCATTCACAGAGTGATTCTACAAAGGCTTTTTACAGACGTTGGCTTTTAGACGTGATTTCACTGGAATTTCTGTCAAACGCATGACGCGAGATTTGCTGTTAAAGAATTGAGTATACAGAATGCAAACAAACGCTTCCCTACAAGTGAATCGCCTTACCATTCAACACAGTTCAAAAAACTGAGTAGAATGCAGTTTTCACTCAGAAGAAAGACATATTCTTTCTATCTTAAGAAGTGTTTTCAAAGACATTCACAGAGTGATTCTACAAAGCCTTTTTTCTGGCGTTGGCTTTTAAACGTTATTTCACTGGAATTTCTGTCAAACACAAGACGCGAGATTTGCTGTTAAAGAATTGAGTATACAGAATGCAAACAAACGCTTCCCTTCAAGTGAATCGCCTAACCATTCAACACAGTACTAAAAACTTAATAGAATGCAGTTTTCACTCAGATGAAAGACGTATGCTTTCCTTCTTAAGAAGTGTTTTCAAAGACATTCACAGAGTGATTCTACAAAGCCTTTTTACTGACATTGATTTTTAAACGTGATTTCACTGGAATTTCTGTGAAATGCAAGATGCGCGATTTGCAGTTAAAGAATTGAGTATACAGAATGCAAACAAACGCTTCCCTACCAGGAAATCCCCTAACCCTTCAACAAAGTACTAAAAACTGAATAGAATGCAGTTTTCACTCAGATGAAAGACGTATGCTTTCCTTCTTAAGAAGTGTTTTCAAAGACATTCACAGAGTGATTCTACAAAGCCTTTTTACTGACCTTGGCTTTTAAACGTGATTTCACTGAAATTTCTGTCAAACGCAAGATGCGATATTTGCTGTTAAAAAATTGAGTATACAGAATGCATACAAACGCTTCCCTACAAGTGAATCACCTAACCCTTCAACAAAGTACTAAAAACTGAATAGAATGCAGTTTTCACTCAGATGAAAGACGTATGCTTTCCTTCTTAAGAAGTGTTTTCAAAGACATTCACAGAGTGATTCTACAAAGCCTTTTTACTGACGTTGGCTTTTAAACGTGATTTCACTGGAATTTCTGTGAAATGCAAGATGCGCGATTTGCAGTTAAAGAATTGAGTATACAGAATGCAAACAAACGCTTCCCTACCAGGAAATCCCCTAAACCTTCAACAAAGTACTAAAAACTGAATAGAATGCACTTTTCACTCAGATGAAAGACGTATGCTTTCCTTCTTAAGAAGTGTTTTCAAAGACATTCACAGAGTGATTCTACAAAGCCTTTTTACTGACATTGGCTTTTAAACGTGATTTCACTGGAATTTCTGTGAAATGCAAGATGCGCGATTTCCTGTTAAAGAATTGAGTATACACAATGCAACCAAACGCTTCCCTACAAGGGAATCTCCTAAACATTCAACACAGTACTAAAAACTGAATAGAATGCAGTTTTCACTCAGATGAAAGACATATGCTTTCCTTCTTAAGAAGTGTTTTCAAAGACATTCACAGAGTGATTCTACAAAGCCTTTTTACTGACATTGGCTTTTAAACGTGATTTCACTGGAATTTCTGTGAAATGCAAGATGCGCGATTTGCTGTTAAAGAATTGAGTATACAGAATGCAAACAAACGCTTCCCTACCAGGAAATCCCCTAACCATTCAACACAGTATTAAAAACTGAATAGAATGCAGTTTTCACTCAGATGAAAAACGTATGCTTTCCTTCTTAAGAAGTGTTTTCAAATCATTCACAGAGTGATTCTACAAAGGCTTTTTACAGACGTTGGCTTTTAGACGTGATTTCACTGGAATTTCTGTCAAACGCATGACGCGAGATTTGCTGTTAAAGAATTGAGTATACAGAATGCAAACAAACGCTTCCCTACAAGTGAATCGCCTTACCATTCAACACAGTTCAAAAAACTGAGTAGAATGCAGTTTTCACTCAGAAGAAAGACATATTCTTTCTATCTTAAGAAGTGTTTTCAAAGACATTCACAGAGTGATTCTACAAAGCCTTTTTTCTGGCGTTGGCTTTTAAACGTTATTTCACTGGAATTTCTGTCAAACACAAGACGCGAGATTTGCTGTTAAAGAATTGAGTATACAGAATGCAAACAAACGCTTCCCTTCAAGTGAATCGCCTAACCATTCAACACAGTACTAAAAACTTAATAGAATGCAGTTTTCACTCAGATGAAAGACGTATGCTTTCCTTCTTAAGAAGTGTTTTCAAAGACATTCACAGAGTGATTCTAAAAAGCCTTTTTACTGACATTGATTTTTAAACGTGATTTCACTGGAATTTCTGTGAAATGCAAGATGCGCGATTTGCAGTTAAAGAATTGAGTATACAGAATGCAAACAAACGCTTCCCTACCAGGAAATCCCCTAACCCTTCAACAAAGTACTAAAAACTGAATAGAATGCAGTTTTCACTCAGATGAAAGACGTATGCTTTCCTTCTTAAGAAGTGTTTTCAAAGACATTCACAGAGTGATTCTACAAAGCCTTTTTACTGACCTTGGCTTTTAAACGTGATTTCACTGAAATTTCTGTCAAACGCAAGATGCGATATTTGCTGTTAAAAAATTGAGTATACAGAATGCATACAAACGCTTCCCTACAAGTGAATCACCTAACCCTTCAACAAAGTACTAAAAACTGAATAGAATGCAGTTTTCACTCAGATGAAAGACGTATGCTTTCCTTCTTAAGAAGTGTTTTCAAAGACATTCACAGAGTGATTCTACAAAGCCTTTTTACTGACGTTGGCTTTTAAACGTGATTTCACTGGAATTTCTGTGAAATGCAAGATGCGCGATTTGCAGTTAAAGAATTGAGTATACAGAATGCAAACAAACGCTTCCCTACCAGGAAATCCCCTAAACCTTCAACAAAGTACTAAAAACTGAATAGAATGCAGTTTTCACTCAGATGAAAGACGTATGCTTTCCTTCTTAAGAAGTGTTTTCAAAGACATTCACAGAGTGATTCTACAAAGCCTTTTTACTGACATTGGCTTTTAAACGTGATTTCACTGGAATTTCTGTGAAATGCAAGATGCGCGATTTCCTGTTAAAGAATTGAGTATACACAATGCAACCAAACGCTTCCCTACAAGGGAATCTCCTAAACATTCAACACAGTACTAAAAACTGAATAGAATGCAGTTTTCACTCAGATGAAAGACATATGCTTTCCTTCTTAAGAAGTGTTTTCAAAGACATTCACAGAGTGATTCTACAAAGCCTTTTTACTGACATTGGCTTTTAAACGTGATTTCACAGGAATTTCTGTGAAATGCAAGATGCGCGATTTGCTGTTAAAGAATTGAGTATACAGAATGCAAACAAACGCTTCCCTACCAGGAAATCCCCTAACCATTCAACACAGTATTAAAAACTGAATAGAATGCAGTTTTCACTCAGATGAAAAACGTATGCTTTCCTTCTTAAGAAGTGTTTTCAAATCATTCACAGAGTGATTCTACAAAGGCTTTTTACAGACGTTGGCTTTTAAACGTGATTTCACTGGAATTTCTGTCAAACGCATGACGCGAGATTTGCTGTTAAAGAATTGAGTATACAGAATGCAAACAAACGCTTCCCTACAAGTGAATCGCCTTACCATTCAACACAGTTCAAAAAACTGAGTAGAATGCAGTTTTCACTCAGAAGAAAGACATATTCTTTCTATCTTAAGAAGTGTTTTCAAAGACATTCACAGAGTGATTCTACAAAGCCTTTTTTCTGGCGTTGGCTTTTAAACGTTATTTCACTGGAATTTCTGTCAAACACAAGACGCGAGATTTGCTGTTAAAGAATTGAGTATACAGAATGCAAACAAACGCTTCCCTTCAAGTGAATCGCCTAACCATTCAACACAGTACTAAAAACTTAATAGAATGCAGTTTTCACTCAGATGAAAGACGTATGCTTTCCTTCTTAAGAAGTGTTTTCAAAGACATTCACAGAGTGATTCTACAAAGCCTTTTTACTGACATTGATTTTTAAACGTGATTTCACTGGAATTTCTGTGAAATGCAAGATGCGCGATTTGCAGTTAAAGAATTGAGTATACAGAATGCAAACAAACGCTTCCCTACCAGGAAATCCCCTAACCCTTCAACAAAGTACTAAAAACTGAATAGAATGCAGTTTTCACTCAGATGAAAGACGTATGCTTTCCTTCTTAAGAAGTGTTTTCAAAGACATTCACAGAGTGATTCTACAAAGCCTTTTTACTGACCTTGGCTTTTAAACGTGATTTCACTGAAATTTCTGTCAAACGCAAGATGCGATATTTGCTGTTAAAAAATTGAGTATACAGAATGCATACAAACGCTTCCCTACAAGTGAATCACCTAACCCTTCAACAAAGTACTAAAAACTGAATAGAATGCAGTTTTCACTCAGATGAAAGACGTATGCTTTCCTTCTTAAGAAGTGTTTTCAAAGACATTCACAGAGTGATTCTACAAAGCCTTTTTACTGACGTTGGCTTTTAAACGTGATTTCACTGGAATTTCTGTGAAATGCAAGATGCGCGATTTGCAGTTAAAGAATTGAGTATACAGAATGCAAACAAACGCTTCCCTACCAGGAAATCCCCTAAACCTTCAACAAAGTACTAAAAACTGAATAGAATGCACTTTTCACTCAGATGAAAGACGTATGCTTTCCTTCTTAAGAAGTGTTTTCAAAGACATTCACAGAGTGATTCTACAAAGCCTTTTTACTGACATTGGCTTTTAAACGTGATTTCACTGGAATTTCTGTGAAATGCAAGATGCGCGATTTCCTGTTAAAGAATTGAGTATACACAATGCAACCAAACGCTTCCCTACAAGGGAATCTCCTAAACATTCAACACAGTACTAAAAACTGAATAGAATGCAGTTTTCACTCAGATGAAAGACATATGCTTTCCTTCTTAAGAAGTGTTTTCAAAGACATTCACAGAGTGATTCTACAAAGCCTTTTTACTGACATTGGCTTTTAAACGTGATTTCACTGGAATTTCTGTGAAATGCAAGATGCGCGATTTGCTGTTAAAGAATTGAGTATACAGAATGCAAACAAACGCTTCCCTACCAGGAAATCCCCTAACCATTCAACACAGTATTAAAAACTGAATAGAATGCAGTTTTCACTCAGATGAAAAACGTATGCTTTCCTTCTTAAGAAGTGTTTTCAAATCATTCACAGAGTGATTCTACAAAGGCTTTTTACAGACGTTGGCTTTTAGACGTGATTTCACTGGAATTTCTGTCAAACGCATGACGCGAGATTTGCTGTTAAAGAATTGAGTATACAGAATGCAAACAAACGCTTCCCTACAAGTGAATCGCCTTACCATTCAACACAGTTCAAAAAACTGAGTAGAATGCAGTTTTCACTCAGAAGAAAGACATATTCTTTCTATCTTAAGAAGTGTTTTCAAAGACATTCACAGAGTGATTCTACAAAGCCTTTTTTCTGGCGTTGGCTTTTAAACGTTATTTCACTGGAATTTCTGTCAAACACAAGACGCGAGATTTGCTGTTAAAGAATTGAGTATACAGAATGCAAACAAACGCTTCCCTTCAAGTGAATCGCCTAACCATTCAACACAGTACTAAAAACTTAATAGAATGCAGTTTTCACTCAGATGAAAGACGTATGCTTTCCTTCTTAAGAAGTGTTTTCAAAGACATTCACAGAGTGATTCTAAAAAGCCTTTTTACTGACATTGATTTTTAAACGTGATTTCACTGGAATTTCTGTGAAATGCAAGATGCGCGATTTGCAGTTAAAGAATTGAGTATACAGAATGCAAACAAACGCTTCCCTACCAGGAAATCCCCTAACCCTTCAACAAAGTACTAAAAACTGAATAGAATGCAGTTTTCACTCAGATGAAAGACGTATGCTTTCCTTCTTAAGAAGTGTTTTCAAAGACATTCACAGAGTGATTCTACAAAGCCTTTTTACTGACCTTGGCTTTTAAACGTGATTTCACTGAAATTTCTGTCAAACGCAAGATGCGATATTTGCTGTTAAAAAATTGAGTATACAGAATGCATACAAACGCTTCCCTACAAGTGAATCACCTAACCCTTCAACAAAGTACTAAAAACTGAATAGAATGCAGTTTTCACTCAGATGAAAGACGTATGCTTTCCTTCTTAAGAAGTGTTTTCAAAGACATTCACAGAGTGATTCTACAAAGCCTTTTTACTGACGTTGGCTTTTAAACGTGATTTCACTGGAATTTCTGTGAAATGCAAGATGCGCGATTTGCAGTTAAAGAATTGAGTATACAGAATGCAAACAAACGCTTCCCTACCAGGAAATCCCCTAAACCTTCAACAAAGTACTAAAAACTGAATAGAATGCACTTTTCACTCAGATGAAAGACGTATGCTTTCCTTCTTAAGAAGTGTTTTCAAAGACATTCACAGAGTGATTCTACAAAGCCTTTTTACTGACATTGGCTTTTAAACGTGATTTCACTGGAATTTCTGTGAAATGCAAGATGCGCGATTTCCTGTTAAAGAATTGAGTATACACAATGCAACCAAACGCTTCCCTACAAGGGAATCTCCTAAACATTCAACACAGTACTAAAAACTGAATAGAATGCAGTTTTCACTCAGATGAAAGACATATGCTTTCCTTCTTAAGAAGTGTTTTCAAAGACATTCACAGAGTGATTCTACAAAGCCTTTTTACTGACATTGGCTTTTAAACGTGATTTCACAGGAATTTCTGTGAAATGCAAGATGCGCGATTTGCTGTTAAAGAATTGAGTATACAGAATGCAAACAAACGCTTCCCTACCAGGAAATCCCCTAACCATTCAACACAGTATTAAAAACTGAATAGAATGCAGTTTTCACTCAGATGAAAAACGTATGCTTTCCTTCTTAAGAAGTGTTTTCAAATCATTCACAGAGTGATTCTACAAAGGCTTTTTACAGACGTTGGCTTTTAAACGTGATTTCACTGGAATTTCTGTCAAACGCATGACGCGAGATTTGCTGTTAAAGAATTGAGTATACAGAATGCAAACAAACGCTTCCCTACAAGTGAATCGCCTTACCATTCAACACAGTTCAAAAAACTGAGTAGAATGCAGTTTTCACTCAGAAGAAAGACATATTCTTTCTATCTTAAGAAGTGTTTTCAAAGACATTCACAGAGTGATTCTACAAAGCCTTTTTTCTGGCGTTGGCTTTTAAACGTTATTTCACTGGAATTTCTGTCAAACACAAGACGCGAGATTTGCTGTTAAAGAATTGAGTATACAGAATGCAAACAAACGCTTCCCTTCAAGTGAATCACCTAACCATTCAACACAGTACTAAAAACTTAATAGAATGCAGTTTTCACTCAGATGAAAGACGTATGCTTTCCTTCTTAAGAAGTGTTTTCAAAGACATTCACAGAGTGATTCTACAAAGCCTTTTTACTGACATTGATTTTTAAACGTGATTTCACTGGAATTTCTGTGAAATGCAAGATGCGCGATTTGCAGTTAAAGAATTGAGTATACAGAATGCAAACAAACGCTTCCCTACCAGGAAATCCCCTAACCCTTCAACAAAGTACTAAAAACTGAATAGAATGCAGTTTTCACTCAGATGAAAGACGTATGCTTTCCTTCTTAAGAAGTGTTTTCAAAGACATTCACAGAGTGATTCTACAAAGCCTTTTTACTGACGTTGGCTTTTAAACGTGATTTCACTGAAATTTCTGTCAAACGCAAGATGCGCGATGTGCTGTTAAAAAATTGTGTATACAGAATGCAAACAAACGCTTCCCTACAAGTGAATCACCTAACCCTTCAACAAAGTACTAAAAACTGAATAGAATGCAGTTTTCACTCAGATGAAAGACGTATGCTTTCCTTCTTAAGAAGTGTTTTCAAAGACATTCACAGAGTGATTCTACAAAGCCTTTTTACTGACATTGGCTTTTAAACGTGATTTCACTGGAATTTCTGTGAAATGCAAGATGCGCGATTTCCTGTTAAAGAATTGAGTATACACAATGCAACCAAACGCTTCCCTACAAGGGAATTGCCTAAACATTCAACACAGTACTAAAAACTGAATAGAATGCAGTTTTCACTCAGATGAAAGACGTATGCTTTCCTTCTTAAGAAGTGTTTTCAAAGACATTCACAGAGTGATTCTACAAAGCCTTTTTACTGACATTGGCTTATAAACGTGATTTCACTGGAATTTCTGTGAAATGCAAGATGCGCAATTTGCTGTTAAAGAATTGAATATACAGAATGCAAACAAACGCTTCCCTACAAGGGAATCGCCTAAACATTCAACACAGTACTAAAAACTGAATAGAATGCAGTTTTCACTCAGATGAAATACGTATGCTTTCCTTCTTAAGAAGTGTTTTCAAAGACATTCACAGAGTGATTCTACAAAGCCTTTTTACTGGCGTTGGCTTTGAAACGTGATTTCACTTGAATTTCTGTCAAAGGCAAGACGCGAGATTTGCTGTTAAAGAAATGAGTACACAGAATGCAAACAAACGCTTCCCTACAAGTGAATCACCTAACCCTTCAACAAAGTACTAAAAACTGAATAGAATGCAGTTTTCACTCAGATGAAAGACGTATGCTTTCCTTCTTAAGAAGTGTTTTCAAAAAAATTCACAGAGTGATTCTACAAAGCCTTTTTACTGGTGTTGGCTTTTAAACGTGATTTCACTGGAATTTCTGTCAAACGCAAGACGCGAGATTTGCTGTTAAAGAATTGAGTATACAGAATGCGAACAAATGCTTCTCTACAAGTGAATCGCCGAACCATTCAACACAGTACTAAAAACTGAATAGAATGCAGTTTGCACTCAGATGAAAGACGTATGGTTTCCTTCTTAAGAAGTGTTTTCAAAGACATTCACAGAGTGATTCTACAAAGGCTTTTTACTGACGTTGGCTTTTAAACTTGATTTCACTGGAATTTCTGTCAAATGCAAGACGCGAGATTTGCTGTTAAAGAATTGAGTATACAGAATGCGAACAAACGCTTCCCTACAAGTGAATCGCCTAACCATTCAACACAGTACTAAAAACTGAATAGAATGCAGTTTTCACTCAGATGAAAGACGTATGCTTTCCTTCTTAAGAAGTGTTTTCAAAGACATTCATAGAGTGATTCTACAAAGCCTTTTTACTGGCGTTGGCTTTTAAACGTGATTTCACTAGAATTTCTGTGAAAGGCATGATGTGAGATTTGCTGTTAAAGAATTGAGTATACAGAATGCAAATAAACGCTTCCCTACAAGTGAATCGCCTAACCATTCAGCACAGTACTAAAAACTGAATAGAATGCACTTTTCACTCAGATGAAAGACGTATGCTTTCCTTCTTAAGAAGTGTTTTCAAAGACATTCACAGAGTGATTCTACAAAGCCTTTTTACTGGTGTTGGCTTTTAAACGTGATTTCACTGGAATTTCTGTCAAACGCAAGACACGAGATTTGCTTTTAAATAATTGAGTATACAGAATGCAAACAAACGCTTCCCTACAAGTGAATCGCCTAACCATTCAACACAGTACAAAAAACTGAATAGAATGCAGTTTTCACTGAGATGAAAGACATATGCTTTCCTTCTTAAGAAGTGTTTTCAAAAACATTCACAGAGTGATTCTACAAAGCCTTTTTACTGACGTTGGATTTTAAACGTGATTTCCCTGGAATTTCTGTCAAACGCAAGAAGCGAGATTTGCTGTTAAAGAATTGAGTATACAGAATGCAAACAAACGCTTCCCTACAAGTGAATCGCCTAACCATTCAACATAGTACTAAAAACTGAATAGAATGCAGTTTTCACTCAGATGAAATACGTATGCTTTCCTTCTTAAGAAGTGTTTTCAAAGACATTCACAGAGTGATTCTACAAAGCCTTTTTACTGGCGTTGGCTTTTAAACGTGATTTCACTGGAATTTCTGTCAAAGGCAAGACTCGAGATTTGCTGTTAAAGAATTGAGTATACAGAATGCGAACAAAGGCTTCCCTACAAGTGAATCGCCTAACCATTCAACACAGTACTAAAAACTGAATAGAATGCAGTTTTCACTCAGATGAAAGACGTATGCTTTCCTTCTTAAGAAGTGTTTTCAAAGACATTCACAGAGTGATTCTACAAAGGCTTTTTACTGACGTTGGCTTTTAAACTTGATTTCACTGGAATTTCTGTCAAATGCAAGACACGAGATTTGCTGTTAAAGAATTGAGTATACAGAATGCGAACAAACGCTTCCCTACAAGTGAATCGCCTAACCATTCAACACAGTACTAAAAACTGAATAGAATGCAGTTTTCACTCAGATGAAAGACGTATGCTTTCCTTCTTAAGAAGTGTTTTCAAAGACATTCATAGAGTGATTCTACAAAGCCTTTTTACTGGCGTTGGCTTTTAAACGTGATTTCACTAGAATTTCTGTCAAAGGCATGATGTGAGATTTGCTGTTAAAGAATTGAGTATACAGAATGCAAATAAACGCTTCCCTACAAGTGAATCGCCTAACCATTCAACACAGTACTAAAAACTGAATAGAATGCAGTTTTCACTCAGATGAAAGACGTATGCTTTCCTTCTTAAGAAGTGTTTTCAAAGACATTCACCGAGTGATTCTACAAAGCCTTTTTACTGGTGTTGGCTTTTAAACGTGATTTCACTGGAATATCTGTCAAAAGCAAGACGCGAGATTTGCTGTTAAAGAATTGAGTATACAGAATGCAAACAAATGGTTCCCTACAAGTAAATCGCCTAACCATTCAACACAGTTCTAAAAACTGAATAGAATGCAGTTTTCACTCAGATGAAAAACGTATGCTTTCCTTCTTAAGAAGTGTTTTCAAAGACATTCACAGAGTGATTCTACAAAGCCTTTTTACTGGCGTTGGCTTTTAAACGTGATTTCACTGGAATTTCTGTCAAATGCATGACGCGAGATTTGCTGTTAAAGAATTGAGTATACAGAATGCGAACAAATGCTTCCCTACAAGTGAATCGCCTAACGATTCAACACAGTACTAAAAACTGAATAGATTGCAGTTTTCACTCAGATGAAAGACGTATGCTTTCCTTCTTAAGAAATGTTTTCAAAGACATTCACAGAGTAATTCTACAAAGCCTTTTTACTGACATTGGCTTTTAAACGTGATTTCACTGGAATTTCTGTCAAATGCAAGATGCGCGATTTGCTGTTAAAGAATTGAGTATACAGAATGCAAACAAAGGCTTCCCTACAAGTGAATTGCCTAACCATTCAACACAGTACTAAAAACTGAATAGAATGCAGTTTTCACTCAGATGAAATACGTATGCTTTCCTTCTTAAGAAGTTTTTTCAAAGACATTCACAGAGTGATTCTACAAAGCCTTTTTACTGGCGTTGGCTTTTAAACGTGATTTCACTGGAATTTCTGTCAAACGCAAGACACGAGATTTGCTTTTAAAGAATTGAGTATACAGAATGCAAACAAACGCTTCCCTACAAGTGAATCGCCTAACCATTCAACACAGTACTAAAAACTGAATAGAATGCAGTTATCACTGAGATGAAAGACATATGCTTTCCTTCTTAAGAAGTGTTTTCAAAAACATTCACAGAGTGATTCTACAAAGCCTTTTTACTGACGTTGGATTTTAAACGTGATTTCCCTGGAATTTCTGTCAAACGCAAGAAGCAAGATGTGCTGTTAAAGAATTGAGTATACAGAATGCAAACAAACGCTTCCCTACAAGTGAATCGCCTAACCATTCAACACAGTACTAAAAACTGAATAGAATGCAGTTTTCACTCAGATGAAATACGTATGCTTTCCTTCTTAAGAAGTGTTTTCAAAGACATTCACAGAGTGATTCTACAAAGCCTTTTTACTGACGTTGGCTTTTAAACGTGATTTCACTGGAATTTCTGTCAAATGCACGACGCGAGATTTGTTGTTAAAGAATTGAGTATACAGAATGCGAACAAATGCGTCCCTACAAGTGAATCGCCTAACCATTCAACACAGTACTAAAAACAGAATAGAATGCAGTTTTCACTCAGATGAAAGACGTATGCTTTCCTTCTTAAGAAGTGTTTTCAAAGACATTCACAGTGTGATTCTACAAAGCCTTTTTACTGACGTTGGCTTTTAAATGTGAATTCCCTGGAATTTCTGTCAAAAGCAAGACGCGAGATTTGCTGTTAAAGAATTGAGTATACAGAATGCAAACAAACGGTTCCCTACAAGTGAATCGCCTAACAATTCAACACAGTACTAAAAACTGAATAGAATGCAGTTTTCACTGAGATGAAAGACATATGCTTTCCTTCTTAAGAAGTGTTTTCAAAAACATTCACAGAGTGATTCTACAAAGCCTTTTCACTGACGTTGGCTTTTAAACGTGATTTCCCTGGAATTTCTGTCAAACGCAAGAAGCAAGATGTGCTGTTAAAGAATTGAGTATACAGAATGCAAACAAACGCTTCCCTACAAGTGAATCGCCTAACCATTCAACACAGTACTAAAAACTGAATAGAATGCAGTTTTCACTCAGATGAAATATGTATGCTTTCCTTCTTAAGAAGTGTTTTCAAAGACATTCACAGAGTGATTCTACAAAGCCTTTTTACTGGTGTTGGCTTTTAAACGTGATTTCACTGGAATTTCTGTCAAATGCACGACACGAGATTTGCTGTTAAAGAATTGAGTATATAGAATGCGAAAAAATGCGTCCCTACAAGTGAATTGCCTAACCATTCAACACAGTACTAAAAACAGAATAGAATGCAGTTTTCACACAGATGAAAGACGTATGCTTTCCTTCTTAAGAAGTGTTTTCAAAGACATTCACAGAGTGATTCTACAAAGCCTTTTTACTGACTTTGGCTTTTAAATGTGAATTCCCTGGAATTTCTGTCAAACGCAAGAAGCAAGATTTGCTGTTAAAGAATTGAGTATACAGAATGCAAACAAAGGCTTCCCTACAAGTGAATCGTCTAACCAATCAACACAGTACTAAAAACTTAATAGAATGCAGTTTTCACTCAGATGAAATACGTATGCTTTCCTTCTTAAGAAGTGTTTTCAAAGACATTCACCGAGTGATTCTACAAAGCCTTTTTACTGACGTTGGCTTTTAAACGTGAATTCCCAGGAATTTCTGTCAAAAGCAAGACGCGAGATTTGCTGTTAAAGAATTGAGTATACAGACTGCAAACAGACGGTTCCCTACAAGTGAATCGCCTAACCATTCAACACAGTACTAAAAACTGAATAGAATGCAGTTTTCACTCAGATGAAAGACGTATGCTTTCCTTCTTAAGAAGTGTTTTCAAAGACATTCACAGAGTGATTCTACAAAGCCTTTTTACTGGTGTTGGCTTTTAAACGTGATTTCACTGGAATATCTGTCAAATGCAAGATGCGCGATTTGCTGTTAAAGAATTGAGTATACAGAATGCAAACATACGCTTCACTACAAGTGAATCGCCTAACCATTCAACACAATACGAAAAACTGAATAGAATGCAGTTTTCACTCAGATGAAAGACGTATGCTTTCCTTCTTAAGAAGTGTTTTCAAAGACATTCACAGAGTGATTCTACAAAGCCTTTTTACTGGCGTTGGCTTTTAAACGTGATTTCACTAGAATTTCTGTCAAAGGCATGATGTGAGATTTGCTGTTAAAGAATTGAGTATACAGAATGCAAATAAACGCTTCCCTACAAGTGAATCGCCTAACCATTCAACACAGTACTAAAAACTGAATAGAATGCAGTTTTCACTCAGATGAAAGACGTATGCTTTCCTTCTTAAGAAGTGTTTTCAAAGACATTCACAGTGTGATTCTACAAAGCCTTTTTACTGGCGTTGGCTTTTAAACGTGATTTCACTGGAATTTCTGTCAAACGCAAGACACGAGATTTGCTTTTAAAGAATGGAGTATACAGAATGCAAACAAACGCTTCCCTACAAGTGAATCGCCTAACCATTCAACACAGTACTAAAAACTGAATAGAATGCAGTTTTCACTCAGATGAAAGACATAAGCTTTCCTTCTTAAGAAGTGTTTTCAAAAACATTCACAGAGTGATTCTACAAAGCCTTTTTACTGACGTTGGATTTTAAACGTGATTTCCCTGGAATTTCTGTCAAACGCAAGAAGCAAGATTTGCTGTTAAAGAATTGAGTATACAGAATGCAAACAAAGGCTTCCCTACAAGTGAATCGCCTAACCATTCAACACAGTACTAAAAACTGAATAGAATGCAGTTTTCACTCAGATGAAATACGTATGCTTTCCTTCTTAAAAAGTGTTTTCAAAGACATTCACAGAGTGATTCTACAAAGCCTTTTTACTGGTGTTGGCTTTTAAACGTGATTTCACTGGAATTTCTGTCAAATGCATGACGCGAGATTTGCTGTTAAAGAATTGAGTATACAGAATGCGAACAAATGCTTCCCTACAAGTGAATCGCCTAACCATTCAACACATTACTAAAAACTGAATAGAATGCAGTTTTCACTCAGATGAAAGACGTATGCTTTCCTTCTTAAGAAGTGTTTTCAAAGACATTCACAGAGTGATTCTACAAAGCCTTTTTACTGGTGTTGGCTTTTAAACGTGATTTCACTGGAATATCTGTCAAATGCAAGATGCGCGATTTGCTGTTAAAGAATTGAGTATACAGAATGCAAACATACGCTTCACTACAAGTGAATCGCCTAACCATTCAACACAGTACGAAAAACTGAATAGAATGCAGTTTTCACTCAGATGAAAGACGTATGTTTTCCTTCTTAAGAAGTGTTTTCAAAGACATTCACAGAGTGATTCTACAAAGCCTTTTTACTGGCGTTGGCTTTTAAACGTGATTTCACTAGAATTTCTGTCAAAGGCATGATGTGAGATTTGCTGTTAAAGAATTGAGTATACAGAATGCAAATAAACGCTTCCCTACAAGTGAATCGCCTAACCATTCAACACAGTACTAAAAACTGAATAGAATGCAGTTTTCACTCAGATGAAAGACGTATGCTTTCCTTCTTAAGAAGTGTTTTCAAAGACATTCACAGTGTGATTCTACAAAGCCTTTTTACTGGCGTTGGCTTTTAAACGTGATTTCACTGGAATTTCTGTCAAACGCAAGACACGAGATTTGCTTTTAAAGAATTGAGTATACAGAATGCAAACAAACGCTTCCCTACAAGTGAATCGCCTAACCATTCAACACAGTACTAAAAACTGAATAGAATGCAGTTTTCACTCAGATGAAAGACATAAGCTTTCCTTCTTAAGAAGTGTTTTCAAAAACATTCACAGAGTGATTCTACAAAGCCTTTTTACTGACGTTGGATTTTAAACGTGATTTCCCTGGAATTTCTGTCAAACGCAAGAAGCAAGATTTGCTGTTAAAGAATTGAGTATACAGAATGCAAACAAAGGCTTCCCTACAAGTGAATCGCCTAACCATTCAACACAGTACTAAAAACTGAATAGAATGCAGTTTTCACTCAGATGAAATACGTATGCTTTCCTTCTTAAAAAGTGTTTTCAAAGACATTCACAGAGTGATTCTACAAAGCCTTTTTACTGGTGTTGGCTTTTAAACGTGATTTCACTGGAATTTCTGTCAAATGCATGACGCGAGATTTGCTGTTAAAGAATTGAGTATACAGAATGCGAACAAATGCTTCCCTACAAGTGAATCGCCTAACCATTCAACACAGTACTAAAAACTGAATAGAATGCAGTTTTCACTCAGATGAAAGACGTATGCTTTCCTTCTTAAGAAGTGTTTTCAAAGACATTCACCGAGTGATTCTACAAAGCCTTTTTACTGGTGTTGGCTTTTAAACGTGATTTCACTGGAATATCTGTCAAATGCAAGATGCGCGATTTGCTGTTAAAGAATTGAGTATACAGAATGCAAACATACGCTTCACTACAAGTGAATCGCCTAACCATTCAACACAGTACTAAAAACTGAATAGAATGCAGTTTTCACTCAGATGAAAGACATATGCTTTCCTTCTTAAGAAGTGTTTTCAAAGACATTCACAGAGTGATTCTACAAAGCCTTTTTACTGGCGTTGGCTTTTAAACGTGATTTCACTGGAATTTCTGTCAAATGCATGACGCGAGATTTGCTGTTAAAGAATTGAGTATACAGAATGCGAACAAATGCTTCCCTACAAGTGAATCGCCTAACCATTCAACACAGTACTAAAAACTGAATAGAATGCAGTTTTCACTCAGATGAAAGACGTATGCTTTCCTTCTTAAGAAGTGTTTTCAAAGACATTCACAGAGTAATTCTACAAAGCCTTTTTAGTGACGTTGGCTTTTAAACGTGATTTCACTGGAATTTCTGTCAAATGCAAGATGCGCGATTTGCTGTTAAAGAATTGAGTATACAGAATGCAAACAAATGCTTCCCTACAAGTGAATCGCCTAACCATTCAACACAGTACTAAAAACTGAATAGAATGCAGTTTTCACTCAGATGAAATACGTATGCTTTCCTTCTTAAGAAGTGTTTTCAAAGACATTCACAGAGTGATTCTACAAAGCCTTTTTACTGGTGTTGGCTTTTAAACGTGATTTCACTGGAATTTCTGTCAAATGCATGACACGAGATTTGTTGTTAAAGAATTGAGTATACAGAATGCGAACAAATGCGTCCCTACAAGTGAATCGCCTAACCATTCAACACAGTACTAAAAACAGAATAGAATGCAGTTTTCACTCAGATGAAAGACGTATGCTTTCCTTCTTAAGAAGTGTTTTCAAAGACATTCAAAGTGTGATTCTACAAAGCCTTTTTACTGACGTTGGCTTTTAAATGTGAATTCCCTGGAATTTCTGTCAAAAGCAAGACGCGAGATTTGCTGTTAAAGAATTGAGTATACAGAATGCAAACAAACGGTTCCCTACAAGTGAATCGCCTAACCATTCAACACAGTACTAAAAACTGAATAGAATGCAGTTTTCACTCAGATGAAAAACGTATGCTTTCCTTCTTAAGAAGTGTTTTCAAAGACATTCACAGAGTGATTCTACAAAGACTTTATACTGGTGTTGGCTTTTAAACGTGATTTCACTGGAATTTCTGTCAAACACAAGACACGAGATTTGCTGTTAAAGAATTGAGTATACAGAATGCAAACAAACGCTTACCTACAAGTGAATCGCCTAACCATTCAACACAGTACTAAAAACTGAATAGAATGCAGTTTTCACTGAAATGAAAGACATATGCTTTCCTTCTTAAGAAGTGTTTTCAAAAACATTCACAGAGTGATTCTACAAAGCCTTTTTACTGACATTGGCTTTTAAACGTGATTTCCCTGGAATTTCTGTCAAACGCAAGAAGCGAGATTTGCTTTTAAAGAATTGAGTATACAGAATGCAACAAAGGCTTCCCTACAAGTGAATCGTCTAACCAATCAACACAGTACTAAAAACTGAATAGAATGCAGTTTTCACTCAGATGAAATACGTATGCTTTCCTTCTTAAGAAGTGTTTTCAAAGACATTCACCGAGTGATTCTACAAAGCCTTTTTACTGGTGTTGGCTTTTAAACGTGATTTCACTGGAATTTCTGTCAAATGCATGACGCGAGATTTGCTGTTAAAGAATTGAGTATACAGAATGCGAACAAAAGCTTCCCTACAAGTGAATCGCCTAACCATTCAACACAGTACTAAAAACTGAATAGAATGCAGTTTTCACTCAGATGAAAGATGTATGCTTTCCTTCTTAAGAAGTGTTTTCAAAGACATTCACAGAGTGATTCTACAAAGCCTTTTTACTGAGGTTGGCTTTTAAACGTGAATTCCCTGGAATTTCTGTCAAAAGCAAGACGCGAGATTTGCTGTTAAAGAATTGAGTATACAGAATGCAAACAAACGGTTCCCTACAAGTGAATCGCCTAACCATTCAACACAGTACTAAAAACTGAATAGAATGCAGTTTTCACTCAGATGAAAGACGTATGCTTTCCTTCTTAAGAAGTGTTTTCAAAGACATTCACAGAGTGATTCTACAAAGCCTTTTTACTGGTGTTGGCTTTTAAACGTGATTTCACTGGAATATCTGTCAAACACAAGACACGAGATTTGCTATTAAAGAATTGAGTATACAGAATGCAAACAAATGCTTACCTACAAGTGAATCGCCTAACCATTCAACACAGTACTAAAAACTGAATAGAATGCAGTTTTCACTGAGATGAAAGACATATGCTTTCCTTCTTAAGAAGTGTTTTCAAAAACATTCACAGAGTGATTCTACAAAGCCTTTTTACTGACATTGGCTTTTAAACGTGATTTCCCTGGAATTTCTGTCAAACACAAGATGCGAGATTTGCTGTTATAGAATTGAGTATACAGAATGCAAACAAAGGCTTCCCTATAAGTGAATCGTCTAACCAATCAACACAGTACTAAAAACTGAATAGAATGCAGTTTTCACTCAGATGAAATACGTATGCTTTCCTTCTTAAGGAGTGTTTTCAAAGACATTCACCGAGTGATTCTACAAAGCCTTTTTACTGGTGTTGGCTTTTAAACGTGATTTCACTGGAATTTCTGTCAAATGCATGACGCGAGATTTGCTTTTAAAGAATTGAGTATACAGAATGCAAACAAACGCTTACCTACAAGTGAATCGCCTAACAATTCAACACAGTACTAAAAACTGAATAGAATGCAGTTTTCACTGAGATGAAAGACATATGCTTTCCTTCTTAAGAAGTGTTTTCAAAAACATTCACAGAGTGATTCTACAAAGCCTTTTTACTGACGTTGGCTTTTAAACGTGATTTCCCTGGAATTTCTGTCAAACGCAAGAAGCAAGATGTGCTGTTAAAGAATTGAGTATACAGAATGCAAACAAACGCTTCCCTACAAGTGAATCGCCTAACCATTCAACACAGTACTAAAAACTGAATAGAATACAGTTTTCACTCAGATGAAATATGTATGCTTTCCTTCTTAAGAAGTGTTTTCAAAGACATTCACAGAGTGATTCTACAAAGCCTTTTTACTGGTGTTGGCTTTTAAACGTGATTTCACTGGAATTTCTGTCAAATGCACGACACGAGATTTGCTGTTAAAGAATTGAGTATATAGAATGCGAACAAATGCGTCCCTACAAGTGAATTGCCTAACCATTCAACACAGTACTAAAAACAGAATAGAATGCAGTTTTCACACAGATGAAAGACGTATGCTTTCCTTCTTAAGAAGTGTTTTCAAAGACATTCACAGAGTGATTCTACAAAGCCTTTTTACTGACTTTGGCTTTTAAATGTGAATTCCCTGGAATTTCTGTCAAACGCAAGAAGCAAGATTTGCTGTTAAAGAATTGAGTATACAGAATGCAAACAAAGGCTTCCCTACAAGTGAATCGTCTAACCAATCAACACAGTACTAAAAACTGAATAGAATGCAGTTTTCACTCAGATGAAATACGTATGCTTTCCTTCTTAAGAAGTGTTTTCAAAGACATTCACTGAGTGATTCTACAAAGCCTTTTTACTGACGTTGGCTTTTAAACGTGAATTCCCAGGAATTTCTGTCAAAAGCAAGACTCGAGATTTGCTGTTAAAGAATTGAGTATACAGACTGCAAACAGACGGTTCCCTACAAGTGAATCGCCTAACCATTCAACACAGTACGAAAAACTGAATAGAATGCAGTTTTCACTCAGATGAAAGACGTATGCTTTCCTTCTTAAGAAGTGTTTTCAAAGACATTCATAGAGTGATTCTACAAAGCCTTTTTACTGGCGTTGGCTTTTAAACGTGATTTCACTAGAATTTCTGTCAAAGGCATGATGTGAGATTTGCTGTTAAAGAATTGAGTATACAGAATGCAAATAAACGCTTCCCTACAAGTGAATCGCCTAACAATTCAACACAGTACTAAAAACTGAATAGAATGCAGTTTTCACTCAGATGAAAGACGTATGCTTTCCTTCTTAAGAAGTGTTTTCAAAGACATTCACAGAGTGATTCTACAAAGCCTTTTTACTGGCGTTGGCTTTTAAACGTGATTTCACTGGAATTTCTGTCAAACGCAAGACACGAGATTTGCTTTTAAAGAATTGAGTATACAGAATGCAAACAAACGCTTCCCTACAAGTGAATCGCCTAACCATTCAACACAGTACTAAAAACTGAATAGAATGCAGTTTTCACTCAGATGAAAGACATAAGCTTTCCTTCTTAAGAAGTGTTTTCAAAAACATTCACAGAGTGATTCTACAAAGCCTTTTTACTGACATTGGATTTTAAACGTGATTTCCCTGGAATTTCTGTCAAACGCAAGAAGCAAGATTTGCTGTTAAAGAATTGAGTATACAGAATGCAAACAAAGGCTTCCCTACAAGTGAATCGCCTAACCATTCAACACAGTACTAAAAACTGAATAGAATGCAGTTTTCACTCAGATGAAATACGTATGCTTTCCTTCTTAAGAAGTGTTTTCAAAGACATTCACAGAGTGATTCTACAAAGCCTTTTTACTGGTGTTGGCTTTTAAACGTGATTTCACTGGAATTTCTGTCAAATGCATGACGCGAGATTTGCTGTTAAAGAATTGAGTATACAGAATGCGAACAAATGCTTCCCTACAAGTGAATCGCCTAACCATTCAACACAGTACTAAAAACTGAATAGAATGCAGTTTTCACTCAGATGAAAGACGTATGCTTTCCTTCTTAAGAAGTGTTTTCAAAGACATTCACAGAGTGATTCTACAAAGCCTTTTTACTGGTGTTGGCTTTTAAACGTGATTTCACTGGAATATCTGTCAAATGCAAGATGCGCGATTTGCTGTTAAAGAATTGAGTATACAGAATGCAAACATACGCTTCACTACAAGTGAATCGCCTAACCATTCAACACAGTACTAAAAATTGAATAGAATGCAGTTTTCACTCAGATGAAAGACATATGCTTTCCTTCTTAAGAAGTGTTTTCAAAGACATTCACAGAGTGATTCTACAAAGCCTTTTTACTGGCGTTGGCTTTTAAACGTGATTTCACTGGAATTTCTGTCAAATGCATGACGCGAGATTTACTGTTAAAGAATTGAGTATACAGAATGCGAACAAACGCTCCCCTACAAGTGAATCGCCTAACCATTCAACACAGTACTAAAAACTGAATAGAATGCAGTTTTCACTCAGATGAAAGACATATGCTTTCCTTCTTAAGAAGTGTTTTCAAAAACATTCACAGAGTGATTCTACAAAGCCTTTTTACTGACGTTGGATTTTAAACGTGATTTCCCTGGAATTTCTGTCAAACGCAAGAAGCGAGATTTGCTGTTAAAGAATTGAGTATACAGAATGCAAACAAACGGTTCCCTACAAGTGAATCGCCTAACCATTCAACACAGTACTAAAAACTGAATAGAATGCAGTTTTCACTCAGATGAAATACGTATGCTTTCCTTCTTAAGAAGTGTTTTCAAAGACATTCACAGAGTGATTCTACAAAGCCTTTTTACTGGTGTTGGCTTTTAAACGTGATTTCACTGGAATTTCTGTCAAATGCATGACACGAGATTTGCTGTTAAAGAATTGAGTATACAGAATGCGAACAAACGCTTCCCTACAAGTGAATCGCCTAACCATTCAACACAGTACTAAAAACTGAATAGAATGCAGTTTTCACTCAGATGAAAGACGTATGCTTTGCTTCTTAAGAAGTGTTTTCAAAGACATTCACCTAGTGATTCTACAAAGCCTTTTTACTGGTGTTGGCTTTTAAACGTGATTTCACTGGAATATCTGTCAAATGCAAGATGCGCGATTTGCTGTTAAAGAATTGAGTATACAGAATGCAAACATACGCTTCACTACAAGTGAATCGCCTAACCATTCAACACAGTACTAAAAACTGAATAGAATGCAGTTTTCACTCAGATGAAAGACATATGCTTTCCTTCTTAAGAAGTGTTTTCAAAGACATTCACCGAGTGATTCTACAAAGCCTTTTTACTGGCGTTGGCTTTTAAACGTGATTTCACTGGAATTTCTGTCAAATGCATGACGCGAGATTTGCTGTTAAAGAATTGAGTATACAGAATGCGAACAAATGCTTCCCTACAAGTGAATTGCCTAACCATTCAACACAGTACTAAAAACTGAATAGAATGCAGTTTTCACTCAGATGAAAGACGTATGCTTTCCTTCTTAAGAAGTGTTTTCAAAGACATTCACAGAGTAATTCTACAAAGCCTTTTTACTGACGTTGGCTTTTAAACGTGATTTCACTGGAATTTCTGTCAAATGCAAGATGCGCGATTTGCTGTTAAAGAATTGAGTATACAGAATGCAAACAAATGCTTCCCTACAAGTGAATCGCCTAACCATTCAACACAGTACTAAAAACTGAATAGAATGCAGTTTTCACTCAGATGAAATACGTATGCTTTCCTTCTTAAGAAGTGTTTTCAAAGACATTCACAGAGTGATTCTACAAAGCCTTTTTACTGGTGTTGGCTTTTAAACGTGATTTCACTGGAATTTCTGTCAAATGCATGACACGAGATTTGTTGTTAAAGAATTGAGTATACAGAATGCGAACAAATGCGTCCCTACAAGTGAATCGCCTAACCATTCAACACAGTACTAAAAACAGAATAGAATGCAGTTTTCACTCAGATGAAAGACGTATGCTTTCCTTCTTAAGAAGTGTTTTCAAAGACATTCAAAGTGTGATTCTACAAAGCCTTTTTACTGACGTTGGCTTTTAAATGTGAATTCCCTGGAATTTCTGTCAAAAGCAAGACGCGAGATTTGCTGTTAAAGAATTGAGTATACAGAATGCAAACAAACGGTTCCCTACAAGTGAATCGCCTAACCATTCAACACAGTACTAAAAACTGAATAGAATGCAGTTTTCACTCAGATGAAAAACGTATGCTTTCCTTCTTAAGAAGTGTTTTCAAAGACATTCACAGAGTGATTCTAAAAAGACTTTATACTGGTGTTGGCTTTTAAACGTGATTTCACTGGAATTTCTGTCAAACACAAGACACGAGATTTGCTGTTAAAGAATTGAGTATACAGAATGCAAACAAACGCTTACCTACAAGTGAATCGCCTAACCATTCAACACAGTACTAAAAACTGAATAGAATGCAGTTTTCACTGAAATGAAAGACATATGCTTTCCTTCTTAAGAAGTGTTTTCAAAAACATTCACAGAGTGATTCTACAAAGCCTTTTTACTGACATTGGCTTTTAAACGTGATTTCCCTGGAATTTCTGTCAAACGCAAGAAGCGAGATTTGCTTTTAAAGAATTGAGTATACAGAATGCAACAAAGGCTTCCCTACAAGTGAATCGTCTAACCAATCAACACAGTACTAAAAACTGAATAGAATGCAGTTTTCACTCAGATGAAATACGTATGCTTTCCTTCTTAAGAAGTGTTTTCAAAGACATTCACCGAGTGATTCTACAAAGCCTTTTTACTGGTGTTGGCTTTTAAACGTGATTTCACTGGAATTTCTGTCAAATGCATGACGCGAGATTTGTTGTTAAAGAATTGAGTATACAGAATGCGAACAAAAGCTTCCCTACAAGTGAATCGCCTAACCATTCAACACAGTACTAAAAACTGAATAGAATGCAGTTTTCACTCAGATGAAAGATGTATGCTTTCCTTCTTAAGAAGTGTTTTCAAAGACATTCACAGAGTGATTCTACAAAGCCTTTTTACTGAGGTTGGCTTTTAAACGTGAATTCCCTGGAATTTCTGTCAAAAGCAAGACGCGAGATTTGCTGTTAAAGAATTGAGTATACAGAATGCAAACAAACGGTTCCCTACAAGTGAATCGCCTAACCATTCAACACAGTACTAAAAACTGAATAGAATGCAGTTTTCACTCAGATGAAAGACGTATGCTTTCCTTCTTAAGAAGTGTTTTCAAAGACATTCACAGAGTGATTCTACAAAGCCTTTTTACTGGTGTTGGCTTTTAAACGTGATTTCACTGGAATATCTGTCAAACACAAGACACGAGATTTGCTATTAAAGAATTGAGTATACAGAATGCAAACAAATGCTTACCTACAAGTGAATCGCCTAACCATTCAACACAGTACTAAAAACTGAATAGAATGCAGTTTTCACTGAGATGAAAGACATATGCTTTCCTTCTTAAGAAGTGTTTTCAAAAACATTCACAGAGTGATTCTACAAAGCCTTTTTACTGACATTGGCTTTTAAACGTGATTTCCCTGGAATTTCTGTCAAACACAAGATGCGAGATTTGCTGTTAAAGAATTGAGTATACAGAATGCAAACAAAGGCTTCCCTATAAGTGAATCGTCTAACCAATCAACACAGTACTAAAAACTGAATAGAATGCAGTTTTCACTCAGATGAAATACGTATGCTTTCCTTCTTAAGGAGTGTTTTCAAAGACATTCACCGAGTGATTCTACAAAGCCTTTTTACTGGTGTTGGCTTTTAAACGTGATTTCACTGGAATTTCTGTCAAATGCATGACGCGAGATTTGCTTTTAAAGAATTGAGTATACAGAATGCAAACAAACGCTTCCCTACAAGTGAATCGCGTAACCATTCAACACAGTACTAAAAAATGAATAGAATGCAGTTTTCACTCAGATGAAAGACGTATGCTTTCCTTCTTAAGAAGTGTTTTCAAAGACATTCACCGAGTGATTCTACAAAGCCTTTTTACTGGTGTTGGCTTTTAAACGTGATTTCACTGGAATTTCTGTCAAATGCAAGATGCGCGATTTGCTGTTAAAGAATTGAGTATACAGAATGCAAACATATGCTTCACTACATGTGAATCGCCTAACCATTCAACACAGTACTAAAAACTGAATAGAATGCAGTTTTCACTCAGATGAAAGACATATGCTTTCCTTCTTAAGAAGTGTTTTCAAAGACATTCACAGAGTGATTCTACAAAGCCTTTTTACTGACGTTGGCTTTTAAACGTGATTTCACTGGAATTTCTGTCAAATGCATGACGCGAGTTTTGCTGTTAAAGAATTGAGTATACAGAATGCAAACAAACGGTTCCCTACAAGTGAATCGCCTAACCATTCAACACAGTACTAAAAACTGAATAGAATGCAGTTTTCACTCAGATGAAAGACATATGCTTTCCTTCTTAAGAAGTATTTTCAAAGACATTCACAGAGTGATTCTACAAAGCCTTCTTACTGGTGTTGGCTTTTAAACGTGATTTCACTGGAATTTCTGTCAAACACAAGACACGAGATTTGCTGTTAAAGAATTGAGTATACAGAATGCAAACAAACGCTTACCTACAAGTGAATCGCCTAACCATTCAACACAGTACTAAAAACTGAATAGAATGCAGTTTTCACTGAAATGAAAGACATATGCTTTCCTTCTTAAGAAGTGTTTTCAAAAACATTCACAGAGTGATTCTACAAAACCTTTTTACTGACATTGGCTTTAAAACGTGATTTCCCTGGAATTTCTGTCAAATGCAAGAAGCGAGATTTGCTGTTAAAGAATTGAGTATACAGAATGCAAACAAAGGCCTCCCTACATGTGAATCGTCTAACCAATCAACACAGTACTAAAAACTGAATAGAATGCAGTTTTCACTCAGATGAAATACGTATGCTTTCCTTCTTAAGAAGTGTTTTCAAAGACATTCACCGAGTGATTCTACAAAGCCTTTTTACTGGTGTTGGCTTTTAAACGTGATTTCACTGGAATTTCTGTCAAATGCAAGATGCGCGATTTGCTGTTAAAGAATTGAGTATACAGAATGCAAACATATGCTTCACTACAAGTGAATCGCCTAACCATTCAACACAGTACTAAAAACTGAATAGAATGCAGTTTTCACTCAGATGAAAGATGTATGCTTTCCTTCTTAAGAAGTGTTTTCAAAGACATTCACCGAGTGATTCTACAAAGCCTTTTTACTGACGTTGGCTTTTAAACGTGAATTCCCTGGAATTTCTGTCAAAAGCAAGACGCGAGATTTGCTGTTAAAGAATTGAGTATACAGAATGCAAACAAACGGTTCCCTACAAGTGAATCGCCTAACCATTCAACACAGTACTAAAAACTGAATAGAATGCAGTTTTCACTCAGATGAAATACGTATGCTTTCTTTCTTAAGGAGTGTTTTCAAAGACATTCACCGAGTGATTCTACAAAGCCTTTTTACTGGTGTTCGCTTTTAAACGTGATTTCACTGGAATTTCTGTCAAATGCATGACGCGAGATTTGCTGTTAAAGAATTGAGTATACAGAATGCAAACAAACGCTTCCCTACAAGTGAATCGCATAACCATTCAACACAGAACTAAAAAATGAATAGAATGCAGTTTTCACTCAGATGAAAGACGTATGCTTTCCTTCTTAAGAAGTGTTTTCAAAGACATTCACCGAGTGATTCTACAAAGCCTTTTTACTGGTGTTGGCTTTTAAACGTGATTTCACTGGAATTTCTGTCAATGCAAGATGCGCGATTTGCTGTTAAAGAATTGAGTATACAGAATGCAAACATATGCTTCACTACAAGTGAATCGCCTAACCATTCAACACAGTACTAAAAACTGAATAGAATGCAGTTTTCACTCAGATGAAAGACATATGCTTTCCTTCTTAAGAAGTGTTTTCAAAGACATTCACAGAGTGATTCTACAAAGCCTTTTTACTGGCGTTGGCTTTTAAACGTGATTTCACTGGAATTTCTGTCAAATGCATGACGCGAGATTTGCTGTTAAAGAATTGAGTATACAGAATGCAAACAAACGCTTCCCTACAAGTGAATCGCCTAACCATTCAACACAGTACTAAAAACTGAATAGAATGCAGTTTTCACTCAGATGAAAGACATATGCTTTCCTTCTTAAG
Source organism: Phyllotis vaccarum (assembly GCA_033318265.1). Lineage (NCBI taxonomy): Eukaryota > Metazoa > Chordata > Mammalia > Rodentia > Cricetidae > Phyllotis > Phyllotis vaccarum. The sequence goes on from JARWLC010000009.1 coordinate 167,967,497, forward strand.
AAGTGTTTTCAAAGACATTCACAGAGTGATTCTACAAAGCCTTCTTACTGGTGTTGGCTTTTAAAAGTGATTTCACTGGAATTTCTGTCAAACACAAGACACGAGATTTGCTGTTAAAGAATTGAGTATACAGAATGCAAACAAACGCTTACCTACAAGTGAATCGCCTAACCATTCAACACAGTACTAAAAACTGAATAGAATGCAGTTTTCACTGAAATGAAAGACATATGCTTTCCTTCTTAAGAAGTGTTTTCAAAAACATTCACAGAGTGATTCTACAAAGCCTTTTTACTGACATTGGCTTTTAAACGTGATTTCCCTGGAATTTCTGTCAAACGCAAGAAGCGAGATTTGCTGTTAAAGAATTGAGTATACAGAATGCAAACAAAGGCTTCCCTACATGTGAATCGTCTAACCAATCAACACAGTACTAAAAATTGAATAGAATGCAGTTTTCACTCAGATGAAATACGTATGCTTTCCTTCTTAAGAAGTGTTTTCAAAGACATTCACCGAGTGATTCTACAAAGCCTTTTTACTGGTGTTGGCTTTTAAACGTGATTTCACTGGAATATCTGTCAAATGCAAGATGCGCGATTTGCTGTTAAAGAATTGAGTATACAGAATGCAAACATATGCTTCACTACAAGTGAATCGCCTAACCATTCAACACAGTACTAAAAACTGAATAGAATGCAGTTTTCACTCAGATGAAAGACATATGCTTTCCTTCTTAAGAAGTGTTTTCAAAGACATTCACCGAGTGATTCTACAAAGCCTTTTTACTGGTGTTGGCTTTTAAACGTGATTTCACTGGAATTTCTGTGAAATGCAAGATGCGCCATTTGCTGTTAAAGAATTGAGTATACAGAATGCAAACATATGCTTCACTACAAGTGAATCGCCTAACCATTTAACACAGTACTAAAAACTGAATAGAATGCAGTTTTCTCTCAGATGAAAGACATATGCTTTCCTTCTTAAGAAGTGTTTTCAAAGACATTCACAGAGTGATTCTACAAATCCTTTTTACTGGCGTTGGCTTTTAAACGTGATTACACTGGAATTTCTGTCAAATGCATGACGCGAGATTTGCTGTTAAAGAATTGAGTATACAGAATGCAAACAAACGCTTCCCTACAAGTGAATCGCATAACTATTCAACACAGTACTAAAAAATGAATAGAATGCAGTTTTCACTCAGATGAAAGACGTATGCTTTCCTTCTTAAGAAGTGTTTTCAAAGACATTCACCGAGTGATTCTACAAAGCCTTTTTACTGGTGTTGGCTTTTAAACGTGATTTCACTGGAATTTCTGTCAATGCAAGATGCGCGATTTGCTGTTAAAGAATTGAGTATACAGAATGCAAACATATGCTTCACTACAAGTGAATCGCCTAACCATTCAACACAGTACTAAAAACTGAATAGAATGCAGTTTTCACTCAGATGAAAGACATATGCTTTCCTTCTTAAGAAGTGTTTTCAAAGACATTCACAGAGTGATTCTACAAAGCCTTTTTACTGGCGTTGGCTTTTAAACGTGATTTCACTGGAATTTCTGTCAAATGCATGACGCGAGATTTGCTGTTAAAGAATTGAGTATACAGAATGCAAACAAACGGTTCCCTACAAGTGAATCGCCTAACCATTCAACACAGTACTAAAAACTGAATAGAATGCAGTTTTCACTCAGATGAAAGACATATGCTTTCCTTCTTAAGAAGTGTTTTCAAAGACATTCACAGAGTGATTCTACAAAGCCTTCTTACTGGTGTTGGCTTTTAAAAGTGATTTCACTGGAATTTCTGTCAAACACAAGACACGAGATTTGCTGTTAAAGAATTGAGTATACAGAATGCAAACAAACGCTTACCTACAAGTGAATCGCCTAACCATTCAACACAGTACTAAAAACTGAATAGAATGCAGTTTTCACTGAAATGAAAGACATATGCTTTCCTTCTTAAGAAGTGTTTTCAAAAACATTCACAGAGTGATTCTACAAAGCCTTTTTACTGACATTGGCTTTTAAACGTGATTTCCCTGGAATTTCTGTCAAACGCAAGAAGCAAGATTTGCTGTTAAAGAATTGAGTATACAGAATGCAAACAAAGGCTTCCCTACATGTGAATCGTCTAACCAATCAACACAGTACTAAAAATTGAATAGAATGCAGTTTTCACTCAGATGAAATACGTATGCTTTCCTTCTTAAGAAGTGTTTTCAAAGACATTCACCGAGTGATTCTACAAAGCCTTTTTACTGGTGTTGGCTTTTAAACGTGATTTCACTGGAATTTCTGTCAAATGCAAGATGCGCGATTTGCTGTTAAAGAATTGAGTATACAGAATGCAAACATATGCTTCACTACAAGTGAATCGCCTAACCATTCAACACAGTACTAAAAACTGAATAGAATGCAGTTTTCACTCAGATGAAAGACATATGCTTTCCTTCTTAAGAAGTGTTTTCAAAGACATTCACCGAGTGATTCTACAAAGCCTTTTTACTGGTGTTGGCTTTTAAACGTGATTTCACTGGAATTTCTGTGAAATGCAAGATGCGCCATTTGCTGTTAAAGAATTGAGTATACAGAATGCAAACATATGCTTCACTACAAGTGAATCGCCTAACCATTTAACACAGTACTAAAAACTGAATAGAATGCAGTTTTCTCTCAGATGAAAGACATATGCTTTCCTTCTTAAGAAGTGTTTTCAAAGACATTCACAGAGTGATTCTACAAATCCTTTTTACTGGCGTTGGCTTTTAAACGTGATTACACTGGAATTTCTGTCAAATGCATGACGCGAGATTTGCTGTTAAAGAATTGAGTATACAGAATGCAAACAAACGGTTCCCTACAAGTGAATCGCCTAACCATTCAACACAGTACTAAAAACTGAATAGAATGCAGTTTTCACTCAGATGAAAGACATATGCTTTCCTTCTTAAGAAGTGTTTTCAAAGACATTCACAGAGTGATTCTACAAAGCCTTCTTACTGGTGTTGGCTTTTAAAAGTGATTTCACTGGAATTTCTGTCAAACACAAGACACGAGATTTGCTGTTAAAGAATTGAGTATACAGAATGCAAACAAACGCTTACCTACAAGTGAATCGCCTAACCATTCAACACAGTACTAAAAACTGAATAGAATGCAGTTTTCACTGAAATGAAAGACATATGCTTTCCTTCTTAAGAAGTGTTTTCAAAAACATTCACAGAGTGATTCTACAAAGCCTTTTTACTGACATTGGCTTTTAAACGTGATTTCCCTGGAATTTCTGTCAAACGCAAGAAGCGAGATTTGCTGTTAAAGAATTGAGTATACAGAATGCAAACAAAGGCTTCCCTACATGTGAATCGTCTAACCAATCAACACAGTACTAAAAATTGAATAGAATGCAGTTTTCACTCAGATGAAATACGTATGCTTTCCTTCTTAAGAAGTGTTTTCAAAGACATTCACCGAGTGATTCTACAAAGCCTTTTTACTGGTGTTGGCTTTTAAACGTGATTTCACTGGAATTTCTGTCAAATGCAAGATGCGCGATTTGCTGTTAAAGAATTGAGTATACAGAATGCAAACATATGCTTCACTACAAGTGAATCGCCTAACCATTCAACACAGTACTAAAAACTGAATAGAATGCAGTTTTCACTCAGATGAAAGACATATGCTTTCCTTCTTAAGAAGTGTTTTCAAAGACATTCACCGAGTGATTCTACAAAGCCTTTTTACTGGTGTTGGCTTTTAAACGTGATTTCACTGGAATTTCTGTGAAATGCAAGATGCGCCATTTGCTGTTAAAGAATTGAGTATACAGAATGCAAACATATGCTTCACTACAAGTGAATCGCCTAACCATTTAACACAGTACTAAAAACTGAATAGAATGCAGTTTTCTCTCAGATGAAAGACATATGCTTTCCTTCTTAAGAAGTGTTTTCAAAGACATTCACAGAGTGATTCTACAAAGCCTTTTTACTGGCGTTGGCTTTTAAACGTGATTACACTGGAATTTCTGTCAAATGCATGACGCGAGATTTGCTGTTAAAGAATTGAGTATACAGAATGCAAACAAACGCTTACCTACAAGTGAATCGCCTAACCATTCAACACAGTACTAAAAACTGAATAGAATGCAGTTTTCACTGAGATGAAAGACATATGCTTTCCTTCTTAAGAAGTGTTTTCAAAAACATTCACAGAGTGATTCTACAAAGCCTTTTTACTGACATTGGCTTTTAAACGTGATTTCCCTGGAATTTCTGTCAAACGCAAGAAGCGAGATTTGCTGTTAAAGAATTGAGTATACAGAATGCAAACAAACGCTTCCCTATAAGTGAATCGCCTAACCATTCAACACAGTACTAAAAACTGAATAGAATGCAGTTTTCACTCAGATGAAAGACGTATGCTTTCCTTCTTAAGAAGTGTTTTCAAAGACATTCAACGAGTGATTCTACAAAGCCTTTTTACTGGTGTTGGCTTTTAAACGTGATTTCACTGGAATTTCTGTGAAATGCAAGATGCGCCATTTGCTGTTAAAGAATTGAGTATACAGAATGCAAACATATGCTTCACTACAAGTGAATCGCCTAACCATTTAACACAGTACTAAAAACTGAATAGAATGCAGTTTTCTCTCAGATGAAAGACATATGCTTTCCTTCTTAAGAAGTGTTTTCAAAGATATTCACAGAGTGATTCTACAAAGCCTTTTTACTGGCGTTGGCTTTTAAACGTGATTTCACTGGAATTTCTGTCAAATGCATGACGCGAGATTTGCTGTTAAAGAATTGAGTATACAGAATGCGAACAAACGCTTCCCTACAAGTGAATCGCCTAACCATTCAACACAGTACTAAAAACTGAATAGAATGCAGTTTTCACTCAGATGAAAGATGTATGCTTTCCTTCTTAAGAAGTGTTTTCAAAGACATTCACAGAGTGATTCTACAAAGCCTTTTTACTGACGTTGGCTTTTAAACGTGAATTCCCTGGAATTTCTGTCAAAAGCAAGACGCGAGATTTGCTGTTAAAGAATTGAGTATACAGAATGCAAACAAACGGTTCCCTACAAGTGAATCGCCTATCCATTCAACACAGTACTAAAAACTGAATAGAATGCAGTTTTCACTCAGATGAAAGACGTATGCTTTCCTTCTTAAGAAGTGTTTTCAAAGACATTCACAGAGTGATTCTACAAAGCCTTTTTACTGGTGTTGGCTTTTAAACGTGATTTCACTGGAATATCTGTCAAACACAAGACACGAGATTTGCTGTTAAAGAATTGAGTATAGAGAATGCAAACAAACGGTTCCCTACAAGTGAATCGCCTAACCATTCAACACAGTACTAAAAACTGAATAGAATGCAGTTTTCACTCAGATGAAAGACATATGCTTTCCTTCTTAAGAAGTGTTTTTAAAGACATTCACAGAGTGATTCTACAAAGCCTTCTTACTGGTGTTGGCTTTTAAAAGTGATTTCACTGGAATTTCTGTCAAACACAAGACACGAGATTTGCTGTTAAAGAATTGAGTATACAGAATGCAAACAAACGCTTACCTACAAGTGAATCGCCTAACCATTCAACACAGTACTAAAAACTGAATAGAATGCAGTTTTCACTGAAATGAAAGACATATGCTTTCCTTCTTAAGAAGTGTTTTCAAAAACATTCACAGAGTGATTCTACAAAGCCTTTTTACTGACATTGGCTTTTAAACGTGATTTCCCTGGAATTTCTGTCAAACGCAAGAAGCGAGATTTGCTGTTAAAGAATTGAGTATACAGAATGCAAACAAAGGCTTCCCTACATGTGAATCGTCTAACCAATCAACACAGTACTAAAAACTGAATAGAATGCAGTTTTCACTCAGATGAAATACGTATGCTTTCCTTCTTAAGAAGTGTTTTCAAAGACATTCACCGAGTGATTCTACAAAGCCTTTTTACTGGTGTTGGCTTTTAAACGTGATTTCACTGGAATTTCTGTCAAATGCAAGATGCGCGATTTGCTGTTAAAGAATTGAGTATACAGAATGCAAACATATGCTTCACTACAAGTGAATCGCCTAACCATTCAACACAGTACTAAAAACTGAATAGAATGCAGTTTTCACTCAGATGAAAGACATATGCTTTCCTTCTTAAGAAGTGTTTTCAAAGACATTCACCGAGTGATTCTACAAAGCCTTTTTACTGGTGTTGGCTTTTAAACGTGATTTCACTGGAATTTCTGTGAAATGCAAGATGCGCCATTTGCTGTTAAAGAATTGAGTATACAGAATGCAAACATATGCTTCACTACAAGTGAATCGCCTAACCATTTAACACAGTACTAAAAACTGAATAGAATGCAGTTTTCTCTCAGATGAAAGACATATGCTTTCCTTCTTAAGAAGTGTTTTCAAAGACATTCACAGAGTGATTCTACAAAGCCTTTTTACTGGCGTTGGCTTTTAAACGTGATTTCACTGGAATTTCTGTCAAATGCATGACGCGAGATTTGCTGTTAAAGAATTGAGTATACAGAATGCGAACAAACGCTTCCCTACAAGTGAATCGCCTAACCATTCAACACAGTACTAAAAACTGAATAGAATGCAGTTTTCACTCAGATGAAAGATGTATGCTTTCCTTCTTAAGAAGTGTTTTCAAAGACATTCACAGAGTGATTCTACAAAGCCTTTTTACTGACGTTGGCTTTTAAACGTGAATTCCCTGGAATTTCTGTCAAAAGCAAGACGCGAGATTTGCTGTTAAAGAATTGAGTATACAGAATGCAAACAAACGGTTCCCTACAAGTGAATCGCCTATCCATTCAACACAGTACTAAAAACTGAATAGAATGCAGTTTTCACTCAGATGAAAGACGTATGCTTTCCTTCTTAAGAAGTGTTTTCAAAGACATTCACAGAGTGATTCTACAAAGCCTTTTTACTGGTGTTGGCTTTTAAACGTGATTTCACTGGAATATCTGTCAAACACAAGACACGAGATTTGCTGTTAAAGAATTGAGTATACAGAATGCAAACAAACGCTTACCTACAAGTGAATCGCCTAACCATTCAACACAGTACTAAAAACTGAATAGAATGCAGTTTTCACTGAGATGAAAGACATATGCTTTCCTTCTTAAGAAGTGTTTTCAAAAACATTCACAGAGTGATTCTACAAAGCCTTTTTACTGACATTGGCTTTTAAACGTGATTTCCCTGGAATTTCTGTCAAACGCAAGAAGCGAGATTTGCTGTTAAAGAATTGAGTATACAGAATGCAAACAAAGGCTTCCCTACAAGTGAATCGTCTAACCAATCAACACAGTACTAAAAACTGAATAGAATGCAGTTTTCACTCAGATGAAAGACGTATGCTTTCCTTCTTAAGAAGTGTTTTCAAAGACATTCACCGAGTGATTCTACAAAGCCTTTTTACTGGTGTTGGCTTTTAAACGTGATTTCACTGGAATTTCTGTCAAATGCATGACGCGAGATTTGCTGTTAAAGAATTGACTATACAGAATGTGAACAAACGCTTCCCTACAAGTGAATCGCCTAACCATTCAACACAGTACTAAAAACTGAATAGAATGCAGTTTTCACTCAGATGAAAGACATATGCTTTCCTTCTTAAGAAGTGTTTTCAAAGACATTCACCGAGTGATTCTACAAAGCCTTTTTACTGGTGTTGGCTTTTAAACGTGATTTCACTGGAATTTCTGTCAAATGCAAGATGCGCCATTTGCTGTTAAAGAATTGAGTATACAGAATGCAAACATACGCTTCACTACAAGTGAATCGCCTAACCATTCAACACAGTACTAAAAACTGAATAGAATGCAGTTTTCACTCAGATGAAAGACATATGCTTTCCTTCTTAAGAAGTGTTTTCAAAGACATTCACAGAGTGATTCTACAAAGCCTTTTTACTGGCGTTGGCTTTTAAACGTGATTTCACTGGAATTTCTGTCAAATGCATGACGCGAGATTTGCTGTTAAAGAATTGAGTATACAGAATGCAAACAAACGGTTCCCTACAAGTGAATTGCCTAACCATTCAACACAGTACTAAAAACTGAATAGAATGCAGTTTTCACTCAGATGAAAGACATATGCTTTCCTTCTTAAGAAGTGTTTTCAAAGACATTCACAGAGTGATTCTACAAAGCCTTTTTACTGGTGTTGGCTTTTAAACGTGATTTCACTGGAATTTCTGTCAAACACAAGACACGAGATTTGCTGTTAAAGAATTGAGTATACAGAATGCAAACAAATGGTTCCCTACAAGTGAATCGCCTAACCATTCAACACAGCACTAAAAACTGAATAGAATGCAGTTTTCACTGAAATGAAACACATATGCTTTCCTTCTTAGGAAGTGTTTTCAAAAACATTCACAGAGTGATTCTACAAAGCCTTTTTACTGACATTGGCTTTTAAACGTGATTTCCCTGGAATTTCTGTCAAACGCAAGAAGCGAGATTTGCTGTTAAAGAATTGAGTATACAGAATGCAAACAAAGGCTTCCCTACAAGTGAATCGTCTAACCAATCAACACAGTATTAAAAACTGAATAGAATGCAGTTTTCACTCAGATGAAATACGTATGCTTTCCTTCTTAAGAAGTGTTTTCAAAGACATTCACCGAGTGATTCTACAAAGCCTTTTTACTAGTGTTGGCTTTTAAACGTGATTTCACTGGAATTTCTGTCAAATGCATGACGCGAGATTTGCTGTTAAAGAATTGAGTATACAGAATGCGAACAAACGCTTCCCTACAAGTGAATCGCCTAACCATTCAACACAGTACTAAAAACTGAATAGAATGCAGTTTTCACTCAGATGAAAGATGTATGCTTTCCTTCTTAAGAAGTGTTTTCAAAGACATTCACAGAGTGATTCTACAAAGCCTTTTTACTGGCGTTGGCTTTTAAACGTGATTTCACTGGAATTTCTGTCAAATGCATGACGCGAGATTTGCTGTTAAAGAATTGAGTATACAAAATGCAAACAAGCGGTTCCCTACATGTGAATCGCCTAACCATTCAACACAGTAGTAAAAACTGAATAGAATGCAGTTTTCACTCAGATGAAAGACATATGTTTCCTTCTTAAGAAGTGTTTTCAAAGACATTCACAGAGTGATTCTACAAAGCCTTTTTACTGGTGTTGGCTTTTAAACGTGATTTCACTGGAATTTCTGTCAAACACAAGACACGAGATTTGCTGTTAAAGAATTGAGTATACAGAATGCAAACAAACGCTTACCTACAAGTGAATCGCCTAACCATTCAACACAGTACTAAAAACTGAATAGAATGCAGTTTTCACTGAAATGAAAGACATATGCTTTCCTTCTTAAGAAGTGTTTTCAAAAACATTCACAGAGTGATTCTACAAAGCCTTTTTACTGACATTGGCTTTTAAACGTGATTTCCCTGGAATTTCTGTCAAACGCAAGAAGCGAGATTTGCTGTTAAAGAATTGAGTATACAGAATGCAAACAAAGGCTTCCCTACAAGTGAATTGTCTAACCAATCAACACAGTACTAAAAACTGAATAGAATGCAGTTTTCACTCAGATGAAAGACGTATGCTTTCCTTCTTAAGAAGTGTTTTCAAAGACATTCACCGAGTGATTCTACAAAGCCTTTTTACTGGTGTTGGCTTTTAAACGTGATTTCACTGGAATTTCTGTCAAATGCATGACGCGAGATTTGCTGTTAAAGAATTGAGTATACAGAATGCGAACAAACGCTTCCCTACAAGTGAATCGCCTAACCATTCAACACAGTACTAAAAACTGAATAGAATGCAGTTTTCACTCAGATGAAAGATGTATGCTTTCCTTCTTAAGAAGTGTTTTCAAAGACATTCACAGAGTGATTCTACAAATCCTTTTTACTGACGTTGGCTTTTAAACGTGAATTCCCTGGAATTTCTGTCAAAAGCAAGACGCGAGATTTGCTGTTAAAGAATTGAGTACACAGAATGCAAACAAACGGTTCCCTACAAGTGAATCACCTAACCATTCAACACAGTACTAAAAACTGAATAGAATGCAGTTTTCACTCAGATGAAAGACGTATGCTTTCCTTCTTAAGAAGTGTTTTCAAAGACATTCACAGAGTGATTCTACAAAGCCTTTTTACTGGTGTTGGCTTTTAAACGTGATTTCACTGGAATTTCTGTCAAACACAAGACACGAGATTTGCTGTTAAAGAATTGAGTATACAGAATGCAAACAAACGCTTACCTACAAGTGAATCGCCTAACCATTCAACACAGTACTAAAAACTGAATAGAATGCAGTTTTCACTGAAATGAAAGACATATGCTTTCCTTCTTAAGAAGTGTTTTCAAAAACATTCACAGAGTGATTCTACAAAGCCTTTTTACTGACATTGGCTTTTAAATGTGATTTCCCTGGAATTTCTGTCAAACGCAAGAAGCGAGATTTGCTGTTAAAGAATTGAGTATACAGAATGCAAACAAAGGCTTCCCTACAAGTGAATCGTCTAACCAATCAACACAGTACTAAAAACTGAATAGAATGCAGTTTTCACTCAGATGAAATACGTATGCTTTCCTTCTTAAGAAGTGTTTTCAAAGACATTCACCGAGTGATTCTACAAATCCTTTTTACTGGTGTTGGCTTTTAAACGTGATTTCACTAGAATTTCTGTCAAATGCATGACGCGAGATTTGCTGTTAAAGAATTGAGTATACAGAATGCGAACAAACGCTTCCCTACAAGTGAATCGCCTAACAATTCAACACAGTACTAAAAACTGAATAGAATGCAGTTTTCACTCAGATGAAAGATGTATGCTTTCCTTCTTAAGAAGTGTTTTCAAAGACATTCACAGAGTGATTCTACAAAGCCTTTTTACTGACGTTGGCTTTTAAAGGTGAATTCCCTGGAATTTCTTTCAAAAGCAAGACGCGAGATTTGCTGTTAAAGAATTGAGTACACAGAATGCAAACAAACGGTTCCCTACAAGTGAATCGCCTAACCATTCAACACAGTACTAAAAACGGAATAGAATGCAGTTTTCACTCAGATGAAAGACGTATGCTTTCCTTCTTAAGAAGTGTTTTCAAAGACATTCACAGAGTGAGTCTACAAAGCCTTTTTACTGGTGTTGGCTTTTAAACGTGATTTCACTGGAATATCTGTCAAACACAAGACACGAGATTTGCTGTTAAAGAATTTAGTATACAGAATGCAAACAAAGGCTTCCCTACAAGTGAATCGTCTAACCAATCAACACAGTACTAAAAACTGAATAGAATGCAGTTTTCACTCAGATGAAAGACGTATGCTTTCCTTTTTAAGGAGTGTTTTCAAAGACATTCTCCGAGTGATTCTACAAAGCCTTTTTACTGGTGTTGGGTTTTAAACGTGATTTCACTGGAATTTCTGTCAAATGCATGACGCGAGATTTGCTGTTAAAGAATTGAGTATACAGAATGCGAACAAACGCTTCCCTACAAGTGAATCGCCTAACCATTCAACACAGTACTAAAAACTGAATAGAATGCAGTTTTCACTCAGATGAAAGACATATGCTTTCCATCTTAAGAAGTGTTTTCAAAGACATTCACAGAGTGATTCTACAAAGCCTTTTTACTGGCGTTGGCTTTTAAATGTGATTTCACTGGAATTTCAGTCAAATGCATGACGCGAGATTTGCTGTTAAAGAATTGAGTATACAGAATGCGAACAAACGCTTCCCTACAAGTGAATCGCCTAACCATTCAACACAGTACTAAAAACTGAATAGAATGCAGTTTTCACTCAGATGAAAGACGTATGCTTTCCCTCTTAAGAAGTGTTTTCAAAGACATTCACAGAGTGATTCTACAAAGCCTTTTTACTGGTGTTGGCTTTTAAACGTGATTTCACTGGAATTTCTGTCAAACACAAGACATGAGTTTTGCTGTTAAAGAATTGAGTATACAGAATGCAAACAAACGCTTACCTACAAGTGAATCGCCTAACCATTCAACACAGTACTAAAAACTGAATAGAATGCAGTTTTCACTGAGATGAAAGACATATGCTTTCCTTCTTAAGAAGTGTTTTCAAAAACATTCACAGAGTGATTCTACAAAGCCTTTTTACTGACATTGGCTTTTAAACGTGATTTCCCTGGAATTTCTGTCAAACGCAAGAAGCGAGATTTGCTGTTAAAGAATTGAGTATACAGAATGCAAACAAAGGCTTCCCTACAAGTGAATCGCCTAACCATTCAACACAGTACTAAAAACTGAATAGAATGCAGTTTTCACTCAGATGAAATACGTATGCTTTCCTTCTTAAGAAGTGTTTTCAAAGACATTCACCGTGTGATTCTACAAAGCCTTTTTACTGGTGTTGGCTTTTAAACGTGATTTCACTGGAATTTCTTTCAAATGCATGACGCGAGATTTGCTGTTAAAGAATTGAGTATACAGAATGCAAACAAACGCTGCCCTACAAGTGAATCGCCTAACCATTCAACACTGTACTAAAAACTGAATAGAATGCAGTTTTCACTCAGATGAAATACATATGCATTCCTTCTTAAGAAGTGTTTTCAAAGACATTCACAAAGTGATTCTACAAAGCCTTTTTACTGGTGTTGGCTTTTAAACGTGATTTCACTGGAATTTCTGTCAAATGCAAGATGCGCGATTTGCTGTTAAAGAATTGAGTATACAGAATGCAAACAAACGCTTCACTACAAGTGAATCGCCTAACCATTCAACAAAGTACTAAAAACTGAATAGAATGCAGTTTTCACTCAGATGAAAGACGTATGCTTTCCTTCTTAAGAAGTGTTTTCAAAGACATTCACAGAGTAATTCTACAAAGCCTTTTTACTGACATTGGCTTTTAAACGTGATTTCACTGGAATTTCTGTCAAATGCATGACGCGAGATTTGCTGTTAAAGAATTGAGTATACAGAATGCGAACAAATGCTTCCCTACAAGTGAATCGCCTAACCATTCAACACAGTACTAAAAACTGAATAGAATGCAGTTTTCACTCAGATGAAAGACGTATGCTTTCCTTCTTAAGAAGTGTTTTCAAAGACATTCACAGAGTAATTCTACAAAGCCTTTTTACTGACGTTGGCTTTTAAACGTGATTTCACTGGAATTTCTGTCAAATGCAATATGCGCAATTTGCTGTTAAAGAATTGAGTATACAGAATGCAAACAAATGCTTCCCTACAAGTGAATCGCCTAACCATTCAACACAGTACTAAAAACTGAATAGAATGCAGTTTTCACTCAGATGAAAGACATATGCTTTCCTTCTTAAGAAGTGTTTTCAAAGACATTCACAGAGTGATTCTACTAAGCCTTTTTACTGGCGTTGGCTTTTAAACGTGATTTCACTGGAATTTCTGTCAAATGCACGACGCGAGATTTGCTGTTAAAGAACTGAGTATACAGAATGCGAACAAACGCTTCCCTACAAGTGAATCTCCTAACCATTCAACACAGTACTAAAAACTGAATAGAATGCAGTTTTCACTCAGATGATATACGTATGCTTTCCTTCTTAAGAAGTGTTTTCAAAGACATTCACAGAGTGATTCTACAAAGCCTTTTTACTGATGTTGGCTTTTAAACGTGATTTCACTGGAATTTCTGTCAAATGCAAGATGCGCGATTTGCTGTTAAAGAATTGAGTATACAGAATGCGAACAAATGCTTCCCTACAAGTGAATCGCCTAACCATTCAACACAGTACTAAAAACTGAATAGAATGCAGTTTTCACTCAGATGAAAGACGTATGCTTTCCTTCTTAAGAAGTGTTTTCAAAGACATTCACAGAGTAATTCTACAAAGCCTTTTTACTGACGTTGGCTTTTAAACGTGATTTCACTGGAATTTCTGTCAAATGCAAGATGCGCAATTTGCTGTTAAAGAATTGAGTATACAGAATGCAAACAAATGCTTCCCTACAAGTGAATCGCCTAACCATTCAACACAGTACTAAAAACTGAATAGAATGCAGTTTTCACTCAGATGAAAAACGTATGCTTTCCTTCTTAAGAAGTGTTTTCAAAGACATTAACAGAGTGATTCTACAAAGCCTTTTTACTGGTGTTGGCTTTTAAACGTGATTTCACTGGAATTTCTGTCAAAAGGCAAGACGCGAGATTTGTTGTTAAAGAATTGAGTATACAGAATGGAAAAAAATGCTTCTCTACAAGTGAATCGCCTAACCATTCAACACAGTACTAAAAACTGAATAGAATGCAGTTTTCACTCAGATGAAAGACGTATGCTTTCCTTCTTAAGAAGTGTTTTCAAAGACATTCACAGAGTGATTCTACAAAGCCTTTTTACTGACGTTGGCTTTTAAACGTGATTTCACTGGAATTTCTGTCAAATGCAAGATGCGCGATTTGCTGTTAAAGAATTGAGTATACAGAATGCAAACAAACGCTTGGCTACAAGTGAATCGCCTAACCATTCAACACAGCACTAAAAACTGAATAGAATGCAGTTTTCACTCAGATGAAAGACGTATGCTTTCCTTCTTAAGAAGTGTTTTCAAAGACATTCACAGAGTGATTCTACAAAGGCTTTTTACAGATGTTGGCTTTTAAACTTGATTTCACTGAAATTTCTGTCAAACGCAAGACGCGAGATTTGCTGTTAAAGAATTGAGTATACAGAATGCAAACAAACGCTTCCCTACAAGTGAATCGCCTAACAATTCAACACAGTACTAAAAACTGAATACAATGCAGTTTTCACTCAGATGAAAGACGTATGCTTTCCTTCTTAAGAAGTGTTTTCAAAGTCATTCACAGAGTGATTCTACAAAGCCTTTTTACTGGCGTTGGCTTTTAAACGTGATTTCACTGGAATTTCTGTCAAATGCATGACGCGAGATTTGCTGTTAAAGAATTGAGTATACCGAATGCGAACAAATGCTTCCCTACAAGTGAATCGCCTAACCATTCAACACAGTACTAAAAACTGAATAGAATGCAGTTTTCACTCAGATGAAAGACGTATGCTTTCCTTCTTAAGAAGTGTTTTCAAAGACATTCACAGAGTGATTCTACAAAGCCTTTTTACTGGTGTTGGCTTTTAAACGTGATTTCACTGGAATTTCTGTCAAACACAAGACACGAGATTTGCTGTTAAAGAATTGAGTATACAGAATGCAAACAAAAGCTTACCTACAAGGGAATCGCCTAACCATTCAACACAGTACTAAAAACTGAATAGAATGCAGTTTTCACTGAGATGAAAGACATATGCTTTCCTTCTTAAGAAGTGTTTTCAAAAACATTCACAGAGTGATTCTACAAAGCCTTTTTACTGACATTGGCTTTTAAACGTGATTTCCCTGGAATTTCTGTCAAACGCAAGAAGCGAGATTTGCTGTTAAAGAATTGAGTATACAGAATGCAAACAAAGGCTTCCCTACAAGTGAATTGTCTAACCATTCAACACAGTACTAAAAACTGAATAGAATGCAGTTTTCACTCAGATGAAATACGTATGCTTTCCTTCTTAAGAAGTGTTTTCACAGACATTCACCGAGTGATTCTACAAAGCCTTTTTACTGGTGTTGGCTTTTAAACTTGATTTCACTGGAATTTCTGTCAAATGCATGACGCGAGATTTGCTGTAAAAGAACTGAGTATACAGAATGCGAACAAACGCTTCCCTACAAGTGAATCTCCTAACCATTCAACACAGTACTAAAAACTGAATAGAATGCAGTTTTCACTCAGATGAAATACGTATGCTTTCCTTCTTAAGAAGTGTTTTCAAAGACATTCACAGAGTGATTCTACAAAGCCTTTTTACTGGCGTTGGCTTTTAAAGGTGATTTCACTGGAATTTCTGTCAAATGCATGACGCGAGATTTGCTGTTAAAGAATTGAGTATACCGAATGCGAACAAATGCTTCCCTACAAGTGAATCGCCTAACCATTCAACACAGCACTAAAAACTGAATAGAATGCAGTTTTCACTCAGATGAAAGACGTATGCTTTCCTTCTTAAGAAGTGTTTTCAAAGACATTCACAGAGTGATTCTACAAAGGCTTTTTACTGACGTTGGCTTTTAAACTTGATTTCACTGAAATTTCTGTCAAACGCAAGACGCGAGATTTGCTGTTAAAGAATTGAGTATACAGAATGCAAACAAACGCTTCCCTACAAGTGAATCGCCTAACAATTCAACACAGTACTAAAAACTGAATAGAATGCACTTTTCACTCAGATGAAAGACGTATGCTTTCCTTCTTAAGAAGTGTTTTCAAAGACATTCACAGAGTGATTCTACAAAGCCTTTTTACTGGCGTTGGCTTTTAAATGTGATTTCACTGGAATTTCTGTCAAATGCATGACGCGAGATTTGCTGTTAAAGAATTGAGTATACAGAATGCGAACAAATGCTTCCCTACAAGTGAATCGCCTAACCATTCAACACAGTACTAAAAACTGAATAGAATGCAGTTTTCACTCAGATGAAAGACGTATGCTTTCCTTCTTAAGAAGTGTTTTCAAAGACATTCACAGAGTGATTCTACAAAGCCTTTTTACTTGTGTTGGCTTTTAAACGTGATTTCACTGGAATTTCTGTCATACACAAGACACAGGATTTGCTGTTAAAGAATTGAGTATACAGAATGCAAACAAAGGCTTCCCTACAAGTGAATTGTCTAACCATTCAACACAGTACTAAAAACTGAATAGAATGCAGTTTTCACTCAGATGAAATACGTATGCTTTCCTTCTTAAGAAGTGTTTTCACAGACATTCACCGAGTGATTCTACAAAGCCTTTTTACTGGTTTTGGCTTTTAAACATGATTTCACTGGAATTTCTGTCAAATGCATGACTCGAGATTTGCTGTAAAAGAATTGAGTATACAGAATGCGAACAAACGCTTCCCTACAAGTGAATCGCCTAACCATTCAACACAGTACTAAAAACTGAATAGAATGCAGTTTTCACTCAGATGAAAGACGTATGCTTTCCTTCTTAAGAAGTGTTTTCAAAGACATTCACAGAGTGATTCTACAAAGCCTTTTTACTGGTGTTGGCTTTTAAACGTGATTTCACTGGAATTTCTGTCAAACAAAAGACACGAGATTTGCTTTTAAAGAATTGAGTATACAGAATGCAAACAAACGCTTACCTACAAGTGAATCGCCTAACCATTCAACACAGTACTAAAAACTGAATAGAATGCAGTTTTCACTCAGATGAAAGACGTATGCTTTCCTTCTTAAGAAGTGTTTTCAAAGACATTCACAGAGTGATTCTACAAAGCCTTTTTACTGGCGTTGGCTTTTAAACGTGATTTCACTGGAATTTCTATCAAATGCATGACGCGAGATTTGCTGTTAAAGAATTGAGTATACAGAATGCGAACAAATGCTTCCCTACAAGTGAATCGCCTAACCATTCAACACAGTACTAAAAACTGAATAGAATGCAGTTTTCACTCAGATGAAAGACGTATGCTTTCCTTCTTAAGAAGTGTTTTCAAAGACATTCACAGAGTAATTCTACAAAGCCTTTTTACTGACGTTGGCTTTTAAACATGATTTCACTGGAATTTCTGTCAAATGCAAGATGCGCGATTTGCTGTTAAAGAATTTAGTATACAGAATGCAAACAAATGCTTCCCTATAAGTGAATCGCCTAACCATTCAACACAGTACTAAAAACTGAATAGAATGCAGTTTTCACTCAGATGAATACGTATGCTTTCCTTCTTAAGAAGTGTTTTCAAAGACATTCACAGAGTGATTCTACAAAGCCTTTTTACTGGCGTTGGCTTTTAAACGTGATTTCACTGGAATTTCTGTCAAATGCACGACGCGAGATTTGCTGTTAAAGAATTGAGTATACAGAATGCGAACAAACTCTTCCCTACAAGTGAATCGCCTAACCATTCAACACAGTACTAAAAACTGAATAGAATGCAGTTTTCACTCAGAGGAATACGTATGCTTTCCTTCTTAAGAAGTGTTTTCAAAGACATTCACAGAGTGATTCTACAAAGCCTTTTTACTGACGTTGGCTTTTAAAAGTGATTTCACTGGAATTTCTGTCAAATGCAAGATGCGCGATTTGCTGTTAAAGAATTGAGTATACAGAATGCAAACAAACGCTTGGCTACAAGTGAATCGCCTAACCATTCAACACAGCACTAAAAACTGAATAGAATGCAGTTTTCACTCAGATGAAAGACGTATGCTTTCCTTCTTAAGAAGTGTTTTCAAAGACATTCACAGATTGATTCTACAAAGGCTTTTTACAGATGTTGGCTTTTAAACTTGATTTCACTGAAATTTCTGTCAAACGCAAGACGCGAGATTTGCTGTTAAAGAATTGAGTATACAGAATGCAAACAAACGCTTCCCTACAAGTGAATCGCCTAACAATTCAACACAGTACTAAAAACTGAATACAATGCAGTTTTCACTCAGATGAAAGACGTATGCTTTCCTTCTTAAGAAGTGTTTTCAAAGTCATTCACAGAGTGATTCTACAAAGCCTTTTTACTGGCGTTGGCTTTTAAACGTGATTTCACTGGAATTTCTGTCAAATGCATGACGCGAGATTTGCTGTTAAAGAATTGAGTATACCGAATGCGAACAAATGCTTCCCTACAAGTGAATCGCCTAACCATTCAACACAGTACTAAAAACTGAATAGAATGCACTTTTCACTCAGATGAAAGACGTATGCTTTCCTTCTTAAGAAGTGTTTTCAAAGACATTCACAGAGTGATTCTACAAAGCCTTTTTACTGGTGTTGGCTTTTAAACGTGATTTCACTGGAATTTCTGTCAAACACAAGACACGAGATTTGCTGTTAAAGAATTGAGTATACAGAATGCAAACAAAAGCTTACCTACAAGGGAATCGCCTAACCATTCAACACAGTACTAAAAACTGAATAGAATGCAGTTTTCACTGAGATGAAAGACATATGCTTTCCTTCTTAAGAAGTGTTTTCAAAAACATTCACAGAGTGATTCTACAAAGCCTTTTTACTGACATTGGCTTTTAAACGTGATTTCCCTGGAATTTCTGTCAAACGCAAGAAGCGAGATTTGCTGTTAAAGAATTGAGTATACAGAATGCAAACAAAGGCTTCCCTACAAGTGAATTGTCTAACCATTCAACACAGTACTAAAAACTGAATAGAATGCAGTTTTCACTCAGATGAAATACGTATGCTTTCCTTCTTAAGAAGTGTTTTCACAGACATTCACCGAGTGATTCTACAAAGCCTTTTTACTGGTGTTGGCTTTTAAACTTGATTTCACTGGAATTTCTGTCAAATGCATGACGCGAGATTTGCTGTAAAAGAACTGAGTATACAGAATGCGAACAAACGCTTCCCTACAAGTGAATCTCCTAACCATTCAACACAGTACTAAAAACTGAATAGAATGCAGTTTTCCCTCAGATGAAATACGTATGCTTTCCTTCTTAAGAAGTGTTTTCAAAGACATTCACAGAGTGATTCTACAAAGCCTTTTTACTGGCGTTGGCTTTTAAACGTGATTTCACTGGAATTTCTGTCAAATGCATGACGCGAGATTTGCTGTTAAAGAATTGAGTATACCGAATGCGAACAAATGCTTCCCTACAAGTGAATCGCCTAACCATTCAACACAGCACTAAAAACTGAATAGAATGCAGTTTTCACTCAGATGAAAGACGTATGCTTTCCTTCTTAAGAAGTGTTTTCAAAGACATTCACAGAGTGATTCTACAAAGGCTTTTTACTGACGTTGGCTTTTAAACTTGATTTCACTGAAATTTCTGTCAAACGCAAGACGCGAGATTTGCTGTTAAAGAATTGAGTATACAGAATGCAAACAAACGCTTCCCTACAAGTGAATCGCCTAACAATTCAACACAGTACTAAAAACTGAATAGAATGCACTTTTCACTCAGATGAAAGACGTATGCTTTCCTTCTTAAGAAGTGTTTTCAAAGACATTCACAGAGTGATTCTACAAAGCCTTTTTACTGGCGTTGGCTTTTAAATGTGATTTCACTGGAATTTCTGTCAAATGCATGACGCGAGATTTGCTGTTAAAGAATTGAGTATACAGAATGCGAACAAATGCTTCCCTACAAGTGAATCGCCTAACCATTCAACACAGTACTAAAAACTGAATAGAATGCAGTTTTCACTCAGATGAAAGACGTATGCTTTCCTTCTTAAGAAGTGTTTTCAAAGACATTCACAGAGTGATTCTACAAAGCCTTTTTACTTGTGTTGGCTTTTAAACGTGATTTCACTGGAATTTCTGTCAAACACAAGACACAGGATTTGCTGTTAAAGAATTGAGTATACAGAATGCAAACAAACGCTTACCTACAAGTGAATCGCCTAACCATTCAACACAGTACTAAAAACTGAATAGAATGCAGTTTTCACTGAGATGAAAGACATATGCTTTCCTTCTTAAGAAGTGTTTTCAAAAACATTCACAGAGTGATTCTACAAAGCCTTTTTACTGACATTGGCTTTTAAATGTGATTTCCCTGGAATTTCTGTCAAACACAAGAAGCAAGATTTGCTGTTAAAGAATTGAGTATACAGAATGCAAACAAAGGCTTCCCTACAAGTGAATTGTCTAACCATTCAACACAGTACTAAAAACTGAATAGAATGCAGTTTTCACTCAGATGAAATACGTATGCTTTCCTTCTTAAGAAGTGTTTTCACAGACATTCACCGAGTGATTCTACAAAGCCTTTTTACTGGTGTTGGCTTTTAAACATGATTTCACTGGAATTTCTGTCAAATGCATGACTCGAGATTTGCTGTAAAAGAATTGAGTATACAGAATGCGAACAAACGCTTCCCTACAAGTGAATCGCCTAACCATTCAACACAGTACTAAAAACTGAATAGAATGCAGTTTTCACTCAGATGAAAGACGTATGCTTTCCTTCTTAAGAAGTGTTTTCAAAGACATTCACAGAGTGATTCTACAAAGCCTTTTTACTGGTGTTGGCTTTTAAACGTGATTTCACTGGAATTTCTGTCAAACGAAAGACACGAGATTTGCTTTTAAAGAATTGAGTATACAGAATGCAAACAAACGCTTACCTACAAGTGAATCGCCTAACCATTCAACACAGTACTATAAACTGAATAGAATGCAGTTTTCACTCAGATGAAAGACGTATGCTTTCCTTCTTAAGAAGTGTTTTCAAAGACATTCACAGAGTGATTCTACAAAGCCTTTTTACTGGCGTTGGCTTTTAAACGTGATTTCACTGGAATTTCTATCAAATGCATGACGCGAGATTTGCTGTTAAAGAATTGAGTATACAGAATGCAAACAAACGCTTACCTACAAGTGAATCGCCTAACCATTCAACACAGTACTAAAAACTGAATAGAATGCAGTTTTCACTCAGATGAAAGACGTATGCTTTCCTTCTTAAGAAGTGTTTTCAAAGACATTCACAGAGTGATTCTACAAAGCCTTTTTACTGGCGTTGGCTTTTAAACGTGATTTCACTGGAATTTCTGTCAAACACAAGACACGAGATTTGCTGTTAAAGAATTGAGTATACAGAATGCAAACAAACGCTTCACTACAAGTGAATCGCCTAACCATTCAACACAGTACTAAAAACTGAATAGAATGCAGTTTTCACTCAGATGAAAGACGTATGCTTTCCTTCTTAAGAAGTGTTTTCAAAGACATTCACAGTGTGATTCTACAAAGCCTTTTTACTGGCGTTGACTTTTAAACGTGATTTCACTGGAATTTCTGTCAAATGCATGACGCGAGATTTGCTGTTAAAGAATTGAGTATACAGAATGCGAACAAATGCTTCCCTACAAGTGAATCGCCTAACCATTCAACACAGTACTAAAAACTGAATAGAATGCACTTTTCACTCAGATGAAAGACGTATGCTTTCCTTCTTAAGAAGTGTTTTCAAAGACATTCACAGAGTGATTCTACAAAGCCTTTTTACTGGCGTTGGCTTTTAAATGTGATTTCACTGGAATTTCTGTCAAATGCATGACGCGAGATTTGCTGTTAAAGAATTGAGTATACAGAATGCGAACAAATGCTTCCCTACAAGTGAATCGCCTAACCATTCAACACAGTACTAAAAACTGAATAGAATGCAGTTTTCACTCAGATGAAAGACGTATGCTTTCCTTCTTAAGAAGTGTTTTCAAAGACATTCGCAGAGTGATTCTACAAAGCCTTTTTACTGGTGTTGGCTTTTAAACGTGATTTCACTGGAATTTCTGTCAAACACAAGACACAGGATTTGCTGTTAAAGAATTGAGTATACAGAATGCAAACAAACGCTTACCTACAAGTGTATCGCCTAACCATTCAACACAGTACTAAAAACTGAATAGAATGCAGTTTTCACTGAGATGAAAGACATATGCTTTCCTTCTTAAGAAGTGTTTTCAAAGACATTCACCGAGTGATTCTACAAAGCCTTTTTACTGGTGTTGGCTTTTAAACGTGATTTCACTGGAATTTCTGTCAAATGCAAGATGCGCCATTTGCTGTTAAAGAATTGAGTATACAGAATGCAAACATATGCTTCACTACAAGTGAATCGCCTAACCATTCAACACAGTACTAAAAACTGAATAGAATGCAGTTTTCACTCAGATGAAAGACATATGCTTTCCATCTTAAGAAGTGTTTTCAAAGACATTCACAGAGTGATTCTACAAAGCCTTTTTACTGGCGTTGGCTTTTAAACGTGATTTCACTGGAATTTCAGTCAAATGCATGACGCGAGATTTGCTATTAAAGAATTGATTATACAGAATGCGAACAAATGCTTCCCTACAAGTGAATCGCCTAACCATTCAACACAGTACTAAAAACTGAATAGAATGCAGTTTTCACTCAGATGAAAGACGTATGCTTTCCTTCTTAAGAAGTGTTTTCAAAGACATTCACAGAGTGATTCTACAAAGCCTTTTTACTGGTGTTGGCTTTTAAACGTGATTTCACTGGAATTTCTGTCAAACACAAGACATGAGATTTGCTGTTAAAGAATTGAGTATACAGAATGCAAACAAACGCTTACCTACAAGTGAATCGCCTAACCATTCAACACAGTACTAAAAACTGAATAGAATGCAGTTTTCACTGAGATGAAAGACATATGCTTTCCTTCTTAAGAAGTGTTTTCAAAAACATTCACAGAGTGATTCTACAAAGCCTTTTTACTGACATTGGCTTTTAAACGTGATTTCCCTGGAATTTCTGTCAAACGCAAGAAGCGAGATTTGCTGTTAAAGAATTGAGTATACAGAATGCAAACAAAGGCTTCCCTACAAGTGAATCGTCTAACCATTCAACACAGTACTAAAAACTGAATAGAATGCAGTTTTCACTCAGATGAAATACGTATGCTTTCCTTCTTAAGAAGTGTTTTCAAAGACATTCACCGTGTGATTCTACAAAGCCTTTTTACTGGTGTTGGCTTTTAAACGTGATTTCACTGGAATTTCTTTCAAATGCATGACGCGAGATTTGCTGTTAAAGAATTGAGTATACAGAATGCAAACAAACGCTGCCCTACAAGTGAATCGCCTAACCATTCAACACTGTACTAAAAACTGAATAGAATGCAGTTTTCACTCAGATGAAAGACATATGCATTCCTTCTTAAGAAGTGTTTTCAAAGACATTCACAAAGTGATTCTACAAAGCCTTTTTACTGGTGTTGGCTTTTAAACGTGATTTCACTGGAATTTCTGTCAAATGCAAGATGCGCGATTTGCTGTTAAAGAATTGAGTATACAGAATGCAAACAAATGCTTCCCTACAAGTGAATCGCCTAACCATTCAACACAGTACTAAAAACTGAATAGAATGCAGTTTTCACTCAGATGAAAGACATATGCTTTCCTTCTTAAGAAGTGTTTTCAAAGACATTCACAGAGTGATTCTACTAAGCCTTTTTACTGGCGTTGGCTTTTAAACGTGATTTCACTGGAATTTCTGTCAAATGCACGACGCGAGATTTGCTGTTAAAGAATTGAGTATACAGAATGCAAAAAAACGGTTCCCTACAAGTGAATAGCCTAACCATTCAACACAGTACTAAAAACTGAATAGAATGCAGTTTTCACTCAGATGAAAGACGTATGCTTTCCTTCTTAAGAAGTGTTTTCAAAGACATTCACAGAGTGATTCTACAAAGCCTTTTTACTGGTGTTGGCTTTTAAACGTGATTTCACTGGAATTTCTGTCAAACACAAGACACGAGATTTGCTGTTAAAGAATTGAGTATACAGAATGCAAACAAACGCTTACCTACAAGTGAATCGCCTAACCATTCAACACAGTACTAAAAACTGAATAGAATGCAGTTTTCACTGAGATGAAAGACATATGCTTTCCTTCTTAAGAAGTGTTTTCAAAAACATTCACAGAGTGATTCTACAAAGCCTTTTTACTGACATTGGCTTTTAAACGTGATTTCCCTGGAATTTCTGTCAAACGCAAGAAGCGAGATTTGCTGTTAAAGAATTGAGTATACAGAATGCAAACAAAGGCTTCCCTACAAGTGAATCGTCTAACCAATCAACACAGTACTAAAAACTGAATAGAATGCAGTTTTCACTCAGATGAAATACGTATGCTTTCCTTCTTAAGAAGTGTTTTCAAAGACATTCACCGAGTGATTCTACAAAGCCTTTTTACTGGTGTTGGCTTTTAAACGTGATTTCACTGGAATTTCTGTCAAATGCATGACGTGAGATTTGCTGTTAAAGAATTGAGTATACAGAATGCAAACAAAGCCTGCCCTACAAGTGAATCGCCAAACCATTCAACACCGTACTAAAAACTGAATAGAATGCAGTTTTCACTCAGATGAAAGACATATGCTTTCCTTCTTAAGAAGTGTTTTCAAAGACATTCACAAAGTGATTCTACAAAGCCTTTTTACTGGTGTTGGCTTTTAAACGTGATTTCACTTGAATTTCTGTCAAATGCAAGATGCGCGATTTGCTGTTAAAGAATTGATTATACAGAATGCAAACAAACGCTTCACTACAACTGAATCGCCTAACCATTCAACACAGTACTAAAAACTGAATAGAATGCAGTTTTCACTCAGATGAAAGACGTATGCTTTCCTTCTTAAGAAGTGTTTTCAAAGACATTCACAGAGTGATTCTACAAAGCCTTTTTACTGATGTTGGCTTTTAAACGTGATTTCACTGGAATTTCTGTCAAATGCATGACGCGAGATTTGCTGTTAAAGAATTGAGTATACAGAATGCGAACAAATGCTTCCCTACAAGTGAATCGCCTAACCATTCAACACAGTACTAAAAACTGAATAGAATGCAGTTTTCACTCAGATGAAAGACGTATGCTTTCCTTCTTAAGAAGTGTTTTCAAAGACATTCACAGAGTAATTCTACAAAGCCTTTTTACTGACGTTGGCTTTTAAACGTGATTTCACTGGAATTTCTGTCAAATGCAAGATGCGCAATTTGCTGTTAAAGAATTGAGTATACAGAATGCAAACAAATGCTTCCCTACAAGTGAATCGCCTAACCATTCAACACAGTACTAAAAACTGAATAGAATGCAGTTTTCACTCAGATGAAAAACGTATGCTTTCCTTCTTAAGAAGTGTTTTCAAAGACATTAACAGAGTGATTCTACAAAGCCTTTTTACTGGTGTTGGCTTTTAAACGTGATTTCACTGGAATTTCTGTCAAAAGGCAAGACGCGAGATTTGTTGTTAAAGAATTGAGTATACAGAATGCAAAAAAATGCTTCTCTACAAGTGAATCGCCTAACCATTCAACACAGTACTAAAAACTGAATAGAATGCAGTTTTCACTCAGATGAAAGACGTATGCTTTCCTTCTTAAGAAGTGTTTTCAAAGACATTCACAGAGTGATTCTACAAAGCCTTTTTACTGACGTTGGCTTTTAAACGTGATTTCACTGGAATTTCTGTCAAATGCAAGATGCGCGATTTGCTCTTAAAGAATTGAGTATACAGAATGCAAACAAACGCTTGGCTACAAGTGAATCGCCTAACCATTCAACACAGCACTAAAAACTGAATAGAATGCAGTTTTCACTCAGATGAAAGACGTATGCTTTCCTTCTTAAGAAGTGTTTTCAAAGACATTCACAGAGTGATTCTACAAAGGCTTTTTACAGATGTTGGCTTTTAAACTTGATTTCACTGAAATTTCTGTCAAACGCAAGACGCGAGATTTGCTGTTAAAGAATTGAGTATACAGAATGCAAACAAACGCTTCCCTACAAGTGAATCGCCTAACAATTCAACACAGTACTAAAAACTGAATAGAATGCAGTTTTCACTCAGATGAAAGACGTATGCTTTCCTTCTTAAGAAGTGTTTTCAAAAACATTCACAGAGTGATTCTACAAAGCCTTTTTACTGGCGTTGGCTTTTAAACGTGATTTCACTGGAATTTCTCTCAAATGCATGACGCGAGATTTGCTGTTAAAGAATTGAGTATACAGAATGCAAACAAACGCTTCCCTACAAGTGAATCGCCTAACCATTCAACACAGTACTAAAAACTGAATAGAATGCAGTTTTCACTCAGATGAAAGACGTATGCTTTCCTTCTTAAGAAGTGTTTTCAAAGACATTCACAGAGTGATTCTACAAAGCCTTTTTACTGACGTTAGCTTTTAAACGTGAATTCCCTGGAATTTCTGTCAAAAGCAAGACGCGAGATTTGCTGTTAAAGAATTGAGTATACAGAATGCGAACAAATGCTTCCCTACAAGTGAATCGCCTAACCATTCAACACAGTACTAAAAACTGAATAGAATGCAGTTTTCACTCAGATGAAAGACGTATGCTTTCCTTCTTAAGAAGTGTTTTCAAAGTCATTCACAGAGTGATTCTACAAAGCCTTTTTACTGGCGTTGGCTTTTAAACGTGATTTCACTGGAATTTCTGTCAAATGCATGACACGAGATTTGCTGTTAAAGAATTGAGTATACCGAATGCGAACAAATGCTTCCCTACAAGTGAATCGCCTAACCATTCAACACAGTACTAAAAACTGAATAGAATGCACTTTTCACTCAGATGAAAGACGTATGCTTTCCTTCTTAAGAAGTGTTTTCAAAGACATTCTCAGAGTGATTCTACAAAGCCTTTTTACTGGTGTTGGCTTTTAAACGTGATTTCACTGGAATTTCTGTCAAACACAAGACACGAGATTTGCTGTTAAAGAATTGAGTATACAGAATGCAAACAAAAGCTTACCTACAAGGGAATCGCCTAACCATTCAACACAGTACTAAAAACTGAATAGAATGCAGTTTTCACTCAGATGAAAGACATATGCTTTCCTTCTTAAGAAGTGTTTTCAAAAACATTCACAGAGTGATTCTACAAAGCCTTTTTACTGACATTGGCTTTTAAACGTGATTTCCCTGGAATTTCTGTCAAACGCAAGAAGCGAGATTTGCTGTTAAAGAATTGAGTATACAGAATGCAAACAAAGGCTTCCCTACAAGTGAATTGTCTAACCATTCAACACAGTACTAAAAACTGAATAGAATGCAGTTTTCACTCAGATGAAATACGTATGCTTTCCTTCTTAAGAAGTGTTTTCACAGACATTCACCGAGTGATTCTACAAAGCCTTTTTACTGGTGTTGGCTTTTAAACTTGATTTCACTGGAATTTCTGTCAAATGCATGACGCGAGATTTGCTGTAAAAGAACTGAGTATACAGAATGCGAACAAACGCTTCCCTACAAGTGAATCTCCTAACCATTCAACACAGTACTAAAAACTGAATAGAATGCAGTTTTCACTCAGATGAAATACGTATGCTTTCCTTCTTAAGAAGTGTTTTCAAAGACATTCACAGAGTGATTCTACAAAGCCTTTTTACTGGCGTTGGCTTTTAAACGTGATTTCACTGGAATTTCTGTCAAATGCATGACGCGAGATTTGCTGTTAAAGAATTGAGTATACCGAATGCGAACAAATGCTTCCCTACAAGTGAATCGCCTAACCATTCAACACAGCACTAAAAACTGAATAGAATGCAGTTTTCACTCAGATGAAAGACGTATGCTTTCCTTCTTAAGAAGTGTTTTCAAAGACATTCACAGAGTGATTCTACAAAGGTTTTTACTGACGTTGGCTTTTAAACTTGATTTCACTGAAATTTCTGTCAAACGCAAGACGCGAGATTTGCTGTTAAAGAATTGAGTATACAGAATGCAAACAAACGCTTCCCTACAAGTGAATCGCCTAACAATTCAACACAGTACTAAAAACTGAATAGAATGCACTTTTCACTCAGATGAAAGACGTATGCTTTCCTTCTTAAGAAGTGTTTTCAAAGACATTCACAGAGTGATTCTACAAAGCCTTTTTACTGGCGTTGGCTTTTAAATGTGATTTCACTGGAATTTCTGTCAAATGCATGACGCGAGATTTGCTGTTAAAGAATTGAGTATACAGAATGCGAACAAATGCTTCCCTACAAGTGAATCGCCTAACCATTCAACACAGTACTAAAAACTGAATAGAATGCAGTTTTCACTCAGATGAAAGACGTATGCTTTCCTTCTTAAGAAGTGTTTTCAAAGACATTCACAGAGTGATTCTACAAAGCCTTTTTACTGACGTTAGCTTTTAAACGTGAATTCCCTGGAATTTCTGTCAAAAGCAAGACGCGAGATTTGCTGTTAAAGAATTGAGTATACAGAATGCGAACAAATGCTTCCCTACAAGTGAATCGCCTAACCATTCAACACAGTACTAAAAACTGAATAGAATGCAGTTTTCACTCAGATGAAAGACGTATGCTTTCCTTCTTAAGAAGTGTTTTCAAAGTCATTCACAGAGTGATTCTACAAAGCCTTTTTACTGGCGTTGGCTTTTAAACGTGATTTCACTGGAATTTCTGTCAAATGCATGACACGAGATTTGCTGTTAAAGAATTGAGTATACCGAATGCGAACAAATGCTTCCCTACAAGTGAATCGCCTAACCATTCAACACAGTACTAAAAACTGAATAGAATGCACTTTTCACTCAGATGAAAGACGTATGCTTTCCTTCTTAAGAAGTATTTTCAAAGACATTCACAGAGTGATTCTACAAAGCCTTTTTACTGGTGTTGGCTTTTAAACGTGATTTCACTGGAATTTCTGTCAAACACAAGACACGAGATTTGCTGTTAAAGAATTGAGTATACAGAATGCAAACAAAAGCTTACCTACAAGGGAATCGCCTAACCATTCAACACAGTACTAAAAACTGAATAGAATGCAGTTTTCACTGAGATGAAAGACATATGCTTTCCTTCTTAAGAAGTGTTTTCAAAAACATTCACAGAGTGATTCTACAAAGCCTTTTTACTGACATTGGCTTTTAAACGTGATTTCCCTGGAATTTCTGTCAAACGCAAGAAGCGAGATTTGCTGTTAAAGAATTGAGTATACAGAATGCAAACAAAGGCTTCCCTACAAGTGAATTGTCTAACCATTCAACACAGTACTAAAAACTGAATAGAATGCAGTTTTCACTCAGATGAAATACGTATGCTTTCCTTCTTAAGAAGTGTTTTCACAGACATTCACCGAGTGATTCTACAAAGCCTTTTTACTGGTGTTGGCTTTTAAACTTGATTTCACTGGAATTTCTGTCAAATGCATGACGCGAGATTTGCTGTAAAAGAACTGAGTATACAGAATGCGAACAAATGCTTCCCTACAAGTGAATCTCCTAACCATTCAACACAGTACTAAAAACTGAATAGAATGCAGTTTTCACTCAGATGAAATACGTATGCTTTCCTTCTTAAGAAGTGTTTTCAAAGACATTCACAGAGTGATTCTACAAAGCCTTTTTACTGGCGTTGGCTTTTAAACGTGATTTCACTGGAATTTCTGTCAAATGCATGACGCGAGATTTGCTGTTAAAGAATTGAGTATACAGAATGCGAACAAATGCTTCCCTACAAGTGAATCGCCTAACCATTCAACACAGTACTAAAAACTGAATAGAATGCAGTTTTCACTCAGATGAAAGACGTATGCTTTCCTTCTTAAGAAGTGTTTTCAAAGACATTCACAGAGTGATTCTACAAAGCCTTTTTACTGGTGTTGGCTTTTAAACGTGATTTCACTGGAATTTCTGTCAAACACAAGACACGAGATTTGCTGTTAAAGAATTGAGTATACAGAATGCAAACAAAAGCTTACCTACAAGGGAATCGCCTAACCATTCAACACAGTACTAAAAACTGAATAGAATGCAGTTTTCACTGAGATGAAAGACATATGCTTTCCTTCTTAAGAAGTGTTTTCAAAAACATTCACAGAGTGATTCTACAAAGCCTTTTTACTGACATTGGCTTTTAAACGTGATTTCCCTGGAATTTCTGTCAAACGCAAGAAGCGAGATTTGCTGTTAAAGAATTGAGTATACAGAATGCAAACAAAGGCTTCCCTACAAGTGAATTGTCTAACCATTCAACACAGTACTAAAAACTGAATAGAATGCAGTTTTCACTCAGATGAAATACGTATGCTTTCCTTCTTAAGAAGTGTTTTCACAGACATTCACCGAGTGATTCTACAAAGCCTTTTTACTGGTGTTGGCTTTTAAACTTGATTTCACTGGAATTTCTGTCAAATGCATGACGCGAGATTTGCTGTAAAAGAACTGAGTATACAGAATGCGAACAAACGCTTCCCTACAAGTGAATCTCCTAACCATTCAACACAGTACTAAAAACTGAATAGAATGCAGTTTTCACTCAGATGAAATACGTATGCTTTCCTTCTTAAGAAGTGTTTTCAAAGACATTCACAGAGTGATTCTACAAAGCCTTTTTACTGGCGTTGGCTTTTAAACGTGATTTCACTGGAATTTCTGTCAAATGCATGACGCGAGATTTGCTGTTAAAGAATTGAGTATACCGAATGCGAACAAATGCTTCCCTACAAGTGAATCGCCTAACCATTCAACACAGCACTAAAAACTGAATAGAATGCAGTTTTCACTCAGATGAAAGACGTATGCTTTCCTTCTTAAGAAGTGTTTTCAAAGACATTCACAGAGTGATTCTACAAAGGTTTTTACTGACGTTGGCTTTTAAACTTGATTTCACTGAAATTTCTGTCAAACGCAAGACGCGAGATTTGCTGTTAAAGAATTGAGTATACAGAATGCAAACAAACGCTTCCCTACAAGTGAATCGCCTAACAATTCAACACAGTACTAAAAACTGAATAGAATGCACTTTTCACTCAGATGAAAGACGTATGCTTTCCTTCTTAAGAAGTGTTTTCAAAGACATTCACAGAGTGATTCTACAAAGCCTTTTTACTGGCGTTGGCTTTTAAATGTGATTTCACTGGAATTTCTGTCAAATGCATGACGCGAGATTTGCTGTTAAAGAATTGAGTATACAGAATGCGAACAAATGCTTCCCTACAAGTGAATCGCCTAACCATTCAACACAGTACTAAAAACTGAATAGAATGCAGTTTTCACTGAGATGAAAGACATATGCTTTCCTTCTTAAGAAGTGTTTTCAAAAACATTCACAGAGTGATTCTACAAAGCCTTTTTACTGACATTGGCTTTTAAATGTGATTTCCCTGGAATTTCTGTCAAACACAAGAAGCAAGATTTGCTGTTAAAGAATTGAGTATACAGAATGCAAACAAAGGCTTCCCTACAAGTGAATTGTCTAACCATTCAACACAGTACTAAAAACTGAATAGAATGCAGTTTTCACTCAGATGAAATACGTATGCTTTCCTTCTTAAGAAGTGTTTTCACAGACATTCACCGAGTGATTCTACAAAGCCTTTTTACTGGTGTTGGCTTTTAAACATGATTTCACTGGAATTTCTGTCAAATGCATGACTCGAGATTTGCTGTAAAAGAATTGAGTATACAGAATGCGAACAAACGCTTCCCTACAAGTGAATCGCCTAACCATTCAACACAGTACTAAAAACTGAATAGAATGCAGTTTTCACTCAGATGAAAGACGTATGCTTTCCTTCTTAAGAAGTGTTTTCAAAGACATTCACAGAGTGATTCTACAAAGCCTTTTTACTGGCGTTGGCTTTTAAACGTGATTTCACTGGAATTTCTATCAAATGCATGACGCGAGATTTGCTGTTAAAGAATTGAGTATACAGAATGCGAACAAATGCTTCCCTACAAGTGAATCGCCTAACCATTCAACACAGTACTAAAAACTGAATAGAATGCAGTTTTCACTCAGATGAAAGACGTATGCTTTCCTTCTTAAGAAGTGTTTTCAAAGACATTCACAGAGTAATTCTACAAAGCCTTTTTACTGACGTTGGCTTTTAAACATGATTTCACTGGAATTTCTGTCAAATGCAAGATGGGCGATTTGCTGTTAAAGAATTGAGTATACAGAATGCAAACAAATGCTTCCCTATAAGTGAATCGCCTAACCATTCAACACAGTACTAAAAACTGAATAGAATGCAGTTTTCACTCAGATGAATACGTATGCTTTCCTTCTTAAGAAGTGTTTTCAAAGACATTCACAGAGTGATTCTACAAAGCCTTTTTACTGGCGTTGGCTTTTAAACGTGATTTCACTGGAATTTCTGTCAAATGCATGACGCGAGATTTGCTGTTAAAGAATTGAGTATACAGAATGCGAACAAACGCTTCCCTACAAGTGAATCGCCTAATCATTCAACACAGTACTAAAAACTGAATAGAATGCAGTTTTCACTCATATGAAAGACGTATGCTTTCCTTCTTAAGAAGTGTTTTCAAAGACATTCACAGAGTGATTCTACAAAGCCTTTTTACTGAGGTTGGCTTTTAAACGTGAATTCCCTGGAATTTCTGTCAAAAGCAAGACGCGAGATTTGCTGTTAAAGAATTGAGTATACAGAATGCAAACAAAAGCTTACCTACAAGTGAATCGCCTAACCATTCAACACAGTACTAAAAACTGAATAGAATGCAGTTTTCACTCAGATGAAAGACGTATGCTTTCCTTCTTAAGAAGTGTTTTCAAAGACATTCACAGAGTGATTCTACAAAGCCTTTTTACTGGCGTTGGCTTTTAAACGTGATTTAACTGGAATTTCTGTCAAACACAAGACACGAGATTTGCTGTTAAAGAATTGAGTATACAGAATGCAAACAAACGCTTCACTACAAGTGAATCGCCTAACCATTCAACACAGTACTAAAAACTGAATAGAATGCAGTTTTCACTCAGATGAAAGACATATGCTTTCCTTCTTAAGAAGTGTTTTCAAAGACATTCACAGTGTGATTCTACAAAGCCTTTTTACTGGCGTTGGCTTTTAAACGTGATTTCACTGGAATTTCTGTCAAATGCATGACGCGAGATTTGCTGTTAAAGAATTGAATATACAGAATGCGAACAAATGCTTCCCTACAAGTGAATCGCCTAACCATTCAACACAGTACTAAAAACTGAATAGAATGCACTTTTCACTCAGATGAAAGACGTATGCTTTCCTTCTTAAGAAGTGTTTTCAAAGACATTCACAGAGTGATTCTACAAAGCCTTTTTACTGGCGTTGGCTTTTAAATGTGATTTCACTGGAATTTCTGTCAAATGCATGACGCGAGATTTGCTGTTAAAGAATTGAGTATACAGAATGCGAACAAATGCTTCCCTACAAGTGAATCGCCTAACCATTCAACACAGTACTAAAAACTGAATAGAATGCAGTTTTCACTCAGATGAAAGACGTATGCTTTCCTTCTTAAGAAGTGTTTTCAAAGACATTCACAGAGTGATTCTACAAAGCCTTTTTACTGACATTGGCTTTTAAATGTGATTTCCCTGGAATTTCTGTCAAACACAAGAAGCAAGATTTGCTGTTAAAGAATTGAGTATACAGAATGCAAACAAAGGCTTCCCTACAAGTGAATTGTCTAACCATTCAACACAGTACTAAAAACTGAATAGAATGCAGTTTTCACTCAGATGAAATACGTATGCTTTCCTTCTTAAGAAGTGTTTTCACAGACATTCACCGAGTGATTCTACAAAGCCTTTTTACTGGTGTTGGCTTTTAAACATGATTTCACTGGAATTTCTGTCAAATGCATGACTCGAGATTTGCTGTAAAAGAATTGAGTATACAGAATGCAAACAAAGGCTTCCCTACAAGTGAATTGTCTAACCATTCAACACAGTACTAAAAACTGAATAGAATGCAGTTTTCACTCAGATGAAATACGTATGCTTTCCTTCTTAAGAAGTGTTTTCACAGACATTCACCGAGTGATTCTACAAAGCCTTTTTACTGGTGTTGGCTTTTAAACATGATTTCACTGGAATTTCTGTCAAATGCATGACTCGAGATTTGCTGTAAAAGAATTGAGTATACAGAATGCGAACAAACGCTTCCCTACAAGTGAATCGCCTAACCATTCAACACAGTACTAAAAACTGAATAGAATGCAGTTTTCACTCAGATGAAATACGTATGCTTTCCTTCTTAAGAAGTGTTTTCACAGACATTCACAGAGTGATTCTACAAAGCCTTTTTACTGACGTTGGCTTTTAAACTTGATTTCACTGGAATTTCTGTCAAATGCAAGACGCGAGATTTGCTGTGAAAGAATTGAGTATACAGAATGCGAAAAAATGCTTCCCTACATGTGAATCTCCTAACCATTCAACACAGTACTAAAAACTGAATAGAATGCAGTTTTCACTCAGATGAAAGACGTATGCTTTCCTTCTTAAGAAGTGTTTTCAAAGACATTCACAGAGTGATTCTACAAAGCCTTTTGACTGGTGTTGGCTTTTAAACGTGATTTCACTGGAATTTCTGTCAAACGCAAGACACGAGATTTGCTTTTAAAGAATTGAGTATACAGAATGCAAACAAACGCTTACCTACAAGTGAATCGCCTAACCATTCAACACAGTACTAAAAACTGAATAGAATGCAGTTTTCACTCAGATGAAAGACGTATGCTTTCCTTCTTAAGAAGTGTTTTCAAAGACATTCACAGAGTGATTCTACAAAGCCTTTTTACTTGCGTTGGCTTTTAAACGTGATTTCACTGGAATTTCTATCAAATGCATGACGCGAGATTTGCTGTTAAAGAATTGAGTATACAGAATGCGAACAAATGCTTCCCTACAAGTGAATCCCCTAACCATTCAACACAGTACTAAAAACTGAATAGAATGCAGTTTTCACTCAGATGAAAGACGTATGCTTTCCTTCTTAAGAAGTGTTTTCAAAGACATTCACAGAGTAATTCTACAAAGCCTTTTTACTGACGTTGGCTTTTAAACATGATTTCACTGGAATTTCTGTCAAATGCAAGATGCGCGATTTGCTGTTAAAGAATTGAGTATACAGAATGCAAACAAATGCTTCCCTATAAGTGAATCGCCTAACCATTCAACACAGTACTAAAAACTGAATAGAATGCAGTTTTCACTCAGATGAATACGTATGCTTTCCTTCTTAAGAAGTGTTTTCAAAGACATTCACAGAGTGATTCTACAAAGCCTTTTTACTGGCGTTGGCTTTTAAACGTGATTTCACTGGAATTTCTGTCAAATGCACGACGCGAGATTTGCTGTTAAAGAATTGAGTATACAGAATGCGAACAAACGCTTCCCTACAAGTGAATCGCCTAACCATTCAACACAGTACTAAAAACTGAATAGAATGCAGTTTTCACTCAGATGAAAGACGTATGCTTTCCTTCTTAAGAAGTGTTTTCAAAGACATTCACAGAGTGATTCTACAAAGCCTTTTTACTGAGGTTGGCTTTTAAACGTGAATTCCCTGGAATTTCTGTCAAAAGCAAGACGCGAGATTTGCTGTTAAAGAATTGAGTATACAGAATGCAAACAAACGGTTCCCTACAAGTGAATCGCCTAACCATTCAACACAGTACTAAAAACTGAATAGAATGCAGTTTTCACTCAGATGAAAGACGTATGCTTTCCTTCTTAAGACGTGTTTTCAAAGACATTCACAGAGTGATTCTACAAAGCCTTTTTACTGGCGTTGGCTTTTAAACGTGATTTAACTGGAATTTCTGTCAAACACAAGACACGAGATTTGCTGTTAAAGAATTGAGTATACAGAATGCAAACAAATGCTTCACTACAAGTGAATCGCCTAACCATTCAACACAGTACTAAAAACTGAATAGAATGCAGTTTTCACTCAGATGAAAGACGTATGCTTTCCTTCTTAAGAAGTGTTTTCAAAGACATTCACAGAGTGATTCTACAAAGCCTTTTTACTGGCGTTGGCTTTTAAACGTGATTTCACTGGAATTTCTATCAAATGCATGACGCGAGATTTGCTGTTAAAGAATTGAGTATACAGAATGCAAACAAATGCTTCCCTACAAGTGAATCGCCTAACCATTCAACACAGTACTAAAAACTGAATAGAATGCAGTTTTCACTCAGATGAAAGACGTATGCTTTCCTTCTTAAGAAGTGTTTTCAAAGACATTCACAGAGTAATTCTACAAAGCCTTTTTACTGACGTTGGCTTTTAAACATGATTTCACTGGAATTTCTGTCAAATGCAATATGCGCGATTTGCTGTTAAAGAATTGAGTATACAGAATGCAAACAAATGCTTCCCTATAAGTGAATCGCCTAACCATTCAACACAGTACTAAAAACTGAATAGAATGCAGTTTTCACTCAGATGAATACGTATGCTTTCCTTCTTAAGAAGTGTTTTCAAAGACATTCACAGAGTGATTCTACAAAGCCTTTTTACGTGCGTTGGCTTTTAAACGTGATTTCACTGGAATTTCTGTCAAATGCACGACGCGAGATTTGCTGTTAAAGAATTGAGTATACAGAATGCGAACAAACGCTTCCCTACAAGTGAATCGCCTAACCATTCAACACAGTACTAAAAACTGAATAGAATGCAGTTTTCACTCAGATGAAAGACGTATGCTTTCCTTCTTAAGAAGTGTTTTCAAAGACATTCACAGAATGATTCTACAAAGTCTTTTTACTGAGGTTGGCTTTTAAACGTGAATTCCCTGGAATTTCTGTCAAAAGCAAGACGCGAGATTTGCTGTTAAAGAATTGAGTATACAGAATGCAAACAAACGGTTCCCTACAAGTGAATCGCCTAACCATTCAACACAGTACTAAAAACTGAATAGAATGCAGTTTTCACTCACATGAAAGACGTATGCTTTCCTTCTTAAGAAGTGTTTTCAAAGACATTCACAGAGTGATTCTACAAAGCCTTTTTACTGGCGTTGGCTTTTAAACGTGATTTAACTGGAATTTCTGTCAAACACAAGACACGAGATTTGCTGTTAAAGAATTGAGTATACAGAATGCAAACAAACGCTTCACTACAAGTGAATCGCCTAACCATTCAACACAGTACTAAAAACTGAATAGAATGCAGTTTTCACTCAGATGAAAGACGTATGCTTTCCTTCTTAAGAAGTGTTTTCAAAGACATTCACAGAGTGATTCTACAAAGCCTTTTTACTGGCGTTGGCTTTTAAACGTGATTTCACTGGAATTTCTGTCAAATGCATGACGCGAGATTTGCTGTTAAAGAATTGAGTATACAGAATGCGAACAAACGCTTCCCTACAAGTGAATCTCCTAA
Organism: Phyllotis vaccarum; assembly: GCA_033318265.1. NCBI lineage: Eukaryota > Metazoa > Chordata > Mammalia > Rodentia > Cricetidae > Phyllotis > Phyllotis vaccarum. The sequence continues at coordinate 168,005,205 of JARWLC010000009.1, forward strand.
CAATTCAACACAGTACTAAAAACTGAATAGAATGCAGTTTTCACTCAGATGAAAGACGTATGCTTTCCTTCTTAAGAAGTGTTTTCAAAGACATTCACAGAGTGATTCTACAAAGCCTTTTTACTGACGTTGGCTTTTAAACGTGATTTCACTGGAATTTCTGTCAAATGCAAGATGCGCGATTTGCTGTTAAAGAATTGAGTATACAGAATGCAAACAAACGCTTGGCTACAAGTGAATCGCCTAACCATTCAACACAGCACTAAAAACTGAATAGAATGCAGTTTGCACTCAGATGAAAGACGTATGCTTTCCTTCTTAAGAAGTGTTTTCAAAGACATTCACAGAGTGATTCTACAAAGCCTTTTTACTGGTGTTGGCTTTTAAACGTGATTTCACTGGAATTTCTGTCAAACGCAAGACACGAGATTTGCTTTTAAAGAATTGAGTATACAGAATGCAAACAAACGCTTCACTACAAGTGAATCGCCTAACCATTCAACACAGTACTAATAACTGAATAGAATGCAGTTTTCACTCAGATGAAAGACGTATGCTTTCCTTCTTAAGAAGTGTTTTCAAAGACATTCACAGAGTGATTCTACAAAGCCTTTTTACTGGCGTTGGCTTTTAAACGTGATTTCACTGGAATTTCTATCAAATGCATGACGCGAGATTTGCTGTTAAAGAATTGAGTATACAGAATGCGAACAAATGCTTCCCTACAAGTGAATCCCCTAACCATTCAACACAGTACTAAAAACTGAATAGAATGCAGTTTTCACTCAGATGAAAGACGTATGCTTTCCTTCTTAAGAAGTGTTTTCAAAGACATTCACAGAGTAATTCTACAAAGCCTTTTTACTGACGTTGGCTTTTAAACATGATTTCACTGGAATTTCTGTCAAATGCAAGATGCGCGATTTGCTGTTAAAGAATTGAGTATACAGAATGCAAACAAATGCTTCCCTATAAGTGAATCGCCTAACCATTCAACACAGTACTAAAAACTGAATAGAATGCAGTTTTCACTCAGATGAATACGTATGCTTTCCTTCTTAAGAAGTGTTTTCAAAGACATTCACAGAGTGATTCTACAAAGCCTTTTTACTGGCGTTGGCTTTTAAACGTGATTTCACTGGAATTTCTGTCAAATGCACGACGCGAGATTTGCTGTTAAAGAATTGAGTATACAGAATGCGAACAAACGCTTCCCTACAAGTGAATCGCCTAATCATTCAACACAGTACTAAAAACTGAATAGAATGCAGTTTTCACTCAGATGAAAGACGTATGCTTTCCTTCTTAAGAAGTGTTTTCAAAGACATTCACAGAGTGATTCTACAAAGCCTTTTTACTGAGGTTGGCTTTTAAACGTGAATTCCCTGGAATTTCTGTCAAAAGCAAGACGCGAGATTTGCTGTTAAAGAATTGAGTATACAGAATGCAAACAAACGGTTCCCTACAAGTGAATCGCCTAACCATTCAACACAGTACTAAAAACTGAATAGAATGCAGTTTTCACTCAGATGAAAGACATATGCTTTCCTTCTTAAGAAGTGTTTTCAAAGACATTCACAGAGTGAATCTACAAAGCCTTTTTACTGGTGTTGGCTTTTAAACGTGATTTCACTGGAATTTCTGTCAAACACAAGATACGAGATTTGCTGTTAAAGAATTGAGTATACAGAATGCAAACAAACGCTTCACTACAAGTGAATCGCCTAACCATTCAACACAGTACTAAAAACTGAATAGAATGCAGTTTTCACTCAGATGAAAGACGTATGCTTTCCTTCTTAAGAAGTGTTTTCAAAGACATTCACAGAGTGATTCTACAAAGCCTTTTTACTGGCGTTGGCTTTTAAACGTGATTTCACTGGAATTTCTGTCAAATGCATGACGCGAGATTTGCTGTTAAAGAATTGAGTATACAGAATGCGAACAAACGCTTCCCTACAAGTGAATCGCCTAACCATTCAACACAGTACTAAAAACTGAATAGAATGCAGTTTTCACTCAGATGAAAGACGTATGCTTTCCTTCTTAAGAAGTGTTTTCAAAGACATTCACAGAGTGATTCTACAAAGCCTTTTTAATGGCGTTGGCTTTTCAACGTGATTTCACTGGAATTTCTGTCAAATGCAAGATGCACAATTTGCTGTTAAAGAATTGAGTATACAGAATGCAAACAAATGCTTCCCTAAAAGTGAATCGCCTAACCATTCAACACAGTACTAAAAACTGAATAGAATGCAGTTTTCACTCAGATGAAAAACATATGCTTTCCTTCTTAAGAAGTGTTTTCAAAGACATTCACAGAGTGATTCTACAAAGCCTTTTTACTGGTGTTGGCTTTTAAACGTGATTTCACTGGAATTTCTGTCAAACGCAAGACGCGAGATTTGCTGTTAAAGAATTGAGTATACAGAATGCGAAAAAATGCTTCTCTACAAGTGAATCTCCTAACCATTCAACACAGTACTAAAAACTGAATAGAATGCAGTTTTCACTCAGATGAAAGACGTATGCTTTCCTTCTTAAGAAGTGTTTTCAAAGACATTCACAGAGTGATTCTACAAAGTCTTTATACTGACGTTGGCTTTTAAACTTGATTTCACTGAAATTTCTGTCAAACGCAAGACGCGAGATTTGCTGTTAAAGAATTGAGTATACAGAATGCAAACAAACGCTTCCCTACAAGTGAATCGCCTAACCATTCAACACAGTACTAAAAACTGAATAGAATGCAGTTTTCACTCAGATGAAAGACGTATGCTTTCCTTCTTAAGAAGTGTTTTCAAAGACATTCACAGAGTAATTCTACAAAGCCTTTTTACTGGCGTTGTCTTTTAAACGTGATTTCACTAGAATTTCTGTCAAAGGCACGATGTGAGATTTGCTGTTAAAGAATTGAGTATACAGAATGCAAACAAACGCTTCCCTACAAGTGAATCGCCTAACCATTCAACACAGTACTAAAAACTGAATAGAATGCAGTTTTCACTCAGATGAAAGACGTATGCTTTCCTTCTTAAGAAGTGTTTTCAAAGACATTCACAGAGTGATTCTACAAAGCCTTTTTACTGGTGTTGGCTTTTAAACGTGATTTCACTGGAATTTCTGTCAAATGCAAGATGCGCGATTTGCTGTTAAAGAATTGAGTATACAGAATGCAAACAAACGATTCCCTACAAGTGAATCGCCTAACCATTCAACACAGTACTAAAAACTGAATAGAATGCAGTTTTCACTCAGATGAAAGACATATGCTTTCCTTCTTAAGAAGTGTTTTCAAAGACATTCACAGAGTGATTCTACAAAGCCTTTTTAATGGCGTTGGCTTTTAAACGTGATTTCACTGGAATTTCTGTCAAATGCATGACGCAAGATTTACTTTAAAGAATTGAGTATACAGAATGAGGACAAACGCTTCCCTACAAGTGAATCGCCTAACCATTCAACACAGTACTAAAAACTGAATAGAATGCAGTTTTCACTCAGATGAAAGACGTATGCTTTCCTTCTTAAGAAATGTTTTCAAAGACATTCACAGAGTGATTCTACAAAGGCTTTTTACTGACTTTGGCTTTTAAACATGATTTCCCTGGAATTTCTGTCAAAAGCAAGATGCGAGATTTGCTGTTAAAGAATTGAGTATACAGAATGAAAACAAACGCTTCCCTACAAATGAATCGCCTAACCATTCAACAAAGTACTAAAAACTGAATAGAATGCAGTTTTCACTCAGATGAAAGACTTATGCTTTCCTTCTTAAGAAGTGTTTTCAAAGACATTCACAGAGTGATTCTACAAAGCCTTTTTACTGACGTTGGCTTTTAAACGTGATTTCCCTGGAATTTCTGTCAAAAGCAAGACTCGAGATTTGCTGTTAAAGAATTGAGTATACAGAATGCGAACAAACGCTTCCCTACAAGTGAATCGCCTAACCATTCAACACAGTACTAAAAACTGAATAGAATGCAGTTTTCACTCAGATGAAAGACGTATGCTTTCTTTCTTAAGAAGTGTTTTCAAAGACATTCACAGAGTGATTCTACAAAGTCTTTATACTGACGTTGGCTTTTAAACTTGATTTCACTGAAATTTCTGTCAAACGCAAGACGCGAGATTTGCTGTTAAAGAATTGAGTATACAGAATGCAAACAAATGCTTCCCTACAAGTGAATCGCCTAACCATTCAACACAGTACTAAAAACTGAATAGAATGCAGTTTTCACTCAGATGAAAGACGTATGCTTTCCTTCTTAAGAAGTGTTTTCAAAGACATTCACAGAGTGATTCTACAAAGCCTTTTTACTGGTGTTGGCTTTTAAACGTGATTTCACTGGAATTTCTGTCAAATGCAAGATGCGCGATTTGCTGTTAAAGAATTGAGTATACAGAATGCAAACAAAGGATTCCCTACAAGTGAATCGCCTAACCATTCAACACAGTACTAAAAACTGAATAGAATGCAGTTTTCACTCAGATGAAAGACATATGCTTTCCTTCTTAAGAAGTGTTTTCAAAGACATTCACAGAGTGATTCTACAAAGCCTTTTTACTGACGTTGGCTTTTAAACATGATTTCACTGGAATTTCTGTCAAATGCAAGATGCGCGATTTGCTGTTAAAGAATTGAGTATACAGAATGCAAACAAATGCTTCCCTATAAGTGAATCGCCTAACCATTCAACACAGTACTAAAAACTGAATAGAATGCAGTTTTCACTCAGATGAATACGTATGCTTTCCTTCTTAAGAAGTGTTTTCAAAGACATTCACAGAGTGATTCTACAAAGCCTTTTTACTGGCGTTGGCTTTTAAACGTGATTTCACTGGAATTTCTGTCAAATGCACGACGCGAGATTTGCTGTTAAAGAATTGAGTATACAGAATGCGAACAAACGCTTCCCTACAAGTGAATCGCCTAATCATTCAACACAGTACTAAAAACTGAATAGAATGCAGTTTTCACTCAGATGAAAGACGTATGCTTTCCTTCTTAAGAAGTGTTTTCAAAGACATTCACAGAGTGATTCTACAAAGCCTTTTTACTGAGGTTGGCTTTTAAACGTGAATTCCCTGGAATTTCTGTCAAAAGCAAGACGCGAGATTTGCTGTTAAAGAATTGAGTATACAGAATGCAAACAAACGGTTCCCTACAAGTGAATCGCCTAACCATTCAACACAGTACTAAAAACTGAATAGAATGCAGTTTTCACTCAGATGAAAGACGTATGCTTTCCTTCTTAAGAAGTGTTTTCAAAGACATTCACAGAGTGAATCTACAAAGCCTTTTTACTGGTGTTGGCTTTTAAACGTGATTTCACTGGAATTTCTGTCAAACACAAGATACGAGATTTGCTGTTAAAGAATTGAGTATACATAATGCAAACAAACGCTTCACTACAAGTGAATCGCCTAACCATTCAACACAGTACTAAAAACTGAATAGAATGCAGTTTTCACTCAGATGAAAGACGTATGCTTTCCTTCTTAAGAAGTGTTTTCAAAGACATTCACAGAGTGATTCTACAAAGCCTTTTTACTGGCGTTGGCTTTTAAACGTGATTTCACTGGAATTTCTGTCAAATGCATGACGCGAGATTTGCTGTTAAAGAATTGAGTATACAGAATGCGAACAAACGCTTCCCTACAAGTGAATCGCCTAACCATTCAACACAGTACTAAAAACTGAATAGAATGCAGTTTTCACTCAGATGAAAGACGTATGCTTTCCTTCTTAAGAAGTGTTTTCAAAGACATTCACAGAGTGATTCTACAAAGCCTTTTTAATGGCGTTGGCTTTTCAACGTGATTTCACTGGAATTTCTGTCAAATGCAAGATGCGCAATTTGCTGTTAAAGAATTGAGTATACAGAATGCAAACAAATGCTTCCCTAAAAGTGAATCGCCTAACCATTCAACACAGTACTAAAAACTGAATAGAATGCAGTTTTCACTCAGATGAAAAACATATGCTTTCCTTCTTAAGAAGTGTTTTCAAAGACATTCACAGAGTGATTCTACAAAGCCTTTTTACTGGTGTTGGCTTTTAAACGTGATTTCACTGGAATTTCTGTCAAACGCAAGACGCGAGATTTGCTGTTAAAGAATTGAGTATACAGAATGCGAAAAAATGCTTCTCTACAAGTGAATCTCCTAACCATTCAACACAGTACTAAAAACTGAATAGAATGCAGTTTTCACTCAGATGAAAGACGTATGCTTTCCTTCTTAAGAAGTGTTTTCAAAGACATTCACAGAGTGATTCTACAAAGTCTTTATACTGACGTTGGCTTTTAAACTTGATTTCACTGAAATTTCTGTCAAACGCAAGACGCGAGATTTGCTGTTAAAGAATTGAGTATACAGAATGCAAACAAACGCTTCCCTACAAGTGAATCGCCTAACCATTCAACACAGTACTAAAAACTGAATAGAATGCAGTTTTCACTCAGATGAAAGACGTATGCTTTCCTTCTTAAGAAGTGTTTTCAAAGACATTCACAGAGTAATTCTACAAAGCCTTTTTACTGGCGTTGTCTTTTAAACGTGATTTCACTAGAATTTCTGTCAAAGGCACGATGTGAGATTTGCTGTTAAAGAATTGAGTATACAGAATGCAAACAAACGCTTCCCTACAAGTGAATCGCCTAACCATTCAACACAGTACTAAAAACTGAATAGAATGCAGTTTTCACTCAGATGAAAGACGTATGCTTTCCTTCTTAAGAAGTGTTTTCAAAGACATTCACAGAGTGATTCTACAAAGACTTTTTACTAGTGTTGGCTTTTAAACGTGATTTCCCTGGAATTTCTGTCAAACGCAAGAAGCGAGATTTGCTGTTAAAGAATTGAGTATACAGAATGCAAACAAAGGCTTCCCTACAAGTGAATCATCTAACCATTCAACACAGTACTAAAAACTGAATAGAATGCAGTTTTCACTCAGATGAAATACGTATGCTTTCCTTCTTAAGAAGTGTTTTCACAGACATTCACAGAGTGATTCTACAAAGCCTTTTTACTGGTGTTGGCTTTTAAACGTGATTTCACTGGAATTTCTGTCAAATGCATGAAGCGAGATTTGCTGTAAAAGAATTGAGTATACAGAATGCGAACAAACGCTTCCCTACAAGTGAATCGCCTAACCATTCAACACAGTACTAAAAACTGAATAGAATGCAGTTTTCAATCAGATGAAAGACGTATGCTTTCCTTCTTAAGAAGTGTTTTCAAAGACATTCACAGAGTGATTCTACAAAGCCTTTTTACTGACGTTGGCTTTTAAACGGGATTTCACTGGAATTTCTGTCAAATGCAAGATGCGCTATTTGCTGTTAAAGAATTGAGTATACAGAATGCAAACAAATGCTTCTCTACAAGTGAATCGCCTAACCATTCAACACAGCACTAAAAACTGAATAGAATGCAGTTTTCACTCAGATGAAAGACCTATGCTTTCCTTCTTAAGAAGTGTTTTCAAAGACATTCACAGAGTGATTCTACAAAGCCTTTTTACTGGCGTTGCCTTTTAAACGTGATTTCACTGGAATTTCTGTCAAACGCAAGACACGAGATTTGCTTTTAAAGAATTGAGTATACAGAATGCAAACAAACGCTTACCTACAAGTGAATCGCCTAACCATTCAACACAGTACTAAAAACTGAATAGAATGCAGTTTTCACTCAGATGAAAGACGTATGCTTTCCTTTAAGAAGTGTTTTCAAAGACATTCACAGAGTGATTCTACAAATCCTTTTTACTGGTGTTGGCTTTTAAACGTGATTTCACTGGAATTTCTGTCAAACGCAAGACACGAGATTTGCTTTTAAAGAATTGAGTATACAGAATGCAAACAAACGCGTCCTTACAAGTGAATCGCCTAACCATTCAACACAGTACTAAAAACTGAATAGAATGCAGTTTTCACTCAGATGAAAGACATATGCTTTCCTTCTTAAGAAGTGTTTTCAAAAACATTCACAGAGTGATTCTACAAAGCCTTTTTACTGACGTTGGATTTTAAACGTGATTTCCCTGGAATTTCAGCTAAACGCAAGAAGCGAGATTTGCTGTTAAAGAATTGAGTATACAGAATGCAAACAAACGCTTCCTTACAAGTGAATCGCCTAACCATTCAACACAGTACTAAAAACTGAATAGAATGTAGTTTTCACTCAGATGAAATACGTATGCTTTCCTTCTTAAGAAGTGTTTTCAAAGACATTCACAGAGTGATTCTACAAAGACTTATTACTGGTGTTGGCTTTTAAACGTGATTTCACTGGAATTTCTGTTAAATGCAAGATGCGCGATTTGCTGTTAAAGAATTGAGTATACAGAATGCAAACAAACGATTCCCTACAAGTGAATCGCCTAACCATTCAACACAGTACTAAAAACTGAATAGAATGCAGTTTTCACTCAGATGAAAGACATATGCTTTCCTTCTTAAGATTTGTTTTCAAAAACATTCACAGAGTGATTCTACAAACCCTTTTTACTGACGTTGGATTTTAAACGTGATTTCCCTGGAATTTCTGCCAAACGCAAGAAGCGAGATTTTCTGTTAAAGAATTGAGTATACAGAATGCAAACAAACGCTTCCCTACAAGTGAATTGCCTAACCATTCAACACAGTACTAAAAACTGAATAGAATGCAGTTTTCACTCAGATGAAAGACGTATGCTTTCCTTCTTAAGAAGTGTTTTCAAAGACATTCACAGAGTGATTCTACAAAGCCTTTTTAATGGCGTTGGCTTTTAAACGTGATTTCACTGGAATTTCTGTCAAATGCATGACACAAGATTTGCTTTAAATAATTGAGTATACAGAACGCGAACAAACGATTCCCTACAAGTGAATCGCCTAACCATTCAACACAGTACTAAAAACTGAATAGAATGCAGTTTTCACTCAGATGAAAGACGTATGCTTTCCTTCTTAAGAAATGTTTTCAAAGACATTCACAGAGTGATTCTACAAAGGCTTTTTACTGACGTTGGGTTTTAAACGTGATATCCCTGGAATTTCTGTCAAAAGCAAGATGCGAGATTTGCTGTTAAAGAATTGAGTATACAGAATGAAAACAAACGCTTCCCTACAAGTGAATCGCCTAACCATTCAACACAGTACTAAAAACTGAATAGAATGCAGTTTTCACTCAGATGAAAGACATATGCTTTCCTTCTTAAGAAGTGTTTTCAAAGACATTCACAGAGTGATTCTACAAAGCCTTTTTAATGGCGTTGGCTTTTAAACGTGATTTCACTGGAATTTCTGTCAAATGCATGACGCAAGATTTACTTTAAAGAATTGAGTATACAGAATGAGGACAAACGCTTCCCTACAAGTGAATCGCCTAACCATTCAACACAGTACTAAAAACTGAATAGAATGCAGTTTTCACTCAGATGAAAGACGTCTGCTTTCCTTCTTAAGAAATGTTTTCAAAGACATTCACAGAGTGATTCTACAAAGGCTTTTTACTGACTTTGGCTTTTAAACATGATTTCCCTGGAATTTCTGTCAAAAGCAAGATGCGAGATTTGCTGTTAAAGAATTGAGTATACAGAATGAAAACAAACGCTTCCCTACAAATGAATCGCCTAACCATTCAACAAAGTACGAAAAACTGAATAGAATGCAGTTTTCACTCAGATGAAAGACTTATGCTTTCCTTCTTAAGAAGTGTTTTCAAAGACATTCACAGAGTGATTCTACAAAGCCTTTTTACTGACGTTGGCTTTTAAACGTGATTTCCCTGGAATTTCTGTCAAAAGCAAGACTCGAGATTTGCTGTTAAAGAATTGAGTATACAGAATGCGAACAAACGCTTCCCTACAAGTGAATCGCCTAACCATTCAACACAGTACTAAAAACTGAATAGAATGCAGTTTTCACTCAGATGAAAGACGTATGCTTTCTTTCTTAAGAAGTGTTTTCAAAGACATTCACAGAGTGATTCTACAAAGCCTTTTTACTGGTGTTGGCTTTTAAACGTGATTTCACTGGAATTTCTGTCAAACACAAGACACGAGATTTGCTGTTAAAGAATTGAGTATACAGAATGCAAACAAACGCTTACCTACAAGTGAATCGCCTAACCATTCAACACAGTACTAAAAACTGAATAGAATGCAGTTTTCACTGAGATGAAAGACATATGCTTTCCTTCTTAAGAAGTGTTTTCAAAAACATTCACAGAGTGATTCTACAAAGCCTTTTTACTGACATTGGCTTTAAACGTGATTTCCCTGGAATTTCTGTCAAACGCAAGAAGCGAGATTTGCTGTTAAAGAATTGAGTATACAGAATGCAAACAAAGGCTTCCCTACAAGTGAATCATCTAACCATTCAACACAGTACTAAAAACTGAATAGAATGCAGTTTTCACTCAGATGAAATACGTATGCTTTCCTTCTTAAGAAGTGTTTTCACAGACGTTCACAGAGTGATTCTACAAAGCCTTTTTACTGGTGTTGGCTTTTAAACGTGATTTCACTGGAATTTCTGTCAAATGCATGAAGCGAGATTTGCTGTAAAAGAATTGAGTATACAGAATGCGAACAAACGCTTCCCTACAAGTGAATCGCCTAACCATTCAACACAGTACTAAAAACTGAATAGAATGCAGTTTTCAATCAGATGAAAGACGTATGCTTTCCTCCTTAAGAAGTGTTTTCAAAGACATTCACAGAGTGATTCTACAAAGCCTTTTTACTGACGTTGGCTTTTAAACGGGATTTCACTGGAATTTCTGTCAAATGCAAGATGCGCGATTTGCTGTTAAAGAATTGAGTATACAGAATGCAAACAAATGCTTCTCTACAAGTGAATCGCCTAACCATTCAACACAGCACTAAAAACTGAATAGAATGCAGTTTTCACTCAGATGAAAGACGTATGCTTTCCTTCTTAAGAAGTGTTTTCAAAGACATTCACAGAGTGATTCTACAAAGCCTTTTTACTGGCGTTGCCTTTTAAACGTGATTTCACTGGAATTTCTGTCAAACGCAAGACACGAGATTTGCTTTTAAAGAATTGAGTATACAGAATGCAAACAAACGCTTACCTACAAGTGAATCGCCTAACCATTCAACACAGTACTAAAAACTGAATAGAATGCAGTTTTCACTCAGATGAAAGACGTATGCTTTCCTTTAAGAAGTGTTTTCAAAGACATTCACAGAGTGATTCTACAAATCCTTTTTACTGGTGTTGGCTTTTAAACGTGATTTCACTGGAATTTCTGTCAAACGCAAGACACGAGATTTGCTTTTAAAGAATTGAGTATACAGAATGCAAACAAACGCGTCCTTACAAGTGAATCGCCTAACCATTCAACACAGTACTAAAAACTGAATAGAATGCAGTTTTCACTCAGATGAAAGACATATGCTTTCCTTCTTAAGAAGTGTTTTCAAAAACATTCACAGAGTGATTCTACAAAGCCTTTTTACTGACGTTGGATTTTAAACGTGATTTCCCTGGAATTTCAGCTAAACGCAAGAAGCGAGATTTGCTGTTAAAGAATTGAGTATACAGAATGCAAACAAACGCTTCCTTACAAGTGAATCGCCTAACCATTCAACACAGTACTAAAAACTGAATAGAATGTAGTTTTCACTCAGATGAAATACGTATGCTTTCCTTCTTAAGAAGTGTTTTCAAAGACATTCACAGAGTGATTCTACAAAGACTTATTACTGGTGTTGGCTTTTAAACGTGATTTCACTGGAATTTCTGTTAAATGCAAGATGCGCGATTTGCTGTTAAAGAATTGAGTATACAGAATGCAAACAAACGATTCCCTACAAGTGAATCGCCTAACCATTCAACACAGTACTAAAAACTGAATAGAATGCAGTTTTCACTCAGATGAAAGACATATGCTTTCCTTCTTAAGATTTGTTTTCAAAAACATTCACAGAGTGATTCTACAAACCCTTTTTACTGACGTTGGATTTTAAACGTGATTTCCCTGGAATTTCTGCCAAACGCAAGAAGCGAGATTTTCTGTTAAAGAATTGAGTATACAGAATGCAAACAAACGCTTCCCTACAAGTGAATTGCCTAACCATTCAACACAGTACTAAAAACTGAATAGAATGCAGTTTTCACTCAGATGAAAGACGTATGCTTTCCTTCTTAAGAAGTGTTTTCAAAGACATTCACAGAGTGATTCTACAAAGCCTTTTTAATGGCGTTGGCTTTTAAACGTGATTTCACTGGAATTTCTGTCAAATGCATGACACAAGATTTGCTTTAAATAATTGAGTATACAGAACGCGAACAAACGATTCCCTACAAGTGAATCGCCTAACCATTCAACACAGTACTAAAAACTGAATAGAATGCAGTTTTCACTCAGATGAAAGACGTATGCTTTCCTTCTTAAGAAATGTTTTCAAAGACATTCACAGAGTGATTCTACAAAGGCTTTTTACTGACGTTGGGTTTTAAACGTGATATCCCTGGAATTTCTGTCAAAAGCAAGATGCGAGATTTGCTGTTAAAGAATTGAGTATACAGAATGAAAACAAACGCTTCCCTACAAGTGAATCGCCTAACCATTCAACACAGTACTAAAAACTGAATAGAATGCAGTTTTCACTCAGATGAAAGACGTATGCTTTCCTTCTTAAGAAGTGTTTTCAAAGACATTCACAGAGTGATTCTACAAAGCCTTTTTACTTATGTTGGCTTTTAAACGTGATTTCACTGGAATTTCTGTCAAATGCAAGACGCGAGATTTGCTGTTAAAGAATTGAGTATACAGAATGCGAACAAACACTTCCCTGCAAGTGAATCGCCTAACCATTCAACACAGTACTAAAAACTGAATATTATGCAGTTTTCACTCAGATGAAAGACGTATGCTTTCCTGATTAAGAAGTGTTTTCAAAGACATTCACAGAGTGATTCTACAAAGCCTTTTTACTGGCATTGGCTTTTAAACGTGATTTCACTGGAATTTCTGTTAAATGCAAAATGCGCGATTTGCTGTTAAAGAATTGAGTAAACAGAATGCGAACACACGCTTCCCTACAAGTGAATCGCCTAACCATTCAACACAGTACTAAAAACTGAATAGAATGCAGTTTTCACTCAGATGAAAGACATATGCTTTCCTTCTTAAGAAGTGTTTTCAAAGACATTCACAGAGTGAATCTACAAAGCCTTTTTACTGACGTTGGCTTTTAATCGTGATTTCACTGGAATTTCTGTCAAACGCAAGACGCGAGATTTTCTGTTAAAGAATTGAATATACAGAATGCGAACAAAAGCTTCACTACAAGGGAATCGCCTAACCATTCAACACAGTACTAAAAACTGAATAGAATGCAGTTTTCACTCAGATGAAAGACGTAGGCTTTCCTTCTTAAGAAGTGTTTTCAAAGACATTCACAGAGTGATTCTACAAAGCCTTTTTACTGGCGTTGGCTTTTAAACGTGATTTCACTGGAATATCTGTCAAATGCAAGACACGAGATTTGCTGTTAAAGAATTGAGTATACAGAGTGCGAACAAACGCTTCTCTACAAGGGAATCGCCTAACCATTCAACACAGTACTAAAAACCGAATAGAATGCAGTTTTTACTCAGATGAAAGACATTTGCTTTCCTTCTTAAGAAGTGTTTTCAAAGACATTCACAGAGTGATTCTACAAAGCGTTTTTACTGGCGTTTGCTTATAAACGTGATTTCACTGGAATTTCTTTCAAACGCAAGACGCGAGATTTGCTGTTAATGAATTGAGTATACAGAATGCGAACAAAAGCTTCCCTACAAGTGAATCGCCTAACCATTCAACACAGTACTAAAAACAGAATAGAATGCAGTTTTCACTCAGATGAAAGACGTATGCTTTCCTTCTTAAGAAGTGTTTTCAAAGACATTCACAGAGTGATTCTACAAAGCCTTTTTACTGACGTTGGCTTTTAAACAGGATTTCACTGGAATTTCTGTCAAATGCAAGATGCGCGATTTGCTGTTAAAGAATTGAGTATACAGAATGCAAACAAATGCTTCTCTACAAGTGAATCGCCTAACCATTCAACACAGCACTAAAAACTGAATAGAATGCAGTTTTCACTCAGATGAAAGACGTATGCTTTCCTTCTTAAGAAGTGTTTTCAAAGACATTCACAGAGTGATTCTACAAAGCCTTTTTACTGGCGTTGCCTTTTAAACGTGATTTCACTGGAATTTCTGTCAAACGCAAGACACGAGATTTGCTTTTAAAGAATTGAGTATACAGAATGCAAACAAACGCTTACCTACAAGTGAATCGCCTAACCATTCAACACAGTACTAAAAACTGAATAGAATGCAGTTTTCACTCAGATGAAAGACGTATGCTTTCCTTTAAGAAGTGTTTTCAAAGACATTCACAGAGTGATTCTACAAAGCCTTTTTACTGGTGTTGGCTTTTAAACGTGATTTCACTGGAATTTCTGTCAAACGCAAGACACGAGATTTGCTTTTAAAGAATTGAGTATACAGAATGCAAACAAACGCGTCCTTACAAGTGAATCGCCTAACCATTCAACACAGTACTAAAAACTGAATAGAATGCAGTTTTCACTCAGATGAAAGACATATGCTTTCCCTCTTAAGAAGTGTTTTCAAAAACATTCACAGAGTGATTCTACAAAGCCTTTTTACTGACGTTGGATTTTAAACGTGATTTCCCTGGAATTTCAGCTAAACGCAAGAAGCGAGATTTGCTGTTAAAGAATTGAGTATACAGAATGCAAACAAACGATTCCCTACAAGTGAATCGCCTAACCATTCAACACAGTACTAAAAACTGAATAGAATGCAGTTTTCACTCAGATGAAAGACGTATGCTTTCCTTCTTAAGAAGTGTTTTCAAAGACATTCACAGAGTGATTCTACAAAGCCTTTTTAATGGCGTTGGCTTTTAAACGTGATTTCACTGGAATTTCTGTCAAATGCATGACACAAGATTTCCTTTAAATAATTGAGTATACAGAACGCGAACAAACGATTCCCTACAAGTGAATCGCCTAACCATTCAACACAGTACTAAAAACTGAATAGAATGCAGTTTTCACTCAGATGAAAGACGTATGCTTTCCTTCTTAAGAAATGTTTTCAAAGACATTCACAGAGTGATTCTACAAAGGCTTTTTACTGACGTTGGGTTTTAAACGTGATATCCCTGGAATTTCTGTCAAAAGCAAGATGCGAGATTTGCTGTTAAAGAATTGAGTATACAGAATGAAAACAAACGCTTCCCTACAAGTGAATCGCCTAACCCTTCAACACAGTACTAAAAACTGAATAGAATGCAGTTTTCACTCAGATGAAAGACGTATGCTTTCCTTCTTAAGAAGTGTTTTCAAAGACATTCACAGAGTGATTCTACAAAGCCTTTTTACTTATGTTGGCTTTTAAACGTGATTTCACTGGAATTTCTGTCAAATGCAAGACGCGAGATTTGCTGTTAAAGAATTGAGTATACAGAATGCGAACAAACACTTCCCTACAAGTGAATCGCCTAACCATTCAACACAGTACTAAAAACTGAATTTTATGCAGTTTTCACTCAGATGAAAGACGTATGCTTTCCTGATTAAGAAGTGTTTTCAAAGACATTCACAGAGTGATTCTACAAAGCCTTTTTACTGGCATTGGCTTTTAAACGTGATTTCACTGGAATTTCTGTTAAATGCAAAATGCGCGATTTGCTGTTAAAGAATTGAGTAAACAGAATGCGAACACACGCTTCCCTACAAGTGAATCGCCTAACCATTCAACACAGTACTAAAAACTGAATAGAATGCAGTTTTCACTCAGATGAAAGACATATGCTTTCCTTCTTAAGAAGTGTTTTCAAAGACATTCACAGAGTGAATCTACAAAGCCTTTTTACTGACGTTGTCTTTTAATCGTGATTTCACTGGAATTTCTGTCAAACGCAAGACGCGAGATTTTCTGTTAAAGAATTGAATATACAGAATGCGAACAAAAGCTTCCCTACAAGGGAATCGCCTAACCATTCAACACAGTACTAAAAACTGAATAGAATGCAGTTTTCACTCAGATGAAAGACGTAGGCTTTCCTTCTTAAGAAGAGTTTTCAAAGACATTCACAGAGTGATTCTACAAAGCCTTTTTACTGGCGTTGGCTTTTAAACGTGATTTCACTGGAATATCAGTCAAATGCAAGACACGAGATTTGCTGTTAAAGAATTGAGTATACAGAGTGCGAACAAACGCTTCTCTACAAGGGAATCGCCTAACCATTCAACACAGTACTAAAAACCGAATAGAATGCAGTTTTTACTCAGATGAAAGACATATGCTTTCCTTCTTAAGAAGTGTTTTCAAAGACATTCACAGAGTGATTCTACAAAGCGTTTTTACTGGCGTTTGCTTATAAACGTGATTTCACTGGAATTTCTTTCAAACGCAAGACGCGAGATTTGCTGTTAATGAATTGAGTATACAGAATGCGAACAAAAGCTTCCCTACAAGTGAATCGCCTAACCATTCAACACAGTACTAAAAACTGAATAGAATGCAGTTTTCACTCAGATGAAAGACGTATGCTTTCCTTCTTAAGAAGTGTTTTCAAAGACATTCACAGAGTGATTCTACAAAGCCTTTTTACTGACGTTGGCTTTTAAACGTGATTTCACTGGAATTTCTGTCAATGCAAGATGTGCGATTTGCTGTTAAAGAAATGAGTATACAGAATGCAAACAAACGCTTCTCTACAAGGGAATTGCCTAACCATTCAACACAGTAGTAATAAAAACTGAATAGAATGCAGATTTCAGTCAGATGAAAGACGTATGCTTTCCTTCTTAAGAAGTGTTTTCAAAGACATACACAGAGTGATTCTACAAAGGCTTTTTACTGACGTTGGCTTTTAAATATGATTTCACTGGAATTTCTGTCAAACGCAAGATGCGAGATTTGCTGTTAAAGAATTGAGTATACAGAATGCAAACAAACGCTTCCCTACAAGTGAATCGCCTAACCATTCAACACAGTACTAAAAACTGAATAGAATGCAGTTTTCACTCAGATGAAAGACGTATGCTTTCCTTCTTAAGAAGTG
This sequence comes from Phyllotis vaccarum, assembly GCA_033318265.1. Taxonomy (NCBI): domain Eukaryota; kingdom Metazoa; phylum Chordata; class Mammalia; order Rodentia; family Cricetidae; genus Phyllotis; species Phyllotis vaccarum. The sequence continues at coordinate 168,022,317 of JARWLC010000009.1, forward strand.
TTTTCAAAGACATTCACAGAGTGATTCTACAAAGCCTTTTTACTGGCATTGGCTTTTAAACGTGATTTCACTGGAATTTCTGTCAAATGCAAGATGCGCGATTTGCTGTTAAAGAATTGAGTATACAGAATGCAAACAAATGCTTACCTACAAGTGAATCGCCTAACCATCCAACACAGTACTAAAAACTGAATATTATGCAGTTTTCACTCAGATGAAAGACATATGCTTTCCTTCTTAAGAAGTGTTTTCAAAGACATTCACAGAGTTAATCTACAAAGCCTTTTTACTGATGTTTGCTTTTAAACGTGATTTCACTGGAATTTCTGTCAAACACAAGACGCGAGATTTTCTGTTAAAGAATTGAATATACAGAATGCGAACAAAAGCTTCCCTACAAGGGAATCGCCTAACCATTCAACACAGTACTAAAAACTGAATAGAATGCAGTTTTCACTCAGATGAAAGACGTAGGCTTTCCTTCTTAAGAAGTGTTTTCAAAGACATACACAGAGTGATTCTACAAAGGCTTTTTACTGACGTTGGCTTTTAAATATGATTTCACTGGAATTTCTGTCAAACTCAAGACGCGAGATTTGCTGTTAAAGAATTGAGTATACAGAATGCAAACAAACGCTTCCCTATAAGTGAATCGCCTAACCATTCAACACAGTACTAAAAACTGAATATTATGCAGTTTTCACTCAGATGAAAGACTTATGCTTTTCTGCTTAAGAAGTGTTTTCAAAGACATTCACAGAGTGATTCTACAAAGCCTTTTTACTGGCCTTGGCTTTTAAACATGATTTCACTGGAATTTCTGTTAAATGCAAAATGCGCGATTTGCTGTTAAAGAATTGAGTAAACAGAATGCGAACACACGCTTCCCTACAAGTGAATCGCCTAACCATTCAACACAGTACTAAAAACTGAATAGAATGCAGTTTTCACTCAGATGAAAGACGTAGGCTTTCCTTCTTAAGAAGTGTTTTCAAAGACATTCACAGAGTGATTCTACAAAGCCTTTTTACTGATGTTGGCTTTTAAACGTGATTTCACTGGAATATCTGTCAAATGCAAGACGCGAGATTTGCTTTTAAAGAATTGAGTATACAGAGTGCGAACAAACTCTTCTCTACAAGGGAATCGCCTAACCATTCAACACAGTACTAAAAACTGAATAGAATGCAGTTTTCACTCAGATGAAAGACGTATGATTTCCTTCTTAAGAAGTGTTTTCAAAGGCATTCACAGAGTGATTCTACAAAGCATTTTACTGGCGTTGGCTTTTAAACGTGATTTCACTGGAATTTCTGTCAAACTCAAGATGCGAGATTTGCTGTTAAAGAATTGAGTATACAGAATTCGAACAAACGCTTCCCTACAAGTGAATCGCCTAACCATTCAACACAGTACTAAAAACTGAATAGAATGCAGTTTTCACTCAGATGAAAGACATATGCTTTCCTTCTTAAGAAGTGTTTTCAAAGACATTCACAGAGTGATTCAACAAAGCCTTTTTACTGATGTTGGCTTTTAAACGTGATTTCACTGGAATTTCTGTCAAAGGCAAGACGCGAGTTTTGCTGTTAAAGAATTGAGTATACAGAATGCGAACAAATGCTTCCCTACAAGTGAATCGCCTAACGATTCAACACAGTACTAAAAACTGAATAGAATGCAGTTTTTACTCAGATGAAAGACGTATGCTTTCCTTCTTAAGAAGTGTTTTCAAAGACATTCACAGAGTGATTCTACAAAGCCTTTTTACTGATGTTGGCTTTTAAATGTGATTTCACTGGAATTTCTGTCAAATGCAAGATGCGCGATTTGCTGTTAAAGAATTGAGTATACAGAATGCAAACAAACGCTTCTCTACAAGTGAATCGCCTAACCATTCAACACAGTACAAAAACTGAATAGAATGCAGTTTTCACTCAGATGAAAGACGTATGCTTTCCTTCTTAAGAAGTGTTTTCAAAGACATACACAGAGTGATTCTACAAAGCCTTTTTACTGGCGTTGGCTTTTAAACGTGATTTCACTGGAATTTCTGTCAAACGCAAGAGGTGAGATTTGCTGTTAAAGAATTGAGAATACAGAATGCGAACAAACGCTTCCCTACAAGTGAATCGCCTAATCATTCAACACAGTACTAAAAATTGAATAGAATGCAGTTTTCACTCAGATGAAAGACATATGCATTCCTTCTTAAGAAGTGTTTTCAAAGACATTCACAGAGTGATTCTACAAAGCTTTTTTTTACCGACGTCGGCTTTTAAACGTGATTTCACTGGAATTTCTGTCAAACGCAAGACGCGAGTTTTGCTGTTAAAGAATTGAGTATACAGAATGCGAACAAATTCTTCCCTACAAGTGAATCGCCTAACCATTCAACACAGTACTAAAAACTGAATAGAATGCAGTTTTTACTCAGATGAAAGACGTATGCTTTCCTTCTTAAGAAGTGTTTTCAAAGACATTCACAGAGTGATTCTACAAAGCCTTTTTACTGATGTTGGCTTTTAAATGTGATTTCACTGAAATTTCTGTCAAATGCAAGACGCGAGATTTGCTGTTAAAGAATTGAGTATACAGAATGCAAACAAACGCTTCCCTACAAGTGAATCACCTAACCATTCAACACAGTACTAAAAACTTAATAGAATGCAGTTTTCACTCAGATGAAAGACGTATGCTTTCCTTCTTAAGAAGTGTTTTGAAAGACATTCACAGAGTGATTCTACAAAGCCTTTTTACTGACGTTGGCTTTTAAACGTGATTTCACTGGAATTTCTGTCAAAGGCAAGATGCGAGATTTGCTGTTAAAAAATTGAGTATACAGAATGCGAACAAACGCTTCCCTACAAGTGAATTGCCTAACCATTCAACACAGTACTGAAAACTGAATAGAATGCAGTTTTCACTCAGAAGTAAGACGTATGCTCTCTATCTTAAGAAGTGTTTTCAAAGACATTCACAGCGTGATTCTACAAAGCCTTTTTTCTGGCGTTGGCTTTTAAACGTTATTTCACTGGTATTTCTGTCAAACACAAGACGCTAGAATTGCTGTTAAAGAATTGAGTATACAGAATGCAAACAAATGCTTACCTACAAGGGAATCGCCTAAACATTCAACACAGTACTAAAAACTGAATAGAATGCAGTTTTCACTCAGATGAAATACATATGCTTTCCTTCTTAAGTGTTTTCAAAGACATTCACAGAGTGATTCTACAAAGCCTTTTTACTGGCGTTGGCTTTTAAACGTGATTTCACTGGAATTTCTGTCAAACTCAAGACGCGAGATTTGCTGTTAAAGAATTGAGTATACAGAATGCAAACAAACGCTTACCTACAAGTGAATCACCTTACCATTCAACACAGTTCGAAAAACTGAGTAGAATGCAGTTTTCACTCAGAAGAAAGACGTATGCTTTCTATCTTAAGAAGTGTTTTCAAAGACATTCACAGAGTGATTCTACAAAGCCTTTTTACTGGCATTGGCTTTTAAACATTATTTCACTGGAATTTCTGTCAAACAAAAGACGCGAGATTTGCTGTTAAAGAATCGAGTATACAGAATGCGAACAAACGCTTCCCGACAAGTGTATCGCCTAACCATTCAACACAGTACTAAAAACTGAATAGAATGCAGTTTTCACTCAGATGAAAGACGTATGCTTTCCTTCTTAAGAAGTGTTTTCAAAGACATTCACAGAGTGATTCTCCAAAGCCTTTTTACTGATGTTGGCTTTTAAACGAGATTTCACTGGAATTTCTGTGAAATGCAAGACGCGAGATTTGCTGTTAAAGAATTGAGTATACAGAATGCGAACATACGCTTCCCTACAAGTGAATCGCCTAACCATTCAACACAGTACTAAAAACTGAATAGAATGCAGTTTTCACTCAGATGAAAGACGTATGCTTTCCTTCTTAAGAAGTGTTTTCAAAGACATTCACAGAGTGATTCTACAAAGCCTTTTTACTGACGTTGGCTTTTAAACGTTATTTCACTGGAATTTCTGTCAAATGCAAGATGCGCGATTTTCTCATAAAGAATTGATTATACAGAATGCGAACAAACGCTTCCCTACAAGTGAATCGCCTAACCATTCAACACAGTACTACAAACTGAATAGAATGCAGTTTTCACTCAGATGAAAGACGTTTGCTTTCCTTCTTAAGAAGTGTTTTCAAAGACATTCACAGAGTGATTCTCCAAAGCCTTTTTACTGATGTTGGCTTTTAAACGAGATTTCACTGGAATTTCTTTGAAATGCAAGACTCGAGATTTGCTGTTAAAGAATTGAGTATACAGAATGCGAACATACGCTTCCCTACAAGTCAATCGCCTTACCATTCAACACAGTACTAAAAACTGAATAGAATGCAGTTTTCACTCAGATGAAAGACGTATGCTTTCCTTCTTAAGAAGTGTTTTCAAAGGCATTCACAGAGTGATTCTACAAAGCCTTTTTATTGACGTTGGCTTTTAAACATGATTTCACTGGAATTTCTGTCAAATGCAAGATGCGCGATTTGCTGTTAAAGAATTGAGTATACAGAAGGCAAGCAAACGCTTCCCTACAAGTAAATCGCCTAAACATTCAACACAGTACTAAAAACTGAATAGAATGCAGTTTTCACTCAGATGAAAGACGTATGCTTTCCTTCTTAAGAAGTGTTTTCAAAGATATTCACAGAGTGATTCTACAAAGCCTTTTTTCTGACTTTGGCTTTTAAACGAGATTTCAATGTAATTTCTGTCAAATGCAAGACGCGAGATTTGCTGTTAAAGAATTAACTATACAGAATGCAAACAAACGCTTCCCTACAAGTGAATCGCCTTACCATTCAACACAGTTCGAAAAACTGAGTAGAATGCAGTTTTCACTCAGAAGAAAGACGTATGCTTTCTATCTTAAGAAGTGTTTTCAAAGACATTCACAGAGTGATTCTACAAAGCCTTTTTACTGGCATTGGCTTTTAAACGTTATTTCACTGGAATTTCTGTCAAACAAAAGACGCGAGATTTGCTGTTAAAGAATTGAGTATACAGAATGCGAACAAACGCTTCCCTACAAGTGAATCGCCTAACCATTCAACACAGTACTAAAAACTGAATAGAATGCAGTTTTCACTCAGATGAAAGACCTATGCTTTCCTTCTTAAGAAGTGTTTTCAAAGGCATTCACAGTGTGATTCTACAAAGCCTTTTTACTGGCATTGGCTTTTAAACGTTATTTCACTGAATTTCTATCAAACAAAAGACGCGAGATTTGCTGTTAAAGAATTGAGTATACAGAATGCAAAAAAACGCTTCCCTACAAGTGAATCGCCTAACCATTCAACACAGTACTAAAAACTGAATAGAATGCAGTTTTCACTCAGATGAAAGACGTATGCTTTCCTTCTTAAGAAGTGTTTTCAAAGGAATTCACAGTGTGATTCTACAAAGCCTTTTTACTGACGTTGGCTTTTAAACGTGATTTCACTGGAATTTCTGTCAAACGCAAGATGCGCGATTTGCTGTTAAAGAATTGAGTATACAGAATGCAAGCAAACGCTTCCCTACAAGTGAATTGCCTAACCATTCAACACAGTACTAAAAACTGAATAGAATGCAGTTTTCACTCAGATGAAAGACGTTTGCTTTCCTTCTTAAGAAGTGTTTTCAAAGACATTCACAGAGTGATTCTACAAAGCCTTTTTACTGGCGTTGGCTTTTAAACCTTATTTCACTGGAATTTCTGTCAAACAAAAGACGCGAGATTTGCTGTTAAAGAATTGAGTATACAGAATGCAAACAAACGCTTCCCTACAAGTGAATTGCCTAACCATTCAACACAGTACTGAAAACTGAATAGAATGCAGTTTTCACTCAGAAGTAAGACGTATGCTCTCTATCTTAAGAAGTGTTTTCAAAGACATTCACAGCGTGATTCTACAAAGCCTTTTTTCTGGCGTTGGCTTTTAAACGTTATTTCACTGGTATTTCTGTCAAACACAAGACGCTAGAATTGCTGTTAAAGAATTGAGTATACAGAATGTAAACAAATGCTTACCTACAAGGGAATCGCCTAAACATTCAACACAGTACTAAAAACTGAATAGAATGCAGTTTTCACTCAGATGAAAGACATATGCTTTCCTTCTTAAGTGTTTTCAAAGACATTCACAGAGTGATTCTACAAAGCCTTTTTACTGGCGTTGGCTTTTAAACGTGATTTCACTGGAATTTCTGTCAAACTCAAGACGCGAGATTTGCTGTTAAAGAATTGAGTATACAGAATGCAAACAAACGCTTACCTACAAGTGAATCACCTTACCATTCAACACAGTTCGAAAAACTGAGTAGAATGCAGTTTTCACTCAGAAGAAAGACGTATGCTTTCTATCTTAAGAAGTGTTTTCAAAGACATTCACAGAGTGATTCTACAAAGCCTTTTTACTGGCATTGGCTTTTAAACATTATTTCACTGGAATTTCTGTCAAACAAAAGACGCGAGATTTGCTGTTAAAGAATCGAGTATACAGAATGCGAACAAACGCTTCCCGACAAGTGTATCGCCTAACCATTCAACACAGTACTAAAAACTGAATACAATGCAGTTTTCACTCAGATGAAAGACGTATGCTTTCCTTCTTAAGAAGTGTTTTCAAAGACATTCACAGAGTGATTCTCCAAAGCCTTTTTACTGATGTTGGCTTTTAAACGAGATTTCACTGGAATTTCTGTGAAATGCAAGACGCGAGATTTGCTGTTAAAGAATTGAGTATACAGAATGCGAACATACGCTTCCCTACAAGTGAATCGCCTAACCATTCAACACAGTACTAAAAACTGAATAGAATGCAGTTTTCACTCAGATGAAAGACGTATGCTTTCCTTCTTAAGAAGTGTTTTCAAAGACATTCACAGAGTGATTCTACAAAGCCTTTTTACTGACGTTGGCTTTTAAACGTTATTTCACTGGAATTTCTGTCAAATGCAAGATGCGCGATTTTCTCATAAAGAATTGAGTATACAGAATGCGAACAAACGCTTCCCTACAAGTGAATCGCCTAACCATTCAACACAGTACTAAAAACTGAATAGAATGCAGTTTTCACTCAGATGAAAGACGTTTGCTTTCCTTCTTAAGAAGTGTTTTCAAAGACATTCACAGAGTGATTCTCCAAAGCCTTTTTACTGATGTTGGCTTTTAAACGAGATTTCACTGGAATTTCTTTGAAATGCAAGACTCGAGATTTGCTGTTAAAGAATTGAGTATACAGAATGCGAACATACGCTTCCCTACAAGTCAATCGCCTTACCATTCAACACAGTACTAAAAACTGAATAGAATGCAGTTTTCACTCAGATGAAAGACGTATGCTTTCCTTCTTAAGAAGTGTTTTCAAAGGCATTCACAGAGTGATTCTACAAAGCCTTTTTATTGACGTTGGCTTTTAAACATGATTTCACTGGAATTTCTGTCAAATGCAAGATGCGCGATTTGCTGTTAAAGAATTGAGTATACAGAAGGCAAGCAAAAGCTTCCCTACAAGTAAATCGCCTAAACATTCAACACAGTACTAAAAACTGAATAGAATGCAGTTTTCACTCAGATGAAAGACGTATGCTTTCCTTCTTAAGAAGTGTTTTCAAAGGCATTCACAGTGTGATTCTACAAAGCCTTTTTACTGGCATTGGCTTTTAAACGTTATTTCACTGAATTTCTGTCAAACAAAAGACGCGAGATTTGCTGTTAAAGAATTGAGTATACAGAATGCAAACAAACGCTTCCCTACAAGTGAATCGCCTAACCATTCAACACAGTACTAAAAACTGAATAGAATGCAGTTTTCACTCAGATGAAAGACGTATGCTTTACTTCTTAAGAAGTGTTTTCAAAGGCATTCACAGTGTGATTCTACAAAGCCTTTTTACTGACGTTGGCTTTTAAACGTGATTTCACTGGAATTTCTGTCAAACGCAAGATGCGCGATTTGCTGTTAAAGAATTGAGTATACAGAATGCAAGCAAACGCTTCCCTACAAGTGAATCGCCTAAACATTCAACACTGTACTAAAAACTGAATAGAATGCAGTTTTCACTCAGATGAAAGACGTATGCTTTCCTTCTTAAGAAGTGTTTTCAAAGACATTCACAGAGTGATTCTACAAAGCCTTTTTACTGGCGTTGGCTTTTAAACATTATTTCACTGGAATTTCTGTCAAACAAAAGACGCGAGATTTGCTGTTAAAGAATTGAGTATACAGAATGCAAACAAACGCTTCCCTACAAGTGAATCGCCTTGTTGTAGAGAGTTCGCGGGTTCTGGGGCAGCCAGAGATCTGGGACCCACAGCTGCCGAGACTGCTTATCTGTGCCCGCCGCCTGGGTCTCTAGAAACAACTCAGACGCTTTATTTATTTCAGGCTGTTTGGCCTATGGCTCAGGCACATTGCTAGCTAGCTCTTACATTTTAAATCAACCCATTTCTATTAATCCGCGGGCCACGTGGCCCCGGCCTGTAGCTCACCTGTGTTCCTTACATGTCGTCTCTTGGGCGGCTTCCGCGCAGTCTGCCTGACTCCACCCTGTTTCTCTATCTAGGCTCTGATTCTCCTCCCACCTATTTTACAGTACCTGCCATGGCCCAAACCAGCTCCTTTATTTAAAGATACAGTACGCACAAATGTATTCCCACATCGCCTAACCATTCAACACAGTACTAAAAACTTAATAGAATGCAGATTTCACTCAGATGAAAGACGTATGCTTTCCTTCTTAAGAAGTGTTTTTAAAGACATTCACAGAGTGATTCTACAAAGCCTTTTTACTGGCGTTGGCTTTTAAACGCGATTTCACTGGAATTTCTGTCAAACGCAAGAGGTGAGATTTGCTGTTAAAGAATTGAGAATACAGAATGCGAACAAACGCTTCCCTACAAGTGAATCGCCTAATCATTCAACACAGTACTAAAAATTGAATAGAATGCAGTTTTCACTCAGATGAAAGACATATGCATTCCTTCTTAAGAAGTGTTTTCAAAGACATTCACAGAGTGATTCTACAAAGCTTTTTTTTACCGACGTCGGCTTTTAAACGTGATTTCACTGGAATTTCTGTCAAATGCAAGACGCGAGTTTTGCTGTTAAAGAATTGAGTATACAGAATGCGAACAAATTCTTCCCTACAAGTGAATCGCCTAACCATTCAACACAGTACTAAAAACTGAATAGAATGCAGTTTTTACTCAGATGAAAGACGTATGCTTTCCTTCTTAAGAAGTGTTTTCAAAGACATTCACAGAGTGATTCTACAAAGCCTTTTTACTGATGTTGGCTTTTAAATGTGATTTCACTGGAATTTCTGTCAAATGCAAGACGCGAGATTTGCTGTTAAAGAATTGAGTATACAGAATGCAAACAAACGCTTCCCTACAAGTGAATCACCTATCCATTCAACACAGTACTAAAAACTTAATAGAATGCAGTTTTCACTCAGATGAAAGACGTATGCTTTCCTTCTTAAGAAGTGTTTTGAAAGACATTCACAGAGTGATTCTACAAAGCCTTTTTACTGACGTTGGCTTTTAAACGTGATTTCACTGGAATTTCTGTCAAAGGCAAGATGCGAGATTTGCTGTTAAAAAATTGAGTATACAGAATGCGAACAAACGCTTCCCTACAAGTGAATTGCCTAACCATTCAACACAGTACTGAAAACTGAATAGAATGCAGTTTTCACTCAGAAGTAAGACGTATGCTCTCTATCTTAAGAAGTGTTTTCAAAGACATTCACAGCGTGATTCTACAAAGCCTTTTTTCTGGCGTTGGCTTTTAAACGTTATTTCACTGGTATTTCTGTCAAACACAAGACGCTAGAATTGCTGTTAAAGAATTGAGTATACAGAATGCAAACAAATGCTTACCTACAAGGGAATCGCCTAAACATTCAACACAGTACTAAAAACTGAATAGAATGCAGTTTTCACTCAGATGAAATACATATGCTTTCCTTCTTAAGTGTTTTCAAAGACATTCACAGAGTGATTCTACAAAGCCTTTTTACTGGCGTTGGCTTTTAAACGTGATTTCACTGGAATTTCTGTCAAACTCAAGACGCGAGATTTGCTGTTAAAGAATTGAGTATACAGAATGCAAACAAACGCTTACCTACAAGTGAATCACCTTACCATTCAACACAGTTCGAAAAACTGAGTAGAATGCAGTTTTCACTCAGAAGAAAGACGTATGCTTTCTATCTTAAGAAGTGTTTTCAAAGACATTCACAGAGTGATTCTACAAAGCCTTTTTACTGGCATTGGCTTTTAAACATTATTTCACTGGAATTTCTGTCAAACAAAAGACGCGAGATTTGCTGTTAAAGAATCGAGTATACAGAATGCGAACAAACGCTTCCCGACAAGTGTATCGCCTAACCATTCAACACAGTACTAAAAACTGAATAGAATGCAGTTTTCACTCAGATGAAAGACGTATGCTTTCCTTCTTAAGAAGTGTTTTCAAAGACATTCACAGAGTGATTCTCCAAAGCCTTTTTACTGATGTTGGCTTTTAAACGAGATTTCACTGGAATTTCTGTGAAATGCAAGACGCGAGATTTGCTGTTAAAGAATTGAGTATACAGAATGCGAACATACGCTTCCCTACAAGTGAATCGCCTAACCATTCAACACAGTACTAAAAACTGAATAGAATGCAGTTTTCACTCAGATGAAAGACGTATGCTTTCCTTCTTAAGAAGTGTTTTCAAAGACATTCACAGAGTGATTCTCCAAAGCCTTTTTACTGATGTTGGCTTTTAAACGAGATTTCACTGGAATTTCTTTGAAATGCAAGACTCGAGATTTGCTGTTAAAGAATTGAGTATACAGAATGCGAACATACGCTTCCCTACAAGTCAATCGCCTTACCATTCAACACAGTACTAAAAACTGAATAGAATGCAGTTTTCACTCAGATGAAAGACGTATGCTTTCCTTCTTAAGAAGTGTTTTCAAAGGCATTCACAGAGTGATTCTACAAAGTCTTTTTATTGACGTTGGCTTTTAAACATGATTTCACTGGAATTTCTGTCAAATGCAAGATGCGCGATTTGCTGTTAAAGAATTGAGTATACAGAAGGCAAGCAAACGCTTCCCTACAAGTAAATCGCCTAAACATTCAACACAGTACTAAAAACTGAATAGAATGCAGTTTTCACTCAGATGAAAGACGTATGCTTTCCTTCTTAAGAAGTGTTTTCAAAGATATTCACAGAGTGATTCTACAAAGCCTTTTTTCTGACTTTGGCTTTTAAACGAGATTTCAATGTAATTTCTGTCAAATGCAAGACGCGAGATTTGCTGTTAAAGAATTAACTATACAGAATGCAAACAAACGCTTCCCTACAAGTGAATCGCCTTACCATTCAACACAGTTCGAAAAACTGAGTAGAATGCAGTTTTCACTCAGAAGAAAGACGTATGCTTTCTATCTTAAGAAGTGTTTTCAAAGACATTCACAGAGTGATTCTACAAAGCCTTTTTACTGGCATTGGCTTTTAAACGTTATTTCACTGGAATTTCTGTCAAACAAAAGACGCGAGATTTGCTGTTAAAGAATTGAGTATACAGAATGCAAACAAACGCTTCCCTACAAGTGAATCGCCTAACCATTCAACACAGTACTAAAAACTGAATAGAATGCAGTTTTCACTCAGATGAAAGACCTATGCTTTCCTTCTTAAGAAGTGTTTTCAAAGGCATTCACAGTGTGATTCTACAAAGCCTTTTTACTGGCATTGGCTTTTAAACGTTATTTCACTGAATTTCTATCAAACAAAAGACGCGAGATTTGCTGTTAAAGAATTGAGTATACAGAATGCAAAAAAACGCTTCCCTACAAGTGAATCGCCTAACCATTCAACACAGTACTAAAAACTGAATAGAATGCAGTTTTCACTCAGATGAAAGACGTATGCTTTCCTTCTTAAGAAGTGTTTTCAAAGGCATTCACAGTGTGATTCTACAAAGCCTTTTTACTGACGTTGGCTTTTAAACGTGATTTCACTGGAATTTCTGTCAAACGCAAGATGCGCGATTTGCTGTTAAAGAATTGAGTATACAGAATGCAAGCAAACGCTTCCCTACAAGTGAATCGCCTAACCATTCAACACAGTACTAAAAACTGAATAGAATGCAGTTTTCACTCAGATGAAAGACGTTTGCTTTCCTTCTTAAGAAGTGTTTTCAAAGACATTCACAGAGTGATTCTACAAAGCCTTTTTACTGGCGTTGGCTTTTAAACATTATTTCACTGGAATTTCTGTCAAACAAAAGACGCGAGATTTGCTGTTAAAGAATTGAGTATACAGAATGCAAACAAACGCTTCCCTACAAGTGAATTGCCTAACCATTCAACACAGTACTGAAAACTGAATAGAATGCAGTTTTCACTCAGAAGTAAGACGTATGCTCTCTATCTTAAGAAGTGTTTTCAAAGACATTCACAGCGTGATTCTACAAAGCCTTTTTTCTGGCGTTGGCTTTTAAACGTTATTTCACTGGTATTTCTGTCAAACACAAGACGCTAGAATTGCTGTTAAAGAATTGAGTATACAGAATGTAAACAAATGCTTACCTACAAGGGAATCGCCTAAACATTCAACACAGTACTAAAAACTGAATAGAATGCAGTTTTCACTCAGATGAAAGACATATGCTTTCCTTCTTAAGTGTTTTCAAAGACATTCACAGAGTGATTCTACAAAGCCTTTTTACTGGCGTTGGCTTTTAAACGTGATTTCACTGGAATTTCTGTCAAACTCAAGACGCGAGATTTGCTGTTAAAGAATTGAGTATACAGAATGCAAACAAACGCTTACCTACAAGTGAATCACCTTACCATTCAACACAGTTCGAAAAACTGAGTAGAATGCAGTTTTCACTCAGAAGAAAGACGTATGCTTTCTATCTTAAGAAGTGTTTTCAAAGACATTCACAGAGTGATTCTACAAAGCCTTTTTACTGGCATTGGCTTTTAAACATTATTTCACTGGAATTTCTGTCAAACAAAAGACGCGAGATTTGCTGTTAAAGAATCGAGTATACAGAATGCGAACAAACGCTTCCCGACAAGTGTATCGCCTAACCATTCAACACAGTACTAAAAACTGAATAGAATGCAGTTTTCACTCAGATGAAAGACGTATGCTTTCCTTCTTAAGAAGTGTTTTCAAAGACATTCACAGAGTGATTCTCCAAAGCCTTTTTACTGATGTTGGCTTTTAAACGAGATTTCACTGGAATTTCTGTGAAATGCAAGACGCGAGATTTGCTGTTAAAGAATTGAGTATACAGAATGCGAACATACGCTTCCCTACAAGTGAATCGCCTAACCATTCAACACAGTACTAAAAACTGAATAGAATGCAGTTTTCACTCAGATGAAAGACGTATGCTTTCCTTCTTAAGAAGTGTTTTCAAAGACATTCACAGAGTGATTCTACAAAGCCTTTTTACTGACGTTGGCTTTTAAACGTTATTTCACTGGAATTTCTGTCAAATGCAAGATGCGCGATTTTCTCATAAAGAATTGAGTATACAGAATGCGAACAAACGCTTCCCTACAAGTGAATCGCCTAACCATTCAACACAGTACTAAAAACTGAATAGAATGCAGTTTTCACTCAGATGAAAGACGTTTGCTTTCCTTCTTAAGAAGTGTTTTCAAAGACATTCACAGAGTGATTCTCCAAAGCCTTTTTACTGATGTTGGCTTTTAAACGAGATTTCACTGGAATTTCTTTGAAATGCAAGACTCGAGATTTGCTGTTAAAGAATTGAGTATACAGAATGCGAACATACGCTTCCCTACAAGTCAATCGCCTTACCATTCAACACAGTACTAAAAACTGAATAGAATGCAGTTTTCACTCAGATGAAAGACGTATGCTTTCCTTCTTAAGAAGTGTTTTCAAAGGCATTCACAGAGTGATTCTACAAAGCCTTTTTATTGACGTTGGCTTTTAAACATGATTTCACTGGAATTTCTGTCAAATGCAAGATGCGCGATTTGCTGTTAAAGAATTGAGTATACAGAAGGCAAGCAAACGCTTCCCTACAAGTAAATCGCCTAAACATTCAACACAGTAGTAAAAACTGAATAGAATGCAGTTTTCACTCAGATGAAAGACGTATGCTTTCCTTCTTAAGAAGTGTTTTCAAAGATATTCACAGAGTGATTCTACAAAGCCTTTTTTCTGACTTTGGCTTTTAAACGAGATTTCAATGTAATTTCTGTCAAATGCAAGACGCGAGATTTGCTGTTAAAGAATTAACTATACAGAATGCAAACAAACGCTTCCCTACAAGTGAATCGCCTTACCATTCAACACAGTTCGAAAAACTGAGTAGAATGCAGTTTTCACTCAGAAGAAAGACGTATGCTTTCTATCTTAAGAAGTGTTTTCAAAGACATTCACAGAGTGATTCTACAAAGCCTTTTTACTGGCATTGGCTTTTAAACGTTATTTCACTGGAATTTCTGTCAAACAAAAGACGCGAGATTTGCTGTTAAAGAATTGAGTATACAGAATGCAAACAAACGCTTCCCTACAAGTGAATCGCCTAACCATTCAACACAGTACTAAAAACTGAATAGAATGCAGTTTTCACTCAGATGAAAGACGTATGCTTTCCTTCTTAAGAAGTGTTTTCAAAGGCATTCACAGTGTGATTCTACAAAGCCTTTTTACTGGCATTGGCTTTTAAACGTTATTTCACTGAATTTCTGTCAAACAAAAGACGCGAGATTTGCTGTTAAAGAATTGAGTATACAGAATGCAAACAAACGCTTCCCTACAAGTGAATCGCCTAACCATTCAACACAGTACTAAAAACTGAATAGAATGCAGTTTTCACTCAGATGAAAGACGTATGCTTTCCTTCTTAAGAAGTGTTTTCAAAGGCATTCACAGTGTGATTCTACAAAGCCTTTTTACTGACGTTGGCTTTTAAACGTGATTTCACTGGAATTTCTGTCAAACGCAAGATGCGCGATTTGCTGTTAAAGAATTGAGTATACAGAATGCAAGCAAACGCTTCCCTACAAGTGAATCGCCTAAACATTCAACACTGTACTAAAAACTGAATAGAATGCAGTTTTCACTCAGATGAAAGACGTATGCTTTCCTTCTTAAGAAGTGTTTTCAAAGACATTCACAGAGTGATTCTACAAAGCCTTTCTACTGGCGTTGGCTTTTAAACATTATTTCACTGGAATTTCTGTCAAACAAAAGACGCGAGATTTGCTGTTAAAGAATTGAGTATACAGAATGCAAACAAACGCTTCCCTACAAGTGAATTGCCTAACCATTCAACACAGTACTGAAAACTGAATAGAATGCAGTTTTCACTCAGAAGTAAGACGTATGCTCTCTATCTTAAGAAGTGTTTTCAAAGACATTCACAGCGTGATTCTACAAAGCCTTTTTTCTGGCGTTGGCTTTTAAACGTTATTTCACTGGTATTTCTGTCAAACACAAGACGCTAGAATTGCTGTTAAAGAATTGAGTATACAGAATGTAAACAAATGCTTACCTACAAGGGAATCGCCTAAACATTCAACACAGTACTAAAAACTGAATAGAATGCAGTTTTCACTCAGATGAAAGACATATGCTTTCCTTCTTAAGTGTTTTCAAAGACATTCACAGAGTGATTCTACAAAGCCTTTTTACTGGCGTTGGCTTTTAAACGTGATTTCACTGGAATTTCTGTCAAACTCAAGACGCGAGATTTGCTGTTAAAGAATTGAGTATACAGAATGCAAACAAACGCTTACCTACAAGTGAATCACCTTACCATTCAACACAGTTCGAAAAACTGAGTAGAATGCAGTTTTCACTCAGAAGAAAGACGTATGCTTTCTATCTTAAGAAGTGTTTTCAAAGACATTCACAGAGTGATTCTACAAAGCCTTTTTACTGGCATTGGCTTTTAAACATTATTTCACTGGAATTTCTGTCAAACAAAAGACGCGAGATTTGCTGTTAAAGAATCGAGTATACAGAATGCGAACAAACGCTTCCCGACAAGTGTATCGCCTAACCATTCAACACAGTACTAAAAACTGAATACAATGCAGTTTTCACTCAGATGAAAGACGTATGCTTTCCTTCTTAAGAAGTGTTTTCAAAGACATTCACAGAGTGATTCTCCAAAGCCTTTTTACTGATGTTGGCTTTTAAACGAGATTTCACTGGAATTTCTGTGAAATGCAAGACGCGAGATTTGCTGTTAAAGAATTGAGTATACAGAATGCGAACATACGCTTCCCTACAAGTGAATCGCCTAACCATTCAACACAGTACTAAAAACTGAATAGAATGCAGTTTTCACTCAGATGAAAGACGTATGCTTTCCTTCTTAAGAAGTGTTTTCAAAGACATTCACAGAGTGATTCTCCAAAGCCTTTTTACTGATGTTGGCTTTTAAACGAGATTTCACTGGAATTTCTGTGAAATGCAAGACGCGAGATTTGCTGTTAAAGAATTGAGTATACAGAATGCGAACATACGCTTCCCTACAAGTGAATCGCCTAACCATTCAACACAGTACTAAAAACTGAATAGAATGCAGTTTTCACTCAGATGAAAGACGTATGCTTTCCTTCTTAAGAAGTGTTTTCAAAGACATTCACAGAGTGATTCTACAAAGCCTTTTTACTGACGTTGGCTTTTAAACGTTATTTCACTGGAATTTCTGTCAAATGCAAGATGCGCGATTTTCTCATAAAGAATTGAGTATACAGAATGCGAACAAACGCTTCCCTACAAGTGAATCGCCTAACCATTCAACACAGTACTAAAAACTGAATAGAATGCAGTTTTCACTCAGATGAAAGACGTTTGCTTTCCTTCTTAAGAAGTGTTTTCAAAGACATTCACAGAGTGATTCTCCAAAGCCTTTTTACTGATGTTGGCTTTTAAACGAGATTTCACTGGAATTTCTTTGAAATGCAAGACTCGAGATTTGCTGTTAAAGAATTGAGTATACAGAATGCGAACATACGCTTCCCTACAAGTCAATCGCCTTACCATTCAACACAGTACTAAAAACTGAATAGAATGCAGTTTTCACTCAGATGAAAGACGTATGCTTTCCTTCTTAAGAAGTGTTTTCAAAGGCATTCACAGAGTGATTCTACAAAGCCTTTTTATTGACGTTGGCTTTTAAACATGATTTCACTGGAATTTCTGTCAAATGCAAGATGCGCGATTTGCTGTTAAAGAATTGAGTATACAGAAGGCAAGCAAACGCTTCCCTACAAGTAAATCGCCTAAACATTCAACACAGTACTAAAAACTGAATAGAATGCAGTTTTCACTCAGATGAAAGACGTATGCTTTCCTTCTTAAGAAGTGTTTTCAAAGGCATTCACAGTGTGATTCTACAAAGCCTTTTTACTGGCATTGGCTTTTAAACGTTATTTCACTGGAATTTCTGTCAAACCCAAGACACGAGATTTGCTGTTAAAGAATTGAGTATACAGGATGCAAACAAACGCTTCCCTACAAGTGAATCGCCTAACCATTCAACACAGTACTAAAAACTGAATAGAATGCAGTTTTCACTCAGATGAAAGACGTATGCTTTCCTTCTTAAGAAGTGTTTTCAAAGGCATTCACAGTGTGATTCTACAAAGCCTTTTTACTGAGGTTGGCTTTTAAACGTGATTTCACTGGAATTTCTGTCAAACGCAAGATGCGCGATTTGCTGTTAAAGAATTGAGTATACAGAATGCAAGCAAACGCTTCCCTACAAGTGAATCGCCTAAACATTCAACACTGTACTAAAAACTGAATAGAATGCAGTTTTCACTCAGATGAAAGACGTATGCTTTCCTTCTTAAGAAGTGTTTTCAAAGACATTCACAGAGTGATTCTACAAAGCCTTTTTACTGGCGTTGGCTTTTAAACATTATTTCACTGGAATTTCTGTCAAACAAAAGACGCGAGATTTGCTGTTAAAGAATTGAGTATACAGAATGCAAACAAACGCTTCCCTACAAGTGAATCGCCTTGTTGTAGAGAGTTCGCGGGTTCTGGGGCAGCCAGAGATCTGGGACCCACAGCTGCCGAGACTGCTTATCTGTGCCCGCCGCCTGGGTCTCTAGAAACAACTCAGACGCTTTATTTATTTCAGGCTGTTTGGCCTATGGCTCAGGCACATTGCTAGCTAGCTCTTACATTTTAAATCAACCCATTTCTATTAATCCGCGGGCCACGTGGCCCCGGCCTGTAGCTCACCTGTGTTCCTTACATGTCGTCTCTTGGGCGGCTTCCGCGCAGTCTGCCTGACTCCACCCTGTTTCTCTATCTAGGCTCTGATTCTCCTCCCACCTATTTTACAGTACCTGCCATGGCCCAAACCAGCTCCTTTATTTAAAGATACAGTACGCACAAATGTATTCCCACATCGCCTAACCATTCAACACAGTACTAAAAACTTAATAGAATGCAGATTTCACTCAGATGAAAGACGTATGCTTTCCTTCTTAAGAAGTGTTTTTAAAGACATTCACAGAGTGATTCTACAAAGCCTTTTTACTGGCGTTGGCTTTTAAACGCGATTTCACTGGAATTTCTGTCAAACGCAAGAGGTGAGATTTGCTGTTAAAGAATTGAGAATACAGAATGCGAACAAACGCTTCCCTACAAGTGAATCGCCTAATCATTCAACACAGTACTAAAAATTGAATAGAATGCAGTTTTCACTCAGATGAAAGACATATGCATTCCTTCTTAAGAAGTGTTTTCAAAGACATTCACAGAGTGATTCTACAAAGCTTTTTTTTACCGACGTCGGCTTTTAAACGTGATTTCACTGGAATTTCTGTCAAACGCAAGACGCGAGTTTTGCTGTTAAAGAATTGAGTATACAGAATGCGAACAAATTCTTCCCTACAAGTGAATCGCCTAACCATTCAACACAGTACTAAAAACTGAATAGAATGCAGTTTTTACTCAGATGAAAGACGTATGCTTTCCTTCTTAAGAAGTGTTTTCAAAGACATTCACAGAGTGATTCTACAAAGCCTTTTTACTGATGTTGGCTTTTAAATGTGATTTCACTGGAATTTCTGTCAAATGCAAGACGCGAGATTTGCTGTTAAAGAATTGAGTATACAGAATGCAAACAAACGCTTCCCTACAAGTGAATCACCTAACCATTCAACACAGTACTAAAAACTTAATAGAATGCAGTTTTCACTCAGATGAAAGACGTATGCTTTCCTTCTTAAGAAGTGTTTTGAAAGACATTCACAGAGTGATTCTACAAAGCCTTTTTACTGACGTTGGCTTTTAAACGTGATTTCACTGGAATTTCTGTCAAAGGCAAGATGCGAGATTTGCTGTTAAAAAATTGAGTATACAGAATGCGAACAAACGCTTCCCTACAAGTGAATTGCCTAACCATTCAACACAGTACTGAAAACTGAATAGAATGCAGTTTTCACTCAGAAGTAAGACGTATGCTCTCTATCTTAAGAAGTGTTTTCAAAGACATTCACAGCGTGATTCTACAAAGCCTTTTTTCTGGCGTTGGCTTTTAAACGTTATTTCACTGGTATTTCTGTCAAACACAAGACGCTAGAATTGCTGTTAAAGAATTGAGTATACAGAATGCAAACAAATGCTTACCTACAAGGGAATCGCCTAAACATTCAACACAGTACTAAAAACTGAATAGAATGCAGTTTTCACTCAGATGAAATACATATGCTTTCCTTCTTAAGTGTTTTCAAAGACATTCACAGAGTGATTCTACAAAGCCTTTTTACTGGCGTTGGCTTTTAAACGTGATTTCACTGGAATTTCTGTCAAACTCAAGACGCGAGATTTGCTGTTAAAGAATTGAGTATACAGAATGCAAACAAACGCTTACCTACAAGTGAATCACCTTACCATTCAACACAGTTCGAAAAACTGAGTAGAATGCAGTTTTCACTCAGAAGAAAGACGTATGCTTTCTATCTTAAGAAGTGTTTTCAAAGACATTCACAGAGTGATTCTACAAAGCCTTTTTACTGGCATTGGCTTTTAAACATTATTTCACTGGAATTTCTGTCAAACAAAAGACGCGAGATTTGCTGTTAAAGAATCGAGTATACAGAATGCGAACAAACGCTTCCCGACAAGTGTATCGCCTAACCATTCAACACAGTACTAAAAACTGAATAGAATGCAGTTTTCACTCAGATGAAAGACGTATGCTTTCCTTCTTAAGAAGTGTTTTCAAAGACATTCACAGAGTGATTCTCCAAAGCCTTTTTACTGATGTTGGCTTTTAAACGAGATTTCACTGGAATTTCTGTGAAATGCAAGACGCGAGATTTGCTGTTAAAGAATTGAGTATACAGAATGCGAACATACGCTTCCCTACAAGTGAATCGCCTAACCATTCAACACAGTACTAAAAACTGAATAGAATGCAGTTTTCACTCAGATGAAAGACGTATGCTTTCCTTCTTAAGAAGTGTTTTCAAAGACATTCACAGAGTGATTCTCCAAAGCCTTTTTACTGATGTTGGCTTTTAAACGAGATTTCACTGGAATTTCTTTGAAATGCAAGACTCGAGATTTGCTGTTAAAGAATTGAGTATACAGAATGCGAACATACGCTTCCCTACAAGTCAATCGCCTTACCATTCAACACAGTACTAAAAACTGAATAGAATGCAGTTTTCACTCAGATGAAAGACGTATGCTTTCCTTCTTAAGAAGTGTTTTCAAAGGCATTCACAGAGTGATTCTACAAAGTCTTTTTATTGACGTTGGCTTTTAAACATGATTTCACTGGAATTTCTGTCAAATGCAAGATGCGCGATTTGCTGTTAAAGAATTGAGTATACAGAAGGCAAGCAAACGCTTCCCTACAAATAAATCGCCTAAACATTCAACACAGTACTAAAAACTGAATAGAATGCAGTTTTCACTCAGATGAAAGACGTATGCTTTCCTTCTTAAGAAGTGTTTTCAAAGATATTCACAGAGTGATTCTACAAAGCCTTTTTTCTGACTTTGGCTTTTAAACGAGATTTCAATGTAATTTCTGTCAAATGCAAGACGCGAGATTTGCTGTTAAAGAATTAACTATACAGAATGCAAACAAACGCTTCCCTACAAGTGAATCGCCTTACCATTCAACACAGTTCGAAAAACTGAGTAGAATGCAGTTTTCACTCAGAAGAAAGACGTATGCTTTCTATCTTAAGAAGTGTTTTCAAAGACATTCACAGAGTGATTCTACAAAGCCTTTTTACTGGCATTGGCTTTTAAACGTTATTTCACTGGAATTTCTGTCAAACAAAAGACGCGAGATTTGCTGTTAAAGAATTGAGTATACAGAATGCAAACAAACGCTTCCCTACAAGTGAATCGCCTAACCATTCAACACAGTACTAAAAACTGAATAGAATGCAGTTTTCACTCAGATGAAAGACCTATGCTTTCCTTCTTAAGAAGTGTTTTCAAAGGCATTCACAGTGTGATTCTACAAAGCCTTTTTACTGGCATTGGCTTTTAAACGTTATTTCACTGAATTTCTATCAAACAAAAGACGCGAGATTTGCTGTTAAAGAATTGAGTATACAGAATGCAAAAAAACGCTTCCCTACAAGTGAATCGCCTAACCATTCAACACAGTACTAAAAACTGAATAGAATGCAGTTTTCACTCAGATGAAAGACGTATGCTTTCCTTCTTAAGAAGTGTTTTCAAAGGCATTCACAGTGTGATTCTACAAAGCCTTTTTACTGACGTTGGCTTTTAAACGTGATTTCACTGGAATTTCTGTCAAACGCAAGATGCGCGATTTGCTGTTAAAGAATTGAGTATACAGAATGCAAGCAAACGCTTCCCTACAAGTGAATCGCCTAACCATTCAACACAGTACTAAAAACTGAATAGAATGCAGTTTTCACTCAGATGAAAGACGTTTGCTTTCCTTCTTAAGAAGTGTTTTCAAAGACATTCACAGAGTGATTCTACAAAGCCTTTTTACTGGCGTTGGCTTTTAAACATTATTTCACTGGAATTTCTGTCAAACAAAAGACGCGAGATTTGCTGTTAAAGAATTGAGTATACAGAATGCAAACAAACGCTTCCCTACAAGTGAATTGCCTAACCATTCAACACAGTACTGAAAACTGAATAGAATGCAGTTTTCACTCAGAAGTAAGACGTATGCTCTCTATCTTAAGAAGTGTTTTCAAAGACATTCACAGCGTGATTCTACAAAGCCTTTTTTCTGGCGTTGGCTTTTAAACGTTATTTCACTGGTATTTCTGTCAAACACAAGACGCTAGAATTGCTGTTAAAGAATTGAGTATACAGAATGTAAACAAATGCTTACCTACAAGGGAATCGCCTAAACATTCAACACAGTACTAAAAACTGAATAGAATGCAGTTTTCACTCAGATGAAAGACATATGCTTTCCTTCTTAAGTGTTTTCAAAGACATTCACAGAGTGATTCTACAAAGCCTTTTTACTGGCGTTGGCTTTTAAACGTGATTTCACTGGAATTTATGTCAAACTCAAGACGCGAGATTTGCTGTTAAAGAATTGAGTATACAGAATGCAAACAAACGCTTACCTACAAGTGAATCACCTTACCATTCAACACAGTTCGAAAAACTGAGTAGAATGCAGTTTTCACTCAGAAGAAAGACGTATGCTTTCTATCTTAAGAAGTGTTTTCAAAGACATTCACAGAGTGATTCTACAAAGCCTTTTTACTGGCATTGGCTTTTAAACATTATTTCACTGGAATTTCTGTCAAACAAAAGACGCGAGATTTGCTGTTAAAGAATCGAGTATACAGAATGCGAACAAACGCTTCCCGACAAGTGTATCGCCTAACCATTCAACACAGTACTAAAAACTGAATAGAATGCAGTTTTCACTCAGATGAAAGACGTATGCTTTCCTTCTTAAGAAGTGTTTTCAAAGACATTCACAGAGTGATTCTCCAAAGCCTTTTTACTGATGTTGGCTTTTAAACGAGATTTCACTGGAATTTCTGTGAAATGCAAGACGCGAGATTTGCTGTTAAAGAATTGAGTATACAGAATGCGAACATACGCTTCCCTACAAGTGAATCGCCTAACCATTCAACACAGTACTAAAAACTGAATAGAATGCAGTTTTCACTCAGATGAAAGACGTATGCTTTCCTTCTTAAGAAGTGTTTTCAAAGACATTCACAGAGTGATTCTACAAAGCCTTTTTACTGACGTTGGCTTTTAAACGTTATTTCACTGGAATTTCTGTCAAATGCAAGATGCGCGATTTTCTCATAAAGAATTGAGTATACAGAATGCGAACAAACGCTTCCCTACAAGTGAATCGCCTAACCATTCAACACAGTACTAAAAACTGAATAGAATGCAGTTTTCACTCAGATGAAAGACGTTTGCTTTCCTTCTTAAGAAGTGTTTTCAAAGACATTCACAGAGTGATTCTCCAAAGCCTTTTTACTGATGTTGGCTTTTAAACGAGATTTCACTGGAATTTCTTTGAAATGCAAGACTCGAGATTTGCTGTTAAAGAATTGAGTATACAGAATGCGAACATACGCTTCCCTACAAGTCAATCGCCTTACCATTCAACACAGTACTAAAAACTGAATAGAATGCAGTTTTCACTCAGATGAAAGACGTATGCTTTCCTTCTTAAGAAGTGTTTTCAAAGGCATTCACAGAGTGATTCTACAAAGCCTTTTTATTGACGTTGGCTTTTAAACATGATTTCACTGGAATTTCTGTCAAATGCAAGATGCGCGATTTGCTGTTAAAGAATTGAGTATACAGAAGGCAAGCAAACGCTTCCCTACAAGTAAATCGCCTAAACATTCAACACAGTACTAAAAACTGAATAGAATGCAGTTTTCACTCAGATGAAAGACGTATGCTTTCCTTCTTAAGAAGTGTTTTCAAAGATATTCACAGAGTGATTCTACAAAGCCTTTTTTCTGACTTTGGCTTTTAAACGAGATTTCAATGTAATTTCTGTCAAATGCAAGACGCGAGATTTGCTGTTAAAGAATTAACTATACAGAATGCAAACAAACGCTTCCCTACAAGTGAATCGCCTTACCATTCAACACAGTTCGAAAAACTGAGTAGAATGCAGTTTTCACTCAGAAGAAAGACGTATGCTTTCTATCTTAAGAAGTGTTTTCAAAGACATTCACAGAGTGATTCTACAAAGCCTTTTTACTGGCATTGGCTTTTAAACGTTATTTCACTGGAATTTCTGTCAAACAAAAGACGCGAGATTTGCTGTTAAAGAATTGAGTATACAGAATGCAAACAAACGCTTCACTACAAGTGAATCGCCTAACCATTCAACACAGTACTAAAAACTGAATAGAATGCAGTTTTCACTCAGATGAAAGACGTATGCTTTCCTTCTTAAGAAGTGTTTTCAAAGGCATTCACAGTGTGATTCTACAAAGCCTTTTTACTGGCATTGGCTTTTAAACGTTATTTCACTGAATTTCTGTCAAACAAAAGACGCGAGATTTGCTGTTAAAGAATTGAGTATACAGAATGCAAACAAACGCTTCCCTACAAGTGAATCGCCTAACCATTCAACACAGTACTAAAAACTGAATAGAATGCAGTTTTCACTCAGATGAAAGACGTATGCTTTCCTTCTTAAGAAGTGTTTTCAAAGGCATTCACAGTGTGATTCTACAAAGCCTTTTTACTGACGTTGGCTTTTAAACGTGATTTCACTGGAATTTCTGTCAAACGCAAGATGCGCGATTTGCTGTTAAAGAATTGAGTATACAGAATGCAAGCAAACGCTTCCCTACAAGTGAATCGCCTAAACATTCAACACTGTACTAAAAACTGAATAGAATGCAGTTTTCACTCAGATGAAAGACGTATGCTTTCCTTCTTAAGAAGTGTTTTCAAAGACATTCACAGAGTGATTCTACAAAGCCTTTTTACTGGCGTTGGCTTTTAAACATTATTTCACTGGAATTTCTGTCAAACAAAAGACGCGAGATTTGCTGTTAAAGAATTGAGTATACAGAATGCAAACAAACGCTTCCCTACAAGTGAATCGCCTTGTTGTAGAGAGTTCGCGGGTTCTGGGGCAGCCAGAGATCTGGGACCCACAGCTGCCGAGACTGCTTATCTGTGCCCGCCGCCTGGGTCTCTAGAAACAACTCAGACGCTTTATTTATTTCAGGCTGTTTGGCCTATGGCTCAGGCACATTGCTAGCTAGCTCTTACATTTTAAATCAACCCATTTCTATTAATCCGCGGGCCACGTGGCCCCGGCCTGTAGCTCACCTGTGTTCCTTACATGTCGTCTCTTGGGCGGCTTCCGCGCAGTCTGCCTGACTCCACCCTGTTTCTCTATCTAGGCTCTGATTCTCCTCCCACCTATTTTACAGTACCTGCCATGGCCCAAACCAGCTCCTTTATTTAAAGATACAGTACGCACAAATGTATTCCCACATCGCCTAACCATTCAACACAGTACTAAAAACTTAATAGAATGCAGATTTCACTCAGATGAAAGACGTATGCTTTCCTTCTTAAGAAGTGTTTTTAAAGACATTCACAGAGTGATTCTACAAAGCCTTTTTACTGGCGTTGGCTTTTAAACGTGATTTCACTGAAATTTCTGTCAAACGCAAGATGCGAGATTTGCTGTTAAAAAATTGAGTATGCAGAATGCAAACAAATTCTTCCCTAGAAGTGAATCGCCTAACCATTCAACACAGTACTAAAAACTGAATAGAATGCAGTTTTCACTCAGATGAAAGACGTATTCTTTCCTTCTTAAGAAGTGTTTTGAAAGACATTCACAGAGTGATTCTACAAAGCCTTTTTACTGACGTTGGCTTTTAAACGTGATTTCACTGGAATTTCTGTCAAAGGCAAGATGCGAGATTTGCTGTTAAAAAATTGAGTATACAGAATGCGAACAAACGCTTCCCTACAAGTGAATTGCCTAACCATTCAACACAGTACTGAAAACTGAATAGAATGCAGTTTTCACTCAGAAGTAAGACGTATGCTCTCTATCTTAAGAAGTGTTTTCAAAGACATTCACAGCGTGATTCTACAAAGCCTTTTTTCTGGCGTTGGCTTTTAAACGTTATTTCACTGGTATTTCTGTCAAACACAAGACGCTAGAATTGCTGTTAAAGAATTGAGTATACAGAATGCAAAAAAATGCTTGCCTACAAGGGAATCGCCTAAACATTCAACACAGTACTAAAAACTGAATAGAATGCAGTTTTCACTCAGATGAAAGACATATGCTTTCCTTCTTAAGAAGTGTTTTCAAAGACATTCACAGAGTGATTCTACAAAGCCTTTTTACTGGCGTTGGCTTTTAAACGTGATTTCACTGGAATTTCTGTCAAACTCAAGACGCGAGATTTGCTGTTAAAGAATTGAGTATACAGAATGCAAACAAACGCTTACCTACAAGTGAATGGCCTTACCATTCAACACAGTTCGAAAAACTGAGTAGAATGCAGTTTTCACTCAGAAGAAAGACGTATGCTTTCTATCTTAAGAAGTGTTTTCAAAGACATTCACAGAGTGATTCTACAAAGCCTTTTTACTGGCATTGGCTTTTAAACATTATTTCACTGGAATTTCTGTCAAACAAAAGACGCGAGATTTGCTGTTAAAGAATTGAGTATACAGAATGCGAACAAACGCTTCCCGACAAGTGTATCGCCTAACCAATCAACACAGTACTAAAAACTGAATAGAATGCAGTTTTCACTCAGATGAAAGACGTATGCTTACCTTCTTAAGAAGTGTTTTCAAAGAAATTCACAGAGTGATTCTCCAAAGCCTTTTTACTGATGTTGGCTTTTAAACGAGATTTCACTGGAATTTCTGTGAAATGCAAGACGCGAGATTTGCTGTTAAAGAATTGAGTATACAGAATGCGAACATACGCTTCCCTACAAGTGAATCGCCTAACCATTCAACACAGTACTAAAAACTGAATAGAATGCAGTTTTCACTCAGATGAAAGACGTATGCTTTCCTTCTTAAGAAGTGTTTTCAAAGACATTCACAGAGTGATTCTACAAAGCCTTTTTACTGACGTTGGCTTTTAAACGTTATTTCACTGGAATTTCTGTCAAATGCAAGATGCGCGATTTTCTCATAAAGAATTGAGTATACAGAATGCGAACAAACGCTTCCCTACAAGTGAATCGCCTAACCATTCAACACAGTACTAAAAACTGAATAGAATGCAGTTTTCACTCAGATGAAAGACGTATGCTTTCCTTCTTAAGAAGTGTTTTCAAAGACATTCACAGAGTGATTCTCCAAAGCCTTTTTACTGATGTTGGCTTTTAAACGAGATTTCACTGGAATTTCTTTGAAATGCAAGACTCGAGATTTGCTGTTAAAGAATTGAGTATACAGAATGCGAACATAGGCTTCCCAACAATTGAATCGCCTTACCATTCAACACAGTACTAAAAACTGAATAGAATGCAGTTTTCACTCAGATGAAAGACGTATGCTTTCCTTCTTAAGAAGTGTTTTCAAAGGCATTCACAGAGTGATTCTACAAAGCCTTTTTATTGACGTTGGCTTTTAAACATGATTTCACTGGAATTTCTGTCAAATGCAAGATGCGCGATTTGCTGTTAAAGAATTGAGTATACAGAATGCAAGCAAACGCTTCCCTACAAGTAAATCGCCTAAACATTCAACACAGTACTAAAAACTGAATAGAATGCAGTTTTCACTCAGATGAAAGACGTATGCTTTCCTTCTTAAGAAGTGTTTTCGAAGATATTCACAGAGTGATTCTACAAAGCCTTTTTACTGACTTTGGCTTTTAAACGAGATTTCAATGTAATTTCTGTCAAATGCAAGACGCGAGATTTGCTCTTAAAGAATTAACTATACAGAATGCAAACAAACGCTTCCCTACAAGTGAATCGCCTTACCATTCAACACAGTTCGAAAAACTGAGTAGAATGCAGTTTTCACTCAGAAGAAAGACGTATGCTTTCTATCTTAAGAAGTGTTTTCAAAGACATTCACAGAGTGATTCTACAAAGCCTTTTTACTGGCATTGGCTTTTAAACGTTATTTCACTGAATTTCTGTCAAACAAAAGACGCGAGATTTGCTGTTAAAGAATTGAGTATACAGAATGCAAACAAACGCTTCCCTACAAGTGAATCGCCTAACCATTCAACACAGTACTAAAAACTGAATAGAATGCAGTTTTCACTCAGATGAAAGACGTATGCTTTCCTTCTTAAGAAGTGTTTTCAAAGGCATTCACAGTGTGATTCTACAAAGCCTTTTTACTGACGTTGGCTTTTAAACGTGATTTCACTGGAATTTCTGTCAAACGCAAGATGCGCGATTTGCTGTTAAAGAATTGAGTATACAGAATGCAAGCAAACGCTTCCCTACAAGTGAATCGCCTAAACATTCAACACTGTACTAAAATCTGAATAGAATGCAGTTTTCACTCAGATGAAAGACGTATGCTTTCCTTCTTAAGAAGTGTTTTCAAAGACATTCACAGAGTGATTCTACAAAGCCTTTTCCCTGGCGTTGGCTTTTAAACATTATTTCACTGGAATTTCTGTCAAACAAAAGACGCGAGATTTGCTGTTAAAGAATTGAGTATACAGAATGCAAACAAACGCTTCCCTACAAGTGAATCGCCTTGTTGTAGAGAGTTCGCGGGTTCTGGGGCAGCCAGAGATCTTGGACCCACAGCTGCCGAGACTGCTTATCTGTGCCCGCCGCCCGGGTCTCTAGAAACAACTCAGACGCTTTATTTATTTCAGGCTGTTTGGCCTATGGCTCAGGCACATTGCTAGCTAGCTCTTACATTTTAAATCAACCCATTTCTATTAATCCGCGGGCCACGTGGCCCCGGCCTGTAGCTCACCTGTGTTCCTTACATGTCGTCTCTTGGGCGGCTTCCGCGCAGTCTGCCTGACTCCACCCTGTTTCTCTATCTAGGCTCTGATTCTCCTCCCACCTATTTTACAGTACCTGCCATGGCCCAAACCAGCTCCTTTATTTAAAGATACAGTACGCACAAATGTATTCCCACATCGCCTAACCATTCAACACAGTACTAAAAACTTAATAGAATGCAGATTTCACTCAGATGAAAGACGTATGCTTTCCTTCTTAAGAAGTGTTTTCAAAGACATTCACAGAGTGATTCTACAAAGCCTTTTTACTGGCGTTGGCTTTTAAACGTGATTTCACTGAAATTTCTGTCAAACGCAAGATGCGAGATTTGCTGTTAAAAAATTGAGTATGCAGAATGCAAACAAATTCTTCCCTAGAAGTGAATCGCCTAACCATTCAACACAGTACTAAAAACTGAATAGAATGCAGTTTTCACTCAGATGAAAGACGTATTCTTTCCTTCTTAAGAAGTGTTTTGAAAGACATTCACAGAGTGATTCTACAAAGCCTTTTTACTGACGTTGGCTTTTAAACGTGATTTCACTGGAATTTCTGTCAAAGGCAAGATGCGAGATTTGCTGTTAAAAAATTGAGTATACAGAATGCGAACAAACGCTTCCCTACAAGTGAATTGCCTAACCATTCAACACAGTACTGAAAACTGAATAGAATGCAGTTTTCACTCAGAAGTAAGACGTATGCTCTCTATCTTAAGAAGTGTTTTCAAAGACATTCACAGCGTGATTCTACAAAGCCTTTTTTCTGGCGCTGGCTTTTAAACGTTATTTCACTGGTATTTCTGTCAAACACAAGACGCTAGAATTGCTGTTAAAGAATTGAGTATACAGAATGCAAACAAATGCTTGCCTACAAGGGAATCGCCTAAACATTCAACACAGTACTAAAAACTGAATAGAATGCAGTTTTCACTCAGATGAAAGACATATGCTTTCCTTCTTAAGAAGTGTTTTCAAAGACATTCACAGAGTGATTCTACAAAGCCTTTTTACTGGCGTTGGCTTTTAAACGTGATTTCACTGGAATTTCTGTCAAACTCAAGAGGCGAGATTTGCTGTTAAAGAATTGAGTATACAGAATGCAAACAAACGCTTACCTACAAGTGAATGGCCTTACCATTCAACACAGTTCGAAAAACTGAGTAGAATGCAGTTTTCACTCAGAAGAAAGACGTATGCTTTCTATCTTAAGAAGTGTTTTCAAAGACATTCACAGAGTGATTCTACAAAGCCTTTTTACTGGCATTGGCTTTTAAACATTATTTCACTGGAATTTCTGTCAAACAAAAGACGCGAGATTTGCTGTTAAAGAATTGAGTATACAGAATGCGAACAAACGCTTCCCGACAAGTGTATCGCCTAACCATTCAACACAGTACTAAAAACTGAATAGAATGCAGTTTTCACTCAGATGAAAGACGTATGCTTACCTTCTTAAGAAGTGTTTTCAAAGACATTCACCGAGTGATTCTCCAAAGCCTTTTTACTGATGTTGGCTTTTAAACGAGATTTCACTGGAATTTCTGTGAAATGCAAGACGCGAGATTTGCTGTTAAAGAATTGAGTATACAGAATGCGAACATACGCTTCCCTACAAGTGAATCGCCTAACCATTCAACACAGTACTAAAAACTGAATAGAATGCAGTTTTCACTCAGATGAAAGACGTATGCTTTCCTTCTTAAGAAGTGTTTTCAAAGACATTCACAGAGTGATTCTACAAAGCCTTTTTACTGACGTTGGCTTTTAAACGTTATTTCACTGGAATTTCTGTCAAATGCAAGATGCGCGATTTTCTCATAAAGAATTGAGTATACAGAATGCGAACAAACGCTTCCCTACAAGTGAATCGCCTAATCATTCAACACAGTACTAAAAACTGAATAGAATGCAGTTTTCACTCAGATGAAAGACGTATGCTTTCCTTCTTAAGAAGTGTTTTCAAAGACATTCACAGAGTGATTCTCCAAAGCCTTTTTACTGATGTTGGCTTTTAAACGAGATTTCACTGGAATTTCTTTGAAATGCAAGACTCGAGATTTGCTGTTAAAGAATTGAGTATACAGAATGCGAACATAGGCTTCCCAACAATTGAATCGCCTTACCATTCAACACAGTACTAAAAACTGAATAGAATGCAGTTTTCACTCAGATGAAAGACGTATGCTTTCCTTCTTAAGAAGTGTTTTCAAAGGCATTCACAGAGTGATTCTACAAAGCCTTTTTATTGACGTTGGCTTTTAAACATGATTTCACTGGAATTTCTGTCAAATGCAAGATGCGCGATTTGCTGTTAAAGAATTGAGTATACAGAATGCAAGCAAACGCTTCCCTACAAGTAAATCGCCTAAACATTCAACACAGTACTAAAAACTGAATAGAATGCAGTTTTCACTCAGATGAAAGACGTATGCTTTCCTTCTTAAGAAGTGTTTTCGAAGATATTCACAGAGTGATTCTACAAAGCCTTTTTACTGACTTTGGCTTTTAAACGAGATTTCAATGTAATTTCTGTCAAATGCAAGACGCGAGATTTGCTGTTAAAGAATTAACTATACAGAATGCAAACAAACGCTTCCCTACAAGTGAATCGCCTTACCATTCAACACAGTTCGAAAAACTGAGTAGAATGCAGTTTTCACTCAGAAGAAAGACGTATGCTTTCTATCTTAAGAAGTGTTTTCAAAGACATTCACAGAGTGATTCTACAAAGCCTTTTTACTGGCATTGGCTTTTAAACGTTATTTCACTGGAATTTCTGTCAAACAAAAGACGCGAGATTTGCTGTTAAAGAATTGAGTATACAGAATGCAAACAAACGCTTCCCTACAAGTGAATCGCCTAACCATTCAACACAGTACTAAAACTGAATAGAATGCAGTTTTCACTCAGATGAAAGACGTATGCTTCCTTCTTAAGAAGTGTTTTCAAAGGCATTCACAGTGTGATTCTACAAAGCCTTTTTACTGGCATTGGCTTTTAAACGTTATTTCACTGAATTTCTGTCAAACAAAAGACGCGAGATTTGCTGTTAAAGAATTGAGTATACAGAATGCAAACAAACGCTTCCCTACAAGTGAATCGCCTAACCATTCAACACAGTACTAAAAACTGAATAGAATGCAGTTTTCACTCAGATGAATGACGTATGCTTTCCTTCTTAAGAAGTGTTTTCAAAGGCATTCACAGTGTGATTCTACAAAGCCTTTTTACTGACGTTGGCTTTTAAACGTGATTTCACTGGAATTTCTGTCAAAAGCAAGATGCGCGATTTGCTGTTAAAGAATTGAGTATACAGAATGCAAGCAAACGCTTCCCTACAAGTGAATCGCCTAAACATTCAACCAATGAACTAAAAACTGAATAGAATGCAGTTTTCACTCAGAATGAAAGACGTATGCTTTCCTTCTTAAGAAGTGTTTTCAAAGACATTCACAGAGTGATTCTACAAAGCCTTTTTACTGGCGTTGGCTTTTAAACGTGATTTCACTGGAATTTCTGTCAAATGCAAGATGCGCGATTTGCTGTTAAAGAATTGAGTATACAGAATGCAAGCAAATGCTTCCCTACAAGTGAATCGCCTAAACATTCAACACTGTACTAAAAACTGAATAGAATGCAGTTTTCACTCAGATGAAAGACGTATGCTTTCCTTCTTAAGAAATGTTTTCAAAGACATTCACAGAGTGATTCTACAAAGCCTTTTTACTGGCGTTGGCTTTTAAA
This sequence comes from Phyllotis vaccarum, assembly GCA_033318265.1. NCBI lineage: Eukaryota > Metazoa > Chordata > Mammalia > Rodentia > Cricetidae > Phyllotis > Phyllotis vaccarum. Next base: position 168,055,082 of record JARWLC010000009.1, read on the forward strand.
CGTTATTTCACTGGAATTTCTGTCAAACAAAAGACGCGAGATTTGCTGTTAAAGAATTGAGTATACAGAATGCAAACAAACGCTTCCCTACAAGTGAATCGCCTTGTTGTAGAGAGTTCGCGGGTTCTGGGGCAGCCAGAGATCTGGGACCCACAGCTGCCGAGACTGCTTATCTGTGCCCGCCGCCCGGGTCTCTAGAAACAACTCAGACGCTTTATTTATTTCAGGCTGTTTGGCCTATGGCTCAGTCACATTGCTAGCTAGCTCTTACATTTTAAATCAACCCATTTCTATTAATCCGCAGGCCACGTGGCCCCGGCCCGTAGCTCACCTGTGTTCCTTACATGTCGTCTCTTGGGTGGCTTCCGCGCGGTCTGCCCTACTCCACCCTGTTTCTCTATCTAGGCTCTGATTCTCCTCCCACCTATTTTACAGTACCTGCCATGGCCCAAACCAGCTCCTTTATTTAAAGATACAGTACGCACAAATGTATTCCCACATCGCCTAACCATTCAACACAGTACTAAAAACTTCATAGAATGCAGTTTTCACTCAGATGAAAGACGTATGCTTTCCTTCTTAAGAAGTGTTTTCAAAGACATTCACAGAGTGATTCTACAAAGCCTTTTTACTGGCGTTGGCTTTTAAACGTGATTTCACTGAAATTTCTGTCAAACGCAAGATGCGAGATTTGCTGTTAAAAAATTGAGTATGCAGAATGCAAACAAATTCTTCCCTACAAGTGAATCGCCTAACCATTCAACACAGTACTAAAAACTGAATAGAATGCAGTTTTCACTCAGATGAAAGACGTATTCTTTCCTTCTTAAGAAGTGTTTTCAAAGACATTCACAGAGTGATTCTACAAAGCCTTTTTACTGACATTGGCTTTTAAACGAGATTTCACTGGAATTTCTATCAAATGCAAGACGCGAGATTTGCTGTTAAAGAATTGAGTATACAGAATGCAAACAAACGCTTCCCTACAAGTGAATCGCCTAACCATTCAACACAGTACTAAAAACTGAAAGAATGCAGTTTTCACTCAGATGAAAGACGTATGCTTTCCTTCTTAAGAAGTGTTTTCAAAGGCATTCACAGAGTGATTCTACAAAGCCTTTTTATTGACGTTGGCTTTTAAACGTTATTTCACTGGAATTTCTGTCAAATGCAAGATGCGCGATTTGCTGTTAAAGAATTGAGTATACAGAATGCAAGCAAACGCTTCCCTACAAGTGAATCGCCTAAACATTCAACACAGTACTAAAAACTGAATAGAATGCAGTTTTCACTCAGATGAAAGACGTATGCTTTCCTTCTTAAGAAGTGTTTTCAAAGACATTCACAGAGTGATTCTACAAAGTCTTTTTACTGGCATTGGCTTTTAAACGTTATTTCACTGGAATTTCTGTCAAACAAAAGACGCGAGATTTGCTGTTAAAAAATTGAGTATGCAGAATGCAAACAAATTCTTCCCTACAAGTGAATCGCCTAACCATTCAACACAGTACTAAAAACTGAATAGAATGCAGTTTTCACTCAGATGAAAGACGTATTCTTTCCTTCTTAAGAAGTGTTTTCAAAGACATTCACAGAGTGATTCTACAAAGCCTTTTTACTGACATTGGCTTTTAAAACGAGATTTCACTGGAATTTCTGTCAAATGCAAGACGCGAGATTTGCTGTTAAAGAATTGAGTATACAGAATGCGAATAAACGCTTCCCTACAAGTGAATCGCCTAACCATTCAACACAGTACTAAAAACTGAATAGAATGAAGTTTTCACTCAGATGAAAGACGTATGCTTTCCTTCTTAAGAAGTGTTTTCAAAGGCATTCACAGAGTGATTCTACAAAGCCTTTTTATTGACGTTGGCTTTTAAACGTTATTTCACTGAAATTTCTGTCAAATGCAAGATGCGCGATTTGCTGTTAAAGAATTGAGTATACAGAATGCAAGCAAACGCTTCCCTACAAGTGAATCGCCTAAACATTCAACACAGTACTAAAAACTGAATAGAATGCAGTTTTCACTCAGATGAAAGACGTATGCTTTCCTTCTAAGAAGTGTTTTCAAAGACATTCACAGAGTGATTCTACAAAGCCTTTTTACTGGCGTTGGCTTTTAAACGTGATTTCACTGGAATTTCTGTCAAACAAAAGATGCAAGATTTGCTGTTAAAGAATTGAGTATACAGAATGCAAACAAACGTTTCCCTACAAGAGAATCGCCTAACCATTCAACACAGTACTAAAAACTAAATAGAATGCAGTTTTCACTCAGATGAAATACGTATGCTTTCCTTCTTAAGAAGTGTTTTCAAAGACATTCACAGAGTGATTCTACAAAGCCTTTTTACTGGCGTTGGCTTTTAAACGTGATTTCACTGAAATTTCTGTCAAACACAAGATGCAAGATTTGCTGTAAAAAAATTGAGTATGCAGAATGCAAACAAACGCTTCCCTACAAGTGAATCGCCTAAACCATTCAACACAGTACTAAAAACTGAATAGAATGCAGTTTTCACTCAGATGAAAGACGTATGCTTTCCTTCTTAAGAAGTGTTTTCAAAGACATTCCCAGAGTGATTCTACAAAGCCTTTTTACAAGTGTTGGCTTTTAAACGTGATTTCACTGGAATTTCTGTCAAAGGCAAGATGCGCGATTTGCTGTTAAAGAATTGAATATACAGAATCAAACAAACGCTTCCCTACAAGTGAATCGCCTAACCATTCAACACAGTACTAAAAACTGAATAGAATGCAGTTTTCACTCAGATGAAAGACGTATGCTTTCCTTCTTAAGAAGTGTTTTCAAAGGCATTCACAGAGTGATTCTACAAAGCCTTTTTATTGACGTTGGCTTTTAAACGTTATTTCACTGGAATTTCTGTCAAATGCAAGATGCGCGATTTGCTGTTAAAGAATTGAGTATACAGAATGCAAGCAAACGCTTCCCTACAAGTGAATCGCCTAAACATTCAACACAGTACTAAAAACTGAATAGAATGCAGTTTTCACTCAGATGAAAGACGTATGCTTTCCTTCTTAAGAAGTGTTTTCAAAGACATTCACAGAGTGATTCTACAAAGTCTTTTAACTGGTATTGGCTTTTAAACGTTATTTCATTGGAATTTCTGTCAAACAAAAGACGCGAGATTTGCTGTTAAAAAATTGAGTATGCAGAATGCAAACAAATTCTTCCCTACAAGTGAATCGCCTAACCATTCAACACAGTACTAAAAACTGAATAGAATGCAGTTTTCACTCAGATGAAAGACGTATTCTTTCCTTCTTAAGAAGTGTTTTCAAAGACATTCACAGAGTGATTCTACAAAGCCTTTTTACTGACATTGGCTTTTAAACGAGATTTCACTGGAATTTCTGTCAAATGCAAGACGCGAGATTTGCTGTTAAAGAATTGAGTATACAGAATGCGAACAAACGCTTCCCTACAAGTGAATCGCCTAACCATTCAACACAGTACTAAAAACTGAATAGAATGCAGTTTTCACTCAGATGAAAGACGTATGCTTTCCTTCTTAAGAAGTGTTTTCAAAGGCATTCACAGAGTGATTCTACAAAGCCTTTTTATTGACGTTGGCTTTTAAACGTTATTTCACTGAAATTTCTGTCAAATGCAAGATGCGCGATTTGCTGTTAAAGAATTGAGTATACAGAATGCAAGCAAACGCTTCCCTACAAGTGAATCGCCTAAACATTCAACACAGTACTAAAAACTGAATAGAATGCAGTTTTCACTCAGATGAAAGACGTATGCTTTCCTTCTTAAGAAGTGTTTTCAAAGACATTCACAGAGTGATTCTACAAAGCCTTTTTACTGGCATTGGCTTTTAAACGTGATTTTACTGGAATTTCTGTCAAACAAAAGATGCAAGATTTGCTGTTAAAGAATTGAGTATACAGAATGCAAACAAACGTTTCCCTACAAGAGAATCGCCTAACCATTCAACACAGTACTAAAAACTAAATAGAATGCAGTTTTCACTCAGATGAAATACGTATGCTTTCCTTCTTAAGAAGTGTTTTCAAAGACATTCACAGAGTGATTCTACAAAGCCTTTTTACTGGCGTTGGCTTTTAAACGTGATTTCACTGGAATTTCTGTCAAACACAAGATGCAAGATTTGCTGTTAAAAAATTGAGTATGCAGAATGCAAACAAACGCTTCCCTACAAGTGAATCGCCTAACCATTCAACACAGTACTAAAAACTGAATAGAATGCAGTTTTCACTCAGATGAAAGACGTATGCTTTCCTTCTTAAGAAGTGTTTTCAAAGACATTCCCAGAGTGATTCTACAAAGCCTTTTTACAAGTGTTGGCTTTTAAACGTGATTTCACTGGAATTTCTGTCAAAGGCAAGATGCGCGATTTTCTGTTAAAGAATTGAGTATACAGAATGCGAACAAATGCTTCCCTACAAGTGAATCGCCTAACCATTCAACACAGTACTAAAAACTGAATAGAATGCAGTTTTCACTCAGATGAAAGACGTATGCTTTCCTTCTTAAGAAGTGTTTTCAAAGACATTCCCAGAGTGATTCTACAAAGCCTTTTTACAAGTGTTGGCTTTTAAACGTGATTTCACTGGAATTTCTGTCAAAGGCAAGATGCGCGATTTTCTGTTAAAGAATTGAGTATACAGAATGCGAACAAATGCTTCCCTACAAGTGAATCGCCTAACCATTCAAAACAGTACTAAAAACTGAATAGAATGCAGTTTTCACTCAGATGAAAGACGTATGCTTTCCTTCTTAAGAAGTGTTTTCAAAGACATTCACAGAGTGATTCTACAAAGCCTTTTTACTGACGTTGGCTTTTAAATGAGATTTCACTGTAAATTCTGTCAAATGCAAGACGCGAGATTTGCTGTTAAAGAATTGAGTATACAGAGTGCGAACAAACGCTTCCCTACAAGTGAATCGCCTAACCATTCAACACAGTACTAAAAACTGAATAGAATGCAGTTTTCACTCAGATGAAAGACTTATGCTTTCCTTCTTAAGAAGTGTTTTCAAAGGCATTCACAGTGTGATTCTACAAAGCCTTTTTACTGACGTTGGCTTTTAAACGTGATATCACTGGAATTTCTGTCAAATGCAAGATGCGCGATTTGCTGTTAAAGAATTGAGTATACAGAATGCAAGCAAACGCATCCCTACAAGTGAATCGCCTAAACATTCAACACAGTACTAAAAACTGAATAGAATGCAGTTTTCACTCAGATGAAAGACGTATTCTTTCCTTCTTAAGAAGTGTTTTCAAAGACATTCACAGAGTGATTCTACAAAGCCTTTTTACTGACATTGGCTTTTAAACGAGATTTCACTGGAATTTCTGTCAAATGCAAGACGCGAGATTTGCTGTTAAAGAATTGAGTATACAGAATGCGAACAAACGCTTCCCTACAAGTGAATCGCCTAACCATTCAACACAGTACTAAAAACTGAATAGAATGCAGTTTTCACTCAGATGAAAGACGTATGCTTTCCTTCTTAAGAAGTGTTTTCAAAGGCATTCACAGAGTGATTCTACAAAGCCTTTTTATTGACGTTGGCTTTTAAACGTTATTTCACTGAAATTTCTGTCAAATGCAAGATGCGCGATTTGCTGTTAAAGAATTGAGTATACAGAATGCAAGCAAACGCTTCCCTACAAGTGAATCGCCTAAACATTCAACACAGTACTAAAAACTGAATAGAATGCAGTTTTCACTCAGATGAAAGACGTATGCTTTCCTTCTTAAGAAGTGTTTTCAAAGACATTCACAGAGTGATTCTACAAAGCCTTTTTACTGGCGTTGGCTTTTAAACGTGATTTCACTGGAATTTCTGTCAAACAAAAGATGCAAGATTTGCTGTTAAAGAATTGAGTATACAGAATGCAAACAAACGTTTCCCTACAAGAGAATCGCCTAACCATTCAACACAGTACTAAAAACTAAATAGAATGCAGTTTTCACTCAGATGAAATACGTATGCTTTCCTTCTTAAGAAGTGTTTTCAAAGACATTCACAGAGTGATTCTACAAAGCCTTTTTACTGGCGTTGGCTTTTAAACGTGATTTCACTGGAATTTCTGTCAAACACAAGATGCAAGATTTGCTGTTAAAAAATTGAGTATGCAGAATGCAAACAAACGCTTCCCTACAAGTGAATCGCCTAACCATTCAACACAGTACTAAAAACTGAATAGAATGCAGTTTTCACTCAGATGAAAGACGTATGCTTTCCTTCTTTAGAAGTGTTTTCAAAGACATTCCCAGAGTGATTCTACAACGCCTTTTTACAAGTGTTGGCTTTTAAACGTGATTTCACTGGAATTTCTGTCAAAGGCAAGATGCGCGATTTTCTGTTAAAGAATTGAGTATACAGAATGCGAACAAATGCTTCCCTACAAGTGAATCGCCTAACCATTCAACACAGTACTAAAAACTGAATAGAATGCAGTTTTCACTCAGATGAAAGACGTATGCTTTCCTTCTTAAGAAGTGTTTTCAAAGACATTCCCAGAGTGATTCTACAAAGCCTTTTTACAAGTGTTGGCTTTTAAACGTGATTTCACTGGAATTTCTGTCAAAGGCAAGATGCGCGATTTTCTGTTAAAGAATTGAGTATACAGAATGCGAACAAATGCTTCCCTACAAGTGAATCGCCTAACCATTCAAAACAGTACTAAAAACTGAATAGAATGCAGTTTTCACTCAGATGAAAGACGTATGCTTTCCTTCTTAAGAAGTGTTTTCAAAGACATTCACAGAGTGATTCTACAAAGCCTTTTTACTGACGTTGGCTTTTAAATGAGATTTCACTGTAAATTCTGTCAAATGCAAGACGCAAGATTTGCTGTTAAAGAATTGAGTATACAGAATGCGAACAAACGCTTCCCTACAAGTGAATCGCCTAACCATTCAACACAGTACTAAAAACTGAATAGAATGCAGTTTTCACTCAGATGAAAGACGTATGCTTTCCTTCTTAAGAAGTGTTTTCAAAGGCATTCACAGTGTGATTCTACAAAGCCTTTTTACTGACGTTGGCTTTTAAACGTGATATCACTGGAATTTCTGTCAAATGCAAGATGCGCGATTTGCTGTTAAAGAATTGAGTATACAGAATGCAAGCAAACGCTTCCCTACAAGTGAATCGCCTAAACATTCAACACAGTACTAAAAACTGAATAGAATGCAGTTTTCACTCAGATGAAAGACGTATGCTTTCCTTCTTAAGAAGTGTTTTCAAAGACATTCACAGAGTGATTCTACAAAGTCTTTTTACTGGCATTGGCTTTTAAACGTTATTTCACTGGAATTTCTGTCAAATGCATGACGCGAGATTTGCTGTTAAAAAATTGAGTATGCAGAATGCAAACAAATTCTTCCCTACAAGTGAATCGCCTAACCATTCAACACAGTACTAAAAACTGAATAGAATGCAGTTTTCACTCAGATGAAAGACGTATTCTTTCCTTCTTAAGAAGTGTTTTCAAAGACATTCACAGAGTGATTCTACAAAGCCTTTTTACTGACATTGGCTTTTAAACGAGATTTCACTGGAATTTCTGTCAAATGCAAGACGCGAGATTTGCTGTTAAAGAATTGAGTATACAGAATGCGAACAAACGCTTCCCTACAAGTGAATCGCCTAACCATTCAACACAGTACTAAAAACTGAATAGAATGCAGTTTTCACTCAGATGAAAGACGTATGCTTTCCTTCTTAAGAAGTGTTTTCAAAGGCATTCACAGAGTGATTCTACAAAGCCTTTTTATTGACGTTGGCTTTTAAACGTTATTTCACTGAAATTTCTGTCAAATGCAAGATGCGCGATTTGCTGTTAAAGAATTGAGTATACAGAATGCAAGCAAACGCTTCCCTACAAGTGAATCGCCTAAACATTCAACACAGTACTAAAAACTGAATAGAATGCAGTTTTCACTCAGATGAAAGACGTATGCTTTCCTTCTTAAGAAGTGTTTTCAAAGACATTCACAGAGTGATTCTACAAAGCCTTTTTACTGGCGTTGGCTTTTAAACGTGATTTCACTGGAATTTCTGTCAAACAAAAGATGCAAGATTTGCTGTTAAAGAATTGAGTATACAGAATGCAAACAAACGTTTCCCTACAAGAGAATCGCCTAACCATTCAACACAGTACTAAAAACTAAATAGAATGCATTTTTCACTCAGATGAAATACGTATGCTTTCCTTCTTAAGAAGTGTTTTCAAAGACATTCACAGAGTGATTCTACAAAGCCTTTTTACTGGCGTTGGCTTTTAAACGTGATTTCACTGAAATTTCTGTCAAACACAAGATGCAAGATTTGCTGTTAAAAAATTGAGTATGCAGAATGCAAACAAACGCTTCCCTACAAGTGAATCGCCTAACCATTCAACACAGTACTAAAAACTGAATAGAATGCAGTTTTCACTCAGATGAAAGACGTATGCTTTCCTTCTTAAGAAGTGTTTTCAAAGACATTCACAGAGTGATTCTACAAAGCCTTTTTACTGACGTTGGCTTTTAAATGAGATTTCACTGTAATTTCTGTCAAATGCAAGACGCGAGATTTGCTGTTAAAGAATTGAGTATACAGAATGCGAACAAACGCTTCCCTACAAGTGAATCGCCTAACCATTCAACACAGTACTAAAAACTGAATAGAATGCAGTTTTCACTCAGATGAAAGACGTATGCTTTCCTTCTTAAGAAGTGTTTTCAAAGGCATTCACAGTGTGATTCTACAAAGCCTTTTTACTGACGTTGGCTTTTAAACGTGATATCACTGGAATTTCTGTCAAATGCAAGATGCGCGATTTGCTGTTAAAGAATTGAGTATACAGAATGCAAGCAAACGCTTCCCTACAAGTGAATCGCCTAAACATTCAACACAGTACTAAAAACTGAATAGAATGCAGTTTTCACTCAGATGAAAGACGTATGCTTTCCTTCTTAAGAAGTGTTTTCAAAGACATTCACAGAGTGATTCTACAAAGTCTTTTTACTGGCATTGGCTTTTAAACGTTATTTCACTGGAATTTCTGTCAAACAAAAGACGCGAGATTTGCTGTTAAAAAATTGAGTATGCAGAATGCAAACAAATTCTTCCCTACAAGTGAATCGCCTAACCATTCAACACAGTACTAAAAACTGAATAGAATGCAGTTTTCACTCAGATGAAAGACGTATTCTTTCCTTCTTAAGAAGTGTTTTCAAAGACATTCACAGAGTGATTCTACAAAGCCTTTTTACTGACATTGGCTTTTAAACGAGATTTCACTGGAATTTCTGTCAAATGCAAGACGCGAGATTTGCTGTTAAAGAATTGAGTATACAGAATGCGAACAAACGCTTCCCTACAAGTGAATCGCCTAACCATTCAACACAGTACTAAAAACTGAATAGAATGCAGTTTTCACTCAGATGAAAGACGTATGCTTTCCTTCTTAAGAAGTGTTTTCAAAGGCATTCACAGAGTGATTCTACAAAGCCTTTTTATTGACGTTGGCTTTTAAACGTTATTTCACTGAAATTTCTGTCAAATGCAAGATGCGCGATTTGCTGTTAAAGAATTGAGTAAACAGAATGCAAGCAAACGCTTCCCTACAAGTGAATCGCGTAAACATTCAACACAGTACTAAAAACTGAATAGAATGCAGTTTTCACTCAGATGAAAGACGTATGCTTTCCTTCTTAAGAAGTGTTTTCAAAGACATTCACAGAGTGATTCTACAAAGCCTTTTTACTGGCGTTGGCTTTTAAACGTGATTTCACTGAAATTTCTGTCAAACACAAGATGCAAGATTTGCTGTTAAAAAATTGAGTATGCAGAATGCAAACAAACGCTTCCCTACAAGTGAATCGCCTAACCATTCAACACAGTACTAAAAACTGAATAGAATGCAGTTTTCACTCAGATGAAAGACGTATGCTTTCCTTCTTAATAAGTGTTTTCAAAGACATTCCCAGAGTGATTCTACAAAGCCTTTTTACAAGTGTTGGCTTTTAAACGTGATTTCACTGGAATTTCTGTCAAAGGCAAGATGCGCGATTTTCTGTTAAAGAATTGAGTATACAGAATGCGAACAAATGCTTCCCTACAAGTGAATCGCCTAACCATTCAACACAGTACTAAAAACTGAATAGAATGCAGTTTTCACTCAGATGAAAGACGTATGCTTTCCTTCTTAAGAAGTGTTTTCAAAGACATTCCCAGAGTGATTCTACAAAGCCTTTTTACAAGTGTTGGCTTTTAAACGTGATTTCACTGGAATTTCTGTCAAAGGGAAGATGCGCGATTTTCTGTTAAAGAATTGAGTATACAGAATGCGAACAAATGCTTCCCTACAAGTGAATCGCCTAACCATTCAAAACAGTACTAAAAACTGAATAGAATGCAGTTTTCACTCAGATGAAAGACGTATGCTTTCCTTCTTAAGAAGTGTTTTCAAAGACATTCACAGAGTGATTCTACAAAGCCTTTTTACTGACGTTGGCTTTTAAATGAGATTTCACTGTAATTTCTGTCAAATGCAAGACGCGAGATTTGCTGTTAAAGAATTGAGTATACAGAATGCAAACAAACGCTTCCCTACCAGAGAATCGCCTAAGCATTCAACACAGTACTAAAAACTTAATAGTATGCAGTTTTCACTCCGATGAAATACGTATGCTTTCCTTCTTAAGAAGTGTTTCAAAGACATTCACAGAGTGATTCTACAAAGCCTTTTTACTGGCGTTGGCTTTTAAACGAGATTTCACTGGAATTTCTGTCAAATGCAAGACTCGAGATTTGCTGTTAAAGAATTGAGTATACAGAATGCGAACAAACGCTACCCTACAAGTGAATCGCCTAACCATTCAACACAGTACTAAAAACTGAATAGAATGCAGTTTTCACTCAGATGAAAGACGTACGCTTTCCTTCTTAAGAAGTGTTTTCAAAGGCATTCACCGAGTGATTCTACAAAGCCTTTTTACTGGCTTTGGCTTTTAAACGTGATTTCACTGGAATTTCTGTCAAACAAAAGATGCGAGATTTGCTGTTAAAGAATTGAGTATACAGAATGCAAACAAACGCTTCCCTACAAGTGAATCGCCTTGTTGTAGAGAGTTCGCTGGTTCTGGGGCCGCCAGAGATCTGGGACCCACAGCTGTCGAGACTGCTTATCTGCGCCCGCCGCCCGGGTCTCTAGAAACAACTCAGACACTTTATTTATTTCAGGCTGTTTGGCCTATGGCTCAGGCACATTGCTAGCTCGCTCTTACATTTTAAATCAACCCATTTCTATTAATCCGCGGGCCACGTGGCCCCGGCCTGTAGCTCACCTGTGTTCCTTACATGTCGTCTCTTGGGCGTCTTCCGCGCGGTCTGCCTGACTCCACCCTGTTTCTCTATCTAAGCTCTGATTCTCCTCCCACCTATTTTACAGTACCTGCCATGGCCCAAACCAGCTCATTTATTTAAAGATACAGTACGCACAAATGTATTCCCACATCGCCTAACCATTCAACACAGTACTAAAAACTTAATAGAATGCAGTTTTCACTCAGATGAAAGACGTATGCTTTCCTTCTTAAGAAGTGTTTTCAAAGACATTCACAGAGTGATTCTACAAAGCCTTTTTACTGACGTTGGCTTTTAAACGTGATTTCACTGGAATTTCTGTCAAACGCAGGACGCGAGATTTGCTCTTAAAGAATTAAGTATACAGAATGCAAACAAACGCTTCCCTACAAGTGAATCACCTTACCATTCAACACAGTTCGAAAAACTGAGTAGAATGCAGTTTTCACTCAGATGAAAGACGTATGCTTTCCTTCTTAAGAAGTGTTTTCAAAGGCATTCACAGAGTGATTCTACAAAGCCTTTTTACTGGCGTTGGCTTTTAAACGTGATTTCACTGGAATTTCTGTCAAACAAAAGATGCGAGATTTGCTGTTAAAGAATTGAGTATACAGAATGCAAACAAACACTTCCCTACAAGAGAATCGCCTAACCATTCAACACAGTACTAAAAACTTAATAGAATGCAGTTTTCACTCAGATGAAATACGTATGCTTTCCTTCTTAAGAAGTGTTTTCAAAGACATTCACAGAGTGATTCTACAAAGCCTTTTTACTGGCGTTGGCTTTTAAACGTGATTTCACTGGAATTTCTGTCAAACACAAGATGCGAGATTTGCTGTTAAGAAATTGAGTATGCAGAATGCAAACAAACGCTTCCCTACAAGTGAATCGCCTAACCATTCAACACAGTACTAAAAACTGAATAGAATGCAGTTTTCACTCAGATGAAAGACGTATGCTTTCCTTCTTAAGAAGTGTTTTCAAAGACATTCCCAGAGTGATTCTACAAAGCCTTTTTACAAGTGTTGGCTTTTAAACGTGATTTCACTGGAATTTCTGTCAAAGGCAAGATGCGCGATTTTCTGTTAAAGAATTGAGTATAGAGAATGCGAACAAATGCTTCCCTACAAGTGAATCGCCTAACCATTCAACACAGTACTAAAAACTGAATAGAATGCAGTTTTCACTCAGATGAAAGACGTATGCTTTCCTTCTTAAGAAGTGTTTTCAAAGACATTCCCAGAGTGATTCTACAAAGCCTTTTTACAAGTGTTGGCTTTTAAACGTGATTTCACTGGAATTTCTGTCAAACAAAAGACGCAAGATTTGCTGTTAAAGAATTGAGTATACAGAATGCAAATAAACGCTTCCCTACAAGTGAATCGCCTTGTTGCAGAGAGTTCGCGGGTTCTGGGTCAGCCAGAGATCTGGGACCCACAGCTGCCGAGACTGCTTATCTGCGCCCGCCGCTCGGGTCTCTAGAAACAACTCAGACACTTTATTTATTTCAGGCTGTTTGGCCTATGGCTCAGGCACATTGCTAGCTCGCTCTTACATTTTAAATCAACCCATTTCTATTAATCCGCGGGCCATGTGGCCCCGGCCTGTAGCTCACCTGTGTTCCTTACATGTCGTCTCTGGGGCGGCTTCCGCGCGGTCTGCCTGACTCCACCCTGTTTCTCTATCTAAGCTCTGATTCTCCTCCCACCTATTTTACAGTACCTGCCATGGCCCACACCAGCTCCTTTATTTAAAGATACAGTACGCACAAATGTATTCCCACATCGCCTAACCATTCAACACAGTACTAAAAATTTAATAGAATGCAGTTTTCACTCAGATGAAAGACGTATGCTTTCATTCTTAAGACGTGTTTTGAAAGACATTCACAGAGTGATTCTACAAAGCCTTTTTACTGGCGTTGGCTTTTAAACGTGATTTCACTGGAATTTCTGTCAAACAAAAGATGCGAGATTTGCTGTTAAAGAATTGAGTATACAGAATGCAAACAAACGCTTCCCTACAAGAGAATCGCCTAACCATTCAACACAGTACTAAAAACTTAATAGAATGCAGTTTTCACTCCGATGAAATACGTATGCTTTCCTTCTTAAGAAGTGTTTCAAAGACATTCACAGAGTGATTCTACAAAGCCTTTTTAATGGCGTTGGCTTTTAAACGAGATTTCACTGGAATTTCTGTCAAATGCAAGACTCGAGATTTGCTGTTAAAGAATTGAGTATACAGAATGCGAACAAACGCTACCCTACAAGTGAATCGCCTAACCATTCAACACAGTACTAAAAACTGAATAGAATGCAGTTTTCACTCAGATGAAAGACGTACGCTTTCCTTCTTAAGAAGTGTTTTCAAAGGTATTCACCGAGTGATTCTACAAAGCCTTTTTACTGGCGTTGGCTTTTAAACGTGATTTCACTGGAATTTCTGTCAAACAAAAGATGCGAGATTTGCTGTTAAAGAATTGAGTATACAGAATGCAAACAAACGCTTCCCTACAAGTGAATTGCCTTGTTGTAGAGAGTTCGCTGGTTCTGGGGCAGCCAGAGATCTGGGACCCACAGCTGTCGAGACTGCTTATCTGCGCCCGCCGCCCGGGTCTCTAGAAACAACTCAGACGCTTTATTTATTTCAGGCTGTTTGGCCTATGGCTCAGGCACATTGCTAGCTCGCTCTTACATTTTAAATCAACCCATTTCTATTAATCCGCGGGCCACGTGGCCCCGGCCTGTAGCTCACCTGTGTTCCTTACATGTCGTCTCTTGGGCGGCTTCCGCGCGGTCTGCCTGACTCCACCCTGTTTCTCTATCTAAGCTCTGATTCTCCTCCCACCTATTTTACAGTACCTGCCATGGCCCAAACCAGCTCATTTATTTAAAGATACAGTACGCACAAATGTATTCCCACATCGCCTAACCATTCAACACAGTACTAAAAACTTAATAGAATGCAGTTTTCTCTCAGATGAAAGACGTATGCTTTCCTTCTTAAGAAGTGTTTTGAAAGACATTCACAGAGTGATTCTACAAAGCCTTTTTACTGACGTTGGCTTTTAAACGTGATTTCACAGGAATTTCTGTCAAACGCAGGCCGCGAGATTTGCTCTTAAAGAATTAAGTATACAGAATGCAAACAAACGCTTCCCTACAAGTGAATCACCTTACCATTCAACACAGTTCGAAAAACTGAGTAGAATGCTGTTTTCACTCAGAAGAAAGATGTATGCTTTCTATCTTAAGAAGTGTTTTCAAAGACATTCACAGAGTGATTCTACAAAGCCTTTTTACTGGCGTTGGCTTTTAAACGTGATTTCACTGGAATTTCTGTCAAACAAAAGATGCGAGATTTGCTGTTAAAGAATTGAGTATACAGAATGCAAACAAACACTTCCCTACAAGAGAATCGCCTAACCATTCAACACAGTACTAAAAACTTAATAGAATGCAGTTTTCACTCAGATGAAAGACGTATGCTTTCCTTCTTAAGAAGTGTTTTCAAAGACATTCACAGAGTGATTCTACAAAGCCTTTTTACTGGCGTTGGCTTTTAAACGTGATTTCACTGGAATTTCTGTCAAACACAAGATGCGAGATTTGCTGTTAAAAAATTGAGTATGCAGAATGCAAACAAACGCTTCCCTACAAGTGAATCGCCTAACCATTCAACACAGTACTAAAAACTGAATAGAATGCAGTTTTCACTCAGATGAAAGACGTATGCTTTCCTTCTTAAGAAGTGTTTTCAAAGACATTCCCAGAGTGATTCTACAAAGCCTTTTTACAAGTGTTGGCTTTTAAATGTGATTTCACTGGAATTTCTGTCAAAGGCAAGATGCGCGATTTTCTGTTAAAGAATAGAGTATACAGAATGCGAACAAATGCTTCCCTACAAGTGAATCGCCTAACCATTCAACACAGTACTAAAAACTTAATAGAATGCAGTTTTCACTCAGATGAAAGACGTATGCTTTCCTTCTTAAGAAGTGTTTTCAAAGACATTCCCAGAGTGATTCTACAAAGCCTTTTTACAAGTGTTGGCTTTTAAACGTGATTTCACTGGAATTTCTGTCAAAGGCAAGATGCGCGATTTTCTGTTAAAGAATTGAGTATACAGAATGCGAACAAATGCTTCCCTACAAGTGAATCGCCTAACCATTCAAAACAGTACTAAAAACTGAATAGAATGCAGTTTTCACTCAGATGAAAGACGTATTCTTTCCTTCTTAAGAAGTGTTTTCAAAGACATTCACAGAGTGATTCTACAAAGCCTTTTTACTGACGTTGGCTTTTAAATGAGATTTCACTGTAATTTCTGTCAAATGCAAGACGCGAGATTTGCTGTTAAAGAATTGAGTAAACAGAATGCGAACAAACGCTTCCCTACAAGTGAATCACCTAACCATTCAACACAGTACTAAAAACTGAATAGAATGCAGTTTTCGCTCAGATGAAAGACATATGCTTTCCTTCTTAAGAAGTGAATCGCCTTGTTGTAGAGAGTTCGCGGGTTCTGGGGCAGCCAGAGATCTGGGACCCACAGCTGCCGAGACTGCTTATCTGTGCCCGCCGCCCGGGTCTCTAGAAACAACTCAGACGCTTTATTTATTTCAGGCTGTTTGTCCTATGGCTCAGGCACATTGCTAGCTAGCTCTTACATTTTAAATCAACCCATTTCTATTAATCCGCGGGCCACGTGGCCCCGGCCCGTAGCTCACCTGTGTTCCTTACATGTCGTCTCTTGGGCGGCTTCCGCGCGGTCTGCCTGACTCCACCCTGTTTCTCTATCTAGGCTCTGATTCTCCTCCCACCTATTTTACAGTACCTGCCATGGCCCAAACCAGCTCCTTTATTTAAAGATACAGTACGCACAAATGTATTCCCACATCGCCTAACCATTCAACACAGTACTAAAAACTTAATAGAATGCAGTTTTCACTCAGATGAAAGACGTATGCTTTCCTTCTTAAGAAGTGTTTTCAAAGACATTCACAGAGTGATTCTACAAAGCCTTTTTACTGGCGTTGGCTTTTAAACTTGATTTCACTGAAATTTCTGTCAAACGCAAGATGCGAGATTTGCTGTTAAAAAATTGAGTATGCAGAATGCAAACAAATTCTTCCCTACAAGTGAATCGCCTAACCATTCAACACAGTACTAAAAACTGAATAGAATGCAGTTTTCACTCAGATGAAAGACGTATTCTTTCCTTCTTAAGAAGTGTTTTCAAAGACATTCAGAGAGTGATTCTACAAAGCCTTTTTACTGACATTGGCTTTTAAACGAGATTTCACTGGAATTTCTGTCAAATGCAAGACGCGAGATTTGCTGTTAAAGAATTGAGTATACAGAATGCAAACAAACGCTTCCCTACAAGTGAATCGCCTAACCATTCAACAGAGTACTAAAAACTGAATAGAATGCAGTTTTCACTCAGATGAAAGACGTATGCTTTCCTTCTTAAGAAGTGTTTTCAAAGGCATTCACAGAGTGATTCTACAAAGCCTTTTTATTGACGTTGGCTTTTAAACCTTATTTCACTGGAATTTCTGTCAAATGCAAGATGCGCGATTTGCTGTTAAAGAATTGAGTATACAGAATGCAAGCAAACGCTTCCCTACAAGTGAATCGCCTAAACATTCAACACAGTACTAAAAACTGAATAGAATGCAGTTTTCACTCAGATGAAAGACGTATTCTTTCCTTCTTAAGAAGTGTTTTCAAAGACATTCACAGAGTGATTCTACAAAGCCTTTTTACTGACATTGGCTTTTAAACGAGATTTCACTGGAATTTCTGTCAAATGCAAGACGCGAGATTTGCTGTTAAAGAATTGAGTATACAGAATGCGAACAAACGCTTCCCTACAAGTGAATCGCCTAACCATTCAACACAGTACTAAAAACTGAATAGAATGCAGTTTTCACTCAGATGAAAGACGTATGCTTTCCTTCTTAAGAAGTGTTTTCAAAGGCATTCACAGAGTGATTCTACAAAGCCTTTTTATTGACGTTGGCTTTTAAACGTTATTTCACTGAAATTTCTGTCAAATGCAAGATGCGCGATTTGCTGTTAAAGAATTGAGTATACAGAATGCAAGCAAACGCTTCCCTACAAGTGAATCGCCTAAACATTCAACACAGTACTAAAAACTGAATAGAATGCAGTTTTCACTCAGATGAAAGACGTATGCTTTCCTTCTTAAGAAGTGTTTTCAAAGACATTCACAGAGTGATTCTACAAAGCCTTTTTACTGGCGTTGGCTTTTAAACGTGATTTCACTGGAATTTCTGTCAAACAAAAGATGCGAGATTTGCTGTTAAAGAATTGAGTATACAGAATGCAAACAAACGTTTCCCTACAAGAGAATCGCCTAACCATTCAACACAGTACTAAAAACTTAATAGAATGCAGTTTTCACTCAGATGAAATACGTATGCTTTCCTTCTTAAGAAGTGTTTTCAAAGACATTCACAGAGTGATTCTACAAAGCCTTTTTACTGGCGTTGGCTTTTAAACGTGATTTCACTGAAATTTCTGTCAAACACAAGATGCAAGATTTGCTGTTAAAAAATTGAGTATGCAGAATGCAAACAAACGCTTCCCTACAAGTGAATCGCCTAACCATTCAACACAGTACTAAAAACTGAATAGAATGCAGTTTTCACTCAGATGAAAGACGTATGCTTTCCTTCTTAAGAAGTGTTTTCAAAGACATTCCCAGAGTGATTCTACAAAGCCTTTTTACAAGTGTTGGCTTTTAAACGTGATTTCACTGGAATTTCTGTCAAAGGCAAGATGCGCGATTTTCTGTTAAAAAATTGAGTATACAGAATGCGAACAAATGCTTCCCTACAAGTGAATCGCCTAACCATTCAACACAGTACTAAAAACTTAATAGAATGCAGTTTTCACTCAGATGAAAGACGTATGCTTTCCTTCTTAAGAAGTGTTTTCAAAGGCATTCACCGAGTGATTCTCCAAAGCCTTTTTACTGGCGTTGGCTTTTAAACGTGATTTCACTGGAATTTCTGTCAAATGCAAGACGCGAGATTTGCTGTTAAAGAATTGAGTATACAGAATGCAAACAAACGCTTCCCTACAAGTGAATTGCCTTGTTGTAGAGAGTTCGCGGGTTCTGGGGCAGCCAGAGATCTGGGACCCACAGCTGCCGAGACTGCTTATCTGTGCCCGCCGCCCGGGTCTCTAGAAACAACTCAGACGCTTTATTTATTTCAGGCTGTTTGGCCTATGGCTCAGGCACATTGCTAGCTAGCTCTTACATTTTAAATCAACCCATTTCTATTAATCCGCAGGCCACGTGGCCCCGGCCCGTAGCTCACCTGTGTTCCTTACATGTCGTCTCTTGGGCGGCTTCCGCGCGGTCTGCCTGACTCCACCCTGTTTCTCTATCTAGGCTCTGATTCTCCTCCCACCTATTTTACAGTACCTGCCATGGCCCAAACCAGCTCCTTTATTTAAAGATACAGTACGCACAAATGTATTCCCACATCGCCTAACCATTCAACACAGTACTAAAAACTTAATAGAATGCAGTTTTCACTCAGATGAAAGACGTATGCTTTCCTTCTTAAGAAGTGTTTTCAAAGACATTCACAGAGTGATTCTACAAAGCCTTTTTACTGGCGTTGGCTTTTAAACGTGATTTCACTGAAATTTCTGTCAAACGCAAGATGCGAGATTTGCTGTTAAAAAATTGAGTATGCAGAATGCAAACAAATTCTTCCCTACAAGTGAATCGCCTAACCATTCAACACAGTACTAAAAACTGAATAGAATGCAGTTTTCACTCAGATGAAAGACGTATTCTTTCCTTCTTAAGAAGTGTTTTCAAAGACATTCACAGAGTGATTCTACAAAGCCTTTTTACTGACATTGGCTTTTAAACGAGATTTCACTGGAATTTCTGTCAAATGCAAGAAGCGAGATTTGCTGTTAAAGAATTGAGTATACAGAATGCAAACAAACGCTTCCCTACAAGTGAATCGCCTAACCATTCAACACAGTACTAAAAACTGAATAGAATGCAGTTTTCACTCAGATGAAAGACGTATGCTTTCCTTCTTAAGAAGTGTTTTCAAAGGCATTCACAGAGTGATTCTACAAAGCCTTTTTATTGACGTTGGCTTTTAAACGTTATTTCACTGGAATTTCTGTCAAATGCAAGATGCGCGATTTGCTGTTAAAGAATTGAGTATACAGAATGCAAGCAAACGCTTCCCTACAAGTGAATCGCCTAAACATTCAACACAGTACTAAAAACTGAATAGAATGCAGTTTTCACTCAGATGAAAGACGTATGCTTTCCTTCTTAAGAAGTGTTTTCAAAGACATTCACAGAGTGATTCTACAAAGTCTTTTTACTGGCATTGGCTTTTAAACGTTATTTCACTGGAATTTCTGTCAAACAAAAGACGCGAGATTTGCTGTTAAAAAATTGAGTATGCAGAATGCAAACAAATTCTTCCCTACAAGTGAATCGCCTAACCATTCAACACAATACTAAAAACTGAATAGAATGCAGTTTTCACTCAGATGAAAGACGTATTCTTTCCTTCTTAAGAAGTGTTTTCAAAGACATTCACAGAGTGATTCTACAAAGCCTTTTTATTGACATTGGCTTTTAAACGAGATTTCACTGGAATTTCTGTCAAATGCAAGACGCGAGATTTGCTGTTAAAGAATTGAGTATACAGAATGCAAACAAACGCTTCCCTACAAGTGAATCGCCTAACCATTCAACACAGTACTAAAAACTGAATAGAATGCAGTTTTCACTCAGATGAAAGACGTATGCTTTCCTTCTTAAGAAGTGTTTTCAAAGGCATTCACAAAGTGATTCTACAAAGCCTTTTTATTGACGTTGGCTTTTAAACGTTATTTCACTGGAATTTCTGTCAAATGCAAGATGCGCGATTTGCTGTTAAAGAATTGAGTATACAGAATGCAAGCAAACGCTTCCCTACAAGTGAATCGCCTAAACATTCAACACAGTACCTAAAACTGAATAGAATGCAGTTTTCACTCAGATGAAAGACGTATGCTTTCCTTCTTAAGAAGTGTTTTCAAAGACATTCACAGAGTGATTCTACAAAGCCTTTTTACTGGCGTTGGCTTTTAAACGTGATTTCACTGGAATTTCTGTCAAACAAAAGATGCGAGATTTGCTGTTAAAGAATTGAGTATACAGAATGCAAACAAACGTTTCCCTACAAGAGAATCCCCTAACCATTCAACACAGTACTAAAAACTTAATAGAATGCAGTTTTCACTCAGATGAAATACGTATGCTTTCCTTCTTAAGATGTGTTTTCAAAGACATTCACAGAGTGAGTCTACAAAGCCTTTTTACTGGCGTTGGCTTTTAAACGTGATTTCACTGAAATTTCTGTCAAACACAAGATGCGAGATTTGCTGTTAAAAAATTGAGTAAGCAGAATGCAAACAAACGCTTCCCTACAAGTGAATCGCCTAACCATTCAACACAGTACTAAAAACTGAATAGAATGCAGTTTTCACTCAGATGAAAGACGTATGCTTTCCTTCTTAAGAAGTGTTTTCAAAGACATTCCCAGAGTGATTCTACAAAGCCTTTTTACAGGTGTTGGCTTTTAAAAGTTATTTCACTGGAATTTCTGTCAAACAAAAGACGCGAGATTTGCTGTTAAAGAATTGAGTATACAGAATGCAAACAAACGCTTCCCTACAAGTGAATTGCCTTGTTGTAGAGAGTTCGCGGGTTCTGGGGCAGCCAGAGATCTGGGACCCACAGCTGCCGAGACTGCTTATCTGTGCCCGCCGCCCGGGTCTCTAGAAACAACTCAGACGCTTTATTTATTTCAGGCTGTTTGGCCTATGGCTCAGGCACATTGCTAGCTAGCTCTTACATTTTAAATCAACCCATTTCTATTAATCCGCGGGCCACGTGGCCCCGGCCCGTAGCTCACCTGTGTTCCTTACATGTCGTCTCTTGGGCGGCTTCCGCGCGGTCTGCCTGACTCCACCCTGTTTCTCTATCTAGGCTCTGATTCTCCTCCCACCTATTTTACAGTACCTGCCATGGCCCAAACCAGCTCCTTTATTTAAAGATACAGTACGCACAAATGTATTCCCACATCGCCTAACCATTCAACACAGTACTAAAAACTGAATAGAATGCAGTTTTCACTCAGATGAAAGACGTATGCTTTCCTTCTTAAGAAGTGTTTTCAAAGGCATTCACAGAGTGATTCTACAAAGCCTTTTTATTGACGTTGGCTTTTAAACGTTATTTCACTGGAATTTCTGTCAAATGCAAGATGCGCGATTTGCTGTTAAAGAATTGAGTATACAGAATGCAAGCAAACGCTTCCCTACAAGTGAATCGCCTAAACATTCAACACAGTACTAAAAACTGAATAGAATGCAGTTTTCACTCAGATGAAAGACGTATGCTTTCCTTCTTAAGAAGTGTTTTCAAAGACATTCACAGAGTGATTCTACAAAGTCTTTTTACTGGCATTGGCTTTTAAACGTTATTTCACTGGAATTTCTGTCAAACAAAAGACGCGAGATTTGCTGTTAAAAAATTGAGTATGCAGAATGCAAACAAATTCTTCCCTACAAGTGAATCGCCTAACCATTCAACACAGTACTAAAAACTGAATAGAATGCAGTTTTCACTCAGATGAAAGACGTATTCTTTCCTTCTTAAGAAGTGTTTTCAAAGACATTCACAGAGTGATTCTACAAAGCCTTTTTACTGACATTGGCTTTTAAACGAGATTTCACTGGAATTTCTGTCAAATGCAAGACGCGAGATTTGCTGTTAAAGAATTGAGTATACAGAATGCAAACAAACGCTTCCCTACAAGTGAATCGCCTAACCATTCAACACAGTACTAAAAACTGAATAGAATGCAGTTTTCACTCAGATGAAAGACGTATGCTTTCCTTCCTAAGAAGTGTTTTCAAAGACATTCACAGAGTGATTCTACAAAGCCTTTTTACTGACGTTGGCTTTTAAATGAGATTTCACTGTAATTTCTGTCAAATGCAAGACGCGAGATTTGCTGTTAAAGAATTGAGTATACAGAATGCGAACAAACGCTTCCCTACAAGTGAATCGCCTAACCATTCAACACAGTACTAAAAACTGAATAGAATGCAGTTTTCACTCAGATGAAAGACATATGCTTTCCTTCTTAAGAAGTGTTTTCAAAGGCATTCACAGTGTGATTCTACAAAGCCTTTTTACTGACGTTGGCTTTTAAACGTGATTTCACTGGAATTTCTGTCAAATGCAAGATGCGCGATTTGCTCTTAAAGTATTGAGTATACAGAATGCAAGCAAACGCTTCCCTACAAGTGAATCGCCTAAACATTCAACACAGTACTAAAAACTGAATAGAATGCAGTTTTCACTCAGATGAAAGACGTATGCTTTCCTTCTAAGGAAGTGTTTTCAAAGACATTCACAGAGTGATTCTACAAAGCCTTTTTACTGGCGTTGGCTTTAAACGTTATTTCACTGGAATTTCTGTCAAACAAAAGACGCGAGATTTGCTGTTAAAGAATTGAGTATACAGAATGCAAACAAACGCTTCCCTACAAGTGAATCGCCTTGTTGTAGAGAGTTCGCGGGTTCTGGGGCAGCCAGAGATCTGGGACCCACAGCTGCCGAGACTGCTTATCTGCGCCCGCCGCCCGGGTCTCTAGAAACAACTCAGACGCTTTATTTATTTCAGGCTGTTTGGCCTATGGCTCAGGCACATTGCTAGCTCGCTCTTACATTTTAAATCAACCCATTTCTATTAATCCGCGGGCCACGTGGCCCCGGCCCGTAGCTCACCTGTGTTCCTTACATGTCGTCTCTTGGGCGGCTTCCGCGCGGTCTGCCTGACTCCACCCTGTTTCTCTATCTAAGCTCTGATTCTCCTCCCACCTATTTTACAGTACCTGCCATGGCCCAAACCAGCTCCTTTATTTAAAGATACAGTATGCACAAATGTATTCCCACATTTCCCCCTTTTTCTCTAATCAAAAAGGAAGGTTTCAATTTTAACATAGCAAAATTACATATAACAAAATAGCCATCAAGCAAGAATTACAGTTACAATATCTAGTCCACTTGCACTTAGCAAAATTAAGGAAAACATTCTATCTACCTTATCTTTATGAATCTAAAGTTTCATATCTAATATACTTTTCAAATGACTAAGAAAAACTGTACATATAACTATCTAATCTTCAACTACATCAAAGACCACAGAAGGATATAATATTTACCCAAGTAAACCAGAAGTGCAAACGACTTCTAAAATCTAGAAAGGACAGAGATGACACCTATCTGCCTGGACAGTCACCCAAAGTTCCTTTATAAAGTTGGGGCATTCATCTTCAGCCTACAGGCCCAAAGTCTCTTTTCATTTTAGTGAAGTAGGAAATCCGCTCTGCCCTTTTTGGCACAGTTCATCCGTTGTTTTTCCTTGAGTCTTGAAGAATGTCTGACAGTTTTCTCTGTAAAGCAGGAACCCGAATGATG
This sequence comes from Phyllotis vaccarum, assembly GCA_033318265.1. Taxonomy (NCBI): domain Eukaryota; kingdom Metazoa; phylum Chordata; class Mammalia; order Rodentia; family Cricetidae; genus Phyllotis; species Phyllotis vaccarum. The sequence continues at coordinate 168,079,014 of JARWLC010000009.1, forward strand.
ATCTTGGCTTGCTCTGCCAAAGTCCAGAGGTCATCTTCTTATGGAACCTGCATGTCCAGTTTAAACAGCATACTGTCAAGCAGTCTCCAGTGGCTTACCATTACCACAAATAGATGAGACTCTATATGGAGTTTCTTCAATGCCCATTTTCCTGTTGAAGTAAATTAGTGCTGCCAGATATAGACCTGTCTCACTGTCCAGAAAAGTCTAAGCTCTTAAAATATTTTAAATGCCATATTCTGTAGGTCTTAGAAGTATTTGAAGATTATCTATTTAATTGAAATATATCTTTGTATACTTAAAAATCTTAACTAACCTAACTATAAGTTTGATTATCAAAAGTGACTATTAACCTTTATTTCTTAATTATACACTACAATTTTAAAACAGTTACATGAACATCATACCTTAAACAAGAATAGAAAAACATATACAGCATAACAAAATTGACCTTAAATTTGTATCAATAAACCAAAATCTATACCAATGTAAAGCATTTTGAGATTAACAGCTGATTTCCTGATCTAAGTAAATTTAATAATCTAATTTTTAAAAAATCATTTATATACCATATCCCCTTTTTCTTCTTAGAAAGAGATTAACTATGACATTAACCATTTATAATGAAAACAAACATCTAGAAATAATATTTGGGGAATTTGGGCGTTGTTTTTCTATTACTACTTCCTGCTGATTAAGGGGCGTTGAAAGTCTCACGGTTGTTGAGGCTGAATCAGTCTGCAGCTCTGAAGCTGTTCTGGCCATCTCTTCTCATCAGAGGTTTTTTCAGGGGGTCTTGGTTGATGAAACCACATTTGCCTGGAAGCAATCCACAGGTTCTCATCTGTGGAAACAGAAACAGAACTCTTCCAAAGCAATAAATCCTTAGACACAAATTTCAAAATCAAAATACCTTTAAAATATACATTCTTGTTTAACTTAGTAGCCTTTGCAATCCATTGTCTTTTTGCAGTTAGCTCATTAACAGTTAAAAAATTAAAAGAAAACACAATAACAACCAAAATCCAGATTTTGTGTCTATTTTTCATCTTTATGTGGCTTATTATATTTTTATCACTCTATTTCTCGCTTTAAAAACTTTTTCTAACCTCTTTATTTTCTCTCTGAAGCCTATGTACCTTTTACAAACATTGGAACCCGTTTACAGTTTTTCTTTTTATCTGAATCTGTTTTATTGTGAATCCTTAATCATCTTCTAACCTTAAGAGCTTTTAAAATACATTCTCCAAAAAGAAGCACAGTTTTTGCAAATTAGGCGGAATCACTAAGTTTTCTTAAACGGACCGTAAACAGAGCACACCTAAGAAAATGCTGCCACGAAGAAAATTTGTTTCTCTTTTGTTCAAAATAAGCAGAAATCTAAAATCAATCACATTACTGAGTCTTTTGTTAGTTTTCAGGAACCCGCCTGATTGTAGCTCACACTGCCTGTCGCCAGCCCGCCGCTGGCGCCATGTTGAGTGTGACCCGGACCATGCTTTGTTTGTACAAAGACCCGATTTACATACACAATTTGGAAGCTGCCTTTGATCAGTTTCTGCGATCTAGAACTCTTTTTAATCTTTGTCAGGCTCTAAGTGGATAATCGGCCCACGTTGGATGCGCCATCTGTTGTAGAGAGTTCGCGGGTTCTGGGGCAGCCAGAGATCTGGGACCCACAGCTGCCGAGACTGCTTATCTGCGCCCGCCGCCCGGGTCTCTAGAAACAACTCAGACGCTTTATTTATTTCAGGCTGTTTGGCCTATGGCTCAGGCACATTGCTAGCTCGCTCTTACATTTTAAATCAACCCATTTCTATTAATCCGCTGGCCACGTGGCCCCGGCCCATAGCTCACCGGTGTTCCTTACATGTCGTCTCTTGGGTGGCTTCTGCGCGGTCTGCCTGACTCCACCCTGTTTCTCTATCTAAGCTCTGATTCTCCTCCCACCTATTTTACAGTACCTGCCATGGACCAAACCAGCTCCTTTATTTAAAGATACAGTACACACAAATGTATTCCCACATCGCCTAACCATTCAACACAGTACTAAAAACTTAATAGAATGCAGTTTTCACTCAGATGAAAGACGTATGCTTTCCTTCTTAAGAAGTGTTTTCAAAGACATTCACAGAGTGATTCTACAAAGCCTTTTTACTGGCGTTGGCTTTTAAACGTGATTTCACTGAAATTTCTGTCAAACGCAAGATGCGAGATTTGCTTTTAAAAAAATGAGTATACAGAATGCAAACAAATGCTTCCCTACAAGTGAATCGCCTAACATTTCAACACAGTACTAAAAACTGAATAGAATGCAGTTTTCACTCAGATGAAAGACGTATGCTTTCCTTCTTAAGAAGTGTTTGCAAAGACATTCACAGAGTGATTCTACAAAGCCTTTTTACTGACGTTGGCTTTTAAACGAGATTTCACTGGAATTTCTGTCAAATGCAAGACGCGAGATTTCCTGATAAAGAATTGAGTATACGGAATGCGAACAAACGCTTCCCTACAAGGGAATCGCCTAACCTTCAACACAGTACTAAAAACTGAATAGAATGCAGTTTTCACTCAGATGAAAGACGTATGCTTTCCTTCTTAAGAAGTGTTTGCAAAGACATTCACAGAGTGATTCTACAAAGCCTTTTTACTGACATTGGCTTTTAAACGAGATTTCACTGGAATTTCTGTCAAATGCAAGACGCGAGATTTGCTGTTAAAGAATTGAGTATACAGAATGCGAACAAACGCTTCCCTACAAGTGAATCGCCTAACCTTCAACACAGTACTAAAAACTGGATAGAATGCAGTTTTCACTCAGATGAAAGACGTATGCTTTCCTTCTTAAGAAGTATTTTCAAAGGCATTCACAGAGTGATTCTACAAAGCCTTTTTACTGACCTTGGCTTTTAAACGTTCTTTCACTGGAATTTCTGTCAAACACAAGATGAGAGATTTGCTGTTAAAGAATTGAGTATACAGAATGCAAACAAACGCTTCCCTACAAGTGAATCGCCTAACCATTCAACACAGTACTAAAAACTGAATAGAATGCAGTTTTCACTCAGATGAAAGACGTATGCTTTCCTTCTTAAGAAGTGTTTTCAAAGACATTCACAGAGTGATTCTACAAAGCCTTTTTACTGACGTTGGCTTTTAAACGAGATTTCTCTGGAATTTCTGTCAAATGCAAGACGCGAGATTTGCTGTTAAAGAATTGAGTATACAGAATGCGAACAAACACTTCTCTACAAGTGAATCGCCTAAACATTCAACACATTACTAAAAACTGAATAGAATGCAGTTTTCACTAAGATGAAAGACGTATGCTTTCATTCTTAAGAAGTGTTTTCAAAGACATTCACAGAGTGATTCTACAAAGCCTTTTTACTGACGTTGGCTTTTAAACGTGATTTCACTGGAATTTCTGTCAAACGCACGACGCGGTATTTGCTCTTAAAGAATTAAGTATACAGAATGCAAACAAACGCTTCCCTACAAGTGAACCACCTTACCATTCAACACAGTTCGAAAAACTGAGTAGAATGCAGTTTTCACTCAGAAGAAAGACGTATGCTTTCTATCTTAAGAAGTGTTTTCAAAGACATTCACAGAGTGATTCTACAAAGCCTTTTTACTGGCGTTGGCTTTTAAACGTGATTTCACTGGAATTTCTGTCAAACAAAAGACGCGAGATTTGCTGTTAAAGAATTGAGTATACAGAATGCAAACAAACGCTTCCCTACAATGAATCGCCTAACCATTCAACACAGTACTAAAAACTTAATAGAATGCAGTTTGCACTCAGATGAAATACGTATGCTTTCCTTCTTAAGAAGTGTTTTCAAAGACATTCACAGAGTGATTCTACAAAGCCTTTTTACTGGCATTGGCTTTTAAACGTGATTTCACTGAAATTTCTGTCAAACGCAAGATGCGAGATTTGCTGTTAAAATTGAGTATGCAGAATGCAAACAAACGCTTCCCTACAAGTGAATCGCCTAACCATTCAACACAGTACTAAAAACTGAATAGAATGCAGTTTTCACTCAGATGAAAGACGTATGCTTTCCTTCTTAAGAAGTGTTTTCAAAGACATTCCCAGAGTGATTCTAAAAGCCTTTTTACTGGTGTTGGCTTTTAAACGTGATTTCACTGGAATTTCTGTCAAACGAAGACGCGAGATTTGCTGTCAAAGAATTGAGTATACAGAATGCGAACAAACGCTTCCCTACAAGTGAATCGCCTAACCATTCAACACAGTACTAAAAACTGAATAGAATGCAGTTTTCACTCAGATGAAAGACATATTCTTTCCTTCTTAAGAAGTGTTTTCAAAGACATTCACAGAGTGATTCTACAAAGCCTTTTTACTGACGTTGGCTTTTAAACGTGATTTCACTCGAATTGCTGTCAAATGCAAGACCCAAGATTTGCTGTTAAAGAATTGAGTATACAGAATGCGAACACACGCTTCCCTACAAGTGAATCGCCTAACCATTCAACACAGTACTAAAAACTGAATAGAATGCAGTTTTCACTCAGATGAAAGACGTATGCTTTCCTTCTTAAGAAGTGCTTTCAAAGACATTCACAGAGTGATTCTACAAAGCCTTTTTACTGACGTTGGCTTTTAAAAGTGATTTCACTGGAATTTCTGTCAAACGCAAGACGCGAGATTTGCTGTTACAGAATTGATTATACAGAATGCGAACAAACGCTTCCCTACAAGTGAATCGCCTAAACATTCAACACAGTACTAAAAACTGAATAGAATGCAGTTTTCACTCAGATGAAAGACGTATGCTTTCCTTCTTAAGAAGTGTTTTCAAAGACATTCACAGAGTGATTCTACAAAGCCTTTTTACTCACGTTGGCTTTTAAAAGTGATTTCACTGGAATTTCTGTCAAATGCAAGATGCGTGATTTTCTGTTAAAGAATTGAGTATACAGAATGCGAACAAACGCTTCCCTACAAGTGAATTGCCTAACCGTTCAAAACAGTACTAAAAACTGAATAGAATGCAGTTTTCACTCAGATGAAAGACGTATGCTTTCCTTCTTAAGAAGTGTTTTCAAAGACATTCACAGAGTGATTCTACAAAGCCTTTTTACTGACGTTGGCTTTTAAATGAGATTTCACTGGAATTTCTGTCAAATGCAAGATGCAAGAGTTGCTGTTAAAGAATTGAGTATACAGAATGCGAACAAACGCTTCCCTACAAGTGAATCGCCTAACCATTCAACACAGTACTAAAAACTGAATAGAATGCAGTTTTCACTCAGATGAAAGACGTATGCTTTCCTTCTTAAGAAGTGTTTTCAAAGGCATTCACAGTGTGATTCTACAAAGCCTTTTTACTGACGTTGGCTTTTAAACATGATTTCACTGGAATTTCTGTCAAATGCAAGATGCGCGATTTGCTGTTAAAGAATTGAGTATACAGAATGCAAGCAAACGCTTCCCTACAAGTGAATCGCCTAAACATTCAACACAGTACTAAAAACTGAATAGAATGCAGTTTTCACTCAGATGAAAGATGTATGCTTTCCTTCTTAAGAAGTGTTTTCAAAGACATTCACAGAGTGATTCTACAAAGCCTTTTTACTGGCGTTGGCTTTTAAACGTGATTTCACTGGAATTTCTGTCAAACAAAAGACGCGAGATTTGCTGTTAAAGAATTGAGTATACAGAATGCAAACAAACGCTTCCCTACAAGTGAATCGACTAACCATTCAACACAGTACTAAAAACTGAATAGAATGCAGTTTTCACTCAGATGAAAGACGTATGCTTTCCTTCTTAAGAAGTGTTTTCAAAGACATTCACAGAGTGATTCTACAAAGCTTTTTTACTGGCGTTGGCTTTAAACGTTATTTCACTGGAATTTCTGTCAAACAAAAGACGCGAGATTTGCTGTTAAAGAATTGAGTATACAGAATGCAAACAAAGGCTTCCCTACAAGTGAATCGCCTTGTTGTAGAGAGTTCGCGGGTTCTGGGGCAGCCAGAGATCTGGGACCCACAGCTGCCGAGACTGCTTATCTGCGCCCGCCGCCCGGGTCTCTAGAAACAACTCAGACGCTTTATTTATTTCAGGCTGTTTGGCCTATGGCTCAGGCACATTGCTAGCTCGCTCTTACATTTTAAATCAACCCATTTCTATTAATCCGCGGGCCACGTGGCCCCGGCCCGTAGCTCACCTGTGTTCCTTACATGTCATCTCTTGGGCGGCTTCCGCGCGGTCTGCCTGACTCCACCCTGTTTCTCTATCTAAGCTCTGATTCTCCTCCCACCTATTTTACAGTACCTGCCATGGCCCAAACCAGCTCCTTTATTTAAAGATACAGTATGCACAAATGTATTCCCACATTTCCCCCTTTTTTCTCTAATCAAAAAGGAAGGTTTCAATTTTAACATAGCAAAATTACATATAACAAAATAGCCATCAAGCAAGAATTACAGTTACAATATCTAGTCCACTTGCACTTAGCAAAATTAAGGAAAACATTCTATCTACCTTATCTTTATGAATCTAAAGTTTCATATCTAATATACTTTTCAAATGACTAAGAAAAACTGTACATATAACTATCTAATCTTCAACTACATCAAAGACCACAGAAGGATATAATATTTACCCAAGTAAACCAGAAGTGCAAACGACTTCTAAAATCTAGAAAGGACAGAGATGACACCTATCTGCCTGGACAGTCACCCAAAGTTCCTTTATAAAGTTGGGGCATTCATCTTCAGCCTACAGGCCCAAAGTCTCTTTTCATTTTAGTGAAGTAGGAAATCCGCTCTGCCCTTTTTGGCACAGTTCATCCGTTGTTTTTCCTTGAGTCTTGAAGAATGTCTGACAGTTTTCTCTGTAAAGCAGGAACCCGAATGATGATCTTGGCTTGCTCTGCCAAAGTCCAGAGGTCATCTTCTTATGGAACCTGCATGTCCAGTTTAAACAGCATACTGTCAAGCAGTCTCCAGTGGCTTACCATTACCACAAATAGATGAGACTCTATATGGAGTTTCTTCAATGCCCATTTTCCTGTTGAAGTAAATTAGTGCTGCCAGATATAGACCTGTCTCACTGTCCAGAAAAGTCTAAGCTCTTAAAATATTTTAAATGCCATATTCTGTAGGTCTTAGAAGTATTTGAAGATTATCTATTTAATTGAAATATATCTTTGTATACTTAAAAATCTTAACTAACCTAACTATAAGTTTGATTATCAAAAGTGACTATTAACCTTTATTTCTTAATTATACACTACAATTTTAAAACAGTTACATGAACATCATACCTTAAACAAGAATAGAAAAACATATACAGCATAACAAAATTGACCTTAAATTTGTATCAATAAACCAAAATCTATACCAATGTAAAGCATTTTGAGATTAACAGCTGATTTCCTGATCTAAGTAAATTTAATAATCTAATTTTTAAAAAATCATTTATATACCATATCCCCTTTTTCTTCTTAGAAAGAGATTAACTATGACATTAACCATTTATAATGAAAACAAACATCTAGAAATAATATTTGGGGAATTTGGGCGTTGTTTTTCTATTACTACTTCCTGCTGATTAAGGGGCGTTGAAAGTCTCACGGTTGTTGAGGCTGAATCAGTCTGCAGCTCTGAAGCTGTTCTGGCCATCTCTTCTCATCAGAGGTTTTTTCAGGGGGTCTTGGTTGATGAAACCACATTTGCCTGGAAGCAATCCACAGGTTCTCATCTGTGGAAACAGAAACAGAACTCTTCCAAAGCAATAAATCCTTAGACACAAATTTCAAAATCAAAATACCTTTAAAATATACATTCTTGTTTAACTTAGTAGCCTTTGCAATCCATTGTCTTTTTGCAGTTAGCTCATTAACAGTTAAAAAATTAAAAGAAAACACAATAACAACCAAAATCCAGATTTTGTGTCTATTTTCCATCTTTATGTGGCTTATTATATTTTTATCACTCTATTTCTCGCTTTAAAAACTTTTTCTAACCTCTTTATTTTCTCTCTGAAGCCTATGTACCTTTTACAAACATTGGAACCCGTTTACAGGTTTTCTTTTTATCTGAATCTGTTTTATTGTGAATCCTTAATCATCTTCTAACCTTAAGAGCTTTTAAAATACATTCTCCAAAAAGAAGCACAGTTTTTGCAAATTAGGCGGAATCACTAAGTTTTCTTAAACGGACCGTAAACAGAGCACACCTAAGAAAATGCTGCCACGAAGAAAATTTGTTTCTCTTTTGTTCAAAATAAGCAGAAATCTAAAATCAATCACATTACTGAGTCTTTTGTTAGTTTTCAGGAACCCGCCTGATTGTAGCTCACACTGCCTGTCGCCAGCCCGCCGCTGGCGCCCTGTTGAGTGTGACCCGGACCATGCTTTGTTTGTACAAAGACCCGATTTACATACACAATTTGGAAGCTGCCTTTGATCAGTTTCTGCGATCTAGAACTCTTTTTAATCTTTGTCAGGCTCTAAGTGGATAATCGGCCCACGTTGGATGCGCCATCTGTTGTAGAGAGTTCGCGGGTTCTGGGGCAGCCAGAGATCTGGGACCCACAGCTGCCGAGACTGCTTATCTGCGCCCGCCGCCCGGGTCTCTAGAAACAACTCAGACGCTTTATTTATTTCAGGCTGTTTGGCCTATGGCTCAGGCACATTGCTAGCTCGCTCTTACATTTTAAATCAACCCATTTCTATTAATCCGCTGGCCACGTGGCCCCGGCCCATAGCTCACCGGTGTTCCTTACATGTCGTCTCTTGGGTGGCTTCTGCGCGGTCTGCCTGACTCCACCCTGTTTCTCTATCTAAGCTCTGATTCTCCTCCCACCTATTTTACAGTACCTGCCATGGACCAAACCAGCTCCTTTATTTAAAGATACAGTACACACAAATGTATTCCCACATCGCCTAACCATTCAACACAGTACTAAAAACTGAATAGAATGCAGTTTTCACTCAGATGAAAGACGTATGCTTTCCTTCTTAAGAAGTGTTTTCAAAGACATTCACAGAGTGATTCTACAAAGCCTTTTTACTGGCGTTGGCTTTTAAACGTGATTTCACTGAAATTTCTGTCAAACGCAAGATGCGAGATTTGCTTTTAAAAAAATGAGTATACAGAATCCAAACAAATGCTTCCCTACAAGTGAATCGCCTAACATTTCAACACAGTACTAAAAACTGAAAAGAATGCAGTTTTCACTCAGATGAAAGACGTATGCTTTCCTTCTTAAGAAGTGTTTGCAAAGACATTCACAGAGTGATTCTACAAAGCCTTTTTACTGACGTTGGCTTTTAAACGAGATTTCACTGGAATTTCTGTCAAATGCAAGACGCGAGATTTCCTGTTAAAGAATTTAGTATACGGAATGCGAACAAACGCTTCCCTACAAGTGAATCGCCTAACCTTCAACACAGTACTAAAAACTGAATAGAATGCAGTTTTCACTCAGATGAAAGACGTATGCTTTCCTTCTTAAGAAGTGTTTTCAAAGGCATTCACAGAGTGATTCTACAAAGCCTTTTTACTGACCGTGGCATTTAAACGTTATTTCACTGGAATTTCTGTCAAACACAAGATGCGAGATTTGCTGTTAAAGAATTGAGTATACAGAATGCAAACAAACGCTTCCCTACAAGTGAATCGCCTAACCATTCAACACAGTACTAAAAACTGAATAGAATGCAGTTTTCACTCAGATGAAAGACGTATGCTTTCCTTCTTAAGAAGTGTTTTCAAAGACATTCACAGAGTGATTCTACAAAGCCTTTTTACTGGCGTTGGCTTTTAAACGTGATTTCACTGAAATTTCTGTCAAACGCAAGATGCGAGATTTGCTTATAAAAAATTGAGTATACAGAATGCAAACAAACGCTTCCCTACAAGTGAATCGCCTAACATTTCAACACAGTACTAAAAACTGAATAGAATGCAGTTTTCACTCAGATGAAAGACGTATGCTTTCCTTCTTAAGAAGTGTTTTCAAAGACATTCACAGAGTGATTCTACAAAGCCTTTTTACTGACATTGGCTTTTAAACGAGATTTCACTGGAATTTCTGTCAAATGCAAGACGCGAGATTTGCTGTTAAAGAATTGAGTATACAGAATGCGAACAAACGCTTCCCTACAAGTGAATCGCCTAACCTTCAACACAGTACTAAAAACTGAATAGAATGCAGTTTTCACTCAGATGAAAGACGTATGCTTTCCTTCTTAAGAAGTATTTTCAAAGGCATTCACAGAGTGATTCTACAAAGCCTTTTTACTGACCTTGGCTTTTAAACGTTATTTCACTGGAATTTCTGTCAAACACAAGATGAGAGATTTGCTGTTAAAGAATTGAGTATACAGAATGCAAACAAAGGCTTCCCTACAAGTGAATCGCCTAACCATTCAACACAGTACTAAAAACTGAATAGAATGCAGTTTTCACTCAGATGAAAGACGTATGCTTTCCTTCTTAAGAAGTGTTTTCAAAGACATTCACAGAGTGATTCTACAAAGCCTTTTTACTGACGTTGGCTTTTAAACGAGATTTCTCTGGAATTTCTGTCAAATGCAAGACGCGAGATTTGCTGTTAAAGAATTGAGTATACAGAATGCGAACAAACACTTCTCTACAAGTGAATCGCCTAAACATTCAACACATTACTAAAAACTGAATAGAATGCAGTTTTCACTAAGATGAAAGACGTATGCTTTCATTCTTAAGAAGTGTTTTCAAAGACATTCACAGAGTGATTCTACAAAGCCTTTTTACTGACGTTGGCTTTTAAACGTGATTTCACTGGAATTTCTGTCAAACGCACGACGCGGTATTTGCTCTTAAAGAATTAAGTATACAGAATGCAAACAAACGCTTCCCTACAAGTGAATCACCTTACCATTCAACACAGTTCGAAAAACTGAGTAGAATGCAGTTTTCACTCAGAAGAAAGACGTATGCTTTCTATCTTAAGAAGTGTTTTCAAAGACATTCACAGAGTGATTCTACAAAGCCTTTTTACTGGCGTTGGCTTTTAAACGTGATTTCACTGGAATTTCTGTCAAACAAAAGACGCGAGATTTGCTGTTAAAGAATTGAGTATACAGAATGCAAACAAACGCTTCCCTACAAGTGAATCGCCTAACCATTCAACACAGTACTAAAAACTTAATAGAATGCAGTTTTCACTCAGATGAAATACGTATGCTTTCCTTCTTAAGAAGTGTTTTCAAAGACATTCACAGAGTGATTCTACAAAGCCTTTTTACTGGCATTGGCTTTTAAACGTGATTTCACTGAAATTTCTGTCAAACGCAAGATGCGAGATTTGCTGTTAAAATTGAGTATGCAGAATGCAAACAAACGCTTCCCTACAAGTGAATCGCCTAACCATTCAACACAGTACTAAAAACTGAATAGAATGCAGTTTTCACTCAGATGAAAGACGTATGCTTTCCTTCTTAAGAAGTGTTTTCAAAGACATTCCCAGAGTGATTCTAAAAGCCTTTTTACTGGTGTTGGCTTTTAAACGTGATTTCACTGGAATTTCTGTCAAACGAATACGCGAGATTTGCTGTCAAAGAATTGAGTATACAGAATGCGAACAAACGCTTCCCTACAAGTGAATCGCCTAACCATTCAACACAGTACTAAAAACTGAATAGAATGCAGTTTTCACTCAGATGAAAGACATATTCTTTCCTTCTTAAGAAGTGTTTTCAAAGACATTCACAGAGTGATTCTACAAAGCCTTTTTACTGACGTTGGCTTTTAAACGTGATTTCACTCGAATTGCTGTCAAATGCAAGACCCGAGATTTGCTGTTAAAGAATTGAGTATACAGAATGCGAACAAACGCTTCTCTACAAGTGAATCGCCTAACCATTCAACACAGTACTAAAAACTGAATAGAATGCAGTTTTCACTCAGATGAAAGACGTATGCTTTCCTTCTTAAGAAGTGCTTTCAAAGACATTCACAGAGTGATTCTACAAAGCCTTTTTACTGACGTTGGCTTTTAAAAGTGATTTCACTGGAATTTCTGTCAAACGCAAGACGCGAGATTTGCTGTTACAGAATTGATTATACAGAATGCGAACAAACGCTTCCCTACAAGTGAATCGCCTAAACATTCAACACAGTACTAAAAACTGAATAGAATGCAGTTTTCACTCAGATGAAAGACGTATGCTTTCCTTCTTAAGAAGTGTTTTGAAAGACATTCACAGAGTGATTCTACAAAGCCTTTTTACTGAAGTTGGCTTTTAAATGTGATTTCACTGGAATTTCTGTCAAATGCAAAATGCGCGATTTGCTGTTAAAGAATTGATTACACAGAATGCGAACAAAGGCTTCCCTACAAGTGAATTGCCTAAACATTCAACACAGTACTAAAAACTGAATAGAATGCAGTTTTCACTCAGATGAAAGACGTATGCTTTCCTTCTTAAGAAGTGTTTTCAAAGACATTCACAGAGTGATTCTACAAAGCCTTTTTACTGACGTTGGCTTTTAAACCTGATTTCACTGGAATTTCTGTCAAACGCAAGACGCGAGATTTGCTGTTCAAGAATTGAGTATACAGAATGCAAACAAACGCTTCCCTACAAGTGACTCGCCTAACCATTCAACACAGTAATAAAAACTAAATAGAATGCAGTTTTCACTCAGATGAAAGATGTATGCTTTCCTTCTTAAGAAGTGTTTTCAAAGACATTCACAGAGTGATTCTACAAAGCCTTTTTCCTGGCGTTGGCTTTTAAACGTTATTTCACTGGAATTTCTGTCAAACAAAAGACGCGAGATTTGCTGTTAAAGAATTGAGTATACAGAATGCAAACAAACGCTTCCCTACAAGGGAATCGCCTAACCATTCAACACAGTACTAAAAACTGAATAGAATGCAGTTTTCACTCAGATGAAAGACGTATGCTTTCCTTCTTAAGAAGTGTTTTCAAAGACATTCACAGAGTGATTCTACAAAGCCTTTTTACTGAAGTTGGCTTTTAAATGTGATTTCACTGGAATTTCTGTCAAATGCAAAATGCGCGATTTGCTGTTAAAGAATTGATTATACAGAATGCGAACAAGGCTTCCCTACAAGTGAATCGCCTAAACATTCAACACAGTACTAAAAACTGAATAGAATGCAGTTTTCACTCAGATGAAAGACGTATGCTTTCCTTCTTAAGAAGTGTTTTCAAAGACATTCACAGAGTGATTCTACAAAGCCTTTTTACTGACGTTGGCTTTTAAACCTGATTTCACTGGAATTTCTGTCAAACGCAAGACGCGAGATTTGCTGTTCAAGAATTGAGTATACAGAATGCAAACAAATGCTTCCCTACAAGTGACTCGCCTAACCATTCAACACAGTAATAAAAACTAAATAGAATGCAGTTTTCACTCAACTGAAAGACATATGCTTTTCTTCTTAAGAAGTGTTTTCAAAGACATTCACAGAGTGATTCTACAATTCCTTTTTACTGGTGTTGGCTTTTAAACGAGATTTTCCTGGAATTTCTGTCAAACGCAAGACGCGATATTTGCTGTTAAAGAATTGAGTATACAGAATGCAAACAAACGCTTCCCTACAAGTGAATCGCCTAACCAATCAACACAGTACTAAAAATAGAATGCAGTTTTCACTCAGAAGAAAGACGTATGCTTTCTATCTTAAGAAGTGTTTTCAAAGACATTCACAGAGTGATTCTACAAAGCCTTTTTACTGGCGTTGGCTTTTAAACGTGATTTCACTGGAATTTCTGTCAAACAAAAGACGCGAGATTTGCTGTTAAAGAATTGAGTATACAGAATGCAAACAAACGCTTCCCTACAAGTGAATCGCCTAACCATTCAACACAGTACTAAAAACTTAATAGAATGCAGTTTTCACTCAGATGAAATACGTATGCTTTCCTTCTTAAGAAGTGTTTTCAAAGACATTCACAGAGTGATTCTACAAAGCCTTTTTACTGGCATTGGCTTTTAAACGTGATTTCACTGAAATTTCTGTCAAACGCAAGATGCGAGATTTGCTGTTAAAATTGAGTATGCAGAATGCGAACAAACGCTTCCCTACAAGTGAATCGCCTAACCATTCAACACAGTACTAAAAACTGAATAGAATGCAGTTTTCACTCAGATGAAAGACGTATGCTTTCCTTCTTAAGAAGTGTTTTCAAAGACATTCCCAGAGTGATTCTAAAAGCCTTTTTACTGGTGTTGGCTTTTAAACGTGATTTCACTGGAATTTCTGTCAAACGAATACGCGAGATTTGCTGTCAAAGAATTGAGTATACAGAATGCGAACAAACGCTTCCCTACAAGTGAATCGCCTAACCATTCAACACAGTACTAAAAACTGAATAGAATGCAGTTTTCACTCAGATGAAAGACGTATGCTTTCCTTCTTAAGAAGTGCTTTCAAAGACATTCACAGAGTGATTCTACAAAGCCTTTTTACTGACGTTGGCTTTTAAAAGTGATTTCACTGGAATTTCTGTCAAACGCAAGACGCGAGATTTGCTGTTACAGAATTGATTATACAGAATGCGAACAAACGCTTCCCTACAAGTGAATCGCCTAAACATTCAACACAGTACTAAAAACTGAATAGAATGCAGTTTTCACTCAGATGAAAGACGTATGCTTTCCTTCTTAAGAAGTGTTTTGAAAGACATTCACAGAGTGATTCTACAAAGCCTTTTTACTGAAGTTGGCTTTTAAATGTGATTTCACTGGAATTTCTGTCAAATGCAAAATGCGCGATTTGCTGTTAAAGAATTGATTACACAGAATGCGAACAAAGGCTTCCCTACAAGTGAATTGCCTAAACATTCAACACAGTACTAAAAACTGAATAGAATGCAGTTTTCACTCAGATGAAAGACGTATGCTTTCCTTCTTAAGAAGTGTTTTCAAAGACATTCACAGAGTGATTCTACAAAGCCTTTTTACTGACGTTGGCTTTTAAACCTGATTTCACTGGAATTTCTGTCAAACGCAAGACGCGAGATTTGCTGTTCAAGAATTGAGTATACAGAATGCAAACAAACGCTTCCCTACAAGTGACTCGCCTAACCATTCAACACAGTAATAAAAACTAAATAGAATGCAGTTTTCACTCAGATGAAAGATGTATGCTTTCCTTCTTAAGAAGTGTTTTCAAAGACATTCACAGAGTGATTCTACAAAGCCTTTTTCCTGGCGTTGGCTTTTAAACGTTATTTCACTGGAATTTCTGTCAAACAAAAGACGCGAGATTTGCTGTTAAAGAATTGAGTATACAGAATGCAAACAAACGCTTCCCTACAAGGGAATCGCCTAACCATTCAACACAGTACTAAAAACTGAATAGAATGCAGTTTTCACTCAGATGAAAGACGTATGCTTTCCTTCTTAAGAAGTGTTTTCAAAGACATTCACAGAGTGATTCTACAAAGCCTTTTTACTGAAGTTGGCTTTTAAATGTGATTTCACTGGAATTTCTGTCAAATGCAAAATGCGCGATTTGCTGTTAAAGAATTGATTATACAGAATGCGAACAAGGCTTCCCTACAAGTGAATCGCCTAAACATTCAACACAGTACTAAAAACTGAATAGAATGCAGTTTTCACTCAGATGAAAGACGTATGCTTTCCTTCTTAAGAAGTGTTTTCAAAGACATTCACAGAGTGATTCTACAAAGCCTTTTTACTGACGTTGGCTTTTAAACCTGATTTCACTGGAATTTCTGTCAAACGCAAGACGCGAGATTTGCTGTTCAAGAATTGAGTATACAGAATGCAAACAAATGCTTCCCTACAAGTGACTCGCCAAACCATTCAACACAGTAATAAAAACTAAATAGAATGCAGTTTTCACTCAACTGAAAGACATATGCTTTTCTTCTTAAGAAGTGTTTTCAAAGACATTCACAGAGTGATTCTACAATTCCTTTTTACTGGTGTTGGCTTTTAAACGAGATTTTCCTGGAATTTCTGTCAAACGCAAGACGCGATATTTGCTGTTAAAGAATTGAGTATACAGAATGCAAACAAACGCTTCCCTACAAGTGAATCGCCTAACCAATCAACACAGTACTAAAAATAGAATGCAGTTTTCACTCAGATGAAAGATGTATGCTTTCCTTCTTAAGAAGTGTTTTGAAAGACATTCACAGAGTGATTCTACAAAGCCTTTTTACTGACTTTGGCTTTTAAACGTGATTTCACTGGAATTTCTGTCAAACGCAAGATGCGCGATTTGCTGTTAAAGAATTGAGTATACAATATGCAAACAAATGCTTCCATACAAGTGAATCGCCTAACCATTCAACGCAGTACTAAAAACTGAATAGAATGCAGTTTTCACTCAGATGAAAGACGTATGCTTTCCTTCTTAAGAAGTGTTTTCAAAGACATTCCCAGAGTGATTCTAAAAGACTTTTTACTGATGTTGGCTTTTAAACGTGATTTCACTGGAATTTCTGTCAAACGAAGACGCAAGATTTACTGTCAAAGAATTGAGTATACAGAATGCGAACAAACGTTTCCCTACAAGTGAATCGCCTAACCATTCAACACAGTACTAAAAACTGAATAGAATGCAGTTTTCACTCAGATGAAAGACATATTCTTTCCTTCTTAAGAAGTGTTTTCAAAGACATTCACAGAGTGATTCTACAAAGCCTTTTTACTGACGTTGGCTTTTAAACGTGATTTCACTCGAATTGCTGTCAAATGCAAGACGCGAGATTTGCTGTTAAAGAATTGAGTATACAGAATGCGAACAAACGCTTCTCTACAAGTGAATCGCCTAACCATTCAACACAGTACTAAAAACTGAATAGAATGCAGTTTTCACTCAGATGAAAGACGTATGCTTTCCTTCTTAAGAAGTGCTTTCAAAGACATTCACAGAGTGATTCTACAAAGCCTTTTTACTGACGTTGGCTTTTAAACGTGATTTCACTGGAATTTCTGTCAAACGCAAGATGCGAAATTTGCTGTTACAGAATTGATTATACAGAATGCGAACAAACGCTTCCCTACAAGTGAATCGCCTAAACATTCAACACAGTACTAAAAACTGAATAGAATGCAGTTTTCACTCAGATGAAAGACGTATGCTTTCCTTCTTAAGAAGTGTTTTCAAAGACATTCACAGAGTGATTCTACAAAGCCTTTTTACTGATGTTGGCTTTTAAACGTGATTTCACTGGAATTTCTGTCAAATGCAAGATGCGCGATTTTCTGTTAAAGAATTGAGTATACAGAATGCGAACAAACGCTTCCCTACAAGTGAATTGCCTAACCGTTCAAAACAGTACTAAAAACTGAATAGAATGCAGTTTTCACTCAGATGAAAGACGTATGCTTTCCTTCTTAAGAAGTGTTTTCAAAGACATTCACAGAGTGATTCTACAAAGCCTTTTTACTGACGTTGGCTTTTAAATGAGATTTCACTGGAATTTCTGTCAAATGCAAGATGCAAGAGTTGCTGTTAAAGAATTGAGTATACAGAATGCGAACAAACGCTTCCCTACAAGTGAATCGCCTAACCATTCAACACAGTACTAAAAACTGAATAGAATGCAGTTTTCACTCAGATGAAAGACGTATGCTTTCCTTCTTAAGAAGTGTTTTCAAAGGCTTTCACAGTGTGATTCTACAAAGCCTTTTTACTGACGTTGGCTTTTAAACATGATTTCACTGGAATTTCTGTCAAATGCAAGATGCGCGATTTGCTGTTAAAGAATTGAGTATACAGAATGCAAGCAAACGCTTCCCTACAAGTGAATCGCCTAACCATTCAACACAGTACTAAAAACTGAATAGAATGCAGTTTTCACTCAGATGAAAGATGTATGCTTTCCTTCTTAAGGAGTGTTTTCAAAGACATTCACAGAGTGATTCTACAAAGCCTTTTTACTGGCGTTGGCTTTTAAACGTGATTTCACTGGAATTTCTGTCAAATGCATGACGCGAGATTTGCTCTTAAAGAATTAAGTATACAGAATGCAAACAAACGCTTCCCTACAAGTGAATCACCTTACCATTCAACACAGTTCGAAAAACTGAGTAGAATGCAGGTTTCACTCAGAAGAAAGACGTATGCTTTCTATCTTAAGAAGTGTTTTCAAAGACATTCACAAAGTGATTCTACAAAGCCTTTTTACTGGCGTTGGCTTTTAAACGTGATTTCACTGGAATATCTGTCAAACAAAAGATGCGAGATTTGCTGTTAAAGAATTGAGTATACAGAATGCAAACAAACGCTTCCGTACAAGTGAATCGCCTAACCATTCAACACAGTACTAAAAACTGAATAGAATGCAGTTTTCACTCAGATGAAAGACGTATGCTTTCCTTCTTAAGAAGTGTTTTGAAATACATTCACAGAGTGATTCTACAAAGCCTTTTTACTGGCGTTGGCTTTTAAACGTGATTTCACTGATATTTCTGTCAAACGCAAGATGCGAGATTTGCTTTTAAAAAATTGAGTATACAGAATGCAAACAAATGCTTCCATACAAGTGAATCGCCTAACCATTCAACACAGTACTAAAAACTGAATAGAATGCAGTTTTCACTCAGATGAAAGACGTATGCTTTCCTTCTTAAGAAGTGTTTTCAAAGACATTCACAGAGTGATTCTACAAAGCCTTTTTACTGACATTGGCTTTTAAACGAGATTTCACTGGAATTTCTGTCAAAGGCAAGATGCGAGATTTGCTGTTAAAGAATTGAGTATACAGAATGCGAACAAACACTTCTCTACAAGTGAATCGCCTAACCATTCAACACAGTACTAAAAACTGAATAGAATGCAGTTTTCACTCAGATGAAAGACATATGATTTCCTTCTTAAGAAGTGTTTTGAAAGACATTCACAGAGTGATTCTACAAAGCCTTTTTACTGGCGTTGGCTTTTAAACGTGATTTCACTGAAATTTCTGTCAAACGCAAGATGCGAGATTTGCTTTTAAAAAATTGAGTATACAGAATGCAAACAAATGCTTCCCTACAAGTGAATCTCCTAACATTTCAACACAGTACTAAAAACTGAATAGAATGCAGTTTTCACTCAGATGAAAGACGTATGCTTTCATTCTTAAGAAGTGTTTGCAAAGACATTCACAGAGTGATTCTACAAAGTCTTTTTACTGACGTTGGCTTTTATACGAGATTTCACTGGAATTTCTGTCAAATGCAAGACGCGAGATTTGCTGTTAAAGAATTGAGTATACAGAATGCAAACAAAGGCTTCCCTACAAGTGAATCGCCTAACCATTCAACACAGTACTAAAAACTTAATAGAATGCAGTTTTCACTCAGATGAAATACGTATGCTTTCCTTCTTAAGAAGTGTTTTCAAAGACATTCACAGAGTGATTCTACAAAGCCTTTTTACTGGCGTTGGCTTTTAAACGTGATTTCACTGAAATTTCTGTCAAACGCAAGATGCGAGATTTGCTGTTAAAATTGAGTATGCAGAATGCAAACAAATGCTTCCCTACAAGTGAATCGCCTAACCATTCAACACAGTACTAAAAACTGAATAGAATGCAGTTTTCACTCAGATGAAAGACGTATGCTTTCCTTCTTAAGAAGTGTTTTCAAAGACATTCCCAGAGTGATTCTAAAAGCCTTTTTACTGGTGTTGGCTTTTAAACGTGATTTCACTGGAATTTCTGTCAAACGAAGAGGCAAGATTTGCTGTCAAAGAATTGAGTATACAGAATGCGAACAAAGGCTTCCCTACAAGTGAATCGCCTAACCATTCAACACAGTACTAAAAACTGAATAGAATGCAGTTTTCACTCAGATGAAAGACATATTCTTTCCTTCTTAAGAAGTGTTTTCAAAGACATTCACAGAGTGATTCTACAAAGCCTTTTTACTGACGTTGGCTTTTAAACGTGATTTCACTCGAATTGCTGTCAAATGCAAGACGCGAGATTTGCTGTTAAAGAATGGAGTATACAGAATGCGAACAAATGCTTCTCTACAAGTGAATCGCCTAACCATTCAACACAGTACTAAAAACTGAATAGAATGCAGTTTTCACTCAGATGAAAGACGTATGCTTTCCTTCTTAAGAAGTGCTTTCAAAGACATTCACAGAGTGATTCTACAAAGCCTTTTTACTGATGTTGGCTTTTAAACGTGATTTCACTGGAATTTCTGTCAAACGCAAGATGCGAGATTTGCTGTTACAGAATTGATTATACAGAATGCGAACAAACGATTCCCTACAAGTGAATCGCCTAAACATTCAACACAGTACTAAAAACTGAATAGAATGCAGTTTTCACTCAGATGAAAGACGTATGCTTTCCTTCTTAAGAAGTGTTTGCAAAGACATTCACAGAGTGATTCTACAAAGTCTTTTTACTGATGTTGGCTTTTAAACGAGATTTCACTGGAATTTCTGTCAAATGCAAGATGCGAGATTTGCTGTTAAAGAATTGAGTATACAGAATGCGAACAAACGCTTCCCTACAAGTAAATCGCCTAACCTTCAACACAGTACTAAAAACTGAATAGAATGCAGTTTTCACTCAGATGAAAGACGTATGCGTTCATTCTTAAGAAGTGTTTTCAAAGACATTCAAAGAGTGATTCTACAAAGGCTTTTTACTGACGTTGGCTTTTAAACGTGATTTCACTGGAATTTCTGTCAAATGCATGACGCGAGATTTGCTCTTAAAGAATTAAGTATACAGAATGCAAACAAACGCTTCCCTACAAGTGAATCACCTTAGCATTCAACACAGTTCGAAAAACTGAGTAGAATGCAGGTTTCACTCAGAAGAAAGACGTGTGCTTTCTATCTTAAGAAGTGTTTTCAAAGACATTCACAGAGTGATTCTACAAAGCCTTTTTACTGGCGTTGGCTTTTAAACGTGATTTCACTGGAATATCTGTCAAACAAAAGATGGGAGATTTGCTGTTAAAGAATTGAGTATACAGAATGCAAACAAACGCTTCCCTACAAGTGAATCGCCTAACCATTCAACACAGTACTAAAAACTGAATAGAATGCAGTTTTCACTCAGATGAAAGACGTATGCTTTCCTTCTTAAGAAGTGTTTTGAAATACATTCACAGAGTGATTCTACAAAGCCTTTTTACTGGCGTTGGCTTTTAAACGTGATTTCACTGAAATTTCTGTCAAACGCAAGATGCGAGATTTGCTTTTAAAAAATTGAGTATACAGAATGCAAACAAATGCTTCCATACAAGTGAATCGCCTAACCATTCAACACAGTACTAAAAACTGAATAGAATGCAGTTTTCACTCAGATGAAAGACGTATGCTTTCCTTCTTAAGAAGTGTTTTCAAAGACATTCACAGAGTGATTCTACAAAGCCTTTTTACTGACGTTGGCTTTTAAACGAGATTTCACTGGAATTTCTGTCAAAGGCAAGATGCGAGATTTGCTGTTAAAGAATTGAGTATACAGAATGCGAACAAACACTTCTCTACAAGTGAATCGCCTAACCATTCAACACAGTACTAAAAACTGAATAGAATGCAGTTTTCACTCAGATGAAAGACGTATGCTTTCCTTCTTAAGAAGTGTTTTCAAAGACATTCACAGAGTGATTCTACAAAGCCTTTTTACTGGCGTTGGCTTTTAAACGTGATTTCACTGAAATTTCTGTCAAACGCAAGATGCGAGATTTGCTGTTAAAATTGAGTATGCAGAATGCAAACAAACGCTTCCCTACAAGTGAATCGCCTAACCATTCAACACAGTACTAAAAACTGAATAGAATGCAGTTTTCACTCAGATGAAAGACGTATGCTTTCCTTCTTAAGAAGTGTTTTCAAAGACATTCCCAGAGTGATTCTAAAAGCCTTTTTACTGGTGTTGGCTTTTAAACGTGATTTCACTGGAATTTCTGTCAAACGAAGAGGCAAGATTTGCTGTCAAAGAATTGAGTATACAGAATGCAAACAAACGCTTCCCTACAAGTGAATCGCCTAACCATTCAACACAGTACTAAAAACTGAATAGAATTCAGTTTTCACTCAGATGAAAGACATATGCTTTCCTTCTTAAGAAGTGTTTTCAAAGACATTCACAGAGTGATTCTACAAAGCCTTTATACTGACTTTGGCTTTTAAACGTGATTTCACTGGAATTTCTGTCAAATGCAAGATGCACGATTTGCTGTTAAAGAATTGAGTATACAAAATGCAAACAAATGCTTCCATACAAGTGAATCGCCTAACCATTCAACGCAGTACTAAAAACTGAATAGAATGCAGTTTTCTCTCAGATGAAAGACATATTCTTTCCTTCTTAAGAAGTGTTTTCAAAGACATTCACAGAGTGATTCTACAAAGCCTTTTTACTGACGTTGGCTTTTAAACGTGATTTCACTCGAATTGCTGTCAAATGCAAGACGCGAGATTTGCTGTTAAAGAATTGAGTATACAGAATGCAAACAAACGCTTCCCTACAAGTGAATCGCCTAACCATTCAACACAGTACTAAAAACTGAATAGAATGCAGTTTTCACTCAGATGAAAGACGTATGCTTTCCTTCTTAAGAAGTGTTTTCAAAGGCATTCACAGTGTGATTCTACAAAGCCTTTTTACTGACGTTGGCTTTTAAACATGATTTCACTGGAATTTCTGTCAAATGTAAGATGCGCGATTTGCTGTTAAAGAATTGAGTATACACAATGCAAGCAAACACTTCCCTACAAGTGAATCGCCTAACCATTCAACACAGTACTAAAAACTGAATAGAATGCAGTTTTCACTCAGATGAAAGACTTATGCTTTCCTTCTTAAGAAGTGTTTTGAAAGACATTCACAGAGTGATTCTACAAAGCCTCTTTACTGGCATTGGCTTTTAAACGTGATTTCACTGGAATTTCTGTCAAACGCAAGATGCGAGATTTGCTTTTAAAAAATTGAGTATACAGAATGCAAACAAACGCTTCCCTACAAGTGAATCACCTTACCATTCAACACAGTTCGAAAAACTGAGTAGAATGCAGGTTTCACTCAGAAGAAAGACATATGCTTTCTATCTTAAGAAGTGTTTTCAAAGACATTCACAGAGTGATTCTACAAAGCCTTTTTACTGGCGTTGGCTTTTAAACGTGATTTCACTGGAATTTCTGTCAAACAAAAGATGCGAGATTTGCTGTTAAAGAATTGAGTATACAGAATGCAAACAAACTCTTCCCTACAAGTGAATCGCCTAACCATTCAACACAGTACTAAAAACTGAATAGAATGCAGTTTTCACTCAGATGAAAGATGTATGCTTTCCTTCTTAAGAAGTGTTTTGAAAGACATTCACAGAGTGATTCTACAAAGCCTTTTTACTGGTGTTGGCTTTTAAACGTGATTTCACTGAAATTTCTGTCAAACGCAAGATGCGAGATTTGCTTTTAAAAAATTGAGTATACAGAATGCAAACAAATGCTTCCATACAAGTGAATCGCCTAACCATTCAACACAGTACTAAAAACTGAATAGAATGCAGTTTTCACTCAGATGAAAGACGTATGCTTTCCTTCTTAAGAAGTGTTTTCAAAGACATTCACAGAGTGATTCTACAAAGCCTTTTTACTGACTTTGGCCTTTAAACGAGATTTCACTGGAATTTCTGTCAAAGGCAAGACGCGAGATTTGCTGTTAAAGAATTGAGTATACAGAATGCGAACAAACACTTCTCTACAAGTGAATCGCCTAACCATTCAACACAGTACTAAAAACTGAATAGAATGCAGTTTTCACTCAGATGAAAGACATATGCTTTCCTTCTTAAGAAGTGTTTTGAAAGACATTCACAGAGTGATTCTACAAAGCCTTTTTACTGGCGTTGGCTTTTAAACGTGATTTCACTGAAATTTCTGTCAAACGCAAGATGCGAGATTTGCTTTTAAAAAATTGAGTATACAGAATGCAAACAAACGCTGCCCTACAAGTGACTCGCCTAACCATTCAACACAGTAATAAAAACTAAATAGAATGCAGTTTTCACTCAACTGAAAGACATATGCTTTTCTTCTTAAGAAGTGTTTTCAAAGACATTCACAGAGTGATTCTACAAAGCCTTTTTACTGGCGTTGGCTTTTAAACGAGATTTCACTGGAATTTCAGTCAAAGGCAAGACGCGAGATTTGCTGTTAAAGAATTGAGTATACAGAATGCAAACAAACGCTTCCCTACAAGTGAATAGCCTAACCATTCAACACAGTACTAAAAATAGAATGCAGTTTTCACTCAGATGAAAGATGTATGCTTTCCTTCTTAAGAAGTGTTTTGAAAGACATTCACAGAGTGATTCTACAAAGCCTTTTTACTGACTTTGGCTTTTAAACGTGATTTCACTGGAATTTCTGTCAAAGGCAAGATGCGCGATTTGCTGTTAAAGAATTGAGTATACAATATGCAAACAAATGCTTCCATACAAGTGAGTCGCCTAACCATTCAACACAGTACTAAAAACTGAATAGAATGCAGTTTTCACTCAGATGAAAGACGTATGCTTTCCTTCTTAAGAAGTGTTTTCAAAGACATTCACAGAGTGATTCTACAAAGCTTTTTTACTGACGTTGGCTTTTAAAAGAGATTTCACTGGAATTTCTGTCAAAGGCAAGACGCGAGATTTGCTATTAAAGAATTGAGTATACAGAATGCAAACAAACACTTCTCTACAAGTGAATCGCCTAACCATTCAACACAGTACTAAAAACTGAATAGAATGCAGTTTTCACTCAGATGAAAGACGTATGCTTTCCTTCTTAAGAAGTGCTTTCAAAGACATTCACAGAGTGATTCTACATATCCTCTTTACTGGCGTTGGCTTTTAAACGTGATTTCACTGGAATTTCTGTCAAACGCAAGATGCGAGATTTTCTTTTAAAAAATTGAGTAAACAGAATGCAAACAAACGCTTCCCTACAAGTGAATCGCCTAACCATTCAACATAGTACTAAAAACTGAATAGAATGCAGTTTTCACTCAGATGAAAGACATATGCTTTCCTTCTTAAGAAGTGTTTTCAAAGACATTCACAGAGTGATTCTACAATGCCTTTTTACTGGCGTTGGCTTTTAAACGTGATTTTCCTGGAATTTCTGTCAAAAGCAAGATGCGATATTTGCGGTTAAAGAATTGAGTATACAGAATGCAAACAAATGCTTCCCTACAAGTGAATCGCCTAACCATTCAACACAGTACTAAAAACTTAATAGAATGCAGTTTTCACTCAGATGAAAGACGTATGCTTTCCTTCTTAAGAAGTGTTTTGAAAGATATTCACAGAGTGATTCTACAAAGCCTTTTTACTGAAGTTGGCTTTTAAATGTGATTTCACTGGAATTTCTGTCAAATGCAAAATGCGCGATTTGCTGTTAAAGAATTGATTATACAGAATGCTAACAAACACTTCTCTACAAATGAATCGCCTAACCATTCAACACAGTACTAAAAACTGAATAGAATGCAGTTTTCACTCAGATGAAAGACGTATGCTTTCCTTCTTAAGAAGTGCTTTCAAAGACATTCACAGAGTGATTCTACAAAGCCTCTTTACTGGCGTTGGCTTTTAAAAGTGATTTCACTGGAATTTCTGTCAAACGCAAGATGCGAGATTTGCTTTTAAAAAATTGAGTATACAGAATGCAAACAAACTCTTCCCTACAAGTGACTCGCCTAACCATTCAACACAGTAATAAAAACTAAATAGAATGCAGTTTTCACTCAACTGAAAGACATATGCTTTTCTTCTTAAGAAGTGTTTTCAAAGACATTCACAGTGTGATTCTACAATTCCTTTTTACTGGCGTTGGCTTTTAAACGAGATTTTCCTGGAATTTCTGTCAAATGCAAGACGCGATATTTGCTGTTAAAGAATTGAGTATACAGAATGCAAACAAACGCTTCCCTACAAGTGAATCGCCTAACCATTCAACACAGTACTAAAAATAGAATGCAGTTTTCACTCAGATGAAAGATGTATGCTTTCCTTCTTAAGAAGTGTTTTGAAAGACATTCACAGAGTGATTCTACAAAGCCTTTTTACTGACTTTGGCTTTTAAACGTGATTTCACTGGAATTTCTGTCAAACGCAAGATGCGCGATTTGCTGTTAAAGAATTGAGTATACAATATGCAAACAAATGCTTCCATACAAGTGAATCGCCTAACCATTCAACACAGTACTAAAAACTGAATAGAATGCAGTTTTCACTCAGATGAAACATGTATGCTTTCCTTCTTAAGAAGTGTTTTCAAAGACATTCACAGAGTGATTCTACAAAGCCTTTTTACTGACGTTGGCTTTTAAACGAGATTTCACTGGAATTTCTGTCAAAGGCAAGACGCGAGATTTGCTATTAAAGAATTGAGTATACAGAATGCAAACAAACACTTCTCTACAAGTGAATCGCCTAACCATTCAACACAGTACTAAAAACTGAATAGAATGCAGTTTTCACTCAGATGAAAGACGTATGCTTTCCTTTTTAAGAAGTGTTTTGAAAGATATTCACAGAGTGATTCTACAAAGCCTTTTTACTGAAGTTGGCTTTTAAATGTGATTTCACTGGAATTTCTGTCAAATGCAAAATGCGCGATTTGCTGTTAAAGAATTGATTATACAGAATGCGAACAAAGGCTTCCCTACAAGTGAATCGCCTAAACATTCAACACCGTACTAAAAACTGAATAGAATGCAGTTTTCACTCAGATGAAAGACGTATGCTTTCCTTCTTAAGAAGTGTTTTCAAAGACATTCACAGAGTGATTCTACAAAGCATTTTTACTGACGTTGGCTTTTAAACCTGATTTCACTGGAAATTCTGTCAAACGCAAGACGCGAGATTTGCTGTTCAAGAATTGAGTATACAGAATGCAAACAAACGCTTCCCTACAAGTGACTCGCCTAACCATTCAACACAGTAATAAAAACTAAATAGAATGCAGTTTTCACTCAACTGAAAGACATATGCTTTTCTTCTTAAGAAGTGTTTTCAAAGACATTCACAGAGTGATTCTACAATTCCTTTTTCCTGGCGTTGGCTTTTAAACGAGATTTTCCTGGAATTTCTGTCAAACGCAAGACGCTATATTTGCTGTTAAAGAATTGAGTATACAGAATGCAAACAAACGCTTCCCTACAAGTGAATCGCCTAACCATTCAACACAGTACTAAAAATAGAATGCAGTTTTCACTCAGATGAAAGATGTATGCTTTCCTTCTTAAGGAGTGTTTTGAAAGACATTCACAGAGTGATTCTACAAAGCCTTTTTACTGACTTTGGCTTTTAAACGTGATTTCACTGGAATTTCTGTCAATCGCAAGATGCGCGATTTGCTGTTAAAGAATTGAGTATACAATATGCAAACAAATGCTTCCATACAAGTGAATCGCCTAACCATTCAACGCAGTACTAAAAACTGAATAGAATGCAGTTTTCACTCAGATGAAAGACGTATGCTTTCCTTCTTAAGAAGTGTTTTCAAAGACATTCACAGAGTGATTCTACAAAGCCTTTTTACTGACGTTGGCTTTTAAACGAGATTTCACTGGAATTTCTGTCAAATGCAAGACGTGAGATTTGCTGTTAAAGAATTGAGTATACAGAATGCGAACAAACACTTCTCTACAAGTGAATCGCCTAACCATTCAACACAGTACTAAAAACTGAATAGAATGCAGTTTTCACTCAGATGAAAGACGTATGCTTTCATTCTTAAGAAGTGTTTTCAAAGACATTCACAGAGTGATTCTACAAAGGCTTTTTACTGACGTTGGCTTTTAAACGTGATTTCACTGGAATTTCTGTCAAACGCATGACGCGAGATTTGCTCTTAAAGAATTAAGTATACAGAATGCAAACAAACGCTTCCCTACAAGTGAATCACCTTACCATTCAACACAGTTCGAAAAACTGAGTAGAATGCAGGTTTCACTCAGAAGAAAGACGTATGCTTTCTATCTTAAGAAGTGTTTTCAAAGACATTCACAGAGTGATTCTACAAAGCCTTTTTACTGGCGTTGGCTTTTAAACGTGATTTCACTGGAATTTCAGTCAAACAAAAGATGCGAGATTTGCTGTTAAAGAATTGAGTATACAGAATGCAAACAAACGCTTCCCTACAAGTGAATCGCCTAACCATTCAACACAGTACTAAAAACTGAATAGAATGCAGTTTTCACTCAGATGAAAGACGTATGCTTTCCTTCTTAAGAAGTGTTTTCAAAGACATTCACAGAGTGATTCTACAATTCCTTTTTACTGGCGTTGGCTTTTAAACGAGATTTTCCTGGAATTTCTGTCAAACGCAAGACGCTATATTTGCTGTTAAAGAATTGAGTATACAGAATGCAAACAAACGCTTCCCTACAAGTGAATCGCCTAACCATTCAACACAGTACTAAAAATAGAATGCAGTTTTCACTCAGATGAAAGATGTATGCTTTCCTTCTTAAGGAGTGTTTTGAAAGACATTCACAGAGTGATTCTACAAAGGCTTTTTACTGACTTTGGCTTTTAAACGTGATTTGACTGGAATTTCTGTCAAACGCAAGATGCGCGATTTGCTGTTAAAGAATTGAGTATACAATATGCAAACAAATGCTTCCATACAAGTGAATCGCCTAACCATTCAACGCAGTACTAAAAACTGAATAGAATGCAGTTTTCACTCAGATGAAAGACGTATGCTTTCCTTCTTAAGAAGTGTTTTCAAAGACATTCACAGAGTGATTCTACAAAGCCTTTTTACTGACGTTGGCTTTTAAATGAGATTTCACTGGAATTTCTGTCAAATGCAAGACGTGAGATTTGCTGTTAAAGAATTGAGTATACAGAATGCGAACAAACACTTCTCTACAAGTGAATCGCCTAACCATTCAACACAGTACTAAAAACTGAATAGAATGCAGTTTTCACTCAGATGAAAGACGTATGCTTTCATTCTTAAGAAGTGTTTTCAAAGACATTCACAGAGTGATTCTACAAAGGCTTTTTACTGACGTTGGCTTTTAAAAGTGATTTCACTGGAATTTCTGTCAAACGCATGACGCGAGATTTGCTCTTAAAGAATTAAGTATACAGAATGCAAACAAACGCTTCCCTACAAGTGAATCACCTTACCATTCAACACAGTTCGAAAAACTGAGTAGAATGCAGGTTTCACTCAGAAGAAAGACGTATGCTTTCTATCTTAAGAAGTGTTTTCAAAGACATTCACAGAGTGATTCTACAAAGCCTTTTTACTGGCGTTGGCTTTTAAACGTGATTTCACTGGAATTTCAGTCAAACAAAAGATGCGAGATTTGCTGTTAAAGAATTGAGTATACAGAATGCAAACAAACGCTTCCCTACAAGTGAATCGCCTAACCATTCAACACAGTACTAAAAACTGAATAGAATGCAGTTTTCACTCAGATGAAAGACGTATGCTTTCCTTCTTAAGAAGTGTTTTCAAAGACATTCACAGAGTGATTCTACAAAGCCTTTTTACTGGCGTTGGCTTTTAAACGTGATTTCACTGAAATTTCTGTCAAACGCAAGATGCGAGATTTGCTTTTAAAAAATTGAGTATACAGAATGCAAACAAATGCTTCCATACAAGTGAATCGCCTAACCATTCAACATAGTACTAAAAACTGAATAGAATGCAGTTTTCACTCAGATGAAAGACGTATGCTTTCCTTCTTCAGAAGTGTTTTCAAAGACATTCACAGAGTGATTCTACAAAGCCTTTTTACTGACGTTGGCTTTTAAACGAGATTTCACTTGAATTTCTGTCAAAGGCAAGACGCGAGATTTGCTGTTAAAGAATTGAGTATACAGAATGCGAACAAACACTTCTCTACAAGTGAATCGCCTAACCATTCAACACAGTACTAAAAACTGAATAGAATGCAGTTTTCACTCAGATGAAAGACGTATGCTTTCCTTCTTAAGAAGTGTTTTCAAAGACATTCACAGAGTGATTCTACAAAGCCTTTTTACTGACGTTGGCTTTTAAACCTGATTTCACTGGAATTTCTGTCAAACGCAAGATGCGAGATTTGCTGTTCAAGAATTGAGTATACAGAATGCAAACAAACGCTTCCCTACAAGTGAATCGCCTAACCATTCAATACAGTACTAAAAATAGAATGCAGTTTTCACTCAGATGAAAGATGTATGCTTTCCTTCTTAAGAAGTGTTTTGTAAGACATTCACAGAGTGATTCTACAAAGCCTTTTTACTGACTTTGGCTTTTAAACGTGATTTCACTGGAATTTCTGTCAAACGCAAGATGCGCGATTTGCTGTTAAAGAATTGAGTATACAAAATGCAAACAAATGCTTCCCTACAAGTGAATCGCCTAACCATTCAACGCAGTACTAAAAACTGAATAAAATGCAGTTTTCACTCAGATGAAAGACGTATGCTTTCCTTCTTAAGAAGTGTTTTCAAAGACATTCACAGAGTGATTCTACAAAGCCTTTTTACTGACATTGGCTTTTAAACGTGATTTCACTGGAATTTCTGTCAAATGCAAGACGCAAGATTTGCTGTTAAAGAATTGAGTATACAGAATGCGAACAAACACTTCTCTACAAGTGAATCACCTAACCATTCAACACAGTACTAAAAACTGAATAGAATGCAGTTTTCACTCAGATGAAAGACGTATGCTTTCCTTCTTAAGAAGTGTTTTGAAAGACATTCACAGAGTGATTCTACAAAGCCTTTTTACTGAAGTTGGCTTTTAAATGTGATTTCACTGGAATTTCTGTCAAATGCAAAATGCGCGATTTGCTGTTAAAGAATTGATTATACAGAATGCGAACAAAGGCTTCCCTACAAGTGAATCGCCTAAACATTCAACACAGTACTAAAAACTGAATAGAATGCAGTTTTCACTCAGATGAAAGACGTATGCTTTCCTTCTTAAGAAGTGTTTTCAAAGACATTCACAGAGTGATTCTACAAAGCCTTTTTACTGACGTTGGCTTTTAAACCTGATTTCACTGGAAATTCTGTCAAACGCAAGACGCGAGATTTGCTGTTCAAGAATTGAGTATACAGAATGCAAACAAACGCTTCCCTACAAGTGACTCGCCTAACCATTCAACACAGTAATAAAAACTAAATAGAATGCAGTTTTCACTCAACTGAAAAACATATGCTTTTCTTCTTAAGAAGTGTTTTCAAAGACATTCACAGAGTGATTCTACAATTCCTTTTTACTGGCGTTGGCTTTTAAACGAGATTTTCCTGGAATTTCTGTCAAACGCAAGACGCTATATTTGCTGTTAAAGAATTGAGTATACAGAATGCTAACAAACGCTTCCCTACAAGTGAATCGCCTAACCATTCAACACAGTACTAAAAATAGAATGCAGTTTTCACTCAGATGAAAGATGTATGCTTTCCTTCTTAAGAAGTGTTTTGAAAGACATTCACAGAGTGATTCTACAAAGCCTTTTTACTGACTTTGGCTTTTAAACGTGATTTCACTGGAATTTCTGTCAAACGCATGACGCGAGATTTGCTCTTAAAGAATTAAGTATACAGAATGCAAACAAATGCTTCCCTACAAGTGAATCAGCTTACCATTCAACACAGTTCGAAAAACTGAGTAGAATGCAGGTTTCACTCAGAAGAAAGACGTATGCTTTCTATCTTAAGAAGTGTTTTCAAAGACATTCACAGAGTGATTCTACAAAGCCTTTTTACTGACGTTGGCTTTTAAACGTGATTTCACTGGAATTTCTGTCAAACAAAAGATGCGAGATTTGCTGTTAAAGAATTGAGTATACAGAATGCAAACAAACGCTTCCCTACAAGTGAATCGCCTAACCATTCAACACAGTACTAAAAACTGAATAGAATGCAGTTTTCACTCAGATGAAAGACGTATGCTTTCCTTCTTAAGAAGTGTTTTCAAAGAAATTCACAGAGTGATTCTACAAAGCCTTTTTGCTGACGTTGGCTTTTAAACCTGATTTCACTGGAATTTCTGTCAAACGCAAGACGCGAGATTTGCTGTTCAAGAATTGAGTATACAGAATGCAAACAAACGCTTCCCTACAAGTGAATCGCCTAACCATTCAACACAGTACTAAAAATAGAATGCAGTTTTCACTCAGATGAAAGATGTATGCTTTCCTTCTTAAGAAGTGTTTTGAAAGACATTCACAGAGTGATTCTACAAAGCCTTTTTACTGACTTTGGCTTTTAAACGTGATTTCACTGGAATTTCTGTCAAACGCAAGATGCGCGATTTGCTGTTAAAGAATTGAGTATACAAAATGCAAACAAATGCTTCCCTACAAGTGAATCGCCTAACCATTCAAGGCAGTACTAAAAACTGAATAGAATGCAGTTTTCACTCAGATGAAAGACGTATGCTTTCCTTCTTAAGAAGTGTTTTGAAAGACATTCACAGAGTGATTCTACAAAGCCTTTTTACTGGCGTTGGCTTTTAAACGTGATTTCACTGGAATTTCTGTCAAACGCAAGATGCGAGATTTGCTTTTAAAAAATTGAGAATACACAATGCAAACAAACGCTTCCCTACAAGTGAATCGCCTAACCATTCAACACAGTACTAAAAACTGAATAGAATGCAGTTTTCACTCAGATGAAAGACGTAATCTTTCCTTCTTAAGAAGTGTTTTCAAAGACATTCACAGAATGATTCTACAAAGTCTTTTTACTGACGTTGGCTTTTAAAGGAGATTTCACTGGAATTTCTGTCAAATGGAAGACGCGAGATTTGCTGTTAAAGAATTGAGTATACAGAATGCGAACAAACGCTTCCCTACAAGTGAATCGCCTAACCTTCAACACAGTACTAAAAACTGAATAGAATGCAGTTTTCACTCAGATGAAAGACGTATGCTTTCCTTCTTAAGAAGTGTTTTCAAAGGCATTCACAGAGTGATTCTACAAAGCCTTTTTACTGACCTTTGCTTTTAAACGTTATTTCACTGGAATTTCTGTCAAACACAAGATGCGAGATTTGCTGTTAAAGAATTGAGTAAACAGAATGCAAACAAACGCTTCCCTACAAGTGAATCGCCTAACCATTCAACACAGTACTAAAAACTGAATAGAATGCAGTTTTCACTCAGATGAAGGACGTATGCTTTCCTTCTTAAGAAGTGTTTTAAAAGACATTCACAGAGTATTCTACAAAGCCTTTTTACTGACTTTGGCTTTTAAACGTGATTTCACTGGAATTACTGTCAAACGCAAGATGCACGATTTGCTGTTAAAGAATTGAGTATACAAACTGCAAACAAATGCTTCCATACAAGTGAATCGCCTAACCATTCAACGCAGTACTAAAAACTGAATAGAATGCAGTTTTCTCTCAGATGAAAGACATATTCTTTCCTTCTTAAGAAGTGTTTTCAAAGACATTCACAGAGTGATTCTACAAAGCCTTTTTACTGACGTTGGCTTTTAAACGTGATTTCACTCGAATTGCTGTCAAATGCAAGATGCGAGATTTGCTGTTAAAGAATTGAGTATACAGAATGCGAACAAACGCTTCTCTACAAGTGAATCGCCTAACCATTCAACACAGTACTAAAAACTGAATAGAATGCAGTTTTCACTCAGATGAAAGACGTATGCTTTCCTTCTTAAGAAGTGCTTTCAAAGACATTCACAGAGTGATTCTACAAAGCCTTTTTACTGACGTTGGCTTTTAAACGTGATTTCACTGGAATTTCTGTCAAACGCAAGATGCGAGATTTGCTGTTACAGAATTGATTATACAGAATGCGAACAAATGCTTCCCTACAAGTGAATCGCCTAAACATTCAACACAGTACTAAAAACTGAATAGAATGCAGTTTTCACTCAGATGAAAGACGTATGCTTTCCTTCTTAAGAAGTGTTTTCAAAGACATTCACAGAGTGATTCTACAATTCCTTTTTACTGGCGTTGGCTTTTAAACGAGATTTTCCTGGAATTTCTGTCAAACGCAAGACGCTATATTTGCTGTTAAAGAATTGAGTATACAGAATGCTAACAAATGCTTCCCTACAAGTGAATCGCCTAACCATTCAACACAGTACTAAAAATAGAATGCAGTTTTCACTCAGATGAAAGACGTATGCTTTCCTTCTTAAGAAGTGTTTTGAAAGACATTCACAGAGTGATTCTACAAAGCCTTTTTACTGACTTTGGCTTTTAAACGTGATTTCACTGGAATTTCTGTCAAACGCATGACGCGAGATTTGCTCTTAAAGAATTAAGTATACAGAATGCAAACAAACGCTTCCCTACAAGTGAATCAGCTTACCATTCAACACAGTTCGAAAAACTGAGTAGAATGCAGGTTTCACTCAGAAGAAAGACGTATGCTTTCTATCTTAAGAAGTGTTTTCAAAGACATTCACAGAGTGATTCTACAAAGCCTTTTTACTGGCGTTGGTTTTAAACGTGATTTCACTGGAATTTCTGTCAAACAAAAGATGCGAGATTTGCTGTTACAGAATTGAGTATACAGAATGCAAACAAACGCTTCCCTACAAGTGAATCGCCTAACCTTCAACACAGTACTAAAAACTGAATAGAATGCAGTTTTCACTCAGATGAAAGACGTATGCTTTCCTTCTTAAGAAGTGTTTTCAAAGGCATTCACAGAGTGATTCTACAAAGCCTTTTTACTGACCTTTGCTTTTAAACGTTATTTCACTGGAATTTCTGTCAAACACAAGATGCGAGATTTGCTGTTAAAGAATTGAGTATACAGAATGCAAACAAACGCTTCCCTACAAGTGAATCGCCTAACCATTCAACACAGTACTAAAAACTGAATAGAATGCAGTTTTCACTCAGATGAAGGACGTTTGCTTTCCTTCTTAAGAAGTGTTTTCAAAGACATTCACAGAGTATTCTACAAAGCCTTTTTACTGACTTTGGCTTTTAAACGTGATTTCACTGGAATTACTGTCAAACGCAAGATGCACGATTTGCTGTTAAAGAATTGAGTATACAAACTGCAAACAAATGCTTCCATACAAGTGAATCGCCTAACCATTCAACGCAGTACTAAAAACTGAATAGAATGCAGTTTTCTCTCAGATGAAAGACATATTCTTTCCTTCTTAAGAAGTGTTTTCAAAGACATTCACAGAGTGATTCTACAAAGCCTTTTTACTGACATTGGCTTTTAAACGTGATTTCACTCGAATTGCTGTCAAATGCAAGATGCGAGATTTGCTGTTAAAGAATTGAGTATACAGAATGCGAACAAACGCTTCTCTACAAGTGAATCGCCTAACCATTCAACACAGTACTAAAAACTGAATAGAATGCAGTTTTCACTCAGATGAAAGACGTATGCTTTCCTTCTTAAGAAGTGCTTTCAAAGACATTCACAGAGTGATTCTACAAAGCCTTTTTACTGACGTAGGCTTTTAAACGTGATTTCACTGGAATTTCTGTCAAACGCAAGACGCGAGATTTGCTGTTACAGAATTGATTATACAGAATGCGAACAAACGCTTCCCTACAAGTGAATCGCCTAAACATTCACCACAGTACTAAAAACTGAATAGAATGCAGTTTTCACTCAGATGAAAGACGTATGCTTTCCTTCTTAAGAAGTGTTTTCAAAGACATTCACAGAGTGATTCTACAATTCCTTTTTACTGGCGTTGGCTTTTAAACGAGATTTTCCTGGAATTTCTGTCAAAGGCAAGACGCGAGATTTGCTGTTCAAGAATTGAGTATACAGAATGCTAACAAACGCTTCCCTACAAGTGAATCGCCTAACCATTCAACACAGTACTAAAAATAGAATGCAGTTTTCACTCAGATGAAAGATGTATGCTTTCCTTCTTAAGAAGTGTTTTGAAAGACATTCACAGAGTGATTCTACAAAGCCTTTTTACTGACTTTGGCTTTTAAACGTGATTTCACTGGAATTTCTGTCAAACGCATGACGCGAGATTTGCTCTTAAAGAATTAAGTATACAGAATGCAACCAAACGCTTCCCTACAAGTGAATCAGCTTACCATTCAACACAGTTCGAAAAACTGAGTAGAATGCAGGTTTCACTCAGAAGAAAGACGTATGCTTTCTATCTTAAGAAGTGTTTTCAAAGACATTCACAGAGTGATTCTACAAAGCCTTTTTACTGGCGTTGGCTTTTAAACGTGATTTCACTGGAATTTCTGTCAAACAAAAGAAGCGAGATTTGCTGTTAAAGAATTGAGTATACAGAATGCAAACAAACGCTTCCCTACAAGTGAATCGCCTAACCATTCAACACAGTACTAAAAACTGAATAGAATGCAGTTTTCACTCAGATGAAAGACGTATGCTTTCCTTCTTAAGAAGTGTTTTC
The DNA here is from genome assembly GCA_033318265.1 of Phyllotis vaccarum. Taxonomy (NCBI): domain Eukaryota; kingdom Metazoa; phylum Chordata; class Mammalia; order Rodentia; family Cricetidae; genus Phyllotis; species Phyllotis vaccarum. Next base: position 168,115,365 of record JARWLC010000009.1, read on the forward strand.
AAAGACATTCACAGAGTGATTCTACAAAGCCTTTTTACTGACATTGGCTTTTAAATGAGATTTCACTTGAATTTCTGTCAAAGGCAAGACGCGAGATTTGCTGTTCAAGAATTGAGTATACAGAATGCAAACAAACGCTTCCCTACAAGTGAATCGCCTAACCATTCAACACAGTACTAAAAATAGAATGCAGTTTTCACTCAGATGAAAGATGTATGCTTTCCTTCTTAAGAAGTGTTTTGAAAGACATTCACAGAGTGATTCTACAAAGCATTTTTACTGACTTTGGCTTTTAAACGTGATTTCACTGGAATTTCTGTCAAACGCAAGATGCGCGATTTGCTGTTAAAGAATTGAGTATACAAAATGCAAACAAATGCTTCCCTACAAGTGAATCGCCTAACCATTCAAGGCAGTACTAAAAACTGAATAGAATGCAGTTTTCACTCAGATGAAAGACGTATGCTTTCCTTCTTAAGAAGTGTTTTGAAAGACATTCACAGAGTGATTCTACAAAGCCTTTTTACTGGCGTTGGCTTTTAAACGTGATTTCACTGGAATTTCTGTCAAACGCAAGATGCGAGATTTGCTTTTAAAAAATTGAGAATACACAATGCAAACAAACGCTTCCCTACAAGTGAATCGCCTAACCATTCAACATAGTACTAAAAACTGAATAGAATGCAGTTTTCACTCAGATGAAAGACGTAATCTTTCCTTCTTAAGAAGTGTTTTCAAAGACATTCACAGAATGATTCTACAAAGTCTTTTTACTGACGTTGGCTTTTAAAGGAGATTTCACTGGAATTTCTGTCAAATGGAAGACGCGAGATTTGCTGTTAAAGAATTGAGTATACAGAATGCGAACAAACGCTTCCCTACAAGTGAATCGCCTAACCTTCAACACAGTACTAAAAACTGAATAGAATGCAGTTTTCACTCAGATGAAGGACGTTTGCTTTCCTTCTTAAGAAGTGTTTTCAAAGACATTCACAGAGTATTCTACAAAGCCTTTTTACTGACTTTGGCTTTTAAACGTGATTTCACTGGAATTACTGTCAAACGCAAGATGCACGATTTGCTGTTAAAGAATTGAGTATACAAACTGCAAACAAATGCTTCCATACAAGTGAATCGCCTAACCATTCAACGCAGTACTAAAAACTGAATAGAATGCAGTTTTCTCTCAGATGAAAGACATATTCTTTCCTTCTTAAGAAGTGTTTTCAAAGACATTCACAGAGTGATTCTACAAAGCCTTTTTACTGACGTTGGCTTTTAAACGTGATTTCACTCGAATAGCTGTCAAATGCAAGATGCGAGATTTGCTGTTAAAGAATTGAGTATACAGAATGCGAACAAACGCTTCTCTACAAGTGAATCGCCTAACCATTCAACACAGTACTAAAAACTGAATAGAATGCAGTTTTCACTAAGATGAAAGACGTATGCTTTCCTTCTTAAGAAGTGCTTTCAAAGACATTCACAGAGTGATTCTACAAAGCCTTTTTACTGACGTTGGCTTTTAAACGTGATTTCACTGGAATTTCTGTCAAACGCAAGACGCGAGATTTGCTGTTACAGAATTGATTATACAGAATGCGAACAAACGCTTCCCTACAAGTGAATCGCCTAAACATTCAACACAGTACTAAAAACTGAATAGAATGCAGTTTTCACTCAGATGAAAGACGTATGCTTTCCTTCTTAAGAAGTGTTTTCAAAGACATTCACAGAGTGATTCTACAATTCCTTTTTACTGGCGTTGGCTTTTAAACGAGATTTTCCTGGAATTTCTGTCAAACGCAAGACGCGAGATTTGCTGTTCAAGAATTGAGTATACAGAATGCTAACAAATGCTTCCCTACAAGTGAATCGCCTAACCATTCAACACAGTACTAAAAATAGAATGCAGTTTTCACTCAGATGAAAGATGTATGCTTTCCTTCTTAAGAAGTGTTTTGAAAGACATTCACAGAGTGATTCTACAAAGCCTTTTTACTGACTTTGGCTTTTAAACGTGATTTCACTGGAATTTCTGTCAAACGCATGACGCGAGATTTGCTCTTAAAGAATTAAGTATACAGAATGCAACCAAACGCTTCCCTACAAGTGAATCAGCTTACCATTCAACACAGTTCGAAAAACTGAGTAGAATGCAGGTTTCACTCAGAAGAAAGACGTATGCTTTCTATCTTAAGAAGTGTTTTCAAAGACATTCACAGAGTGATTCTACAAAGCCTTTTTACTGGCGTTGGCTTTTAAACGTGATTTCACTGGAATTTCTGTCAAACAAAAGAAGCGAGATTTGCTGTTAAAGAATTGAGTATACAGAATGCAAACAAACGCTTCCCTACAAGTGAATCGCCTAACCATTCAACACAGTACTAAAAACTGAATAGAATGCAGTTTTCACTCAGATGAAAGACGTATGCTTTCCTTCTTAAGAAGTGTTTTCAAAGACATTCACAGAGTGATTCTACAAAGCCTTTTTACTGACGTTGGCTTTTAAATGAGATTTCACTTGAATTTCTGTCAAAGGCAAGACGCGAGATTTGCTGTTAAAGAATTGAGTATACAGAATGCGAACAAACACTTCTCTACAAGTGAATCGCCTAACCATTCAACACAGTACTAAAAACTGAATAGAATGCAGTTTTCACTCAGATGAAAGACGTATACTTTCCTTCTTAAGAAGTGCTTTCAAAGACATTCACAGAGTGATTCTAGAAAGGCTTTTTACTGACCTTGGCTTTTAAACGTGATTTCACTGGAATTTCTGTCAAATGCAAGATGCGAGATTTGCTTTTAAAAAATTGAGTATTCACAATGCAAACAAATGCTTCCCTACAAGTGAATCGCCTAACATTTCAACACAGTACTAAAAACTGAATAGAATGCAGTTTTCACTCAGATGAAAGACGTATGCTTTCCTTCTTAAGAAGTGTTTTGAAAGACATTCACAGAGTGATTCTACAAAGCCTTTTTACTGAAGTTGGCTTTTAAATGTGATTTCACTGGAATTTCTGTCAAATGCAAAATGCGCGATTTGCTGTTAAAGAATTGATTATACAGAATGCGAACAAAGGCTTCCCTACAAGTGAATCGCCTAAACATTCAACACAGTACTAAAAACTGAATAGAATGCAGTTTTCACTCAGATGAAAGACGTATGCTTTCCTTCTTAAGAAGTGTTTTCAAAGACATTCACAGAGTGATTCTACAAAGCCTTTTTACTGACGTTGGCTTTTAAACGTGATTTCACTGGAATTTCTGTCAAACGCAAGACGCGAGATTTGCTGTTCAAGAATTGAGTATACAGAATGCAAACAAACGCTTCCCTACAAGTGAATCGCCTAACCTTCAACACAGTACTAAAAACTGAATAGAATGCAGTTTTCACTCAGATGAAAGACATATTCTTTCCTTCTTAAGAAGTGTTTTCAAAGACATTCACAGAGTGATTCTACAAAGCCTTTTTACTGACGTTGGCTTTTAAACGTGATTTCACTCGAATTGCTGTCAAATGCAAGACTCGAGATTTGCTGTTAAAGAATTGCTTATACAGAATGCAAACAAACGCTTCCCTACAAGTGAATCGCCTAACCATTCAACACAGTACTAAAAACTGAATAGAATGCAGTTTTCACTCAGATGAAAGACGTATGCTTTCCTTCTTAAGAAGTGTTTTCAAAGGCATTCACAGTGTGATTCTACAAAGCCTTTTTACTGACGTTGGCTTTTAAACATGATTTCACTGGAATTTCTGTCAAATGCAAGATGCGCGATTTGCTGTAAAGAATTGAGTATACAGAATGCAAGCAAATGCTTCCCTACAAGTGAATCGCCTAACCATTCAACACAGTACTAAAAACTGAATAGAATGCAGTTTTCATTCAGATGAAAGACTTATGCTTTCCTTCTTAAGAAGTGTTTTGAAAGACATTCACAGAGTGATTCTACAAAGCCTCTTTACTGGCGTTGGCTTTTAAACGTGATTTCACTGGAATTTCTGTCAAACGCAAGACGCGAGATTTGCTGTTAAAGAATTGAGTATACAGAATGCAAACAAACGCTTCCCTACAAGTGAATCGCCTAACCATTCAACACAGTAATAAAAACTAAATAGAATGCAGTTTTCCCTCAGATGAAAGACGAATGCTTTTCTTCTTAAGAAGTGTTTTCAAAGACATTCACAGAGTGATTCTACAATGCCTTTTTACTGGCGTTGGCTTTTAAATGTGATTTTCGTGGAATTTCTGTCAAACGCAAGATGCGCAATTTGCTGTTAAAGAATTGAGTATACAAACTGCAAACAAATGCTTCCATACAAGTGAATCGCCTAACCATTCAACGCAGTACTAAAAACTGAATAGAATGCAGTTTTCTCTCAGATGAAAGACATATACTTTCCTTCTTAAGAAGTGTTTTCAAAGACATTCACAGAGTGATTCTACAAAGCCTTTTTACTGACGTTGGCTTTTAAACGTGATTTCACTCGAATTGCTGTCAAATGCAAGACTCGAGATTTGCTGTTAAAGAATTGAGTATACAGAATGCAAGCAAACGCTTCCCTACAAGTGAATCGCCTAACCTTCAACACAGTACTAAAAACTGAATAGAATGCAGTTTTCACTCAGATGAAAGACGTATGCTTTCCTTCTTAAGAAGTGTTTTCAAAGGCATTCACAGAGTGATTCTACAAAGCCTTTCACTGACGTTGGCTTTTAAACGTTATTTCACTGGAATTTCTATCAAACACAAGACGCGAGATTTGCTGTTAAAGAATTGAGTATACAGAATGCAAACAAACGCTTCCCAACAAGTGAATCGCCTAACCGTTCAACACAGTACTAAAAACTGAATAGAATGCAGTTTTCACTCAGATGAAAGACGTATGCTTTCCTTCTTAAGAAGTGTTTTCAAAGACATTCACAGGGTGATTCTACAAAGCCTTTTTACTGACGTTGGCTTTTAAACGTGATTTCAATGGAATTTCTGTCAAATGCAAGACGCGAGATTTGCTGTTAAAGAATTGAGTATACAGAATGCGAACAAACACTTCTCTACAAGTGAATCGCCTAACCATTCAACACAGTACTAAAAACTGAATAGAATGCAGTTTTCAATCAGATGAAAGACGTATGCTTTCCTTCTTAAGAAGTGTTTCCAAAGACATTCACAGAGTGATTCTACAAAGCCTTTTTACTGACGTTGGCTTTTAAACGTGATTTCAATGGAATTTCTGTCAAATGCAAGACGCGAGATTTGCTGTTCAAGAATTGAGTATACAGAATGCAAACAAAAGCTTCCCTACAAGTGAATCGCCTAACCATTCAACACAGTAATAAAAACTAAATAGAATGCAGTTTTCCCTCAGATGAAAGACGAATGCTTTTCTTCTTAAGAAGTGTTTTCATAGACATTCACAGAGTGATTCTACAATGCCTTTTTACTGGCGTTGGCTTTTAAAAGTGATTTTCGTGGAATTTCTGTCAAACGCAAGATGCGATATGTGCTGTTAAAGAATTGAGTATACAGAATGCAAACAAACGCTTCCCTACAGGTGAATCGCCTAACCATTCAACACAGTACTAAAAACTTAATAGAATGCAGTTTTCACTCAGATGAAAGATGTATGCTTTCCTTCTTAAGAAGTGTTTTGAAAGACATTCACAGAGTGATTCTACAAAGCCTTTTTACTGGCGTTGGCTTTTAAACGTGATTTCACTGGAATTTCTGTCAAATGCAAAATGCGCGATTTGCTGTTAAAGAATTGATTATACAGAATGTGAACAAAGGCTTCCCTACAAGTGAATCGCCTAAACATTCAACACAGTACTAAAAACTGAATAGAATGCAGTTTTCACTCAGATGAAAGACGTACGCTTTCCTTCTTAAGAAGTGTTTTCAAAGACATTCACAGAGTGATTCTACAATTCCTTTTTACTGGCGTTGGCTTTTAAATGAGATTTTCCTGGAATTTCTGTCAAACGCAAGACGCGAGATTTGCTGTTACGGAATTGATTATACAGAATGCGAACAAACGCTTCCCTACAAGTGAATCGCCTAAACATTCAACACAGTACTAAAAACTGAATAGAATGCCGTTTTCACTCAGATGAAAGACGTATGCTTTCCTTCTTAAGAAGTGTTTTCAAAGGCATTCACAGTGTGATTCTACAAAGCCTTTTTACTGACGTTGGCTTTTAAACATGATTTCACTGGAATTTCTGTCAAATGCAAGATGCACGATTTGCTGTTAAAGAATTGAGTATACAGAATGCAAGCAAACGCTTCCCTACAAGTGAATCGCCTAACCATTCAACACAGTACTAAAAACTGAATAGAATGCAGTTTTCACTCAGATGAAAGACTTATGCTTTCCTTCTTAAGAAGTGTTTTGAAAGACATTCACAGAGTGATTCTACAAAGCCTCTTTACTGGCGTTGGCTTTTAAACGTGATTTCACAGGAATTTCTGTCAAACGCAAGATGCGAGATTTGCTTTTAAAAAATTGAGTATACAGAATGCAAACAAACGCTTCCCTACAAGTGAATCGCCTAACCATTCAACATAGTACTAAAAACTGAATAGAATGCAGTTTTCACTCAGATGAAAGACATATGCTTTCCTTCTTAAGAAGTGTTTTCAAAGACATTCACAGAGTGATTCTACAAAGCCTTTTTACTGACGTTGGCTTTTAAACGAGATTTCACTGGAATTTCTGTCAAATGCAAGACGCGAGATTTGCTGTTAAAGAATTCAGTATACAGAATGCGAACAAACGCTTCCCTACAAGTGAATCGCCTAACCTTCAACACAGTACTAAAAACTGAATAGAATGCAGTTTTCACTCAGATGAAAGACGTATGCTTTCCTTCTTAAGAAGTGTTTTCAAAGGCATTATCAGAGTGATTCTACAAAGCCTTTTACTGACATTGGCTTTTAAACGTTATTTCACTGGAATTTCTGTCAAACACAAGACGCGAGATTTGCTGTTACAGAATTGATTATACAGAATGCGAACAAACGCTTCCCTACAAGTGAATCGCCTAACCGTTCAACACAGTACTAAAAACTAAATAGAATGCAGTTTTCACTCAGATGAAAGACATATGCTTTCCTTCTTAAGAAGTGTTTTCAAAGACATTCACAGAGTGATTCTACAAAGCCTTTTTACTGACGTTGGCTTTTAAACGAGATTTCACTGGAATTTCTGTCAAATGCAAGACGCGAGATTTGCTGTTAAAGAATTGTGTATACAGAATGCAAACAAACGCTTCCCTACAAGTGAATCGCCTAACCATTCAACACAGTAATAAAAACTAAATAGAATGCAGTTTTCCCTCAGATGAAAGACGAATGCTTTTCTTCTTAAGAAGTGTTTTCAAAGACATTCACAGAGTGATTCTACAATGCCTTTTTACTGGCGTTGGCTTTTAAACGTGATTTTCCTGGAATTTCTGTCAAACGCAAGATGCGATATTTGCTGTTAAAGAATTGAGTATACAGAATGCAAACAAACGCTTCCCTACAAGTGAATCGCCTAACCATTCAACACAGTACTAAAAACTGAATACAATGCAGTTTTCACTCAGATGAAAGACGTATGCTTTCCTTCTTGAGAAGTGTTTTCAAAGGCATTCACAGTGTGATTCTACAAAGCCTTTTTACTGACGTTGGCTTTTAAACATGATTTCACTGGAATTTCTGTCAAATGCAAGATGCGCGATTTGCTGTTAAAGAATTGATTATACAGAATGCAAACAAACGCTTCCCTACAAGTGAATCGCCTAACCGTTCAACACAGTACTAAAAACTGAATAGAATGCAGTTTTCACTCAGATGAAAGACGTATGCTTTCCTTCTTAAGAAGTGTTTTCAAAGACATTCACAGAGTGATTCTACAAAGCCTTTTTACTGACGTTGGCTTTTAAACGTGATTTCACTGGAATTTCTGTCAAACGCAAGACGCGAGATTTGCTGTTCAAGAATTGAGTATACAGAATGCAAACAAACGCTTCCCTACAAGTGAATCGCCTAACCATTCAACACAGTACTAAAAACTGAATAGAATGCAGTTTTCATCCAGATGAAATAAGTATGCTTTCCTTCTTAAGAAGTGTTTTCAAAGACATTCACAGAGTGATTCTACAAAGCCTTTTTACTGACGTTGGCTTTTAAACGAGATTTCACTTGAATTTCTGTCAAATGCAAGACGCGAGATTTGCTGTTAAAGAATTGAGTATACAGAATGCGAACAAACGCTTCCCTACAAGTGAATCGCCTAACCTTCAACACAGTACTAAAAACTGAATAGAATGCAGTTTTCACTCAGATGAAAGACGTATGCTTTCCTTCTTAAGAAGTGTTTTCAAAGGCATTATCAGAGTGATTCTACAAAGCCTTTTACTGACGTTGGCTTTTAAACGTTATTTCACTGGAATTTCTGTCAAACACAAGACGCGAGATTTTCTGTTAAAGAATTGAGTATACAGAATGCAAACAAACGCTTCCCTACAAGTGAATCGCCTAACCGTTCAACACAGTACTAAAAACTGAATAGAATGCAGTTTTCCCTCAGATGAAAGACAAATGCTTTTCTTCTTAAGAAGTGTTTTCAAAGACATTCACACAGTGATTCTACAAAGCCTTTTTACTGACGTTGGCTTTTAAACGTGATTTCACTGGAATTTCTGTCAAACGCAAGATGCGATATTTGCTGTTAAAGAATTGAGTATACAGAATGCAAACAAACGCTTCCCTACAAGTGAATCGCCTAACCATTCAACACAGTACTAATAACTGAATAGAATGCAGTTTTCACTCAGATGAAAGACGTACACTTTCCTTCTTAAGAAGTGTTTTCAAAGACATTCACAGAGTGATTCTACAATTCCTTTTTACTGGCGTTGGCTTTTATACGAGATTTTCCTGGAATTTCTGTCAAACGCAAGACGCGAGATTTGCTGTTACAGAATTGATTATACAGAATGCGAACAAACGCTTCCCTACAAGTGAATCGCCTAACCATTCAACACAGTACTAAAAACTGAATAGAATGCAGTTTTCACTCAGATGAAAGACGTACACTTTCCTTCTTAAGAAGTGTTTTCAAAGACATTCACAGAGTGATTCTACAATTCCTTTTTACTGGCGTTGGCTTTTAAACGAGATTTTCCTGGAATTTCTGTCAAACGCAAGACGCGAGATTTGCTGTTACAGAATTGATTATACAGAATGCGAACAAATGCTTCCCTACAAGTGAATCGCCTAACCATTCAACACAGTACTAAAAACTGAATAGAATGCAGTTTTCACTCAGATGAAAGACGTATGCTTTCCTTCTTAAGAAGTGTTTTCAAAGGCATTCACAGTGTGATTCTACAAAGCCTTTTTACTGACGTTGGCTTTTAAACATGATTTCACTGGAATTTCTGTCAAATGCAAGATGCGCGATTTGCTGTTAAAGAATTGATTATACAGAATGCAAACAAACGCTTCCCTACAAGTGAATCGCCTAACCGTTCAACACAGTACTAAAAACTGAATAGAATGCAGTTTTCACTCAGATGAAAGACGTATGCTTTCCTTCTTAAGAAGTGTTTTCAAAGACATTCACAGAGTGATTCTACAAAGCCTTTTTACTGGCGTTGGCTTTTAAACGTGATTTCACTGGAATTTCTGTCAAACGCAAGACGCGAGATTTGCTGTTCAAGAATTGAGTATACAGAATGCAAACAAACGCTTCCCTACAAGTGAATCGCCTAACCATTCAACACAGTAATAAAAACTAAATAGAATGCAGTTTTCCCTCAGATGAAAGACGAATGCTTTTCTTCTTAAGAAGTGTTTTCAAAGACATTCACAGAGTGATTCTACAAAGCCTTTTTACTGACGTTGGCTTTTAAACGAGATTTCACTGGAATTTCTGTCAAATGCAAGACGCGAGATTTGCTGTTAAAGAATTGTGTATACAGAATGCAAACAAACGCTTCCCTACAAGTGAATCGCCTAACCATTCAACACAGTAATAAAAACTAAATAGAATGCAGTTTTCCCTCAGATGAAAGACGAATGCTTTTCTTCTTAAGAAGTGTTTTCAAAGACATTCACAGAGTGATTCTACAATGCCTTTTTACTGGCGTTGGCTTTTAAACGTGATTTTCCTGGAATTTCTGTCAAACGCAAGATGCGATATTTGCTGTTAAAGAATTGAGTATACAGAATGGAAACAAACGCTTCCCTACAAGTGAATCGCCTAACCATTCAACACAGTACTAAAAACTGAATAGAATGCAGTTTTCACTCAGATGAAAGACGTATGCTTTCCTTCTTAAGAAGTGTTTTCAAAGGCATTCACAGTGTGATTCTACAAAGCCTTTTTACTGACGTTGGCTTTTAAACATGATTTCACTGGAATTTCTGTCAAATGCAAGATGCGCGATTTGCTGTTAAAGAATTGATTATACAGAATGCAAACAAACGCTTCCCTACAAGTGAATCGCCTAACCGTTCAACACAGTACTAAAAACTGAATAGAATGCAGTTTTCACTCAGATGAAAGACGTATGCTTTCCTTCTTAAGAAGTGTTTTCAAAGACATTCACAGAGTGATTCTACAAAGCCTTTTTACTGACGTTGGCTTTTAAACGTGATTTCACTGGAATTTCTGTCAAACGCAAGACGCGAGATTTGCTGTTCAAGAATTGAGTATACAGAATGCAAACAAACGCTTCCCTACAAGTGAATCGCCTAACCATTCAACACAGTAATAAAAACTAAATAGAATGCAGTTTTCCCTCAGATGAAAGACGAATGCTTTTCTTCTTAAGAAGTGTTTTCAAAGACATTCACAGAGTGATTCTACAAAGCCTCTTTACTGGCGTTGTCTTTTAAACGTGATTTCACTGGAATTTCTGTCAAACGCAAGATGCGAGATTTGCTTTTAAAAAATTGAGTATACAGAATGCAAACAAACGCTTCCCTACAAGTGAATCGCCTAACCATTCAACATAGTACTAAAAACTGAATAGAATGCAGTTTTCACTCTGATGAAAGACATATGCTTTCCTTCTTAAGAAGTGTTTTCAAAGACATTCACAGAGTGATTCTACAAAGCCTTTTTACTGACGTTGGCTTTTAAACGAGATTTCACTGGAATTTCTGTCAAATGCAAGACGCGAGATTTGCTGTTAAAGAATTGAGTATACAGAATGCGAACAAACGCTTCCCTACAAGTGAATCGCCTAACCTTCAACACAGTACTAAAAACTGAATAGAATGCAGTTTTCACTCAGATGAAAGACGTATGCTTTCCTTCTTAAGAAGTGTTTTCAAAGGCATTATCAGAGTGATTCTACAAAGCCTTTTACTGACGTTGGCTTTTAAACGTTATTTCACTGGAATTTCTGTCAAACACAAGACGCGAGATTTTCTGTTAAAGAATTGAGTATACAGAATGCAAACAAACGCTTCCCTACAAGTGAATCGCCTAACCGTTCAACACAGTACTAAAAACTGAATAGAATGCAGGTTTCCCTCAGATGAAAGACAAATGCTTTTCTTCTTAAGAAGTGTTTTCAAAGACATTCACACAGTGATTCTACAAAGCCTTTTTACTGACGTTGGCTTTTAAACGTGATTTCACTGGAATTTCTGTCAAACGCAAGACGCGAGATTTGCTGTTCAAGAATTGAGTATACAGAATGCAAACAAACGCTTCCCTACAAGTGAATCGCCTAACCATTCAACACAGTAATAAAAACTAAATAGAATGCAGTTTTCCCTCAGATGAAAGATGAATGCTTTTCTTCTTAAGAAGTGTTTTCAAAGACATTCACAGAGTGATTCTACAAAGCCTTTTTACTGACGTTGGCTTTTAAACGAGATTTCACTGGAATTTCTGTCAAATGCAAGACGCGAGATTTGCTGTTAAAGAATTGTGTATACAGAATGCAAACAAACGCTTCCCTACAAGTGAATCGCCTAACCATTCAACACAGTAATAAAAACTAAATAGAATGCAGTTTTCCCTCAGATGAAAGACGAATGCTTTTCTTCTTAAGAAGTGTTTTCAAAGACATTCACAGAGTGATTCTACAATGCCTTTTTACTGGCGTTGGCTTTTAAACGTGATTTTCCTGGAATTTCTGTCAAACGCAAGATGCGATATTTGCTGTTAAAGAATTGAGTATACAGAATGCAAACAAACGCTTCCCTACAAGTGAATCGCCTAACCATTCAACACAGTACTAAAAACTGAATAGAATGCAGTTTTCACTCAGATGAAAGACGTATGCTTTCCTTCTTGAGAAGTGTTTTCAAAGGCATTCACAGTGTGATTCTACAAAGCCTTTTTACTGACGTTGGCTTTTAAACATGATTTCACTGGAATTTCTGTCAAATGCAAGATGCGCGATTTGCTGTTAAAGAATTGATTATACAGAATGCAAACAAACGCTTCCCTACAAGTGAATCGCCTAACCGTTCAACACAGTACTAAAAACTGAATAGAATGCAGTTTTCACTCAGATGAAAGACGTATGCTTTCCTTCTTAAGAAGTGTTTTCAAAGACATTCACAGAGTGATTCTACAAAGCCTTTTTACTGACGTTGGCTTTTAAACGTGATTTCACTGGAATTTCTGTCAAACGCAAGACGCGAGATTTGCTGTTCAAGAATTGAGTATACAGAATGCAAACAAACGCTTCCCTACAAGTGAATCGCCTAACCATTCAACACAGTACTAAAAACTGAATAGAATGCAGTTTTCATCCAGATGAAATAAGTATGCTTTCCTTCTTAAGAAGTGTTTTCAAAGACATTCACAGAGTGATTCTACAAAGCCTTTTTACTGACGTTGGCTTTTAAACGAGATTTCACTTGAATTTCTGTCAAATGCAAGACGCGAGATTTGCTGTTAAAGAATTGAGTATACAGAATGCGAACAAACGCTTCCCTACAAGTGAATCGCCTAACCTTCAACACAGTACTAAAAACTGAATAGAATGCAGTTTTCACTCAGATGAAAGACGTATGCTTTCCTTCTTAAGAAGTGTTTTCAAAGGCATTATCAGAGTGATTCTACAAAGCCTTTTACTGACGTTGGCTTTTAAACGTTATTTCACTGGAATTTCTGTTAAACACAAGACGCGAGATTTTCTGTTAAAGAATTGAGTATACAGAATGCAAACAAACGCTTCCCTACAAGTGAATCGCCTAACCGTTCAACACAGTACTAAAAACTGAATAGAATGCAGTTTTCCCTCAGATGAAAGACAAATGCTTTTCTTCTTAAGAAGTGTTTTCAAAGACATTCACACAGTGATTCTACAAAGCCTTTTTACTGACGTTGGCTTTTAAACGTGATTTCACTGGAATTTCTGTCAAACGCAAGATGCGATATTTGCTGTTAAAGAATTGAGTATACAGAATGCAAACAAACGCTTCCCTACAAGTGAATCGCCTAACCATTCAACACAGTACTAATAACTGAATAGAATGCAGTTTTCACTCAGATGAAAGACGTACACTTTCCTTCTTAAGAAGTGTTTTCAAAGACATTCACAGAGTGATTCTACAATTCCTTTTTACTGGCGTTGGCTTTTATACGAGATTTTCCTGGAATTTCTGTCAAACGCAAGACGCGAGATTTGCTGTTACAGAATTGATTATACAGAATGCGAACAAACGCTTCCCTACAAGTGAATCGCCTAACCATTCAACACAGTACTAAAAACTGAATAGAATGCAGTTTTCACTCAGATGAAAGACGTACACTTTCCTTCTTAAGAAGTGTTTTCAAAGACATTCACAGAGTGATTCTACAATTCCTTTTTACTGGCGTTGGCTTTTAAACGAGATTTTCCTGGAATTTCTGTCAAACGCAAGACGCGAGATTTGCTGTTACAGAATTGATTATACAGAATGCGAACAAATGCTTCCCTACAAGTGAATCGCCTAACCATTCAACACAGTACTAAAAACTGAATAGAATGCAGTTTTCACTCAGATGAAAGACGTATGCTTTCCTTCTTAAGAAGTGTTTTCAAAGGCATTCACAGTGTGATTCTACAAAGCCTTTTTACTGACGTTGGCTTTTAAACATGATTTCACTGGAATTTCTGTCAAATGCAAGATGCGCGATTTGCTGTTAAAGAATTGATTATACAGAATGCAAACAAACGCTTCCCTACAAGTGAATCGCCTAACCGTTCAACACAGTACTAAAAACTGAATAGAATGCAGTTTTCACTCAGATGAAAGACGTATGCTTTCCTTCTTAAGAAGTGTTTTCAAAGACATTCACAGAGTGATTCTACAAAGCCTTTTTACTGGCGTTGGCTTTTAAACGTGATTTCACTGGAATTTCTGTCAAACGCAAGACGCGAGATTTGCTGTTCAAGATTGAGTATACAGAATGCAAACAAACGCTTCCCTACAAGTGAATCGCCTAACCATTCAACACAGTAATAAAAACTAAATAGAATGCAGTTTTCCCTCAGATGAAAGACGAATGCTTTTCTTCTTAAGAAGTGTTTTCAAAGACATTCACAGAGTGATTCTACAAAGCCTTTTTACTGACGTTGGCTTTTAAACGAGATTTCACTGGAATTTCTGTCAAATGCAAGACGCGAGATTTGCTGTTAAAGAATTGTGTATACAGAATGCAAACAAACGCTTCCCTACAAGTGAATCGCCTAACCATTCAACACAGTAATAAAAACTAAGTAGAATGCAGTTTTCCCTCAGATGAAAGACGAATGCTTTTCTTCTTAAGAAGTGTTTTCAAAGACATTCACAGAGTGATTCTACAAAGCCTCTTTACTGGCGTTGTCTTTTAAACGTGATTTCACTGGAATTTCTGTCAAACGCAAGATGCGAGATTTGCTTTTAAAAAATTGAGTATACAGAATGCAAACAAACGCTTCCCTACAAGTGAATCGCCTAACCATTCAACATAGTACTAAAAACTGAATAGAATGCAGTTTTCACTCTGATGAAAGACATATGCTTTCCTTCTTAAGAAGTGTTTTCAAAGACATTCACAGAGTGATTCTACAAAGCCTTTTTACTGACGTTGGCTTTTAAACGAGATTTCACTGGAATTTCTGTCAAATGCAAGACGCGAGATTTGCTGTTAAAGAATTGAGTATACAGAATGCGAACAAACGCTTCCCTACAAGTGAATCGCCTAACCTTCAACACAGTACTAAAAACTGAATAGAATGCAGTTTTCACTCAGATGAAAGACGTATGCTTTCCTTCTTAAGAAGTGTTTTCAAAGGCATTATCAGAGTGATTCTACAAAGCCTTTTACTGACGTTGGCTTTTAAACGTTATTTCACTGGAATTTCTGTCAAACACAAGACGCGAGATTTTCTGTTAAAGAATTGAGTATACAGAATGCAAACAAACGCTTCCCTACAAGTGAATCGCCTAACCGTTCAACACAGTACTAAAAACTGAATAGAATGCAGGTTTCCCTCAGATGAAAGACAAATGCTTTTCTTCTTAAGAAGTGTTTTCAAAGACATTCACACAGTGATTCTACAAAGCCTTTTTACTGACGTTGGCTTTTAAACGTGATTTCACTGGAATTTCTGTCAAACGCAAGACGCGAGATTTGCTGTTCAAGAATTGAGTATACAGAATGCAAACAAACGCTTCCCTACAAGTGAATCGCCTAACCATTCAACACAGTAATAAAAACTAAATAGAATGCAGTTTTCCCTCAGATGAAAGATGAATGCTTTTCTTCTTAAGAAGTGTTTTCAAAGACATTCACAGAGTGATTCTACAAAGCCTTTTTACTGACGTTGGCTTTTAAACGAGATTTCACTGGAATTTCTGTCAAATGCAAGACGCGAGATTTGCTGTTAAAGAATTGTGTATACAGAATGCAAACAAACGCTTCCCTACAAGTGAATCGCCTAACCATTCAACACAGTAATAAAAACTAAATAGAATGCAGTTTTCCCTCAGATGAAAGACGAATGCTTTTCTTCTTAAGAAGTGTTTTCAAAGACATTCACAGAGTGATTCTACAATGCCTTTTTACTGGCGTTGGCTTTTAAACGTGATTTTCCTGGAATTTCTGTCAAACGCAAGATGCGATATTTGCTGTTAAAGAATTGAGTATACAGAATGCAAACAAACGCTTCCCTACAAGTGAATCGCCTAACCATTCAACACAGTACTAAAAACTGAATAGAATGCAGTTTTCACTCAGATGAAAGACGTATGCTTTCCTTCTTGAGAAGTGTTTTCAAAGGCATTCACAGTGTGATTCTACAAAGCCTTTTTACTGACGTTGGCTTTTAAACATGATTTCACTGGAATTTCTGTCAAATGCAAGATGCGCGATTTGCTGTTAAAGAATTGATTATACAGAATGCAAACAAACGCTTCCCTACAAGTGAATCGCCTAACCGTTCAACACAGTACTAAAAACTGAATAGAATGCAGTTTTCACTCAGATGAAAGACGTATGCTTTCCTTCTTAAGAAGTGTTTTCAAAGACATTCACAGAGTGATTCTACAAAGCCTTTTTACTGACGTTGGCTTTTAAACGTGATTTCACTGGAATTTCTGTCAAACGCAAGACGCGAGATTTGCTGTTCAAGAATTGAGTATACAGAATGCAAACAAACGCTTCCCTACAAGTGAATCGCCTAACCATTCAACACAGTACTAAAAACTGAATAGAATGCAGTTTTCATCCAGATGAAATAAGTATGCTTTCCTTCTTAAGAAGTGTTTTCAAAGACATTCACAGAGTGATTCTACAAAGCCTTTTTACTGACGTTGGCTTTTAAACGAGATTTCACTTGAATTTCTGTCAAATGCAAGATGCGAGATTTGCTGTTAAAGAATTGAGTATACAGAATGCGAACAAACGCTTCCCTACAAGTGAATCGCCTAACCTTCAACACAGTACTAAAAACTGAATAGAATGCAGTTTTCACTCAGATGAAAGACGTATGCTTTCCTTCTTAAGAAGTGTTTTCAAAGGCATTATCAGAGTGATTCTACAAAGCCTTTTACTGACGTTGGCTTTTAAACGTTATTTCACTGGAATTTCTGTCAAACACAAGACGCGAGATTTTCTGTTAAAGAATTGAGTATACAGAATGCAAACAAACGCTTCCCTACAAGTGAATCGCCTAACCGTTCAACACAGTACTAAAAACTGAATAGAATGCAGTTTTCCCTCAGATGAAAGACAAATGCTTTTCTTCTTAAGAAGTGTTTTCAAAGACATTCACACAGTGATTCTACAAAGCCTTTTTACTGACGTTGGCTTTTAAACGTGATTTCACTGGAATTTCTGTCAAACGCAAGATGCGATATTTGCTGTTAAAGAATTGAGTATACAGAATGCAAACAAACGCTTCCCTACAAGTGAATCGCCTAACCATTCAACACAGTACTAATAACTGAATAGAATGCAGTTTTCACTCAGATGAAAGACGTACACTTTCCTTCTTAAGAAGTGTTTTCAAAGACATTCACAGAGTGATTCTACAATTCCTTTTTACTGGCGTTGGCTTTTATACGAGATTTTCCTGGAATTTCTGTCAAAAGCAAGACGCGAGATTTGCTGTTACAGAATTGAGTATACAGAATGCGAACAAACGCTTCCCTACAAGTGAATCGCCTAACCATTCAACACAGTACTAAAAACTGAATAGAATGCAGTTTTCACTCAGATGAAAGACGTACACTTTCCTTCTTAAGAAGTGTTTTCAAAGACATTCACAGAGTGATTCTACAATTCCTTTTTACTGGCGTTGGCTTTTAAACGAGATTTTCCTAGAATTTCTGTCAAACGCAAGACGCGAGATTTGCTGTTACAGAATTGATTATACAGAATGCGAACAAATGCTTCCCTACAAGTGAATCGCCTAACCATTCAACACAGTACTAAAAACTGAATAGAATGCAGTTTTCACTCAGATGAAAGACGTATGCTTTCCTTCTTAAGAAGTGTTTTCAAAGGCATTCACAGTGTGATTCTACAAAGCCTTTTTACTGACGTTGGCTTTTAAACATGATTTCACTGGAATTTCTGTCAAATGCAAGATGCGCGATTTGCTGTTAAAGAATTGATTATACAGAATGCAAACAAACGCTTCCCTACAAGTGAATCGCCTAACCGTTCAACACAGTACTAAAAACTGAATAGAATGCAGTTTTCACTCAGATGAAAGACGTATGCTTTCCTTCTTAAGAAGTGTTTTCAAAGACATTCACAGAGTGATTCTACAAAGCCTTTTTACTGGCGTTGGCTTTTAAACGTGATTTCACTGGAATTTCTGTCAAACGCAAGACGCGAGATTTGCTGTTCAAGAATTGAGTATACAGAATGCAAACAAACGCTTCCCTACAAGTGAATCGCCTAACCATTCAACACAGTAATAAAAACTAAATAGAATGCAGTTTTCCCTCAGATGAAAGACGAATGCTTTTCTTCTTAAGAAGTGTTTTCAAAGACATTCACAGAGTGATTCTACAAAGCCTTTTTACTGACGTTGGCTTTTAAACGAGATTTCACTGGAATTTCTGTCAAATGCAAGACGCGAGATTTGCTGTTAAAGAATTGTGTATACAGAATGCAAACAAACGCTTCCCTACAAGTGAATCGCCTAACCATTCAACACAGTAATAAAAACTAAATAGAATGCAGTTTTCCCTCAGATGAAAGACGAATGCTTTTCTTCTTAAGAAGTGTTTTCAAAGACATTCACAGAGTGATTCTACAATGCCTTTTTACTGGCGTTGGCTTTTAAACGTGATTTTCCTGGAATTTCTGTCAAACGCAAGATGCGATATTTGCTGTTAAAGAATTGAGTATACAGAATGGAAACAAACGCTTCCCTACAAGTGAATCGCCTAACCATTCAACACAGTACTAAAAACTGAATAGAATGCAGTTTTCACTCAGATGAAAGACGTATGCTTTCCTTCTTAAGAAGTGTTTTCAAAGGCATTCACAGTGTGATTCTACAAAGCCTTTTTACTGACGTTGGCTTTTAAACATGATTTCACTGGAATTTCTGTCAAATGCAAGATGCGCGATTTGCTGTTAAAGAATTGATTATACAGAATGCAAACAAACGCTTCCCTACAAGTGAATCGCCTAACCGTTCAACACAGTACTAAAAACTGAATAGAATGCAGTTTTCACTCAGATGAAAGACGTATGCTTTCCTTCTTAAGAAGTGTTTTCAAAGACATTCACAGAGTGATTCTACAAAGCCTTTTTACTGACGTTGGCTTTTAAACGTGATTTCACTGGAATTTCTGTCAAACGCAAGACGCGAGATTTGCTGTTCAAGAATTGAGTATACAGAATGCAAACAAACGCTTCCCTACAAGTGAATCGCCTAACCATTCAACACAGTAATAAAAACTAAATAGAATGCAGTTTTCCCTCAGATGAAAGACAAATGCTTTTCTTCTTAAGAAGTGTTTTCAAAGACATTCACAGAGTGATTCTACAAAGCC
Organism: Phyllotis vaccarum; assembly: GCA_033318265.1. Classification (NCBI taxonomy): domain Eukaryota; kingdom Metazoa; phylum Chordata; class Mammalia; order Rodentia; family Cricetidae; genus Phyllotis; species Phyllotis vaccarum. The sequence continues at coordinate 168,134,880 of JARWLC010000009.1, forward strand.
TCTTTACTGGCGTTGTCTTTTAAACGTGATTTCACTGGAATTTCTGTCAAACGCAAGATGCGAGATTTGCTTTTAAAAAATTGAGTATACAGAATGCAAACAAACGCTTCCCTACAAGTGAATCGCCTAACCATTCAACATAGTACTAAAAACTGAATAGAATGCAGTTTTCACTCTGATGAAAGACATATGCTTTCCTTCTTAAGAAGTGTTTTCAAAGACATTCACAGAGTGATTCTACAAAGCCTTTTTACTGACGTTGGCTTTTAAACGAGATTTCACTGGAATTTCTGTCAAATGCAAGACGCGAGATTTGCTGTTAAAGAATTGAGTATACAGAATGCGAACAAACGCTTCCCTACAAGTGAATCGCCTAACCTTCAACACAGTACTAAAAACTGAATAGAATGCAGTTTTCACTCAGATGAAAGACGTATGCTTTCCTTCTTAAGAAGTGTTTTCAAAGGCATTATCAGAGTGATTCTACAAAGCCTTTTACTGACGTTGGCTTTTAAACGTTATTTCACTGGAATTTCTGTCAAACACAAGACGCGAGATTTTCTGTTAAAGAATTGAGTATACAGAATGCAAACAAACGCTTCCCTACAAGTGAATCGCCTAACCGTTCAACACAGTACTAAAAACTGAATAGAATGCAGGTTTCCCTCAGATGAAAGACAAATGCTTTTCTTCTTAAGAAGTGTTTTCAAAGACATTCACACAGTGATTCTACAAAGCCTTTTTACTGACGTTGGCTTTTAAACGTGATTTCACTGGAATTTCTGTCAAACGCAAGATGGGATATTTGCTGTTAAAGAATTGAGTATACAGAATGCAAACAAACGCTTCCCTACAAGTGAATCGCCTAACCATTCAACACAGTACTAAAAACTGAATAGAATGCAGTTTTCACTCAGATGAAAGACGTACACTTTCCTTCTTAAGAAGTGTTTTCAAAGACATTCACAGAGTGATTCTACAATTCCTTTTTACTGGCGTTGGCTTTTATACGAGATTTTCCTGGAATTTCTGTCAAACGCAAGACGCGAGATTTGCTGTTACAGAATTGATTATACAGAATGCGAACAAACGCTTCCCTACAAGTGAATCGCCTAACCATTCAACACAGTACTAAAAACTGAATAGAATGCAGTTTTCACTCAGATGAAAGACGTATGCTTTCCTTCTTAAGAAGTGTTTTCAAAGGCATTCACAGTGTGATTCTACAAAGCCTTTTTACTGACGTTGGCTTTTAAACATGATTTCACTGGAATTTCTGTCAAATGCAAGATGCGCGATTTGCTGTTAAAGAATTGATTATACAGAATGCAAACAAACGCTTCCCTACAAGTGAATCGCCTAACCGTTCAACACAGTACTAAAAACTGAATAGAATGCAGTTTTCAGTCAGATGAAAGACGTATGCTTTCCTTCTTAAGAAGTGTTTTCAAAGACATTCACAGAGTGATTCTACAAAGCCTTTTTACTAGCATTGGCTTTTAAACGTGATTTCACTGGAATTTCTGTCAAACGCAAGACGCGAGATTTGCTGTTCAAGAATTGAGTATACAGAATGCAAACAAACGCTTCCCTACAAGTGAATCGCCTAACCATTCAACACAGTAATAAAAACTAAATAGAATGCAGTTTTCCCTCAGATGAAAGACGAATGCTTTTCTTCTTAAGAAGTGTTTTCAAAGACATTCACAGAGTGATTCTACAAAGCCTTTTTACTGACGTTGGCTTTTAAACGAGATTTCACTGGAATTTCTGTCAAATGCAAGACGCGAGATTTGCTGTTAAAGAATTGTGTATACAGAATGCAAACAAACGCTTCCCTACAAGTGAATCGCCTAACCATTCAACACAGTAATAAAAACTAAATAGAATGCAGTTTTCCCTCAGATGAAAGACGAATGCTTTTCTTCTTAAGAAGTGTTTTCAAAGACATTCACAGAGTGATTCTACAATGCCTTTTTACTGGCGTTGGCTTTTAAACGTGATTTTCCTGGAATTTCTGTCAAACGCAAGATGCGATATTTGCTGTTAAAGAATTGAGTATACAGAATGCAAACAAACGCTTCCCTACAAGTGAATCGCCTAACCATTCAACACAGTACTAAAAACTGAATAGAATGCAGTTTTCACTCAGATGAAAGACGTATGCTTTCCTTCTTAAGAAGTGTTTTCAAAGGCATTCACAGTGTGATTCTACAAAGCCTTTTTACTGACGTTGGCTTTTAAACATGATTTCACTGGAATTTCTGTCAAAGGCAAGATGCGCGATTTGCTGTTAAAGAATTGAGTATACAGAATGCAAACAAACGCTTCCCTACAAGTGAATCGCCTAACCGTTCAACACAGTACTAAAAACTGAATAGAATGCAGTTTTCACTCAGATGAAAGACGTATGCTTTCCTTCTTAAGAAGTGTTTTCAAAGACATTCACAGAGTGATTCTACAAATCCTTTTTACTGACGTTGGCTTTTAAACGTGATTTCACTGGAATTTCTGTCAAACGCAAGACGCGAGATTTGCTGTTCAAGAATTGAGTATACAGAATGCAAACAAACGCTTCCCTACAAGTGAATCGCCTAACCATTCAACACAGTAATAAAAACTAAATAGAATGCAGTTTTCCCTCAGATGAAAGACGAATGCTTTTCTTCTTAAGAAGTGTTTTCAAAGACATTCACAGAGTGATTCTACAAAGCCTTTTTACTGACGTTGGCTTTTAAACGAGATTTCACTGGAATTTCTGTCAAATGCAAGACGCGATATTTGCTGTTAAAGAATTGAGTATACAGAATGCAAACAAACGCTTCCCTACAAGTGAATCGCCTAACCATTCAACACAGTACTAAAAACTGAATAGAATACAGTTTTCACTCAGATGAAAGACGTATGCTTTCCTTCTTAAGAAGTGTTTTCAAAGACATTCACAGAGTGATTCTACAAAGCCTTTTTGCTGACGTTGGCTTTTAAACGTGATTTCACTGGAATTTCTGTCAAAGGCAAGATGCGCAATTTGCTGTTAAAGAATTGAGTATACAGAATGCAAACAAACGCTTCCCTACAAGTGAATCGCCTAACCATTCAACACAGTACTAAAAACTGAATATAATGCAGTTTTCCCTCAGATGACAGACGTATGCTTTCCTTCTTAAGAAGTGTTTTCAAAGACATTCACAGAGTGATTCTACAAAGCCTTTTTACTGACGTTGGCTTTTAAACGAGATTTCACTGGAATTTCTGTCAAATGCAAGACGCGAGATTTGCTGGTAAAGAATTGAGTATACAGAATGCGAACAAACGCTTCCCTACAAGTGAATCGCCTAACCTTCAACACAGTACTAAAAACTGAATAGAATGCAGTTTTCACTCAGATGAAAGACGTATGCTTTCCTTCTTAAAAAGTGTTTTCAAAGGCATTCACAGAGTGATTCTACAAAGCCTTTTTACTGATGTTGGCTTTTAAACGTTATTTCACTGTAATTTCTGTCAAACGCAAGACGCGAGATTTGCTGTTATAGAATTGAATATACAGAATGCGAACAAACGCTTCCCTACAAGTGAATCGCCTAAACAGTCAACACAGTACTAAAAACTGAATAGAATGCAGTTTTCACTCAGATGAAAGACGCATGCTTTCCTTCTTAAGAAGTGTTTTCAAAGACATTCACAGAGTGATTCTACAAAGCCTTTTTACTCACGTTGGCTTTTAAATGAGATTTCACTGTAATTTCTGTCAATTGCAAGACGCGAGATTTGCTGTTAAAGAATTGAGTATACAGAATGCAAACAAACGCTTCCGTACAAGTGAATCGCCTAACCATTCAACACAGTACTAAAAACTGAATATAATGCAGTTTTCACTCAGATGAAAGACGTATGCTTTCCTTCTTAAGAAGTGTTTTCAAAGGCATTCACAGAGTGATTCTACAAAGCCTTTTTACTGACGTTGGCTTTTAAATGAGATTTCACTGGAATTTCTGTCAAATGCAAGACTCGAGAGTTGCTGTTAAAGAATTGAGTATACAGAATGCGAACAAACGCTTCCCTACAAGTGAATTGCCTAACCATTCAACACAGTACTAAAAACTGAATAGAATGCAGTTTTCACTCAGACGAAAGACGTATGCTTTCCTTCTTAAGAAGTGTTTTCAAAGGCATTCACAGAGTGATTCTACAAAGCCTTTTTGCTGATGTTGGCTTTTAAACGTTATTTCACTGGAATTTCTGTCAAACAAAAGACGCGAGATTTGCTGTGAAAGAATTGAGTATACAGAATGCAAACAAACGCTTCCCTACAAGTGAATCGCCTAACCATTCAACACAGTACTAAAAACTGAATAGAATGCAGTTTTCACTCAGATGAAAGACGTATGCTTTCCTTCTTAAGAAGTGTTTTCAAAGACATTCACAGAGTGATTCTACAAAGCCTTTTTACTGACGTTGGCTTTTAAATGAGATTTCACTGGAATTTCTGTCAAATGCAAGATGCGAGATTTGCTGTTAAAGAATTGAGTATACAGAATGCGAACAAACGCTTCCGTACAAGTGAATCGCCTAACCTTCAACACAGTACTAAAAACTGAATAGAATGCAGTTTTCACTCAGATGAAAGAGGTATGCTTTCCTTCTTAAGAAGTGTTTTCAAAGACATTCACAGGGTGATTCTACAAAGCCTTTTTACTGACATTGGCTTTAAAACGTGATTTCACTGGAATTTCGGTCAAATGCAAGACGCGAGATTTGCTGTTCAAGAATTGAGTATACAGAATGCAAACAAACGCTTCTCTACAAGTGAATCGCCTAACCATTCAACACAGTACTAAAAACTGAATAGAATGCAGTTTTCACTCAGATGAAAGACGTATGCTTTCCTTCTTAAGAAGTGTTTTCAAAGACATTCACAGAGTGATTCTACAAAGCCTTTTAATGGCGTTGGCTTTGAAATGTGATTTCACTGGAATTTCTGTCAAACGCAAGACTCGAGATTTGCTTTTAAAGAATTGAGTATACAGAATGCAAACAAAAGCTTCCCTACTAGTGAATCGCCTAACCATTCAACACAGTACTAAAACTGAATAGAATGCAGTTTTCACTCAGATGAAAGACCAATGCTTTCCTTCTTAAGAAGTGTTTTCAAAGACATTCACAGAGTGATTCTACAAAGCCTTTTTACTGATGTTGGCTTTTAAACGTGATTTCACTGAAATTTCTGTCAAATGCAAGACACGAGATTTGCTGTTAAAGAATTGGGTATACAGAATGCAAACAAACTCTTCCCTACAAGTGAATCGCATAAACATTCAACACAGTACTAAAAACTGAATAGAATGCAGTTTTCACTCAGATGAAATAAGTATGCTTTCCTTCTTAAAAAGTGTTTTCAAAGACATTCACAGAGTGATTCTACAAAGCCTTTTTACTGACGATGGCTTTTAAACGTGATTTCACTGGAATTTCTGTCAAACTCAAGAAGCGAGATTTGCTGTTCAAGAATTGAGTATACAGAATGCAAACAAACGCTTCCCTAAAAGTGAATCGCCTAACCATTCAACACAGTTCTAAAAACTAAATAGAATGCAGTTTTCACTCAGAAGAAAGACGTATGCTTTTCTTCTTAAGAAGTGTTTTCAAAGACATTCACAGAGTGATTCTACAATGCCTTTTTACTGGCATTGGCTTTTAAACGTGATTTCCCTGGAATTTCTGTCAAATGCAAGACGCGATATTTGCTGTTAAAGAATTGAGTATACAGAATGCAAACAAACGCTTCCCTACAAGTGAATCGCCTAACCATTCAACACAGTACTAAAAACTGAATAGAATACAGTTTTCACTCAGATGAAAGACGTATGCTTTCCTTCTTAAGAAGTGTTTTCAAAGACATTCACAGAGTGATTCTACAAAGCCTTTTTGCTGACGTTGGCTTTTAAACGTGATTTCACTGGAATTTCTGTCAAAGGCAAGATGCGCAATTTGCTGTTAAAGAATTGAGTATACAGAATGCAAACAAACGCTTCCCTACAAGTGAATCGCCTAACCATTCAACACAGTACTAAAAACTGAATAGAATGTAGTTTTCACTCAGATGAAAGACGTATGCTTTCCTTCTTAAGCATTGTTTTCAAAGACATTCACAGAGTGATTCTACAAAGCCTTTTTACTGACGTTGGCTTTTAAACCTGATTTCACTGATATTTCTCTCAAATGCAAGATGCGAGATTTGCTGTTAAAAAATTGAGTATACAGAATGCAAACAAACGCTTCCCTACAACTGAATACCTAACCATTCAACACAGTACTAAAAACTGAATAGAATGCAGTTTTCACTCAGATGAAAGACGTATGCTTTTCTTCTTAAGAAGTGTTTTCAAAGACATTCACAGAGTGATTCTACAAAGCCTTTTTACTGGTGTTGGCTTTTAAACGTGATTTCACTGGAATTTCTGACAAACGCAAGACGCGAGATTTGCTGTTAAAGAATTGAGTATACAGAATGCGAACAAACGCTTCCCTACAAGTGAATCGCCTAACCATTCAACACAGTACTAAAAACTGAATAGAATGCAGTTTTCACTCAGATGAAAGACGTAGGCTTTCCTACTTAAGACGTGTTTTCAAAGACATTCACAGAGTGATTCTACAAAGTCTTTTTACTGACGTTGGCTTTTAAACATGATTTCACTGGAATTTCTGTCAAAGGCAAGATGCGCAATTTGCTGTTAAAGAATTGAGTATACAGAATGCAAACAAACGCTTCCCTACAAGTGAATCGCCTAACCATTCAACACAGTACTAAAAACTGAATAGAATGTAGTTTTCACTCAGATGAAAGACATATGCTTTCTTCTTAAGAAGTGTTTTCAAAGACATTCACAGAGTGATTCTACAAAGCCTTTTTACTGACGTTGGCTTTTAAACCTGATTTCACTGAAATTTCTCTCAAATGCAAGATGCGAGATTTGCTGTTAAAAAATTGAGTATACAGAATGCAAACAAACGCTTCCCTACAACTGAATACCTAACCATTCAACACAGTACTAAAAACTGAATATAATGCAGTTTTCACTCAGATGACAGACGTATGCTTTCCTGCTTAAGAAGTGTTTTCAAAGACATTCACAGAGTGATTCTACAAAGCCTTTTTACTGATGTTGGCTTTTAAACGTTATTTCACTGTAATTTCTGTCAAACGCAAGACGCGAGATTTGCTGTTATAGAATTGAATATACAGAATGCGAACAAACGCTTCCCTACAAGTGAATCGCCTAAACAGTCAACACAGTACTAAAAACTGAATAGAATGCAGTTTTCACTCAGATGAAAGACGCATGCTTTCCTTCTTAAGAAGTGTTTTCAAAGACATTCACAGAGTGATTCTACAAAGCCTTTTTACTCACGTTGGCTTTTAAACGTGATTTCACTGGAATTTCTGTCAAATGCAAGATGCGCGATTTTCTGTTAAAGAATTGAGTATACAGAATGCGAACAAACGCTTCCCTACAAGTGAATCGCCTAACAATTCAAAACAGTACTAAAAACTGAATAGAATGCAGTTTTCACTCAGATGAAAGACGTATGCTTTCCTTCTTAAGAAGTGTTTTCAAAGACATTCACAGAGTGATTCTACAAAGCCTTTTTACTGACGTTGGCTTTTAAATGAGATTTCACTGTAATTTCTGTCAAATGCAAGACGCGAGATTTGCTGTTAAAGAATTGAGTATACAGAGTGCAAACAAACGCTTCCGTACAAGTGAATCGCCTAACCATTCAACACAGTACTAAAAACTGAATATAATGCAGTTTTCACTCAGATGAAAGACGTATGCTTTCCTTCTTAAGAAGTGTTTTCAAAGGCATTCACAGAGTGATTCTACAAAGCCTTTTTACTGACGTTGGCTTTTAAATGAGATTTCACTGGAATTTCTGTCAAATGCAAGACTCGAGAGTTGCTGTTAAAGAATTGAGTATACAGAATGCGAACAAACGCTTCCCTACAAGTGAATTGCCTAACCATTCAACACAGTACTAAAAACTGAATAGAATGCAGTTTTCACTCAGACGAAAGACGTATGCTTTCCTTCTTAAGAAGTGTTTTCAAAGGCATTCACAGTGTGATTCTACAAAGCCTTTTTGCTGATGTTGGCTTTTAAACGTTATTTCACTGGAATTTCTGTCAAACAAAAGACGCGAGATTTGCTGTTAAAGAATTGAGTATACAGAATGCAAACAAACGCTTCCCTACAAGTGAATCGCCTAACCATTCAACACAGTACTAAAAACTGAATAGAATGCAGTTTTCACTCAGATGAAAGACATATGCTTTTCTTCTTAAGAAGTGTTTTCAAAGACATTCACAGAGTGATTCTACAATTCCTTTTTACTGGCGTTGGCTTTTAAACGAGATTTTCCTGGAATTTCTGTCAAATGCAAGACGCGATATTTACTGTTAAAGAATTGAGTATACAGAATGCAAACAAACGCTTCCCTACAAGTGAATCGCCTAACCATTCAACACAGTACTAAAAATAGAATGCAGTTTTCACTCAGATGAAAGACGTATGCTTTCCTTCTTAAGAAGTATTTTCAAAGACATTCACAGAATGATTCTACAAAGCCTTTTTACTGAAGTTGGCATTTAAAAGTGATTTCATTGAAATTTCTGTCAAATGCAAAATGCGCGATTTTCTGTTAAAGAATTGAGTATACAGAATGCGAACAAACGCTTCCCTACAAGTGAATCGCCTAACCTTCAACACAGTACTAAAGACTGAATAGAATGCAGTTTTCACTCAGATGAAATACGTATGCTTTCCTTCTTAAGAAGTGTTTTCAAAGACATTCACAGAGTGATTCTACAAAGCCTTTTTACTGACGTTGGCTTTTAAACCTGATTTCACTGATATTTCTCTCAAATGCAAGATGCGAGATTTGCTGTTAAAAAATTGAGTATACAGAAAGCAAACAAACGCTTCCCTACAACTGAATACCTAACCATTCAACACAGTACTAAAAACTGAATATAATGCAGTTGTCACTCAAATGAAAGACGTATGCTTTCCTTCTTAAGAAGTGTTTTCAAAGACATTCACAGAGTGATTCTACAAAGCCTTTTTACTGGTGTTGGCTTTTAAACGTGATTTCACTGGAATTTCTGACAAACGCAAGACGCGAGATTTGCTGTTAAAGAATTGAGTATACAGAATGCGAACAAACGCTTCCCTACAAGTGAATCACCTAACCATTCAACACAGTACTAAAAACTGAATATAATGCAGTTTTCACACAGATGAAAGACGTATGCTTTCCTTCTTAAGAAGTGTTTTCAAAGACATTCACAGAGTGATTCTACAAAGCCTTTTTACTGACATTGGCTTTTAAACGTGATTTCACTGGAATTTCTGTCAAAGGCAAGATGCGCAATTTGCTGTTAAAGAATTGAGTATACAGAATGCAAACAAACGCTTCCCTACAAGTGAATCGCCTAACCATTCAACACAGTACTAAAAACTGAATAGAATGCAGTTTTCACTCAGAAGAAAGACCAATGCTTTCCTTCTTAAGAAGTGTTTTCAAAGACATTCACAGAGTGATTCTACAAAGCCTTTTTACTGATGTTGGCTTTTAAACGTGATTTCACTGAAATTTCTGTCAAACGCAAGACACGAGATTTGCTGTTAAAGAATTGGGTATACAGAATGCAAACAAACGCTTCCCTACAAGTGAATCGCATAAACATTCAACACAGTACTAAAAACTGAATAGAATGCAGTTTTCACCCAGATGAAATAAGTATGCTTTCCTTCTTAAAAAGTGTTTTCAAAGACATTCACAGAGTGATTCTACAAAGCCTTTTTACTGACGATGGCTTTTAAACGTGATTTCACTGGAATTTCTGTCAAACGCAAGAAGCGAGATTTGTTGTTCAAGAATTGCGTATACAAAATGCAAACAAACTCTTCCCTAAAAGTGAATCGCCTAACCATTCAACACAGTTCTAAAAACTAAATAGAATGCAGTTTTCACTCAGATGAAAGACGTATGCTTTCCTTCTTAAGAAGTGTTTCCAAAAACACTCACAGAGTGAATCTACAAAACCTTTTTTACTGAAGTTGGCTTTTAAATGTGATTTCACTGGAATTTCAGTCAAATGCAAGACGCGAGATTTGCTGTTAAAGAATTGAGTATACAGAATGCAAACAAATGCTTCCCTATAAGTGAATTGCCTAACCATTCAACACAGTACTGTAAACTGAATAGAATGCAGTTTTCACTCAGATGAAAGACGTATGCTTTCCTTCTTAAGAAGTGTTTTCAAAGACATTCACAGAGTGATTCTACAAAGCCTTTTTACTGGTGTTGGCTTTTAATCGTGATTTCACTGGAATTTCTGTAAAACACAAGATGCGCGATTTGCTGTCAAAGAATTGATTATACAGAATGCAAACAAACGCTTCCCTACAAGTGAATCGCCTAACCATTCAACACAGTACTAAAAACTGAATAGAATGCAGTTTTCACTCAGATGAAAGATGTATGCTTTCCTTCTTAAGAAGTGTTTTCAAAGGCATTCACAGAGTGATTCTACAAAGCCTTTTTACTGACGTTGGCTTTTAAATGAGATTTCACTGGAATTTCTGTCAAAAGCAAGACGCGAGAGTTGCTGTTAAAGAATTGAGTATACAGAATGCGAAAAAACGCTTCCCTACAAGTGAATTGCCTAACCATTCAACACAGTACTAAAAACTGAATAGACTGCAGTTTTCACTCAGATGAAAGACGTATGCTTTCCTTCTTAAGAAGTGTTTTCAAAGGCATTCACAGTGTGATTCTTCAAAGCCTTTTTGCTGACGTTGGCTTTTAAACGTGATTTCACTGGAATTTCTGTCAAATGCAAGATGTGCGATTTGCTGTTAAAGAATTGAGTATACAGAATGCGAACAAACACTTCCCTACAAGTGAATTGCCTAACCATTCAACACAGTACTAAAAACTGAATAGAATGTAGTTTTCACTCAGATGAAAGACGTATGCTTTCCTTCTTAAGAAGTGTTTTCAAAGACATTCACAGAGTGATTCTACAAAGCCTTTTTACTGGCGTTGGCTTTTAAACGTGATTTCACTGGAATTTCTGACAAACGAAGACGCGAGATTTGCTGTTCAAGAATTGAGAATACAGAATGCAAACAAACGCTTCCCTACAAGTGAATCGCCTAACCATTTAACACAGTAATAAAAACTAAATAGAATGCAGTTTTCACTCAGATGAAAGACATATGCTTTTCTTCTTAAGAAGTGTTTTCAAAGACATTCACAGAGTGATTCTACAATTCCTTTTTACTGGCGTTGGCTTTTAAACGAGATTTTCCAGGAATTTCTGTCAAATGCAAGACGCGATATTTGCTGTTAAAGAATTGAGTATACAGAATGCGAACAAACGCTTCCCTACAAGTGAATCGCCTAACCATTCAACAGAGTACTAAAAACTGAATAGAATGCAGTTTTCACTCAGATGAAATACGTATGCTTTCCTTCTTAAGAAGTGTTTTCAAAGACATTCACAGAGTGATTCTACAAAGCCTTTTTACTGACGTTGGCTTTAAAACCTGATTTCACTGATATTTCTCTCAAATGCAAGATGCGAGATTTGCTGTTAAAAAATTGAGTATACAGAATGCAAACAAACGCTTCCCTACAACTGAATACCTAACCATTCAACACAGTACTAAAAACTGAATATAATGCAGTTTTCACTCAGATGAAAGACGTATGCTTTCCTTCTTAAGAAGTGTTTTCAAAGACATTCACAGAGTGATTCTACAAAGCCTTTTTACTGGTGTTGGCTTTTAAACGTGATTTCACTGGAATTTCTGACAAACGCAAGACGCGAGATTTGCTGTTAAAGAATTGAGTATACAGAATGCGAACAAACGCTTCCCTACAAGTGAATCACCTAACCATTCAACACAGTACTAAAAACTGAATATAATGCAGTTTTCACTCAGATGAAAGACGTATGCTTTCCTTCTTAAGAAGTGTTTTCAAAGGCATTCACAGAGTGATTCTACAAAGCCTTTTTACTGACGTTGGCTTTTAAACGTGATTTCACTGGAATTTCTGTCAAAGGCAAGATGCGCAATTTGCTGTTAAAGAATTGAGTATACAGAATGCAAACAAACGCTTCCCTACAAGTGAATCGCCTAACCATTCAACACAGTACAAAAAACTGAATAGAATGTAGTTTTCACTCAGATGAAAGACGTATGCTTTCCTTCTTAAGAAGTGTTTTCAAAGACATTCACAGAGTGATTCTACAAAGCCTTTTTACTGACGTTGGCTTTTAAACCTGATTTCACTGAAATTTCTCTCAAACGCAAGATGCGAGATTTGCTGTTAAAAAATTGAGTATACAGAATGCAAGCAAACGCTTCCCTACAAGTGAATCGCCTAACCATTCAACACAGTACTAAAAACTGAATAGAATGCAGTTTTCACTCAGATGAAAGACGTATGCTTTCCTTCTTAAGAAGTGTTTTCAAAGACATTCACAGAGTGATTCTACAAAGCCTTTTTACTGACATGGGCTTTTAAACGTGATTTCACTGGAATTTCTGTCAAAGGCAAGACGCGAGATTTGCTGTTCAAGAATTGAGTATACAGAATGCAAACAAATGCTTCCCTACTAGTGAATCGCCTAACCATTCAACACAGTACTAAAAACTGAATAGCATGCAGTTTTCACTCAGATGAAAGACGTATGCTTTCATTCTTAAGAAGTGTTTTCAAAGACATTCACAGAGTGATTCTACAAAGCCTTTTAATGGCGTTGGCTTTGAAATGTGATTTCACTGGAATTTCTGTCAAACGCAAGACTCGAGATTTGCTTTTAAAGAATTGAGTATACAGAATGCAAACAAAAGCTTCCCTACTAGTGAATCACATAACCATTCAACACAGTACTAAAAACTGAATAGAATGCAGTTTTCACTCAGAAGAAAGACCAATGCTTTCCTTCTTAAGAAGTGTTTTCAAAGACATTCACAGAGTGATTCTACAAAGCCTTTTTACTGATGTTGGCTTTTAAACGTGATTTCACTGAAATTTCTGTCAAACGCAAGACACGAGATTTGCTGTTAAAGAATTGAGTATACAGAATGCAAACAAACGCTTCCCTACAAGTGAATCGCCTAACCATTCAACACAGTACTAAAAACTGAATAGAATGTAGTTTTCACTCAGATGAAAGACATATGCTTTCCTTCTTAAGAAGTGTTTTCAAAGACATTCACAGAGTGATTCTACAAAGCCTTTTTACTGACGTTGGCTTTTAAACCTGATTTCACTGAAATTTCTCTCAAATGCAAGATGCGAGATTTGCTGTTAAAGAATTGAGTATACAGAATGCAAGCAAACGCTTCCCTACAAGTGAATCGCCTAACCATTCAACACAGTACTAAAAACTGAATAGAATGCAGTTTTTACTCAGATGAAAGACGTATGCTTTCCTTCTTAAGAAGTGTTTTCAAAGACATTCACAAAGTGATTATACAAAGCCTTTTTACTGACATTGGCTTTTAAACGTGATTTCACTGGAATTTCTGTCAAAGGCAAGACGCGAGATTTGCTGTTCAAGAATTGAGTATACAGAATGCAAACAAACGCTTCCCTACAAGTGAATCGCCTAACCATTCAACACAGTACTAAAAACTGAATAGAATGCAGTTTTCACTCAGATGAAAGACCAATGCTTTCCTTCTTAAGAAGTGTTTTCAAAGACATTCACAGAGTGATTCTACAAAGCCTTTTTACTGGTGTTGGCTTTTAAACGTGATTTCACTGGAATTTCTGACAAACGCAAGATGCGAGATTTGCTGTTAAAGAACTGAGTATACAGAATGCGAAGAAACGCTTCCCTACAAGTGAATCGCCTAACCATTCAACACAGTACTAAAAACTGAATAGAATGCAGTTTTCACTCAGATGAAAGACGTATGCTTTCCTTCTTAAGACTTGTTTTCAAAGACATTCACAGAGTGATTCTACAAAGTCTTTTTACTGACGTTGGCTTTTAAACGTGATTTCACTGGAATTTCTGTCAAAGGCAAGATGCGCAATTTGCTGTTAAAGAATTGAGTATACAGAATGCAAACAAACGCTTCCCTACAAGTGAATCGCCTAACCATTCAACACAGTACTAAAAACTGAATAGAATACAGTTTTCACTCAGATGAAAGACGTATGCTTTCCTTCTTAAGACTTGTTTTCAAAGACATTCACAGAGTGATTCTACAAAGCCTTTTTACTGACGTTGGCTTTTAAACCTGATTTCACTGAAATTTCTCTCAAATGCAAGATGCGAGATTTGCTGTTAAAAAATTGAGTATACAGAATGCAAACAAACGCTTCCCTACAACTGAATACCTAACCATTCAACACAGTACTAAAAACTGAATAGAATGCAGTTTTCACTCAGATGAAAGACGTATGATTTCCTTCTTAAGAAGTGTTTTCAAAGACATTCACAGAGTGATTCTACAAAGCCTTTTTACTGACGTTGGCTTTTAAACGTGATTTCACTGGAATTTCTGTCAAAGGCAAGAGGCGCAATTTGCTGTTAAAGAATTGAGTATACAGAATGCAAACAAACGCTTCCCTACAAGTGAATCCCCTAACCATTCAACACAGTACTAAAAACTGAATAGAATGTAGTTTTCACTCAGATGAAAGACATATGCTTTCCTTCTTAAGAAGTGTTTTCAAACACATTCACAGAGTGATTCTACAAAGCCTTTTTGCTGATGTTGGCTTTTAAAGGTGATTTCACTGGAATTTCTGTCAAAGGCAAGATGCGTAATTTGCTGTTAAAGAATTGAGTATACAGAATGCAAACAAATGCTTCCCTACAAGTGAATCGCCTAACCATTCAAAACAGTACTAAAAACTGAATAGAATGCAGTTTTCACTCAGATGAAAGACGTATGCTTTCCTTCTTAAGAAGTGTTTTCAAAGACATTCACAGAGTGATTCTACAAAGCCTTTTTACTGGCGTTGGCTTTTAAATGTGATTTCACTGGAATTTCTGTCAAACGCAAGA
Source organism: Phyllotis vaccarum (assembly GCA_033318265.1). NCBI lineage: Eukaryota > Metazoa > Chordata > Mammalia > Rodentia > Cricetidae > Phyllotis > Phyllotis vaccarum. The sequence continues at coordinate 168,149,986 of JARWLC010000009.1, forward strand.
CTCGAGATTTGCTATTAAAGAATTGAGTATACAGAATGCAAACAAAAGCTTCCCTACTAGTGAATCGCCTAACCATTCAACACAGTACTAAAAACTGAATAGAATGCAGTTTTCACTCAGATGAAAGACCAATGCTTTCCTTCTTAAGAAGTGTTTTCAAAGACATTCACAGAGTGATTCTACAAAGCCTTTTTGCTGACGTTGGCTTTTAAAGGCGATTTCACTGGAATTTCTGTCAAAGGCAAAATGCGTAATTTGCTGTTAAAGAATTAAGTATACAGAATGCAAACAAAAGCTTCCCTACAAGTGTATCGCCTAACCATTCAACACAGTACTAAAAACTGAATAGAATGCAGTTTTCACTCAGACGAAAGACGTATGCTTTTCTTCTTAAGAAGTGTTTTCAAAGACATTCACAGAGTGATTCTACAAAGCCTTTTTACTGACGTTGGCTTTTAAACCTGATTTCACTGGAATTTCTGTAAAACACAAGATGCGTGATTTGCTGTTAAAGAATTGAGTATACAGAATGCGAACAAACGCTTCCCTACAAGTGAATCACCTAACCATTCAACACAGTACTAAAAACTGAATAGAATGTAGTTTTCACTCAGATGAAAGACTTATGCTTTCCTTCTTAAGAAGTGTTTTCAAAGACATTCACAGAGTGATTCTACAAAGTATTTTTACTGACGTTGGCTTTTAAACCTGATTTCACTGAAATTTCTCTCAAACGCAAGATGCGAGATTTGCTGTTAAAAAATTGAGTATACAGAATGCAAACAAACGCTTCCCTACAACTGATTACCTATCCATTCAACACAGTACTAAAAACTGAATATAATGCAGTTTTCACTCAGATGAAAGACGTATGCTTTTCATCTTAAGAACTGTTTTCAAAGACATTCACAGAGTGATTCTACAAAGCCTTTTTACTGACATTGGCTTTTAAACGTGATTTCACTGGAATTTCTGTCAAACGCAAGACGCAAGATTTGCTGTTCAAGAATTGAGTATACAGAATGCAAACAAACGCTTCCCTACAAGTGAATCGCCTAACCATTCAACACAGTACTAAAAACTGAATAGAATTCAGTTTTCACTCAGATGAAAGACGTATGCATTCCTTCTTAAGAAGTGTTTTCAAAGACATTCACAGAGTGATTCTACAAAGCCTTTTTGCTGACGTTGGCTTTTAAAGGTGGTTTCACTGGAATTTCTGTCAAAGGCAAGATGCGTAATTTGCTGTTAAAGAATTGAGTATACAGAATGCAAACAAATGCTTCCCTACAAGTGAATCGCCTAACCATTCAACACAGTACTAAAAACTGAATAGAAGCAGTTTTCACTCAGATGAAAGACGTATGCTTTCCTTCTTAAGAAGTGTTTTCAAAGACATTCACAGAGTGATTCTACAAAGCCTTTTTACTGTCCTTGGCTTTGAAATGTTATTTCACTGGAATTTCTGTCAAACGCAAGACTCGAAATTTGCTTTTAAAGAATTGAGTATACAGAATGCAAACAAAAGCTTCCCTACAACTGAATACCTAACCATTCAACACAGTACTAAAAACTGAATAGAATGCAGTTTTCACTCAGATGAAAGACGTATGCTTTTCTTCTTAAGAAGTGTTTCAAAGACATTCACAGAGTGATTCTACAAAGCCTTTTTACTGGTGTTGGTTTTTAAACGTGATTTCACTAGAATTTCTGACAAACGCAAGACGCGAGATTTGCTGTTAAAGAATTGAGTATACAGAATGCAAACAAACGCTTCCCTACAAGTGAATCGCATAAACATTCAACACAGTACTAAAAACTGAATAGAATGCAGTTTTCACTCAGATGAAATAAGTATGCTTTCCTTCTTAAGAAGTGTTTTCAAAGACATTCACAGAGTGATTCTACAAAGCCTTTTTACTGACGATGGCTTTTAAACGTGATTTCCCTGGAATTTCTGTCAAATGCAAGATGCGATATTTGCTGTTAAAGAATTGAGTATACAGAATGCAAACAAACGCTTCCCTACAAGTGAATCGCCTAACCATTCAACACAGTACTAAAAACTGAATAGAATACAGTTTTCACTCAGATGAAAGACGTATGCTTTCCTTCTTAAGAAGTGTTTTCAAAGACATTCACAGAGTGATTCTACAAAGCCTTTTTGCTGACGTTGGCTTTTAAACGTGATTTCACTGGAATTTCTGTCAAAGGCAAGATGCGCAATTTGCTGTTAAAGAATTGAGTATACAGAATGCAAACAAACGCTTCCCTACAAGTGAATCGCCTAACCATTCAACACAGTACTAAAAACTGAATAGAATGTAGTTTTCACTCAGATGAAAGACGTATGCTTTCCTTCTTAAGAAGTGTTTTCAAAGACATTCACAAAGTGATTCTACAAAGCCTTTTTACTGACGTTTGCTTTTAAACCTGATTTCACTGATATTTCTCTCAAATGCAAATTGCGAGATTTGCTGTTAAAAAATTGAGTATACAGAATGCAAACAAAAGCTTTCCTACAACTGAATACCTAACCATTCAACACAGTACTAAAAACTGAATATAATGCAGTTTTCACTCAGATGAAAGACGTATGCTTTTCTTCTTAAGAAGTGTTTCAAAGACATTCACAGAGTGATTCTACAAAGCCTTTTTACTGGTGTTGGTTTTTAAACGTGATTTCATTAGAATTTCTGACAAACGCAAGATGCGAGATTTGCTGTTAAAGAATTGAGTATACAGAATGCAAACAAACGCTTCCCTACAAGTGAATCGCATAAACATTCAACACAGTACTAAAAACTGAATAGAATGCAGTTTTCACTCAGATGAAATAAGTATGCTTTCCTTCTTAAGAAGTGTTTTCAAAGACATTCACAGAGTGATTCTACAAAGCCTTTTTACTGACCATGGCTTTTAAACGTGATTTCCCTGGAATTTCTGTCAAATGCAAGATGCGATATTTGCTGTTAAAGAATTGAGTATACAGAATGCAAACAAACGCTTCCCTACAAGTGAATCGCCTAACCATTCAACACAGTACTAAAAACTGAATAGAATACAGTTTTCACTCAGATGAAAGACGTATGCTTTCCTTCTTAAGAAGTGTTTTCAAAGACATTCACAGAATGATTCTACAAAGCCTTTTTGCTGACGTTGGCTTTTAAACGTGATTTCACTGGAATTTCTGTCAAAGGCAAGATGCGCAATTTGCTGTTAAAGAATTGAGTATACAGAATGCAAACAAACGCTTCCCTACAAGTGAATGGCCTAACCATTCAACACAGTACTAAAAACTGAATAGAATGTAGTTTTCACTCAGATGAAAGACGTATGCTTTCCTTCTTAAGAAGTGTTTTCAAAGACATTCACAGAGTGATTCTACAAAGCCTTTTTACTGACGTTGGCTTTTAAACCTGATTTCACTGATATTTCTCTCAAATGCAAGATGCGAGATTTGCTGTTAAAAAATTGAGTATACAGAATGCAAACAAAAGCTTCCCTACAACTGAATACCTAACCATTCAACACAGTACTAAAAACTGAATATAATGCAGTTTTCACTCAGATGAAAGACGTATGCTTTTCTTCTTAAGAAGTGTTTCAAAGACATTCACAGAGTGATTCTACAAAGCCTTTTTACTGGTGTTGGTTTTTAAACGTGATTTCACTAGAATTTCTGACAAACGCAAGACGCGAGATTTGCTGTTAAAGGGTTGAGTATACAGAATGCGAACAAACGCTTCCCTACAAGTGAATCGCCTAACCATTCAACACAGTACTAAAAACTGAATAGAATGCAGTTTTCACTCAGATGAAAGACGTATGCTTTCCTTCTTAAGAAGTGTTTTCAAAGACATTCACAGAGTGATTCTACAAAGCCTTTTTACTGACGTTGGCTTTTAAACGTGATTTCACTGGAATTTCTGTCAAAGGCAAGATGCGCAATTTGCTGTTAAAGAATTGAGTATACAGAATGCAAACAAACGCTTCCCTACAAGTGAATCGCCTAACCATTCAACACAGTACTAAAAACTGAATAGAATGCAGTTTTCACTCAGATGAAAGACATATGCTTTCCTTCTTAAGAAGTGTTTTCAAAGACATTCACATAGTGATTCTACAAAGCCTTTTTGCTGACGTTGGCTTTTAAAGGTGATTTCACTGGAATTTCTGTCAAAGGCAAGATGCGTAATTTGCTGTTAAAGAATTGAGTATACAGAATGCAAACAAATGCTTCCCTACAAGTGAATTGCCTAACCATTCAAAACAGTACTAAAAACTGAATAGAATGCAGTTTTCACTCAGATGAAATACATATGCTTTCCTTCTTCAGAAGTGTTTTCAAAGACATTCACAGAGTGATTCTACAAAGCCTTTTTACTGGCGTTGGCTTTTAAATGTGATTTCACTGGAATTTCTGTCAAACGCAAGACTCGAGATTTGCTATTAAAGAATTGAGTATACAGAATGCAAACAAAAGCTTCCCTACTAGTGAATCGCCTAACCATTCAACACAGTACTAAAAACTGAATAGAATGCAGTTTTCACTCAGATGAAAGACCAATGCTTTCCTTCTAAGAAGTGTTTTCAAAGACATTCACAGAGTGATTCTACAAAGCCTTTTTACTGAAGTTGGCTTTTCAACGTGATTTCACTGAAATTTCTCTCAATCACAAGACGCGGGATTTGCTGTTAAAGAATTGAGTATACAGAATGCGAACAAACGCTTCCCTACAAGTGAATCGCCTAAACATTCAACACAGTACTAAAAACTGAATAGAATGCAGTTTTCACTCAGATGAAAGACGTATGCTTTCCTTCTTAAGAAGTGTTTTCAAAGACATTCACAGAGTGATTCTACAAAGCCTTTTTACTGACGTTATCTTTTAAACGTGATTTCACTGGAATTTCTGTCAAAGGCAAGATGCGCAATTTGCTGTTAAAGAATTGAGTATACAGAATGCAAACAAACGCTTCCCTACAAGTGAATCGCCTAACCATTCAACACAGTACTAAAAACTGAATAGAATGTAGTTTTCACTCAGATGAAAGACGTATGCTTTCCTTCTTAAGAAGTGTTTTCAAAGACATTCACAGAGTGATTCTACAAAGCCTTTTTACTGACGTTGGCTTTTAAACCTGATTTCACTGAAATTTCTCTCAAACGCAAGATGCGAGATTTGCTGTTAAAAAATTGAGTATACAGAATGCAAACAAACGCTTCCCTACAACTGAATACCTAACCATTCAACACAGTACTAAAAACTGAATATAACGCAGTTTTCACTCAGATGAAAGACGTATGCTTTTCTTCTTAAGAAGTTTTTTCAAAGACATTCACAGAGTGATTCTCCAAATCCTTTCTGCTGACGTTGGCTTTTAAACGTGATTTCACTGGAATTTCTGTCAAACGCAAGACGCGAGATTTGCTGTTCAAGAATAGAGTATACAGAATGCCAACAAACGCTTCCCTACAAGTGAATCGCCTAACCATTCAACACAGTACTAAAAACTGAATAGAATGCAGTTTTCACTCAGATGAAAGACGTATGCTTTCCTTCTTCAGAAGTGTTTTCAAAGACATTCACAGAGTGATTCTACAAAGCCTTTTTACTGGCGTTGGCTTTTAAATGTGATTTCACTGGAATTTCTGTCAAACGCAAGACTCGAGATTTACTATTAAAGAATTGAGTATACAGAATGCAAACAAAAGCTTCCCTACTAGTGAATCGCCTAACCACTCAACACAGTACTAAAAACTGAATAGAATGCAGTTTTCACTCAGATGAAAGACCAATGCTTTCCTTCTTTAGAAGTGTTTTCAAAGAAATTCACAGAGTGATTCTACAAAGCCTTTTTACTGATGTTTGCTTTTAAACGTGATTTCACTGAAATTTCTCTCAAACGCAAGACACGAGATTTGCTGTTAAAGAATTGAGTATACAGAATGCGAACAAACGCTTCCCTACAAGTGAATCGCCTAACCATTCAACACAGTACTAAAAACTGAATAGAATGTAGTTTTCACTCAGATGAAAGACATATGCTTTCCTTCTTAAGAAGTGTTTTCAAAGACATTCACAGAGTGATTCTACAAAGCCTTTTTACTGACGTTGGCTTTTAAACCTGATTTCACTGAAATTTCACTCAAATGCAAGATGCGAGATTTGGTGTTAAAAAATTGAGTATACAGAATGCAAACAACGCTTCCCTACAACTGAATACCTAACCATTCAACACAGTACTAAAAACTGAATATAATGCAGTTTTCACTCAGATGAAAGACGTATGCTTTTCTTCTTAAGAAGTTTTTTCAAAGACATTCACAGAGTGATTCTACAAAGCCTTTTTACTGGTGTTGGCTTTTAAACGTGATTTCACTGGAATTTCTGTCAAACGCAAGACGCGAGATTTGCTGTTCAAGAATTGAGTATACAGAATGCAAACAAACGCTTCCCTACAAGTGAATCGCCTAACCATTCAACACAGTACTAAAAACTGAATAGAATGCAGTTTTCACTCAGATGAAAGACGTATGCTTTCCTTCTTCAGAAGTGTTTTCAAAGACATTCACAGAGTGATTCTACAAAGCCTTTTTACTGGCATTGGCTTTTAAATGTGATTTCACTGGAATTTCTGTCAAACGCAAGACTCGAGATTTACTATTAAAGAATTGAGTATACAGAATGCAAACAAAAGCTTCCCTATTAGTGAATCGCCTAACCATTCAACACAGTACTAAAAACTGAATAGAATGCAGTTTTCACTCAGATGAAAGACCAATGCTTTCCTTCTTAAGAAGTGTTTTCAAAGACATTCACAGAATGATTCTACAAAGCCTTTTTGCTGACGTTGGCTTTTAAACGTGATTTCACTGGAATTTCTGTCAAAGGCAAGATGCGCAATTTGCTGTTAAAGAATTGAGTATACAGAATGCAAACAAACGCTTCCCTACAAGTGAATGGCCTAACCATTCAACACAGTACTAAAAACTGAATAGAATGTAGTTTTCACTCAGATGAAAGACGTATGCTTTCCTTCTTAAGAAGTGTTTTCAAAGACATTCACAGAGTGATTCTACAAAGCCTTTTTACTGACGTTGGCTTTTAAACCTGATTTCACTGATATTTCTCTCAAATGCAAGATGCGAGATTTGCTGTTAAAAAATTGAGTATACAGAATGCAAACAAAAGCTTCCCTACAACTGAATACCTAACCATTCAACACAGTACTAAAAACTGAATATAATGCAGTTTTCACTCAGATGAAAGACGTATGCTTTTCTTCTTAAGAAGTGTTTCAAAGACATTCACAGAGTGATTCTACAAAGCCTTTTTACTGGTGTTGGTTTTTAAACGTGATTTCACTAGAATTTCTGACAAACGCAAGACGCGAGATTTGCTGTTAAAGGGTTGAGTATACAGAATGCGAACAAACGCTTCCCTACAAGTGAATCGCCTAACCATTCAACACAGTACTAAAAACTGAATAGAATGCAGTTTTCACTCAGATGAAAGACGTATGCTTTCCTTCTTAAGAAGTGTTTTCAAAGACATTCACAGAGTGATTCTACAAAGCCTTTTTACTGACGTTGGCTTTTAAACGTGATTTCACTGGAATTTCTGTCAAAGGCAAGATGCGCAATTTGCTGTTAAAGAATTGAGTATACAGAATGCAAACAAACGCTTCCCTACAAGTGAATCGCCTAACCATTCAACACAGTACTAAAAACTGAATAGAATGCAGTTTTCACTCAGATGAAAGACATATGCTTTCCTTCTTAAGAAGTGTTTTCAAAGACATTCACATAGTGATTCTACAAAGCCTTTTTGCTGACGTTGGCTTTTAAAGGTGATTTCACTGGAATTTCTGTCAAAGGCAAGATGCGTAATTTGCTGTTAAAGAATTGAGTATACAGAATGCAAACAAATGCTTCCCTACAAGTGAATTGCCTAACCATTCAAAACAGTACTAAAAACTGAATAGAATGCAGTTTTCACTCAGATGAAATACATATGCTTTCCTTCTTCAGAAGTGTTTTCAAAGACATTCACAGAGTGATTCTACAAAGCCTTTTTACTGGCGTTGGCTTTTAAATGTGATTTCACTGGAATTTCTGTCAAACGCAAGACTCGAGATTTGCTATTAAAGAATTGAGTATACAGAATGCAAACAAAAGCTTCCCTACTAGTGAATCGCCTAACCATTCAACACAGTACTAAAAACTGAATAGAATGCAGTTTTCACTCAGATGAAAGACCAATGCTTTCCTTCTAAGAAGTGTTTTCAAAGACATTCACAGAGTGATTCTACAAAGCCTTTTTACTGAAGTTGGCTTTTCAACGTGATTTCACTGAAATTTCTCTCAATCACAAGACGCGGGATTTGCTGTTAAAGAATTGAGTATACAGAATGCGAACAAACGCTTCCCTACAAGTGAATCGCCTAAACATTCAACACAGTACTAAAAACTGAATAGAATGCAGTTTTCACTCAGATGAAAGACGTATGCTTTCCTTCTTAAGAAGTGTTTTCAAAGACATTCACAGAGTGATTCTACAAAGCCTTTTTACTGACGTTATCTTTTAAACGTGATTTCACTGGAATTTCTGTCAAAGGCAAGATGCGCAATTTGCTGTTAAAGAATTGAGTATACAGAATGCAAACAAACGCTTCCCTACAAGTGAATCGCCTAACCATTCAACACAGTACTAAAAACTGAATAGAATGTAGTTTTCACTCAGATGAAAGACGTATGCTTTCCTTCTTAAGAAGTGTTTTCAAAGACATTCACAGAGTGATTCTACAAAGCCTTTTTACTGACGTTGGCTTTTAAACCTGATTTCACTGAAATTTCTCTCAAACGCAAGATGCGAGATTTGCTGTTAAAAAATTGAGTATACAGAATGCAAACAAACGCTTCCCTACAACTGAATACCTAACCATTCAACACAGTACTAAAAACTGAATATAACGCAGTTTTCACTCAGATGAAAGACGTATGCTTTTCTTCTTAAGAAGTTTTTTCAAAGACATTCACAGAGTGATTCTCCAAATCCTTTCTGCTGACGTTGGCTTTTAAACGTGATTTCACTGGAATTTCTGTCAAACGCAAGACGCGAGATTTGCTGTTCAAGAATAGAGTATACAGAATGCCAACAAACGCTTCCCTACAAGTGAATCGCCTAACCATTCAACACAGTACTAAAAACTGAATAGAATGCAGTTTTCACTCAGATGAAAGACGTATGCTTTCCTTCTTCAGAAGTGTTTTCAAAGACATTCACAGAGTGATTCTACAAAGCCTTTTTACTGGCGTTGGCTTTTAAATGTGATTTCACTGGAATTTCTGTCAAACGCAAGACTCGAGATTTACTATTAAAGAATTGAGTATACAGAATGCAAACAAAAGCTTCCCTACTAGTGAATCGCCTAACCACTCAACACAGTACTAAAAACTGAATAGAATGCAGTTTTCACTCAGATGAAAGACCAATGCTTTCCTTCTTTAGAAGTGTTTTCAAAGAAATTCACAGAGTGATTCTACAAAGCCTTTTTACTGATGTTTGCTTTTAAACGTGATTTCACTGAAATTTCTCTCAAACGCAAGACACGAGATTTGCTGTTAAAGAATTGAGTATACAGAATGCGAACAAACGCTTCCCTACAAGTGAATCGCCTAACCATTCAACACAGTACTAAAAACTGAATAGAATGTAGTTTTCACTCAGATGAAAGACATATGCTTTCCTTCTTAAGAAGTGTTTTCAAAGACATTCACAGAGTGATTCTACAAAGCCTTTTTACTGACGTTGGCTTTTAAACCTGATTTCACTGAAATTTCACTCAAATGCAAGATGCGAGATTTGGTGTTAAAAAATTGAGTATACAGAATGCAAACAACGCTTCCCTACAACTGAATACCTAACCATTCAACACAGTACTAAAAACTGAATATAATGCAGTTTTCACTCAGATGAAAGACGTATGCTTTTCTTCTTAAGAAGTTTTTTCAAAGACATTCACAGAGTGATTCTACAAAGCCTTTTTACTGGTGTTGGCTTTTAAACGTGATTTCACTGGAATTTCTGTCAAACGCAAGACGCGAGATTTGCTGTTCAAGAATTGAGTATACAGAATGCAAACAAACGCTTCCCTACAAGTGAATCGCCTAACCATTCAACACAGTACTAAAAACTGAATAGAATGCAGTTTTCACTCAGATGAAAGACGTATGCTTTCCTTCTTCAGAAGTGTTTTCAAAGACATTCACAGAGTGATTCTACAAAGCCTTTTTACTGGCATTGGCTTTTAAATGTGATTTCACTGGAATTTCTGTCAAACGCAAGACTCGAGATTTACTATTAAAGAATTGAGTATACAGAATGCAAACAAAAGCTTCCCTATTAGTGAATCGCCTAACCATTCAACACAGTACTAAAAACTGAATAGAATGCAGTTTTCACTCAGATGAAAGACCAATGCTTTCCTTCTTAAGAAGTGTTTTCAAAGAAATTCACAGAGTGATTCTACAAAGCCTTTTTACTGATGTTTGCTTTTAAACGTGATTTCACTGAAATTTCTCTCAAACGCAAGACACGAAATTTGCTGTTAAAGAATTGAGTATACAGAATGCGAACAAACGCTTCCCTACAAGTGAATCGCCTAACCATTCAACACAGTACTAAAAACTGAATAGAATGCAGTTTTCACTCAGATGAAAGACGTATGCTTTCCTTCTTAAGAAGTGTTTTCAAAGACATTCACAGAGTGATTCTACAAAGCCTTTTTGCTGACGTTGGCTTTTAAACGTGATTTCACTGGAATTTCTGTCAAACGCAAGACGCGAGATTTGCTGTTCAAGAATAGAGTATACAGAATGCAAACAAAAGCTTCCCTACAACTGAATACCTAACCATTCAACACAGTACTAAAAACTGAATATAATGCAGTTTTCACTCAGATGAAAGACGTATGCTTTTCTTCTTAAGAAGTGTTTCAAAGACATTCACAGAGTGATTCTACAAAGCCTTTTTACTGGTGTTGGTTTTTAAACGTGATTTCTCTAGAATTTCTGACAAACGCAAGACGCGAGATTTGCTGTTAAAGAATTGAGTATACAGAATGCAAACAAACGCTTCCCTACAAGTGAATCGCATAAACATTCAACACAGTACTAAAAACTGAATGGAATGCAGTTTTCACTCAGATGAAATAAGTATGCTTTCCTTCTTAAGAAATGTTTTCAAAGACATTCACAGAGTGATTCTACAAAGCCTTTTTACTGACGATGGCTTTTAAACGTGATTTCCCTGGAATTTCTGTCAAATGAAGATGCGATATTTGCTGTTAAAGAATTGAGTATACAGAATGCAAACAAACGCTTCCCTACAAGTGAATCGCCTAACCATTCAACACAGTACTAAAAACTGAATAGAATGCAGTTTTCACTCAGATGAAAGACGTATGCTTTCCTTCTTAAGAAGTGTTTTCAAAGACATTCACAGAGTGATTCTACAAAGCCTTTTTACTGGTGTTGGCTTTTAAACGTGATTTCACTGGAATTTCTGTCAAAGGCAAGATGCGCAATTTGCTGTTAAAGAATTGAGTATACAGAATGCAATCAAACGCTTCCCTACAAGTGAATCGCCTAACCATTCAACACAGTACTAAAAACTGAATAGAATGCAGTTTTCACTCAGATGAAAGACATATGCTTTCCTTCTTAAGAAGTGTTTTCAAAGACATTCACAGAGTGATTCTACAAAGCCTTTTTGCTGACGTTGGCTTTTAAAGGTGATTTCACTGGAATTTCTGTCAAAGGCAAGATGCGTAATTTGCTGTTAAAGAATTGAGTATACAGAATGCAAACAAACGCTTCCCTACAACTGAATACCTAACCATTCAACACAGTACTAAAAACTGAATATAACGCAGTTTTCACTCAGATGAAAGACGTATGCTTTTCTTCTTAAGAAGTTTTTTCAAAGACATTCACAGAGTGATTCTACAAATCCTTTCTGCTGACGTTGGCTTTTAAACGTGATTTCACTGGAATTTCTGTCAAACGCAAGACGCGAGATTTGCTGTTCAAGAATAGAGTATACAGAATGCCAACAAACGCTTCCCTACAAGTGAATCGCCTAACCATTCAACACAGTACTAAAAACTGAATAGAATGCAGTTTTCACTCAGATGAAAGACGTATGCTTTCCTTCTTCAGAAGTGTTTTCAAAGACATTCACAGAGTGATTCTACAAAGCCTTTTTACTGGCGTTGGCTTTTAAATGTGATTTCACTGGAATTTCTGTCAAACGCAAGACTCGAGATTTACTATTAAAGAATTGAGTATACAGAATGCAAACAAAAGCTTCCCTACTAGTGAATCGCCTAACCACTCAACACAGTACTAAAAACTGAATAGAATGCAGTTTTCACTCAGATGAAAGACCAATGCTTTCCTTCTTAAGAAGTGTTTTCAAAGAAATTCACAGAGTGATTCTACAAAGCCTTTTTACTGATGTTTGCTTTTAAACGTGATTTCACTGAAATTTCTCTCAAACGCAAGACACGAGATTTGCTGTTAAAGAATTGAGTATACAGAATGCAAACAAACGCTTCCCTACAAGTGAATCGCCTAAACATTCAACACAGTACTAAAAACTGAATAGAATGCAGTTTTCACTCAGATGAAAGACGTATGCTTTCCTTCTTAAGAAGTGTTTTCAAAGACATTCACAGAGTGATTCTACAAAGCCTTTTTACTGACGTTGGCTTTTAAACGAGATTTCACTGGAATTTCTGTCAAAGGCAAGATGCGCAATTTGCTGTTAAGGAATTGAGTATACAGAATGCAAACAAACGCTTCCCTACAAGTGAATCGCCTAACCATTCAACACAGTACTAAAAACTGAATAGAATGTAGTTTTCACTCAGATGAAAGACATATGCTTTCCTTCTTAAGAAGTGTTTTCAAAGACATTCACAGAGTGATTCTACAAAGCCTTTTTACTGACGTTGGCTTTTAAACCTGATTTCACTGAAATTTCTCTCAAATGCAAGATGCGAGATTTGGTGTTAAAAAATTGAGTATACAGAATGCAAACAAACGCTTCCCTACAACTGAATACCTAACCATTCAACACAGTACTAAAAACTGAATATAATGCAGTTTTCACTCAGATGAAAGACGTATGCTTTTCTTCTTAAGAAGTTTTTTCAAAGACATTCACAGAGTGATTCTACAAAGCCTTTTTACTGGTGTTGGCTTTTAAACGTGATTTCACTGGAATTTCTGTCAAACGCAAGACGCGAGATTTGCTGTTCAAGAATTGAGTATACAGAATGCCAACAAACGCTTCCCTACAAGTGAATCGCCTAACCATTCAACACAGTACTAAAAACTGAATAGAATGCAGTTTTCACTCAGATGAAAGACGTATGCTTTCCTTCTTCAGAAGTGTTTTCAAAGACATTCACAGAGTGATTCTACAAAGCCTTTTTACTGGCGTTGGCTTTTAAATGTGATTTCACTGGAATTTCTGTCAAACGCAAGACTCGAGATTTACTATTAAAGAATTGAGTATACAGAATGCAAACAAAAGCTTCCCTACTAGTGAATCGCCTAACCATTCAACACAGTACTAAAAACTGAATAGAATGCAGTTTTCACTCAGATGAAAGACCAATGCTTTCCTTCTTAAGAAGTGTTTTCAAAGAAATTCACAGAGTGATTCTACAAAGCCTTTTTACTGATGTTTGCTTTTAAACGTGATTTCACTGAAATTTCTCTCAAACGCAAGACACGAAATTTGCTGTTAAAGAATTGAGTATACAGAATGCGAACAAACGCTTCCCTACAAGTGAATCGCCTAAACATTCAACACAGTACTAAAAACTGAATAGAATGCAGTTTTCACTCAGATGAAAGACGTATGCTTTCCTTCTTAAGAAGTGTTTTCAAAGACATTCACAGAGTGATTCTACAAAGGCTTTTTACTGACGTTTGCTTTTAAACGTGATTTCACTGGAATTTCTGTCAAATGCAAGACTCGAGATTTGCTCTTAAAGAATTGAGCATACAGAATGCAAACAAACGCTTCCCTACAAGTTAATCGCCTAACCATTCAACACAGTACTAAAAACTGAATAGAATGCAGTTTTCACTCAGATGAAAGACGTATGCTTTCCTTCTTAAGAAGTGTTTTCAAAGACATTCACAGAGTGATTCTACAAAGCCTTTTTGCTGACGCTGGCTTTTAAAGGTGATTTCACTGGAATTTCTGTCAAAGGCAAGATGCGTAATTTGCTGTTAAAGAATTGAGTATACAGAATGCAAACAAACGCTTCCCTACAACTGAATACCTAACCATTCAACACAGTACTAAAAACTGAATATAATGCAGTTTTCACTCAGATGAAAGACGTATGCTTTTCTTCTTAAGAAGTTTTTTCAAAGACATTCACAGAGTGATTCTACAAAGCCTTTTTACTGGTGTTGGCTTTTAAACGTGATTTCACTGGAATTTCTGTCAAACGCAAGACGCGAGATTTGCTGTTCAAGAATTGAGTATACAGAATGCCAACAAACGCTTCCCTACAAGTGAATCGCCTAACCATTCAACACAGTACTAAAAACTGAATAGAATGCAGTTTTCACTCAGATGAAAGACGTATGCTTTCCTTCTTCAGAAGTGTTTTCAAAGACATTCACAGAGTGATTCTACAAAGCCTTTTTACTGGCGTTGGCTTTTAAATGTGATTTCACTGGAATTTCTGTCAAACGCAAGACTCGAGATTTACTATTAAAGAATTGAGTATACAGAATGCAAACAAAAGCTTCCCTACTAGTGAATCGCCTAACCATTCAACACAGTACTAAAAACTGAATAGAATGCAGTTTTCACTCAGATGAAAGACCAATGCTTTCCTTCTTAAGAAGTGTTTTCAAAGAAATTCACAGAGTGATTCTACAAAGCCTTTTTACTGATGTTTGCTTTTAAACGTGATTTCACTGAAATTTCTCTCAAACGCAAGACACGAAATTTGCTGTTAAAGAATTGAGTATACAGAATGCGAACAAACGCTTCCCTACAAGTGAATCGCCTAAACATTCAACACAGTACTAAAAACTGAATAGAATGCAGTTTTCACTCAGATGAAAGACGTATGCTTTCCTTCTTAAGAAGTGTATTCAAAGACATTCACAGAGTGATTCTACAAAGGCTTTTTACTGACGTTTGCTTTTAAACGTGATTTCACTGGAATTTCTGTCAAATGCAAGACTCGAGATTTGCTCTTAAAGAATTGAGCATACAGAATGCAAACAAACGCTTCCCTACAAGTTAATCGCCTAACCATTCAACACAGTACTAAAAACTGAATAGAATGCAGTTTTCACTCAGATGAAAGACGTATGCTTTCCTTCTTAAGAAGTGTTTTCAAAGACATTCACAGAGTGATTCTACAAAGCCTTTTTGCTGACGTTGGCTTTTAAAGGTGATTTCACTGGAATTTCTGTCAAAGGCAAGATGCGTAATTTGCTGTTAAAGAATTGAGTATACAGAATGCAAACAAAAGCTTCCCTACTAGTGAATCGCCTAACCATTCAACACAGTACTAAAAACTGAATAGAATGCAGTTTTCACTCAGATGAAAGACCAATGCTTTCCTTCTTAAGAAGTGTTTTCAAAGACATTCACAGAGTGATTCTACAAAGCCTTTTTAGTGATGTTGGCTTTTAAACGTGATTTCACTGGAATTTCTGTCAAACACAAGATGCGCGATTTGCTGTTAAAGAATTGAGTATACAGAATGCAAACAAATGCTTCCCTACAAGTGAATCGCCTAACCATTCACACAGTACTAAAAACTGAATAGAATGCAGTTTTCACTCAGATGAAAGACGTATGCTTTCCTTCTTAAGAAGTGTTTTCAAAGACATTCACAGAGTGATTCTACAAAGCCTTTTTGCTGATGTTGGCTTTTAAAGGTGATTTCACTGGAATTTCTGTCAAAGGCAAGATGCGTAATTTGCTGTTAAAGAATTGAGTATACAGAATGCAAACAAATGCTTCCCTAAAAGTGAATCGCCTAACCATTCAACACAGTACTAAAAACTGAATAGAATGCAGTTTTCACTCAGATGAAAGACTTATGCTTTCCTTCTTAAGAAGTGTTTTCAAAGACATTCACAGAGTGATTCTACAAAGCCTTTATACTGACATTGGCTTTTAAACGTGATTTCACTGGAATTTCTGTCAAAGGCAAGATGCGCAATTTGCTGTTAAAGAATTGAGTATACAGAATGCAAACAAACGCTTCCCTACAAGTGAATCGCCTAACCATTCAACACAGTAATAAAAACTGAATAGAATGCAGTTTTCACTCAGATGAAAGACGTATGCTTTCCTTCTTAAGAAGTGTTTTCAAAGACATTCACATAGTGATTCTACAAAGCCTTTTTACTGACATTGGCTTTTAAACGTGATTTCACTGGAATTTCTGTCAAACGCAAGACGCGAGATTTTCTGTTTAAGAATTGAGTATACAGAATGCAAACAAACGCTTCCCTACAAGTGAATCGCCTAACCATTCAACACAGTACTAAAAACTGAATAGAATGCAGTTTTCACTCAGATGAAAGACGTATGCTTACCTTCTTAAGAAGTGTTTTCAAAGACATTCACAGAGTGATTCTACAAAGCCTTTTTACTGGCGTTGGCTTTAAACGTTATTTCACTGGAATTTCTGTCAAACAAAAGATGCGAGATTTGCTGTTCAAGAACTGAGTATACAGAATGCAAACAAACGCTTCCCTACAAGTTAATCGCCTAACCATTCAACACAGTACTAAAAACTGAATAGAATACAGTTTTCACTCAGATGAAAGACGTATGCTTTCCTTCTTAAGAAGTGTTTTCAAAGACATTCACAGAGTGATTCTACAAAGCCTTTTTGCTGACGTTGGCTTTTAAAGGTGATTTCACTGGAATTTCTGTCAAAGGCAAGATGCGTAATTTGCTGTTAAAGAATTGAGTATACAGAATGCAAACAAAAGCTTCCCTACTAGTGAATCGACTAACCATTCAACACAGTACTAAAAACTGAATAGAATGCAGTTTTCACTCAGATGAAAGACGTATGCTTTCCTTCTTAAGAAGTGTTTTCAAAGACATTTACAGAGTGATTCTACAAAGCCTTTTTACTGATGTTGGCTTTTAAATGTGATTTCACTGAAATTTCTCTCAAATGCAAGACTCGAGATTTGCTGTTAAAGAATTGAGTATACAGAATGCAAACAAACGCTTCCCTACAAGTGAATCGCCTAAACATTCAACACAGTACTAAAAACTGAATAGAATGCAGTTTTCACTCAGATGAAAGACGTATGCTTTCCTTCTTAAGAAGTGTTTTCAAAGACATTCACAGAGTGATTCTACAAATCCTTTTTAGTGATGTTGGCTTTTAAACGTGATTTCACTGGAATTTCTGTCAAACACAAGATGCGTGATTTGCTGTTAAAGAATTGAGTATACAGAATGCAAACAAATGCTTCCCTACAAGTGAATCGCCTAACCATTGACACAGTACTAAAAACTGAATAGAATGCAGTTTTCACTCAGATGAAAGACGTATGCTTTCCTTCTAGAGAAGTGTTTTCAAAGACATTCACACAGTGATTCTACAAAGCCTTTTTACTGGTGTTGGCTTTTAAACGTGATTTCACTGGAATTTCTGTCAAATGCAAGACGCGAAATTTGCTGTTAAAGAATTGAGTATACAGAATGCAAACAAACGCTTCCCTACAAGTGAATCGCCTAACCATTCAACACAGTACTAAAAACTGAATAGAATGCAGTTTTCACTCAGATGAAAGACGTATGCTTTCCTTCTTCAGAAGTGTTTTCAAAGACATTCACAGAGTGATTCTACAAAGCCTTTTTACTGGCGTTGGCTTTTAAATGTGATTTCACTGGAATTTCTGTCAAACGCAAGACTCGAGATTTACTATTAAAGAATTGAGTATACAGAATGCAAACAAAAGCTTCCCTACTAGTGAATCGCCTAACCATTCAACACAGTACTAAAAACTGAATACAATGCAGTTTTCACTCAGATGAAAGACGTATGCTTTCCTTCTTAAGAAGTGTTTTCAAAGACATTCACAGAGTGATTCTACAAAGCCTTTTTACTGGTGTTGGCTTTTAAACGTGATTTCACTGGAATTTCTGTCAAATGCAAGACGCGAAATTTGCTGTTAAAGAATTGAGTATACAGAATGCAAACAAACGCTTCCCTACAAGTGAATCGCCTAACCATTCAACACAGTACTAAAAACTGAATAGAATGCAGTTTTCACTCAGATGAAAGACATATGCTTTCCTTCTTAAGAAGTGTTTTCAAAGACATTCACAGAGTGATTCTACAAAGCCTTTTTACTGACGTTGGCTTTTAAACGTGATTTCACTGGAATTTCTGTCAAACCCAAGATGCGAGATTTGCTGTTCAAGAACTGAGTATACAGAATGCAAACAAATGCTTCCCTACAAGTGAATCGCCTAAACATTCAACACAGTACTAAAAACTGAATAGAATGCAGTTTTCACTCAGATGAAAGACATATGCTTTCCTTCTTAAGAAGTGTTTTCAAAGACATTCACAGAGTGATTCTACAAAGCCTTTTTACTGGCGTTGGCTTTTAAATGTGATTTCACTGGAATTTCTGTCAAACGCAAGACTCGAGATTTGCTATTAAGGAATTGAGTATACAGAATGCAAACAAAAGCTTCCCTACTAGTGAATCGCCTAACCATTCAACACAGTACTAAAAACTGAATAGAATGCAGTTTTCACTCAGATGAAAGACCAATGCTTTCCTTCTTAAGAAGTGTTTTCAAAGACATTCACAGAGTGATTCTACAAAGCCTTTTTACTGATGTTGGCTTTTAAATGTGATTTCACTGAAATTTCTCTCAAATGCAAGACTCGAGATTTGCTGTTAAAGAATTGAGTATACAGAATGCAAACAAACGCTTCCCTACAAGTGAATCGCCTAAACATTCAACACAGTACTAAAAACTGAATAGAATGCAGTTTTCACTCAGATGAAAGACGTATGCTTTCCTTCTAGAGAAGTGTTTTCAAAGACATTCACGGAGTGATTCTACAAAGCCTTTTTAGTGATGTTGGCTTTTAAACGTGATTTCACTGGAATTTCTGTCAAACACAAGATGCGCGATTTGCTGTTAAAGAATTGAGTATACAGAATGCAAACAAATGCTTCCCTACAAGTGAATCGCCTAACCATTCACACAGTACTAAAAACTGAATAGAATGCAGTTTTCACTCAGATGAAAGACGTATGCTTTCCTTCTTAAGAAGTGTTTTCAAAGACATTCACAGAGTGATTTTACAAAGCCTTTTTGCTGATGTTGGCTTTTAAAGGTGATTTCACTGGAATTTCTGTCAAAGGCAAGATGCGTAATTTGCTGTTAAAGAATTGAGTATACAGAATGCAAACAAATGCTTCCCTACAAGTGAATCGCCTAACCATTCAACACAGTACTAAAAACTGAATAGAATGCAGTTTTCACTCAGATGAAAGACGTATGCTTTCCTTCTTAAGAAGTGTTTTCAAAGACATTCACAGAGTGATTCTACAAAGCCTTTTTACTGACGTTGGCTTTTAAACGTGATTTCACTGGAATTTCTGTCAAAGGCAAGATGCGCAATTTGCTGTTAAAGAATTGAGTATACAGAATGCAAACAAACGCTTCCCTACAAGTGAATCGCCTAACCATTCAACACAGTACTAAAAACTGAATAGAATGCAGTTTTCACTCAGATGAAAGACGTATGCTTTCCTTCTTAAGAAGTGTTTTCAAAGACATTCACAGAGTGATTCTACAAAGCCTTTTTACTGACATTGGCTTTTAAACGTGATTTCACTGGAATTTCTGTCAAACGCAAGACGCGAGATTTGCTGTTTAAGAATTGAGTATACAGAATGCAAACAAAGGCTTCCCTACAAGTGAATCGCCTAACCATTCAACACAGTACTAAAAACTGAATAGAATGCAGTTTTCACTCAGATGAAAGACGTATGCTTTCCTTCTTCATAAGTGTTTTCAAAGACATTCACAGAGTGATTCTACAAAGCCTTTTTACTGGCGTTGGCCTTTAAATGTGATTTCACTGGAATTTCTGTCAAACGCAAGACTCAAGATTTACTATTAAAGAATTGAGTATACAGAATGCAAACAAAAGCTTCCCTACTAGTGAATCGCCTAACCATTCAACACAGTACTAAAAACTGAATAGAATGCAGTTTTCACTCAGATGAAAGACCAATGCTTTCCTTCTTAAGAAGTGTTTTCAAAGACATTCACAGAGTGATTCTACAAAGCCTTTTTACTGGTGTTGGCTTTTAAACGTGATTTCACTGGAATTTCTGTCAAATGCAAGACGCGAAATTTGCTGTTAAAGAATTGAGTATACAGAATGCAAACAAACGCTTCCCAACAAGTGAATCGCCTAACCATTCAACACAGTACTAAAAACTGAATAGAATGCAGTTTTCACTCAGATGAAAGACGTATGCTTTCCTTCTTCAGAAGTGTTTTCAAAGACATTCACAGAGTGATTCTACAAAGCCTTTTTACTGGCGTTGGCTTTTAAATGTGATTTCGCTGGAATTTCTGTCAAACGCAAGACTCGAGATTTACTATTAAAGAATTGAGTATACAGAATGCAAACAAAAGCTTCCCTACTAGTGAATCGCCTAACCATTCAACACAGTACTAAAAACTGAATACAATGCAGTTTTCACTCAGATGAAAGACGTATGCTTTCCTTCTTAAGAAGTGTTTTCAAAGACATTCACAGAGTGATTCTACAAAGCCTTTTTACTGATGTTTGCTTTTAAACGTGATTTCACTGAAATTTCTCTCAAATGCAAGACACGAGATTTGCTGTTAAAGAATTGAGTATACAGAATGCGAACAAACGCTTCCCTACAAGTGAATCGCCTAACCATTCAACACAGTACTAAAAACTGAATAGAATGCAGTTTTCACTCAGATGAAAGACGTATGCTTTCCTTCTTAAGAAGTGTTTTCAAAGACATTCACAGAGTGATTCTACAAAGCCTTTTTACTGACGTTGGCTTTTAAACGTGATTTCACTGGAATTTCTGTCAAACCCAAGATGCGAGATTTGCTGTTCAAGAACTGAGTATACAGAATGCAAACAAATGCTTCCCTACAAGTGAATCGCCTAAACATTCAACACAGTACTAAAAACTGAATAGAATGCAGTTTTCACTCAGATGAAAGACATATGCTTTCCTTCTTAAGAAGTGTTTTCAAAGACATTCACAGAGGGATTCTACAAAGCCTTTTTGCTGACGTTGGCTTTTAAACGTGATTTCACTGGAATTTCTGTCAAAGGCAAGATGCTCAATTTGCTGTTTAAGAATTGAGTATACAGAATGCAAACAAAAGCTTCCCTACAAGTGAATCGCCTAACCATTCAACACAGTACTAAAAACTGAATAGAATGCAGTTTTCACTCAGATGAAAGACGTATGCTTTCCTTCTAGAGAAGTGTTTTCAAAGACATTCACAGAGTGATTCTACAAAGCCTTTTTACTGGTGTTGGCTTTTAAACGTGATTTCACTGGAATTTCTGTCAAATGCAAGACGCGAAATTTGCTGTTAAAGAATTGAGTATACAGAATGCAAACAAACGCTTCCCTACAAGTGAATCGCCTAACCATTCAACACAGTACTAAAAACTGAATAGAATGCAGTTTTCAGTCAGATGAAAGACGTATGCTTTCCTTCTTCAGAAGTGTTTTCAAAGACATTCACAGAGTGATTCTACAAAGCCTTTTTACTGGCGTTGGCTTTTAAATGTGATTTCACTGGAATTTCTGTCAAACACAAGACTCGAGATTTACTATTAAAGAATTGAGTATACAGAATGCAAACAAAAGCTTCCCTACTAGTGAATCGCCTAACCATTCAACACAGTACTAAAAACTGAATAGAATGCAGTTTTCACTCAGATGAAAGACCAATGCTTTCCTTCTTAAGAAGTGTTTTCAAAGACATTCACAGAGTGATTCTACAAAGCCTTTTTACTGGTGTTGGCTTTTAAACGTGATTTCACTGAAATTTCTCTCAAATGCAAGACACGAGATTTGCTGTTAAAGAATTGAGTATACAGAATGCGAACAAACGCTTCCCTACAAGTGAATCGCCTAACCATTCAACACAGTACTAAAAACTGAATAGAATGCAGTTTTCACTCAGATGAAAGACGTATGCTTTCCTTCTTAAGAAGTGTTTTCAAAGACATTCACAGAGTGATTCTACAAAGCCTTTTTACTGACGTTGGCTTTTAAACGTGATTTCACTGGAATTTCTGTCAAACCCAAGATGCGAGATTTGCTGTTCAAGAACTGAGTATACAGAATGCAAACAAATGCTTCCCTACAAGTGAATCGCCTAAACATTCAACACAGTACTAAAAACTGAATAGAATGCAGTTTTCACTCAGATGAAAGACATATGCTTTCCTTCTTAAGAAGTGTTTTCAAAGACATTCACAGAGTGATTCTACAAAGCCTTTTTACTGGCGTTGGCTTTTAAATGTGATTTCACTGGAATTTCTGTCAAACGCAAGACTCGAGATTTGCTATTAAGGAATTGAGTATACAGAATGCAAACAAAAGCTTCCCTACTAGTGAATCGCCTAACCATTCAACACAGTACTAAAAACTGAATAGAATGCAGTTTTCACTCAGATGAAAGACCAATGCTTTCCTTCTTAAGAAGTGTTTTCAAAGACATTCACAGAGTGATACTACAAAGCCTTTTTACTGATGTTGGCTTTTAAATGTGATTTCACTGAAATTTCTCTCAAATGCAAGACTCGAGATTTGCTGTTAAAGAATTGAGTATACAGAATGCGAACAAACGCTTCCCTACAAGTGAATCGCCTAAACATTCAACACAGTACTAAAAACTGAATAGATGCAGTTTTCACTCAGATGAAAGACATATGCTTTCCTTCTAGAGAAGTGTTTTCAAAGACATTCACAGAGTGATTCTACAAAGCCTTTTTACTGACGTTGGCTTTTAAACCTGATTTCACTGAAATTTCTCTCAAACGCAAGATGCGAGATTTCCTGTTAAAGAATTGAGTATACAGAATGCAAACAAACACTTCCCTACAAGTGAATCACCTAACCATTCAACACAGTACTAAAAACTGAATAGAATGCAGTTTTCACTCAGATGAAAGACGTATGCTTTTCTTCTTAAGAAGTGTTTTCAAAGACATTCACAGAGTGATTCTACAAAGCCTTTTTGCTGACGTTGGCTTTTAAACGTGATTTCACTGGAATTTCTGTCAAAGGCAAGATGCTCAATTTGCTGTTAAAGAATTGAGTATACAGAATGCAAACAAAAGCTTCCCTACAAGTGAATCGCCTAACCATTCAACACAGTACTAAAAACTGAATAGAATGCAGTTTTCACTCAGATGAAAGACGTATGCTTTCCTTCTAGAGAAGTGTTTTCAAAGACATTCACAGAGTGATTCTACAAAGCCTTTTTACTGGTGTTGGCTTTTAAACGTGATTTCACTGGAATTTCTGTCAAATGCAAGACGTGAAATTTGCTGTTAAAGAATTGAGCATACAGAATGCAAACAAACGCTTCCCTACAAGTGAATCGCCTCACCATTCAACACAGTACTAAAAACTGAATAGAATGCAGTTTTCACTCAGATGAAAGACATATGCTTTCCTTCTTCAGGAGTGTTTTCAAAGACATTCACAGAGTGATTCTACAAAGCCTTTTTACTGGCGTTGGCTTTTAAATGTGATTTCACTGGAATTTCTGTCAAACGCAAGACTCGAGATTTACTATTAAAGAATTGAGTATACAGAATGCAAACAAAAGCTTCCCTACTAGCGAAACGCCTAACCATTCAACACAGTACTAAAAACTGAATAGAATGCAGTTTTCACTCAGATGAAAGACCAATGCTTTCCTTCTTAAGAAGTGTTTTCAAAGACATTCACAGAGTGATTCTACAAAGACTTTTTACTGATGTTTGCTTTTAAACGTGTTTTCACTGAAATTTCTCTCAAACGCAAGACGCGAGATTTGCTGTTAAAGAATTGAGTATACAGAATGCGAACAAACGCTTCCCTACAAGTGAATCGCCTAACCATTCAACACAGTACTAAAAACTGAATAGAATGCAGTTTTCACTCAGATGAAAGACGTATGCTTTCCTTCTTAAGAAGTGTTTTCAAAGACATTCACAGAGTGATTCTACAAAGCCTTTTTACTGATGTTTGCTTTTAAACGTGATTTCACTGATTTTCTCTCAAACGCAAGACTCGAGATTTGCTATTAAGGAATTGAGTATACAGAATGCAAACAAAAGCTTCCCAACTAGTGAATCGCCTAACCATTCAACACAGTACTAAAAACTGAATAGAATGCAGTTTTCACTCAGATGAAAGACCAATGCTTTCCTTCTTAAGAAGTGTTTTCAAAGACATTCACAGAGTGATTCTACAAAGCCTTTTTACTGATGTTGGCTTTTAAATGTGTTTTCACTGAAATTTCTCTCAAATGCAAGACTCGAGATTTGCTGTTAAAGAATTGAGTATACAGAATGCGAACAAACGCTTCCCTACAAGTGAATCGCCTAACCATTCAACACAGTACTAAAAACTGAATAGAATGCAGTTTTCACTCAGATGAAAGACATATGCTTTCCTTCTAGAGAAGTGTTTTCAAAGACATTCACAGAGTGATTCTACAAAGCCTTTTTACTGGCGTTGGCTTTTAAACCTGATTTCACTGGAATTTCTGTCAAACGCAAGATGCGAGATTTGCTGTTCAAGAACTGAGTATACAGAATGCAAACAAACGCTTCCCTAAAAGTGAATCGCCTAAACATTCAACACAGTACTAAAAACTGAATAGAATGCAGTTTTCACTCAGATGAAAGACATATGCTTTCCTTCTTAAGAAGTGTTTTCAAAGACATTCACAGAGTGATTCTACAAAGCCTTTTTACTGGCGTTGGCTTTTAAATGTGATTTCACTGGAATTTCTGTCAAACGCAAGACTCGAGATTTGCTATTAAGGAATTGAGTATACAGAATGCAAACAAAAGCTTCCCAACTAGTGAATTGCCTAACCATTCAACACAGTACTAAAAACTGAATAGAATGCAGTTTTCACTCAGATGAAAGACCAATGCTTTCCTTCTTAAGAAGTGTTTTCAAAGACATTCACAGAGTGATTCTACAAAGCCTTTTTACTGATGTTGGCTTTTAAATGTGTTTTCACTGAAATTTCTCTCAAATGCAAGACTCGAGATTTGCTGTTAAAGAATTGAGTATACAGAATGCGAACAAACGCTTCCCTACAAGTGAATCGCCTAAACATTCAACACAGTACTAAAAACTGAATAGAATGCAGTTTTCACTCAGATGAAAGACATATGCTTTCCTTCTAGAGAAGTGTTTTCAAAGACATTCACAGAGTGATTCTACAAAGCCTTTTTACTGGCGTTGGCTTTTAAACCTGAGTTCACTGAAATTTCTCTCAAACGCAAGATGCGAGATTTCCTGTTAAAGAATTGAGTATACAGAATGCAAACAAACGCTTCCCTACAAGTGAATCGCCTAACCATTCAACACAGTACTAAAAACTGAATAGAATGCAGTTTTCACTCAGATGAAAGACGTATGCTTTTCTTCTTAAGAAGTGTTTCCACCGACATTCACAGAGTGATTCTACAAAGCCTTTTTACTGGCATTGGCTTTTAAACGTGACTTCACTGGAATTTCTGTCAAACGCAAGATACGAGATTTGCTGTTAAAGAATTGAGTATACAGAATGCAAACAAACGCTTCCCTACAAGTGAATCACCTAACCATTCAACACAGTACTAAAAACTGAATAGAATGCAGTTTTCACTCAGATGAAAGACGTATGCTTTCCTTCTTCAGAAGTGTTTTCAAAGACATTCACAGAGTGATTCTACAAAGCCTTTTTACTGACGTTGTCTTTTAAACCTGATTTCAGTGATATTTCTCTCAAATGCAAAATGCGAGATTTGCTGTTAAAAAATTGAGTATACAGAATGCAAACAAACGCTTCCCTACAACTGAATACCTAACCATTCAACACAGTACTAAAAACTGAATAGAATGCAGTTTTCACTCAGATGAAAGACCAATGCTTTCCTTCTTAAGAAGTGTTTTCAAAGACATTCACAGAGTGATTCTACAAAGACTTTTTACTGATGTTTGCTTTTAAACGTGTTTTCACTGAAATTTCTCTCAAACGCAAGACGCGAGATTTGCTGTTAAAGAATTGAGTATACAGAATGCGAACAAACGCTTCCCTACAAGTGAATCGCCTAACCATTCAACACAGTACTAAAAACTGAATAGAATGCAGTTTTCACTCAGAGGAAAGATGTATGCTTTCCTTCTTAAGAAGGGTTTTCAAAGACATTCACAGAGTGATTCAACAAAGCCTTTTTACTGGCGTTGGCTTTTAAATGTGATTTCACTGGAATTTCTGTCAAACGCAAGACTCGAGATTTGCTATTAAAGAATTGAGTATACAGAATGCAAACAAACGCTTCCCTACTAGTGAATCGCCTAACCATTCAACACAGTACTAAAAACTGAATAGAATGCAGTTTTCACTCAGATGAAAGACATATGCTTTCCTTCTAGAGAAGTGTTTTCAAAGACATTCACAGAGTGATTCTACAAAGCCTTTTTACTGATGTTTGCTTTTAAACGTGATTTCACTGATTTTCTCTCAAACGCAAGACACGAGATTTGCTGTTAAAGAATTGAGTATACAGAATGCGAACAAACGCTTCCCTACAAGTGAATCGCCTAAACATTCAACACAGTACTAAAAACTGAATAGAATGCAGTTTTCACTCAGATGAAAGACATATGCTTTCCTTCTTAAGAAGTGTTTTCAAAGACATTCACAGAGTGATTCTACAAAGACTTTTTACTGACGTTGGCTTTTAAACGTGATTTCACTGGAATTTCTGTCAAACGCAAGATGCGAGATTTGCTGTTCAAGAACTGAGTATACAGAATGCAAACAAACGCTTCCCTAAAAGTGAATCGCCTAAACATTCAACACAGTACTAAAAACTGAATAGAATGCAGTTTTCACTCAGATGAAAGACATATGCTTTCCTTCTTAAGAAGTGTTTTCAAAGACATTCACAGAGTGATTCTACAAAGCCTTTTTGCTGACGTTGGCTTTAAACGTGATTTCACTGGAATTTCTGTCAAAGGCAAGATGCTCAATTTGCTGTTAAAGAATTGAGTATACAGAATGCAAACAAACGCTTCCCTACAAGTGAATCGCCTAACCATTCAACACAGTACTAAAAACTGAATAGAATGCAGTTTTCACTCAGATGAAAGACGTATGCTTTCCTTCTTAAGAAGTGTTTTCAAAGACATTCACAGAGTGATTCTACAAAGCCTTTTTGCTGGTGTTGGCTTTTAAACGTGATTTCACTAGAATTTCTGTCAAATGCAATTCGCGAAATTTGCTGTTAAAGAATTGAGTATACAGAAGGCAAACAAACGCTTCCCTACAAGTGAATCGCCTAAACATTCAACACAGTACTAAAAACTGAATAGAATGCAGTTTTCACTCAGATGAAAGACGTATGCTTTCCTTCTTAAAAAGTGTTTTCAAAGACATTCACAGAGTGATTCTACAAAGCCTTTTTACTAGCATTGGCTTTTAAATGTGATTTCACTGGAATTTCTGACAAACGCAAGATGCGAGATTTGCTGTTAAAGAATTGAGTATACAGAATGCAAACAAACGCTTCACTACAAGTGAATCGCCTAACCATTCAACCCAGTACTAAAAACTGAATAGAATGCAGTTTTCACTCAGATGAAAGACGTATGCTTTTCTTCTTAAGAAGTGTTTCCACCGACATTCACAGAGTGATTCTACAAAGCCTTTTTACTGGCATTGGCTTTTAAACGTGACTTCACTGGAATTTCTGTCAAACGCAAGACACGAGATTTGCTGTTAAAGAATTGAGTATACAGAATGCAAACAAATGCTTCCCTACAAGTGAATCGCCTAACCATTCAACACAGTACTAAAAACTGAATAGAATGCAGTTTTCACTCAGATGAAAGACGTATGCTTTCCTTCTTCAGAAGTGTTTTCAAAGACATTCACAGAGTGATTCTACAAAGCCTTTTTACTGACGTTGTCTTTTAAACCTGATTTCAGTGATATTTCTCTCAAATGCAAGATGCGAGATTTGCTGTTAAAAAATTGAGTATACAGAATGCAAACAAATGCTTCCCTACAACTGAATACCTAACCATTCAACACAGTACTAAAAACTGAATAGAATGCAGTTTTCACTCAGATGAAAGACCAATGCTTTCCTTCTTAAGAAGTGTTTTCAAAGACATTCACAGAGTGATTCTACAAAGACTTTTTACTGGCGTTGGCTTTTAAACCTGATTTCACTGAAATTTCTCTCAAACGCAAGATGCGAGATTTCCTGTTAAAGAATTGAGTATACAGAATGCAAACAAACGCTTCCCTACAAGTGAATCGCCTAACCATTCAACACAGTACTAAAAACTGAATAGAATGCAGTTTTCACTCAGATGAAAGACATATGCTTTCCTTCTAGAGAAGTGTTTTCAAAGACATTCACAGAGTGATTCTACAAAGCCTTTTTACTGGCGTTGGCTTTTAAACCTGATTTCACTGGAATTTCTGTCAAACGCAAGATGCGAGATTTGCTGTTCAAGAACTGAGTATACAGAATGCAAACAAACGCTTCCCTAAAAGTGAATCGCCTAAACATTCAACACAGTACTAAAAACTGAATAGAATGCAGTTTTCACTCAGATGAAAGACATATGCTTTCCTTCTTAAGAAGTGTTTTCAAAGACATTCACAGAGTGATTCTACAAAGCCTTTTTACTGGCGTTGGCTTTTAAATGTGATTTCACTGGAATTTCTGTCAAACGCAAGACTCGAGATTTGCTATTAAGGAATTGAGTATACAGAATGCAAACAAAAGCTTCCCAACTAGTGAATTGCCTAACCATTCAACACAGTACTAAAAACTGAATAGAATGCAGTTTTCACTCAGATGAAAGACGTATGCTTTCCTTCTTAAGAAGTGTTTTCAAAGACATTCACAGAGTGATTCTACAAAGCCTTTTTACTGGCGTTGGCTTTTAAACGTGATTTCACTGGAATTTCTGTCAAACGCAAGACACGAGATTTGCTGTTAAAGAATTGAGTATACAGAATGCGAACAAACGCTTCCCTGCAAGTGAATCGCCTGAACATTCAACACAGTACTAAAAACTGAATAGAATGCACTTTTCACTCAGATGAAAGACGTATGCTTTCCTTCTTAAGAAGTGTTTTCAAAGACATTCACAGAGTGATTCTACAAAGCCTTTTTACTGGCGTTGGCTTTTAAACGTGATTTCACTGGAATTCTGTCAAATGCAAGACGCGAGATTTGCTGTTCAAGAATTGAGTATACAGAATGCAAACAAACGCTTCCCTACAAGTGAATCGCCTCTCCATTCAACACAGTACTAAAAACTGAATAGAATGCAGTTTTCACTCAGATGAAAGACGTATGCTTTCCTTCTTAAGAAGTGTTTTCAAAGAAATTCACAGAGTTATTCTACAAAGCCTTTTTACTGACGTTGGCTTTTAAAAGTGATTTCACTGGAATTTCTGTCAAATGCAATGCGCGAGATTTGCTGTTCAAGAATTGAGTATACAGAATGCAAACAAACGCTTCCCTAAGAGTGAATCGCCTAACCATTCAACACAGTTCTAAAAACTAAATAGAATGCAGTTTTCACTCAGATGAAAGACATATGCTTTTCTTCTTAAGAAGTGTTTTCAAAGACATTCACAGAGTGATTCTACAATGCCTTTTTACTGGCGTTGGCTTTTAAACGTGATTTCACTTGAATTTCTGTCAAAGGCAAGATGCGCAATTTGCAGTTAAAGAATTGAGTATACAGAATGCAAACAATCGCTTCCCTACAAGTGAATCGCCTAACCATTCAACACAGTACTAAAAACTGAATAGAATGCAGTTTTCACTGAGATGAAAGACGTATGCTTTCCTTCTTAAGAAGTGTTTTCAAAGACATTCACAGAGTGATTCTACAAAGCCTTTTTACAAACGTTGGCTTTTAAACGTGATTTCACTGGAATTTCTGTCAAACGCAGGACGCGAGATTTGTTGTGAAAGAATTGAGTATACAGAATGCGAACAAACGCTTCCCTACAAGTGAATCGCCTAACCAGCTCAGTTCTAAAAACTAAATAGAATGCAGTTTTCACTCAGATGAAAGACGTATACTTTCCTTCTTAAGAAGTGTTTTCAAAGACATTCACAGAGTGATTCTACAAAGCCTTATTACTGGCGTTGGCTTTTAAACGTGATTTCACTGCAATTTCTGTCAAAGGCAAGACGCGATATTTGCTGTTAAAAAATTGAGTATACAGAATGCAAACAAACGCTTCCCTACAAGTGAATCGCCTAACCATTCAACACAGTACTAAAAACTGAATAGAATGCAGTTTTCATTCAGATGAAAGACCTATGCTTTCCTTCTTAAGAAGTGTTTTCAAAGACATTCACAGAGTGATTCTACAAAGCCTTTTTACTGGTGTTGGCTTTTAAACGTGATTTCCCTGGAATTTCTGTCAAACGCAAGACACGAGATTTGCTGTTAAAGAATTGAGTATACAGAATGCGAACAAACGCTTCCCTGCAAGTGAATTGCCTAACCATTCAACACAGTACTAAAAACTGAATAGAATGCAGTTTTCACTCAGATGAAAGACGTATGCTTTCCTTCTTAAGAAGTTTTTTCAAAGACATTCACAGAGTGATTCTACAAAGCCTTTTTACTGACGTTGGCTTTTAAAAGTGATTTCACTTTAATTTCTGTCAAATGCAATGCGCGAGATTTGCTGTTCAAGAATTGAGTATACAGAATGCAAACAAACGCTTCCCTAAGAGTGAATCGCCTAACCATTCAACACAGTTCTAAAAACTAAATAGAATGCAGTTTTCACTCAGATGAAAGACATATGCTTTTCTTCTTAAGAAGTGTTTTCAAAGACATTCACAGAGTGATTCTACAATGCCTTTTTACTGGCATTGGCTTTTAAACATGATTTCCCTGGAATTTCTGTCAAAGGCAAGATGCGCAATTTGCTGTTAAAGAATTGAGTATACAGAATGCAAACAAACGCTTCCCTACAAGTGAATCGCCTAACCATTCAACACAGTACTAAAAAATTGAATAGAATGCAGTTTTCACTCAGATGAAAGACGTATGCTTTCCTTCTTAAGACGTGTTTTCAAAGACATTCACAGAGTAATTCTACAAAGCCTTTTTACTGACGTTGGCTTTTAAAACTGATTTCACTGCAATTTCTCTCAAATGCAAGATGCGAGATTTGCTGTTAAGAAATTGAGTATACAGAATGCAAACAAACGATTCCCTACAAGTGAATCGCCTAACCATTCAACACAGTACTAAAAACTGAATAGAATGCAGTTTTCACTCAGATGAAAGACGTATGCTTTCCTTCTTAAGAAGTGTTTTCAAAGACATTCACAGAGTGATTCTACAAAGCCTTTTTACTGGCGTTGGCTTTTAAACGTGATTTCACTGGAATTTCAGTCTAACGCAGGATGCGAGATTTGTTGTGAAAGAATTGAGTATACAGAATGCGAACAAAGGCTTCCCTACAAGTGAATCGCCTAACCATTCAACACAGTTCTAAAAACTAAATAGAATGCAGTTTTCACTCAGATGAAAGACGTATGCTTTCCTTCTTAAGAAGTGTTTTCAAAGACATTCACAGAGTGATTCTACAAGGCCTTTTTACTGGCGTTGGCTTTTAAACGTGATTTCCCTGGAATTTCTGTCAAACAAGACGCGATATTAGCTGTTAAAGAATTGAGTATACAGAATGCAAACAAACGCTTCCCTACAAGTGAATCGCCTAACCATTCAACACAGTACTAAAAACGGAATAGAATGCAGTTTTCACTCAGATGAAAGACGTATGCTTTCCTTCTTAAGAAGTGTTTTCAAAGACATTCACAGAGTGATTCTACAAAGCCTTGTTACTGACGTTGGCTTTTAAACCTGATTTCACTGAAATTTCTCTCAAACGCAAGATGCGAGATTTGCTGTTAAAAAATTGAGTATACAGAATGCAAACAAACGCTTCCCTACAAGTGAATCGCCTAACCATTCAACACAGTACTAAAAACTGAATAGAATGCAGTTTTCATTCAGATGAAAGACCTATGCTTTCCTTCTTAAGAAGTGTTTTCAAAGACATTCACAGAGTGATTCTACAAAGCCTTTTTACTGGTGTTGGCTTTTAAACGTGATTTCCCTGGAATTTCTGTCAAACGCAAGACACGAGATTTGCTGTTAAAGAATTGAGTATACAGAATGCAAACAAACGCTTCCCTACAAGTGAATCGCCTAAACATTCAACACAGTACTAAAAACTGAATAGAATGCAGTTTTCACTCAGATGAAAGACTTATGCTTTCCTTCTTAAGACGTGTTTTCAAAGACATTCACAGAGTGATTCTACAAAGCCTTTTTACAAACGTTGGCTTTTAAACGTGATTTCACTGGAATTTCAGTCAAACGCAGGATGCGAGATTTTTTGTGAAAGAATTGAGTATACAGAATGCGAACAAAGGCTTCCCTACAAGTGAATCGCCTAACCATTCAACACAGTTCTAAAAACTAAATAGAATGCAGTTTTCACTCAGATGAAAGACGTATGCTTTCCTTCTTAAGAAGTGTTTTCAAAGACATTCACAGAGTGATTCTACAAAGCCTTTTTACTGGCGTTGGCTTTAAACGTGATTTCCCTGGAATTTCTGTCAAAGGCAAGATGCGCAATTTGCTGTTAAAGAATTGAGTATACAGAATGCAATCAAACGCTTCCCTACAAGTGAATCGCCTAACCATTCAACACAGTACTAAAAACTGAATAGAATTCAGTTTTCACTCAGATGAAAGACGTATGCTTTCCTTCTTAAGACGTGTTTTCAAAGACATTCACAGAGTAATTCTACAAAGCCTTTTTACTGACGTTGGCTTTTAAAACTGATTTCACTGCAATTTCTCTCAAACGCAAGATGCGAGATTTGCTGTTAAAAAATTGAGTATACAGAATGCAAACAAACGATTCCCTACAAGTGAATCGCCTAACCATTCAACACAGTACTAAAAACTGAATAGAATGCAGTTTTCACTCAGATGAAAGACGTATGCTTTCCTTCTTAAGAAGTGTTTTCAAAGACATTCACAGAGTGATTCTACAAAGCCTTTTTACAAACGTTGGCTTTTAAACGTGATTTCACTGGAATTTCAGTCAAACGCAGGATGCGAGATTTGTTGTGAAAGAATTGAGTATACAGAATGCGAACAAAGGCTTCCCTACAAGTGAATCGCCTAACCATTCAACACAGTTCTAAAAACTAAATAGAATGCAGTTTTCACTCAGATGAAAGACATATGCTTTCCTTCTTAAGAAGTGTTTTCAAAGACATTCACAGAGTGATTCTACAAGGCCTTTTTACTGGCGTTGGCTTTTAAACGTGATTTCCCTGGAATTTCTGTCAAACAAGACGCGATATTAGCTGTTAAAGAATTGAGTATACAGAATGCAAACAAACGCTTCCCTACAAGTGAATCGCCTAACCATTCAACACAGTACTAAAAACTGAATAGAATGCAGTTTTCACTCAGATGAAAGACGTATGCTTTCCTTCTTAAGAAGTGTTTTCAAAGACATTCACAGAGTGATTCTACAAAGCCTTGTTACTGACGTTGGCTTTTAAACCTGATTTCACTGAAATTTCTCTCAAACGCAAGATGCGAGATTTGCTGTTAAAAAATTGAGTATACAGAATGCAAACAAACACTTCCCTACAAGTGAATCGCCTAACCATTCAACACAGTACTAAAAACTGAATAGAATGCAGTTTTCATTCAGATGAAAGACCTATGCTTTCCTTCTTAAGAAGTGTTTTCAAAGACATTCACAGAGTGATTCTGCAAAGCCTTTTTACTGGTGTTGGCTTTTAAACGTGATTTCCCTGGAATTTCTGTCAAACGCAAGACACGAGATTTGCTGTTAAAGAATTGAGTATACAGAATGCAAACAAACGCTTCCCTACAAGTGAATCGCCTAAACATTCAACACAGTACTAAAAACTGAATAGAATCTAGTTTTCACTCAGATGAAAGACTTATGCTTTCCTTCTTAAGACGTGTTTTCAAAGACATTCACAGAGTGATTCTACAAAGCCATTTTACAAACGTTGGCTTTTAAACGTGATTTCACTGGAATTTCTGTAAAACGCAGGATGCGAGATTTGTTGTGAAAGAATTGAGTATACAGAATGCGAACAAAGGCTTCCCTACAAGTGAATCGCCTAACCATTCAATACAGTTCTAAAAACTAAATAGAATGCAGTTTTCACTCAGATGAAAGACGTATGCTTTCCTTCTTAAGAAGTGTTTTCAAAGACATTCACAGAGTGATTCTACAAAGCCTTTTTACTGGCGTTGGCTTTAAACGTGATTTCCCTGGAATTTCTGTCAAACAAGACGCGATATTAGCTGTTAAAGAATTGAGTATACAGAATGCAAACAAACGCTTCCCTACAAGTGAATCGCCTAACCATTCAATACAGTTCTAAAAACTGAATAGAATGCAGTTTTCACTCAGATGAAAGAAGTATGCTTTCCTTCTTAAGAAGTGTTTTCAAAGACATTCACAGAGTGATTCTACAAAGCCTTTTTACTGACGTTGGCTTTTAAACCTGATTTCACTGAAATTTCTCTCAAACGCAAGATGCGAGATTTGCTGTTAAAAAATTGAGTATACAGAATGCAAACAAACGCTTCCCTACAAGTGAATCGCCTAACCATTCAACACAGTACTAAAAACTGAATAGAATGCAGTTTTCATTCAGATGAAAGACATATGCTTTCCTTCTTAAGAAGTGTTTTCAAAGAAATTCACAGAGTGTTTCTACAAAGCCTTTTTACTGGTGTTGGCTTTTAAACGTGATTTCCCTGGAATTTCTGTCAAACGCAAGACACGAGATTTGCTGTTAAAGAATTGAGTATACAGAATGCGAACAAAGGCTTCCCTACAAGTGAATCGCTTAAACATTCAACACAGTACTAAAAACTGAATAGAATGCAGTTTTCACTCAGATGAAAGACGTATGCTTTCCTTCTTAAGAAGTGTTTTCAAAGACATTCACAGAGTGATTCTACAAAGCCTTTTTACTGGCGTTGGCTTTTAAACGTGATTTCACTGGAATTCTGTCAAATGCAAGACGCGAGATTTGCTGTTCAAGAATTGAGTATACAGAATGCAAACAAACGCTTCCCTACAAGTGAATCGCCTCTCCATTCAACACAGTACTAAAAACTGAATAGAATGCAGTTTTCACTCAGATGAAAGACGTATGCTTTCCTTCTTAAGAAGTGTTTTCAAAGACATTCACAGAGTTATTCTACAAAGCCTTTTTACTGACGTTGGCTTTTAAAAGTGATTTCACTGGAATTTCTGTCAAATGCAATGCGCGAGATTTGCTGTTCAAGAATTGAGTATACAGAATGCAAACAAACGCTTCCCTAAGAGTGAATCGCCTAACCATTCAACACAGTTCTAAAAACTAAATTAGAATGCAGTTTTCACTCAGATGAAAGACATATGCTTTTCTTCTTAAGAAGTGTTTTCAAAGACATTCACAGAGTGATTCTACAATGCCTTTTTACTGGCGTTGGCTTTTAAACGTGATTTCACTTGAATTTCTGTCAAAGGCAAGATGCGCAATTTGCAGTTAAAGAATTGAGTATACAGAATGCAAACAAACGCTTCCCTACAAGTGAATCGCCTAACCATTCAACACAGTACTAAAAACTGAATAGAATGCAGTTTTCACTGAGATGAAAGACGTATGCTTTCCTTCTTAAGAAGTGTTTTCAAAGACATTCACAGAGTGATTCTACAAAGCCTTTTTACAAACGTTGGCTTTTAAACGTGATTTCACTGGAATTTCTGTCAAACGCAGGACGCGAGATTTGTTGTGAAAGAATTGAGTATACAGAATGCGAACAAACGCTTCCCTACAAGTGAATCGCCTAACCATTCAGCTCAGTTCTAAAAACTAAATAGAATGCAGTTTTCACTCAGATGAAAGACGTATACTTTCCTTCTTAAGAAGTGTTTTCAAAGACATTCACAGAGTGATTCTACAAAGCCTTATTACTGGCGTTGGCTTTTAAACGTGATTTCACTGCAATTTCTGTCAAAGGCAAGACGCGATATTTGCTGTTAAAAAATTGAGTATACAGAATGCAAACAAACGCTTCCCTACAAGTGAATCGCCTAACCATTCAACACAGTACTAAAAACTGAATAGGATGCAGTTTTCATTCAGATGAAAGACCTATGCTTTCCTTCTTAAGAAGTGTTTTCAAAGACATTCACAGAGTGATTCTACAAAGCCTTTTTACTGGTGTTGGCTTTTAAACGTGATTTCCCTGGAATTTCTGTCAAACGCAAGACACGAGATTTGCTGTTAAAGAATTGAGTATACAGAATGCGAACAAACGCTTCCCTGCAAGTGAATCGCCTGAACATTCAACACAGTACTAAAAACTGAATAGAATGCACTTTTCACTCAGATGAAAGACGTATGCTTTCCTTCTTAAGAAGTGTTTTCAAAGACATTCACAGAGTGATTCTACAAAGCCTTTTTACTGGCGTTGGCTTTTAAACGTGATTTCACTGGAATTCTGTCAAATGCAAGACGCGAGATTTGCTGTTCAAGAATTGAGTATACAGAATGCAAACAAACGCTTCCCTACAAGTGAATCGCCTCTCCATTCAACACAGTACTAAAAACTGAATAGAATGCAGTTTTCACTCAGATGAAAGACGTATGCTTTCCTTCTTAAGAAGTGTTTTCAAAGAAATTCACAGAGTTATTCTACAAAGCCTTTTTACTGACGTTGGCTTTTAAAAGTGATTTCACTGGAATTTCTGTCAAATGCAATGCGCGAGATTTGCTGTTCAAGAATTGAGTATACAGAATGCAAACAAACGCTTCCCTAAGAGTGAATCGCCTAACCATTCAACACAGTTCTAAAAACTAAATAGAATGCAGTTTTCACTCAGATGAAAGACATATGCTTTTCTTCTTAAGAAGTGTTTTCAAAGACATTCACAGAGTGATTCTACAATGCCTTTTTACTGGCGTTGGCTTTTAAACGTGATTTCACTTGAATTTCTGTCAAAGGCAAGATGCGCAATTTGCAGTTAAAGAATTGAGTATACAGAATGCAAACAAACGCTTCCCTACAAGTGAATCGCCTAACCAATCAACACAGTACTAAAAACTGAATAGAATGCAGTTTTCACTGAGATGAAAGACGTATGCTTTCCTTCTTAAGAAGTGTTTTCAAAGACATTCACAGAGTGATTCTACAAAGCCTTTTTACAAACGTTGGCTTTTAAACGTGATTTCACTGGAATTTCTGTCAAACGCAGGACGCGAGATTTGTTGTGAAAGAATTGAGTATACAGAATGCGAACAAACGCTTCCCTACAAGTGAATCGCCTAACCAGCTCAGTTCTAAAAACTAAATAGAATGCAGTTTTCACTCAGATGAAAGACGTATACTTTCCTTCTTAAGAAGTGTTTTCAAAGACATTCACAGAGTGATTCTACAAAGCCTTATTACTGGCGTTGGCTTTTAAACGTGATTTCACTGCAATTTCTGTCAAAGGCAAGACGCGATATTTGCTGTTAAAAAATTGAGTATACAGAATGCAAACAAACGCTTCCCTACAAGTGAATCGCCTAACCATTCAACACAGTACTAAAAACTGAATAGAATGCAGTTTTCATTCAGATGAAAGACCTATGCTTTCCTTCTTAAGAAGTGTTTTCAAAGACATTCACAGAGTGATTCTACAAAGCCTTTTTACTGGTGTTGGCTTTTAAACGTGATTTCCCTGGAATTTCTGTCAAACGCAAGACACGAGATTTGCTGTTAAAGAATTGAGTATACAGAATGCGAACAAACGCTTCCCTGCAAGTGAATCGCCTGAACATTCAACACAGTACTAAAAACTGAATAGAATGCACTTTTCACTCAGATGAAAGACGTATGCTTTCCTTCTTAAGAAGTGTTTTCAAAGACATTCACAGAGTGATTCTACAAAGCCTTTTTACTGGCGTTGGCTTTTAAACGTGATTTCACTGGAATTTCTATCAAAAGCAAGACGCGAGAGTTGCTGTTCAAGAATTGAGTATACAGAATGCAAACAAACGCTTCCCTACAAGTGAATTGCCTAACCATTCAACACAGTACTAAAAACTGAATAGAATGCAGTTTTCACTCAGATGAAAGACGTATGCTTTCCTTCTTAAGAAGTTTTTTCAAAGACATTCACAGAGTGATTCTACAAAGCCTTTTTACTGACGTTGGCTTTTAAAAGTGATTTCACTTTAATTTCTGTCAAATGCAATGCGCGAGATTTGCTGTTCAAGAATTGAGTATACAGAATGCAAACAAACGCTTCCCTAAGAGTGAATCGCCTAACCATTCAACACAGTTCTAAAAACTAAATAGAATGCAGTTTTCACTCAGATGAAAGACATATGCTTTTCTTCTTAAGAAGTGTTTTCAAAGACATTCACAGAGTGATTCTACAATGCCTTTTTACTGGCATTGGCTTTTAAACATGATTTCCCTGGAATTTCTGTCAAAGGCAAGATGCGCAATTTGCTGTTAAAGAATTGAGTATACAGAATGCAAACAAACGCTTCCCTACAAGTGAATCGCCTAACCATTCAACACAGTACTAAAAAATTGAATAGAATGCAGTTTTCACTCAGATGAAAGACGTATGCTTTCCTTCTTAAGACGTGTTTTCAAAGACATTCACAGAGTAATTCTACAAAGCCTTTTTACTGACGTTGGCTTTTAAAACTGATTTCACTGCAATTTCTCTCAAATGCAAGATGCGAGATTTGCTGTTAAAAAATTGAGTATACAGAATGCAAACAAACGATTCCCTACAAGTGAATCGCCTAACCATTCAACACAGTACTAAAAACTGAATAGAATGCAGTTTTCACTCAGATGAAAGACGTATGCTTTCCTTCTTAAGAAGTGTTTTCAAAGACATTCACAGAGTGATTCTACAAAGCCTTTTTACTGGCGTTGGCTTTTAAACGTGATTTCACTGGAATTTCAGTCTAACGCAGGATGCGAGATTTGTTGTGAAAGAATTGAGTATACAGAATGCGAACAAAGGCTTCCCTACAAGTGAATCGCCTAACCATTCAACACAGTTCTAAAAACTAAATAGAATGCAGTTTTCACTCAGATGAAAGACGTATGCTTTCCTTCTTAAGAAGTGTTTTCAAAGACATTCACAGAGTGATTCTACAAGGCCTTTTTACTGGCGTTGGCTTTTAAACGTGATTTCCCTGGAATTTCTGTCAAACAAGACGCGATATTAGCTGTTAAAGAATTGAGTATACAGAATGCAAACAAACGCTTCCCTACAAGTGAATCGCCTAACCATTCAACACAGTACTAAAAACGGAATAGAATGCAGTTTTCACTCAGATGAAAGACGTATGCTTTCCTTCTTAAGAAGTGTTTTCAAAGACATTCACAGAGTGATTCTACAAAGCCTTGTTACTGACGTTGGCTTTTAAACCTGATTTCACTGAAATTTCTCTCAAACGCAAGATGCGAGATTTGCTGTTAAAAAATTGAGTATACAGAATGCAAACAAACGCTTCCCTACAAGTGAATCGCCTAACCATTCAACACAGTACTAAAAACTGAATAGAATGCAGTTTTCATTCAGATGAAAGACCTATGCTTTCCTTCTTAAGAAGTGTTTTCAAAGACATTCACAGAGTGATTCTACAAAGCCTTTTTACTGGTGTTGGCTTTTAAACGTGATTTCCCTGGAATTTCTGTCAAACGCAAGACACGAGATTTGCTGTTAAAGAATTGAGTATACAGAATGCAAACAAACGCTTCCCTACAAGTGAATCGCCTAAACATTCAACACAGTACTAAAAACTGAATAGAATGCAGTTTTCACTCAGATGAAAGACTTATGCTTTCCTTCTTAAGACGTGTTTTCAAAGACATTCACAGAGTGATTCTACAAAGCCTTTTTACAAACGTTGGCTTTTAAACGTGATTTCACTGGAATTTCAGTCAAACGCAGGATGCGAGATTTTTTGTGAAAGAATTGAGTATACAGAATGCGAACAAAGGCTTCCCTACAAGTGAATCGCCTAACCATTCAACACAGTTCTAAAAACTAAATAGAATGCAGTTTTCACTCAGATGAAAGACGTATGCTTTCCTTCTTAAGAAGTGTTTTCAAAGACATTCACAGAGTGATTCTACAAAGCCTTTTTACTGGCGTTGGCTTTAAACGTGATTTCCCTGGAATTTCTGTCAAAGGCAAGATGCGCAATTTGCTGTTAAAGAATTGAGTATACAGAATGCAATCAAACGCTTCCCTACAAGTGAATCGCCTAACCATTCAACACAGTACTAAAAACTGAATAGAATTCAGTTTTCACTCAGATGAAAGACGTATGCTTTCCTTCTTAAGACGTGTTTTCAAAGACATTCACAGAGTAATTCTACAAAGCCTTTTTACTGACGTTGGCTTTTAAAACTGATTTCACTGCAATTTCTCTCAAACGCAAGATGCGAGATTTGCTGTTAAAAAATTGAGTATACAGAATGCAAACAAACGATTCCCTACAAGTGAATCGCCTAACCATTCAACACAGTACTAAAAACTGAATAGAATGCAGTTTTCACTCAGATGAAAGACGTATGCTTTCCTTCTTAAGAAGTGTTTTCAAAGACATTCACAGAGTGATTCTACAAAGCCTTTTTACAAACGTTGGCTTTTAAACGTGATTTCACTGGAATTTCAGTCAAACGCAGGATGCGAGATTTGTTGTGAAAGAATTGAGTATACAGAATGCGAACAAAGGCTTCCCTACAAGTGAATCGCCTAACCA
Source organism: Phyllotis vaccarum (assembly GCA_033318265.1). Classification (NCBI taxonomy): domain Eukaryota; kingdom Metazoa; phylum Chordata; class Mammalia; order Rodentia; family Cricetidae; genus Phyllotis; species Phyllotis vaccarum. The sequence goes on from JARWLC010000009.1 coordinate 168,191,257, forward strand.
TTCAACACAGTTCTAAAAACTAAATAGAATGCAGTTTTCACTCAGATGAAAGACATATGCTTTCCTTCTTAAGAAGTGTTTTCAAAGACATTCACAGAGTGATTCTACAAGGCCTTTTTACTGGCGTTGGCTTTTAAACGTGATTTCCCTGGAATTTCTGTCAAACAAGACGCGATATTAGCTGTTAAAGAATTGAGTATACAGAATGCAAACAAACGCTTCCCTACAAGTGAATCGCCTAACCATTCAACACAGTACTAAAAACTGAATAGAATGCAGTTTTCACTCAGATGAAAGACGTATGCTTTCCTTCTTAAGAAGTGTTTTCAAAGACATTCACAGAGTGATTCTACAAAGCCTTGTTACTGACGTTGGCTTTTAAACCTGATTTCACTGAAATTTCTCTCAAACGCAAGATGCGAGATTTGCTGTTAAAAAATTGAGTATACAGAATGCAAACAAACACTTCCCTACAAGTGAATCGCCTAACCATTCAACACAGTACTAAAAACTGAATAGAATGCAGTTTTCATTCAGATGAAAGACCTATGCTTTCCTTCTTAAGAAGTGTTTTCAAAGACATTCACAGAGTGATTCTGCAAAGCCTTTTTACTGGTGTTGGCTTTTAAACGTGATTTCCCTGGAATTTCTGTCAAACGCAAGACACGAGATTTGCTGTTAAAGAATTGAGTATACAGAATGCAAACAAACGCTTCCCTACAAGTGAATCGCCTAAACATTCAACACAGTACTAAAAACTGAATAGAATCTAGTTTTCACTCAGATGAAAGACTTATGCTTTCCTTCTTAAGACGTGTTTTCAAAGACATTCACAGAGTGATTCTACAAAGCCATTTTACAAACGTTGGCTTTTAAACGTGATTTCACTGGAATTTCTGTCAAACGCAGGATGCGAGATTTGTTGTGAAAGAATTGAGTATACAGAATGCGAACAAAGGCTTCCCTACAAGTGAATCGCCTAACCATTCAATACAGTTCTAAAAACTAAATAGAATGCAGTTTTCACTCAGATGAAAGACGTATGCTTTCCTTCTTAAGAAGTGTTTTCAAAGACATTCACAGAGTGATTCTACAAAGCCTTTTTACTGGCGTTGGCTTTAAACGTGATTTCCCTGGAATTTCTGTCAAACAAGACGCGATATTAGCTGTTAAAGAATTGAGTATACAGAATGCGAACAAACGCTTCCCTACAAGTGAATCGCCTAACCATTCAACACAGTACTAAAAACTGAATAGAATGCAGTTTTCACTCAGATGAAAGACGTATGCTTTTCTTCTTAAGACGTGTTTTCAAAGACATTCACAGAGTGATTCTACAAAGCCTTTTTACTGGCGTTGGCTTTTAAACGTGATTTCCCTGGAATTTCTGTCAAAAGCAAGACGCGAGATTTGCTGTTAAAAAATTGAGTATACAGAATGCGAACAAACGCTTCCCTACAAGTGAATCACCTAACCATTCAACACAGTACTAAAAACTGAATAGAATGCAGTTTTCACTCAGATGAAAGACGTATGCTTTCCTTCTTAAGAAGTGTTTTCAAAGACATTCACAGAGTGATTCTACAAAGCCTTTTTACTGACGTTGGCTTTTAAACCTGATTTCACTGAAATTTCTCTCAAACGCAAGATGCGAGATTTGCTGTTAAAAAATTGAGTATACAGAATGCAAACAAACGCTTCCCTACAAGTGAATCGCCTAACCATTCAACACAGTACTAAAAACTGAATAGAATGCAGTTTTCATTCAGATGAAAGACGTATGCTTTCCTTCTTAAGAAGTGTTTTCAAAGACATTCACAGAGTGATTCTACAAGGCCTTTTTACTGGCGTTCCCTTTTAAACGTGATTTCACTGGAATTTCTGTCAAACGCAAGACACAAGAATTGCTGTTAAAGAATTGAGTATACAGAATGCGAACAAACGCTTCCCTGCAAGTGAATCGCCTGAACATTCAACACAGTACTAAAAACTGAATAGAATGCAGTTTTCACTCAGATGAAAGACGTATGCTTTCCTTCTTAAGAAGTGTTTTCAAAGACATTCACAGAGTGATTCTACAAAGGCTTTTTACTGGCGTTGGCTTTTAAACGTGATTTCACTGGAATTTCTATCAAAAGCAAGACGCGAGAGTTGCTGTTCAAGAATTGAGTATACAGAATGCAAACAAACGCTTCCCTACAAGTGAATCGCCTAACCATTCAACACAGTACTAAAAACTGAATAGAATGCAGTTTTCACTCAGATGAAAGACGTATGCTTTCCTTCTTAAGAAGTTTTTTCAAAGACATTCACAGAGTGATTCTACAAAGCCTTTTTACTGACGTTGGCTTTTAAAAGTGATTTCACTGGAATTTCTGTCAAATGCAATGCGCGATATTTGCTGTTCAAGAATTGAGTATACAGAATGCAAACAAACGCTTCCCTAAGAGTGAATCGCCTAACCATTCAACACAGTTCTAAAAACTAAATAGAATGCAGTTTTCACTCAGATGAAAGACATATGCTTTTCTTCTTAAGAAGTGTTTTCAAAGACATTCACAGAGTGATTCTACAATGCCTTTTTACTGGCGTTGGCTTTTAAACATGATTTCCCTGGAATTTCTGTCAAAGGCAAGATGCGCAATTTGCTGTTAAAGAATTGAGTATACAGAATGCAAACAAACGCTTCCCTACAAGTGAATCGCCTAACCATTCAACACAGTACTAAAAACTGAATAGAATGCAGTTTTCACTCAGATGAAAGACGTATGCTTTCCTTCTTAAGACGTGTTTTCAAAGACATTCACAGAGTAATTCTACAAAGCCTTTTTACTGACGTTGGCTTTTAAAACTGATTTCACTGCAATTTCTCTCAAACGCAAGATGCGAGATTTGCTGTTAAAAAATTGAGTATACAGAATGCAAACAAACGATTCCCTACAAGTGAATCGCCTAACCATTCAACACAGTACTAAAAACTGAATAGAATGCAGTTTTCACTCAGATGAAAGACGTATGCTTTCCTTCTTAAGAAGTGTTTTCAAAGACATTCACAGAGTGATTCTCCAAAGCCTTTTTACAAACCTTGGCTTTTAAACGTGATTTCACTGGAATTTCAGTCAAACGCAGGATGCGAGATTTGTTGTGAAAGAATTGAGTATACAGAATGCGAACAAAGGCTTCCCTACAAGTGAGTCGCCTAACCATTCAACACAGTTCTAAAAACTAAATAGAATGCAGTTTTCACTCAGATGAAAGACGTATGCTTTCCTTCTTAAGAAGTGTTTTCAAAGACATTCACAGAGTGATTCTACAAGGCCTTTTTACTGGCGTTGGCTTTTAAACGTGATTTCCCTGGAATTTCTGTCAAACAAGACGCGATATTAGCTGTTAAAGAATTGAGTATACAGAATGCAAACAAACGCTTCCCTACAAGTGAATCGCCTAACCATTCAACACAGTACTAAAAACTGAATAGAATGCAGTTTTCACTCAGATGAAAGACGTATGCTTTCCTTCTTAAGAAGTGTTTTCAAAGACATTCACAGAGTGATTCTACAAAGCCTTGTTACTGACATTGGCTTTTAAACCTGATTTCACTGAAATTTCTCTCAAACGCAAGATGCGAGATTTGCTGTTAAAAAATTGAGTATACAGAATGCAAACAAACGCTTCCCTACAAGTGAATCGCCTAACCATTCAACACAGTACTAAAAACTGAATAGAATGCAGTTTTCATTCAGATGAAAGACCTATGCTTTCCTTCTTAAGAAGTGTTTTCAAAGACATTCACAGAGTGATTCTACAAAGCCTTTTTACTGGTGTTGGCTTTTAAACGTGATTTCCCTGGAATTTCTGTCAAACGCAAGACACGAGATTTGCTGTTAAAGAATTGAGTATACAGAATGCGAACAAACGCTTCCCTGCAAGTGAATCGCCTGAACATTCAACACAGTACTAAAAACTGAATAGAATGCAGTTTTCACTCAGATGAAAGACGTATGCTTTCCTTCTTAAGAAGTGTTTTCAAAGACATTCACAGAGTGATTCTACAAAGCCTTTTTACTGGCGTTGGCTTTTAAACGTGATTTCACTGGAATTTCTATCAAAAGCAAGACACGAGAGTTGCTGTTCAAGAATTGAGTATACAGAATGCAAACAAACGCTTCCCTACAAGTGAATCGCCTAACCATTCAACACAGTACTAAAAACTGAATAGAATGCAGTTTTCACTCAGATGAAAGACGTATGCTTTCCTTCTTAAGAAGTTTTTTCAAAGACATTCACAGAGTGATTCTACAAAGCCTTTTTACTGACGTTGGCTTTTAAAAGTGATTTCACTGGAATTTCTGTCAAATGCAATGCGCGAGATTTGCTGTTCAAGAATTGAGTATACAGAATGCAAACAAACGCTTCCCTAAGAGTGAATCGCCTAACCATTCAACACAGTTCTAAAAACTAAATAGAATGCAGTTTTCACTCAGATGAAAGACATATGCTTTTCTTCTTAAGAAGTGTTTTCAAGGACATTCACAGAGTGATTCTACAATGCCTTTTTACTGGCGTTGGCTTTTAAACATGATTTCCCTGGAATTTCTGTCAAAGGCAAGATGCGCAATTTGCTGTTAAAGAATTGAGTATACAGAATGCAAACAAACGCTTCCCTACAAGTGAATCGCCTAACCATTCAACACAGTACTAAAAACTGAATAGAATGCAGTTTTCACTCAGATGAATGACGTATGCTTTCCTTCTTAAGACGTGTTTTCAAAGACATTCACAGAGTAATTCTACAAAGCCTTTTTACTGACGTTGGCTTTTAAAAATGATTTCACTGCAATTTCTCTCAAACGCAAGATGCGAGATTTGCTGTTAAAAAATTGAGTATACAGAATGCAAACAAACGATTCCCTACAAGTGAATCGCCTAACCATTCAACACAGTACTAAAAACTGAATAGAATGCAGTTTTCACTCAGATGAAAGACGTATGCTTTCCTTCTTAAGAAGTGTTTTCAAAGACATTCACAGAGTGATTCTACAAAGCCTTTTTACAAACGTTGGCTTTTAAACGTGATTTCACTGGAATTTCTGTCAAACGCAGGACGCGAGATTTGCTGTTAAAGAATTGAGTATACAGAATGCGAACAAACTCTTCCCTACAAGTGAATCACCTAACCATTCAACACAGTACTAAAAACTGAATAGAATGCAGTTTTCACTCAGATGAAAGACTTATGCTTTCCTTCTTAAGACGTGTTTTCAAAGACATTCACAGAGTGATTCTACAAAGCCTTTTTACAAACGTTGGCTTTTAAACGTGATTTCACTGGAATTTCAGTCAAACGCAGGATGCGAGATTTGTTATGAAAGAATTGAGTATACAGAATGCGAACAAAGGCTTCCCTACAAGTGAATCGCCTAACCATTCAACACAGTTCTAAAAACTAAATAGAATGCAGTTTTCACTCAGATGAAAGACGTATGCTTTCCTTCTTAAGAAGTGTTTTCAAAGACATTCACAGAGTGATTCTACAAAGCCTTTTTACTGGCGTTGGCTTTTAAACGTGATTTCCCTGGAATTTCTGTCAAACAAGACGCGATATTAGCTGTTAAAGAATTGAGTATACAGAATGCAAACAAACGCTTCCCTACAAGTGAATCGCCTAACCATTCAACACAGTACTAAAAACTGAATAGAATGCAGTTTTCACTCAGATGAAAGAAGTATGCTTTCCTTCTTAAGAAGTGTTTTAAAAGACATTCACAGAGTGATTCTACAAAGCCTTTTTACTGGTGTTGGCTTTTAAACGTGATTTCACTGGAATTTCTGTCAAAGGCAGGACGCGAGATTTGCTGTTAAAGAATTGAGTATACAGAATGCGAACAAACGCTTCCCTACAAGTGAATCGCCTAACCATTCAACACAGTTCTAAAAACTAAATAGAATGCAGTTTTCACTCAGATGAAAGACGTATGCTTTTCTTCTTAAGACGTGTTTTCAAAGACATTCACAGAGTGATTCTACAAAGCCTTTTTACTGGCGTTGGCTTTTAAAACTGATTTCACTGCAATTTCTCTCAAACGCAAGATACGAGATTTGCTGTTAAAAAATTGAGTATACAGAATGCAAACAAACGATTCCCTACAAGTGAATCGCCTAACCATTCAACACAGTACTAAAACTGAATAGAATGCAGTTTTCACTCAGATGAAAGACGTATGCTTTCCTTCTTAAGAAGTGTTTTCAAAGACATTCACAGAGTGATTCTACAAAGCCTTTTTACTGGCGTTGGCTTTTAAACGTGATTTCCCTGGAATTTCTATCAAAAGCAAGACGCGAGAGTTGCTGTTCAAGAATTGAGTATACAGAATGCAAACAAACGCTTCCCTACAAGTGAATCGCCTAACCATTCAACACAGTACTAAAAACTGAATAGAATGCAGTTTTCACTCATATGAAAGACGTATGCTTTCCTTCTTAAGAAGTTTTTTCAAAGACATTCACAGAGTGATTCTACAAAGCCTTTTTACTGACGTTGGCTTTTAAAAGTGATTTCACTGGAATTTCTGTCAAATGCAATGGGCGAGATTTGCTGTTCAAGAATTGAGTATACAGAATGCAAACAAACGCTTCCCTACAAGTGAATCGCCTAACCATTCAACACAGTTCTAAAAACTAAATAGAATGCAGTTTTCACTCAGATGAAAGACATATGCTTTTCTTCTTAAGAAGTGTTTTCAAAGACATTCACAGAGTGATTCTACAATGCCTTTTTACTGGCGTTGGCTTTTAAACATGATTTCCCTGGAATTTCTGTCAAAGGCAAGATGCGCAATTTGCTGTTAAAGAATTGAGTATACAGAATGCAAACAAACGCTTCCCTACAAGTGAATCGCCTAACCATTCAACACAGTACTAAAAACTGAATAGAATGCAGTTTTCACTCAGATGAAAGACGTATGCTTTCCTTCTTAAGACGTGTTTTCAAAGACATTCACAGAGTAATTCTACAAAGCCTTTTTACTGACGTTGGCTTTTAAAACTGATTTCACTGCAATTTCTCTCAAACGCAAGATGCGAGATTTGCTGTTAAAAAATTGAGTATACAGAATGCGAACAAACTCTTCCCTACAAGTGAATCACCTAACCATTCAACACAGTACTAAAAACTGAATAGAATGCAGTTTTCACTCAGATGAAAGACGTATGCTTTCCTTCTTAAGACGTGTTTTCAAAGACATTCACAGAGTGATTCTACAAAGCCTTTTTACAAACGTTGGCTTTTAAACGTGATTTCACTGGAATTTCAGTCAAACGCAGGATGCGAGATTTATTGTGAAAGAATTGAGTATACAGAATGCGAACAAAGGCTTCCCTACAAGTGAATCCCCTAACCATTCAGCACAGTTCTAAAAACTAAATAGAATGCAGTTTTCACTCAGATGAAAGACGTATGCTTTCCTTCTTAAGAAGTGTTTTCAAAGACATTCACAGAGTGATTCTACAAAGCCTTTTTACTGGTGTTGGCTTTTAAACGTGATTTCACTGGAATTTCTGTCAAAGGCAGGACGCGAGATTTGCTGTTAAAGAATTGAGTATACAGAATGCGAACAAACACTTCCCTACAAGTGAATCGCCTAACCATTCAACACAGTTCTAAAAACTAAATAGAATGCAGTTTTCACTCAGATGAAAGACGTATGCTTTTCTTCTTAAGAAGTGTTTTCAAAGACATTCACAGAGTGATTCTAAAAAGCCTTTTTACTGGCGTTGGCTTTTAAACGTGATTTCCCTGGAATTTCTGTCAAACAAGACGTGATATTAGCTGTTAAAGAATTGAGTATACAGAATGCAAACAAACGCTTCCCTACAAGTGAATCGCCTAACCATTCAACACAGTACTAAAAACTGAATAGAATGCAGTTTTCACTCAGATGAAAGACTTATGCTTTCCTTCTTAAGAAGTGTTTTCAAAGACATTCACAGAGTGATTCTACAAAGCCTTTTTACTGACGTTGGCTTTTAAAAGTGATTTCACTGGAATTTCTGTCAAATGCAATGCACGAGATTTGCTGTTCAAGAATTGAGTATACAGAATGCAAACAAACGCTTCCCTAAGAGTGAATCGCCTAACCATTCAACACAGTTCTAAAAACTAAATAGAATGCAGTTTTCACTCACATGAAAGACGTATGCTTTTCTTCTTAAGAAGTGTTTTCAAAGACATTCACAGAGTGATTCTACAAAGCCTTTTTACTGGTGTTGGCTTTTAAACGTGATTTCCCTGGAATTTCTGTCAATCAAGACGCGATATTAGCTGTTAAAGAATTGAGTATACAGAATGCAAACAAAGGCTTCCCTACAAGTGAATCGCCTAACCATTCAACACAGTACTAAAAACAAAATAGAATGCAGTTTTCACTCAGATGAAAGACATATTCTTTTCTTCTTAAGAAGTGTTTTCAAAGACATTCACAGAGTGATTCTACAATGCCTTTTTACTGGCGTTGGCTTTTAAACATGATTTCCCTGGAATTTCTGTCAAATGCAAGACGCGAGATTTGCTGTTAAAGAATTGAGTATACAGAATGCGAACCAACTCTTCCCTACAAGTGAATCACCAAACCATTCAACACAGTACTAAAAACTGAATAGAATGCAGTTTTCACTCAGATGAAAGACGTATGCTTTCCTTCTTAAGAAGTGTGTTCAAAGACATTCACAGAGTGATTCTACAAAGCCTTTTTACTGACGTTGGCTTTTAAACCTGATTTCACTGAAATTTCTCTCAAACGCAAGATGCGAGATTTGCTGTTAAAAAATTGAGTATACAGAATGCAAACAAACGCTTCCCTACAAGTGAATCGCCTAACCATTCAACACAGTACTAAAAACTGAGTAGAATGCAGTTTTCATTCAGATGAAAGACGTATGCTTTCCTTCTTAAGAAGTGTTTTCAAAGACATTCACAGAGTGATTCTACAAAGCCTTTTTACTGGTGTTGGCTTTTAAACGTTATTTCACTGGAATTTCTGTCAAAGGCAGGACGCGAGATTTGCTGTTAAAGAATTGAGTATACAGAATGCGAACAAACGCTTCCCTACAAGTGAATCGCCTAACCATTCAACACAGTTCTAAAAACTAAATAGAATGCAGTTTTCACTCAGATGAAAGACGTATGCTTTTCTTCTTAAGAAGTGTTTTCAAAGACATTCACAGAGTGATTCTACAAAGCCTTTTTACTGGCGTTGGTTTTAAACTTGATTTCACTGGAATATGTGTCAAAAGCAAGACGCGAGATTTGCTGTTAAAGAATTGAGTATACAGAATGCGAACAAATACTTCCCTACAAGTGAATCGCCTAAACATTCAACACAGTACTAAAAACTGAATAGAATGCACTTTTCACTCAGATGAAAGACGTATGCTTTCCTTCTTAAGAAGTGTTTTCAAAGACATTCACAGAGTGATTCTACAAAGCCTTTTTACTGATGTTGGCTTTTAAAAGTGATTTCACTGGAATTTCTGTCAAATGCAATGCACGAGATTTGCTGTTCAAGAATTGAGTATACAGAATGCAAACAAACGCTTCCCTAAGAGTGAATCGCCTAACCATTCAACACAGTTCTAAAAACTAAATAGAATGCAGTTTTCACTCAGATGAAAGACATATGCTTTTCTTCTTAAGAAGTGTTTTCAAAGACATTCACAGAGTGATTCTACAATGCTTTTTTACTGGCGTTGGCTTTTAAACATGATTTCCCTGGAATTTCTGTCAAATGCAAGACGCGAGATTTGCTGTTCAAGAATTGAGTATACAGAATGCAAACAAACGCTTCCCTACAAGGGAATCGCCTAACCATTCAACACAGTACTAAAAACTGAATAGAATGCAGTTTTCACTCAGATGAAAGACGTATGCTTTCCTTCTTAAGTAGTGTTTTCAAAGACATTCACAGAGTGATTCTACAAAGCCTTTTTACTGGCTTTAGCTTTTAAACGTGATTTCACTGGAATTTCTGTCAAATGCAAGATGCGAGATTTGCTGTTAAAGAATTGAGTATACAGAATGCGAACAAACTCTTCCCTACAAGTGAATCACCTAACCATTCAACACAGTACTAAAAACTGAATAGAATGCAGTTTTCACTCAGATGAAAGACGTATGATTTCCTTCTTAAGAAGTGTTTTCAAAGACATTCACAGAGTGATTCTACAAAGCCTTTTTACAAACGTTGGCTTTTAAACGTGATTTCACTGGAATTTCTGTCAAACGCAAGACGCGAGATTTGCTGTTCAAGAATTGAGTATACAGAATGCAAACAAACGCTTCCCTACAAGGGAATCGCCTAACCATTCAACACAGTACTAAAAACTGAATAGAATGCAGTTTTCACTCAGATGAAAGACGTATGCTTTCCTTCTTAAGAAGTGTTTTCAAAGACATTCACAGAGTGATTCTACAAAGCCTTTTTACTGGCGTTGGCTTTTAAACGTGATTTCACTGGAATTTCTATCAAAAGCAAGACGCGAGAGTTGCTGTTCAAGAATTGAGTATACAGAATGCAAACAAACGCTTCCCTACAAGTGAATCGCCTAACCATTCAACACAGTACTAAAAACTGAATAGAATGCAGTTTTCACTCAGATGAAAGACGTATGCTTTCCTTCTTAAGAAGTTTTTTCAAAGACATTCACAGAGTGATTCTACAAAGCCTTTTTACTGACGTTGGCTTTTAAAAGTGATTTCACTGGAATTTCTGTCAAATGCAATGGGCGAGATTTGCTGTTCAAGAATTGAGTATACAGAATGCAAACAAACGCTTCCCTAAGAGTGAATAGCCTAACCATTCAACACAGTTCTAAAAACTAAATAGAATGCAGTTTTCACTCAGATGAAAGACATATGCTTTTCTTCTTAAGAAGTGTTTTCAAAGACATTCACAGAGTGATTCTACAATGCCTTTTTACTGGCGTTGGCTTTTAAACATGATTTCCCTGGAATTTCTGTCAAAGGCAAGATGCGCAATTTGCTGTTAAAGAATTGAGTATACAGAATGCAAACAAACGCTTCCCTACAAGTGAATCGCCTAACCATTCAACACAGTACTAAAAACTGAATAGAATGCAGTTTTCACTCAGATGAAAGACGTATGCTTTCCTTCTTAAGACGTGTTTTCAAAGACATTCACAGAGTAATTCTACAAAGCCTTTTTACTGACGTTGGCTTTTAAAACTGTTTTCACTGCAATTTCTCTCAAACGCAAGATGCGAGATTTGCTGTTAAAAAATTGAGTATACAGAATGCGAACAAACTCTTCCCTACAAGTGAATCACCTAACCATTCAACACAGTACTAAAAACTGAATAGAATGCAGTTTTCACTCAGATGAAAGACGTATGCTTTCCTTCTTAAGACGTGTTTTCAAAGACATTCACAGAGTGATTCTACAAAGCCTTTTTACAAACGTTGGCTTTTAAACGTGATTTCACTGGAATTTCAGTCAAAGGCAGGATGCGAGATTTGTTGTGAAAGAATTGAGTATACAGAATGCGAACAAAGGCTTCCCTACAAGTGAATCGCCTAACCATTCAACACAGTTCTAAAAACTAAATAGAATGCAGTTTTCACTCAGATGAAAGACGTCTGCTTTCCTTCTTAAGAAGTGTTTTCAAAGACATTCACAGAGTGATTCTACAAAGCCTTTTTACTGGTGTTGGCTTTTAAACGTGATTTCACTGGAATTTCTGTCAAAGGCAGGACGCGAGATTTGCTGTTAAAGAATTGAGTATACAGAATGCGAACAAACACTTCCCTACAAGTGAATCGCCTAACCATTCAACACAGTTCTAAAAACTAAATAGAATGCAGTTTTCACTCAGATGAAAGACGTATGCTTTCCTTCTTAAGAAGTGTTTTCAAAGACATTCACAGAGTGATTCTACAAAGCCTTTTTACTGGCGTTGGCTTTTAAACGTGATTTCCCTGGAATTTCTGTCAAACAAGACGTGATATTAGCTGTTAAAGAATTGAGTATACAGAATGCAAACAAAGGCTTCCCTACAAGTGAATCGCCTAACCATTCAACACAGTACTAAAAACTGAATAGAATGCAGTTTTCACTCAGATGAAAGACGTATGCTTTCCTTCTTAAGAAGTGTTTTCAAAGACATTCACAGAGTGATTCTACAAAGCCTTTTTACTGACGTTGGCTTTTAAAAGTGATTTCACTGGAATTTCTGTCAAATGCAATGCGCGAGATTTGCTGTTCAAGAATTGAGTATACAGAATGCAAACAAATGCTTCCCTAAGAGTGAATCGCCTAACCATTCAACACAGTTCTAAAAACTAAATAGAATGCAGTTTTCACTCACATGAAAGACGTATGCTTTTCTTCTTAAGAAGTGTTTTCAAAGACATTCACAGAGTGATTCTACAAAGCCTTTTTACTGGCGTTGGCTTTTAAACGTGATTTCACTGGAATTTCTGTCAAACAAGACGCGATATTAGCTGTTAAAGAATTGAGTATACAGAATGCAAACAAACGCTTCCCTACAAGTGAATCGCCTAACCATTCAACACAGTACTAAAAACTGAATAGAATGCAGTTTTCACTCGGATGAAAGACGTATGCTTTCCTTCTTAAGAAGTGTTTTAAAAGACATTCACAGAGTGATTCTACAAAGCCTTTTTACTGGTGTTGGCTTTTAAACGTGATTTCACTGGAATTTCTCTCAAAGGCAGGACGCGAGATTTGCTGTTAAAGAATTGAGTATACAGAATGCGAACAAACGCTTCCCTACAAGTGAATCGCCTAACCATTCAACACAGTTCTAAAAACTAAATAGAATGCAGTTTTCACTCAGATGAAAGACGTATGCTTTCCTTCTTAAGAAGTGTTTTCAAAGACATTCACAGAGTGATTCTACAAAGCCTTTTTACTGGCGTTGGCTTTTTAACGTGATTTCACTGGAATTTCAGTCAAACGCAGGATGCGAGATTTGCTGTTAAAGAATTGAGTATACAGAATGCGAACAAATACTTCCCTACAAGTGAATCGCCTAAACATTCAACACAGTACTAAAAACTGAATAGAATGCACTTTTCACTCAGATGAAAGACGTATGCTTTCCTTCTTAAGAAGTGTTTTCAAAGACATTCACAGAGTGATTCTACAAAGCCTTTTTACTGACGTTGGCTTTTAAAAGTGATTTCACTGGAATTTCTGTCAAATGCAATACACGAGATTTGCTGTTCAAGAATTGAGTATACAGAATGCAAACAAAGGCTTCCCTAAGAGTGAATCGCCTAACCATTCAACACAGTTCTAAAAACTAAATAGAATGCAGTTTTCACTCAGATGAAAGACATATGTTTTTCTTCTTAAGAAGTGTTTTCAAAGACATTCACAGAGTGATTCTACAATGCCTTTTTACTGGCGTTGGCTTTTAAACATGATTTCCCTGGAATTTCTGTCAAATGCAAGACGCGAGATTTGCTGTTAAAGAATTGAGTATACAGAATGCGAACAAACTCTTCCCTACAAGTGAATCACCTAACCATTCAACACAGTACTAAAAACTCAATAGAATGCAGTTTTCACTCAGATGAAAGACGTATGATTTCCTTCTTAAGAAGTGTTTTCAAAGACATTCACAGAGTGATTCTACAAAGCCTTTTTACAAACGTTGGCTTTTAAACGTGATTTCACTGGAATTTCTGTCAAACCCAGGATGCGAGATTTGTTGTGAAAGAATTGAGTATACAGAATGCGAACAAAAGCTTCCCTACAAGTGAATCGCCTAACCATTCAACACAGTTCTAAAAACTAAATAGAATGCAGTTTTCACTCAGATGAAAGACGTATGCTTTCCTTCTTAAGAAGTGTTTTCAAAGACATTCACAGAGTGATTCTACAAAGCCTTATTACTGGCGTTGGCTTTTAAACGTGAGTTCACTGCAAATTCTGTCAAACGCAAGACGCGATATTTGCTGTTAAAGAATTGAGTATACAGAATGCAAACAAACGCTTCACTACAAGTGAATCGCCTAACCATTCAACACAGTACTAAAAACTGAATAGAATGCAGTTTTCACTCAGATGAAAGACGTATGCTTTCCTTCTTAAGAAGTGTTTTAAAAGACATTCACAGAGTGATTCTACAAAGCCTTTTTACTGGTGTTGGCTTTTAAACGTGATTTCACTGGAATTTCTGTCAAAGGCAGGACGCGAGATTTGCTGTTAAAGAATTGAGTATACAGAATGCGAACAAACGCTTCCCTACAAGTGAATCGCCTAACCATTGAAAACAGTTCTAAAAACTAAATAGAATGCAGTTTTCACTCAGATGAAAGACGTATGCTTTTCTTCTTAAGAAGTGTTTTCAAAGACATTCACAGAGTGATTCTACAAAGCCTTTTTACTGGCGTTGGTTTTAAACGTGATTTCACTGGAATTTGTGTCAAAAGCAAGACGCGAGATTTGCTGTTAAAGAATTGAGTATACAGAATGCGAACAAATGCTTCCCTACAAGTGAATCGCCTAAACATTCAACACAGTACTAAAAACTGAATAGAATGCACTTTTCACTCAGATGAAAGACGTATGCTTTCCTTCTTAAGAAGTGTTTTCAAAGACATTCACAGAGTGATTCTACAAAGCCTTTTTACTGACGTTGGCTTTTAAAAGTGATTTCACTGGAATTTCTGTCAAATGCAATGCAGGAGATTTGCTGTTCAAGAATTGAGTATACAGAATGCAAACAAACGCTTCCCTAAGAGTGAATCGCCTAACCATTCAACACAGTTCTAAAAACTATATAGAATGCAGTTTTCACTCAGATGAAAGACATATGCTTTTCTTCTTAAGAAGTGTTTTCAAAGACATTCACAGAGTGATTCTACAATGCCTTTTTACTGGCGTTGGCTTTTAAACATGATTTCCCTGGAATTTCTGTCAAAGGCAAGATGCGCAATTTGCTGTTAAAGAATTGAGTATACAGAATGCAAACAAACGCTTCCCTACAAGTGAATCGCCTAACCATTCAACACAGTACTAAAAACTGAATAGAATGCAGTTTTCACTCAGATGAAAGACGTATGCTTTCCTTCTTAAGACGTGTTTTCAAAGACATTCACAGAGTAATTCTACAAAGCCTTTTTACTGACGTTGGCTTTTAAAACTGATTTCACTGCAATTTCTCTCAAACGCAAGATGCGAGATTTGCTGTTAAAAAATTGAGTATACAGAATGCGAACAAACTCTTCCCTACAAGTGAATCACCTAACCATTCAACACAGTACTAAAAACTGAATAGAATGCAGTTTTCACTCAGATGAAAGACGTATGCTTTCCTTCTTAAGACGTGTTTTCAAAGACATTCACAGAGTGATTCTACAAAGCCTTTTTACAAACGTTGGCTTTTAAACGTGATTTCACTGGAATTTCAGTCAAACGCAGGATGCGAGATTTGTTGTGAAAGAATTGAGTATACAGAATGCGAACAAAGGCTTCCCTACAAGTGAATCGCCTAACCATTCAACACAGTTCTAAAAACTAAATAGAATGCAGTTTTCACTCAGATGAAAGACGTATGATTTCCTTCTTAAGAAGTGTTTTCAAAGACATTCACAGAGTGATTCTACAAAGCCTTTTTACTGGTGTTGGCTTTTAAACGTGATTTCACTGGAATTTCTGTCAAAGGCAGGACGCGAGATTTGCTGTTAAAGAATTGAGTATACAGAATGCGAACAAACGCTTCCCTACAAGTGAATCGCCTAACCATTCAACACAGTTCTAAAAACTAAATAGAATGCAGTTTTCACTCAGATGAAAGACGTATGCTTTTCTTCTTAAGAAGTGTTTTCAAAGACATTCACAGAGTGATTCTACAAAGCCTTTTTACTGGCGTTGGCTTTTAAACGTGATTTCCCTGGAATTTCTGTCAAACAAGACGCGATATTAGCTGTTAAAGAATTGAGTATACAGAATGCAAACAAAGGCTTCCCTACAAGTGAATCGCCTAACCATTCAACACAGTACTAAAAACTGAATAGAATGCAGTTTGCACTCAGATGAAAGACATATGCTTTCCTTCTTAAGAAGTGTTTTCAAAGACATTCACAGAGTGATTCTACAAAGCCTTTTTACTGACGTTGGCTTTTAAAAGTGATTTCACGGGAATTTCTGTCAAATGCAATGCACGAGATTTGCTGTTCAAGAATTGAGTATACAGAATGCAAACAAACGCTTCCCTACAAGTGAATCACCTAACCATTCAACACAGTACTAAAAACTGAATAGAATGCAGTTTTCACTCAGATGAAAGACGTATGCTTTCCTTCTTAAGAAGTGTTTTAAAAGACATTCACAGAGTGATTCTACAAAGCCTTTTTACTGGTGTTGGCTTTTAAACGTGATTTCACTGGAATTTCTGTCAAAGGCAGGACGCGAGATTTGCTGTTAAACAATTGACTATACAGAATGCGAACAAATGCTTCCCTACAAGTGAATCGCCTAACCATTCAACACAGTTCTAAAAACTAAATAGAATGCAGTTTTCACTCACATGAAAGATGTATGCTTTTCTTCTTAAGAAGTGTTTTCAAAGACATTCACAGAGTGATTCTACAAAGCCTTTTTACTGGCGTTGGCTTTTAAACGTGATTTCACTGGAATTTCTGTCAAACAAGACGCGATATTAGCTGTTAAAGAATTGAGTATACAGAATGCAAACAAAGGCTTCCCTACAAGTGAATCGCCTAACCATTCAACACAGTACTAAAAACTGAATAGAATGCAGTTTTCACTCAGATGAAAGACGTATGCTTTCCTTCTTAAGAAGTGTTTTAAAAGACATTCACAGAGTGATTCTACAAAGCCTTTTTACTGGTGTTGGCTTTTAAACGTGATTTCACTGGAATTTCTGTCAAAGGCAGGACGCGAGATTTGCTGTTAAAGAATTGACTATACAGAATGCGAACAAATGCTTCCCTACAAGTGAATTGCCTAACCATTCAACACAGTTCTAAAAACTAAATAGAATGCAGTTTTCACTCACATGAAAGACGTATGCTTTTCTTCTTAAGAAGTGTTTTCAAAGACATTCACAGAGTGATTCTACAAAGCCTTTTTACTGGCGTTGGCTTTTAAACGTGATTTCCCTGGAATTTCTGTCAAACAAGACGCGATATTAGCTGTTAAAGAATTGAGTATACAGAATGCAAACAAAGGCTTCCCTACAAGTGAATCGCCTAACCATTCAACACAGTACTAAAAACTGAATAGAATGCAGTTTTCACTCAGATGAAAGACATATGCTTTCCTTCTTAAGAAGTGTTTTCAAAGACATTCACAGAGTGATTCTACAAAGCCTTTTTACTGACGTTGGCTTTTAAAAGTGATTTCACGGGAATTTCTGTCAAATGCAATGCACGAGATTTGCTGTTCAAGAATTGAGTATACAGAATGCAAACAAACGCTTCCCTAAGAGTGAATCGCCTAACCATTCAACACAGTTCTAAAAACTAAATAGAATGCAGTTTTCACTCAGATGAGAGACATATTCTTTTCTTCTTAAGAAGTGTTTTCAAAGACATTCACAGAGTGATTCTACAATGCCTTTTTACTGGCGTTGGCTTTTAAACATGATTTCCCTGGAATTTCTGTCAAATGCAAGACGCGAGATTTGCTGTTAAAGAATTGAGTATACAGAATGCGAACAAACTCTTCCCTACAAGTGAATCACCAAACCATTCAACACAGTACTAAAAACTGAATAGAATGCAGTTTTCACTCAGATGAAAGACGTATGATTTCCTTCTTAAGAAGTGTTTTCAAAGACATTCACAGAGTGATTCTACAATGCCTTTTTACTGACGTTGGCTTTTAAACCTGATTTCACTGAAATTTCTCTCAAACGCAAGATGCGAGATTTGCTGTTAAAAAATTGAGTATACAGAATGCAAACAAACGCTTCCCTACAAGTGAATCGCCTAACCATTCAACACAGTACTAAAAACTGAATAGAATGCAGTTTTCATTCAGATGAAAGACGTATGCTTTCCTTCTTAAGAAGTGTTTTCAAAGACATTCACAGAGTGATTCTACAAAGCCTTTTTACAAACGTTGGCTTTTAAACGTGATTTCACTGGAATTTCTGTCAAAACCAGGACGCGAGATTTGTTGTGAAAGAATTGAGTATACAGAATGCGAACAAACGCTTCCCTACAAGTGAATCGCCTAACCATTCAACACAGTTCTAAAAACTAAATAGAATGCAGTTTTCACTCAGATGAAAGACGTATGCTTTCCTTCTTAGGAAGTGTTTTCAAAGACATTCACAGAGTGATTCTACAAACCTTATTACTGGTGTTGGCTTTTAAACATGAGTTCACTGCAAATTCTGTCAAACGCAAGACGCGATATTTGCTGTTAAAGAATTGAGTATACAGAATGCAAACAAACGCTTCCCTACAAGTGAATCGCCTAACCATTCAACACAGTACTAAAAACTGAATAGAATGCAGTTTTCACTCAGATGAAAGACGTATGCTTTCCTTCTTAAGAAGTGTTTTAAAAGACATTCACAGAGTGATTCTACAAAGCCTTTTTACTGGTGTTGGCTTTTAAACGTGATTTCACTGGAATTTCTGTCAAAGGCAGGACGCGAGATTTGCTGTTAAAGAATTGAGTATACAGAATGCAAACAAAGGCTTCCCTACAAGTGAATCGCCTAACCATTCAACACAGTACTAAAAACTGAATAGAATGCAGTTTTCACTCAGATGAAAGACGTATGCTTTCCTTCTTAAAAAGTGTATACAAAGACATTCACAGAGTGATTCTACAAAGCCTTTTTGCTGACGTTGGCTTTTAAATGTGATTTCACTTGAATTTCTGTCAAAGGCAAGATGCGCAATTTGCTGTTAAAGAATTGAGTATACAGAATGCAAACAAACGCTTCCCTACAAGTGAATCGCCTAACCATTCAACACAGTACTAAAAACTGAATAAAATGCAGTTTTCACTCAGATGAAAGACGTATGCTTTTCTTCTTAAGAAGTGTTTTCAAAGACATTCACAGAGTGATTCTACAAAGCCTTTTTACTGGCGTTGGCTTTTAAACGTGATTTCACTGGAATTTCTGTCAAATGCAAGACGCGAGATTTGCTGTTAAAGAATTGAGTATACAGAATGCAAACAAACTCTTCCCTACAAGTGAATCACCTAACGATTCAACACAGTACTAAAAACTGAATAGAATGCAGTTTTCACTCAGATGAAAGACGTATGCTTTCCTTCTTAAGACGTGTTTTCAAAGACATTCACAGAGTGATTCTACAAAGCCTTTTTACTGACGTTGTCTTTTAAACCTGACTTCACTGAAATTTCTCTCAAACGCAAGATGCGAGATTTGCTGTTAAAAAATTGAGTATACAGAATGCAAACAAACGCTTCCCTACAAGTGAATCGCCTAAACATTCAACACAGTACTAAAAACTGAATAGAATGCAGTTTTCACTCAGATGAAAGACGTATGCTTTCCTTCTTAAGAAGTGTTTTCAAAGACATTCACAGAGTGATTCTACAAAGCCTTTTTACTGGTGTTGGCTTTTAAACGTGATTTCACTGGAATTTCTGTCAAAAGCAAGATGCGAGATTTGCTGTTAAAGAATTGAGTATACAGACTGCAAACAAACGCTTCCCTACAAGTGAATCGCCTAACCATTCAACACAGTACTAAAAACTGAATAGAATGCAGTTTTCACTCAGATGAAAGACGTATGCTTTCCTTCTTAAGACGTGTTTTCAAAGACATTCACAGAGTGATTCTACAAAGCCTTTTTACTGACGTTGGCTTTTAAACCTGATTTCACTGAAATTTCTCTCAAACGCAAGATGCGAGATTTGCTGTTAAAGAATTGAGTATACAGAATGCGAACAAACGCTTCCCTACAAGTGAATCGCCTAACCATTCAACACAGTTCTAAAAACTAAATAGAATGCAGTTTTCACTCAGATGAAAGACGTATGCTTTTCTTCTTAAGAAGTGTTTTCAAAGACATTCACAGAGTGATTCTACAAAGCCTTTTTACTGGCGTTGGCTTTTAAACGTGATTTCACTGGAATTTCGTCAAACCCAGGACGCGAGATTTGTTGTGAAAGAATTGAGTATACAGAATGCGAACAAACGCTTCCCTACAAGTGAATCGCCTAACCATTCAACACAGTTCTAAAAACTAAATAGAATGCAGTTTTCACTCAGATGAAAGACGTATGCTTTCCTTCTTAAGAAGTGTTTTCAAAGACATTCACAGAGTGATTCTACAAACCTTATTACTGGTGTTGGCTTTTAAACGTGAGTTCACTGCAAATTCTGTCAAACGCAAGACGCGATATTTGCTGTTAAAGAATTGAGTATACAGAATGCAAACAAACGCTTCCCTACAAGTGAATCGCCTAACCATTCAACACAGTACTAAAAACTGAATAGAATGCAGTTTTCACTCAGATGAAAGACGTATGCTTTCCTTCTTAAGAAGTGTTTTAAAAGACATTCACAGAGTGATTCTACAAAGCCTTTTTACTGGTGTTGGCTTTTAAACGTGATTTCACTGGAATTTCTGTCAAAGGCAGGACGCGAGATTTGCTGTTAAAGAATTGAGTATACAGAATGCAAACAAAGGCTTCCCTACAAGTGAATCGCCTAACCATTCAACACAGTACTAAAAACTGAATAGAATGCAGTTTTCACTCAGATGAAAGACGTATGCTTTCCTTCTTAAAAAGTGTATACAAAGACATTCACAGAGTGATTCTACAAAGCCTTTTTGCTGACGTTGGCTTTTAAACGTGATTTCACTTGAATTTCTGTCAAAGGCAAGATGCGCAATTTGCTGTTAAAGAATTGAGTATACAGAATGCAAACAAACGCTTCCCTACAAGTGAATCGCCTAACCATTCAACACAGTACTAAAAACTGAATAAAATGCAGTTTTCACTCAGATGAAAGACGTATGCTTTTCTTCTTAAGAAGTGTTTTCAAAGACATTCACAGAGTGATTCTACAAAGCCTTTTTACTGGCGTTGGCTTTTAAACGTGATTTCACTGGAATTTCTGTCAAATGCAAGACGCGAGATTTGCTGTTAAAGAATTGAGTATACAGAATGCAAACAAACGCTTCCCTACAAGTGAATCGCCTAACCATTCAACACAGTACTAAAAACTGAATAGAATGCAGTTTTCACTCAGATGAAAGACGTATGCTTTCCTTCTTAAGAAGTGTTTTCAAAGACATTCACAGAGTGATTCTACAAAGCCTTTTTACTGGTGTTGGCTTTTAAACGGGATTTCACTGCAATTTCTGTCAAACGCAAGACGCCATATTTGCTGTTAAAGAATTGAGTATACAGAATGCAAACAAACGCTTCCCTACAAGTGAATCGCCTAACCATTCAACACAGTACTAAAAACTGAATAGAATGCAGTTTTCACTCAGATGAAAGACGTATGCTTTCCTTCTTAAGAAGTGTTTTCAAAGACATTCACAGAGTGATTCTACAAAGCCTTTTTACTGGCGTTGGTTTTTAAACGTGATTTCACTGGAATTTCTGTCAAATGCAAGATGCGAGATTTGCTGTTAAAAATTGAGTATACAGAATGCAAACAAATGCTTCCCTACAAGTGAATCGCCTAAACATTCAACACAGTACTAAAAACTGAATAGAATGCAGTTTTCACTCAGATGAAAGACATATGCTTTCCTTCTTAAGAAGTGTTTTCAAAGACATTCACAGAGTGATTCTACAAAGCCTTTTTACTGGCGTTGGCTTTTAAACGTGATTTCCCTGGAATTTCTGTCAAATAAGATGCGATATTAGCTGTTAAAGAATTGAGTATACAGAATGCAAACAAAGGCTTCCCTACAAGTGAATCGCCTAACCATTCAACACAGTACTAAAAACTGAATAGAGTGCAGTTTTCACTCAGATGAAAGACGTATGCTTTCCTTCTTAAGACGTGTTTTCAAAGACATTCACAGAGTGATTCTACAAAGCCTTTTTACAAACGTTGGCTTTTAAACGTGATTTCACTGGAATTTCTGTCAAACGCAGGATGCGAGATTTGTTGTGAAAGAATTGAGTATACAGAATGCGAACAAAGGCTTCCCTACAAGTGAATCGCCTAACCATTCAACACAGTTCTAAAAACTAAATAGAATGCAGTTTTCACTCAGATGAAAGACATATGCTTTCCTTCTTAAGAAGTGTTTTCAAAGACATTCACAGAGTGATTCTACAAAGCCTTTTTACTGGTGTTGTCTTTTAAACGTGATTTCACTGCAATTTCTGTCAAACGCAAGACGCGATATTTGCTGTTAAAGAATTGAGTATACAGAATGCAAACAAACGCTTCCCTACAAGTGATTCGCCTAACCATTCAACACAGTACTAAAAACTGAATAGAATGCAGTTTTCACTCAGATGAAAGACGTATGCTTTCCTTCTTAAGAAGTGTTTTAAAAGACATTCACAGAGTGATTCTACAAAGCCTTTTTACTGGTGTTGGCTTTTAAACGTGATTTCACTGGAATTTCTGTCAAACAAGACGCGATATTAGCTGTTAAAGAATTGAGTATACAGAATGCAAACAAAGGCTTCCCTACAAGTTAATCGCCTAACCATTCAACACAGTACTAAAAACTGAATAGAATGCACTTTTCACTCAGATGAAAGACGTATGCTTTCCTTCTTAAAAAGTGTATTCAAAGACATTCACAGAGTGATTCTACAAAGCCTTTTTGCTGACGTTGGCTTTTAAACGTGATTTCACTTGAATTTCTGTCAAAGGCAAGATGCGCAATTTGCTGTTAAAGAATTGTGTATACAGAATGCAAACAAATGCTTCCCTACAAGTGAATCGCCTAACCGTTCAACACAGTACTAAAAACTGAATAGAATGCTGTTTTCACTCAGATGAAAGACATATGCTTTCCTTCTTAAGACGTGTTTTCAAAGACATTCACAGAGTGATTCTACAAAGCCTTTTTACTGGCGTTGGTTTTAAACGTGATTTCACTGGAATTTGTGTCAAAAGCAAGAAGCGAGATTTGCTGTTAAAGAATTGAGTATACAGAATGCGAACAAATGCTTCCCTACAAGTGAATCACCTAACCATTCAACACAGTACTAAAAACTGAATAGAATGCAGTTTTCACTCAGATGAAAGACGTATGCTTTCCTTCTTAAGAAGTGTTTTAAAAGACATTCACAGAGTGATTCTACAAAGCCTTTTTACTGGTGTTGGCTTTTAAACGTGATTTCACTGGAATTTCTGTCAAAGGCAGGACGCGAGATTTGCTGTTAAAGAATTGAGTATACAGAATGCAAACAAAGGCTTCCCTACAAGTGAATCGCCTAACCATTCAACACAGTACTAAAAACTGAATAGAATGCAGTTTTCACTCAGATGAAAGACGTATGCTTTCCTTCTTAAAAAGTGTATACAAAGACATTCACAGAGTGATTCTACAAAGCCTTTTGGTGACGTTGGCTTTTAAACGTGATTTCACTTGAATTTCTGTCAAAGGCAAGATGCGCAATTTGCTGTTAAAGAATTGAGTATACAGAATGCAAACAAACGCTTCCCTACAAGTGAATCGCCTAACCATTCAACACAGTACTAAAAACTGAATAAAATGCAGTTTTCACTCAGATGAAAGACGTATGCTTTTCTTCTTAAGAAGTGTTTTCAAAGACATTCACAGAGTGATTCTACAAAGCCTTTTTACTGGCGTTGGCTTTTAAACGTGATTTCACTGGAATTTCTGTCAAATGCAAGACGCGAGATTTGCTGTTAAAGAATTGAGTATACAGAATGCAAACAAACGCTTCCCTACAAGTGAATCGCCTAACCATTCAACACAGTACTAAAAACTGAATAGAATGCAGTTTTCACTCAGATGAAAGACGTATGCTTTCCTTCTTAAGAAGTGTTTTCAAAGACATTCACAGAGTGATTCTACAAAGCCTTTTTACTGGTGTTGGCTTTTAAACGTGATTTCACTGCAATTTCTGTCAAACGCAAGACGCCATATTTGCTGTTAAAGAATTGAGTATACAGAATGCAAACAAACGCTTCCCTACAAGTGAATCGCCTAACCATTCAACACAGTACTAAAAACTGAATAGAATGCAGTTTTCACTCAGATGAAAGACGTATGCTTTCCTTCTTAAGAAGTGTTTTCAAAGACATTCACAGAGTGATTCTACAAAGCCTTTTTACTGGCGTTGGTTTTTAAACGTGATTTCACTGGAATTTCTGTCAAATGCAAGATGCGAGATTTGCTGTTAAAAAATTGAGTATACAGAATGCAAACAAATGCTTCCCTACAAGTGAATCGCCTAAACATTCAACACAGTACTAAAAACTGAATAGAATGCAGTTTTCACTCAGATGAAAGACATATGCTTTCCTTCTTAAGAAGTGTTTTCAAAGACATTCACAGAGTGATTCTACAAAGCCTTTTTACTGGCGTTGGCTTTTAAACGTGATTTCCCTGGAATTTCTGTCAAATAAGATGCGATATTAGCTGTTAAAGAATTGAGTATACAGAATGCAAACAAAGGCTTCCCTACAAGTGAATCGCCTAACCATTCAACACAGTACTAAAAACTGAATAGAGTGCAGTTTTCACTCAGATGAAAGACGTATGCTTTCCTTCTTAAGACGTGTTTTCAAAGACATTCACAGAGTGATTCTACAAAGCCTTTTTACAAACGTTGGCTTTTAAACGTGATTTCACTGGAATTTCTGTCAAACGCAGGATGCGAGATTTGTTGTGAAAGAATTGAGTATACAGAATGCGAACAAAGGCTTCCCTACAAGTGAATCGCCTAACCATTCAACACAGTTCTAAAAACTAAATAGAATGCAGTTTTCACTCAGATGAAAGACATATGCTTTCCTTCTTAAGAAGTGTTTTCAAAGACATTCACAGAGTGATTCTACAAAGCCTTTTTACTGGTGTTGTCTTTTAAACGTGATTTCACTGCAATTTCTGTCAAACGCAAGACGCGATATTTGCTGTTAAAGAATTGAGTATACAGAATGCAAACAAACGCTTCCCTACAAGTGATTCGCCTAACCATTCAACACAGTACTAAAAACTGAATAGAATGCAGTTTTCACTCAGATGAAAGACGTATGCTTTCCTTCTTAAGAAGTGTTTTAAAAGACATTCACAGAGTGATTCTACAAAGCCTTTTTACTGGTGTTGGCTTTTAAACGTGATTTCACTGGAATTTCTGTCAAACAAGACGCGATATTAGCTGTTAAAGAATTGAGTATACAGAATGCAAACAAAGGCTTCCCTACAAGTTAATCGCCTAACCATTCAACACAGTACTAAAAACTGAATAGAATGCACTTTTCACTCAGATGAAAGACGTATGCTTTCCTTCTTAAAAAGTGTATTCAAAGACATTCACAGAGTGATTCTACAAAGCCTTTTTGCTGACGTTGGCTTTTAAACGTGATTTCACTTGAATTTCTGTCAAAGGCAAGATGCGCAATTTGCTGTTAAAGAATTGTGTATACAGAATGCAAACAAATGCTTCCCTACAAGTGAATCGCCTAACCGTTCAACACAGTACTAAAAACTGAATAGAATGCTGTTTTCACTCAGATGAAAGACATATGCTTTCCTTCTTAAGACGTGTTTTCAAAGACATTCACAGAGTGATTCTACAAAGCCTTTTTACTGGCGTTGGTTTTAAACGTGATTTCACTGGAATTTGTGTCAAAAGCAAGAAGCGAGATTTGCTGTTAAAGAATTGAGCATACAGAATGCGAACAAATGCTTCCCTACAAGTGAATCACCTAACCATTCAACACAGTACTAAAAACTGAATAGAATGCAGTTTTCACTCAGATGAAAGACGTATGCTTTCCTTCTTAAGAAGTGTTTTCAAAGACATTCACAGAGTGATTCTACAAAGCCTTTTTACTGACGTTGGCTTTTAAACCTGATTTCACTGAAATTTCTTTCAAAAGCAGGACGCGAGATATGTTGTGAAAAAATTGAGTATACAGAATGCAAACAAACGCTTCCCTATAAGTGAATCGCCTAACCATTCAACACAGTACAAAAACTGAATAGAATGCAGTTTTCATTCAGATGAAAGACGTATGCTTTCCTTCTTAAGAAGTGTTTTCAAGACATTCACAGAGTGATTCTACAAAGCCTTTTTACTGGTGTTGGCTTTTAAACGTGATTTCCCTGGAATTTCTGTCAAACGCAAGACACGAGATTTGCTGTTAAAGAATTGAGTATACAGAATGCGAACAAACGCTTCCCTACAAGTGAATCGCCTAAACATTCAACACAGTACTAAAAACTGAATAGAATGCAGTTTTCACTCAGATGAAAGACGTATGCTTTCCTTCTTAAGAAGTGTTTTCAAAGACATTCACAGAGTGATTCTACAAAGCCTTTTTACTGTCGTTGGCTTTTAAACCTGATTTCACTGAAATTTCTTTCAAACGCAAGATGCGAGATTTGCTGTTAAAAAATTGAGTATACAGAATGCAAACAAACGCTTCCCTACAAGTGAATCGCCTAACCATTCAACACAGTACTAAAAACTGAATAGAATGCAGTTTTCACTCAGATGAAAGACATATGCTTTCCTTCTTAAGAAGTGTTTTCAAAGACATTCACAGAGTGATTCTACAAAGCCTTTTTACAAACGTTGGCTTTTAAACGTGATTTCACTGGAATTTCTGTCAAAAGCAGGACGCGAGATATGTTGTGAAAGAATTGAGGATACAGAATGCGAACAAACGCTTCCCTACAAGTGAATCGCCTAACCATTCAACACAGTTCTAAAAACTAAATAGAATGCAGTTTTCACTCAGATGAAAGACGTATGCTTTCCTTCTTAAGAAGTGTTTTAAAAGACATTCACAGAGTGATTCTACAAAGCCTTTTTACTGGTGTTGGCTTTTAAACGTGATTTCACTTGAATTTCTGTCAAACGCAGGACGCGAGATTTGCTGTTAAAGAATTGAGTATACAGAATGCGAACAAAAGCTTCCCTACAAGTGAATCGCCTAACCATTCAACACATTTCTAAAAACTAAATAGAATGCAGTTTTTACTCAGATGAAAGACGTATGCTTTTCTTCTTAAGAAGTGTTTTCAAAGACATTCACAGAGTGATTCTACAAAGCCTTTTTACTGGTGTTGGCTTTTAAACGTGATTTCCCTGGAATTTCTGTCAAACAAGACGCGATATTAGCTGTTAAAGAATTGAGTATACAGAATGCAAACAAAGGCTTCCCTACAAGTGAATCGCCTAACCATTCAACACAGTACTAAAAACTGAATAGAATGCACTTTTCACTCAGATGAAAGACGTATGCTTTCCTTCTTAAAAAGTGTATTCAAAGACATTCACAGAGTGATTCTACAAAGTCTTTTTACTGACGTTGGCTTTTAAACCTGATTTCACTGAAATTTCTCTCAAACGCAAGATGCGAGATTTGCTGTTAAAAAATTGAGTATACAGAATGCAAACAAACGCTTCCCTACAAGTGAATCGCATAACCATTCAACACAGTACTAAAAACTGAATAGAATGCAGTTTTCACTCAGATGAAAGACGTATGCTTTCCTTCTTAAGAAGTGTTTTCAAAGACATTCACAGAGTGATTCTACAAAGCCTTTTTACAAACGTTGGCTTTTAAACGTGATTTCACTGGAATTTCTGTCAAAAGCAGGACGCAAGATATGTTGTGAAAGAATTGAGGATACAGAATGCGAACAAACGCTTCCCTACAAGTGAATCGCCTAACCATTCAACACAGTTCTAAAAACTAAATAGAATGCAGTTTTCACTCAGATGAAAGACGTATGCTTTCCTTCTTAAGAAGTGTTTTCAAAGACATTCACAGAGTGATTCTACAAAGCCTTTTTACTGGTGTTGGCTTTTAAACGTGATTTCACTGGAATTTCTGTCAAATGCAGGACGCGAGATTTGCTGTTAAAGAATTGAGTATACAGAATGCGAACAAACGCTTCCCTACAAGTGAATCGCCTAACCATTTTACACAGTTCTAAAAACTAAATAGAATGCAGTTTTCACTCAGATGAAAGACATATGCTTTTTTCTTAAGAAGTGTTTTCAAAGACATTCACAGAGTGATTCTACAAAGCCTTTTTACTGGCGTTGGCTTTTAAACGTGATTTCCCTGGAATTTCTGTCAAACAAGACGCGATATCAGCTGTTAAAGAATTGAGTATACAGAATGCAAACAAAGGCTTCCCTACAAGTTAATCGCCTAACCATTCAACACAGTACTAAAAACTGAATAGAATGCACTTTTCACTCAGATGAAAGACGTATGCTTTCCTTCTTAAAAAGTGTATTCAAAGACATTCACAGAGTGATTCTACAAAGCCTTTTTGCTGACGTTGGCTTTTAAACGTGATTTCACTTGATTTTCTGTCAAAGGCAAGATGCGCAATTTGCTGTTAAAGAATTGTGTATACAGAATGCAAACAAATGCTTCCCTACAAGTGAATCGCCTAACCGTTCAACACTGTACTAAAAACTGAATAGAATGCTGTTTTCATTCAGATGAAAGACATATGCTTTCCTTCTTAAGACGTGTTTTCAAAGACATTCACAGAGTGATTCTACAAAGCCTTTTTACTGGCGTTGGTTTTAAACGTGATTTCACTGGAATTTGTGTCAAAAGCAAGACGCGAGATTTGTTGTTAAAGAATTGAGTATACAGAATGCAAACAAACGCTTCCCTAAGAGTGAATCGCCTAACCATTCAACACAGTTCTAAAAACTAAATAGAATGCAGTTTTCACTCAGATGAAAGACATATGCTTTTCTTCTTAAGAAGTGTTTTCAAAGACATTCACAGAGTGATTCTACAATGCCTTTTTACTGGCGTTGGCTTTTAAACATGATTTCCCTGGAATTTCTGTCAAAGGCAAGATGTTCAATTTGCTGTTAAAGAATTGAGTATACAGAATGCAAACAAACGCTTCCCTACAAGTGAATCGCCTAACCATTCAACACAGTACTAAAAACTGAATAGAATGCAGTTTTCACTCAGATGAAAGACGTATGCTTTCCTTCATAAAAAGTGTATACAAAGACATTCACAGAGTGATTCAACAAAGCCTTTTTGCTGACGTTGGCTTTTAAACGTGATTTCACTGGAATTTCTGTCAAAAGCAGGACGCGAGATATGTTGTGAAAGAATTGAGTATACAGAATGCGAACAAACGCTTCCCTACAAGTGAATCGCCTAACCATTCAACACAGTTCGAAAAACTAAATAGAATGCAGTTTTCACTCAGATGAAAGACGTATGCTTTCCTTCTTAAGAAGTGTTTTAAAAGACATTCACAGAATGATTCTACAAAGCCTTTTTACGGGTGTTGCCTTTTAAACGTGATTTCACTGGAATTTCTCTCAAACGCAGGACGCGAGATTTGCTGTTAAAGAATTGAGTATACAGAATGCGAACAAACGCTTCCCTACAAGTGAATCGCCTAACCATTCAACACAGTTCTAAAAACTAAATAGAATGCAGTTTTCACTCAGATGAAAGACGTATGCTTTTCTTCTTAAGAAGTGTTTTCAAAGACATTCACAGAGTGATTCTACAAAGCCTTTTTACTGGCGTTGGCTTTTAAACGTGATTTCCCTGGAATTTCTCTCAAACAAGACGCGATATTAGCTGTTAAAGAATTGAGTATACAGAATGCAAACAAAGGCTTCCCTACAAGTGAATCGCCTAACCATTCAACACAGTACTAAAAACTGAATGGAATGCACTTTTCACTCAGATGAAAGACGTATGCTTTCCTTCTTAAAAAGTGTATTCAAAGACATTCACAGAGTGATTCTACAAAGCCTTTGTGCTGACGTTGGCTTTTAAACGTGATTTCACTTGATTTTCTGTCAAAGGCAAGATGCGCAATTTGCTGTTAAAGAATTGTGTATACAGAATGTAAACAAATGCTTCCCTACAAGTGAATCGCCAAACCGTTCAACACAGTACTAAAAACTGAATAGAATGCTGTTTTCACTCAGATGAAAGACATATGCTTTCCTTCTTAAGACGTGTTTTCAAAGACATTCACAGAGTGATTCTACAAAGCCTTTTTACTGGAGTTGGTTTTAAACGTGATTTCACTGGAATTTGTGTCAAAAGCAAGACGCGAGATTTGCTGTTAAAGAATTGAGTATACAGAATGCAAACAAACGCTTCCCTAAGAGTGAATCGCCTAACCATTCAACACAGTTCTAAAAACTAAATAGAATGCAGTTTTCACTCAGATGAAAGACATATGCTTTTCTTCTTAAGAAGTGTTTTCAAAGACATTCACAGAGTGATTCTACAATGCCTTTTTACTGGCGTTGGCTTTTAAACATGATTTCCCTGGAATTTCTGTCAAAGGCAAGATGTTCAATTTGCTGTTAAAGAATTGAGTATACAGAATGCAAACAAACGCTTCCCTACAAGTGAATCGCCTAACCATTCAACACAGTACTAAAAACTGAATAGAATGCAGTTTTCACTCAGATGAAAGACGTATGCTTTCCTTCTTAAAAAGTGTATACAAAGACATTCACAGAGTGATTCAACAAAGCCTTTTTGCTGACGTTGGCTTTTAAACGTGATTTCACTGGAATTTCTGTCAAAAGCAGGACGCGAGATATGTTGTGAAAGAATTGAGTATACAGAATGCGAACAAACGCTTCCCTACAAGTGAATCGCCTAACCATTCAACACAGTTCGAAAAACTAAATAGAATGCAGTTTTCACTCAGATGAAAGACGTATGCTTTCCTTCTTAAGAAGTGTTTTAAAAGACATTCACAGAGTGATTCTACAAAGCCTTTTTACGGGTGTTGCCTTTTAAACGTGATTTCACTGGAATTTCTCTCAAACGCAGGACGCGAGATTTGCTGTTAAAGAATTGAGTATACAGAATGCGAACAAACGCTTCCCTACAAGTGAATCGCCTAACCATTCAACACAGTTCTAAAAACTAAATAGAATGCAGTTTTCACTCAGATGAAAGACGTATGCTTTTCTTCTTAAGAAGTGTTTTCAAAGACATTCACAGAGTGATTCTACAAAGCCTTTTTACTGGCGTTGGCTTTTAAACGTGATTTCCCTGGAATTTCTCTCAAACAAGACGCGATATTAGCTGTTAAAGAATTGAGTATACAGAATGCAAACAAAGGCTTCCCTACAAGTGAATCGCCTAACCATTCAACACAGTACTAAAAACTGAATGGAATGCACTTTTCACTCAGATGAAAGACGTATGCTTTCCTTCTTAAAAAGTGTATTCAAAGACATTCACAGAGTGATTCTACAAAGCCTTTGTGCTGACGTTGGCTTTTAAACGTGATTTCACTTGATTTTCTGTCAAAGGCAAGATGCGCAATTTGCTGTTAAAGAATTGTGTATACAGAATGCAAACAAATGCTTCCCTACAAGTGAATCGCCAAACCGTTCAACACAGTACTAAAAACTGAATAGAATGCTGTTTTCACTCAGATGAAAGACGTATGCTTTCCTTCTTAAGACGTGTTTTCAAAGACATTCACAGAGTGATTCTACAAAGCCTTTTTACTGGTGTTGGCTTTTAAACGTGATTTCACTGGAATTTCTGTGAAATGCAAGACACGAGATTTGCTGTTCAAGAATTGAGTATACAGAATGCGAACAAACGCTTCCCTACAAGTGAATCGCCTAAACATTCAACACAGTACTAAAAACTGAATAGAATGCAGTTTTCACTCAGATGAAAGACGTATGCTTTCCTTCTTAAGAAGTGTTTTCAAAGACATTCACAGAGTGATTCTACAAAGCCTTTTTACTGGCGTTGGCTTTTAAACTTGATTTCACTGGAATTTCTGTCAAACGCAAGATGCGAGATTTGCTGTTCAAGAATTGAGTATACAGAATGCAAACAAAGGCTTCCCTACAAGTGAATCGCCTAACCATTCAACACAGTACTAAAAACTGAATAGAATGCACTTTTCACTCAGATGAAAGACGTATGCTTTCCTTCTTAAAAAGTGTATTCAAAGACATTCACAGAGTGATTCTACAAAGCCTTTTTGCTGACGTTGGCTTTTAAACGTGATTTCACTTGAATTTCTGTCAAAGGCAAGATGCGCAATTTGCTGTTAAAGAATTGTGTATACAGAATGCAAACAAATGCGTCCCTACAAGTGAATCGCCTAACCGTTCAACACAGTACTAAAAACTGAATAGAATGCTGTTTTCACTCAGATGAAAGACATATGCTTTCCTTCTTAAGACGTGTTTTCAAAGACATTCACAGAGTGATTCTATAAAGCCTTTTTACTGGCGTTGGTTTTAAACGTGATTTCACTGGAATTTGTGTCAAAAGCAAGACGCGAGATTTGCTGTTAAAGAATTGAGTATACAGAATGCGAACAAACGCTTCCCTACAAGTGAATCACCTAACCATTCAACACAGTACTAAAAACTGAATAGAATGCAGTTTTCACTCAGATGAAAGACGTATGCTTTCCTTCTTAAGAAGTGTTTTCAAAGACATTCACAGAGTGATTCTACAAAGCCTTTTTACTGACGTTAGCTTTTAAACCTGATTTCACTGAAATTTCTTTCAAACGCAAGATGCGAGATTTGCTGTTAAAAAATTGAGTATACAGAATGCAAACAAACGCTTCCCTACAAGTGAATCGCCTAACCATTCAACACAGTACTAAAAACTGAATAGAATGCAGTTTTCATTCAGATGAAAGACGTATGCTTTCCTTCTTAAGAAGTGTTTTCAAAGACATTCACAGAGTGATTCTACAAAGCCTTTTTACTGGTGTTGGCTTTTAAACGTGATTTCCCTGGAATTTCTGTCAAACGCAAGACACGAGATTTGCTGTTAAAGAATTGAGTATACAGAATGCGAACAAATGCTTCCCTACAAGTGAATCGCCTAAACATTCAACACAGTACTAAAAACTGAATAGAATGCAGTTTTCACTCAGATGAAAGACGTATGCTTTCCTTCTTTAGAAGTGTTTTCAAAGACATTCACAGAGTGATTCTACAAAGCCTTTTTACTGACGTTGGCTTTTAAACCTGATTTCACTGAAATTTCTTTCAAACGCAAGATGCGAGATTTGCTGTTAAAAAATTGAGTATACAGAATGCAAACAAACGCTTCCCTACAAGTGAATCGCCTAACCATTCAACACAGTACTAAAAACTGAATAGAATGCAGTTTTCACTCAGATGAAAGACATATGCTTTCCTTCTTAAGAAGTGTTTTCAAAGACATTCACAGAGTGATTCTACAAAGCCTTTTTACTGGCGTTGGCTTTTAAACGTGATTTCCCTGGAATTTCTGTCAAACAAGACACGATATTAGCTGTTAAAGAATTGAGTATACAGAATGCAAACAAAGGCTTCCCTACAAGTGAATCGCCTAACCATTCAACACAGTACTAAAAACTGAATAGAATGCACTTTTCACTCAGATGAAAAACGTATGCTTTCCTTCTTAAAAAGTGTATTCAAAGACATTCACAGAGTGATTCTACAAAGCCTTTTTGCTGACGTTGGCTTTTAAACGTGATTTCACTTGAATTTCTGTCAAAGGCAAGATGCGCAATTTGCTGTTAAAGAATTGTGTATACAGAATACAAACAAATGCTTCCCTACAAGTGAATCGCCTAACCGTTCAACACAGTACTAAAAACTGAATAGAATGCTGTTTTCACTAAGATGAAAGACGTATGCTTTCCTTCTTAAGAAGTGTTTTCAAAGACATTCACAGAGTGATTCTACAAAGCCTTTTTACTGGCGTTGGTTTTAAACGTGATTTCACTGGAATTTGTGTCAAAAGCAAGACGCGAGATTTGCTGTTAAAGAATTGAGTATACAGAATGCGAACAAACGCTTCCCTACAAGTGAATCACCTAACCATTCAACACAGTACTAAAAACTGAATAGAATGCAGTTTTCACTCAGATGAAAGACGTATGCTTTCCTTCTTAAGAAGTGTTTTCAAAGACATTCACAGAGTGATTCTACAAAGCCTTTTTACTGACGTTGGCTTTTAAACCTGATTTCACTGAAATTTCTTTCAAACGCAAGATGCGAGATTTGCTGTTAAAAAATTGAGTATACAGAATGCAAACAAACGCTTTCCTACAAGTGAATCGCCTAACCATTCAACACAGTACTAAAAACTGAATAGAATGCAGTTTTCATTCAGATGAAAGACGTATGCTTTCCTTCTTAAGAAGTGTTTTCAAAGACATTCACAGAGTGATTCTACAAAGCCTTTTTACTGGTGTTGGCTTTTAAACATGATTTCCCTGGAATTTCTGTCAAACGCAAGACACGAGATTTGCTGTTCAAGAATTGAGTATACAGAATGCAAACAAACGCTTCCCTACAAGTGAATCGCCTAACCATTCAACACAGTACTAAAAACTGAATAGAATGCAGTTTTCACTCAGATGAAAGACGTATGCTTTGCTTCTTAAGAAGTGTTTTCAAAGACATTCACCGAGTGATTCTACAAAGCCTTTTTACTGGTGTTGGCTTTTAAACGTGATTTCACTGGAATATCTGTCAAATGCAAGATGCGCGATTTGCTGTTAAAGAATTGAGTATACAGAATGCAAACATACGCTTCACTACAAGTGAATCGCCTAACCATTCAACACAGTACTAAAAACTGAATAGAATGCAGTTTTCACTCAGATGAAAGACATATGCTTTTCTTCTTAAGAAGTGTTTTCAAAGACATTCACAGAGTGATTCTACAATGCCTTTTTTCTGGCGTTGGCTTTTAAACATGATTTCCCTGGAATTTCTGTCAAAGGCAAGATGTTCAATTTGCTGTTAAAGAATTGAGTATACAGAATGCAAACAAACGCTTCCCTACAAGTGAATCGCCTAACCATTCAACACAGTACTAAAAACTGAATAGAATGCAGTTTTCACTCAGATGAAAGACGTATGCTTTCCTTCTTAAAAAGTGTATACAAAGACATTCACAGAGTGATTCAACAAAGCCTTTTTGCTGACGTTGGCTTTTAAACGTGATTTCACTGGAATTTCTGTCAAAAGCAGGACGCGAGATATGTTGTGAAAGAATTGAGTATACAGAATGCGAACAAACGCTTCCCTACAAGTGAATCGCCTAACCATTCAACACAGTTCGAAAAACTAAATAGAATGCAGTTTTCACTCAGATGAAAGACGTATGCTTTCCTTCTTAAGAAGTGTTTTAAAAGACATTCACAGAGTGATTCTACAAAGCCTTTTTACGGGTGTTGCCTTTTAAACGTGATTTCACTGGAATTTCTGTCAAACGCAGGACGCGAGATTTGCTGTTAAAAAATTGAGTATACAGAATGCAAACAAACTCTTCCCTACAAGTGAATCGCCTAACCATTCAACACAGTACTAAAAACTGAATAGAATGCAGTTTTCATTCAGATGAAAGACGTATGCTTTCCTTCTTAAGAAGTGTTTTCAAAGACATTCACAGAGTGATTCTACAAAGCCTTTTTACTGGTGTTGGCTTTTAAACATGATTTCCCTGGAATTTCTGTCAAAGGCAAGATGTTCAATTTGCTGTTAAAGAATTGAGTATACAGAATGCAAACAAACGCTTCCCTACAAGTGAATCGCCTAACCATTCAACACAGTACTAAAAACTGAATAGAATGCAGTTTTCACTCAGATGAAAGACGTATGCTTTCCTTCTTAAAAAGTGTATACAAAGACATTCACAGAGTGATTCAACAAAGCCTTTTTGCTGACGTTGGCTTTTAAACGTGATTTCACTGGAATTTCTGTCAAAAGCAGGACGCGAGATATGTTGTGAAAGAATTGAGTATACAGAATGCGAACAAACGCTTCCCTACAAGTGAATCGCCTAACCATTCAACACAGTTCGAAAAACTAAATAGAATGCAGTTTTCACTCAGATGAAAGACGTATGCTTTCCTTCTTAAGAAGTGTTTTAAAAGACATTCACAGAGTGATTCTACAAAGCCTTTTTACGGGTGTTGCCTTTTAAACGTGATTTCACTGGAATTTCTGTCAAACGCAGGACGCGAGATTTGCTGTTAAAAAATTGAGTATACAGAATGCAAACAAACTCTTCCCTACAAGTGAATCGCCTAACCATTCAACACAGTACTAAAAACTGAATAGAATGCAGTTTTCATTCAGATGAAAGACGTATGCTTTCCTTCTTAAGAAGTGTTTTCAAAGACATTCACAGAGTGATTCTACAAAGCCTTTTTACTGGTGTTGGCTTTTAAACGTGATTTCCCTGGAATTTCTGTCAAACGCAAGACACGAGATTTGCTGTTAAAGAATTGAGTATACAGAATGCGAACAAACGCTTCTTACAAGTGAATCGCATAAAATTCAACACAGTACTAAAAACTGAATAGAATGCAGTTTTCACTCAGATGAAAGACGTATGCTTTCCCTTCTTAAGAAGTGTTTTCAAAGACATTCACAGAGTGATTCTACAAAGCCTTTTTACTGGCGTTGGCTTTTAAACTTGATTTCACTGGAATTTCTGTCAAACGCAAGATGCGAGATTTGCTGTTCAAGAATTGAGTATACAGAATGCAAACAAACGCTTCCCTACAAGTGAATCGCCTAACCATTCAACACAGTACTAAAAACTGAATAGAATGCAGTTTTCACTCAGATGAAAGACGTATGCTTTCCTCCTAAAGAAGTGTTTTCAAAGACATTCACAGAGTGATTCTACAAAGCCTTTTTACTGGCATTGGCTTTTAAACGTGATTTCACTGGAATTTCTGTCAAACGCAAGACGCGAGATTTGCTGTTCAAGAATTGAGTATACAGAATGCAAACAAACGCTTCCCTACAAGGGAATCGCCTAACCATTCAATACAGTACTAAAAACTGAATAGAATGCAGTTTTCACTCAGATGAAAGACGTATGCTTTCCTTCTTAAGTAGTGTTTTCAAAGACATTCACAGAGTGATTCTACAAAGCCTTTTTACTGGCTTTGGCTTTTAAACGAGATTTCACTGGAATTTCTGTCAAATGCAAGATGCGAGATTTGCTGTTAAAGAATTGAGTATACAGAATGTGAACACACGCTTCCCTACAAGAGAATCGCCTAACCATTCAACACAGTACTAAAAACTGAATAGAATGCAGTTTTCACTCAGATGAAAGACGTATGCTTTCATTTTTAAAAAGTGTTTTCAAAGACATTCACAGAGTGATTCTACAAAGCCTTTTTACTGGCATTGGCTTTTAAACGTGATTTCACTGGAATTTCTGTAAAATGCAAGATGCTCGATTTGCTGTTAAAGAATTGGGTATACAGAATGCAAACAAACGCTTCCCTACAAGTGAATCACCTAACCATTCAACACAGTACTAAAATCTGAATAGAATGCAGTTTTCACTCAGATGAAAGACGTATGCTTTCCTTCTTAAGACGTGTTTTCAAAGACATTCACAGAGTGATTCTACAAAGCCTTTTTACTGACGTTGGCTTTTAAACGTGATTTCACTGTAATTTCTGTCAAACGCAAGAT
This sequence comes from Phyllotis vaccarum, assembly GCA_033318265.1. Taxonomy (NCBI): domain Eukaryota; kingdom Metazoa; phylum Chordata; class Mammalia; order Rodentia; family Cricetidae; genus Phyllotis; species Phyllotis vaccarum. Next base: position 168,228,915 of record JARWLC010000009.1, read on the forward strand.
GCGCGATTTGCTGTTAAAGAATTCAGTATACAGAATGCAAACAAACGCTTCCCTACAAGTGAATCGCCTAAACATTCAACACAGTACTAAAAATTTAATAGAATGCAGTTTTCACTCAGATGAAAGACGTATGCTTTCCTTCTTAAGAAGTGTTTTCAAAGACATTAACAGAGTGATTCTACAAAGCCTTTTTACTGACGTTGGCTTTTAAACGTGATTTCACTGGAATATCTGTCAAATTCAAGACACGAGATTTGCTGTTAAAGAATTGAGTATACAGAATGCGAACAAAGGCTTCTCTACAAGGGAATCCCCTTACCATTCAAGACAGTACTAAAAACTGAATAGAATGCAGTTTTCAGTCAGATGAAAGACCTATGCTTTCCTTCTTAAGAAGTGTTTTCAAAGACATTCACAGAGTGATTCTACAAAGGCTTTTTACTGGTGTTGGCTTTTCAACGTGATTTCACTGGAATTTCTGTCAAATGCAAGATGCGAGATTTGTTGTTTAAGAATTGAGTACACAGAATGCGAACCAATGCTTTCCTACAAGTGAATCGCCTAACCATTCAACACAGTACTAAAAACTGAATATTATGCAGTTTTCACTCAGATGAAAGACGTATGCTTTCCTTCTTAAGAAGTGTTTTCAAAGACATTCACAGAGTGATTCTACAAAGCCTATTTACAAACGTTGGCTTTTAAACGTGATTTCCCTGCAATTTCTGTTAAATGCAAGATGCGCGATTTGCTGTTAAAGAATTGAGTATACAGAATGTGAACACACGCTTCCCTACAAGTGAATCGCCTAACCATTCAACACAGTACTAAAAACTGAATAGAATGCAGTTTTCACTCAGATGAAAGACGTATGCTTTCCTTCTTAAGAAGTGTTTTCAAAGACATTCACAGAGTGATTCTACAAAGCCTTTTTACTGACGTTGGCTTTTAAACGTGATTTCACTGGAATATCTGTCAAATTCAAGACACGAGTTTTGCTGTTAAAGAATTGAGTATACAGAATGCGAACAAAGGCTTCTCTACAAGGGAATTGCCTTACCATTCAAGACAGTACTAAAAACTGAATAGAATGCAGTTTTCACTCAGATGAAAGACGTATGCTTTCCTTCTTAAGAAGTGTTTTCAAAGACATTCACAGAGTGATTCTACAAAGGCTTTTTACTGGTGTTGGCTTTTAAACGTGATTTCACTGGAATTTCTGTCAAATGCAAGATGCGAGATTTGTTGTTTAAGAATTGAGTACACAGAATGCGAACAAATGCTTTCCTACAAGTGAATCGCCTAACCATTCAACACAGTACTAAAAACTGAATATTATGCAGTTTTCATTCGGATGAAAGACGTATGCTTTCCTTCTTAAGAAGTGTTTTCAAAGACATTCACAGAGTGATTCTACAAAGCCTTTTTACTGGCATTGGCTTTTAAACGTGATTTCCCTGCAATTTCTGTTAAATGCAAGATGCGCGATTTGCTGTTAAAGAATTGAGTATACAGAATGTGAACACACGCTTCCCTACAAGAGAATCGCCTAACCATTCAACACAGTACTAAAAACTGAATAGAATGCAGTTTTCACTCAGATGAAAGACGTATGCTTTCATTTTTAAAAAGTGTTTTCAAAGACATTCACAGAGTGATTCTACAAAGCCTTTTTACTGGCATTGGCTTTTAAACGTGATTTCACTGGAATTTCTGTAAAATGCAAGATGCTCGATTTGCTGTTAAAGAATTGGGTATACAGAATGCGAACAAACGCTTCCCTACAAGTGAATCACCTAACCAATCAACACAGTACTAAAATCTGAATAGAATGCAGTTTTCACTCAGATGAAAGACGTATGCTTTCCTTCTTAAGACGTGTTTTCAAAGACATTCACAGAGTGATTCTACAAAGCCTTTTTACTGACGTTGGCTTTTAAACCTGATTTCACTGAAATTTCTCTCAAAAGCAAGATGCGAGATTTGCTGTTAAAAAATTGAGTATACAGAATGCAAACAAACGCTTCCCTACAAGTGAATCGCCTAACCATTCAACACAGTACTAAAAACTGAATAGAATGCAGTTTTCACTCAGATGAAAGACGTATGCTTTCATTTTTAAAAAGTGTTTTCAAAGACATTCACAGAGTGATTCTACAAAGCCTTTTTACTGGCATTGGCTTTTAAACGTGATTTCCCTGGAATTTCTGTCAAAAGCAAGACGCGATATTAGCTGTTAAAGAATTGAGTATACAGAATGCGAACAAACGCTTCCCTACAAGTGAATCGCCTAACCATTCAACACAGTACTAAAATCTGAACAGAATGCAGTTTTCACTCAGATGAAAGACGTATGCTTTCCTTCTTAAGAAGTGTTTTCAAAGACATTCACACAGTGATTCTACAAAGCCTTTTTACTGGCATTGGCTTTTAAACGTGATTTCACTGGAATATCTGTCAAATGCAAGATGCGCGATTTGCTGTTAAAGAATTGAGTATACAGAATGCAAACAAAGGCTTCCCTACAAGTGAATCGCCTAACCATTCAACACAGTACTAAAAATTGAATAGAATGCAGTTTTCACTCAGATGAAAGACGTATGGTTTCCTTCTTAAGAAGTGTTTTCAAAGACATTCACAGAGTGATTATACAAAGCCTTTTTACTGACGTTGGCTTTTAAACGTGATTTCACTGGAATATCTGTCAAATTCAAGATGCGAGATTTGCTGTTAAAGAATTGAGTATACAGAATGCAAACAAACGCTTCCCTACAAGTGAATCGCCTAACCATTCAACACAGTACTAAAAACTTAATAGAATGCAGTTTTCACTCAGATGAAAGACGTATGCTTTCATTTTTAAAAAGTGTTTTCAAAGACATTCACAGAGTGATTCTACAAAGGCTTTTTACTGACGTTGGCTTTTAAATATGATTTCACTGTAATTTCTGTCAAACGCAAGACGCGAGATTTGCTGTTAAAGAATTGAGTATACAGAATGCAAACAAACGCTTCCCTACAATGGAATCTCCTAACCATTCAACACAGTACTAAAAACTAAATGGAATGCAGTTTTCACTCAGATGAAAGACGTATGCTTTCCTCCTAAAGACGTGTTTTCAAAGACATTCACACAGTGATTCTACAAAGCCTTTTTACTGGCGTTGGCTTTTAAACGTGATTTCACTGGAATTTCTGTCAAACGCAAGATGCGCGATTTGCTGTTAAAGAATTCAGTATACAGAATGCAAACAAACGCTTCCCTACAAGTGAATCGCCTAAACATTCAACACAGTACTAAAAATTTAATAGAATGCAGTTTTCACTCAGATGAAAGACATATGCTTTCCTTCTTAAGAAGTGTTTTCAAAGACATTCACACAGTGATTCTACAAAGCCTTTTTACTGACGTTGGCTTTTAAACGTGATTTCACTGGAATATCTGTCAAATTCAAGACACGAGATTTGCTGTTAAAGAATTGAGTATACAGAATGCGAACAAAGGCTTCTCTACAAGGGAATCCCCTTACCATTCAAGACAGTACTAAAAACTGAATAGAATGCAGTTTTCAGTCAGATGAAAGACGTATGCTTTCCTTCTTAAGAAGTGTTTTCAAAGACATTCACAGAGTGATTCTACAAAGGCTTTTTACTGGTGTTGGCTTTTAAACGTGATTTCACTGGAATTTCTGTCAAATGCAAGATGAGAGATTTGTTGTTTAAGAATTGAGTACACAGAATGCGAACCAATGCTTCCCTACAAGTGAATCGCCTAACCATTCAACACAGTACTAAAAACTGAATATTATGCAGTTTTCACTCAGATGAAAGACGTATGCTTTCCTTCTTAAGAAGTGTTTTCAAAGACATTCACAGAGTGATTCTACAAAGCCTTTTTACAAACGTTGGCTTTTAAACGTGATTTCCCTGCAATTTCTGTTAAATGCAAGATGCGCGATTTGCTGTTAAAGAATTGAGTATACAGAATGTGAACACACGCTTCCCTACAAGTGAATCGCCTAACCATTCAACACAGTACTAAAAACTGAATAGAATGCAGTTTTCACTCAGATGAAAGACGTATGCTTTCATTGTTAAAAAGTGTTTTCAAAGACATTCACAGAGTGATTCTACAAAGCCTTTTTACTGGCATTGGCTTTTAAACGTGATTTCCCTGGAATTTCTGTCAAAAGCAAGACGCGATATTAGCTGTTAAAGAATTGAGTATACAGAATGTAAACAAAGGCTTCCCTACAAGTGAATCGCCTAACCATTCAACAAAGTACTAAAAACTGAATAGAATGCAGTTTTCACTCAGATGAAAGACGTATGCTTTCATTGTTAAAAAGTGTTTTCAAAGACATTCACAGAGTGATTCTACAAAGCCTTTTTACTGGCATTGGCTTTTAAACGTGATTTCCCTGGAATTTCTGTCAAAAGCAAGACGCGATATTAGCTGTTAAAGAATTGAGTATACAGAATGTAAACAAAGGCTTCCCTACAAGTGAATCGCCTAAACATTCAATACAGTACTAAAAACTGAATAGAATGCTGTTTTCACTCAGATGAAAGACGTATGCTTTCCTTCTTAAGAAGTGTTTTCAAAGACATTCACAGAGTGATTCTACAAAGCCTTTTTACTGACATTGGCTTTTAAACGTGATTTCACTGGAATTTCTGTCAAAAGCAAGACGCTAGATTTGCTGTTCAAGAATTGAGTATACAGAATGCAAACAAACGCTTCCCTACAAGTGAATCGCCTAACCATTCAACACAGTACTAAAAACTAAATAGAATGCAGATTCCACTCAGATGAAAGACATATGCTTTTCTTCTTAGGATGTGTTTTCAAAGACATTCACAGAGTGATTCTACAAAGCCTTTTTACTGGCGTTGGCTTTTAAACGTGATTTCACTGGAATTTCTGTCAAATGCAAGATGCGCGATTTGCTGTTAAAGAATTGAGTATACAGAATGCGAAGAAACGCTTCCCTACAAGTGAATCGCCTAACCATTCAACACAGTACTAAAATTTAAATAGAATGCAGTTTTCACTCAGATGAAAGACGTATGCTTTCCTTCTTAAGAAGTGTTTTCAAAGACATTCACAGAGTGATTCTACAAAGCCTTTTTACTGACGTTGGCTTTTAAACGTGATTTCACTGGAATATCTGTCAAATTCAAGACACGAGATTTGCTGTTAAAGAATTGAGTATACAGAATGCGAACAAAGGCTTCTCTACAAGGGAATCCCCTTACCATTCAAGACAGTACTAAAAACTGAATAGAATGCAGTTTTCAGTCAGATGAAAGACGTATGCTTTCCTTCTTAAGAAGTGTTTTCAAAGACATTCACAGAGTGATTCTACAAAGGCTTTTTACTGGTGTTGGCTTTTAAACGTGATTTCACTGGAATTTCTGTCAAATGCAAGATGAGAGATTTGTTGTTTAAGAATTGAGTACACAGAATGCGAACCAATGCTTCCCTACAAGTGAATCGCCTAACCATTCAACACAGTACTAAAAACTGAATATTATGCAGTTTTCACTCAGATGAAAGACGTATGCTTTCCTTCTTAAGAAGTGTTTTAAAAGACATTCACAGAGTGATTCTACAAAGCCTTTTTACAAACGTTGGCTTTTAAACGTGATTTCCCTGCAATTTCTGTTAAATACAAGATGCGCGATTTGCTGTTAAAGAATTGAGTATACAGAATGTGAACACACGCTTCCCTACAAGTGAATCGCCTAACCATTCAACACAGTACTAAAAACTGAATAGAATGCAGTTTTCACTCAGATGAAAGACGTATGCTTTCATTGTTAAAAAGTGTTTTCAAAGACATTCACAGAGTGATTCTACAAAGCCTTTTTACTGGCATTGGCTTTTAAACGTGATTTCCCTGGAATTTCTGTCAAAAGCAAGACGCGATATTAGCTGTTAAGAAATTGAGTATACAGAATGTAAACAAAGGCTTCCCTACAAGTGAATCGCCTAACCATTCAACAAAGTACTAAAAACTGAATAGAATGCAGTTTTCACTCAGATGAAAGACATATGCTTTCCTTCTTAAGACGTGTTTTCAAAGACATTCACAGAGTGATTCTACAAAGCCTTTTTACTGACGTTGGCTTTTAAACGTGATTTCACTGAAATTTCTCTCAAACGCAAGATGCGAGATTTGCTGTTAAAAAATTGAGTATACAGAATGCAAACAAACGCTTCCCTACAAGTGAATCGCCTAAACATTCAATACAGTACTAAAAACTGAATAGAATGCTGTTTTCACTCAGATGATAGACGTATGCTTTCCTTCTTAAGAAGTGTTTTCAAAGACATTCACAGAGTGATTCTACAAAGCCTTTTTACTGACATTGGCTTTTAAACGTGATTTCACTGGAATTTCTGTCAAAAGCAAGACGCTAGATTTGCTGTTCAAGAATTGAGTATACAGAATGCAAACAAACGCTTCCCTACAAGTGAATCGCCTAACCATTCAACACAGTACTAAAAACTAAATAGAATGCATTTTCCACTCAGATGAAAGACATATGCTTTTCTTCTTAGGAAGTGTTTTCAAAGACATTCACAGAGTGATTCTACAAAGCATTTTACTGGCGTTGGCTTTTAAACGTGATTTCACTGGAATTTCTGTCAAATGCAAGATGTGCGATTTGCTGTTAAAGAATTGAGTATACAGAATGCGAACAAAGGCTTTTCTACAAGGGAATCCCGTTACCATTCAAGACAGTACTAAAAACTGAATAGAATGCAGTTTTCAGTCAGATGAAAGACGTATGCTTTCCTTCTTAAGAAGTGTTTTCAAAGACATTCACAGAGTGATTCTACAAAGGCTTTTTACTGGTGTTGGCTTTTAAACGTGATTTCACTGGAATTTCTGTCAAATGCAAGATGAGAGATTTGTTGTTTAAGAATTGAGTACACAGAATGCGAACCAATGCTTCCCTACAAGTGAATCGCCTAACCATTCAACACAGTACTAAAAACTGAATATTATGCAGTTTTCACTCAGATGAAAGACGTATGCTTTCCTTCTTAAGAAGTGTTTTCAAAGACATTCACAGAGTGATTCTACAAAGAATTTTTACAAACGTTGGCTTTTAAACGTGATTTCCCTGCAATTTCTGTTAAATGCAAGATGCTCGATTTGCTGTTAAAGAATTGAGTATACAGAATGTGAACACACGCTTCCCTACAAGTGAATCGCCTAACCATTCAACACAGTACTAAAATTTAAATAGAATGCAGTTTTCACTCAGATGAAAGACGTATGCTTTCCTTCTTAAGAAGTGTTTTCAAAGACATTCACAGAGTGATTCTACAAAGCCTTTTTACTGACGTTGGCTTTTAAACGTGATTTCACTGGAATATCTGTCAAATTCAAGACTCGAGATTTGCTGTTAAAGAATTGAGTATACAGAATGCGAACAAAGGCTTCTCTACAAGGGAATCCCGTTACCATTCAAGACAGTACTAAAAACTGAATAGAATGCAGTTTTCAGTCAGATGAAAGACGTATGCTTTCCTTCTTAAGAAGTGTTTTCAAAGACATTCACAGAGTGATTCTACAAAGGCTTTTTACTGGTGTTGGCTTTTAAACGTGATTTCACTGGAATTTCTGTCAAATGCAAGATGAGAGATTTGTTGTTTAAGAATTGAGTACACAGAATGCGAACCAATGCTTCCCTACAAGTGAATCGCCTAACCATTCAACACAGTACTAAAAACTGAATATTATGCAGTTTTCATTCAGATGAAAGACGTATGCTTTCCTTCTTAAGAAGTGTTTTCAAAGACATTCACAGAGTGATTCTACAAAGCATTTTTACAAACGTTGGCTTTTAAACGTGATTTCCCTGCAATTTCTGTTAAATGCAAGATGCGCGATTTGCTGTTAAAGAATTGAGTATACAGAATGTGAACACACGCTTCCCTACAAGTGAATCGCCTAACCATTCAACACAGTACTAAAAACTGAATAGAATGCAGTTTTCACTCAGATGAAAGACGTATGCTTTCCTTCTTAAGAAGTGTTTTCAAAGACATACACAGAGTGATTCTACAAAGGCTTTTTACTGACGTTGGCTTTCAAATATGATTTCACTGGAATTTCTGTCAAAAGCAAGACGCGAGATTTGCTGTTAAAGAATTGAGTATACATAATGCAAACAAACGCTACCCTACAATTGAATCTCCTAACCATTCAACACAGTACTAAAAACTGAATAGAATGCAGTTTTCACTCAGATGAAAGACGTATGCTTTCATTTTTAAAAAGTGTTTTCAAAGACATTCACAGAGTGATTCTACAAAGCCTTTTTACTGGCATTGGCTTTTTAACGTGATTTCACTGGAATTTCTGTAAAATGCAAGATGCTCGATTTGCTGTTAAAGAATTGAGTATACAGAATGCGAACAAACGCTTCCCTACAAGTGAATCACCTAACCATTCAACACAGTACTAAAATCTGAATAGAATGCAGTTTTCACTCAGATGAAAGACGTATGCTTTCCTTCTTAAGACGTGTTTTCAAAGACATTCACAGACTGATTCTATAAAGCCTTTTTACTGACGTTGGCTTTTAAACCTGATTTCACTGAAATTTCTCTCAAATGCAAGATGCGAGATTTGCTGTTAAAAATTGAGTATACAGAATGCAAACAAAGGCTTCCCTACAAGTGAATCGCCTAACCATTCAACACAGTACTAAAAACTGAATAGAATGCAGTTTTCACTCAGATGAAAGACGTATGCTTTCATTTTTAAAAAGTGTTTTCAAAGACATTCACAAAGTGATTCTACAAAGCCTTTTTACTGGCATTGGCTTTTAAACGTGATTTCCCTGGAATTTCTGTCAAAAGCAAGACGCGATATTAGCTGTTAAAGAATTGAGTATACAGAATGCAAACAAAGGCTTCCCTACAAGTGAATCGCCTAACCATTCAACAAAGTACTAAAAACTGAATAGAATGCAGTTTTCACTCAGATGAAAGACATATGCTTTCCTTCTTAAGACGTGTTTTCAAAGACATTCACAGAGTGATTCTACAAAGCCTTTTTACTGACGTTGGCTTTTAAACGTGATTTCACTGAAATTTCTCTCAAACGCAAGATGCGAGATTTGCTGTTAAAAAATTGAGTATACAGAATGCAAACAAACGCGTCCCTACAAGTGAATCGCCTAAACATTCAATACAGTACTAAAAACTGAATAGAATGCTGTTTTCACTCAGATGAAAGACGTATGCTTTCCTTCTTAAGAAGTGTTTTCAAAGACATTCACAGAGTGATTCTACAAAGCCTTTTTACTGACATTGGCTTTTAAACGTGATTTCACTGGAATTTCTGTCAAAAGCAAGACGCTAGATTTGCTGTTCAAGAATTGAGTATACAGAATGCAAACAAACGCTTCCCTACAAGTGAATCGCCTAACCATTCAACACAGAACTAAAAACTAAATAGAATGCAGTTTCCACTCAGATGAAAGACATATGCTTTTCTTCTTAGGAAGTGTTTTCAAAGACATTCACAGAGTGATTCTACAAAGCCTTTTTACTGGCGTTGGCTTTTAAACGTGATTTCACTGGAATTTCTGTCAAATGCAAGATGCGCGATTTGCTGTTAAAGAATTGAGTATACAGAATGCGAAAAAACGCTTCCCTACAAGTGAATCGCCTAACCATTCAACACAGTACTAAAATTTAAATAGAATGCAGTTTTCACTCAGATGAAAGACGTATGCTTTCCTTCTTAAGAAGTGTTTTCAAAGACATTCACAGAGTGATTCTACAAAGCCTTTTTACAAACGTTGGCTTTTAAACGTGATTTCCCTGCAATTTCTGTTAAATGCAAGATGCGCGATTTGCTGTTAAAGAATTGAGTTTACAGAATGTGAACACATGCTTCCCTACAAGTGAATCGCCTAACCATTCAACACAGTACTAAAAACTGAATAGAATGCAGTTTTCACTCAGATGAAAGACTTATGCTTTCCTTCTTAAGAAGTGTTTTCAAAGACATTCACAGAGTGATTCTACAAAGCCTTTTTACTGACGTTGGCTTTTAAACGTGATTTCACTGGAATTTCTGTCAAACGCCAGATGCGAGATTTGCTGTTAAAGAATTGAATATACAGAATTAGAACAAAAGCTTCCCTACAACTGAATCGCCTAACCATTCAACACAGTACTAAAAATTGAATAGAATGCAGTTTTCACTCAGATGAAAGACGTATGCTTTCCTTCTTAAGAAGTGTTTTCAAAGACATTCACAGAGTGATTCTACAAAGCCTTTTTACTGACGTTGGCTTTTAAACGTGATTTCACTGGAATTTCTGTCAAATGCATGATGTGCGATTTGCTGTTAAAGAATTGAGTATACAGAATGCGAACAAACGCTTCTCTACAAGGGAATCGCCTAACCATTCAACACCGTAATAAAAACTGAATAGAATGCAGTTTTCAGTCAGATGAAAGACGTATGCTTTCCTTCTTAAGAAGTGTTTTCAAAGACATACACAGAGTGATTCTACAAAGGCTTTTTACTGACGTTGGCTTTCAAATATGATTTCACTGGAATTTCTGTCAAATGCAAGACGTGAGATTTGCTGTTAAAGAATTGAGTATACAGAATGCAAACAAACGCTTCCCTACAAGTGAATCACCTAACCATTCAACACAGTACTAAAATCTGAATAGAATGCAGTTTTCACTCAGATGAAAGACGTATGCTTTCCTTCTTAAGACGTGTTTTCAAAGACATTCACAGACTGATTCTACAAAGCCTTTTTACTGACGTTGGCTTTTAAACCTGATTTCACTGAAATTTCTCTCAAATGCAAGATGCGAGATTTGATGTTAAAAAATTGAATATACAGAATGCAAACAAAGGCTTCCCTACAAGTGAATCGCCTAACCATTCAACACAGTACTAAAAAATGAATAGAATGCAGTTTTCACTCAGATGAAAGACGTATGCTTTCATTTTTAAAAAGTGTTTTCAAAGACATTCACAGAGTGATTCTACAAAGCCTTTTTACTGGCATTGGCTTTTAAACGTGATTTCCCTGGAATTTCTGTCAAAAGCAAGACGCGATATTAGCTGTTAAAGAATTGAATATACAGAATGCAAACAAAGGCTTCCCTACAAGTGAATCGCCTAACCATTCAACAAAGTACTAAAAACTGAATAGAATGCAGTTTTCACTCAGATGAAAGACATATGCTTTCCTTCTTAAGACGTGTTTTTAAAGACATTCACAGAGTGATTCTACAAAGCCTTTTTACTGACGTTGGCTTTTAAACGTGATTTCACTGAAATTTCTCTCAAACGCAAGATGCGAGATTTGCTGTTAAAAAATTGAGTATACAGAATGCAAACAAACGCTTCCCTACAAGTGAATCGCCTAAACATTCAATACAGTACTAAAAACTGAATAGAATGCTGTTTTCACTCAGATGAAAGACGTATGCTTTCCTTCTTAAGAAGTGTTTTCAAAGACATTCACAGAGTGATTCTACAAAGCCTTTTTACTGACATTGGCTTTTAAACGTGATTTCACTGGAATTTCTGTCAAAAGCAAGACGCGAGATTTGCTGTTCAAGAATTGAGTATACAGAATGCAAACAAACGCTTCCCTACAAGTGAATCGCCTAACCATTCAACACAGTTCTAAAAACTAAATAGAATGCAGTTTCCACTCAGATGAAAGACATATGCTTTTCTTCTTAAGAAGTGTTTTCAAAGACATTCACAGAGTGATTCTACAAAGCCTTTTTACTGGCGTTGGCTTTTAAACGTGATTTCACTGAAATTTCTCTCAAACGCAAGATGCGAGATTTGCTATTAAAAAATTGAGTATACAGAATGCGAACAAAGGCTTCCCTACAAGTGAATCGCCTAACCATTCAACAAAGTACTAAAAACTGAATAGAATGCAGTTTTCACTCAGATGAAAGACATATGCTTTCCTTCTTAAGACGTGTTTTCAAAGACATTCACAGACTGATTCTATAAAGCCTTTTTACTGACGTTGGCTTTTAAACCTGATTTCACTGGAATATCTGTCAAATTCAAGACACGAGATTTGCTGTTAAAGAATTGAGTATACAGAATGCGAACAAAGGCTTCTCTACAAGGGAATCCCCTTACCATTCAAGACAGTACTAAAAACTGAATAGAATGCAGTTTTCAGTCAGATGAAAGACGTATGCTTTCCTTCTTAAGAAGTGTTTTCAAAGACATTCACAGAGTGATTCTACAAAGGCTTTTTACTGGTGTTGGCTTTTAAACGTGATTTCACTGGAATTTCTGTCAAATGCAAGATGAGAGATTTGTTGTTTAAGAATTGAGTACACAGAATGCGAACCAATGCTTCCCTACAAGTGAATCGCCTAACCATTCAACACAGTACTAAAAACTGAATATTATGCAGTTTTCACTCAGATGAAAGACGTATGCTTTCCTTCTTAAGAAGTGTTTTCAAAGACATTCACAGAGTGATTCTACAAAGCCTTTTTACAAACGTTGGCTTTTAAACGTGATTTCCCTGCAATTTCTGTTAAATGCAAGATGCGCGATTTGCTGTTAAAGAATTGAGTATACAGAATGTGAACACACGCTTCCCTACAAGTGAATCGCCTAACCATTCAACACAGTACTAAAAACTGAATAGAATGCAGTTTTCACTCAGATGAAAGACGTATGCTTTCATTGTTAAAAAGTGTTTTCAAAGACATTCACAGAGTGATTCTACAAAGCCTTTTTACTGGCATTGGCTTTTAAACGTGATTTCCCTGGAATTTCTGTCAAAAGCAAGACGCGATATTAGCTGTTAAAGAATTGAGTATACAGAATGTAAACAAAGGCTTCCCTACAATTGAATCTCCTAACCATTCAACACAGTACTAAAAACTGAATAGAATGCAGTTTTCACTCAGATGAAAGACGTATGCTTTCATTTTTAAAAAGTGTTTTCAAAGACATTCACAGAGTGATTCTACAAAGCCTTTTTACTGGCATTGGCTTTTTAACGTGATTTCACTGGAATTTCTGTAAAATGCAAGATGCTCGATTTGCTGTTAAAGAATTGAGTATACAGAATGCGAACAAACGCTTCCCTACAAGTGAATCACCTAACCATTCAACACAGTACTAAAATCTGAATAGAATGCAGTTTTCACTCAGATGAAAGACGTATGCTTTCCTTCTTAAGACGTGTTTTCAAAGACATTCACAGACTGATTCTATAAAGCCTTTTTACTGACGTTGGCTTTTAAACCTGATTTCACTGAAATTTCTCTCAAATGCAAGATGCGAGATTTGCTGTTAAAAATTGAGTATACAGAATGCAAACAAAGGCTTCCCTACAAGTGAATCGCCTAACCATTCAACACAGTACTAAAAACTGAATAGAATGCAGTTTTCACTCAGATGAAAGACGTATGCTTTCATTTTTAAAAAGTGTTTTCAAAGACATTCACAGAGTGATTCTACAAAGCCTTTTTACTGGCATTGGCTTTTAAACGTGATTTCCCTGGAATTTCTGTCAAAAGCAAGACGCGATATTAGCTGTTAAAGAATTGAGTATACAGAATGCAAACAAAGGCTTCCCTACAAGTGAATCGCCTAACCATTCAACAAAGTACTAAAAACTGAATAGAATGCAGTTTTCACTCAGATGAAAGACATATGCTTTCCTTCTTAAGACGTGTTTTCAAAGACATTCACAGAGTGATTCTACAAAGCCTTTTTACTGACGTTGGCTTTTAAACGTGATTTCACTGAAATTTCTCTCAAACGCAAGATGCGAGATTTGCTGTTAAAAAATTGAGTATACAGAATGCAAACAAACGCTTCCCTACAAGTGAATCGCCTAAACATTCAATACAGTACTAAAAACTGAATAGAATGCTGTTTTCACTCAGATGAAAGACGTATGCTTTCCTTCTTAAGAAGTGTTTTCAAAGACATTCACAGAGTGATTCTACAAAGCCTTTTTACTGACATTGGCTTTTAAACGTGATTTCACTGGGATTTCTGTCAAAAGCAAGACGCTAGATTTGCTGTTCAAGAATTGATTATACAGAATGCAAACAAACGCTTCCCTACAAGTGAATCGCCTAACCATTCAACACAGTACTAAAAACTAAATAGAATGCAGTTTCCACTCAGATGAAAGACATATGCTTTTCTTCTTAGGAAGTGTTTTCAAAGACATTCACAGAGTGATTCTACAAAGCCTTTTTACTGGCGTTGGCTTTTAAACGTGATTTCACTGGAATTTCTGTCAAATGCAAGATGCGCGATTTGCTGTTAAAGAATTGAGTATACAGAATGCGAAAAAACGCTTCCCTACAAGTGAATCGCCTAACCATTCAACACAGTACTAAAATTTAAATAGAATGCAGTTTTCACTCAGATGAAAGACGTATGCTTTCCTTCTTAAGAAGTGTTTTCAAAGACATTCACAGAGTGATTCTACAAAGCCTTTTTACTGACGTTGGCTTTTAAACGTGATTTCACTGGAATATCTGTCAAATTCAAGACACGAGATTTGCTGTTAAAGAATTGAGTATACAGAATGCGAACAAAGGCTTCTCTACAAGGGAATCCCCTTACCATTCAAGACAGTACTAAAAACTGAATAGAATGCAGTTTTCAGTCAGATGAAAGACGTATGCTTTCCTTCTTAAGAAGTGTTTTCAAAGACATTCACAGAGTGATTCTACAAGGCTTTTTACTGGTGTTGGCTTTTAAACGTGATTTCACTGGAATTTCTGTCAAATGCAAGATGAGAGATTTGTTGTTTAAGAATTGAGTACACAGAATGCGAACCAATGCTTCCCTACAAGTGAATCGCCTAACCATTCAACACAGTACTAAAAACTGAATATTATGCAGTTTTCACTCAGATGAAAGACGTATGCTTTCCTTCTTAAGAAGTGTTTTCAAAGACATTCACAGAGTGATTCTACAAAGCCTTTTTACAAACGTTGGCTTTTAAACGTGATTTCCCTGCAATTTCTGTTAAATGCAAGATGCGCGATTTGCTGTTAAAGAATTGAGTATACAGAATGTGAACACACGCTTCCCTACAAGTGAATCGCCTAACCATTCAACACAGTACTAAAAACTGAATAGAATGCAGTTTTCACTCAGATGAAAGACGTATGCTTTCATTGTTAAAAAGTGTTTTCAAAGACATTCACAGAGTGATTCTACAAAGCCTTTTTACTGGCATTGGCTTTTAAACGTGATTTCCCTGGAATTTCTGTCAAAAGCAAGACGCGATATTAGCTGTTAAGAAATTGAGTATACAGAATGTAAACAAAGGCTTCCCTACAAGTGAATCGCCTAACCATTCAACAAAGTACTAAAAACTGAATAGAATGCAGTTTTCACTCAGATGAAAGACATATGCTTTCCTTCTTAAGACGTGTTTTCAAAGACATTCACAGAGTGATTCTACAAAGCCTTTTTACTGACGTTGGCTTTTAAACGTGATTTCACTGAAATTTCTCTCAAACGCAAGATGCGAGATTTGCTGTTAAAAAATTGAGTATACAGAATGCAAACAAACGCTTCCCTACAAGTGAATCGCCTAAACATTCAATACAGTACTAAAAACTGAATAGAATGCTGTTTTCACTCAGATGAAAGACGTATGCTTTCCTTCTTAAGAAGTGTTTTCAAAGACATTCACAGAGTGATTCTACAAAGCCTTTTTACTGACATTGGCTTTTAAACGTGATTTCACTGGAATTTCTGTCAAAAGCAAGACGCTAGATTTGCTGTTCAAGAATTGAGTATACAGAATGCAAACAAACGCTTCCCTACAAGTGAATCGCCTAACCATTCAACACAGTACTAAAAACTAAATAGAATGCATTTTCCACTCAGATGAAAGATATATGCTTTTCTTCTTAGGAAGTGTTTTCAAAGACATTCACAGAGTGATTCTACAAAGCATTTTACTGGCGTTGGCTTTTAAACGTGATTTCACTGGAATTTCTGTCAAATGCAAGATGCGCGATTTGCTGTTAAAGAATTGAGTATACATAATGCGAAAAAACGCTTCCCTACAAGTGAATCGCCTAACCATTCAACACAGTACTAAAATTTAAATAGAATGCAGTTTTCACTCAGATGAAAGACGTATGCTTTCCTTCTTAAGAAGTGTTTTCAAAGACATTCACAGAGTGATTCTACAAAGCCTTTTTACTGACGTTGGCTTTTAAACGTGATTTCACTGGAATATCTGTCAAATTCAAGACTCGAGATTTGCTGTTAAAGAATTGAGTATACAGAATGCGAACAAAGGCTTCTCTACAAGGGAATCCCGTTACCATTCAAGACAGTACTAAAAACTGAATAGAATGCAGTTTTCAGTCAGATGAAAGACGTATGCTTTCCTTCTTAAGAAGTGTTTTCAAAGACATTCACAGAGTGATTCTACAAAGGCTTTTTACTGGTGTTGGCTTTTAAACGTGATTTCACTGGAATTTTTGTCAAATGCAAGATGAGAGATTTGTTGTTTAAGAATTGAGTACACAGAATGCGAACCAATGCTTCCCTACAAGTGAATCACCTAACCATTCAACACAGTACTAAAAACTGAATATTATGCAGTTTTCACTCAGATGAAAGACGTATGCTTTCCTTCTTAAGAAGTGTTTTCAAATACATTCACAGAGTGATTCTACAAAGCCTTTTTACAAACGTTGGCTTTTAAACGTGATTTCCCTGCAATTTCTGTTAAATGCAAGATGTGCGATTTGCTGTTAAAGAATTGAGTATACAGAATGTGAACACACGCTTCCCTACAAGTGAATCGCCTAACCATTCAACACAGTACTAAAAACTGAATAGAATGCAGTTTTCACTCAGATGAAAGACGTATGCTTTCCTTCTTAAGAAGTGTTTTCAAAGACATACACAGAGTGATTCTACAAAGGCTTTTTACTGACGTTGGCTTTCAAATATGATTTCACTGGAATTTCTGTCAAAAGCAAGACGCGAGATTTGCTGTTAAAGAATTGAGTATACATAATGCAAACAAAGGCTTCCCTACAAGTGAATCGCCTAACCATTCAACACAGTACTAAAAACTGAATAGAATGCAGTTTTCACTCAGATGAAAGACGTATGCTTTCATTTTTAAAAAGTGTTTTCAAAGACATTCACAGAGTGATTCTACAAAGCCTTTTTACTGGCGTTGGCTTTTAAACGTGATTTCACTGGAATTTCTGTCAAACGCCAGATGCGAGATTTGCTGTTAAAGAATTGAATATACAGAATTAGAACAAAAGCTTCCCTACAACTGAATCGCCTAACCATTCAACACAGTACTAAAAATTGAATAGAATGCAGTTTTCACTCAGATGAAAGACGTATGCTTTCCTTCTTAAGAAGTGTTTTCAAAGACATTCACAGAGTGATTCTACAAAGCCTTTTTACTGACGTTGGCTTTTAAACGTGATTTCACTGGAATTTCTGTCAAATGCATGATGTGCGATTTGCTGTTAAAGAATTGAGTATACAGAATGCGAACAAACGCTTCTCTACAAGGGAATCGCCTAACCATTCAACACCGTAATAAAAACTGAATAGAATGCAGTTTTCAGTCAGATGAAAGACGTATGCTTTCCTTCTTAAGAAGTGTTTTCAAAGACATACACAGAGTGATTCTACAAAGCCTTTTTACTGACGTTGGCTTTCAAATATGATTTCACTGGAATTTCTGTCAAATGCAAGACGTGAGATTTGCTGTTAAAGAATTGAGTATACAGAATGCAAACAAACGCTTCCCTACAAGTGAATCACCTAACCATTCAACACACTACTAAAATCTGAATAGAATGCAGTTTTCACTCAGATGAAAGACGTATGCTTTCCTTCTTAAGACGTGTTTTCAAAGACATTCACAGACTGATTCTACAAAGCCTTTTTACTGACGTTGGCTTTTAAACCTGATTTCACTGAAATTTCTCTCAAATGCAAGATGCGAGATTTGCTGTTAAAAAATTGAATATACAGAATGCAAACAAAGGCTTCCCTACAAGTGAATCGCCTAACCATTCAACACAGTACTAAAAACTGAATAGAATGCAGTTTTCACTCAGATGAAAGACGTATGCTTTCATTTTTAAAAAGTGTTTTCAAAGACATTCACAGAGTGATTCTACAAAGCCTTTTTACTGGCATTGGCTTTTAAACGTGATTTCCCTGGAATTTCTGTCAAACGCAAGACACGATATTTGCTGTTAAAGAATTGAGTATACAGAATGCGAACAAACGCTTCTTACAAGTGAATCGCATAAAATTCAACACAGTACTAAAAACTGAATAGAATGCAGTTTTCACTCAGATGAAAGACGTATGCTTTCCCTTCTTAAGAAGTGTTTTCAAAGACATTCACAGAGTGATTCTACAAAGCCTTTTTACTGACGTTGGCTTTTAAACGTGATTTCACTGAAATTTCTCTCAAACGCAAGATGCGAGATTTGCTGTTAAAAAATTGAGTATACAGAATGCAAACAAACGCTTCCCTACAAGTGAATCGCCTAAACATTCAATACAGTACTAAAAACTGAATAGAATGCTGTTTTCACTCAGATGAAAGACGTATGCTTTCCTTCTTAAGAAGTGTTTTCAAAGACATTCACAGAGTGATTCTACAAAGCCTTTTTACTGACATTGGCTTTTAAACGTGATTTCACTGGAATTTCTGTCAAAAGCAAGACGCTAGATTTGCTGTTCAAGAATTGAGTATACAGAATGCAAACAAACGCTTCCCTACAAGTGAATCGCCTAACCATTCAACACAGTACTAAAAACTAAATAGAATGCATTTTCCACTCAGATGAAAGATATATGCTTTTCTTCTTAGGAAGTGTTTTCAAAGACATTCACAGAGTGATTCTACAAAGCATTTTACTGGCGTTGGCTTTTAAACGTGATTTCACTGGAATTTCTGTCAAATGCAAGATGCGCGATTTGCTGTTAAAGAATTGAGTATACAGAATGCGAAAAAACGCTTCCCTACAAGTGAATCGCCTAACCATTCAACACAGTACTAAAATTTAAATAGAATGCAGTTTTCACTCAGATGAAAGACGTATGCTTTCCTTCTTAAGAAGTGTTTTCAAAGACATTCACAGAGTGATTCTACAAAGCCTTTTTACTGACGTTGGCTTTTAAACGTGATTTCACTGGAATATCTGTCAAATTCAAGACTCGAGATTTGCTGTTAAAGAATTGAGTATACAGAATGCGAACAAAGGCTTCTCTACAAGGGAATCCCGTTACCATTCAAGACAGTACTAAAAACTGAATAGAATGCAGTTTTCAGTCAGATGAAAGACGTATGCTTTCCTTCTTAAGAAGTGTTTTCAAAGACATTCACAGAGTGATTCTACAAAGGCTTTTTACTGGTGTTGGCTTTTAAACGTGATTTCACTGGAATTTCTGTCAAATGCAAGATGAGAGATTTGTTGTTTAAGAATTGAGTACACAGAATGCGAACCAATGCTTCCCTACAAGTGAATCACCTAACCATTCAACACAGTACTAAAAACTGAATATTATGCAGTTTTCACTCAGATGAAAGACGTATGCTTTCCTTCTTAAGAAGTGTTTTCAAATACATTCACAGAGTGATTCTACAAAGCCTTTTTACAAACGTTGGCTTTTAAACGTGATTTCCCTGCAATTTCTGTTAAATGCAAGATGTGCGATTTGCTGTTAAAGAATTGAGTATACAGAATGTGAACACACGCTTCCCTACAAGTGAATCGCCTAACCATTCAACACAGTACTAAAAACTGAATAGAATGCAGTTTTCACTCAGATGAAAGACGTATGCTTTCCTTCTTAAGAAGTGTTTTCAAAGACATACACAGAGTGATTCTACAAAGGCTTTTTACTGACGTTGGCTTTCAAATATGATTTCACTGGAATTTCTGTCAAAAGCAAGACGCGAGATTTGCTGTTAAAGAATTGAGTATACATAATGCAAACAAAGGCTTCCCTACAAGTGAATCGCCTAACCATTCAACACAGTACTAAAAACTGAATAGAATGCAGTTTTCACTCAGATGAAAGACGTATGCTTTCATTTTTAAAAAGTGTTTTCAAAGACATTCACAGAGTGATTCTACAAAGCCTTTTTACTGGCGTTGGCTTTTAAACGTGATTTCACTGGAATTTCTGTCAAACGCCAGATGCGAGATTTGCTGTTAAAGAATTGAATATACAGAATTAGAACAAAAGCTTCCCTACAACTGAATCGCCTAACCATTCAACACAGTACTAAAAATTGAATAGAATGCAGTTTTCACTCAGATGAAAGACGTATGCTTTCCTTCTTAAGAAGTGTTTTCAAAGACATTCACAGAGTGATTCTACAAAGCCTTTTTACTGACGTTGGCTTTTAAACGTGATTTCACTGGAATTTCTGTCAAATGCATGATGTGCGATTTGCTGTTAAAGAATTGAGTATACAGAATGCGAACAAACGCTTCTCTACAAGGGAATCGCCTAACCATTCAACACCGTAATAAAAACTGAATAGAATGCAGTTTTCAGTCAGATGAAAGACGTATGCTTTCCTTCTTAAGAAGTGTTTTCAAAGACATACACAGAGTGATTCTACAAAGCCTTTTTACTGACGTTGGCTTTCAAATATGATTTCACTGGAATTTCTGTCAAATGCAAGACGTGAGATTTGCTGTTAAAGAATTGAGTATACAGAATGCAAACAAACGCTTCCCTACAAGTGAATCACCTAACCATTCAACACAGTACTAAAATCTGAATAGAATGCAGTTTTCACTCAGATGAAAGACGTATGCTTTCCTTCTTAAGACGTGTTTTCAAAGACATTCACAGACTGATTCTACAAAGCCTTTTTACTGACGTTGGCTTTTAAACCTGATTTCACTGAAATTTCTCTCAAATGCAAGATGCGAGATTTGCTGTTAAAAAATTGAATATACAGAATGCAAACAAAGGCTTCCCTACAAGTGAATCGCCTAACCATTCAACACAGTACTAAAAACTGAATAGAATGCAGTTTTCACTCAGATGAAAGACGTATGCTTTCATTTTTAAAAAGTGTTTTCAAAGACATTCACAGAGTGATTCTACAAAGCCTTTTTACTGGCATTGGCTTTTAAACGTGATTTCCCTGGAATTTCTGTCAAAAGCAAGACGCGATATTAGCTGTTAAAGAATTGAGTATACAGAATGCAAACAAACGCTTCCCTACAAGTGAATCGCCTAAACATTCAATACAGTACTAAAAACTGAATAGAATGCTGTTTTCACTCAGATGAAAGACGTATGCTTTCCTTCTTAAGAAGTGTTTTCAAAGACATTCACAGAGTGATTCTACAAAGCCTTTTTACTGACATTGGCTTTTAAACGTGATTTCACTGGAATTTCTGTCAAAAGCAAGACGCGAGATTTGCTGTTCAAGAATTGAGTATACAGAATGCAAACAAACGCTTCCCTACAAGTGAATCGCCTAACCATTCAACACAGTTCTAAAAACTAAATAGAATGCAGTTTCCACTCAGATGAAAGACATATGCTTTTCTTCTTAAGAAGTGTTTTCAAAGACATTCACAGAGTGATTCTACAAAGCCTTTTTACTGGCGTTGGCTTTTAAACGTGATTTCACTGGAATTTCTGTCAAATGCAAGATGCGCGATTTGCTGGTAAAGAATTGAGTATACAGAATGCGAAAAAACGCTTCCCTACAAGTGAATCGCCTAACCTTTCAACACAGTACTAAAATTTAAATAGAATGCAGTTTTCACTCAGATGAAAGACGTATGCTTTCCTTCTTAAGAAGTGTTTTCAAAGACATTCACACAGTGATTCTACAAAGCCTTTTTACTGGTGTTGGCTTTTAAACGTGATTTCACTGGAATTTCTGTCAAATGCAAGATGCGCGATTTGCTGTTAAAGAATTGAGTATACAGAATGCGAATAAACACTTCCCTACAAGTGAATCGCCTAAACATTCAACACAGTACTAAAAACTGAATAGAATGCAGTTTTCACTCAGATGAAAGACATATGCTTACCTTCTTAAGACGTGTTTTTAAAGACATTCACATTGTGATTCTACAAAGCCTTTTTACTGACGTTGGCTTTTAAACGTGATTTCACTTAAATTTCTCTCAAATGCAAGATGCGAGATTTGCTGTTAAAAAATTGAGTATACAGAATGCAAACAAAGGCTTCCCTACAAGTGAATCACCTAACCATTCAACACAGTACTAAAAATTGAATAGAATGCAGCTTTCACTCAGATGAAAGACCTATGCTTTCCTTCTTAAGAAGTGTTTTCAAAGACATTCACAGAGTGATTCTAGAAAGCCTTTTTACTGGCGTTGGCTTTTAAACGTGATTTCACTGGAATTTCTGCCAAAAGCAAGACGCGATATTAGCTGTTAAAGAATTGAGTATACAGAATGCAAACAAAGGCTTCCCTACAAGTGAATCGCCTAACCATTCAACACAGTACTAAAAACTGAATAGAATGCAGTTTTCACTCAGATGAAAGACGTATGCTTTAATTCTTAAGAAGTGTTTTCAAAGACATTCACAGAGTGATTCTACAAAGCCTTTTTACTGACGTTGGCTTTTAAACGTGAATCCACTGGAATTTCTGTCAAACGCAAGACGCGAGATTTGCTGTTAAAGAATTGAGTATACAGAATGCGAATAAACGCTTCCCTACAAGTGAATCGCCTAAACATTCAACACAGTACTAAAAACTGAATAGAATGCAGTTTTCACTCAGATGAAAGACGTATGCTTTCCTTCTTAAGAAGTGTTTTCAAAGACATTCACACAGTGATTCTACAAAGCCTTTTTACTGACGTTGGCTTTTAAACGTGATTTCACTGGAATTTCTGTCAAACGCCAGATGCGAGATTTGCTGTTAAAGATTTGAATATACAGAATTAGAACAAAAGCTTCCCTACAACTGAATCGCCTAACCATTCAACACAGTACTAAAAACTGAATAGAATGCAGTTTTCACTCAGATGAAAGACGTATGCTTTCCTTCTTAAGAAGTGTTTTCAAAGACATTCACAGAGTGATTCTACAAAGCCTTTTTACTGACGTTGGCTTTTAAATGTGATTTCACTGGAATTTCTGTCAAATGCATGATGTGCGATTTGCTGTTAAAGAATTGAGTATACAGAATGCGAACAAACGCTTCTCTACAAGGGAATCGCCTAACCATTCAACACCGTAATAAAAACTGAATAGAATGCAGTTTTCAGTCAGATGAAAGACGTATGCTTTCCTTCTTAAGAAGTGTTTTCAAAGACATACACAGAGTGATTCTACAAAGGCTTTTTACTGACGTTGGCTTTCAAATATGATTTCACTGGAATTTCTGTCAAATGCAAGACGTGAGATTTGCTGTTAAAGAATTGAATATACAGAATGCAAACAAAGGCTTCCCTACAAGTGAATCGCCTAACCATTCAACACAGTTCTAAAAACTGAATAGAATGCAGTTTTCACTCAGATGAAAGACATATGCTTTCCTTCTTAAGACGTGTTTTTAAAGACATTCACAGAGTGATTCTACAAAGCCTTTTTACTGACGTTGGCTTTTAAACGTGATTTCACTGAAATTTCTCTCAAACGCAAGATGCGAGATTTGCTGTTAAAAAATTGAGTATACAGAATGCAAACAAACGCTTCCCTACAAGTGAATCGCCTAAACATTCAATACAGTACTAAAAACTGAATAGAATGCTGTTTTCACTCAGATGAAAGACATATGCTTTCCTTCTTAAGAAGTGTTTTCAAAGACATTCACAGAGTGATTCTACAAAGCCTTTTTACTGACATTGGCTTTTAAACGTGATTTCACTGGAATTTCTGTCAAAAGCAAGATGCGAGATTTGCTGTTCAAGAATTGAGTATACAGAATGCAAACAAACGCTTCCCTACAAGTGAATCGCCTAACCATTCAACACAGTTCTAAAAACTAAATAGAATGCAGTTTCCACTCAGATGAAAGACATATGCTTTTCTTCTTAAGAAGTGTTTTCAAAGACATTCACAGAGTGATTCTACAAAGCCTTTTTACTGGCGTTGGCTTTTAAACGTGATTTCACTGGAATTTCTGTCAAATGCAAGATGCGCGATTTGCTGGTAAAGAATTGAGTATACAGAATGCGAAAAAACGCTTCCCTACAAGTGAATCGCCTAACCATTCAACACAGTACTAAAATTTAAATAGAATGCAGTTTTCACTCAGATGAAAGACGTATGCTTTCCTTCTTAAGAAGTGTTTTCAAAGACATTCACACAGTGATTCTACAAAGCCTTTTTACTGGTGTTGGCTTTTAAACATGATTTCACTGGAATTTCTGTCAAATGCAAGATGCGCGATTTGCTGTTAAAGAATTGAGTATAGAGAATGCAAACAAATGCTTCCCTACAAGTGAATCGCCTAACCATCCAACACAGTACTAAAAACTGAATATTATGCAGTTTTCACTCAGATGAAAGACATATGCTTTCCTTCTTAAGAAGTGTTTTCAAAGACATTCACAGAGTGATTCTACAAAGCCTTTTTACTGACGTTGGCTTTTAAACGTGATTTCACTGGAATTTCTGTCAAACGCCAGATGCGAGATTTGCTGTTAAAGAATTGAGTATACAGAATGCAAACAAAGGCTTCCCTACAAGTGAATCGCCTAACCATTCAACACAGTACTAAAAACTGAATAGAATGCAGTTTTCACTCAGATGAAAGACGTATGCTTTCCTTCTTAAGAAGTGTTTTCAAAGACATTCACAGAGTGATTCTACAAAGCCTTTTTACTGACGTTGGCTTTTAAACGTGATTTCACTGGAATTTCTGTCAAACGCAAGACGCGAGATTTGCTGTTAAAGAATTGAGTATACAGAATGCGAATAAACACTTCCCTACAAGTGAATCGCCTAAACATTCAACACAGTACTAAAAACTGAATAGAATGCAGTTTTCACTCAGATGAAAGACATATGCTTACCTTCTTAAGACGTGTTTTTAAAGACATTCACAGAGTGATTCTACAAAGCCTTTTTACTGACGTTGGCTTTTAAACGTGATTTCACTTAAATTTCTCTCAAACGCAAGATGCGAGATTTGCTGTTAAAAAATTGAGTATACAGAATGCAAACAAAGGCTTCC
The DNA here is from genome assembly GCA_033318265.1 of Phyllotis vaccarum. Lineage (NCBI taxonomy): Eukaryota > Metazoa > Chordata > Mammalia > Rodentia > Cricetidae > Phyllotis > Phyllotis vaccarum. Next base: position 168,254,154 of record JARWLC010000009.1, read on the forward strand.
CTACAAGTGAATCACCTAACCATTCAACACAGTACTAAAAATTGAATAGAATGCAGCTTTCACTCAGATGAAAGACCTATGCTTTCCTTCTTAAGAAGTGTTTTCAAAGACATTCACAGAGTGATTCTACAAAGCCTTTTTACTGGCGTTGGCTTTTAAACGTGATTTCACTGGAATTTCTGCCAAAAGCAAGACGCGATATTAGCTGTTAAAGAATTGAGTATACAGAATGCAAACAAAGGCTTCCCTACAAGTGAATCGCCTAACCATTCAACACAGTACTAAAAACTGAATAGAATGCAGTTTTCACTCAGATGAAAGACGTATGCTTTCCTTCTTAAGAAGTGTTTTCAAAGACATTCACAGAGTGATTCTACAAAGCCTTTTTACTGACATTGGCTTTTAAACGTGAATCCACTGGAATTTCTGTCAAACGCAAGACGCGAGATTTGCTGTTAAAGAATTGAGTATACAGAATGCGAATAAACGCTTCCCTTCAAGTGAATCGCCTAAACATTCAACACAGTACTAAAAACTGAATAGAATGCAGTTTTCACTCAGATGAAAGACATATGCTTTCCTTCTTAAGACGTGTTTTTAAAGACATTCACAGAGTGATTCTACAAAGCCTTTTTACTGACGTTGGCTTTTAAACGTGATTTCACTGAAATTTCTCTCAAACGCAAGATGCGAGATTTGCTGTTAAAAAATTGAGTATACAGAATGCAAACAAACGCGTCCCTACAAGTGAATCTCCTAACCATTCAACACAGTACTAAAAACTGAATAGAATGCAGTTTTCACTCAGATGAAAGACGTATGCTTTCCTTCTTAAGAAGTGTTTTCAAAGACATTCACAGAGTGATTCTACAAAGCCTTTTTACTGGTGTTGACTATTAAACGTGATTTCACTGGAATTTCTGTCAAATGCAAGACGCGAGATTTGCTGTTAAAGAATTGAGTATACAGAATGCAAACAAACGTTTCCCTACAAGTGAATCGCCTAAACATTCAACACAGTACTAAAAACTGAATAGAATGCTGTTTTCACTCAGATGAAAGACGTATGCTTTCCTTCTGAAGAAGTGTTTTCAAAGACATTCACAGAGTGATTCTACAAAGCCTTTTTACTGACATTGGCTTTTAAACATGATTTCACTGGAATTTCTGTCAAAAGCAAGACGCGAGATTTGCTGTTCAAGAATTGAGTATACAGAATGCAAACAAACGCTTCCCTAAAATTGAATCGCCTAACCATTCAACACAGTTCTAAAAACTAAATAGAATGCAGTTTTCACTCAGATGAAAGACGTATGCTTTTCTTCTTAAGAAGTGTTTTCAAAGACATTCACACAGTAATTCTACAAAGCCTTTTTACTGACGTTGGCTTTTAAACGTGATTTCCCTGGAATTTCTGTCAAATGCAAGATGCGAGATTTGCTGTTAAAGAATTGAGTATACAGAATGCAAACAAACGCTCCCCTACAAGTGAATCGCCTAACCATTCAACACAGTACTAAAAACTGAATAGAATGCAGTTTTCACTCAGATGAAAGACGTATGCTTTCCTTCTTAAGAAGTGTTTTCAAAGACATTCACAGAGTGATTCTACAAAGCCTTTTAACTGGCGTTGGCTTTTAAGCGTGATTTCACTGGAATTTCTGTTAAATGCAAGATGCAAAATTTATGTTAAAAAATTGAGTATACAGAATGCGAACACAGGCTTCCCTACAAGTGAATCGCCTAACCATTCAACACAGTACTAAAAACTGAATAGAATGCAGTTTTCACTCAGATGAAAGACGTATGCTTTCCTTCTTAAGAAGTGTTTTCAAAGACATTCACAGAGTGATTCTACAAAGCCTTTTTACTGACGTTGGCTTTTAAACGTGATTTCACTGTAATTTCTGTCATACGCAAGAAGCAAGATTTGCTGTTAAAGAATTGAATATACAGAATGCGAACAAAATCTTCCCTACAAGTGAATCGCCTAACCATTCAACACAGTACTAAAAACTGAATATTATGCAGTTTTCACTCAGATGAAAGACGTATGCTTTCCTTCTTAAGAAGTGTTTTCAAAGACATTCACAGCGTGATTCTACAAAGCCTTTTTACTGGCGTTGGCTTTTAAACGTGATTTCCCTGCAATTTCTGTCAAACGCAAGACGCGAGATTTGCTGTTAAAGAATTGAGTATAGAGAATGCGAATAAACGCTTCCCTACAAGTGAATCGCCTAAACATTCACCACAGTACTAAAAACTGAATAGAATGCAGTTTTCACTCAGATGAAAGACATATGCTTTCCTTCTTAAGACGTGTTTTTAAAGACATTCACAGAGTGATTCTACAAAGCCTTTTTACTGACGTTGGCTTTTAAACGTGATTTCACTGAAATTTCTCTCAAACGCAAGATGCGAGATTTGCTGTTAAAAAATTGAGTATACAGAATGCAAACAAACGCTTCCCTACAAGTGAATCGCCTAAACATTCAACACAGTACTAAAAACTGAATAGAATGCAGTTTTCACTCAGATGAAAGACGTATGCTTTCCTTCTCAAGAAGTGTTTTCAAAGACATTCACAGAGTGATTCTACAAAGCCTTTTTACTGGCGTTGGCTTTTAAACGTGATTTCACTGGAATTTCTGTTAAATGCAAGATGCGCGATTTATGTTAAAAAATTGAGTATACAGAATGCGAACACACGCTTCCCTACAAGTGAATCGCCTAACCATTCAACACAGTACTAAAAACTGAATAGAATGCAGTTTTCACTCAGATGAAAGACGTATGCTTTCCTTCTTAAGAAGTGTTTTCAAAGACATTCACAGAGTGATTCTACAAAGCCTTTTTACTGATGTTGGCTTTTAAACGTGATTTCACTGGAATTTCTGTCAAAAGCCAGATGCGAGATTTGCGGTTAAAGAATTGAATATACAGAATGCGAACAAAAGCTTCCCTGCAAGTGTATGGCCTAACCATTCAACACAGTACTAAAAACTGAATAGAATGCAGTTTTCACTCAGATGAAAGACGTATGCTTTCCTTCTTAAGAAGTGTTTTCAAAGACATTCACAGAGTGATTCTACAAAGCCTTTTTACTGACGTTGGCTTTTAAACGTGATTTCACTGGAATTTCTGTCAAATGCATGATGTGCGATTTGCTGTTAAAGAATTGAGTATACAGAATGCGAACAAACGCTTCTCTACAAGGGAATCGCCTAACCATTCAACACAGTAATAAAAACTGAATAGAATGCAGTTTTCAGTCAGATGAAAGACATATGCTTTCCTTCTTAAGAAGTGTTTTCAAAGACATACACAGAGTGATTCTACAAAGGCTTTTTACTGACGTTGGCTTTCAAATATGATTTCACTGGAATTTCTGTCAAACGCAAGACACGAGATTTGCTGTTAAAGAATTGAGTATACAGAATGCAAACAAACGCTTCCCTACAAGTGAATCTCCTAACCATTCAACACAGTACTAAAAACTGAATAGAATGCAGTTTTCACTCAGATGAAAGACGTATGCTTTCATTTTTAAAAAGTGTTTTCAAAGACATTCAGAGAGTGATTCTACAAAGCCTTTTTACTGGCATTGGCTTTTAAACGTGATTTCACTGAAATTTCTGTCAAATGCAAGATGCTCGATTTGCTGTTAAAGAATTGAGTATACAGAATGCGAACAAACGCTTCCCTACAAGTGAATCGCCTAACCATTCAACACAGTACTAAAATCTGAATAGAATGCAGTTTTCACTCAGATGAAAGACGTATGCTTTCCTTCTAAAGAAGTGTTTTCAAAGACATTCACAGAGTGATTCTACAAAGCCTTTTTACTGACGTTGGCTTTTAAACGTGATTTCACTGGAATTTCTGTCAAACGCAAGACGCGATATTAGCTGTTAAAGAATTGAGTATACAGAATGCAAACAAAGGCTTCCCTACAAGTGAATCGCCTAACCATTCAACACAGTACTAAAAACTGAATAGAATGCAGTTTTCACTCAGATGAAAGACGTATGCTTTCCTTCTTAAGAAGTGTTTTCAAAGACATTCACAGAGTGATTCTACAAAGCCTTTTTACTGTCGTTGGCTTTTAAACGTGATTTCACTGAAATTTCTCTCAAACGCAAGATGCGAGATTTGCTGTTAAAAAATTGAGTATACAGAATGCAAACAAACGCGTCCCTACAAGTGAATCTCCTAACCATTCAACACAGTACTAAAAACTGAATAGAATGCAGTTTTCACTCAGATGAAAGACGTATGCTTTCCTTCTTAAGAAGTGTTTTCAAAGACATTCACAGAGTGATTCTACAAAGCCTTTTTACTGGTATTGACTATTAAACGTGATTTCACTGGAATTTCTGTCAAATGCAAGACACGAGATTTGCTGTTAAAGAATTGAGTATACAGAATGCAAACAAATGCTTCCCTACAAGTGAATCGCCTAAACATTCAACACAGTACTAAAAACTGAATAGAATGCTGTTTTCACTCAGATGAAAGACGTATGCTTTCCTTCTGAAGAAGTGTTTTCAAAGACATTCACAGAGTGATTCTACAAAGCCTTTTTACTGACATTGGCTTTTAAACATGATTTCACTGGAATTTCTGTTAAAAGCAAGACGCGAGATTTGCTGTTCAAGAATTGAGTATACAGAATGGAAACAAACGCTTCCCTAAAAGTGAATCGCCTAATCATTCAACACAGTTCTAAAAACTAAATAGAATGCAGTTTTCACTCAGATGAAAGACGTATGCTTTTCTTCTTAAGAAGTGTTTTCAAAGACATTCACACAGTAATTCTACAAAGCCTTTTTACTGACGTTGGCTTTTAAACGTGATTTCCCTGGAATTTCTGTCAAATGCAAGATGCGAGATTTGCTGTTAAAGAATTGAGTATACAGAATGCAAACAAACGCTCCCCTACAAGTGAATTGCCTAACCATTCAACACAGTACTAAAAACTGAATAGAATGCAGTTTTCACTCAGATGAAAGACGTATGCTTTCCTTCTTAAGAAGTGTTTTCAAAGACATTCACAGAGTGATTCTACAAAGCCTTTTTACTGACGTTGGCTTTTAAACGTGATTTCACTGAAATTTCTCTCAAACGCAAGATGCGAGATTTGTTGTGAAAGAATTGAGTATACAGAATGCAAACAAACGCTTCCCTACAAGTGAATCGCCTAACCATACAACACAGTACTAAAAACTGAATAGAATGCAGTTTTCACTCAGATGAAAGACGTATGCTTTCCTTCTCAAGAAGTGTTTTCAAAGACATTCACAGAGTGATTCTACAAAGCCATTTACTGGCGTTGGCTTTTAAACGTGATTTCACTGGAATTTCTGTTAAATGCAAGATGCGCGATTTATGTTAAAAAATTGAGTATACAGAATGCGAACACACGCTTCCCTACAAGTGAATCGCCTAACCATTCAACACAGTACTAAAAACTGAATAGAATGCAGTTTTCACTCAGATGAAAGACGTATGCTTTCCTTCTTAAGAAGTGTTTTCAAAGACATTCACAGAGTGATTCTACAAAGCCTTTTTACTGACGTTGGCTTTTAAACGTGATTTCACTGGAATTTCTGTCAAACGCCAGATGCGAGATTTGCGGTTAAAGAATTGAATATACAGAATGCGAACAAAAGCTTCCCTGCAAGTGTATGGCCTAACCATTCAACACAGTACTAAAAACTGAATAGAATGCAGTTTTCACTCAGATGAAAGACGTATGCTTTCCTTCTTAAGAAGTGTTTTCAAAGACATTCACAGAGTGATTCTACAAAGCCTTTTTACTGACGTTGGCTTTTAAATGTGATTTCACTGGAATTTCTGTCAAATGCATGATGTGCGATTTGCTGTTAAAGAATTGAGTATACAGAATGCGAACAAACGCTTCTCTACAAGGGAATCGCCTAACCATTCAACACAGTAATAAAAACTGAATAGAATGCAGTTTTCAGTCAGATGAAAGACATATGCTTTCCTTCTTAAGAAGTGTTTTCAAAGACATACACAGAGTGATTCTACAAAGGCTTTTTACTGACGTTGGCTTTCAAATATGATTTCACTGGAATTTCTGTCAAACGCAAGACACGAGATTTGCTGTTAAAGAATTGAGTATACAGAATGCAAACAAACGCTTCCCTACAAGTGAATCTCCTAACCATTCAACACAGTACTAAAAACTGAATAGAATGCAGTTTTCACTCAGATGAAAGACGTATGCTTTCATTTTTAAAAAGTGTTTTCAAAGACATTCAGAGAGTGATTCTACAAAGCCTTTTTACTGGCATTGGCTTTTAAACGTGATTTCACTGAAATTTCTGTCAAATGCAAGATGCTCGATTTGCTGTTAAAGAATTGAGTAAACAGAATGCAAACAAACGCTTCCCTACAAGTGAATCGCCTAACCATTCAACACAGGACTAAAATCTGAATAGAATGCAGTTTTCACTCAGATGAAAGACGTATGCTTTCCTTCTAAAGAAGTGTTTTCAAAGACATTCACACAGTGATTCTACAAAGCCTTGTTACTGAAGTTGGCTTTTAACGTGATTTCACTGGAATTTCTGTCAAACACAAGACGCGACATTTACTGTTAAAGAATTGAGTATACAGAATGCGAACAAATGCTTCCCTACAAGTGAATCGCCTAACCATCCAACACAGTACTAAAAACTGAATATTATGCAGTTTAAACTCAGATGAAAGACATATGCTTTCCTTCTTAAGAAGTGTTTTCAAAGACATTCACAGAGTGATTCTACAAAGCCTTTTTACAAACGTTGGCTTTTAAACGTGATTTCACTGGAATTTCTATCAAACGCCAGATGCGAGATTTGCTGTGAAAGAATTGAGTATACAGAATGCAAACAAAGGCTTCCCTACAAGTGAATCGCCTACCCATTCAACACAGTACTAAAAACTGAATAGAATGCAGTTTTCACTCAGATGAAAGACGTATGCTTTCCTTCTTAAGAAGTGTTTTCAAAGACATTCACAGAGTGATTCTACAAAGCCTTTTTACTGACGTTGGCTTTTAAACGTGATTTCACTGGAATTTCTGTCAAAAGCCAGATGCGAGATTTGCGGTTAAAGAATTGAATATACAGAATGCGAACAAAAGCTTCCCTGCAAGTGTATGGCCTAACCATTCAACACAGTACTAAAAACTGAATAGAATGCAGTTTTCACTCAGATGAAAGACGTATGCTTTCCTTCTTAAGAAGTGTTTTCAAAGACATTCACAGAGTGATTCTACAAAGCCTTTTTACTGACGTTGGCTTTTAAACGTGATTTCACTGGAATTTCTGTCAAATGCATGATGTGCGATTTGCTGTTAAAGAATTGAGTATACAGAATGCGAACAAACGCTTCTCTACAAGGGAATCGCCTAACCATTCAACACAGTAATAAAAACTGAATAGAATGCAGTTTTCAGTCAGATGAAAGACATATGCTTTCCTTCTTAAGAAGTGTTTTCAAAGACATACACAGAGTGATTCTACAAAGGCTTTTTACTGACGTTGGCTTTCAAATATGATTTCACTGGAATTTCTGTCAAACGCAAGACACGAGATTTGCTGTTAAAGAATTGAGTATACAGAATGCAAACAAACGCTTCCCTACAAGTGAATCTCCTAACCATTCAACACAGTACTAAAAACTGAATAGAATGCAGTTTTCACTCAGATGAAAGACGTATGCTTTCATTTTTAAAAAGTGTTTTCAAAGACATTCAGAGAGTGATTCTACAAAGCCTTTTTACTGGCATTGGCTTTTAAACGTGATTTCACTGAAATTTCTGTCAAATGCAAGATGCTCGATTTGCTGTTAAAGAATTGAGTATACAGAATGCGAACAAACGCTTCCCTACAAGTGAATCGCCTAACCATTCAACACAGTACTAAAATCTGAATAGAATGCAGTTTTCACTCAGATGAAAGACGTATGCTTTCCTTCTAAAGAAGTGTTTTCAAAGACATTCACAGAGTGATTCTACAAAGCCTTTTTACTGACGTTGGCTTTTAAACGTGATTTCACTGGAATTTCTGTCAAACGCAAGACGCGATATTAGCTGTTAAAGAATTGAGTATACAGAATGCAAACAAAGGCTTCCCTACAAGTGAATCGCCTAACCATTCAACACAGTACTAAAAACTGAATAGAATGCAGTTTTCACTCAGATGAAAGACGTATGCTTTCCTTCTTAAGAAGTGTTTTCAAAGACATTCACAGAGTGATTCTACAAAGCCTTTTTACTGTCGTTGGCTTTTAAACGTGATTTCACTGAAATTTCTCTCAAACGCAAGATGCGAGATTTGCTGTTAAAAAATTGAGTATACAGAATGCAAACAAACGCGTCCCTACAAGTGAATCTCCTAACCATTCAACACAGTACTAAAAACTGAATAGAATGCAGTTTTCACTCAGATGAAAGACGTATGCTTTCCTTCTTAAGAAGTGTTTTCAAAGACATTCACAGAGTGATTCTACAAAGCCTTTTTACTGGTATTGACTATTAAACGTGATTTCACTGGAATTTCTGTCAAATGCAAGACACGAGATTTGCTGTTAAAGAATTGAGTATACAGAATGCAAACAAATGCTTCCCTACAAGTGAATCGCCTAAACATTCAACACAGTACTAAAAACTGAATAGAATGCTGTTTTCACTCAGATGAAAGACGTATGCTTTCCTTCTGAAGAAGTGTTTTCAAAGACATTCACAGAGTGATTCTACAAAGCCTTTTTACTGACATTGGCTTTTAAACATGATTTCACTGGAATTTCTGTTAAAAGCAAGACGCGAGATTTGCTGTTCAAGAATTGAGTATACAGAATGGAAACAAACGCTTCCCTAAAAGTGAATCGCCTAATCATTCAACACAGTTCTAAAAACTAAATAGAATGCAGTTTTCACTCAGATGAAAGACGTATGCTTTTCTTCTTAAGAAGTGTTTTCAAAGACATTCACACAGTAATTCTACAAAGCCTTTTTACTGACGTTGGCTTTTAAACGTGATTTCCCTGGAATTTCTGTCAAATGCAAGATGCGAGATTTGCTGTTAAAGAATTGAGTATACAGAATGCAAACAAACGCTCCCCTACAAGTGAATTGCCTAACCATTCAACACAGTACTAAAAACTGAATAGAATGCAGTTTTCACTCAGATGAAAGACGTATGCTTTCCTTCTTAAGAAGTGTTTTCAAAGACATTCACAGAGTGATTCTACAAAGCCTTTTTACTGACGTTGGCTTTTAAACGTGATTTCACTGAAATTTCTCTCAAACGCAAGATGCGAGATTTGTTGTGAAAGAATTGAGTATACAGAATGCAAACAAACGCTTCCCTACAAGTGAATCGCCTAACCATACAACACAGTACTAAAAACTGAATAGAATGCAGTTTTCACTCAGATGAAAGACGTATGCTTTCCTTCTCAAGAAGTGTTTTCAAAGACATTCACAGAGTGATTCTACAAAGCCATTTACTGGCGTTGGCTTTTAAACGTGATTTCACTGGAATTTCTGTTAAATGCAAGATGCGCGATTTATGTTAAAAAATTGAGTATACAGAATGCGAACACACGCTTCCCTACAAGTGAATCGCCTAACCATTCAACACAGTACTAAAAACTGAATAGAATGCAGTTTTCACTCAGATGAAAGACGTATGCTTTCCTTCTTAAGAAGTGTTTTCAAAGACATTCACAGAGTGATTCTACAAAGCCTTTTTACTGACGTTGGCTTTTAAACGTGATTTCACTGGAATTTCTGTCAAACGCCAGATGCGAGATTTGCGGTTAAAGAATTGAATATACAGAATGCGAACAAAAGCTTCCCTGCAAGTGTATGGCCTAACCATTCAACACAGTACTAAAAACTGAATAGAATGCAGTTTTCACTCAGATGAAAGACGTATGCTTTCCTTCTTAAGAAGTGTTTTCAAAGACATTCACAGAGTGATTCTACAAAGCCTTTTTACTGACGTTGGCTTTTAAATGTGATTTCACTGGAATTTCTGTCAAATGCATGATGTGCGATTTGCTGTTAAAGAATTGAGTATACAGAATGCGAACAAACGCTTCTCTACAAGGGAATCGCCTAACCATTCAACACAGTAATAAAAACTGAATAGAATGCAGTTTTCAGTCAGATGAAAGACATATGCTTTCCTTCTTAAGAAGTGTTTTCAAAGACATACACAGAGTGATTCTACAAAGGCTTTTTACTGACGTTGGCTTTCAAATATGATTTCACTGGAATTTCTGTCAAACGCAAGACACGAGATTTGCTGTTAAAGAATTGAGTATACAGAATGCAAACAAACGCTTCCCTACAAGTGAATCTCCTAACCATTCAACACAGTACTAAAAACTGAATAGAATGCAGTTTTCACTCAGATGAAAGACGTATGCTTTCATTTTTAAAAAGTGTTTTCAAAGACATTCAGAGAGTGATTCTACAAAGCCTTTTTACTGGCATTGGCTTTTAAACGTGATTTCACTGAAATTTCTGTCAAATGCAAGATGCTCGATTTGCTGTTAAAGAATTGAGTAAACAGAATGCAAACAAACGCTTCCCTACAAGTGAATCGCCTAACCATTCAACACAGGACTAAAATCTGAATAGAATGCAGTTTTCACTCAGATGAAAGACGTATGCTTTCCTTCTAAAGAAGTGTTTTCAAAGACATTCACACAGTGATTCTACAAAGCCTTGTTACTGAAGTTGGCTTTTAACGTGATTTCACTGGAATTTCTGTCAAACACAAGACGCGACATTTACTGTTAAAGAATTGAGTATACAGAATGCGAACAAATGCTTCCCTACAAGTGAATCGCCTAACCATCCAACACAGTACTAAAAACTGAATATTATGCAGTTTAAACTCAGATGAAAGACATATGCTTTCCTTCTTAAGAAGTGTTTTCAAAGACATTCACAGAGTGATTCTACAAAGCCTTTTTACAAACGTTGGCTTTTAAACGTGATTTCACTGGAATTTCTATCAAACGCCAGATGCGAGATTTGCTGTGAAAGAATTGAGTATACAGAATGCAAACAAAGGCTTCCCTACAAGTGAATCGCCTACCCATTCAACACAGTACTAAAAACTGAATAGAATGCAGTTTTCACTCAGATGAAAGACGTATGCTTTCCTTCTTAAGAAGTGTTTTCAAAGACATTCACAGAGTGATTCTACAAAGCCTTTTTACTGACGTTGGCTTTTAAACGTGATTTCACTGAAATTTCTCTCAAACGCAAGATGCGAGATTTGCTGTTAAAGAATTGAGTATACAGAATGCGAATAAACGCTTCCCTACAAGTGAATCGCCTAAACATTCAACACAGTACTAAAAACTGAATAGAATGCAGTTTTCACTCAGATGAAAGACATATGCTTTCCTTCTTAAGACGTGTTTTTAAAGACATTCACAGAGTGATTCTACAAAGCCTTTTTACTGACGTTGGCTTTTAAACGTGATTTCACTGAAATTTCTCTCAAACGCAAGATGCGAGATTTGCTGTTAAAAAATTGAGTATACAGAATGCAAACAAACGCGTCCCTACAAGTGAATCTCCTAACCATTCAACACAGTACTAAAAACTGAATAGAATGCAGTTTTCACTCAGATGAAAGACGTATGCTTTCCTTCTTAAGAAGTGTTTTCAAAGACATTCACAGAGTGATTCTACAAAGCCTTTTTACTGGTATTGACTATTAAACGTGATTTCACTGGAATTTCTCTCAAACGCAAGATGCGAGATTTGCTGTTAAAAAATTGAGTATACAGAATGCAAACAAACGCGTCCCTACAAGTGAATCTCCTAACCATTCAACACAGTACTAAAAACTGAATAGAATGCAGTTTTCACTCAGATGAAAGACGTATGCTTTCCTTCTTAAGAAGTGTTTTCAAAGACATTCACAGAGTGATTCTACAAAGCCTTTTTACTGGTATTGACTATTAAACGTGATTTCACTGGAATTTCTGTCAAATGCAAGACGCGAGATTTGCTGTTAAAGAATTGAGTATACAGAATGCAAACAAATGCTTCCCTACAAGTGAATCGCCTAAACATTCAACACAGTACTAAAAACTGAATAGAATGCTGTTTTCACTCAGATGAAAGACGTATGCTTTCCTTCTGAAGAAGTGTTTTCAAAGACATTCACAGAGTGATTCTACAAAGCCTTTTTACTGACATTGGCTTTTAAACATGATTTCACTGGAATTTCTGTTAAAAGCAAGACGCGAGATTTGCTGTTCAAGAATTGAGTATACAGAATGCAAACAAACGCGTCCCTACAAGTGAATCTCCTAACCATTCAACACAGTACTAAAAACTGAATAGAATGCTGTTTTCACTCAGATGAAAGACGTATGCTTTTCTTCCTAAGAAGTGTTTTCAAAGACATTCACACAGTAATTCTACAAAGCCTTTTTACTGACGTTGGCTTTTAAACGTGATTTCCCTGGAATTTCTGTCAAATGCAAGATGCGAGATTTGCTGTTAAAGAATTGAGTATACAGAATGCAAACAAACGCTCCCCTACAAGTGAATTGCCTAACCATTCAACACAGTACTAAAAACTGAATAGAATGCAGTTTTCACTCAGATGAAAGACGTATGCTTTCCTTCTTAAGAAGTGTTTTCAAAGACATTCACAGAGTGATTCTACAAAGCCTTTTTACTGGCGTTGGCTTTTAAAGGTGATTTCACTGGAATTTCTGTTAAATGCAAGATGCACGATTGTTAAAAAATTGAGTATACAGAATGCGAACACACGCTTCCCTACAAGTGAATCGCCTAACCATTCAACACAGTACTAAAAACTGAATAGAATGCAGTTTTCACTCAGATGAAAGACGTATGCTTTCCTTCTTAAGAAGTGTTTTCAAAGACATTCACAGAGTGATTCTACAAAGCCTTTTTACTGACGTTGGCTTTTAAATGTGATTTCACTGTAATTTCTGTCATACGCAAGAAGCGAGATTTGCTGTTAAAGAATTGAATATACAGAATGCGAACAAAATCTTCCCTACAAGTGAATCGCCTAACCATTCAACACAGTACTAAAAACTGAATATTATGCAGTTTTCACTCAGATGAAAGACGTATGCTTTCCTTCTTAAGAAGTGTTTTCAAAGACATTCACAGCGTGATTCTACAAAGCCTTTTTACTGGCGTTGGCTTTTAAACGTGATTTCCCTGCAATTTCTGTCAAACGCAAGACGCGAGATTTGCTGTTAAAGAATTGAGTATACAGAATGCGAATAAACGCTTCCCTACAAGTGAATCGCCTAAACATTCACCACAGTACTAAAAACTGAATAGAATGCAGTTTTCACTCAGATGAAAGACATATGCTTTCCTTCTTAAGACGTGTTTTTAAAGACATTCACAGAGTGATTCTACAAAGCCTTTTTACTGACGTTGGCTTTTAAACGTGATTTCACTGAAATTTCTCTCAAACGCAAGATGCGAGATTTGCTGTTAAAAAATTGAGTATACAGAATGCAAACAAACGCTTCCCTACAAGTGAATCGCCTAAACATTCAACACAGTACTAAAAACTGAATAGAATGCAGTATTCACTCAGATGAAAGACGTATGCTTTCCTTCTCAAGAAGTGTTTTCAAAGACATTCACAGAGTGATTCTACAAAGCCATTTACTGGCGTTGGCTTTTAAACGTGATTTCACTGGAATTTCTGTTAAATGCAAGATGCGCGATTTATGTTAAAAAATTGAGTATACAGAATGCGAACACACGCTTCCCTACAAGTGAATCGCCTAACCATTCAACACAGTACTAAAAACTGAATAGAATGCAGTTTTCACTCAGATGAAAGACGTATGCTTTCCTTCTTAAGAAGTGTTTTCAAAGACATTCACAGAGTGATTCTACAAAGCCTTTTTACTGACGTTGGCTTTTAAACGTGATTTCACTGGAATTTCTGTCAAACGCCAGATGCGAGATTTGCGGTTAAAGAATTGAATATACAGAATGCGAACAAAAGCTTCCCTGCAAGTGTATGGCCTAACCATTCAACACAGTACTAAAAACTGAATAGAATGCAGTTTTCACTCAGATGAAAGACGTATGCTTTCCTTCTTAAGAAGTGTTTTCAAAGACATTCACAGAGTGATTCTACAAAGCCTTTTTACTGACGTTGGCTTTTAAATGTGATTTCACTGGAATTTCTGTCAAATGCATGATGTGCGATTTGCTGTTAAAGAATTGAGTATACAGAATGCGAACAAACGCTTCTCTACAAGGGAATCGCCTAACCATTCAACACAGTAATAAAAACTGAATAGAATGCAGTTTTCAGTCAGATGAAAGACATATGCTTTCCTTCTTAAGAAGTGTTTTCAAAGACATACACAGAGTGATTCTACAAAGGCTTTTTACTGACGTTGGCTTTCAAATATGATTTCACTGGAATTTCTGTCAAACGCAAGACACGAGATTTGCTGTTAAAGAATTGAGTATACAGAATGCAAACAAACGCTTCCCTACAAGTGAATCTCCTAACCATTCAACACAGTACTAAAAACTGAATAGAATGCAGTTTTCACTCAGATGAAAGACGTATGCTTTCATTTTTAAAAAGTGTTTTCAAAGACATTCAGAGAGTGATTCTACAAAGCCTTTTTACTGGCATTGGCTTTTAAACGTGATTTCACTGAAATTTCTGTCAAATGCAAGATGCTCGATTTGCTGTTAAAGAATTGAGTAAACAGAATGCAAACAAACGCTTCCCTACAAGTGAATCGCCTAACCATTCAACACAGGACTAAAATCTGAATAGAATGCAGTTTTCACTCAGATGAAAGACGTATGCTTTCCTTCTAAAGAAGTGTTTTCAAAGACATTCACACAGTGATTCTACAAAGCCTTGTTACTGAAGTTGGCTTTTAAACTTGATTTCACTGGAATTTCTATCAAACACAAGACGCGACATTTACTGTTAAAGAATTGAGTATACAGAATGCGAACAAATGCTTCCCTACAAGTGAATCGCCTAACCATCCAACACAGTACTAAAAACTGAATATTATGCAGTTTAAACTCAGATGAAAGACATATGCTTTCCTTCTTAAGAAGTGTTTTCAAAGACATTCACAGAGTGATTCTACATAGCCTTTTTACAAACGTTGGCTTTTAAACGTGATTTCACTGGAATTTCTATCAAACGCCAGATGCGAGATTTGCTGTTAAAGAATTGAGTATACAGAATGCAAACAAAGGCTTCCCTACAAGTGAATCGCCTAACCATTCAACACAGTACTAAAAACTGAATAGAATGCAGTTTTCACTCAGATGAAAGACGTATGCTTTCCTTCTTAAGAAGTGTTTTCAAAGACATTCACAGAGTGATTCTACAAAGCCTTTTTACTGACGTTGGCTTTTAAACGTGATTTCACTGAAATTTCTCTCAAACGCAAGATGCGAGATTTGCTGTTAAAGAATTGAGTATACAGAATGCGAATAAACGCTTCCCTACAAGTGAATCGCCTAAACATTCAACACAGTACTAAAAACTGAATAGAATGCAGTTTTCACTCAGATGAAAGACATATGCTTTCCTTCTTAAGACGTGTTTTTAAAGACATTCACAGAGTGATTCTACAAAGCCTTTTTACTGATGTTGGCTTTTAAACGTGATTTCACTGAAATTTCTCTCAAACGCAAGATGCGAGATTTGCTGTTAAAAAATTGAGTATACAGAATGCAAACAAACGCGTCCCTACAAGTGAATCTCCTAACCATTCAACACAGTACTAAAAACTGAATAGAATGCAGTTTTCACTCAGATGAAAGACGTATGCTTTCCTTCTTAAGAAGTGTTTTCAAAGACATTCACAGAGTGATTCTACAAAGCCTTTTTACTGGTATTGACTATTAAACGTGATTTCACTGGAATTTCTGTCAAATGCAAGACGCGAGATTTGCTGTTAAAGAATTGAGTATACAGAATGCAAACAAATGCTTCCCTACAAGTGAATCGCCTAAACATTCAACACAGTACTAAAAACTGAATAGAATGCTGTTTTCACTCAGATGAAAGACATATGCTTTCCTTCTGAAGAAGTGTTTTCAAAGACATTCACAGAGTGATTCTACAAAGCCTTTTTACTGACATTGGCTTTTAAACATGATTTCACTGGAATTTCTGTTAAAAGCAAGACGCGAGATTTGCTGTTCAAGAATTGAGTATACAGAATGGAAACAAACGCTTCCCTAAAAGTGAATCGCCTAACCATTCAACACAGTTCTAAAAACTAAATAGAATGCAGTTTTCACTCAGATGAAAGACGTATGCTTTTCTTCTTAAGAAGTGTTTTCAAAGACATTCACACAGTAATTCTACAAAGCCTTTTTACTGACGTTGGCTTTTAAACGTGATTTCCCTGGAATTTCTGTCAAATGCAAGATGCGAGATATGCTGTTAAAGAATTGAGTATACAGAATGCAAACAAACGCTCCCCTACAAGTGAATCGCCTAACCATTCAACACAGTACTAAAAACTGAATAGAATGCAGTTTTCACTCAGATGAAAGACGTATGCTTTCCTTCTTAAGAAGTGTTTTCAAAGACATTCACAGAGTGATTCTACAAAGCCTTTTTACTGGCGTTGGCTTTTAAACGTGATTTCACTGGAATTTCTGTTAAATGCAAGATGCACGATTTATGTTAAAAAATTGAGTATACAGAATGCGAACACACGCTTCCCTACAAGTGAATCGCCTAACCATTCAACACAGTACTAAAAACTGAATAGAATGCAGTTTTCACTCAGATGAAAGACATATGCTTTCCTTCTTAAGAAGTGTTTTCAAAGACATTCACAGAGTGATTCTACAAAGCCTTTTTACTGACGTTGGCTTTTAAACGTGATTTCCCTGCAATTTCTGTCAAACGCAAGACGCGAGATTTGCTGTTAAAGAATTGAGTATACAGAATGCGAATAAACGCTTCCCTACAAGTGAATCGCCTAAACATTCACCACAGTACTAAAAACTGAATAGAATGCAGTTTTCACTCAGATGAAAGACATATGCTTTCCTTCTTAAGACGTGTTTTTAAAGACATTCACAGAGTGATTCTACAAAGCCTTTTTACTGACGTTGGCTTTTAAACGTGATTTCACTGAAATTTCTCTCAAACGCAAGATGCGAGATTTGCTGTTAAAAAATTGAGTATACAGAATGCAAACAAACGCTTCCCTACAAGTGAATCGCCTAAACATTCAACACAGTACTAAAAACTGAATAGAATGCAGTTTTCACTCAGATGAAAGACGTATGCTTTCCTTCTCAAGAAGTGTTTTCAAAGACATTCACAGAGTGATTCTACAAAGCCATTTACTGGCGTTGGCTTTTAAACGTGATTTCACTGGAATTTCTGTTAAATGCAAGATGCGCGATTTATGTTAAAAAATTGAGTATACAGAATGCGAACACACGCTTCCCTACAAGTGAATCGCCTAACCATTCAACACAGTACTAAAAACTGAATAGAATGCAGTTTTCACTCAGATGAAAGACGTATGCTTTCCTTCTTAAGAAGTGTTTTCAAAGACATTCACAGAGTGATTCTACAAAGCCTTTTTACTGACGTTGGCTTTTAAATGTGATTTCACTGGAATTTCTCTCAAATGCATGATGTGCGATTTGCTGTTAAAGAATTGAGTATACAGAATGCGAACAAACGCTTCTCTACAAGGGAATCGCCTAACCATTCAACACAGTAATAAAAACTGAATAGAATGCAGTTTTCAGTCAGATGAAAGACATATGCTTTCCTTCTTAAGAAGTGTTTTCAAAGACATACACAGAGTGATTCTACAAAGGCTTTTTACTGACGTTGGCTTTCAAATATGATTTCACTGGAATTTCTGTCAAACGCAAGACACGAGATTTGCTGTTAAAGAATTGAGTATACAGAATGCAAACAAACGCTTCCCTACAAGTGAATCTCCTAACCATTCAACACAGTACTAAAAACTGAATAGAATGCAGTTTTCACTCAGATGAAAGACGTATGCTTTCATTTTTAAAAAGTGTTTACAAAGACATTCAGAGAGTGATTCTACAAAGCCTTTTTACTGGCATTGGCTTTTAAACGTGATTTCACTGAAATTTCTGTCAAATGCAAGATGCTCGATTTGCTGTTAAAGAATTGAGTAAACAGAATGCGAACAAACGCTTCCCTACAAGTGAATCGCCTAACCATTCAACACAGTACTAAAATCTGAATAGAATGCAGTTTTCACTCAGATGAAAGACGTATGCTTTCCTTCTAAAGAAGTGTTTTCAAAGACATTCACACAGTGATTCTACAAAGCCTTGTTACTGAAGTTGGCTTTTAAACGTGATTTCACTGGAATTTCTGTCAAACACAAGACGCGACATTTACTGTTAAAGAATTGAGTATACAGAATGCGAACAAATGCTTCCCTACAAGTGAATCGCCTAACCATCCAACACATTACTAAAAACTGAATATTATGCAGTTTAAACTCAGATGAAAGACATATGCTTTCCTTCTTAAGAAGTGTTTTCAAAGACATTCACAGAGTGATTCTACAAAGCCTTTTTACAAACGTTGGCTTTTAAACGTGATTTCACTGGAATTTCTATCAAACGCCAGATGCGAGATTTGCTGTTAAAGAATTGAGTATACAGAATGCAAACAAAGGCTTCCCTACAAGTGAATCGCCTAACCATTCAACACAGTACTAAAAACTGAATAGAATGCAGTTTTCACTCAGATGAAAGACGTATGCTTTCCTTCTTAAGAAGTGTTTTCAAAGACATTCACAGAGTGATTCTACAAAGCCTTTTTACTGGTGTTGACTATTAAACGTGATTTCACTGGAATTTCTGTCAAATGCAAGACGCGAGATTTGCTGTTAAAGACTTGAGTATACAGAATGCAAACAAATGCTTCCCTACAAGTGAATCGCCTAAACATTCAACACAGTACTAAAAACTGAATAGAATGCTGTTTTCACTCAGATGAAAGACGTATGCTTTCCTTCTGAAGAAGTGTTTTCAAAGACATTCACAGAGTGATTCTACAAAGCCTTTTTACTGACATTGGCTTTTAAACATGATTTCACTGGAATTTCTGTCAAAAGCAAGACGCGAAATTTGCTGTTCAAGAATTGAGTATACAGAATGCAAACAAACGCTTCCCTAAAAGTGAATCGCCTAACCATTCAACACAGTTCTAAAAACTAAATAGAATGCAGTTTTCACTCAGATGAAAGACGTATGCTTTTCTTCTTAAGAAGTGTTTTCAAAGACATTCACACAGTAATTCTACAAAGCCTTTTTACTGACGTTGGCTTTTAAACGTTATTTCCCTGGAATTTCTGTCAAATGCAAGATGCGAGATTTGCTGTTAAAGAATTGAGTATACAGAATGCAAACAAACGCTCCCCTACAAGTGAATCGCCTAACCATTCAACACAGTACTAAAAACTGAATAGAATGCAGTTTTCAGTCAGATGAAAGACGTATGCTTTCCTTCTTAAGAAGTGTTTTCAAAGACATACACAGAGTGATTCTACAAAGGCTTTTTACTGACGTTGGCTTTCAAATATGATTTCACTGGAATTTCTGTCAAACGCAAGACACGAGATTTGCTGTTAAAGAATTGAGTATACAGAATGCAAACAAAGGCTTCCCTACAAGTGAATCTCCTAACCATTCAACACAGTACTAAAAACTGAATAGAATGCAGTTTTCACTCAGATGAAAGACGTATGCTTTCATTTTTAAAAAGTGTTTTCAAAGACATTCAGAGAGTGATTCTACAAAGCCTTTTTACTGGCATTGGCTTTTAAACGTGATTTCACTGAAATTTCTGTCAAATGCAAGATGCTCGATTTGCTGTTAAAGAATTGAGTATACAGAATGCGAACAAACGCTTCCCTACAAGTGAATCGCCTAACCATTCAACACAGTACTAAAATCTGAATAGAATGCAGTTTTCACTCAGATGAAAGACGTATGCTTTCCTTCTAAAGAAGTGTTTTCAAAGACATTCACACAGTGATTCTACAAAGCCTTGTTACTGAAGTTGGCTTTTAAACGTGATTTCACTGGAATTTCTGTCAAACACAAGACACGACATTTACTGTTATAGAATTGAGTATACAGAATGCGAACAAATGCTTCCCTACAAGTGAATCGCCTAACCATCCAACACAGTACTAAAAACTGAATATTATGCAGTTTAAACTCAGATGAAAGACATATGCTTTCCTTCTTAAGAAGTGTTTTCAAAGACATTCACAGAGTGATTCTACAAAGCCTTTTTACAAACGTTGGCTTTTAAACGTGATTTCACTGGAATTTCTATCAAACGCCAGATGCGAGATTTGCTGTTAAAGAATTGAGTATACAGAATGCAAACAAAGGCTTCCCTACAAGTGAATCGCCTAACCATTCAACACAGTACTAAAAACTGAATAGAATGCAGTTTTCACTCAGATGAAAGACGTATGCTTTCCTTCTTAAGAAGTGTTTTCAAAGACATTCACAGAGTGATTCTACAAAGCCTTTTTACTGACGTTGGCTTTTAAACGTGATTTCACTGGAATTTCTGTCAAACGCAAGACACGAGATTTGCTGTTAAAGAATTGAGTATACAGAATGCGAATAAACACTTCCCTACAAGTGAATCGCCTAAACATTCAACACAGTACTAAAAACTGAATAGAATGCAGTTTTCACTCAGATGAAAGACATATGCTTACCTTCTTAAGACGTGTTTTTAAAGACATTCACAGAGTGATTCTACAAAGCCTTTTTACTGACGTTGGCTTTTAAACGTGATTTCACTGAAATTTCTCTCAAACGCAAGATGCGAGATTTGTTGTTAAAAAATTGAGTATACAGAATGCAAACAAACGCGTCCCTACAAGTGAATCTCCTAACCATTCAACACAGTACTAAAAACTGAATAGAATGCAGTTTTCACTCAGATGAAAGACGTATGCTTTCCTTCTTAAGAAGTGTTTTCAAAGACATTCACAGAGTGATTCTACAAAGCCTTTTTACTGGCGTTTGCTTTTAAACGTGATTTCACTGGAATTTCTGTTAAATGCAAGATGCACGATTTATGTTAAAGAATTGAGTATACAGAATGCGAACACACGCTTCCCTACAAGTGAATCGCCTAACCATTCAACACAGTACTAAAAACTGAATAGAATGCAGTTTTCACTCAGATGAAAGACATATGCTTACCTTCTTAAGACGTGTTTTCAAAGACATTCACAGAGTGATTCTACAAAGCCTTTTTACTGACGTTGGCTTTTAAATGTGATTTCACTGGAATTTCTGTCAAATGCATGATGTGCGATTTGCTGTTAAAGAATTGAGTATACAGAATGCGAACAAACGCTTCTCTACAAGGGAATCGCCTAACCATTCAACACAGTAATAAAAACTGAATAGAATGCAGTTTTCAGTCAGATGAAAGACATATGCTTTCCTTCTTAAGAAGTGTTTTCAAAGACATACACAGAGTGATTCTACAAAGGCTTTTTACTGACGTTGGCTTTCAAATATGATTTCACTGGAATTTCTGTCAAACGCAAGACACGAGATTTGCTGTTAAAGAATTGAGTATACAGAATGCAAACAAACGCTTCCCTACAAGTGAATCTCCTAACCATTCAACACAGTACTAAAAACTGAATAGAATGCAGTTTTCACTCAGATGAAAGACGTATGCTTTCATTTTTAAAAAGTGTTTTCAAAGACATTCAGAGAGTGATTCTACAAAGCCTTTTTACTGGCATTGGCTTTTAAACGTGATTTCACTGAAATTTCTGTCAAATGCAAGATGCTCGATTTGCTGTTAAAGAATTGAGTAAACAGAATGCGAACAAACGCTTCCCTACAAGTGAATCGCCTAACCATTCAACACAGTACTAAAATCTGAATAGAATGCAGTTTTCACTCAGATGAAAGACGTATGCTTTCCTTCTAAAGAAGTGTTTTCAAAGACATTCACACAGTGATTCTACAAAGCCTTGTTACTGAAGTTGGCTTTTAAACGTGATTTCACTGGAATTTCTGTCAAACACAAGACGCGACATTTACTGTTAAAGAATTGAGTATACAGAATGCGAACAAATGCTTCCCTACAAGTGAATCGCCTAACCATCCAACACAGTACTAAAAACTGAATATTATGCAGTTTAAACTCAGATGAAAGACATATGCTTTCCTTCTTAAGAAGTGTTTTCAAAGACATTCACAGAGTGATTCTACAAAGCCTTTTTACTGGTGTTGACTATTAAACGTGATTTCACTGGAATTTCTGTCAAACGCAAGACGCGAGATTTGCTGTTAAAGACTTGAGTATACAGAATGCAAACAAATGCTTCCCTACAAGTGAATCGCCTAAACATTCAACACAGTACTAAAAACTGAATAGAATGCTGTTTTCACTCAGATGAAAGACGTATGCTTTCCTTCTGAAGAAGTGTTTTCAAAGACATTCACAGAGTGATTCTACAAAGCCTTTTTACTGACATTGGCTTTTAAACATGATTTCACTGGAATTTCTGTCAAAAGCAAGACGCGAAATTTGCTGTTCAAGAATTGAGTATACAGAATGCAAACAAACGCTTCCCTAAAAGTGAATCGCCTAACCATTCAACACAGTTCTAAAAACTAAATAGAATGCAGTTTTCACTCAGATGAAAGACGTATGCTTTTCTTCTTAAGAAGTGTTTTCAAAGACATTCACACAGTAATTCTACAAAGCCTTTTTACTGACGTTGGCTTTTAAACGTTATTTCCCTGGAATTTCTGTCAAATGCAAGATGCGAGATTTGCTGTTAAAGAATTGAGTATACAGAATGCAAACAAACGCTCCCCTACAAGTGAATCGCCTAACCATTCAACACAGTACTAAAAACTGAATAGAATGCAGTTTTCAGTCAGATGAAAGACGTATGCTTTCCTTCTTAAGAAGTGTTTTCAAAGACATACACAGAGTGATTCTACAAAGGCTTTTTACTGACGTTGGCTTTCAAATATGATTTCACTGGAATTTCTGTCAAACGCAAGACACGAGATTTGCTGTTAAAGAATTGAGTATACAGAATGCAAACAAACGCTTCCCTACAAGTGAATCTCCTAACCATTCAACACAGTACTAAAAACTGAATAGAATGCAGTTTTCACTCAGATGAAAGACGTATGCTTTCATTTTTAAAAAGTGTTTTCAAAGACATTCAGAGAGTGATTCTACAAAGCCTTTTTACTGGCATTGGCTTTTAAACGTGATTTCACTGAAATTTCTGTCAAATGCAAGATGCTCGATTTGCTGTTAAAGAATTGAGTATACAGAATGCGAACAAACGCTTCCCTACAAGTGAATCGCCTAACCATTCAACACAGTACTAAAATCTGAATAGAATGCAGTTTTCACTCAGATGAAAGACGTATGCTTTCCTTCTAAAGAAGTGTTTTCAAAGACATTCACACAGTGATTCTACAAAGCCTTGTTACTGAAGTTGGCTTTTAAACGTGATTTCACTGGAATTTCTGTCAAACACAAGACGCGACATTTACTGTTATAGAATTGAGTATACAGAATGCGAACAAATGCTTCCCTACAAGTGAATCGCCTAACCATCCAACACAGTACTAAAAACTGAATATTATGCAGTTTAAACTCAGATGAAAGACATATGCTTTCCTTCTTAAGAAGTGTTTTCAAAGACATTCACAGAGTGATTCTACAAAGCCTTTTTACAAACGTTGGCTTTTAAACGTGATTTCACTGGAATTTCTATCAAACGCCAGATGCGAGATTTGCTGTTAAAGAATTGAGTATACAGAATGCAAACAAAGGCTTCCCTACAAGTGAATCGCCTAACCATTCAACACAGTACTAAAAACTGAATAGAATGCAGTTTTCACTCAGATGAAAGACGTATGCTTTCCTTCTTAAGAAGTGTTTTCAAAGACATTCACAGAGTGATTCTACAAAGCCTTTTTACTGACGTTGGCTTTTAAACGTGATTTCACTGGAATTTCTGTCAAACGCAAGACACGAGATTTGCTGTTAAAGAATTGAGTATACAGAATGCGAATAAACACTTCCCTACAAGTGAATCGCCTAAACATTCAACACAGTACTAAAAACTGAATAGAATGCAGTTTTCACTCAGATGAAAGACATATGCTTACCTTCTTAAGACGTGTTTTTAAAGACATTCACAGAGTGATTCTACAAAGCCTTTTTACTGACGTTGGCTTTTAAACGTGATTTCACTGAAATTTCTCTCAAACGCAAGATGCGAGATTTGTTGTTAAAAAATTGAGTATACAGAATGCAAACAAACGCGTCCCTACAAGTGAATCTCCTAACCATTCAACACAGTACCTAAAACTGAATAGAATGCAGTTTTCACTCAGATGAAAGACGTATGCTTTCCTTTTTAAGAAGTGTTTTCAAAGACATTCACAGAGTGATTCTACAAAGCCTTTTTACTGGCGTTTGCTTTTAAACGTGATTTCACTGGAATTTCTGTTAAATGCAAGATGCACGATTTATGTTAAAGAATTGAGTATACAGAATGCGAACACACGCTTCCCTACAAGTGAATCGCCTAACCATTCAACACAGTACTAAAAACTGAATAGAATGCAGTTTTCACTCAGATGAAAGACATATGCTTACCTTCTTAAGACGTGTTTTCAAAGACATTCACAGAGTGATTCTACAAAGCCTTTTTACTAACGTTGGCTTTTAAATGTGATTTCACTGGAATTTCTGTCAAATGCATGATGTGCGATTTGCTGTTAAAGAATTGAGTATACAGAATGCGAACAAACGCTTCTCTACAAGGGAATCGCCTAACCATTCAACACAGTAATAAAAACTGAATAGAATGCAGTTTTCAGTCAGATGAAAGACATATGCTTTCCTTCTTAAGAAGTGTTTTCAAAGACATACACAGAGTGATTCTACAAAGGCTTTTTACTGACGTTGGCTTTCAAATATGATTTCACTGGAATTTCTGTCAAACGCAAGACACGAGATTTGCTGTTAAAGAATTGAGTATACAGAATGCAAACAAACGCTTCCCTACAAGTGAATCTCCTAACCATTCAACACAGTACTAAAAACTGAATAGAATGCAGTTTTCACTCAGATGAAAGACGTATGCTTTCATTTTTAAAAAGTGTTTTCAAAGACATTCAGAGAGTGATTCTACAAAGCCTTTTTACTGGCATTGGCTTTTAAACGTGATTTCACTGAAATTTCTGTCAAATGCAAGATGCTCGATTTGCTGTTAAAGAATTGAGTAAACAGAATGCGAACAAACGCTTCCCTACAAGTGAATCGCCTAACCATTCAACACAGTACTAAAATCTGAATAGAATGCAGTTTTCACTCAGATGAAAGACGTATGCTTTCCTTCTAAAGAAGTGTTTTCAAAGACATTCACACAGTGATTCTACAAAGCCTTGTTACTGAAGTTGGCTTTTAAACGTGATTTCACTGGAATTTCTGTCAAACACAAGACGCGACATTTACTGTTAAAGAATTGAGTATACAGAATGCGAACAAATGCTTCCCTACAAGTGAATCGCCTAACCATCCAACACAGTACTAAAAACTGAATAGAATGCAGTTTTCACTCAGATGAAAGACGTATGCTTTCCTTCTTAAGAAGTGTTTTCAAAGACATTCACAGAGTGATTCTACAAAGCCTTTTTACTGACGTTGGCTTTTAAACGTGATTTCACTGGAATTTCTGTCAAACGCAAGACACGAGATTTGCTGTTAAAGAATTGAGTATACAGAATGCGAATAAACACTTCCCTACAAGTGAATCGCCTAAACATTCAACACAGTACTAAAAACTGAATAGAATGCAGTTTTCACTCAGATGAAAGACATATGCTTACCTTCTTAAGACGTGTTTTTAAAGACATTCACAGAGTGATTCTACAAAGCCTTTTTACTGACGTTGGCTTTTAAACGTGATTTCACTGAAATTTCTCTCAAACGCAAGATGCGAGATTTGTTGTTAAAAAATTGAGTATACAGAATGCAAACAAACGCGTCCCTACAAGTGAATCTCCTAACCATTCAACACAGTACTAAAAACTGAATAGAATGCAGTTTTCACTCAGATGAAAGACGTATGCTTTCCTTTTTAAGAAGTGTTTTCAAAGACATTCACAGAGTGATTCTACAAAGCCTTTTTACTGGCGTTTGCTTTTAAACGTGATTTCACTGGAATTTCTGTTAAATGCAAGATGCACGATTTATGTTAAAGAATTGAGTATACAGAATGCGAACACACGCTTCCCTACAAGTGAATCGCCTAACCATTCAACACAGTACTAAAAACTGAATAGAATGCAGTTTTCACTCAGATGAAAGACATATGCTTACCTTCTTAAGACGTGTTTTCAAAGACATTCACAGAGTGATTCTACAAAGCCTTTTTACTGACGTTGGCTTTTAAATGTGATTTCACTGGAATTTCTGTCAAATGCATGATGTGCGATTTGCTGTTAAAGAATTGAGTATACAGAATGCGAACAAACGCTTCTCTACAAGGGAATCGCCTAACCATTCAACACAGTAATAAAAACTGAATAGAATGCAGTTTTCAGTCAGATGAAAGACATATGCTTTCCTTCTTAAGAAGTGTTTTCAAAGACATACACAGAGTGATTCTACAAAGGCTTTTTACTGACGTTGGCTTTCAAATATGATTTCACTGGAATTTCTGTCAAACGCAAGACACGAGATTTGCTGTTAAAGAATTGAGTATACAGAATGCAAACAAACGCTTCCCTACAAGTGAATCTCCTAACCATTCAACACAGTACTAAAAACTGAATAGAATGCAGTTTTCACTCAGATGAAAGACGTATGCTTTCATTTTTAAAAAGTGTTTTCAAAGACATTCAGAGAGTGATTCTACAAAGCCTTTTTACTGGCATTGGCTTTTAAACGTGATTTCACTGAAATTTCTGTCAAATGCAAGATGCTCGATTTGCTGTTAAAGAATTGAGTATACAGAATGCGAACAAACGCTTCCCTACAAGTGAATCGCCTAACCATTCAACACAGTACTAAAATCTGAATAGAATGCAGTTTTCACTCAGATGAAAGACGTATGCTTTCCTTCTAAAGAAGTGTTTTCAAAGACATTCACACAGTGATTCTACAAAGCCTTGTTACTGAAGTTGGCTTTTAAACGTGATTTCACTGGAATTTCTGTCAAACACAAGACGCGACATTTACTGTTAAAGAATTGAGTATACAGAATGCGAACAAATGCTTCCCTACAAGTGAATCGCCTAACCATCCAACACAGTACTAAAAACTGAATATTATGCAGTTTAAACTCAGATGAAAGACATATGCTTTCCTTCTTAAGAAGTGTTTTCAAAGACATTCACAGAGTGATTCTACAAAGCCTTTTTACAAACGTTGGCTTTTAAACGTGATTTCACTGGAATTTCTATCAAACGCCAGATGCGAGATTTGCTGTTAAAGAATTGAGTATACAGAATGCAAACAAAGGCTTCCCTACAAGTGAATCGCCTAACCATTCAACACAGTACTAAAAACTGAATAGAATGCAGTTTTCACTCAGATGAAAGACGTATGCTTTCCTTCTTAAGAAGTGTTTTCAAAGACATTCACAGAGTGATTCTACAAAGCCTTTTTACTGGTGTTGACTATTAAACGTGATTTCACTGGAATTTCTGTCAAACGCAAGACGCGAGATTTGCTGTTAAAGACTTGAGTATACAGAATGCAAACAAATGCTTCCCTACAAGTGAATCGCCTAAACATTCAACACAGTACTAAAAACTGAATAGAATGCTGTTTTCACTCAGATGAAAGACGTATGCTTTCCTTCTGAAGAAGTGTTTTCAAAGACATTCACAGAGTGATTCTACAAAGCCTTTTTACTGACATTGGCTTTTAAACATGATTTCACTGGAATTTCTGTCAAAAGCAAGACGCGAAATTTGCTGTTCAAGAATTGAGTATACAGAATGCAAACAAACGCTTCCCTAAAAGTGAATCGCCTAACCATTCAACACAGTTCTAAAAACTAAATAGAATGCAGTTTTCACTCAGATGAAAGACGTATGCTTTTCTTCTTAAGAAGTGTTTTCAAAGACATTCATACAGTAATTCTACAAAGCCTTTTTACTGACGTTGGCTTTTAAACGTTATTTCCCTGGAATTTCTGTCAAATGCAAGATGCGAGATTTGCTGTTAAAGAATTGAGTATACAGAATGCAAACAAACGCTCCCCTACAAGTGAATCGCCTAACCATTCAACACAGTACTAAAAACTGAATAGAATGCAGTTTTCAGTCAGATGAAAGACGTATGCTTTCCTTCTTAAGAAGTGTTTTCAAAGACATACACAGAGTGATTCTACAAAGGCTTTTTACTGACGTTGGCTTTCAAATATGATTTCACTGGAATTTCTGTCAAACGCAAGACACGAGATTTGCTGTTAAAGAATTGAGTATACAGAATGCAAACAAACGCTTCCCTACAAGTGAATCTCCTAACCATTCAACACAGTACTAAAAACTGAATAGAATGCAGTTTTCACTCAGATGAAAGACGTATGCTTTCATTTTTAAAAAGTGTTTTCAAAGACATTCAGAGAGTGATTCTACAAAGCCTTTTTACTGGCATTGGCTTTTAAACGTGATTTCACTGAAATTTCTGTCAAATGCAAGATGCTCGATTTGCTGTTAAAGAATTGAGTATACAGAATGCGAACAAACGCTTCCCTACAAGTGAATCGCCTAACCATTCAACACAGTACTAAAATCTGAATAGAATGCAGTTTTCACTCAGATGAAAGACGTATGCTTTCCTTCTAAAGAAGTGTTTTCAAAGACATTCACACAGTGATTCTACAAAGCCTTGTTACTGAAGTTGGCTTTTAAACGTGATTTCACTGGAATTTCTGTCAAACACAAGACGCGACATTTACTGTTATAGAATTGAGTATACAGAATGCGAACAAATGCTTCCCTACAAGTGAATCGCCTAACCATCCAACACAGTACTAAAAACTGAATATTATGCAGTTTAAACTCAGATGAAAGACATATGCTTTCCTTCTTAAGAAGTGTTTTCAAAGACATTCACAGAGTGATTCTACAAAGCCTTTTTACAAACGTTGGCTTTTAAACGTGATTTCACTGGAATTTCTATCAAACGCCAGATGCGAGATTTGCTGTTAAAGAATTGAGTATACAGAATGCAAACAAAGGCTTCCCTACAAGTGAATCGCCTAACCATTCAACACAGTACTAAAAACTGAATAGAATGCAGTTTTCACTCAGATGAAAGACGTATGCTTTCCTTCTTAAGAAGTGTTTTCAAAGACATTCACAGAGTGATTCTACAAAGCCTTTTTACTGACGTTGGCTTTTAAACGTGATTTCACTGGAATTTCTGTCAAACGCAAGACACGAGATTTGCTGTTAAAGAATTGAGTATACAGAATGCGAATAAACACTTCCCTACAAGTGAATCGCCTAAACATTCAACACAGTACTAAAAACTGAATAGAATGCAGTTTTCACTCAGATGAAAGACATATGCTTACCTTCTTAAGACGTGTTTTTAAAGACATTCACAGAGTGATTCTACAAAGCCTTTTTACTGACGTTGGCTTTTAAACGTGATTTCACTGAAATTTCTCTCAAACGCAAGATGCGAGATTTGTTGTTAAAAAATTGAGTATACAGAATGCAAACAAACGCGTCCCTACAAGTGAATCTCCTAACCATTCAACACAGTACTAAAAACTGAATAGAATGCAGTTTTCACTCAGATGAAAGACGTATGCTTTCCTTCTTAAGAAGTGTTTTCAAAGACATTCACAGAGTGATTCTACAAAGCCTTTTTACTGGCGTTTGCTTTTAAACGTGATTTCACTGGAATTTCTGTTAAATGCAAGATGCACGATTTATGTTAAAGAATTGAGTATACAGAATGCGAACACACGCTTCCCTACAAGTGAATCGCCTAACCATTCAACACAGTACTAAAAACTGAATAGAATGCAGTTTTCACTCAGATGAAAGACATATGCTTACCTTCTTAAGACGTGTTTTCAAAGACATTCACAGAGTGATTCTACAAAGCCTTTTTACTGACGTTGGCTTTTAAATGTGATTTCACTGGAATTTCTGTCAAATGCATGATGTGCGATTTGCTGTTAAAGAATTGAGTATACAGAATGCGAACAAACGCTTCTCTACAAGGGAATCGCCTAACCATTCAACACAGTAATAAAAACTGAATAGAATGCAGTTTTCAGTCAGATGAAAGACATATGCTTTCCTTCTTAAGAAGTGTTTTCAAAGACATACACAGAGTGATTCTACAAAGGCTTTTTACTGACGTTGGCTTTCAAATATGATTTCACTGGAATTTCTGTCAAACGCAAGACACGAGATTTGATGTTAAAGAATTGAGTATACAGAATGCAAACAAACGCTTCCCTACAAGTGAATCTCCTAACCATTCAACACAGTACTAAAAACTGAATAGAATGCAGTTTTCACTCAGATGAAAGACGTATGCTTTCATTTTTAAAAAGTGTTTTCAAAGACATTCAGAGAGTGATTCTACAAAGCCTTTTTACTGGCATTGGCTTTTAAACGTGATTTCACTGAAATTTCTGTCAAATGCAAGATGCTCGATTTGCTGTTAAAGAATTGAGTAAACAGAATGCGAACAAACGCTTCCCTACAAGTGAATCGCCTAACCATTCAACACAGTACTAAAATCTGAATAGAATGCAGTTTTCACTCAGATGAAAGACGTATGCTTTCCTTCTAAAGAAGTGTTTTCAAAGACATTCACACAGTGATTCTACAAAGCCTTGTTACTGAAGTTGGCTTTTAAACGTTATTTCACTGGAATTTCTGTCAAACACAAGACGCGACATTTACTGTTAAAGAATTGAGTATACAGAATGCGAACAAATGCTTCCCTACAAGTGAATCGCCTAACCATCCAACACAGTACTAAAAACTGAATATTATGCAGTTTAAACTCAGATGAAAGACATATGCTTTCCTTCTTAAGAAGTGTTTTCAAAGACATTCACAGAGTGATTCTACAAAGCCTTTTTACAAACGTTGGCTTTTAAACGTGATTTCACTGGAATTTCTATCAAACGCCAGATGCGAGATTTGCTGTTAAAGAATTGAGTATACAGAATGCAAACAAAGGCTTCCCTACAAGTGAATCGCCTAACCATTCAACACAGTACTAAAAACTGAATAGAATGCAGTTTTCACTCAGATGAAAGACGTATGCTTTCCTTCTTAAGAAGTGTTTTCAAAGACATTCACAGAGTGATTCTACAAAGCCTTTTTACTGGTGTTGACTATTAAACGTGATTTCACTGGAATTTCTGTCAAACGCAAGACGCGAGATTTGCTGTTAAAGACTTGAGTATACAGAATGCAAACAAATGCTTCCCTACAAGTGAATCGCCTAAACATTCAACACAGTACTAAAAACTGAATAGAATGCTGTTTTCACTCAGATGAAAGACGTATGCTTTCCTTCTGAAGAAGTGTTTTCAAAGACATTCACAGAGTGATTCTACAAAGCCTTTTTACTGACATTGGCTTTTAAACATGATTTCACTGGAATTTCTGTCAAAAGCAAGACGCGAAATTTGCTGTTCAAGAATTGAGTATACAGAATGCAAACAAACGATTCCCTAAAAGTGAATCGCCTAACCATTCAACACAGTTCTAAAAACTAAATAGAATGCAGTTTTCACTCAGATGAAAGACGTATGCTTTTCTTCTTAAGAAGTGTTTTCAAAGACATTCACACAGTAATTCTACAAAGCCTTTTTACTGACGTTGGCTTTTAAACGTTATTTCCCTGGAATTTCTGTCAAATGCAAGATGCGAGATTTGCTGTTAAAGAATTGAGTATACAGAATGCAAACAAACGGTCCCCTACAAGTGAATCTCCTAACCATTCAACACAGTACTAAAAACTGAATAGAATGCAGTTTTCAGTCAGATGAAAGACGTATGCTTTCCTTCTTAAGAAGTGTTTTCAAAGACATACACAGAGTGATTCTACAAAGGCTTTTTACTGACGTTGGCTTTCAAATATGATTTCACTGGAATTTCTGTCAAACGCAAGACACGAGATTTGCTGTTAAAGAATTGAGTATACAGAATGCAAACAAACGCTTCCCTACAAGTGAATCTCCTAACCATTCAACACAGTACTAAAAACTGAATAGAATGCAGTTTTCACTCAGATGAAAGACGTATGCTTTCATTTTTAAAAAGTGTTTTCAAAGACATTCAGAGAGTGATTCTACAAAGCCTTTTTACTGGCATTGGCTTTTAA
Source organism: Phyllotis vaccarum (assembly GCA_033318265.1). Lineage (NCBI taxonomy): Eukaryota > Metazoa > Chordata > Mammalia > Rodentia > Cricetidae > Phyllotis > Phyllotis vaccarum. Next base: position 168,286,649 of record JARWLC010000009.1, read on the forward strand.
ACGTGATTTCACTGAAATTTCTGTCAAATGCAAGATGCTCGATTTGCTGTTAAAGAATTGAGTATACAGAATGCGAACAAACGCTTCCCTACAAGTGAATCGCCTAACCATTCAACACAGTACTAAAATCTGAATAGAATGCAGTTTTCACTCAGATGAAAGACGTATGCTTTCCTTCTAAAGAAGTGTTTTCAAAGACATTCACACAGTGATTCTACAAAGCCTTGTTACTGAAGTTGGCTTTTAAACGTGATTTCACTGGAATTTCTGTCAAACACAAGACGCGACATTTACTGTTATAGAATTGAGTATACAGAATGCGAACAAATGCTTCCCTACAAGTGAATCGCCTAACCATCCAACACAGTACTAAAAACTGAATATTATGCAGTTTAAACTCAGATGAAAGACATATGCTTTCCTTCTTAAGAAGTGTTTTCAAAGACATTCACAGAGTGATTCTACAAAGCCTTTTTACAAACGTTGGCTTTTAAACGTGATTTCACTGGAATTTCTATCAAACGCCAGATGCGAGATTTGCTGTTAAAGAATTGAGTATACAGAATGCAAACAAAGGCTTCCCTACAAGTGAATCGCCTAACCATTCAACACAGTACTAAAAACTGAATAGAATGCAGTTTTCACTCAGATGAAAGACGTATGCTTTCCTTCTTAAGAAGTGTTTTCAAAGACATACACAGAGTGATTCTACAAAGCCTTTTTACTGACGTTGGCTTTTAAACGTGATTTCACTGGAATTTCTGTCAAACGCAAGACACGAGATTTGCTGTTAAAGAATTGAGTATACAGAATGCGAATAAACACTTCCCTACAAGTGAATCGCCTAAACATTCAACACAGTACTAAAAACTGAATAGAATGCAGTTTTCACTCAGATGAAAGACATATGCTTACCTTCTTAAGACGTGTTTTTAAAGACATTCACAGAGTGATTCTACAAAGCCTTTTTACTGACGTTGGCTTTTAAACGTGATTTCACTGGAATTTCTGTTAAATGCAAGATGCACGATTTATGTTAAAAAATTGAGTAAACAGAATGCGAACACACGCTTCCCTACAAGTGAATCGCCTAACCATTCAACACAGTACTAAAAACTGAATAGAATGCAGTTTTCACTCAGATGAAAGACGTATGCTTTCCTTCTTAAGAAGTGTTTTCAAAGACATTCACAGAGTGATTCTACAAAGCCTTTTTACTGACGTTGGCTTTTAAACGTGATTTCACTGTAATTTCTGTCAAATGCAAGACGCGAGATTTGCTGTTAAAGAATTGAGTATACAGAATGCGAATAAACGCTTCCCTACAAGTGAATCGCCTAAACATTCACCACAGTACTAAAAACTGAATAGAATGCAGTTTTCACTCAGATGAAAGACATATGCTTTCCTTCTTAAGACGTGTTTTTAAAGACATTCACAGAGTGATTCTACAAAGCCTTTTTACTGACGTTGGCTTTTAAACGTGATTTCACTGAAATTTCTCTCAAACGCCAGATGCGAGATTTGCTGTTAAAGAATTGAGTATACAGAATGCAAACAAAGGCTTCCCTACAATTGAATCGCCTAACCATTCAACACAGTACTAAAAACTGAATAGAATGCAGTTTTCACTCAGATGAAAGACGTATGCTTTCCTTCTTAAGAAGTGTTTTCAAAGACATTCACAGAGTGATTCTACAAAGCCTTTTTACTGGTGTTGACTATTAAACGTGATTTCACTGGAATTTCTGTCAAACGCAAGACGCGAGATTTGCTGTTAAAGACTTGAGTATACAGAATGCAAACAAATGCTTCCCTACAAGTGAATCGCCTAAACATTCAACACAGTACTAAAAACTGAATAGAATGCTGTTTTCACTCAGATGAAAGACGTATGCTTTCCTTCTGAAGAAGTGTTTTCAAAGACATTCACAGAGTGATTCTACAAAGCCTTTTTACTGACATTGGCTTTTAAACATGATTTCACTGGAATTTCTGTCAAAAGCAAGACGCGAAATTTGCTGTTGAAGAATTGAGTATACAGAATGCAAACAAACGCTTCCCTAAAAGTGAATCGCCTAACCATTCAACACAGTTCTAAAAACTAAATAGAATGCAGTTTTCACTCAGATGAAAGACGTATGCTTTTCTTCTTAAGAAGTGTTTTCAAAGACATTCACACAGTAATTCTACAAAGCCTTTTTACTGACGTTGGCTTTTAAACGTGATTTCCCTGGAATTTCTGTCAAATGCAAGATGCGAGATTTGCTGTTAAAGAATTGAGTATACAGAATGCAAACAAACGCTCCCCTACAAGTGAATCGCCTAACCATTCAACACAGTACTAAAAACTGAATAGAATGCAGTTTTCACTCAGATGAAAGACGTATGCTTTCCTTCTTAAGAAGTGTTTTCAAAGACATACACAGAGTGATTCTACAAAGGCTTTTTACTGACGTTGGCTTTCAAATATGATTTCACTGGAATTTCTGTCAAACGCAAGACACGAGATTTGCTGTTAAAGAATTGAGTATACAGAATGCAAACAAACGCTTCCCTACAAGTGAATCTCCTAACCATTCAACACAGTACTAAAAACTGAATAGAATGCAGTTTTCACTCAGATGAAAGACGTATGCTTTCATTTTTAAAAAGTGTTTTCAAAGACATTCAGAGAGTGATTCTACAAAGCCTTTTCACTGGCATTGGCTTTTAAACGTGATTTCACTGAAATTTCTGTCAAATGCAAGATGCTCGATTTGCTGTTAAAGAATTGAGTATACAGAATGCGAACAAACGCTTCCCTACAAGTGAATCGCCTAACCATTCAACACAGTACTAAAATCTGAATAGAATGCAGTTTTCACTCAGATGAAAGACGTATGCTTTCCTTCTAAAGAAGTGTTTACAAAGACATTCACACAGTGATTCTACAAAGCCTTGTTACTGAAGTTGGCTTTTAAACGTGATTTCACTGGAATTTCTGTCAAACACAAGACGCGACATTTACTGTTATAGAATTGAGTATACAGAATGCGAACAAATGCTTCCCTACAAGTGAATCGCCTAACCATCCAACACAGTACTAAAAACTGAATATTATGCAGTTTAAACTCAGATGAAAGACATATGCTTTCCTTCTTAAGAAGTGTTTTCAAAGACATTCACAGAGTGATTCTACAAAGCCTTTTTACAAACGTTGGCTTTTAAACGTGATTTCACTGGAATTTCTATCAAACGCCAGATGCGAGATTTGCTGTTAAAGAATTGAGTATACAGAATGCAAACAAAGGCTTCCCTACAAGTGAATCGCCTAACCATTCAACACAGTACTAAAAACTGAATAGAATGCAGTTTTCACTCAGATGAAAGACGTATGCTTTCCTTCTTAAGAAGTGTTTTCAAAGACATTCACAGAGTGATTCTACAAAGCCTTTTTACTGACGTTGGCTTTTAAACGTGATTTCACTGGAATTTCTGTCAAACGCAAGACACGAGATTTGCTGTTAAAGAATTGAGTATACAGAATGCGAATAAACACTTCCCTACAAGTGAATCGCCTAAACATTCAACACAGTACTAAAAACTGAATAGAATGCAGTTTTCACTCAGATGAAAGACATATGCTTACCTTCTTAAGACGTGTTTTTAAAGACATTCACAGAGTGATTCTACAAAGCCTTTTTACTGACGTTGGCTTTTAAACGTGATTTCACTTAAATTTCTCTCAAACGCAAGATGCGAGATTTGCTGTTAAAAAATTGAGTATACAGAATGCAAACAAAGGCTTCCCTACAAGTGAATCGCCTAACCATTCAACACAGTCTAAAAACTGAATAGAATGCAGTTTTCACTCAGATGATAGACATATGCTTTCCTTCTTAAGACGTGTTTTTAAAGACATTCACAGAGTGATTCTACAAAGCCTTTTTACTGACATTGGATTTAAAAGTGATTTCACTGAAATTTCTCTCAAACGCAAGATGCGAGATTTGCTGTTAAAAAATTGAGTATACAGAATGCAAACAAACGCGTCCCTACAAGTGAATCTCCTAACCATTCAACACAGTACTAAAAACTGAATAGAATGCAGTTTTCACTCAGATGAAAGACGTATGCTTTCCTTCTTAAGAAGTGTTTTCAAAGACATTCACAGAGTGATTCTACAAAGCCTTTTTACTGACATTGGCTTTTAAACATGATTTCACTGGAATTTCTGTCAAAAGCAAGACGCGAAATTTGCTGTTCAAGAATTGAGTATACAGAATGCAAACAAACGCTTCCCTAAAAGTGAATCGCCTAACCATTCAACACAGTTCTAAAAACTAAATAGAATGCAGTTTTCACTCAGATGAAAGACGTATGCTTTTCTTCTTAAGAAGTGTTTTCAAAGACATTCACACAGTAATTCTACAAAGCCTTTTTACTGACGTTGGCTTTTAAACGTGATTTCCCTGGAATTTCTGTCAAATGCAAGATGCGAGATTTGCTGTTAAAGAATTGAGTATACAGAATGCAAACAAACGCTCCCCTACAAGTGAATCGCCTAACCATTCAACACAGTACTAAAAACTGAATAGAATGCAGTTTTCAGTCAGATGAAAGACGTATGCTTTCCTTCTTAAGAAGTGTTTTCAAAGACATACACAGAGTGATTCTACAAAGGCTTTTTACTGACGTTGGCTTTCAAATATGATTTCACTGGAATTTCTGTCAAACGCAAGACACGAGATTTGCTGTTAAAGAATTGAGTATACAGAATGCAAACAAACGCTTCCCTACAAGTGAATCTCCTAACCATTCAACACAGTACTAAAAACTGAATAGAATGCAGTTTTCACTCAGATGAAAGACGTATGCTTTCATTTTTAAAAAGTGTTTTCAAAGACATTCAGAGAGTGATTCTACAAAGCCTTTTCACTGGCATTGGCTTTTAAACGTGATTTCACTGAAATTTCTGTCAAATGCAAGATGCTCGATTTGCTGTTAAAGAATTGAGTATACAGAATGCGAACAAACGCTTCCCTACAAGTGAATCGCCTAACCATTCAACACAGTACTAAAATCTGAATAGAATGCAGTTTTCACTCAGATGAAAGACGTATGCTTTCCTTCTAAAGAAGTGTTTACAAAGACATTCACACAGTGATTCTACAAAGCCTTGTTACTGAAGTTGGCTTTTAAACGTGATTTCACTGGAATTTCTGTCAAACACAAGACGCGACATTTACTGTTATAGAATTGAGTATTCAGAATGCGAACAAATGCTTCCCTACAAGTGAATCGCCTAACCATCCAACACAGTACTAAAAACTGAATATTATGCAGTTTAAACTCAGATGAAAGACATATGCTTTCCTTCTTAAGAAGTGTTTTCAAAGACATTCACAGAGTGATTCTACAAAGCCTTTTTACAAACGTTGGCTTTTAAACGTGATTTCACTGGAATTTCTATCAAACGCCAGATGCGAGATTTGCTGTTAAAGAATTGAGTATACAGAATGCAAACAAAGGCTTCCCTACAAGTGAATCGCCTAACCATTCAACACAGTACTAAAAACTGAATAGAATGCAGTTTTCACTCAGATGAAAGACGTATGCTTTCCTTCTTAAGAAGTGTTTTCAAAGACATTCACAGAGTGATTCTACAAAGCCTTTTTACTGACGTTGGCTTTTAAACGTGATTTCACTGGAATTTCTGTCAAACGCAAGACACGAGATTTGCTGTTAAAGAATTGAGTATACAGAATGCGAATAAACACTTCCCTACAAGTGAATCGCCTAAACATTCAACACAGTACTAAAAACTGAATAGAATGCAGTTTTCACTCAGATGAAAGACATATGCTTACCTTCTTAAGACGTGTTTTTAAAGACATTCACAGAGTGATTCTACAAAGCCTTTTTACTGACGTTGGCTTTTAAACGTGATTTCACTTAAATTTCTCTCAAACGCAAGATGCGAGATTTGCTGTTAAAAAATTGAGTATACAGAATGCAAACAAAGGCTTCCCTACAAGTGAATCGCCTAACCATTCAACACAGTACTAAAAACTGAATAGAATGCAGTTTTCACTCAGATGATAGACATATGCTTTCCTTCTTAAGACGTGTTTTTAAAGACATTCACAGAGTGATTCTACAAAGCCTTTTTACTGACATTGGATTTAAAAGTGATTTCACTGAAATTTCTCTCAAACGCAAGATGCGAGATTTGCTGTTAAAAAATTGAGTATACAGAATGCAAACAAACGCGTCCCTACAAGTGAATCTCCTAACCATTCAACACAGTACTAAAAACTGAATAGAATGCAGTTTTCACTCAGATGAAAGACGTATGCTTTCCTTCTTAAGAAGTGTTTTCAAAGACATTCACAGAGTGATTCTACAAAGCCTTTTTACTGACGTTGGCTTTTAAACGTGATTTCACTAGAATTTCTGTCAAATGCATGATGTGCGATTTGCTGTTAAAGAATTGAGTATACAGAATGCGAACAAACGCTTCTCTACAAGGGAATCGCCTAACCATTCAACACAGTAATAAAAACTGAATAGAATGCAGTTTTCAGTCAGATGAAAGACGTATGCTTTCCTTCTTAACAAGTGTTTTCAAAGACATACACAGAGTGATTCTACAAAGGCTTTTTACTGACGTTGGCTTTCAAATATGATTTCACTGGAATTTCTGTCAAACGCAAGACACGAGATTTGCTGTTAAAGAATTGAGTATACAGAATGCAAACAAACGCTTCCCTACAAGTGAATCTCCTAACCATTCAACACAGTACTAAAAACTGAATAGAATGCAGTTTTCACTCAGATGAAAGACGTATGCTTTCATTTTTAAAAAGTGTTTTCAAAGACATTCAGAGAGTGATTCTACAAAGCCTTTTTACTGGCATTGGCTTTTAAACATGATTTCACTGAAATTTCTGTCAAATGCAAGATGCTCGATTTGATGTTAAAGAATTGAGTATACAGAATGCGAACAAACGCTTCCCTACAAGTGAATCGCCTAACCATTCAACACAATACTAAAATCTGAATAGAATGCAGTTTTCACTCAGATGAAAGACGTATGCTTTCCTTCTAAATAAGTGTTTTCAAAGACATTCACACAGTGATTCTACAAAGCCTTGTTACTGAAGTTGGCTTTTAAACGTGATTTCACTGGAATTTCTGTCAAACGCAAGACGCGAGATTTGCTGTTAAAGAATTGAATATACAGAATGCAAACAAATGCTTCCCTACAAGTGAATCGCCTAAACATTCAACACAGTACTAAAATCTGAATAGAATGCAGTTTTCAGTCAGATGAAAGACGTATGCTTTCCTTCTTAAGAAGTGTTTTCAAAGACATACACAGAGTGATTCTACAAAGGCTTTTTACTGACGTTGGCTTTCAAATATGATTTCACTGGAATTTCTGTCAAACGCAAGACACGAGATTTGCTGTTAAAGAATTGAGTATACAGAATGCAAACAAACGCTTCCCTACAAGTGAATCTCCTAACCATTCAACACAGTACTAAAAACTGAATAGAATGCAGTTTTCACTCAGATGAAAGACGTATGCTTTCATTTTTAAAAAGTGTTTTCAAAGACATTCAGAGAGTGATTCTACAAAGCCTTTTCACTGGCATTGGCTTTTAAACGTGATTTCACTGAAATTTCTGTCAAATGCAAGATGCTCGATTTGCTGTTAAAGAATTGAGTATACAGAATGCGAACAAACGCTTCCCTACAAGTGAATCGCCTAACCATTCAACACAGTACTAAAATCTGAATAGAATGCAGTTTTCACTCAGATGAAAGACGTATGCTTTCCTTCTAAAGAAGTGTTTTCAAAGACATTCACACAGTGATTCTACAAAGCCTTGTTACTGAAGTTGGCTTTTAAACGTGATTTCACTGGAATTTCTGTCAAACACAAGACGCGACATTTACTGTTATAGAATTGAGTATACAGAATGCGAACAAATGCTTCCCTACAAGTGAATCGCCTAACCATCCAACACAGTACTAAAAACTGAATATTATGCAGTTTAAACTCAGATGAAAGACATATGCTTTCCTTCTTAAGAAGTGTTTTCAAAGACATTCACAGAGTGATTCTACAAAGCCTTTTTACTGACGTTGGCTTTTAAACGTGATTTCACTGGAATTTCTGTCAAACGCAAGACACGAGATTTGCTGTTAAAGAATTGAGTATACAGAATGCGAATAAACACTTACCTACAAGTGAATCGCCTAAACATTCAACACAGTACTAAAAACTGAATAGAATGCAGTTTTCACTCAGATGAAAGACATATGCTTACCTTCTTAAGACGTGTTTTTAAAGACATTCACAGAGTGATTCTACAAAGCCTTTTTACTGACGTTGGCTTTTAAACGTGATTTCACTTAAATTTTTCTCAAACGCAAGATGCGAGATTTGCTGTTAAAAAATTGAGTATACAGAATGCAAACAAAGGCTTCCCTACAAGTGAATCGCCTAACCATTCAACACAGTACTAAAAACTGAATAGAATGCAGTTTTCACTCAGATGATAGACATATGCTTTCCTTCTTAAGACGTGTTTTTAAAGACATTCACAGAGTGATTCTACAAAGCCTTTTTACTGACATTGGATTTAAAAGTGATTTCACTGAAATTTCTCTCAAACACAAGATGCGAGATTTGCTGTTAAAAAATTGAGTATACAGAATGCAAACAAACGCGTCCCTACAAGTGAATCTCCTAACCATTCAACACAGTACTAAAAACTGAATAGAATGCAGTTTTCACTCAGATGAAAGACGTATGCTTTCCTTCTTAAGAAGTGTTTTCAAAGACATTCACAGAGTGATTCTACAAAGCCTTTTTACTGGTGTTGACTATTAAACGTGATTTCACTGGAATTTCTGTCAAACGCAAGACGCGAGATTTGCTGTTAAAGACTTGAGTATACAGAATGCAAACAAATGCTTCCCTACAAGTGAATCGCCTAAACATTCAAAACAGTACTAAAAATTGAATAGAATGCTGTTTTCACTCAGATGAAAGACGTATGCTTTCCTTCTGAAGAAGTGTTTTCAAAGACATTCACAGAGTGATTCTACAAAGCCTTTTTACTGACATTGGCTTTTAAACATGATTTCACTGGAATTTCTGTCAAAAGCAAGACGCGAAATTTGCTGTTCAAGAATTGAGTATACAGAATGCAAACAAACGCTTCCCTAAAAGTGAATTGCCTAACCATTCAACACTGTTCTAAAAACTAAATAGAATGCAGTTTTCACTCAGATGAAAGACGTATGCTTTTCTTCTTAAGAAGTGTTTTCAAAGACATTCACACAGTAATTCTACAAAGCCTTTTTACTGACGTTGGCTTTTAAACGTGATTTCCCTGGAATTTCTGTCAAATGCAAGATGCGAGATTTGCTGTTAAAGAATTGAGTATACAGAATGCAAACAAACGCTCCCCTACAAGTGAATCGCCTAACCATTCAACACAGTACTAAAAACTGAATAGAATGCAGTTTTCACTCAGATGAAAGACGTATGCTTTCCTTCTTAAGAAGTGTTTTCAAAGACATTCACAGAGTGATTCTACAAAGCCTTTTTACTGACGTTGGCTTTTAAACGTGATTTCACTGGAATTTCTGTCAAACGCCAGATGCGAGATTTGTGGTTAAAGAATTGAATATACAGAATGCGAACAAAAGCTTCCCTGCAAGTGTATGGCCTAACCATTCAACACAGTACTAAAAACTGAATAGAATGCAGTTTTCACTCAGATGAAAGACGTATGCTTTCCTTCTTAAGAAGTGTTTTCAAAGACATTCACAGAGTGATTCTACAAAGCCTTTTTACTGACGTTGGCTTTTAAACGTGATTTCACTAGAATTTCTGTCAAATGCATGATGTGCGATTTGCTGTTAAAGAATTGAGTATACAGAATGCGAACAAACGCTTCTCTACAAGGGAATCGCCTAACCATTCAACACAGTTATAAAAACTGAATAGAATGCAGTTTTCAGTCAGATGAAAGACGTATGCTTTCCTTCTTAAGAAGTGTTTTCAAAGACATACACAGAGTGATTCTACAAAGGCTTTTTACTGACTTTGGCTTTCAAATATGATTTCACTGGAATTTCTGTCAAACGCAAGACACGAGATTTGCTTTTAAAGAATTGAGTATACAGAATGCAAACAAACGCTTCCCTACAAGTGAATCTCCTAACCATTCAACACAGTACTAAAAACTGAATAGAATGCAGTTTTCACTCAGATGAAAGACGTATGCTTTCATTTTTAAAAAGTGTTTTCAAAGACATTCAGAGAGTGATTCTACAAAGCCTTTTTACTGGCATTGGCTTTTAAACATGATTTCACTGAAATTTCTGTCAAATGCAAGATGCTCGATTTGATGTTAAAGAATTGAGTATACAGAATGAGAACAAACGCTTCCCTACAAGTGAATCGCCTAACCATTCAACACAATACTAAAATCTGAATAGAATGCAGTTTTCACTCAGATGAAAGACGTATGCTTTCCTTCTAAATAAGTGTTTTCAAAGACATTCACACAGTGATTCTACAAAGCCTTGTTACTGAAGTTGGCTTTTAAACGTGATTTCACTGGAATTTCTGTCAAACGCAAGACGCGAGATTTGCTGTTAAAGAATTGAATATACAGAATGCAAACAAATGCTTCCCTACAAGTGAATCGCCTAAACATTCAACACAGTACTAAAATCTGAATAGAATGCAGTTTTCACTCAGATGAAAGACGTATGCTTTCCTTCTTAAGTGTTTTCAAAGACATTCACAGAGTGATTCTACAAAGCCTTTTTGCTGACCTTGGCTTTTAAACGTGATTTCACTTGAATTTCTGTCAAAGGCAAGATGCGTAATTTGCTGTTAAAGAATTGAGTATACAGAATGGAAACAAACGCATCACTACAAGTGAATCGCCTAACCATTCAACACAGTACTAAAAACTGAATAGAATGCAGTTTTCACTCAGATGAAAGACGTATGCTTTCCGTCTTAAGAAGTGTTTTCAAAGACATTCACAGAGTGATTCTACAAAGCCTTTTTACTTGCGTTGGCTTTTAAACGTGATTTCACTGGAATTTCTGTCAAACTCAAGACTCGAGATTTGCTGTTCAAGAATTGAGTATACAGAATGCAAACAAACGCTTCCCTACAAGTGAATCTCCTAACCATTCAACACAGTACTAAAAACTGAATAGAATGCAGTTTTCACTCAGATGAAAGACGTATGCTTTCCGTCTTAAGAAGTGTTTTCAAAGACATTCACAGAGTGATTCTACAAAGCCTTTTTACTGACGTTGGCTTTTAAAAGTGATTTCACTGGAATTTCTGTCAAATGCAATGTGCGAGATTTGCTGTTCAAGAATTGAGTATACAGAATGCAAACAAACGCTTCCCTAAGAGTGAATCGCCTAACCATTCAACACAGTTCTAAAAACTAAATAGAATGCAGTTTTCACTCAGATGAAAGACATATGCTTTTCTTCTTAAGAAGTGTTTTCAAAGACATTCACAGATTGATTCTACAATGCCTTTTTACTGGCGTTGGCTTTTAAACAAGATTTCCCTGGAATTTCTGTCAAAGGCAAGATGCACAATTTTCTGTTAAAGAATAGTATACAGAATGCAAACAAACGCTTCCCTACAAGTGAATCGCCTAACCATTCAACACAGTACTAAAAACTGAATAGAATGCAGTTTTCACTCAGATGAAAGACGTATGCTTTCCTTCTTAAAAAGTGTATACAAAGACATTCACAGAGTGATTCTACAAAGCCTTTTTGCTGACGTTGGCTTTTAAACGTGATTTCACTGGAATTTCTGTCAAACGCAAGACGCGAGATTTGCTGTTAAATAATTGAGTATACAGAATGCGAACAAACGCTTCCCTACAAGTGAATCACCTAAACATTCAACACAGTACTAAAAACTGAATAGAATGCAGTTTTCACTCAGATGAAAGACGTATGCTTTCCTTCTTAAAAAGTGTATACAAAGGCATTCACAGAGTGATTCTACAAAGCCTTTTTACTGACGTTGGCTTTTAAAAGTGATTTCACTGGAATTTCTGTCAAATGCAATGTGCGAGATTTGCTGTTCAAGAATTGAGTATACAGAATGCAAACAAACGCTTCCCTAAGAGTGAATCGCCTCACCATTCAACACAGTTCTAAAAACTAAATAGAATGCAGTTTTCACTCAGATGAAAGACATATGCTTTTCTTCTTAAGAAGTGTTTTCAAAGACATTCACAGAGTGATTCTACAAAGCCTTTTTACTGACGTCGGCTTTTAAACCTGATTTCACTGAAATTTCTCTCAAACGCAAGATGCAAGATTTGCTGTTAAAAAATTGAGTATACAGAATGCAAACAAAAGCTTCCCTACAAGTGAATCGCCTAACCATTCAACACAGTACTAAAAACTGAATAGAATGCAGTTTTCACTCAGATGAAAGACGTATGCTTTCCTTCTTAAGACGTGTTTTCAAAGACATTCACAGAGTGATTCTACAAAGCCTTTTTACTGACGTTGGCTTTTAAACGTGATTTCACTGGAATTTCTGTCAAACGCAGGACGCGAGATTTGTTGTGAAAGAATTGAGTATACAGAATGCGAACAAACACTTCCCTACAAGTGAATCGCCTAACCATTCAACACAGTTCTAAAAACTAAATAGAATGCAGTTTTCACTCAGATGAAAGACGTATGCTTTCCTTCTTAAGAAGTGTTTTAAAAGACATTCACAGAGTGGTTCTACAAAGCCTTTTTACTGGTGTTGGCTTTTAAACGTGATTTCCCTGGAATTTCTGTCAAAGGCAAGATGCGCAATTTGCTGTTAAAGAATTGAGTATACAGAATGGAAACAAACGCTTCACTACAAGTGAATCGCCTAACCATTCAACACAGTACTAAAAACTGAATAGAATGCAGTTTTCACTCAGATGAAAGACGTATGCTTTCCGTCTTAAGAAGTGTTTTCAAAGACATTCACAGAGTGATTCTACAAAGCCTTTTTACTTGCGTTGGCTTTTAAACGTGATTTCACTGGAATTTCTGTCAAACTCAAGACTCGAGATTTGCTGTTCAAGAATTGAGTATACAGAATGCAAACAAACGCTTCCCTACAAGTGAATCTCCTAACCATTCAACACAGTACTAAAAACTGAATAGAATGCAGTTTTCACTCAGATGAAAGACGTATGCTTTCCGTCTTAAGAAGTGTTTTCAAAGACATTCACAGAGTGATTCTACAAAGCCTTTTTACTGACGTTGGCTTTTAAAAGTGATTTCACTGGAATTTCTGTCAAATGCAATGTGCGAGATTTGCTGTTCAAGAATTGAGTATACAGAATGCAAACAAACGCTTCCCTAAGAGTGAATCGCCTAACCATTCAACACAGTTCTAAAAACTAAATAGAATGCAGTTTTCACTCAGATGAAAGACATATGCTTTTCTTCTTAAGAAGTGTTTTCAAAGACATTCACAGAGTGATTCTACAATGCCTTTTTACTGGCGTTGGATTTTAAACAAGATTTCCCTGGAATTTCTGTCAAAGGCAAGATGCACAATTTTCTGTTAAAGAATAGTATACAGAATGCAAACAAACGCTTCCCTACAAGTGAATCGCCTAACCATTCAACACAGTACTAAAAACTGAATAGAATGCAGTTTTCACTCAGATGAAAGACGTATGCTTTTCTTCTTAAAAAGTGTATACAAAGACATTCAAGGAGTGATTCTACAAAGCCTTTTTGCTGACGTTGGCTTTTAAACGTGATTTCACTGGAATTTCTTTTCAAACGCAAGACGCGAGATTTGCTGTTAAATAATTGAGTATACAGAATGTGAACAAACGCTTCCCTACAAGTGAATCACCTAAACATTCAACACAGTACTAAAAACTGAATAGAATGCAGTTTTCACTCAGATGAAAGACGTATGCTTTCCTTCTTAAAAAGTGTATACAAAGGCATTCACAGAGTGATTCTACAAAGCCTTTTTACTGACGTTGGCTTTTAAAAGTGATTTCACTGGAATTTCTGTCAAATGCAATGTGCAAGATTTGCTGTTCAAGAATTGAGTATACAGAATGCAAACAAACGCTTCCCTAAGAGTGAATCGCCTAACCATTCAACACAGTTCTAAAAACTAAATAGAATTCAGTTTTCACTCTGATGAAAGACGTATGCTTTCCTTCTTAAGAAGTGTTTTCAAAGACATTCACAGAGTGATTCTACAAAGCCTTTTTACTGACATCGGCTTTTAAACCTGATTTCACTGAAATTTCTCTCAAACGCAAGATGCAAGATTTGCTGTTAAAAAATTGAGTATACAGAATGCAAACAAAAGCTTCCCTACAAGTGAATCGCCTAACCATTCAACACAGTACTAAAAACTGAATAGAATGCAGTTTTCACTCAGATGAAAGACGTACGCTTTCCTTCTTAAGACGTGTTTTCAAAGACATTCACAGAGTGATTCTACAAAGCCTTTTTACTGACGTTGGCTTTTAAACGTGATTTAACTGGAATTTCTGTCAAACGCAGGACGCGAGATTTGTTGTGAAAGAATTGAGTATACAGAATGCGAACAAACACTTCCCTACAAGTGAATCGCCTAACCATTCAACACAGTTCTAAAAACTAAATAGAATGCAGTTTTCACTCAGATGAAAGACGTATGCTTTCCTTCTTAAGAAGTGTTTTAAAAGACATTCACAGAGTGGTTCTACAAAGCCTTTTTACTGGTGTTGGCTTTTAAACGTGATTTCCCTGGAATTTCTGTCAAAGGCAAGATGCGCAATTTGCTGTTAAAGAATTGAGTATACAGAATGCAAACAAACGCTTCACTACAAGTGAATCGCCTAAACATTCAACACAGTACTAAAAACTGAATAGAATGCAGTTTTCACTCAGATGAAAGACGTATGCTTTCCTTCTTAAGAAGTGTTTTCAAAGACATTCACAGAGTGATTCTACAAAGGCTTTTTACTGACGTTGGCTTTTAAATATGATTTCACTGTAATTTCTGTCAAACGCAAGACGCGAGATTTGCTGTTAAAGAATTCAATATACAGAATGCAAACAAAAGCTTCCCTACAATTGAATCTCCTAACCATTCAACACAGTACTAAAAATTGAATAGAATGCAGTTTTCACTCAGATGAAAGACGTATGCTTTCCTTCTTAAGAAGTGTTTTCAAAGACATTCACAGAGTTATTCTACAAAGCCTTTTTACTGACGTTGGCTTTTAAACGTGATTTCACTGGAATTTCTGTCAAATGCAAGATGCTCGATTTGCTGTTAAAGAATTGAGTATACAGAATGCGAACAAACGCTTCCCTACAAGTGAATCGCCTAACCATTCAACACAGTACTAAAATCTGAATAGAATGCAGTTTTCACTCAGATGAAAGACGTATGCTTTCCTTCTAAAGAAATATTTTCAAAGACATTCACACAGTGATTCTACAAAGCCTTGTTACTGAAGTTGGCTTTTAAACGTGATTTCACTGGAATTTCTGTCAAACACAAGACGCGAGATTTACTGTTAAGGAATTGAGTACACAGAATGCTAACAAATGCTTCCCTACAAGTGAATCGCCTAACCATCCAACACAGTACTAAAAACTGAATATTATGCAGTTTTCACTCAGATGAAAGACATATGCTTTCCTTCTTAAGAAGTGTTTTCAAAGACATTCACAGAGTGATTCTACAAAGCCTTTTTACTGGTGTTGGCTTTTAAACGTGATTTCACTGGAATTTTTGTCAAACGCAAGACGCGAGATTTGCTGTTAAAGAATTGAATATACAGAATGCGAACAAAAGCTTCCCTACAAGTGAATCGCCTAACCATTCAACACAGAACTAAAAACTGAATAGAATGCAGTTTTCACTCAGATGAAAGACATAGGCTTTCCTTCTTAAGAAGTGTTTTCAAAGGCATTCACAGAGTGATTCTACAAAGCCTTTTTACTGACGTTGGCTTTTAAACGTGATTTCACTGAAATTTCTGTCAAACGCAAGACGTGAGATTTGCTGTTAAAAAATTGAGTATACAGAATGCAAACAAATGCTTCCCTACAAGTGAATCACCTAACCCTTCAACAAAGTACTAAAAACTGAATAGAATGCAGTTTTCACTCAGATGAAAGACGTATGCTTTCCTTCTTAAGAAGTGTTTTCAAAGGCATTCACAGAGTGATTCTCAAAGCCTTTTTACTGACGTTGGCTTTTAAACGTTATTTCACTGGAATTTCTGTCAAAAACAAGACGTGAGATTTGCTGTTAAAGAATTGAGTATACAGAATGCAAACAAACGCTTCCCTACTAGTGAATCGCCTAACCATTCAACACAGTACTAAAAACTGAATAGAATGCAGTTTTCACTCAGATGAAAGACTTATGCTTTCCTTCTTAAGAAGTGATTTCAAAGACATTCACAGAGTGATTCTACAAAGCCTTTTTACTGGCGTTGGCTTTTAAACGTGATTTCACTGGAATTTCTGTCAAACGCAAGAGGCGAGATTTGCTGTTAAATAATTGAGTATACAGAATGCGAACAAACGCTTCCCTACAAGTGAATCGCCTAAACATTCAACACAGTACTAAAAACTGAATAGAATGCAGTTTTCACTCAGATGAAAGACGTATGCTTTCCTTCTTAAAAAGTGTATACAAAGGCATTCACAGAGTGATTCTACAAAGCCTTTTTACTGACGTTGGCTTTTAAAAGTGATTTCACTGGAATTTCTGTCAAATGCAATGTGCGAGATTTGCTGTTCAAGAATTGAGTATACAGAATGCAAACAAACGCTTCCCTAAGAGTGAATCGCCTAACCATTCAACACAGTTCTAAAAACTAAATAGAATGCAGTTTTCACTCAGATGAAAGACATATGCTTTTCTTCTTAAGAAGTGTTTTCAAAGACATTCACAGAGTGATTCTACAAAGCCTTTTTACTGACGTCGGCTTTTAAACCTGATTTCACTGAAATTTCTCTCAAACGCAAGATGCAAGATTTGCTGTTAAAAAATTGAGTATACAGAATGCAAACAAAAGCTTCCCTACAAGTGAATCGCCTAACCATTCAACACAGTACTAAAAACTGAATAGAATGCAGTTTTCACTCAGATGAAAGACGTATGCTTTCCTTCTTAAGACGTGTTTTCAAAGACATTCACAGAGTGATTCTACAAAGCCTTTTTACTGACGTTGGCTTTTAAACGTGATTTCACTGGAATTTCTGTCAAACGCAGGACGCGAGATTTGTTGTGAAAGAATTGAGTATACAGAATGCGAACAAACACTTCCCTACAAGTGAATCGCCTAACCATTCAACACAGTTCTAAAAACTAAATAGAATGCAGTTTTCACTCAGATGAAAGACGTATGCTTTCCTTCTTAAGAAGTGTTTTCAAAGACATTCACAGAGTGATTCTACAAAGCCTTTTTACTGGTGTTGGCTTTTAAACGTGATTTCCCTGGAATTTCTGTCAAAGGCAAGATGCGCAATTTGCTGTTAAAGAATTGAGTATACAGAATGCAAACAAACGCTTCACTACAAGTGAATCGCCTAAACATTCAACACAGTACTAAAAACTGAATAGAATGCAGTTTTCACTCAGATGAAAGACGTATGCTTTCCTTCTTAAGAAGTGTTTTCAAAGACATTCACAGAGTGATTCTACAAAGGCTTTTTACTGAAGTTGGCTTTTAAATATGATTTCACTGTAATTTCTGTCAAACGCAAGACGCGAGATTTGCTGTTAAAGAATTCAGTATACAGAATGCAAACAAAAGCTTCCCTACCATTGAATCTCCTAACCATTCAACACAGTACTAAAAATTGAATAGAATGCAGTTTTCACTCAAATGAAAGACGTATGCTTTCCTTCTTATGAAGTGTTTTCAAAGACATTCACAGAGTTATTCTACAAAGCCTTTTTACTGACGTTGGCTTTTAAACGTGATTTCACTGGAATTTCTGTCAAATGCAAGATGCTCGATTTGCTGTTAAAGAATTGAGTATACAGAATGCGAACAAACGCTTCCCTACAAGTGAATCGCCTAACCATTCAACACAGTACTAAAATCTGAATAGAATGCAGTTTTCACTCAGATGAAAGACGTATGCTTTCCTTCTAAAGAAGTGTTTTCAAAGACATTCACACAGTGATTCTACAAAGCCTTGTTACTGAAGTTGGCTTTTAAACGTGATTTCACTGGAATTTCTGTCAAATGCAAGACGCGAGATTTGCTGTTAAGGAATTGACTATACAGAATGCGAACAAACCCTTCTCTACAAGGGAATCGCCTTACGATTCAAGACAGTACTAAAAACTGAATAGAATGCAGTTTTCAGTCAGATGAAAGACGTATGCTTTCCTTCTTAAGAAGTGTTTTCAAAGACATTCACAGAGTGATTCTACAAAGCCTTTTTACTTGCGTTGGCTTTTAAACGTGATTTCACTGGAATTTCTGTCAAACACAAGACGCGAGATTTACTGTTAAAGAATTGAGTACACAGAATGCTAACAAATGCTTCCCTACAAGTGAATCGCCTAACCATCCAACACAGTACTAAAAACTGAATATTATGCAGTTTTCACTCAGATGAAAGACGTAGGCTTTCCTTCTTAAGAAGTGTTTTCAAACACATTCACAGAGTGATTCTACAAAGCCTTTTTACTGGCGTTGGCTTTTAAACGTGATTTCACTGGAATTTCTTTCAAACGCAAGACGTGAGATTTGCTGTTAAAGAATTGAGTATACAGAATGCAAACAAACGCTTCCCTACTAGTGAATCGCCTAACCATTCAACACAGTACTAAAAACTGAATAGAATGCAGTTTTCACTCAGATGAAAGACTTATGCTTTCCTTCTTAAGAAGTGTTTTCAAAGACATTCACAGAGTGATTCTACAAAGCCTTTTTACTGGCGTTGGCTTTTAAACGTGATTTCACTGGAATTTCTGTCAAACGCAAGACGCGAGATTTGCTGTTAAAGAATTGAATATACAGAATGCGAACAAATGCTTCCCTACAAGTGAATCGCCTAAACATTCAACACAGTACTACAAACTGAATAGAATGCAGTTTTCACTCAGATGAAAGACGTATGCTTTCCTTCTTAAGAAGTGTTTTCAAAGACATTCACAGAGTGATTCTACAAAGGCTTTTTACTGACGTTGGCTTTTAAATATGATTTCACTGTAATTTCTGTCAAACGCAAGATGCGAGATTTGCTGTTAAAGAATTGAGTATACAGAATGCAAACAAAAGCTTCCCTACAATTGAATCTCCTAACCATTCAACACAGTACTAAAAATTGAATAGAGTGCAGTTTTCACTCAGATGAAAGACGTATGCTTTCCTTCTTAAGAAATGTTTTCAAAGACATTCACAGAGTTATTCTACAAAGCCTTTTTACTGATGTTGGCTTTTAGACGTGATTTCACTGGAATATCTGTCAAATTCAAGACGCGAGATTTGCTGTTAAAGAATTGAGTATACAGAATGGAAACAAACGCTTCACTACAAGTGAATCGCCTAACCATTCAACACAGTACTAAAAACTGAATAGAATGCAGTTTTCACTCAGATGAAAGACGTATGCTTTCCGTCTTAAGAAGTGTTTTCAAAGACATTCACAGAGTGATTCTACAAAGCCTTTTTACTGGCGTTGGCTTTTAAACGTGATTTCACTGGAATTTCTGTCAAACTCAAGACGCGAGATTTGCTGTTCAAGAATTGAGTATACAGAATGCAAACAAACGCTTCCCTACAAGTGAATCTCCTAACCATTCAACACAGTACTAAAAACTGAATAGAATGCAGTTTTCACTCAGATGAAAGACGTATGCTTTCCGTCTTAAGAAGTGTTTTCAAAGACATTCACAGAGTGATTCTACAAAGCCTTTTTACTGACGTTGGCTTTTAAAAGTGATTTCACTGGAATTTCTGTCAAATGCAATGTGCGAGATTTGCTGTTCAAGAATTGAGTATACAGAATGCAAACAAACGCTTCCCTAAGAGTGAATCGCCTAACCATTCAACACAGTTCTAAAAACTAAATAGAATGCAGTTTTCACTCAGATGAAAGACATATGCTTTTCTTCTTAAGAAGTGTTTTCAAAGACATTCACAGAGTGATTCTACAATGCCTTTTTACTGGCGTTGGCTTTTAAACAAGATTTCCCTGGAATTTCTGTCAAAGGCAAGATGCACAATTTTCTGTTAAAGAATTGAGTATACAGAATGCAAACAAACGCTTCCCTACAAGTGAATTGCCTAACCATTCAACACAGTACTAAAAACTGAATAGAATGCAGTTTTCACTCAGATGAAAGACGTATGCTTTCCTTCTAAAGAAATATTTTCAAAGACATTCACACAGTGATTCTACAAAGCCTTGTTACTGAAGTTGGCTTTTAAACGTGATTTCACTGGAATTTCTGTCAAACACAAGACGCGAGATTTACTGTTAAGGAATTGAGTACACAGAATGCTAACAAATGCTTCCCTACAAGTGAATCGCCTAACCATCCAACACAGTACTAAAAACTGAATATTATGCAGTTTTCACTCAGATGAAAGACATATGCTTTCCTTCTTAAGAAGTGTTTTCAAAGACATTCACAGAGTGATTCTACAAAGCCTTTTTACTGGTGTTGGCTTTTAAACGTGATTTCACTGGAATTTTTGTCAAACGCAAGACGCGAGATTTGCTGTTAAAGAATTGAATATACAGAATGCGAACAAAAGCTTCCCTACAAGTGAATCGCCTAACCATTCAACACAGAACTAAAAACTGAATAGAATGCAGTTTTCACTCAGATGAAAGACATAGGCTTTCCTTCTTAAGAAGTGTTTTCAAAGGCATTCACAGAGTGATTCTACAAAGCCTTTTTACTGACGTTGGCTTTTAAACGTGATTTCACTGAAATTTCTGTCAAACGCAAGACGTGAGATTTGCTGTTAAAAAATTGAGTATACAGAATGCAAACAAATGCTTCCCTACAAGTGAATCACCTAACCCTTCAACAAAGTACTAAAAACTGAATAGAATGCAGTTTTCACTCAGATGAAAGACGTATGCTTTCCTTCTTAAGAAGTGTTTTCAAAGGCATTCACAGAGTGATTCTCAAAGCCTTTTTACTGACGTTGGCTTTTAAACGTTATTTCACTGGAATTTCTGTCAAAAACAAGACGTGAGATTTGCTGTTAAAGAATTGAGTATACAGAATGCAAACAAACGCTTCCCTACTAGTGAATCGCCTAACCATTCAACACAGTACTAAAAACTGAATAGAATGCAGTTTTCACTCAGATGAAAGACTTATGCTTTCCTTCTTAAGAAGTGATTTCAAAGACATTCACAGAGTGATTCTACAAAGCCTTTTTACTGGCGTTGGCTTTTAAACGTGATTTCACTGGAATTTCTGTCAAACGCAAGAGGCGAGATTTGCTGTTAAATAATTGAGTATACAGAATGCGAACAAACGCTTCCCTACAAGTGAATCGCCTAAACATTCAACACAGTACTAAAAACTGAATAGAATGCAGTTTTCACTCAGATGAAAGACGTATGCTTTCCTTCTTAAAAAGTGTATACAAAGGCATTCACAGAGTGATTCTACAAAGCCTTTTTACTGACGTTGGCTTTTAAAAGTGATTTCACTGGAATTTCTGTCAAATGCAATGTGCGAGATTTGCTGTTCAAGAATTGAGTATACAGAATGCAAACAAACGCTTCCCTAAGAGTGAATCGCCTAACCATTCAACACAGTTCTAAAAACTAAATAGAATGCAGTTTTCACTCAGATGAAAGACATATGCTTTTCTTCTTAAGAAGTGTTTTCAAAGACATTCACAGAGTGATTCTACAAAGCCTTTTTACTGACGTCGGCTTTTAAACCTGATTTCACTGAAATTTCTCTCAAACGCAAGATGCAAGATTTGCTGTTAAAAAATTGAGTATACAGAATGCAAACAAAAGCTTCCCTACAAGTGAATCGCCTAACCATTCAACACAGTACTAAAAACTGAATAGAATGCAGTTTTCACTCAGATGAAAGACGTATGCTTTCCTTCTTAAGACGTGTTTTCAAAGACATTCACAGAGTGATTCTACAAAGCCTTTTTACTGACGTTGGCTTTTAAACGTGATTTCACTGGAATTTCTGTCAAACGCAGGACGCGAGATTTGCTGTTAAAGAATTGAGTATACAGAATGCGAACAAACACTTCCCTACAAGTGAATCGCCTAACCATTCAACACAGTTCTAAAAACTAAATAGAATGCAGTTTTCACTCAGATGAAAGACGTATGCTTTCCTTCTTAAGAAGTGTTTTCAAAGACATTCACAGAGTGATTCTACAAAGCCTTTTTACTGGTGTTGGCTTTTAAACGTGATTTCCCTGGAATTTCTGTCAAAGGCAAGATGCGCAATTTGCTGTTAAAGAATTGAGTATACAGAATGCAAACAAACGCTTCACTACAAGTGAATCGCCTAAACATTCAACACAGTACTAAAAACTGAATAGAATGCAGTTTTCACTCAGATGAAAGACGTATGCTTTCCTTCTTAAGAAGTGTTTTCAAAGACATTCACAGAGTGATTCTACAAAGGCTTTTTACTGAAGTTGGCTTTTAAATATGATTTCACTGTAATTTCTGTCAAACGCAAGACGCGAGATTTGCTGTTAAAGAATTCAGTATACAGAATGCAAACAAAAGCTTCCCTACCATTGAATCTCCTAACCATTCAACACAGTACTAAAAATTGAATAGAATGCAGTTTTCACTCAAATGAAAGACGTATGCTTTCCTTCTTAAGAAGTGTTTTCAAAGACATTCACAGAGTTATTCTACAAAGCCTTTTTACTGACGTTGGCTTTTAAACGTGATTTCACTGGAATTTCTGTCAAATGCAAGATGCTCGATTTGCTGTTAAAGAATTGAGTATACAGAATGCGAACAAACGCTTCCCTACAAGTGAATCGCCTAACCATTCAACACAGTACTAAAATCTGAATAGAATGCAGTTTTCACTCAGATGAAAGACGTATGCTTTCCTTCTAAAGAAGTGTTTTCAAAGACATTCACACAGTGATTCTACAAAGCCTTGTTACTGAAGTTGGCTTTTAAACGTGATTTCACTGGAATTTCTGTCAAATGCAAGACGCGAGATTTGCTGTTAAGGAATTGACTATACAGAATGCGAACAAACCCTTCTCTACAAGGGAATCGCCTTACGATTCAAGACAGTACTAAAAACTGAATAGAATGCAGTTTTCAGTCAGATGAAAGACGTATGCTTTCCTTCTTAAGAAGTGTTTTCAAAGACATTCACAGAGTGATTCTACAAAGCCTTTTTACTTGCGTTGGCTTTTAAACGTGATTTCACTGGAATTTCTGTCAAACACAAGACGCGAGATTTACTGTTAAAGAATTGAGTACACAGAATGCTAACAAATGCTTCCCTACAAGTGAATCGCCTAACCATCCAACACAGTACTAAAAACTGAATATTATGCAGTTTTCACTCAGATGAAAGACGTAGGCTTTCCTTCTTAAGAAGTGTTTTCAAACACATTCACAGAGTGATTCTACAAAGCCTTTTTACTGGCGTTGGCTTTTAAACGTGATTTCACTGGAATTTCTTTCAAACGCAAGACGTGAGATTTGCTGTTAAAGAATTGAGTATACAGAATGCAAACAAACGCTTCCCTACTAGTGAATCGCCTAACCATTCAACACAGTACTAAAAACTGAATAGAATGCAGTTTTCACTCAGATGAAAGACTTATGCTTTCCTTCTTAAGAAGTGTTTTCAAAGACATTCACAGAGTGATTCTACAAAGCCTTTTTACTGGCGTTGGCTTTTAAACGTGATTTCACTGGAATTTCTGTCAAACGCAAGACGCGAGATTTGCTGTTAAAGAATTGAATATACAGAATGCGAACAAATGCTTCCCTACAAGTGAATCGCCTAAACATTCAACACAGTACTACAAACTGAATAGAATGCAGTTTTCACTCAGATGAAAGACGTATGCTTTCCTTCTTAAGAAGTGTTTTCAAAGACATTCACAGAGTGATTCTACAAAGGCTTTTTACTGACGTTGGCTTTTAAATATGATTTCACTGTAATTTCTGTCAAACGCAAGATGCGAGATTTGCTGTTAAAGAATTGAGTATACAGAATGCAAACAAAAGCTTCCCTACAATTGAATCTCCTAACCATTCAACACAGTACTAAAAATTGAATAGAGTGCAGTTTTCACTCAGATGAAAGACGTATGCTTTCCTTCTTAAGAAATGTTTTCAAAGACATTCACAGAGTTATTCTACAAAGCCTTTTTACTGATGTTGGCTTTTAGACGTGATTTCACTGGAATATCTGTCAAATTCAAGACGCGAGATTTGCTGTTAAAGAATTGAGTATACAGAATGGAAACAAACGCTTCACTACAAGTGAATCGCCTAACCATTCAACACAGTACTAAAAACTGAATAGAATGCAGTTTTCACTCAGATGAAAGACGTATGCTTTCCGTCTTAAGAAGTGTTTTCAAAGACATTCACAGAGTGATTCTACAAAGCCTTTTTACTGGCGTTGGCTTTTAAACGTGATTTCACTGGAATTTCTGTCAAACTCAAGACGCGAGATTTGCTGTTCAAGAATTGAGTATACAGAATGCAAACAAACGCTTCCCTACAAGTGAATCTCCTAACCATTCAACACAGTACTAAAAACTGAATAGAATGCAGTTTTCACTCAGATGAAAGACGTATGCTTTCCGTCTTAAGAAGTGTTTTCAAAGACATTCACAGAGTGATTCTACAAAGCCTTTTTACTGACGTTGGCTTTTAAAAGTGATTTCACTGGAATTTCTGTCAAATGCAATGTGCGAGATTTGCTGTTCAAGAATTGAGTATACAGAATGCAAACAAACGCTTCCCTAAGAGTGAATCGCCTAACCATTCAACACAGTTCTAAAAACTAAATAGAATGCAGTTTTCACTCAGATGAAAGACATATGCTTTTCTTCTTAAGAAGTGTTTTCAAAGACATTCACAGAGTGATTCTACAATGCCTTTTTACTGGCGTTGGCTTTTAAACAAGATTTCCCTGGAATTTCTGTCAAAGGCAAGATGCACAATTTTCTGTTAAAGAATTGAGTATACAGAATGCAAACAAACGCTTCCCTACAAGTGAATTGCCTAACCATTCAACACAGTACTAAAAACTGAATAGAATGCAGTTTTCACTCAGATGAAAGACGTATGCTTTCCTTCTTAAAAAGTGTATACAAAGACATTCACAGAGTGATTCTACAAAGCCTTTTTGCTGACGTTGGCTTTTAAACGTGATTTCACTGGAATTTCTGTCAAACGCAAGACGCGAGATTTGCTGTTAAAGAATTGAGTATACAGAATGCGAACAAACGCTTCCCTACAAGTGAATCGCCTAAACATTCAACACAGTACTAAAAACTGAATATTATGCAGTTTTCACTCAGATGAAAGACATATGCTTTCCTTCTTAAGAAGTGTTTTCAAAGACATTCACAGAGTGATTCTACAAAGCCTTTTTTCTGGCGTTGGCTTTTAAACGTGATTTCACTGGAATTTTTGTCAAACGCAAGACGGGAGATTTGCTGTTAAAGAATTGAATATACAGAATGCGAACAAAAGCTTCCCTACAAGTGAATCGCCTAACCATTCAACACAGAACTAAAAACTGAATAGAATGCAGTTTTCACTCAGATGAAAGACGTAGGCTTTCCTTCTTAAGAAGTGTTTTCAAACACATTCACAGAGTGATTCTACAAAGCCTTTTTACTGGCGTTGGCTTTTAAACGTGATTTCACTGGAATTTCTTTCAAACGCAAGACGTGAGATTTGCTGTTAAAGAATTGAGTATACAGAATGCAAACAAACGCTTCCCTACTAGTGAATCGCCTAACCATTCAACACAGTACTAAAAACTGAATAGAATGCAGTTTTCACTCAGATGAAAGACTTATGCTTTCCTTCTTAAGAAGTGTTTTCAAAGACATTCACAGAGTGATTCTACAAAGCCTTTTTACTGGCGTTGGCTTTTAAACGTGATTTCACTGGAATTTCTGTCAAACGCAAGACGCGAGATTTGCTGTTAAAGAATTGAATATACAGAATGCGAACAAATGCTTCCCTACAAGTGAATCGCCTAAACATTCAACACAGTACTAAAAACTGAATAGAATGCAGTTTTCACTCAGATGAAAGACGTATGCTTTCCTTCTTAAGAAGTGTTTTCAAAGACATTCACAGAGTGATTCTACAAAGGCTTTTTACTGACGTTGGCTTTTAAATATGATTTCACTGTAATTTCTGTAAAACGCAAGACGCGAGATTTGCTGTTAAAGAATTGAGTAAACAGAATGCAAACAAAAGCTTCCCTACAATTGAATCTCCTAACCATTCAACACAGTACTAAAAATTGAATAGAATGCAGTTTTCACTCAGATGAAAGACGTATGCTTTCCTTCTTAAGAAATGTTTTCAAAGACATTCACAGAGTTATTCTACAAAGCCTTTTTACTGATGTTGGCTTTTAGACGTGATTTCACTGGAATATCTGTCAAATTCAAGACGCGAGATTTGCTGTTAAAGAATTTCGTATACAGAATGCGAACAAACGCTTCCCTACAAGTGAATCGCCTAACCACTCAACACAGTACTAAAAACTGAATAGAATGCACTTTTCACTCAGATGAAAGACGTATGCTTTCCTTCTTAAGTGTTTTCAAAGATATTCACAGAGTGATTCTACAAAGCCTTTTTGGTGACCTTGGCTTTTAAACGTGATTTCACTTGAATTTCTGTCAAAGGCAAGATGCGCAATTTGCTGTTAAAGAATTGAGTATACAGAATGGAAACAAACGCTTCACTACAAGTGAATCGCCTAACCATTCAACACAATACTAAAAACTGAATAGAATGCAGTTTTCACTCAGATGAAAGACGTATGCTTTCCGTCTTAAGAAGTGTTTTCAAAGACATTCACAGAGTGATTCTACAAAGCCTTTTTACTTGCGTTGGCTTTTAAACGTGATTTCACTGGAATTTCTGTCAAACTCAAGACGCGAGATTTGCTGTTCAAGAATTGAGTATACAGAATGCAAACAAACGCTTCCCTACAAGTGAATCTCCTAACCATTCAACACAGTACTAAAAACTGAATAGAATGCAGTTTTCACTCAGATGAAAGACGTATGCTTTCCGTCTTAAGAAGTGTTTTCAAAGACATTCACAGAGTGATTCTACAAAGCCTTTTTACTGACGTTGGCTTTTAAAAGTGATTTCACTGGAATTTCTGTCAAATGCAATGTGCGAGATTTGCTGTTCAAGAATTGAGTATACAGAATGCAAACAAACGCTTCCCTAAGAGTGAATCGCCTAACCATTCAACACAGTTCTAAAAACTAAATAGAATGCAGTTTTCACTCAGATGAAAGACATATGCTTTTCTTCTTAAGAAGTGTTTTCAAAGACATTCACAGAGTGATTCTACAATGCCTTTTTACTGGCGTTGGCTTTTAAACAAGATTTCACTGGAATTTCTGTCAAAGGCAAGATGCACAATTTTCTGTTAAAGAATTGAGTATACAGAATTCAAACAAACGCTTCCCTACAAGTGAATCGCCTAACCATTCAACACAGTACTAAAAACTGAATAGAATGCAGTTTTCACTCAGATGAAAGACGTATGCTTTCCTTCTTAAAAAGTGTATACAAAGACATTCACAGAGTGATTCTACAAAGCCTTTTTGCTGACGTTGGCTTTTAAACGTGATTTCACTGGAATTTCTGTCAAATGCAAGACGCGAGATTTGCTGTTAAATAATTGAGTATACAGAATGCGAACAAACGCTTCCCTACAAGTGAATCGCCTAAACATTCAACACAGTACTAAAAACTGAATAGAATGCAGTTTTCACTCAGATGAAAGACGTATGCTTTCCTTCTTAAAAAGTGTATACAAAGGCATTCACAGAGTGATTCTACAAAGCCTTTTTACTGACGTTGGCCTTTAAAAGTGATTTCACTGGAATTTCTGTCAAATGCAATGTGCGAGATTTGCTGTTCAAGAATTGAGTATACAGAATGCAAACAAACGCTTCCCTAAGAGTGAATCGCCTAACCATTCAACACAGTTCTAAAAACTAAATAGAATGCAGTTTTCACTCAGATGAAAGACATATGCTTTTCTTCTTAAGAAGTGTTTTCAAAGACATTCACAGAGTGATTCTACAAAGCCTTTTTACTGACGTCGGCTTTTAAACCTGATTTCACTGAAATTTCTCTCAAACGCAAGATGCAAGATTTGCTGTTAAAAAATTGAGTATACAGAATGCAAACAAAAGCTTCCCTACAAGTGAATCGCCTAACCATTCAACACAGTACTAAAAACTGAATAGAATGCAGTTTTCACTCAGATGAAAGACGTATGCTTTCCTTCTTAAGACGTCTTTTCAAAGACATTCACAGAGTGATTCTACAAAGCCTTTTTACTGACGTTGGCTTTTAAACGTGATTTCACTGGAATTTCTGTCAAACGCAGGACGCAAGATTTGTTGTGAAATAATTGAGTATACAGAATGCGAACAAACACTTCCCTACAAGTGAATCGCCTAACCATTCAACACAGTTCTAAAAACTAAATAGAATGCAGTTTTCACTCAGATGAAAGACGTATGCTTTCCTTCTTAAGAAGTGTTTTAAAAGACATTCACAGAGTGATTCTACAAAGCCTTTTTACTGGTGTTGGCTTTTAAACGTGATTTCCCTGGAATTTCTGTCAAAGGCAAGATGCGCAATTTGCTGTTAAAGAATTGAGTATACAGAATGCAAACAAACGCTTCACTACAAGTGAATCGCCTAAACATTCAACACAGTACTAAAAACTGAATAGAATGCAGTTTTCACTCAGATGAAAGACGTATGCTTTCCTTCTTAAGAAGTGTTTTCAAAGACATTCACAGAGTGATTCTACAAAGGCTTTTTACTGACGTTGGCTTTTAAATATGATTTCACTGTAATTTCTGTCAAACGCAAGATGCGAGATTTGCTGTTAAAGAATTCAGTATACAGAATGCAAACAAAAGCTTCCCTACAATTGAATCTCCTAACCATTCAACACAGTACTAAAAATTGAATAGAATGCAGTTTTCACTCAGATGAAAGACGTATGCTTTCCTTCTTAAGAAGTGTTTTCAAACACATTCACAGAGTGATTCTACAAAGCCTTTTTACTGACGTTGGCTTTTAAACGTGATTTCACTGGAATTTCTGTCAAATGCATGATGTGCGATTTGCTGTTAAAGAATTGAGTATACAGAATGCGAACAAACGCTTCTCTACAAGGGAATCGCCTAACCATTCAACACAGTAATAAAAACTGAATAGAATGCAGTTTTCAGTCAGATGAAAGACGTATGCTTTCCTTCTTAAGAAGTGTTTTCAAAGACATACACAGAGTGATTCTACAAACCTTTTTACTGACGTTGGCTTTTAAACGTGATTTCACTGGAATTTCTGTCAAAGGCAAGATGCTCGATTTGCTGTTAAAGAATTGAGTATACAGAATGCGAACAAACGCTTCCCTACAAGTGAATCGCCTAACCATTCAACACAGTACTAAAATCTGAATAGAATGCAGTTTTCACTCAGATGAAAGACGTATGCTTTCCTTCTAAAGAAGTGTTTTCAAAGACATTCACACAGTGATTCTACAAAGCCTTGTTACTGAAGTTGGCTTTTAAACGTGATTTCACTGGAATTTCTGTCAAATGCAAGACGCGAGATTTGCTGTTAAGGAATTGAGTATACAGAATGCGAACAAAAACTTCTCTACAAGGGAATCGCCTTACGATTCAAGACAGTACTAAAAACTGAATAGAATGCAGTTTTCAGTCAGATGAAAGACGTATGCTTTCCTTCTTAAGAAGTGTTTTCAAAGACATTCACAGAGTGATTCTACAAAGCCTTTTTACTTGCGTTGGCTTTTAAAGTGATTTCACTGGAATTTCTGTCAAACACAAGACGCGAGATTTACTGTTAAAGAATTGAGTACACAGAATGCTAACAAATGCTTTCCTACAAGTGAATCGCCTAACCATCCAACACAGTACTAAAAACTGAATATTATGCAGTTTTCACTCAGATGAAAGACATATGCTTTCCTTCTTAAGAAGTGTTTTCAAAGACATTCACAGAGTGATTCTCCAAAGCCTTTTTACTGGTGTTGGCTTTTAAACGTGATTTCACTGGAATTTTTGTCAAACGCAAGATGCGAGATTTGCTGTTAAAGAATTGAATATACAGAATGCGAACAAAAGCTTCCCTACAAGTGAATCGCCTAACCATTCAACACAGCACTAAAAACTGAATAGAATGCAGTTTTCACTCAGATGAAAGACGTAGGCTTTCCTTCTTAAGAAGTGTTTTCAAAGACATTCACAGAGTGATTCTACAAAGCCTTTTTACTGGCGTTGGCTTTTAAACGTGATTTCACTGGAATTTCTTTCAAACGCAAGACGTGAGATTTGCTGTTAAAGAATTGAGTATACAGAATGCAAACAAACGCTTCCCTACTAGTGAATCGCCTAACCATTCAACACAGTACTAAAAACTGAATAGAATGCAGTTTTCACTCAGATGAAAGACTTATGCTTTCCTTCTTAAGAAGTGTATACAAAGGCATTCACAGAGTGATTCTACAAAGCCTTTTTACTGACGTTGGCCTTTAAAAGTGATTTCACTGGAATTTCTGTCAAATGCAATGTGCGAGATTTGCTGTTCAAGAATTGAGTATACAGAATGCAAACAAACGCTTCCCTAAGAGTGAATCGCCTAACCATTCAACACAGTTCTAAAAACTAAATAGAATGCAGTTTTCACTCAGATGAAAGACATATGCTTTTCTTCTTAAGAAGTGTTTTCAAAGACATTCACAGAGTGATTCTACAAAGCCTTTTTACTGACGTCGGCTTTTAAACCTGATTTGACTGAAATTTCTCTCAAACGCAAGATGCAAGATTTGCTGTTAAAGAATTGAGTATACAGAATGCAAACAAAAGCTTCCCTACAAGTGAATCGCCTAACCATTCAACACAGTACTAAAAACTGAATAGAATGCAGTTTTCACTCAGATGAAAGACGTATGCTTTCCTTCTTAAGACATGTTTTCAAAGACATTCACAGAGTGATTCTACAAAGCCTTTTTACTGACGTTGGCTTTTAAACGTGATTTCACTGGAATTTTTGTCAAACGCAAGACGCGAGATTTGCTGTTAAAGAATTGAATATACAGAATGCGAACAAAAGCTTCCCTACAAGTGAATCGCCTAACCATTCAACACAGAACTAAAAACTGAATAGAATGCAGTTTTCACTCAGATGAAAGACGTAGGCTTTCCTTCTTAAGAAGTGTTTTCAAACACATTCACAGAGTGATTCTACAAAGCCTTTTTACTGGCGTTGGCTTTTAAACGTGATTTCACTGGAATTTCTTTCAAACGCAAGACGTGAGATTTGCTGTTAAAGAATTGAGTATACAGAATGCAAACAAACGCTTCCCTACTAGTGAATCGCCTAACCATTCAACACAGTACTAAAAACTGAATAGAATGCAGTTTTCACTCAGATGAAAGACTTATGCTTTCCTTCTTAAGAAGTGTTTTCAAAGACATTCACAGAGTGATTCTACAAAGCCTTTTTACTGGCGTTGGCTTTTAAACGTGATTTCACTGGAATTTCTGTCAAACGCAAGACGCGAGATTTGCTGTTAAAGAATTGAATATACAGAATGCGAACAAATGCTTCCCTACAAGTGAATCGCCTAAACATTCAACACAGTACTAAAAACTGAATAGAATGCAGTTTTCACTCAGATGAAAGACGTATGCTTTCCTTCTTAAGAAGTGTTTTCAAAGACATTCACAGAGTGATTCTACAAAGGCTTTTTACTGACGTTGGCTTTTAAATATGATTTCACTGTAATTTCTGTCAAACGCAAGACACGAGATTTGCTGTTAAAGAATTGAGTATACAGAATGCAAACAAAAGCTTCCCTACATTGAATCTCCTAACCATTAAACACAGTACTAAAAATTGAATAGAATGCAGTTTTCACTCAGATGAAAGACGTATGCTTTCCTTCTTAAGAAATGTTTTCAAAGACATTCACAGAGTTATTCTACAAAGCCTTTTTACTGATGTTGGCTTTTAGACGTGATTTCACTGGAATATCTGTCAAATTCAAGACGCGAGATTTGCTGTTAAAGAATTGAGTATACAGAATGCGAACAAACGCTTCCCTACAAGTGAATCGCCTAACCACTCAACACAGTACTAAAAACTGAATAGAATGCACTTTTCAGTCAGATGAAAGACGTATGCTTTCCTTCTTAAGTGTTTTCAAAGACATTCACAGAGTGATTCTACAAAGCCTTTTTACTGACGTTGGCTTTTAAACGTGATTTCACTGGAATTTCTGTCAAATGCAAGACGCGAGATTTGCTGTTAAAGAATTGAGTATACAGAATGCAAACAAACGCTTCCCTACAAGGGAATCGCCTAAACATTCAACACAGTACTAAAAACTGAATAGAATGCAGTTTTCACTCAGATGAAAGACGTATGCTTTCCTTCTTAAGAAGTGTTTTCAAAGACATTCACAGAGTTATTCTACAAAGCCTTTTTACTGACGTTGGCTTTTAGACGTGATTTCACTGGAATATCTGTCAAATTCAAGACGCGAGATTTGCTGTTAAAGAATTGAATATACAGAATGCGAACAAAAGCTTCCCTACAAGTGAATCGCCTAACCATTCAACACAGCACTAAAAACTGAATAGAATGCAGTTTTCACTCAGATGAAAGACGTAGGCTTTCCTTCTTAAGAAGTGTTTTCAAACACATTCACAGAGTGATTCTACAAAGCCTTTTTACTGGCGTTGGCTTTTAAACGTGATTTCACTGGAATTTCTTTCAAACGCAGGACGCGATATTTGCTGTTAAAGAATTGAGTATACAGAATGCAAACAAAAGCTTCCCTACTAGTGAATCGCCTAACCATTCAACACAGTACTAAAAACTGAATAGAATGCAGTTTTCACTCAGATGAAAGACTTATGCTTTCCTTCTTAAGAAGTGTTTTCAAAGACATTCACAGAGTGATTCTACAAAGCCTTTTTACTGGCGTTGGCTTTTAAACGTGATTTCACTGGAATTTCTGTCAAACGCAAGACGCGAGATTTGCTGTTAAAGAATTGAATATACAGAATGCGAACAAATGCTTCCTTACAAGTGAATCGCCTAAACATTCAACACAGTACTAAAAACTGAATAGAATGCAGTTTTCACTCAGATGAAAGACATATGCTTTCCTTCTTAAAAAGTGTATACAAAGACATTCACAGAGTGATTCTACAAAGCCTTTTTGCTGACGTTGGCTTTTAAACGTGATTTCACTGGAATTTCTGTCAAATGCAAGACGCGAGATTTGCTGTTAAATAATTGAGTATACAGAATGCGAACAAACGCTTCCCTACAAGTGAATCGCCTAAACATTCAACACAGTACTAAAAACTGAATAGAATGCACTTTTCACTCAGATGAAAGACGTATGCTTTCCTTCTTAAAAAGTGTATACAAAGGCATTCACAGAGTGATTCTACAAAGCCTTTTTACTGACGTTGGCCTTTAAAAGTGATTTCACTGGAATTTCTGTCAAATGCAATGTGTGAGATTTGCTGTTCAAGAATTGAGTATACAGAATGCAAACAAACGCTTCCCTAAGAGTGAATCGCCTAACCATTCAACACAGTACTAAAAACTGAATAGAATGCAGTTTTCACTCAGATGAAAGACTTATGCTTTCCTTCTTAAGAAGTGTTTTCAAAGACATTCACAGAGTGATTCTACAAAGCCTTTTTACTGGCGTTGGCTTTTAAACGTGATTTCACTGGAATTTCTGTCAAACGCAAGACGCGAGATTTGCTGTTAAAGAATTGAATATACAGAATGCGAACAAATGCTTCCCTACAAGTGAATCGCCTAAACATTCAACACAGTACTAAAAACTGAATAGAATGCAGTTTTCACTCAGATGAAAGACGTATGCTTTCCTTCTTAAGAAGTGTTTTCAAAGACATTCACAGAGTGATTCTACAAAGGCTTTTTACTGACGTTGGCTTTTAAATATGATTTCACTGTAATTTCTGTCAAACGCAAGACGCGAGATTTGCTGTTAAAGAATTGAGTATACAGAATGCAAACAAAAGCTTCCCTACAATTGAATCTCCTAACCATTAAACACAGTACTAAAAATTGAATAGAATGCAGTTTTCACTCAGATGAAAGACGTATGCTTTCCTTCTTAAGAAATGTTTTCAAAGACATTCACAGAGTTATTCTACAAAGCCTTTTTACTGATGTTGGCTTTTAGACGTGATTTCACTGGAATATCTGTCAAATTCAAGACGCGAGATTTGCTGTTAAAGAATTGAGTATACAGAATGCGAACAAACGCTTCCCTACAAGTGAATCGCCTAACCACTCAACACAGTACTAAAAACTGAATAGAATGCACTTTTCAGTCAGATGAAAGACGTATGCTTTCCTTCTTAAGTGTTTTCAAAGACATTCACAGAGTGATTCTACAAAGCCTTTTTGCTGACCTTGGCTTTTAAACGTGATTTCACTTGAATTTCTGTCAAAGGCAAGATGCGCAATTTGCTGTTAAAGAATTGAGTATACAGAATGGAAACAAACGCTTCACTACAAGTGAATCGCCTAACCATTCAACACAATACTAAAAACTGAATAGAATGCAGTTTTCACTCAGATGAAAGACGTATGCTTTCCGTCTTAAGAAGTGTTTTCAAAGACATTCACAGAGTGATTCTACAAAGCCTTTTTACTTGCGTTGGCTTTTAAACGTGATTTCACTGGAATTTCTGTCAAACTCAAGACGCGAGATTTGCTGTTCAAGAATTGAGTATACAGAATGCAAACAAACGCTTCCCTACAAGTGAATCTCCTAACCATTCAACACAGTACTAAAAACTGAATAGAATGCAGTTTTCACTCAGATGAAAGACGTATGCTTTCCGTCTTAAGAAGTGTTTTCAAAGACATTCACAGAGTGATTCTACAAAGCCTTTTTACTGACGTTGGCTTTTAAAAGTGATTTCACTGGAATTTCTGTCAAATGCAATGTGCGAGATTTGCTGTTCAAGAATTGAGTATACAGAATGCAAACAAACGCTTCCCTAAGAGTGAATCGCCTAACCATTCAACACAGTTCTAAAAACTAAATAGAATGCAGTTTTCACTCAGATGAAAGACATATGCTTTTCTTCTTAAGAAGTGTTTTCAAAGACATTCACAGAGTGATTCTACAATGCCTTTTTACTGGCGTTGGCTTTTAAACAAGATTTCACTGGAATTTCTGTCAAAGGCAAGATGCACAAATTTCTGTTAAAGAATTGAGTATACAGAATGCAAACAAACGCTTCCCTACAAGTGAATCGCCTAAACATTCAACACAGTACTAAAAACTGAATAGAATGCAGTTTTCACTCAGATGAAAGACGTATGCTTTCCTTCTTAAGAAGTGTTTTCAAAGACATTCACAGAGTGATTCTACAAAGGCTTTTTACTGATGTTGGCTTTTAAATATGATTTCACTGTAATTTCTGTCAAACGCAAGACGCGAGATTTGCTGTTAAAGAATTGAGTATACAGAATGCAAACAAAAGCTTCCCTACAATTGAATCTCCTAACCATTCAACACAGTACTAAAAATTGAATAGAATGCAGTTTTCACTCAGATGAAAGACGTATGCTTTCCTTCTTAAGAAATGTTTTCAAAGACATTCACAGAGTTATTCTACAAAGCCTTTTTACTGATGTTGGCTTTTAGACGTGATTTCACTGGAATATCTGTCAAATTCAAGACGCGAGATTTGCTGTTAAAGAATTGAATATACAGAATGCGAACAAAAGCTTCCCTACAAGTGAATCGCCTAACCATTCAACACAGCACTAAAAACTGAATAGAATGCAGTTTTCACTCAGATGAAAGACGTAGGCTTTCCTTCTTAAGAAGTGTTTTCAAACACATTCACAGAGTGATTCTACAAAGCCTTTTTACTGGCGTTGGCTTTTAAACGTGATTTCACTGGAATTTCTTTCAAACGCAGGACGCGATATTTGCTGTTAAAGAATTGAGTATACAGAATGCAAACAAACGCTTCCCTACTAGTGAATCGCCTAACCATTCAACACAGTACTAAAAACTGAATAGAATGCAGTTTTCACTCAGATGAAAGACTTATGCTTTCCTTCTTAAGAAGTGTTTTCAAAGACATTCACAGAGTGATTCTACAAAGCCTTTTTACTGGCGTTGGCTTTTAAACGTGATTTCACTGGAATTTCTGTCAAACGCAAGACGCGAGATTTGCTGTTAAAGAATTGAATATACAGAATGCGAACAAATGCTTCCTTACAAGTGAATCGCCTAAACATTCAACACAGTACTAAAAACTGAATAGAATGCAGTTTTCACTCAGATGAAAGACATATGCTTTCCTTCTTAAAAAGTGTATACAAAGACATTCACAGAGTGATTCTACAAAGCCTTTTTGCTGACGTTGGCTTTTAAACGTGATTTCACTGGAATTTCTGTCAAATGCAAGACGCGAGATTTGCTGTTAAATAATTGAGTATACAGAATGCGAACAAACGCTTCCCTACAAGTGAATCGCCTAAACATTCAACACAGTACTAAAAACTGAATAGAATGCACTTTTCACTCAGATGAAAGACGTATGCTTTCCTTCTTAAAAAGTGTATACAAAGGCATTCACAGAGTGATTC
This sequence comes from Phyllotis vaccarum, assembly GCA_033318265.1. Lineage (NCBI taxonomy): Eukaryota > Metazoa > Chordata > Mammalia > Rodentia > Cricetidae > Phyllotis > Phyllotis vaccarum. The sequence goes on from JARWLC010000009.1 coordinate 168,323,642, forward strand.
TACAAAGCCTTTTTACTGACGTTGGCCTTTAAAAGTGATTTCACTGGAATTTCTGTCAAATGCAATGTGCGAGATTTGCTGTTCAAGAATTGAGTATACAGAATGCAAACAAACGCTTCCCTAAGAGTGAATCGCCTAACCATTCAACACAGTTCTAAAAACTAAATAGAATGCAGTTTTCACTCAGATGAAAGACATATGCTTTTCTTCTTAAGAAGTGTTTTCAAAGACATTCACAGAGTGATTCTACAAAGCCTTTTTACTGACGTCGGCTTTTAAACCTGATTTCACTGAAATTTCTCTCAAACGCAAGATGCAAGATTTGCTGTTAAAAAATTGAGTATACAGAATGCAAACAAAAGCTTCCCTACAAGTGAATCGCCTAACCATTCAACACAGTACTAAAAACTGAATAGAATGCAGTTTTCACTCAGATGAAAGACGTATGCTTTCCTTCTTAAGACGTGTTTTCAAAGACATTCACAGAGTGATTCTACAAAGCCTTTTTACTGACGTTGGCTTTTAAACGTGATTTCACTGGAATTTCTGTCAAACGCAGGACGCGAGATTTGTTGTGAAAGAATTGAGTATACAGAATGCGAACAAACACTTCCCTACAAGTGAATCGCCTAACCATTCAACACAGTTCTAAAAACTAAATAGAATGCAGTTTTCACTCAGATGAAAGACGTATGCTTTCCTTCTTAAGAAGTGTTTTAAAAGACATTCACAGAGTGATTCTACAAAGCCTTTTTACTGGTGTTGGCTTTTAAACGTGATTTCCCTGGAATTTCTGTCAAAGGCAAGATGCGCAATTTGCTGTTAAAGAATTGAGTATACAGAATGCAAACAAAGGCTTCACTACAAGTGAATCGCCTAAACATTCAACACAGTACTAAAAACTGAATAGAATGCAGTTTTCACTCAGATGAAAGACGTATGCTTTCCTTCTTAAGAAGTGTTTTCAAAGACATTCACAGAGTGATTCTACAAAGCCTTTTTACTGACGTTGGCTTTTAAATATGATTTCACTGTAATTTCTGTCAAACGCAAGACGCGAGATTTGCTGTTAAAGAATTCAGTATACAGAATGCAAACAAAAGCTTACCTACATTTGAATCTCCTAACCATTCAACACAGTACTAAAAATTGAATAGAATGCAGTTTTCACTCAGATGAAAGACGTATGCTTTCCTTATTAAGAAATGTTTTCAAAGACATTCACAGAGTTATTCTACAAAGCCTTTTTACTGATGTTGTCTTTTAGACGTGATTTCACTGGAATATCTGTCAAATTCAAGACGCGAGATTTGCTGTTAAAGAATTGAGTATACAGAATGCGAACAAACGCTTCCCTACAAGTGAATCGCCTAACCACTCAACACAGTACTAAAAACTGAATAGAATGCACTTTTCACTCAGATGAAAGACGTATGCTTTCCTTCTTAAGTGTTTTCAAAGACATTCACAGAGTGATTCTACAAAGCCTTTTTACTGGCGTTGGCTTTTAAACGTGATTTCACTGGAATTTCTTTCAAACGCAGGACGCGATATTTGCTGTTAAAGAATTGAGTATACAGAATGCAAACAAACGCTTCCCTACTAGTGAATCGCCTAACCATTCAACACAGTACTAAAAACTGAATAGAATGCAGTTTTCACTCAGATGAAAGACTTATGCTTTCCTTCTTAAGAAGTGTTTTCAAAGACATTCACAGAGTGATTCTACAAAGCCTTTTTACTGGCGTTGGCTTTTAAACGTGATTTCACTGGAATTTCTGTCAAACGCAAGACGCGAGATTTGCTGTTAAAGAATTGAATATACAGAATGCGAACAAATGCTTCCTTACAAGTGAATCGCCTAAACATTCAACACAGTACTAAAAACTGAATAGAATGCAGTTTTCACTCAGATGAAAGACATATGCTTTCCTTCTTAAAAAGTGTATACAAAGACATTCACAGAGTGATTCTACAAAGCCTTTTTGCTGACGTTGGCTTTTAAACGTGATTTCACTGGAATTTCTGTCAAATGCAAGACGCGAGATTTGCTGTTAAATAATTGAGTATACAGAATGCGAACAAACGCTTCCCTACAAGTGAATCGCCTAAACATTCAACACAGTACTAAAAACTGAATAGAATGCACTTTTCACTCAGATGAAAGACGTATGCTTTCCTTCTTAAAAAGTGTATACAAAGGCATTCACAGAGTGATTCTACAAAGCCTTTTTACTGACGTTGGCCTTTAAAAGTGATTTCACTGGAATTTCTGTCAAATGCAATGTGCGAGATTTGCTGTTCAAGAATTGAGTATACAGAATGCAAACAAACGCTTCCCTAAGAGTGAATCGCCTAACCATTCAACACAGTTCTAAAAACTAAATAGAATGCAGTTTTCACTCAGATGAAAGACATATGCTTTTCTTCTTAAGAAGTGTTTTCAAAGACATTCACAGAGTGATTCTACAAAGCCTTTTTACTGACGTCGGCTTTTAAACCTGATTTCACTGAAATTTCTCTCAAACGCAAGATGCAAGATTTGCTGTTAAAAAATTGAGTATACAGAATGCAAACAAAAGCTTCCCTACAAGTGAATCGCCTAACCATTCAACACAGTACTAAAAACTGAATAGAATGCAGTTTTCACTCAGATGAAAGACGTATGCTTTCCTTCTTAAGACGTGTTTTCAAAGACATTCACAGAGTGATTCTACAAAGCCTTTTTACTGACGTTGGCTTTTAAACGTGATTTCACTGGAATTTCTGTCAAACGCAGGACGCGAGATTTGTTGTGAAAGAATTGAGTATACAGAATGCGAACAAACACTTCCCTACAAGTGAATCGCCTAACCATTCAACACAGTTCTAAAAACTAAATAGAATGCAGTTTTCACTCAGATGAAAGACGTATGCTTTCCTTCTTAAGAAGTGTTTTAAAAGACATTCACAGAGTGATTCTACAAAGCCTTTTTACTGGTGTTGGCTTTTAAACGTGATTTCCCTGGAATTTCTGTCAAAGGCAAGATGCGCAATTTGCTGTTAAAGAATTGAGTATACAGAATGCAAACAAAGGCTTCACTACAAGTGAATCGCCTAAACATTCAACACAGTACTAAAAACTGAATAGAATGCAGTTTTCACTCAGATGAAAGACGTATGCTTTCCTTCTTAAGAAGTGTTTTCAAAGACATTCACAGAGTGATTCTACAAAGCCTTTTTACTGACGTTGGCTTTTAAATATGATTTCACTGTAATTTCTGTCAAACGCAAGACGCGAGATTTGCTGTTAAAGAATTCAGTATACAGAATGCAAACAAAAGCTTACCTACATTTGAATCTCCTAACCATTCAACACAGTACTAAAAATTGAATAGAATGCAGTTTTCACTCAGATGAAAGACGTATGCTTTCCTTATTAAGAAATGTTTTCAAAGACATTCACAGAGTTATTCTACAAAGCCTTTTTACTGATGTTGTCTTTTAGACGTGATTTCACTGGAATATCTGTCAAATTCAAGACGCGAGATTTGCTGTTAAAGAATTGAGTATACAGAATGCGAACAAACGCTTCCCTACAAGTGAATCGCCTAACCACTCAACACAGTACTAAAAACTGAATAGAATGCACTTTTCACTCAGATGAAAGACGTATGCTTTCCTTCTTAAGTGTTTTCAAAGACATTCACAGAGTGATTCTACAAAGCCTTTTTGCTGACCTTGGCTTTTAAACGTGATTTCACTTGAATTTCTGTCAAAGGCAAGATGCGCAATTTGCTGTTAAAGAATTGAGTATACAGAATGGAAACAAACGCTTCACTACAAGTGAATCGCCTAACCATTCAACACAGTACTAAAAACTGAATAGAATGCAGTTTTCACTCAGATGAAAGACGTATGCTTTCCGTCTTAAGAAGTGTTTTCAAAGACATTCACAGAGTGATTCTACAAAGCCTTTTTACTTGCGTTGGCTTTTAAACGTGATTTCACTGGAATTTCTGTCAAACTCAAGACGCGAAATTTGCTGTTCAAGAATTGAGTATACAGAATGCAAACAAACGCTTCCCTACAAGTGAATCTCCTAACCATTCAACACAGTACTAAAAACTGAATAGAATGCAGTTTTCACTCAGATGAAAGACGTATGCTTTCCGTCTTAAGAAGTGTTTTCAAAGACATTCACAGAGTGATTCTACAAAGCCTTTTTACTGATGTTGGCTTTTAAAAGTGATTTCACTGGAATTTTTGTCAAATGCAATGTGCGAGATTTGCTGTTCAAGAATTGAGTATACAGAATGCAAACAAACGCTTCCCTAAGAGTGAATCGCCTAACCATTCAACACAGTTCTAAAAACTAAATACAATGCAGTTTTCACTCAGATGAAAGACATATGCTTTTCTTCTTAAGAAGTGTTTTCAAAGACATTCACAGAGTGATTCTACAATGCCTTTTTACTGGCGTTGGCTTTTAAACAAGATTTCACTGGAATTTCTGTCAAAGGCAAGATGCACAATTTTCTGTTAAAGAATTGAGTATACAGAATGCAAACAAACGCTTCCCTACAAGTGAATCGCCTAACCATTCAACACAGTACTAAAAACTGAATAGAATGCAGTTTTCACTCAGATGAAAGACGTATGCTTTCCTTCTTAAAAAGTGTATACAAAGACATTCACAGAGTGATTCTACAAAGCCTTTTTACTGACGTTGGCTTTTAAACGTGATTTCACTGGAATTTCTGTCAAATGCAAGACGCGAGATTTGCTGTTAAATAATTGAGTATACAGAATGCGAACAAACGCTTCCCTACAAGTGAATCGCCTAAACATTCAACACAGTACTAAAAACTGAATAGAATGCAGTTTTCACTCAGATGAAAGACGTATGCTTTCCTTCTTAAAAAGTGTATACAAAGGCATTCACAGAGTGATTCTACAAAGCCTTTTTACTGACGTTGGCCTTTAAAAGTGATTTCACTGGAATTTCTGTCAAATGCAATGTGCGAGATTTGCTGTTCAAGAATTGAGTATACAGAATGCAAACAAACGCTTCCCTAAGAGTGAATCACCTAACCATTCAACACAGTTCTAAAAACTAAATAGAATGCAGTTTTCACTCAGATGAAAGACATATGCTTTTCTTCTTAAGAAGTGTTTTCAAAGACATTCACAGAGTGATTCTACAAAGCCTTTTTACTGACGTCGGCTTTTAAACCTGATTTCACTGAAATTTCTCTCAAACGCAAATGCAAGATTTGTTGTTAAAAAATTGAGTATACAGAATGCAAACAAAAGCTTCCCTACAAGTGAATCGCCTAACCATTCAACACAGTACTAAAAACTGAATAGAATGCAGTTTTCACTCAGATGAAAGACGTATGCTTTCCTTCTTAAAAAGTGTATACAAAGGCATTCACAGAGTGATTATACAAAGCCTTTTTACTGACGTTGGCCTTTAAAAGTGATTTCACTGGAATTTCTGTCAAATGCAATGTGCGAGATTTGCTGTTCAAGAATTGAGTATACAGAATGCAAACAAACGCTTCCCTAAGAGTGAATCGCCTAACCATTCAACACAGTTCTAAAAACTAAATAGAATGCAGTTTTCACTCAGATGAAAGACATATGCTTTTCTTCTTAAGAAGTGTTTTCAAAGACATTCACAGAGTGATTCTACAATGCCTTTTTACTGGCGTTGGCTTTTAAACAAGATTTCACTGGAATTTCTGTCAAAGGCAAGATGCACAATTTTCTGTTAAAGAATTGAGTATACAGAATGCAAACAAACGCTTCCCTACAAGTGAATCGCCTAACCATTCAACACAGTACTAAAAACTGAATAGAATGCAGTTTTCACTCAGATGAAAGACGTATGCTTTCCTTCTTAAAAAGTGTATACAAAGACCTTCACAGAGTGATTCTACAAAGCCTTTTTACTGACGTTGGCTTTTAAACGTGATTTCACTGGAATTTCTGTCAAACGCAGGACGCGAGATTTGTTGTGAAAGAATTGAGTATACAGAATGCGAACAAACACTTCCCTACAAGTGAATCGCCTAACCATTCAACACAGTTCTAAAAACTAAATAGAATGCAGTTTTCACTCAGATGAAAGACGTATGCTTTCCTTCTTAAGAAGTGTTTTAAAAGACATTCACAGAGTGATTCTACAAAGCCTTTTTACTGACGTTGGCTTTTAAACGTGATTTCACTGGAATTTCTGTCAAACGCAGGACGCGAGATTTGTTGTGAAAGAATTGAGTATACAGAATGCGAACAAACACTTCCCTACAAGTGAATCGCCTAACCATTCAACACAGTTCTAAAAACTAAATAGAATGCAGTTTTCACTCAGATGAAAGACGTATGCTTTCCTTCTTAAGAAGTGTTTTAAAAGACATTCACAGAGTGATTCTACAAAGCCTTTTTACTGGTGTTGGCTTTTAAACGTGATTTCCCTGGAATTTCTGTCAAAGGCAAGATGCGCAATTTGCTGTTAAAGAATTGAGTATACAGAATGCAAACAAACGCTTCACTACAAGTGAATCGCCTAAACATTCAACACAGTACTAAAAACTGAATAGAATGCAGTTTTCACTCAGATGAAAGACGTATGCTTTCCTTCTTTAGAAGTGTTTTCAAAGACATTCACAGAGTGATTCTACAAAGGCTTTTTACTGACGTTGGCTTTTAAATATGATTTCACTGTAATTTCTGTCAAACGCAAGACGCGAGATTTGCTGTTAAAGAATTCAGTATACAGAATGCAAACAAAAGCTTCCCTACAATTGAATCTCCTAACCATTCAACACAGTACTAAAAATTGAATAGAATGCAGTTTTCACTCAGATGAAAGACGTATGCTTTCCTTCTTAAGAAGTGTTTTCAAAGACATTCACAGAGTTATTCTACAAAGCCTTTTTACTGACGTTGGCTTTTAAACGTGATTTCACTGGAATTTCTGTCAAATGCATGATGTGCGATTTGCTGTTAAAGAATTGAGTATACAGAATGCGAACAAACGCTTCTCTACAAGGGAATCGCCTAACCATTCAACACAGTAATAAAAACTGAATAGAATGCAGTTTTCAGTCAGATGAAAGACGTATGCTTTCCTTCTTAAGAAGTGTTTTCAAAGACATACACAGAGTGATTCTACAAACCTTTTTACTGACGTTGGCTTTTAAACGTGATTTCACTGGAATTTCTGTCAAATGCAAGATGCTCGATTTGCTGTTAAAGAATTGAGTATACAGAATGCGAACAAACGCTTCCCTACAAGTGAATCGCCTAACCATTCAACACAGTACTAAAATCTGAATAGAATGCAGTTTTCACTCAGATGAAAGACGTATGCTTTCCTTCTAAAGAAGTGTTTTCAAAGACATTCACACAGTGATTCTACAAAGCCTTGTTACTGAAGTTGGCTTTTAAACGTGATTTCACTGGAATTTCTGTCAAATGCAAGACGCGAGATTTGCTGTTAAGGAATTGAGTATACAGAATGCGAACAAACCCTTCTCTACAAGGGAATCGCCTTACGATTCAAGACAGTACTAAAAACTGAATAGAATGCAGTTTTCAGTCAGATGAAAGACGTATGCTTTCCTTCTTAAGAAGTGTTTTCAAAGACATTCACAGAGTGATTCTACAAAGCCTTTTTACTTGCGTTGGCTTTTAAACGTGATTTCACTGGAATTTCTGTCAAACACAAGACGCGAGATTTACTGTTAAAGAATTGAGTACACAGAATGCTAACAAATGCTTCCCTACAAGTGAATCGCCTAAACATTCAACACAGTACTAAAAACTGAATAGAATGCAGTTTTCACTCAGATGAAAGACGTATGCTTTCCTTCTTAAGAAGTGTTTTCAAAGACATTCACAGAGTGATTCTACAAAGGCTTTTTACTGACGTTGGCTTTTAGACGTGATTTCACTGGAATATCTGTCAAACACAAGACGCGAGATTTGCTGTTAAAGAATTGAGTATACAGAATGCGAACAAACGCTTCCCTACAAGTGAATCGCCTAACCACTCAACACAGTACAAAAAACTGAATAGAATGCACTTTTCACTCAGATGAAAGACGTATGCTTTCCTTCTTAAGTGTTTTCAAAGACATTCACAGAGTGATTCTACAAAGCCTTTTTGCTGACCTTGGCTTTTAAACGTGATTTCACTTGATTTTCTGTCAAAGGCAACATGCGCAATTTGCTGTTAAAGAATTGAGTATACAGAATGCAAACAAACGCTTCACTACAAGTGAATCGCCTAACCATTCAACACAGTACTAAAAACTGAATAGAATGCAGTTTTCACTCAGATGAAAGACGTATGCTTTCCGTCTTAAGAAGTGTTTTCAAAGACATTCACAGAGTGATTCTACAAAGCCTTTTTACTGGCGTTGGCTTTTAAACGTGATTTCACTGGAATTTCTGTCAAACTCAAGACGCGAGATTTGCTGTTCAAGAATTGAGTATACAGAATGCAAACAAACGCTTCCCTACAAGTGAATCTCCTAACCATTCAACACAGTACTAAAAACTGAATAGAATGCAGTTTTCACTCAGATGAAAGACGTATGCTTTCCGTCTTAAGAAGTGTTTTCAAAGACATTCACAGAGTGATTCTACAAAGCCTTTTTACTGACGTTGGCTTTTAAAAGTGATTTCACTGGAATTTCTGTCAAATGCAATGTGCGAGATTTGCTGTTCAAGAATTGAGTATACAGAATGCAAACAAACGCTTCCCTAAGAGTGAATCGCCTAACCATTCAACACAGTTCTAAAAACTAAATAGAATGCAGTTTTCACTCAGATGAAAGACATATGCTTTTCTTCTTAAGAAGTGTTTTCAAAGACATTCACAGAGTGATTCTACAATGCTTTTTACTGGCGTTGGCTTTTAAACAAGATTTCCCTGGAATTTCTGTCAAAGGCAAGATGCACAATTTTCTGTTAAAGAATTGAGTATACAGAATGCAAACAAATGCTTCCCTACAAGTGAATCGCCTAACCATTCAACACAGTACTAAAAACTGAATAGAATGCAGTTTTCACTCAGATGAAAGACGTATGCTTTCCTTCTTAAAAAGTGTATACAAAGACATTCACAGAGTGATTCTACAAAGCCTTTTTGCTGACGTTGGCTTTTAAACGTGATTTCACTGGAATTTCTGTCAAACGCAAGACGCGAGATTTGCTGTTAAATAATTGAGTATACAGAATGCGAACAAACGCTTCCCTACAAGTGAATCGCCTAAACATTCAACACAGTACTAAAAACTGAATAGAATGCAGTTTTCACTCAGATGAAAGACGTGTGCTTTCCTTCTTAAAAAGTGTATACAAAGGCATTCACAGAGTGATTCTACAAAGCCTTTTTATTGACGTTGGCTTTTAAAAGTGATTTCACTGGAATTTCTGTCAAATGCAATGTGCGAGATTTGCTGTTCAAGAATTGAGTATACAGAATGCAAACAAACGCTTCCCTAAGAGTGAATCGCCTAACCATTCAACACAGTTCTAAAAACTAAATAGAATACAGTTTTCACTCAGATGAAAGACATATGCTTTTCTTCTTAGGAAGTGTTTTAAAAGACATTCACAGAGTGATTCTACAAAGCCTTTTTACTGACGTTGGCTTTTAAACGTGATTTCACTGGAATTTCTGTCAAACGCAGGACGCGAGATTTGTTGTGAAAGAATTGAGTATACAGAATGCGAACAAACACTTCCCTACAAGTGAATCGCCTAACCATTCAACACAGTTCTAAAAACTAAATAGAATGCAGTTTTCACTCAGATGAAAGACGTATGCTTTCCTTCTTAAGAAGTGTTTTAAAAGACATTCACAGAGTGATTCTACAAAGCCTTTTTACTGGTGTTGGCTTTTAAACGTGATTTCCCTGGAATTTCTGTCAAAGGCAAGATGCGCAATTTGCTGTTAAAGAATTGAGTATACAGAATGCAAACAAACGCTTCACTACAAGTGAATCGCCTAAACATTCAACACAGTACTAAAAACTGAATAGAATGCAGTTTTCACTCAGATGAAAGACGTATGCTTTCCTTCTTTAGAAGTGTTTTCAAAGACATTCACAGAGTGATTCTACAAAGGCTTTTTACTGACGTTGGCTTTTAAATATGATTTCACTGTAATTTCTGTCAAACGCAAGACGCGAGATTTGCTGTTAAAGAATTCAGTATACAGAATGCAAACAAAAGCTTCCCTACAATTGAATCTCCTAACCATTCAACACAGTACTAAAAATTGAATAGAATGCAGTTTTCACTCAGATGAAAGACGTATGCTTTCCTTCTTAAGAAGTGTTTTCAAAGACATTCACAGAGTTATTCTACAAAGCCTTTTTACTGACGTTGGCTTTTAAACGTGATTTCACTGGAATTTCTGTCAAATGCATGATGTGCGATTTGCTGTTAAAGAATTGAGTATACAGAATGCGAACAAACGCTTCTCTACAAGGGAATCGCCTAACCATTCAACACAGTAATAAAAACTGAATAGAATGCAGTTTTCAGTCAGATGAAAGACGTATGCTTTCCTTCTTAAGAAGTGTTTTCAAAGACATACACAGAGTGATTCTACAAACCTTTTTACTGACGTTGGCTTTTAAACGTGATTTCACTGGAATTTCTGTCAAATGCAAGATGCTCGATTTGCTGTTAAAGAATTGAGTATACAGAATGCGAACAAACGCTTCCCTACAAGTGAATCGCCTAACCATTCAACACAGTACTAAAATCTGAATAGAATGCAGTTTTCACTCAGATGAAAGACGTATGCTTTCCTTCTAAAGAAGTGTTTTCAAAGACATTCACACAGTGATTCTACAAAGCCTTGTTACTGAAGTTGGCTTTTAAACGTGATTTCACTGGAATTTCTGTCAAATGCAAGACGCGAGATTTGCTGTTAAGGAATTGAGTATACAGAATGCCAACAAACCCTTCTCTACAAGGGAATCGCCTTACGATTCAAGACAGTACTAAAAACTGAATAGAATGCAGTTTTCAGTCAGATGAAAGACGTATGCTTTCCTTCTTAAGAAGTGTTTTCAAAGACATTCACAGAGTGATTCTACAAAGCCTTTTTACTTGCGTTGGCTTTTAAACGTGATTTCACTGGAATTTCTGTCAAACACAAGACGCGAGATTTACTGTTAAAGAATTGAGTACACAGAATGCTAACAAATGCTTCCCTACAAGTGAATCGCCTAAACATTCAACACAGTACTAAAAACTGAATAGAATGCAGTTTTCACTCAGATGAAAGACGTATGCTTTCCTTCTTAAGAAGTGTTTTCAAAGACATTCACAGAGTGATTCTACAAAGGCTTTTTACTGACGTTGGCTTTTAGACGTGATTTCACTGGAATATCTGTCAAACACAAGACGCGAGATTTGCTGTTAAAGAATTGAGTATACAGAATGCGAACAAACGCTTCCCTACAAGTGAATCGCCTAACCACTCAACACAGTACAAAAAACTGAATAGAATGCACTTTTCACTCAGATGAAAGACGTATGCTTTCCTTCTTAAGTGTTTTCAAAGACATTCACAGAGTGATTCTACAAAGCCTTTTTGCTGACCTTGGCTTTTAAACGTGATTTCACTTGATTTTCTGTCAAAGGCAACATGCGCAATTTGCTGTTAAAGAATTGAGTATACAGAATGCAAACAAACGCTTCACTACAAGTGAATCGCCTAACCATTCAACACAGTACTAAAAACTGAATAGAATGCAGTTTTCACTCAGATGAAAGACGTATGCTTTCCGTCTTAAGAAGTGTTTTCAAAGACATTCACAGAGTGATTCTACAAAGCCTTTTTACTGGCGTTGGCTTTTAAACGTGATTTCACTGGAATTTCTGTCAAACTCAAGACGCGAGATTTGCTGTTCAAGAATTGAGTATACAGAATGCAAACAAACGCTTCCCTACAAGTGAATCTCCTAACCATTCAACACAGTACTAAAAACTGAATAGAATGCAGTTTTCACTCAGATGAAAGACGTATGCTTTCCGTCTTAAGAAGTGTTTTCAAAGACATTCACAGAGTGATTCTACAAAGCCTTTTTACTGACGTTGGCTTTTAAAAGTGATTTCACTGGAATTTCTGTCAAATGCAATGTGCGAGATTTGCTGTTCAAGAATTGAGTATACAGAATGCAAACAAACGCTTCCCTAAGAGTGAATCGCCTAACCATTCAACACAGTTCTAAAAACTAAATAGAATGCAGTTTTCACTCAGATGAAAGACATATGCTTTTCTTCTTAAGAAGTGTTTTCAAAGACATTCACAGAGTGATTCTACAATGCTTTTTACTGGCGTTGGCTTTTAAACAAGATTTCCCTGGAATTTCTGTCAAAGGCAAGATGCACAATTTTCTGTTAAAGAATTGAGTATACAGAATGCAAACAAATGCTTCCCTACAAGTGAATCGCCTAACCATTCAACACAGTACTAAAAACTGAATAGAATGCAGTTTTCACTCAGATGAAAGACGTATGCTTTCCTTCTTAAAAAGTGTATACAAAGACATTCACAGAGTGATTCTACAAAGCCTTTTTGCTGACGTTGGCTTTTAAACGTGATTTCACTGGAATTTCTGTCAAACGCAAGACGCGAGATTTGCTGTTAAATAATTGAGTATACAGAATGCGAACAAACGCTTCCCTACAAGTGAATCGCCTAAACATTCAACACAGTACTAAAAACTGAATAGAATGCAGTTTTCACTCAGATGAAAGACGTGTGCTTTCCTTCTTAAAAAGTGTATACAAAGGCATTCACAGAGTGATTCTACAAAGCCTTTTTATTGACGTTGGCTTTTAAAAGTGATTTCACTGGAATTTCTGTCAAATGCAATGTGCGAGATTTGCTGTTCAAGAATTGAGTATACAGAATGCAAACAAACGCTTCCCTAAGAGTGAATCGCCTAACCATTCAACACAGTTCTAAAAACTAAATAGAATACAGTTTTCACTCAGATGAAAGACATATGCTTTTCTTCTTAGGAAGTGTTTTAAAAGACATTCACAGAGTGATTCTACAAAGCCTTTTTACTGACGTTGGCTTTTAAACGTGATTTCACTGGAATTTCTGTCAAACGCAGGACGCGAGATTTGTTGTGAAAGAATTGAGTATACAGAATGCGAACAAACACTTCCCTACAAGTGAATCGCCTAACCATTCAACACAGTTCTAAAAACTAAATAGAATGCAGTTTTCACTCAGATGAAAGACGTATGCTTTCCTTCTTAAGAAGTGTTTTAAAAGACATTCACAGAGTGATTCTACAAAGCCTTTTTACTGGTGTTGGCTTTTAAACGTGATTTCCCTGGAATTTCTGTCAAAGGCAAGATGCGCAATTTGCTGTTAAAGAATTGAGTATACAGAATGCAAACAAACGCTTCACTACAAGTGAATCGCCTAAACATTCAACACAGTACTAAAAACTGAATAGAATGCAGTTTTCACTCAGATGAAAGACGTATGCTTTCCTTCTTTAGAAGTGTTTTCAAAGACATTCACAGAGTGATTCTACAAAGGCTTTTTACTGACGTTGGCTTTTAAATATGATTTCACTGTAATTTCTGTCAAACGCAAGACGCGAGATTTGCTGTTAAAGAATTCAGTATACAGAATGCAAACAAAAGCTTCCCTACAATTGAATCTCCTAACCATTCAACACAGTACTAAAAATTGAATAGAATGCAGTTTTCACTCAGATGAAAGACGTATGCTTTCCTTCTTAAGAAGTGTTTTCAAAGACATTCACAGAGTTATTCTACAAAGCCTTTTTACTGACGTTGGCTTTTAAACGTGATTTCACTGGAATTTCTGTCAAATGCATGATGTGCGATTTGCTGTTAAAGAATTGAGTATACAGAATGCGAACAAACGCTTCTCTACAAGGGAATCGCCTAACCATTCAACACAGTAATAAAAACTGAATAGAATGCAGTTTTCAGTCAGATGAAAGACGTATGCTTTCCTTCTTAAGAAGTGTTTTCAAAGACATACACAGAGTGATTCTACAAACCTTTTTACTGACGTTGGCTTTTAAACGTGATTTCACTGGAATTTCTGTCAAATGCAAGATGCTCGATTTGCTGTTAAAGAATTGAGTATACAGAATGCGAACAAACGCTTCCCTACAAGTGAATCGCCTAACCATTCAACACAGTACTAAAATCTGAATAGAATGCAGTTTTCACTCAGATGAAAGACGTATGCTTTCCTTCTAAAGAAGTGTTTTCAAAGACATTCACACAGTGATTCTACAAAGCCTTGTTACTGAAGTTGGCTTTTAAACGTGATTTCACTGGAATTTCTGTCAAATGCAAGACGCGAGATTTGCTGTTAAGGAATTGAGTATACAGAATGCCAACAAACCCTTCTCTACAAGGGAATCGCCTTACGATTCAAGACAGTACTAAAAACTGAATAGAATGCAGTTTTCAGTCAGATGAAAGACGTATGCTTTCCTTCTTAAGAAGTGTTTTCAAAGACATTCACAGAGTGATTCTACAAAGCCTTTTTACTTGCGTTGGCTTTTAAACGTGATTTCACTGGAATTTCTGTCAAACACAAGACGCGAGATTTACTGTTAAAGAATTGAGTACACAGAATGCTAACAAATGCTTCCCTACAAGTGAATCGCCTAAACATTCAACACAGTACTAAAAACTGAATAGAATGCAGTTTTCACTCAGATGAAAGACGTATGCTTTCCTTCTTAAGAAGTGTTTTCAAAGACATTCACAGAGTGATTCTACAAAGGCTTTTTACTGACGTTGGCTTTTAGACGTGATTTCACTGGAATATCTGTCAAACACAAGACGCGAGATTTGCTGTTAAAGAATTGAGTATACAGAATGCGAACAAACGCTTCCCTACAAGTGAATCGCCTAACCACTCAACACAGTACAAAAAACTGAATAGAATGCACTTTTCACTCAGATGAAAGACGTATGCTTTCCTTCTTAAGTGTTTTCAAAGACATTCACAGAGTGATTCTACAAAGCCTTTTTGCTGACCTTGGCTTTTAAACGTGATTTCACTTGAATTTCTGTCAAAGGCAACATGCGCAATTTGCTGTTAAAGAATTGAGTATACAGAATGCAAACAAACGCTTCACTACAAGTGAATCGCCTAACCATTCAACACAGTACTAAAAACTGAATAGAATGCAGTTTTCACTCAGATGAAAGACGTATGCTTTCCGTCTTAAGAAGTGTTTTCAAAGACATTCACAGAGTGATTCTACAAAGCCTTTTTACTGGCGTTGGCTTTTAAACGTGATTTCACTGGAATTTCTGTCAAACTCAAGACGCGAGATTTGCTGTTCAAGAATTGAGTATACAGAATGCAAACAAACGCTTCCCTACAAGTGAATCTCCTAACCATTCAACACAGTACTAAAAACTGAATAGAATGCAGTTTTCACTCAGATGAAAGACGTATGCTTTCCGTCTTAAGAAGTGTTTTCAAAGACATTCACAGAGTGATTCTACAAAGCCTTTTTACTGACGTTGGCTTTTAAAAGTGATTTCACTGGAATTTCTGTCAAATGCAATGTGCGAGATTTGCTGTTCAAGAATTGAGTATACAGAATGCAAACAAACGCTTCCCTAAGAGTGAATCGCCTAACCATTCAACACAGTTCTAAAAACTAAATAGAATGCAGTTTTCACTCAGATGAAAGACATATGCTTTTCTTCTTAAGAAGTGTTTTCAAAGACATTCACAGAGTGATTCTACAATGCCTTTTTACTGGCGTTGGCTTTTAAACAAGATTTCCCTGGAATTTCTGTCAAAGGCAAGATGCACAATTTTCTGTTAAAGAATTGAGTATACAGAATGCAAACAAATGCTTCCCTACAAGTGAATCGCCTAACCATTCAACACAGTACTAAAAACTGAATAGAATGCAGTTTTCACTCAGATGAAAGACGTATGCTTTCCTTCTTAAAAAGTGTATACAAAGACATTCACAGAGTGATTCTACAAAGCCTTTTTGCTGACGTTGGCTTTTAAACGTGATTTCACTGGAATCTCTGTCAAACGCAAGACGCGAGATTTGCTGTTAAATAATTGAGTATACAGAATGCGAACAAACGCTTCCCTACAAGTGAATCGCCTAAACATTCACACAGTACTAAAAACTGAATAGAATGCAGTTTTCACTCAGATGAAAGACGTGTGCTTTCCTTCTTAAAAGTGTATACAAAGGCATTCACAGAGTGATTCTACAAAGCCTTTTTATTGACGTTGGCTTTTAAAAGTGATTTCACTGGAATTTCTGTCAAATGCAATGTGCGAGATTTGCTATTCAAGAATTGAGTATACAGAATGCAAACAAACGCTTCCTAAGAGTGAATCGCCTAACCATTCAACACAGTTCTAAAACTAAATAGAATACAGTTTTCACTCAGATGAAAGACATATGCTTTTCTTCTTAGGAAGTGTTTTCAAAGACATTCACAGAGTGATTCTACAAAGCCTTTTTACTGACGTCGGCTTTTAGACCTGATTTCACTGAATTTCTCTCAAACGCAAGATGCAAGATTTGCTGTTAAAAAATTGAGTATACAGAATGCAAACAAAAGCTTCCCTACAAGTGAATCGCCTAACCATTCAACACAGTACTAAAAACTGAATAGAATGCAGTTTTCACTCAGATGAAAGACGTATGCTTTCCTTCTTAAGACGTGTTTTCAAAGACATTCACAGAGTGATTCTACAAAGCCTTTTTACTGATGTTGGCTTTTAAACGTGATTTCACTGGAATTTCTGTCAAACGCAGGACGCGAGTTTTGTTGTGAAAGAATTGAGTATACAGAATGCGAACAAACACTTCCCTACAAGTGAATCGCCTAACCATTCAACACAGTTCTAAAAACTAAATAGAATGCAGTTTTCACTCAGATGAAAGACGTATGCTTTCCATCTTAAGAAGTGTTTTAAAAGACATTCACAGAGTGATTCTACAAAGCCTTTTTACTGGTGTTGGCTTTTAAACGTGATTTCCCTGGAATTTCTGTCAAAGGCAAGATGCGCAATTTGCTGTTAAAGAATTGAGTATACAGAATGCAAACAAACGCTTCACTACAAATGAATCGCCTAAACATTCAACACAGTACTAAAAACTGAATAGAATGCAGTTTTCACTCAGATGAAAGACGTATGCTTTCCTTCTTAAGAAGTGTTTTCAAAGACATTCACAGAGTGATTCTACAAAGGCTTTTTACTGACGTTGGCTTTTAAATATGATTTCACTGTAATTTCTGTCAAACGCAAGACGCGAGATTTGCTGTTAAAGAATTGAGTATACAGAATGCAAACAAAAGCTTCCCTACAATTGAATCTCCTAACCATTCAACACAGTACTAAAAATTGAATAGAATGCAGTTTTCACTCAGATGAAAGACGTATGCTTTCCTTCTTAAGAAGTGTTTTCAAAGACATTCACAGAGTTATTCTACAAAGCCTTTTTACTGATGTTGGCTTTTAGACGTGATTTCACTGGAATATCTGTCAAATTCAAGACGCGAGATTTGCTGTTAAAGAATTGAGTATACAGAATGCGAACAAACGCTTCCCTACAAGTGAATCGCCTAACCACTCAACACAGTACTAAAAACTGAATAGAATGCACTTTTCACTCAGATGAAAGACGTATGCTTTCCTTCTAAAGAAGTGTTTTCAAAGACATTCACACAGTGATTCTACAAAGCCTTGTTACTGAACTTGGCTTTTAAACGTGATTTCACTGTAATTTCTGTCAAACGCAAGACGCGAGATTTGCTGTTAAAGAATTGAATATACAGAATGCGAACAAAAGCTTCCCTACAAGTGAATCGCCTAACCATTCAACACAGAACTAAAAACTGAATAGAATGCAGTTTTCACTCAGATGAAAGACGTAGGCTTTCCTTCTTAAGAAGTGTTTTCAAACACATTCACAGAGTGATTCTACAAAGCCTTTTTACTGGCGTTGGCTTTTAAACGTGATTTCACTGGAATTTCTTTCAAACGCAAGACGTGAGATTTGCTGTTAAAGAATTGAGTATACAGAATGCAAACAAACGCTTCCCTACTAGTGAATCGCCTAACCATTCAACACAGTACTAAAAACTGAATAGAATGCAGTTTTCACTCAGATGAAAGACTTATGCTTTCCTTCTTAAGAAGTGTTTTCAAAGACATTCACAGAGTGATTCTACAAAGCCTTTTTACTGGCGTTGGCTTTTAAACGTGATTTCACTGGAATTTCTGTCAAACGCAAGACGCGAGATTTGCTGTTAAAGAATTGAATATACAGAATGCGAACAAATGCTTCCCTACAAGTGAATCGCCTAAACATTCAACACAGTACTAAAAACTGAATAGAATGCAGTTTTCACTCAGATGAAAGACGTATGCTTTCCTTCTTAAGAAGTGTTTTCAAAGACATTCACAGAGTGATTCTACAAAGGCTTTTTACTGACGTTGGCTTTTAAATATGATTTCACTGTAATTTCTGTCAAACACAAGACGCGAGATTTGCTGTTAAAGAATTGAGTATACAGAATGCAAACAAAAGCTTCCCTACAATTGAATCTCCTAACCATTCAACACAGTACTAAAAATTGAATAGAATGCAGTTTTCACTCAGATGAAAGACGTATGCTTTCCGTCTTAAGAAGTGTTTTCAAAGACATTCACAGAGTGATTCTACAAAGCCTTTTTACTGACGTTGACTTTTAAAAGTGATTTCACTGGAATTTCTGTCAAATGCAATGTGCGAGATTTGCTGTTCAAGAATTGAGTATACAGAATGCAAACAAACGCTTCCATACAAGTGAATCGCCTAACCATTCAACACAGTTCTAAAAACTAAATAGAATGCAGTTTTCACTCAGATGAAAGACATATGCTTTTCTTCTTAAGAAGTGTTTTCAAAGACATTCACAGAGTGATTCTACAATGCCTTTTTACTGGCGTTGGCTTTTAAACAAGATTTCCCTGGAATTTCTGTCAAAGGCAAGATGCACAATTTTCTGTTAAAGAATTGAGTATACAGAATGCAAACAAACGCTTCCCTACAAGTGAATCGCCTAACCATTCAACACAGTACTAAAAACTGAATAGAATGCAGTTTTCACTCAGATGAAAGACGTATGCTTTCCTTCTTAAAAAGTGTATACAAAGACATTCACAGAGTGATTCTACAAAGCCTTTTTGCTGACGTTGGCTTTTAAACGTGATTTCACTGGAATTTCTGTCAAACGCAAGAAGCGAGATTTGCTGTTAAATAATTGAGTATACAGAATGCGAACAAACGCTTCCCTACAAGTGAATCGCCTAAACATTCAACACAGTACTAAAAACTGAATAGAATGCAGTTTTCACTCAGATGAAAGATGTATGCTTTCCTTCTTAAAAAGTGTATACAAAGGCATTCACAGAGTGATTCTACAAAGCCTTTTTATTGACGTTGGCTTTTAAAAGTGATTTCACTGGAATTTCTGTCAAATGCAATGTGCGAGATTTGCTGTTCAAGAATTGAGTATACAGAATGCAAACAAACGCTTCCCTAAGAGTGAATCGCCTAACCATTCAACACAGTTCTAAAAACTAAATAGAATGCAGTTTTCACTCAGATGAAAGACATATGCTTTTCTACTTAAGAAGTGTTTTCAAAGACATTCACAGAGTGATTCTACAAAGCCTTTTTACTGACGTCGGCTTTTAAACCTGATTTCACTGAAATTTCTCTCAAACGCAAGATGCAAGATTTGCTGTTAAAAAATTGAGTATACAGAATGCAAACAAAAGCTTCCCTACAAGTGAATCGCCTAACCATTCAACACAGTACTAAAAACTGAATAGAATGCAGTTTTCACTCAGATGAAAGACGTATGCTTTCCTTCTTAAGACGTGTTTTCAAAGACATTCACAGAGTGATTCTACAAAGCCTTTTTACTGACGTTGGCTTTTAAACGTGATTTCACTGGAATTTCTGTCAAATGCAGGACGCGAGATTTGTTGTGAAAGAATTGAGTATACAGAATGCGAACAAACACTTCCCTACAAGTGAATCGCCTAACCATTCAACACAGTTCTACAAACTAAATAGAATGCAGTTTTCACTCAGATGAAAGACGTATGCTTTCCTTCTTAAGAAGTGTTTTAAAAGACATTCACAGAGTGATTCTACAAAGCCTTTTTACTGGTGTTGGCTTTTAAACGTGATTTCCCTGGAATTTCTGTCAAAGGCAAGATGCGCAATTTGCTGTTAAAGAATTGAGTATACAGAATGCAAACAAACGCTTCACTACAAGTGAATCGCCTAAACATTCAACACAGTACTAAAAACTGAATAGGATGCAGTTTTCACTCAGATGAAAGACGTATGCTTTCCTTCTTAAGAAGTGTTTTCAAAGACATTCACAGAGTGATTCTACAAAGCCTTTTTACAAACGTTGGCTTTTTAACGTGATTTCACTGGAATTTCTGTCAAATGCAAGATGCGAGATTTGCTGTTAAAAAATTGAGTATACAGAATGCAAACAAATGCTTCCCTAAAAGTGAATCGCCTAACCATTCAACACAGTTCTAAAAACTAAATAGAATGCAGTTTTCACTCAGATGAAAGACGTATGCTTTTCTTCTTAAGAAGTGTTTTCAAAGACATTCACAGAGTGATTCTACAAAGCCTTTTTACTGGCGTTGGCTTTTAAACGTGATTTCACTGGAATTTCTGTCAAATGCACGATGCGCGATTTGCTGTTAAAGAATTGAGTATACAGAATGCGAACAAACTCTTCCCTACAAGTGAATCACCTAACCATTCAACACAGTACTAAAAACTGAATAGAATGCAGTTTTCACTCAGATGAAAGACGTATGCTTTCCTTCTTAAGACGTGTTTTCAAAGACATTCACAGAGTGATTCTACAAAGCCTTTTTACTGGTGTTGGCTTTAAAACCTGATTTCACTGAAATTTCTCTCAAACGCAAGATGCGAGATTTGCTGTTAAAAAATTGAGTATACAGAATGCAAACAAACGCTTCCCTACAAGTGAATCGCCTAACCATTCAACACAGTACTAAAAACTGAATAGAATGCAGTTTTCACTCAGATGAAAGACGTATGCTTTCCTTCTTAAGAAGTGTTTTCAAAGACATTCACAGAGTGATTCTACAAAGCCTTTTTACAAACGTTGGCTTTTAAACGTGATTTCACTGGAATTTCTGTCAAATGCAAGACGCGATATTTGCTGTTAAAGAATTGAGTATACAGAATGCAAACAAACGCTTCCATACAAGTGAATCGCCTAACCATTCAACACAGTACTAAAAACTGAATAGAATGCAGTTTTCACTCAGATGAAAGACGTATGCTTTTCTTCTTAAGAAGTGTTTTCAAAGACATTCACAGAGTGATTCTACAAAGCCTTTTTACTGGCGTTGGCTTTTAAACGTGATTTCACTGGAATTTCTGTCAAATGTAAGATGTGCGATTTGCTGTTAAAGAATTGAGATTACAGAATGCGAACAAATGCTTCCCTACAAGTGAATCGCCTAACCATTCAACACAGTACTAAAATCTGAACAGAATGCAGTTTTCACTCAGATGAAAGACTTATGCTTTCCTTCTTAAGAAGTGTTTTCAAAGACATTCACACAGTGATTCTACAAAGCCTTTTTACTGGCATTGGCTTTTAAACGTGATTTCACTAGAATTTCTGTCAAATGCAAGATGCTCGATTTGCTGTTAAAGAATTGAGTATACAGAATGCAAACAAACGCTTCCCTACAAGTGAATCGCCTAACCATTCAACACAGTACTAAAAATTGAATAGAATGCAGTTTTCACTCAGATGAAAGACGTATGCTTTCCTTCTTAATAAGTGTTTTCAAAGACATTCACAGAGTGATTCTACAAAGCCTTTTTACTGACGTTGGCTTTTAAACGTGATTTCACTGGAATATCTGTCAAATTCAAGACGCGAGATTTGCTGTTAAAGAATTGAGTATACAGAATGCGAACAAACGGTTCTCTACAAGGGAATCGCCTTACCATTCAAGACAGTACTAAAAACTGAATTGAATGCAGTTTTCACTCAGATGAAAGACGTATGCTTTCCTTCTTAAGAAGTGTTTTCAAAGACATTCACACAGTAATTCTACAAAGCCTTTTTGCTGACGTTGGCTTTTAAACGTGATTTCACTTGAATTTCTGTCAAAGGCAAGATGCGCAATTTGCTGTTAAAGAATTGAGTATACAGAATGCAAACAAACGCTTCCCTACAAGGGAATCGCCTAACCATTCATCACAGTACTAAAAACTGAATAGAATGCAGTTTTCACTCAGATGAAAGACGTATGCTTTCCTTCTTAAGAATTGTTTTCAAAGACATACACAGAGTGATTCTACAAAGCCTTTTTACTGACGTTGGCTTTTAAACCTGATTTCACTGAAATTTCTCTCAAACGCAAGATGCGAGATTGGCTGTTAAAAAATTGAGTATACAGAATGCAAACAAACGCTTCCATACAAGTGAATCGCCTAACCATTCAACAAAGTACTAAAAACTGAATAGGATGCAGTTTTCACTCAGATGAAAGACATATGCTTTCCTTCTTAAGAAGTGTTTTCAAAGACATTCACAGAGTGATTCTACAAAGCCTTTTTACAAACGTTCGCTTTTAAACGTGATTTCACTGGAATTTCTTTCAAACGCAGGACGCGAGATTTGTTGTGAAAGAATTGAGTATACAGAATGCGAACAAACGCTTCCCTACAAGTGAATCGCCTAACCATTCAACACAGTTCGAAAAACTGAGTAGAATGCAGTTTTCACTCAGATGAAAGACGTATGCTTTCCTTCTTAAGAAGTGTTTTAAAAGACATTCACAGAGTGATTCTACAAAGCCTTTTTACTGACGTTGGCTTTTAAACGTGATTTCACTGGAATTTCTGTAAAATGCAAGACGCAAGATTTGCTGTTAAAGAATTGAGTATACAGAATGCGAATAAACGCTTCCCTACAAGTTAATCGCCTAAACATTCAACACAGTACTAAAAACTGAATAGAATGCAGTTTTCACTCAGATGAAAGACATATGCTTTCCTTCTTAGGACATGTTTTTAAAGACATTCACAGAGTGATTCTATAAAGCCTTTTTACTGACGTTGGCTTTTAAACGTGATTTCACTGAAATTTCTCTCAAACGCAAGATGCGAGATTTGCTGTTAAAAAATTGAGTATACAGAATGCAAACAAATGCTTCCCTAAAAGTGAATCACCTAACCATTCAACACAGTTCTAAAAACTAAATAGAATGCAGTTTTCACTCAGATGAAATACGTATGCTTTTCTTCTTAAGAAGTGTTTTCAAAGACATTCACAGAGTGATTCTACAAAGCCTTTTTACTGGCGTTGGCTTTTAAATGTGATTTCACTGGAATTTCTGTCAAATGCAAGATGCGCGATTTGCTGTTAAAGAATTGAGTATACAGAATGCGAACAAACGCTTCCCTACAAGTGAATCGCCTAACCATTCAACACAGTACTAAAATCTGAACAGAATGCAGTTTTCACTCAGATGAAAGACGTATGCTTTCCTTCTTAAGAAGTGTTTTCAAAGACATTCACACAGTGATTCTACAAAGCCTTTTTACTGGCATTGGCTTTTAAATGTGATTTCACTAGAATTTCTGTCAAATGCAAGATGCGCGATTTGCTGTTAAAGAATTGAGTATACAGAATGCAAACAAACGCTTCCCTACAAGTGAATCGCCTAACCATTTAACACAGTACTAAAAATTGAATAGAATGCAGTTTTCACTCAGATGAAAGACGTATGCTTTCCTTCTTAAGAAGTGTTTTCAAAGACATTCACAGAGTGATTATACAAAGCCTTTTTACTGACGTTGGCTTTTAAACGTTATTTCACTGGAATATCTTTCAAATTCAAGACGCGAGATTTGCTGTTAAAGAATTGAGTATACAGAATGCGAACAAACGGTTCTCTACAAGGGAATCGCCTTACCATTCAAGACAGTACTAAAAACTGAATAGAATGCAGTTTTCACTCAGATGAAAGACGTATGCTTTCCTTCTTAAGAAGTGTTTTCAAAGACATTCACACAGTAATTCTACAAAGGCTTTTTACTGATGTTCGCTTTTAAACGTGATTTCACTGGAATTTCTGTCAAATGCAAGATGCGAGATTTGCTGTTAAAGAATTGAGTATACAGAATGCAAACAAATGCTTCCCTACAAGTGAATCGCCTAACCATTCAACACAGTACTAAAAACTGAATAGAATGCAGTTTTCACTCAGATGAAAGACGTATGCTTTCCTTCTTAAGAAGTGTTTTCAAAGACATTCACAGAGTGATTCTACAAAGCCTTTTTACTGACGTTGGCTTTTAAACGTGATTTCACTGGAATTTCTGTCAAACGCAAGAAGCGAGATTTGCTGTTAAAAAATTGAATATACAGAAAGCGAACAAAAGCTTCCCTACAAGTGAATCGCCTAACCATTCAACACAGTACTAAAAACTGAATAGAATGCAGTTTTCACTCAGATGAAAGACGTATGCTTTCCTTCTTAAGAAGTGTTTTCAAAGACATTCACAGAGTGATTCTACAAAGGCTTTTTACTGACGTTGGCTTTTAAATATGATTTCACTGTAATTTCTGTCAAACGCAAGACGCGAGATTTGCTGTTAAAGAATTGAGTATTCAGAATGCAAACAAACGCTTCCCTACCATTGAATCTCCTAACCTTTCAACACAGTACTAAAAACTGAATAGAATGCAGTTTTCACTCAGATGAAAGACGTATGCTTTCCTCCTAAAGAAGTGTTTTCAAAGACATTCACACAGTGATTCTACAAAGCCTTTTTACTGACGTTGGCTTTTAAACGTGATTTCACTGTAATTTCTGTCAAACGCAAGATGCGCGATTTGCTGTTAAAGAATTCAGTATACAGAATGCAAACAAACGCTTCCCTACAAGTGAATCGCCTAACCATTCAACACAGTACTAAAAATTGAATAGAATGCAGTTTTCACTCAGATGAAAGACATATGCTTTCCTTCTTAAGAAGTGTTTTCAAAGACATTCACAGAGTGATTCTACAAAGCCTTTTTACAAACGTTCGCTTTTAAACGTGATTTCACTGGAATTTCTGTCAAACGCAGGACGCGAGATTTGTTGTGAAAGAATTGAGTATACAGAATGCGAACAAACGCTTCCCTACAAGTGAATCGCCTAACCATTCAACACAGTTCGAAAAACTGAGTAGAATGCAGTTTTCACTCAGATGAAAGACGTATGCTTTCCTTCTTAAGAAGTGTTTTAAAAGACATTCACAGAGTGATTCTACAAAGCCTTTTTACTGACGTTGGCTTTTAAACGTGATTTCACTGGAATTTCTGTAAAATGCAAGACGCAAGATTTGCTGTTAAAGAATTGAGTATACAGAATGCGAATAAACGCTTCCCTACAAGTTAATCGCCTAAACATTCAACACAGTACTAAAAACTGAATAGAATGCAGTTTTCACTCAGATGAAAGACATATGCTTTCCTTCTTAGGACATGTTTTTAAAGACATTCACAGAGTGATTCTATAAAGCCTTTTTACTGACGTTGGCTTTTAAACGTGATTTCACTGAAATTTCTCTCAAACGCAAGATGCGAGATTTGCTGTTAAAAAATTGAGTATACAGAATGCAAACAAATGCTTCCCTAAAAGTGAATCGCCTAACCATTCAACACAGTTCTAAAAACTAAATAGAATGCAGTTTTCACTCAGATGAAATACGTATGCTTTTCTTCTTAAGAAGTGTTTTCAAAGACATTCACAGAGTGATTCTACAAAGCCTTTTTACTGGCGTTGGCTTTTAAAAGTGATTTCACTGGAATTTCTGTCAAATGCAAGATGCGCGATTTGCTGTTAAAGAATTGAGTATACAGAATGCGAACAAACGCTTCCCTACAAGTGAATCGCCTAACCATTCAACACAGTACTAAAATCTGAACAGAATGCAGTTTTCACTCAGATGAAAGACGTATGCTTTCCTTCTTAAGAAGTGTTTTCAAAGACATTCACACAGTGATTCTACAAAGCCTTTTTACTGGCATTGGCTTTTAAACGTGATTTCACTAGAATTTCTGTCAAATGCAAGATGCGCGATTTGCTGTTAAAGAATTGAGTATACAGAATGCAAACAAACGCTTCCCTACAAGTGAATCGCCTAACCATTTAACACAGTACTAAAAATTGAATAGAATGCAGTTTTCACTCAGATGAAAGACGTATGCTTTCCTTCTTAAGAAGTGTTTTCAAAGACATTCACAGAGTGATTATACAAAGCCTTTTTACTGACGTTGGCTTTTAAACGTTATTTCACTGGAATATCTTTCAAATTCAAGACGCGAGATTTGCTGTTAAAGAATTGAGTATACAGAATGCGAACAAACGGTTCTCTACAAGGGAATCGCCTTACCATTCAAGACAGTACTAAAAACTGAATAGAATGCAGTTTTCACTCAGATGAAAGACGTATGCTTTCCTTCTTAAGAAGTGTTTTCAAAGACATTCACACAGTAATTCTACAAAGGCTTTTTACTGATGTTCGCTTTTAAACGTGATTTCACTGGAATTTCTGTCAAATGCAAGATGCGAGATTTGCTGTTAAAGAATTGAGTATACAGAATGCAAACAAATGCTTCCCTACAAGTGAATCGCCTAACCATTCAACACAGTACTAAAAACTGAATAGAATGCAGTTTTCACTCAGATGAAAGACGTATGCTTTCCTTCTTAAGAAGTGTTTTCAAAGACATTCACAGAGTGATTCTACAAAGCCTTTTTACTGACGTTGGCTTTTAAACGTGATTTCACTGGAATTTCTGTCAAACGCAAGAAGCGAGATTTGCTGTTAAAAAATTGAATATACAGAAAGCGAACAAAAGCTTCCCTACAAGTGAATCGCCTAACCATTCAACACAGTACTAAAAACTGAATAGAATGCAGTTTTCACTCAGATGAAAGACGTATGCTTTCCTTCTTAAGAAGTGTTTTCAAAGACATTCACAGAGTGATTCTACAAAGGCTTTTTACTGACGTTGGCTTTTAAATATGATTTCACTGTAATTTCTGTCAAACGCAAGACGCGAGATTTGCTGTTAAAGAATTGAGTATTCAGAATGCAAACAAACGCTTCCCTACCATTGAATCTCCTAACCTTTCAACACAGTACTAAAAACTGAATAGAATGCAGTTTTCACTCAGATGAAAGACGTATGCTTTCCTCCTAAAGAAGTGTTTTCAAAGACATTCACACAGTGATTCTACAAAGCCTTTTTACTGACGTTGGCTTTTAAACGTGATTTCACTGTAATTTCTGTCAAACGCAAGATGCGCGATTTGCTGTTAAAGAATTCAGTATACAGAATGCAAACAAACGCTTCCCTACAAGTGAATCGCCTAACCATTCAACACAGTACTAAAAATTGAATAGAATGCAGTTTTCACTCAGATGAAAGATGTATGCTTTCCTTCTTAAGAAGTGTTTTCAAAGACATTCACAGAGTGATTCTACAAAGCCTTTTTACTGACCTTGGCTTTTAAACGTGATTTCACTGGAATATCTGTCAAATTCAAGACACGAGATTTGCTGTTAAAGAATTGAGTATACAGAATGCGAACAAAGGCTTCTCTACAAGGGAATCGCCTTACCATTCAAGACAGTACTAAAAACTGAATATTATGCAGTTTTCACTCAGATGAAAGACGTATGCTTTCCTTCTTAAGAAGTGTTTTCAAAGACATTCACAGAGTGATTCTACAAAGCCTTTTTACTGGCATTGGCTTTTAAACGTGATTTCCCTGCAATTTCTGTTAAATGCAAGATGCGCGATTTGCTGTTAAAGAATTGAGTATACAGAATGTGAACACACGCTTCCCTACAAGTGAATCGCCTAACCATTCAACACAGTACTAAAAACTGAATAGAATGCAGTTTTCACTCAGATGAAAGACGTATGCTTTCCTTCTTAAGAAGTGTTTTGAAAGACATTCACAGAGTGATTCTACAAAGCCTTTTTACTGACGTTGGCTTTTAAACGTGATTTCACTGAAATTTCTGTCAAACGCAAGACGCGAGATTTGCTGTTAAAGAATTGAGTATTCAGAATGCAAACAAAAGCTTCCCTACAAGTGAATCGCCTAACAATGCAACACAGTACTAAAAACTGAATAGAATGCAATTTTCACTCAGATGAAAGACGTATGCTTTCCTTCTTAACAAGTGTTTTCAAAGACATTCACAGAGTGATTCTACAAAGCCTTTTTACTGACATTGGCTTTTAAACGTGATTTCACTGGAATATCTGTGAAATGCAAGATGCGCGATTTGCTGTTAAAGAATTGAGTATACAGAATGCAAACAAATGCTCCCTAAAAGTGAATCGCCTAACCATTCAACACAGTTCTAAAAACTAAATAGAATGCAGTTTTCACTCAGATGAAAGACGTATGCTTTTCATCTTAAGAAGTGTTTTCAAAGACATTCACAGAGTGATTCTACAAAGCCTTTTTACTGGCGTTGGCTTTTAAACGTGATTTCACTGGAATTTCTGTCAAATGCAAGATGCGCGATTTGCTGTTAAAGAATTGAGTATACAGAATGCGAACAAACGCATCCCTACAAGTGAATCGCCTAACCATTCAACACAGTACTAAAATCTGAACAGAATGTAGTTTTCACTCAGATGAAAGACCTATGCTTTCCTTCTTAAGAAGTGTTTTCAAAGACATTCACAGAGTGATTCTACAAAGCCTTTTTACTGGCATTGGCTTTTAAACGTGATTTCACTAGAATTTCTGTCAAATGCAAGATGCGCGATTTGCTGTTAAAGAATTGAGTATACAGAATGCAAACAAACGCTTCCCTACAAGTGAATCGCCTAACCATTCAACACAGTACTAAAAATTGAATAGAATGCAGTTTTCACTCAGATGAAAGACGTATGCTTTCCTTCTTAAGAAGTGTTTTCAAAGACATTCACAGAGTGATTATACAAAGCCTTTTTACTGACGTTGGCTTTTAAACGTTATTTCACTGGAATATCTGTCAAATTCAAGACGCGAGATTTGCTGTTAAAGAATTGAGTATACAGAATGCGAACAAACGGTTCTCTACAAGGGAATCGCCTTACCATTCAAGACAGTACTAAAAACTGAATAGAATGCAGTTTTCACTCAGATGAAAGACGTATGCTTTCCTTCTTAAGAAGTGTTTTCAAAGACATTCACACAGTAATTCTACAAAGGCTTTTTACTGATGTTCGCTTTTAAACGTGATTTCACTGGAATTTCTGTCAAATGCAAGATGCGAGATTTGCTGTTAAAGAATTGAGTATACAGAATGCAAACAAACGCTTCCCTACAAGTGAATCGCCTAACCATTCAACACAGTACTAAAAACTGAATAGAATGCAGTTTTCACTCAGATGAAAGACGTATGCTTTCCTTCTTAAGAAGTGTTTTCAAAGACATTCACAGAGTGATTCTACAAAGCCTTTTTACTTACGTTGGCTTTTTACGTGATTTCACTGGAATTTCTGTCAAACGCAAGAAGCGAGATTTGCTGTTAAAAAATTGAATATACAGAATGCGAACAAAAGCTTCCCTACAAGTGAATCGCCTAACCATTCAACACAGTACTAAAAACTGAATAGAATGCAGTTTTCACTCAGATGAAAGACGTATGCTTTCCTTCTTAAGAAGTGTTTTCAAAGACATTCACAGAGTGATTCTACAAAGCCTTTTTACTGACGTTGGCTTTTAAATATGATTTCACTGTAATTTCTGTCAAACGCAAGACGCGAGATTTGCTGTTAAAGAATTGAGTATTCAGAATGCAAACAAACGCTTCCCTACAATTGAATCTCCTAACCATTCAACACAGTACTAAAAACTGAATAGAATGCAGTTTTCACTCAGATGAAAGACGTATGCTTTCCTCCTAAAGAAGTGTTTTCAAAGACATTCACACAGTGATTCTACAAAGCCTTTTTACTGGCGTTGGCTTTTAAACGTGATTTCACTGTAATTTCTGTCAAACGCAAGATGCACGATTTGCTGTAAAAGAATTCAGGATACAGAATGCAAACAAACGCTTCCCTACAAGTGAATCGCCTAACCATTCAACACAGTAATAAAAATTGAATAGAATGCAGTTTTCACTCAGATGAAAGACGTATGCTTTCCTTCTTAAGAAGTGTTTTCAAAGACATTCACACAGTAATTCTACAAAGGCTTTTTACTGATGTTCACTTTTAAACGTGATTTCACTGGAATTTCTGTCAAATGCAAGATGCGAGATTTGCTGTTAAAGAATTGAGTATACAGAATGCAAACAAACGCTTCCCTACAAGTGAATCGCCTAACCATTCAACACAGTACTAAAAACTGAATAGAATGCAGTTTTCACTCAGATGAAAGACGTATGCTTTCCTTCTTAAGAAGTGTTTTCAAAGACATTCACAGAGTGATTCTACAAAGCCTTTTTACTGATGTTGGCTTTTAAACGTGATTTCACTGGAATTTCTGTCAAACGCAAGAAGCGAGATTTGCTGTTAAAAAATTGAATATACAGAATGCGAACAAAAGCTTCCCTACAAGTGAATCGCCTAACCATTCAACACAGTACTAAAAACTGAATAGAATGCAGTTTTCACTCAGATGAAAGACGTATGCTTTCCTTCTTAAGAAGTGATTTCAAAGACATTCACAGAGTGATTCTACAAAGCCTTTTTACTGACCTTGGCTTTTAAACGTGATTTCACTGGAATATCTGTCAAATTCAAGACACGAGATTTGCTGTTAAAGAATTGAGTATACAGAATGCAAACAAACGCTTCCCTACAAGGGAATTGCCTAAACATTCAACACAGTACTAAAAACTGAATAGAATGCAGTTTTCACTCAGATGAAAGACGTATGCTTTCCTTCTTAAGAAGTGTTTTCAAAGACATTCACAGAGTGATTCTACCAACCTTTTTACTGGTGTTTGCTTTTAAACATGATTTCACTGGAATTTCTGTCAAACTCAAGACGCGAGATTTGCTGTTAAAGAATTGCATATACAAAATGCAAACAAAAGCTTCCCTACAAGTGAATCGCCTAACCATGCAACACAGTACTAAAAACTGAATAGAATGCAGTTTTCACTCAGATGAAAGACGTATGCTTTCCTTCTTAAGAAGTGATTTCAAAGACATTCACAGAGTGATTCGACAAAGCCTTTTTACTGACGTTGGCTTTTAAACGTGATTTCACTGGAATTTCTGTCAAACACAAGACGCGAGATTTGCTGTTAAAGCGTTGAGTATACAGAATGTGAACAAACGCTTCCCTACAAGTGAATCGCCTAACCATTCATCACAGTACTAAAAACTGAATAGAATGTAGTTTTCACTCATATGAAAGATGTATGCTTTCCTTCTTAAGAAGTATTTTCAAAGACATTCACAGAGTGATTCTACAAAGCCTTTTTACTGACGTTGGCTTTTAAACGTGATTTCACTGGAATTTCTGTTAAACGCAAGACGAGAGATTTGCTGTTAAAGAATTTAGTATACAGAATGCAACCAAATGCTTCCCTACAAGTGAATCGCCTAACCATTCAACACAGTACTAAAAACTGAATAGAATGCAGTTTTCACTCAGATGAAAGACGTATGCTTTCCTTCTTAAGAAGTGTTTTCAAAGACATTCACAGACTGATTCTACAAAGCCTTATTACTGACGTTGGCTTTTAAACGTGATTTCACTGGAATTTCTGTGAAATGTAAGATGCGCGATTTGCTGTTAAAGAATTGAGTATACAGAATGCAAACAAACGCTTCCCTACAAGGAAATCCCCTAACCATTCAACACAGTACTAAAAACTGAATAGAATGCAGTTTTCACTCAGATGAAAGATGTATGCTTTCCTTCTTAAGAAGTGTTTTCAAAGACATTCACAGAGTGATTCTACAAAGGCTTTTTACAGACGTTGGCTTTTAAACCTGATTTCACTGGAATTTCTGTCAAACGCATGACGTGAGATTTGCTGTTAAAGAATTGAGTATACAGAATGCAAACAAACGCTTCCCTACAAGTGAATCACCTTACCATTCAACACAGTTCGAAAAACTGAGTAGAATGCAGTTTTCACTCAGATGAAAGACATATTCTTTCTATCTTAAGAAGTGTTTTCAAAGACATTCACAGCGTGATTCTACAAACCCTTTTTTCTGGCGTTGGCTTTTAAACGTGATTTCACTGGAATTTCTGTCAAATGCAAGATGCGCGATTTGCTGTTAAAGAATTGAGTATACAGAATGCGAACAAACGCTTCCCTACAAGTGAATCGCCTAACCATTCAACACAGTACTAAAATCTGAACAGAATGCAGTTTTCACTCAGATGAAAGACGTATGCTTTCCTTCTTAAGAAGTGTTTTCAAAGACATTCACACAGTGATTCTACAAAGCCTTTTTACTGGCATTGGCTTTTAAATGTGATTTCACTAGAATTTCTGTCAAATGCAAGATGCGCGATTTGCTGTTAAAGAATTGAGTATACAGAATGCAAACAAACGCTTCCCTACAAGTGAATCGCCTAACCATTCAACACAGTACTAAAAATTGAATAGAATGCAGTTTTCACTCAGATGAAAGACGTATGCTTTCCTTCTTAAGAAGTGTTTTCAAAGACATTCACAGAGTGATTATACAAAGCCTTTTTACTGACGTTGGCTTTTAAACGTTATTTCACTGGAATATCTGTCAAATTCAAGACGCGAGATTTGCTGTTAAAGAATTGAGTATACAGAATGCGAACAAACGGTTCTCTACAAGGGAATCGCCTTACCATTCAAGACAGTACTAAAAACTGAATAGAATGCAGTTTTCACTCAGATGAAAGATGTATGCTTTCCTTCTTAAGAAGTGTTTTCAAAGACATTCACACAGTAATTCTACAAAGGCTTTTTACTGATGTTCGCTTTTAAACGTGATTTCACTGGAATTTCTGTCAAATGCAAGATGCGAGATTTGCTGTTAAAGAATTGAGTATACAGAATGCAAACAAACGCTTCCCTACAAGTGAATCGCCTAACCATTCAACACAGTACTAAAAACTGAATAGAATGCAGTTTTCACTCAGATGAAAGACGTATGCTTTCCTTCTTAAGAAGTGTTTTCAAAGACATTCACAGAGTGATTCTACAAAGCCTTTTTACTTACGTTGGCTTTTAAACGTGATTTCACTGGAATTTCTGTCAAACGCAAGAAGCGAGATTTGCTGTTAAAAAATTGAATATACAGAATGCGAACAAAAGCTTCCCTACAAGTGAATCGCCTAACCATTCAACACAGTACTAAAAACTGAATAGAATGCAGTTTTCACTCAGATGAAAGACGTATGCTTTCCTTCTTAAGAAGTGTTTTCAAAGACATTCACAGAGTGATTCTACAAAGGCTTTTTACTGACGTTGGCTTTTAAATATGATTTCACTGTAATTTCTGTCAAACGCAAGACGCGAGATTTGCTGTTAAAGAATTGAGTATTCAGAATGCAAACAAACGCTTCCCTACAATTGAATCTCCTAACCATTCAACACAGTACTAAAAACTGAATAGAATGCAGTTTTCACTCAGATGAAAGACGTATGCTTTCCTCCTAAAGAAGTGTTTTCAAAGACATTCACACAGTGATTCTACAAAGCCTTTTTACTGGCGTTGGCTTTTAAACGTGATTTCACTGTAATTTCTGTCAAACGCAAGATGCGAGATTTGCTGTTAAAGAATTGAGTATACAGAATGCAAACAAACGCTTCCCTACAAGTGAATCGCCTAACCATTCAACACAGTACTAAAAACTGAATAGAATGCAGTTTTCACTCAGATGAAAGACGTATGCTTTCCTTCTTAAGAAGTGTTTTCAAAGACATTCACAGAGTGATTCTACAAAGCCTTTTTACTGATGTTGGCTTTTAAACGTGATTTCACTGGAATTTCTGTCAAACGCAAGAAGCGAGATTTGCTGTTAAAAAATTGAATATACAGAATGCGAACAAAAGCTTCCCTACAAGTGAATCGCCTAACCATTCAACACAGTACTAAAAACTGAATAGAATGCAGTTTTCACTCAGATGAAAGACGTATGCTTTCCTTCTTAAGAAGTGATTTCAAAGACATTCACAGAGTGATTCTACAAAGCCTTTTTACTGACCTTGGCTTTTAAACGTGATTTCACTGGAATATCTGTCAAATTCAAGACACGAGATTTGCTGTTAAAGAATTGAGTATACAGAATGCAAACAAACGCTTCCCTACAAGGGAATTGCCTAAACATTCAACACAGTACTAAAAACTGAATAGAATGCAGTTTTCACTCAGATGAAAGACGTATGCTTTCCTTCTTAAGAAGTGTTTTCAAAGACATTCACAGAGTGATTCTACCAACCTTTTTACTGGTGTTTGCTTTTAAACATGATTTCACTGGAATTTCTGTCAAACTCAAGACGCGAGATTTGCTGTTAAAGAATTGCATATACAAAATGCAAACAAAAGCTTCCCTACAAGTGAATCGCCTAACCATGCAACACAGTACTAAAAACTGAATAGAATGCAGTTTTCACTCAGATGAAAGACGTATGCTTTCCTTCTTAAGAAGTGATTTCAAAGACATTCACAGAGTGATTCTACAAAGCCTTTTTACTGACGTTGGCTTTTAAACGTGATTTCACTGGAATTTCTGTCAAACACAAGACGCGAGATTTGCTGTTAAAGCGTTGAGTATACAGAATGTGAACAAACGCTTCCCTACAAGTGAATCGCCTAACCATTCATCACAGTACTAAAAACTGAATAGAATGTAGTTTTCACTCATATGAAAGATGTATGCTTTCCTTCTTAAGAAGTATTTTCAAAGACATTCACAGAGTGATTCTACAAAGCCTTTTTACTGACGTTGGCTTTTAAACGTGATTTCACTGGAATTTTCTCTTAAACGCAAGACGAGAGATTTGCTGTTAAAGAATTTAGTATACAGAATGCAACCAAATGCTTCCCTACAAGTGAATCGCCTAACCATTCAACACAGTACTAAAAACTGAATAGAATGCAGTTTTCACTCAGATGAAAGACGTATGCTTTCCTTCTTAAGAAGTGTTTTCAAAGACATTCACAGACTGATTCTACAAAGCCTTATTACTGACGTTGGCTTTTAAACGTGATTTCACTGGAATTTCTGTGAAATGTAAGATGCGCGATTTGCTGTTAAAGAATTGAGTATACAGAATGCAAACAAACGCTTCCCTACAAGGAAATCCCCTAACCATTCAACACAGTACTAAAAACTGAATAGAATGCAGTTTTCACTCAGATGAAAGATGTATGCTTTCCTTCTTAAGAAGTGTTTTCAAAGACATTCACAGAGTGATTCTACAAAGGCTTTTTACAGACGTTGGCTTTTAAACCTGATTTCACTGGAATTTCTGTCAAACGCATGACGTGAGATTTGCTGTTAAAGAATTGAGTATACAGAATGCAAACAAACGCTTCCCTACAAGTGAATCGCCTTACCATTCAACACAGTTCGAAAAACTGAGTAGAATGCAGTTTTCACTCAGATGAAAGACATATTCTTTCTATCTTAAGAAGTGTTTTCAAAGACATTCACAGCGTGATTCTACAAACCCTTTTTTCTGGCGTTGGCTTTTAAACGTTATTTCACTGGAATTTCTGTCAAACACAAGACGCGAGATTTGCTGTTAAAGAATTGAGTATACAGAATGCGAACAAACGGTTCCCTACAAGTGAATCCCCTAACCATTCATCACAGTACTAAAAACTGAATAGAATGTAGTTTTCACTCATATGAAAGATGTATGCTTTCCTTCTTAAGAAGTATTTTCAAAGACATTCACAGAGTGATTCTACAAAGCCTTTTTACTGACGTTGGCTTTTAAACGTGATTTCACTGGAATTTCTGTCAAAGGCAAGACACGAGATTTGCTGTTAAAGAATTGAGTATACAGAATGCAACCAAATGCTTCCCTACAAGTGAATCGCCTAACCATTCAACACAGTACTAAAAACTGAATAGAATGCAGTTTTCACTCAGATGAAAGACGTATGCTTTCCTTCTTAAGAAGTGTTTTCAAAGACATTCACAGAGTGATTCTACAAAGCCTTATTACTGACGTTGGCTTTTAAACGTGATTTCACTGGAATTTCTGTGAAATGTAAGATGCGCGATTTGCTGTTAAAGAATTGAGTATACAGAATGCAAACAAACGCTTCCCTACAAGGAAATCCCCTAACCATTCAACACAGTACTAAAAACTGAATAGAATGCAGTTTTCACTCAGATGAAAGACGTATGCTTTCCTTCTTAAGAAGTGTTTTCAAAGACATTCACAGAGTGATTCTACAAAGGCTTTTTACAGACGTTGGCTTTTAAACCTGATTTCACTGGAATTTCTGTCAAACGCATGACGTGAGATTTGCTGTTAAAGAATTGAGTATACAGAATGCAAACAAACGCTTCCCTACAAGTGAATCGCCTTACCATTCAACACAGTTCGAAAAACTGAGTAGAATGCAGTTTTCACTCAGATGAAAGACATATTCTTTCTATCTTAAGAAGTGTTTTCAAAGACATTCACAGCGTGATTCTACAAACCCTTTTTTCTGGCGTTGGCTTTTAAACGTTATTTCACTGGAATTTCTGTCAAACACAAGACGCGAGATTTGCTGTTAAAGAATTGAGTATACAGAATGCGAACAAACGCTTCCCTACAAGTGAATCCCCTAACCATTCATCACAGTACTAAAAACTGAATAGAATGTAGTTTTCACTCATATGAAAGATGTATGCTTTCCTTCTTAAGAAGTATTTTCAAAGACATTCACAGAGTGATTCTACAAAGCCTTTTTACTGACGTTGGCTTTTAAACGTGATTTCACTGGAATTTCTGTCAAACGCAAGACGCGAGATTTGCTGTTAAAGAATTGAGTATACAGAATGCAAACAAATGCTTCCCTACAAGTGAATCGCCTAACCATTCAACACAGTACTAAAAACTGAATAGAATGCAGTTTTCACTCAGATGAAAGACGTATGCTTTCCTTCTTAAGAAGTGTTTTCAAAGACATTCACAGAGTGATTCTACAAAGCCTTATTACTGACGTTGGCTTTTAAACGTGATTTCACTGGAATTTCTGTGAAATGTAAGATGCGCGATTTGCTGTTAAAGAATTGAGTATACAGAATGCAAACAAACGCTTCCCTACAAGGAAATCCCCTAACCATTCAACACAGTACTAAAAACTGAATAGAATGCAGTTTTCACTCAGATGAAAGACGTATGCTTTCCTTCTTAAGAAGTGTTTTGAAAGACATTCACAGAGTGATTCTTCAAAGGCTTTTTACAGACGTTGGCTTTTATACTTGATTTCACTGGAATTTCTGTCAAAAGCATGACGTGAGATTTGCTGTTAAAGAATTGAGTATACAGAATGCAAACAAACGCTTCCCTACAAGTGAATCGCCTTACCATTCAACACAGTTCGAAAAACTGAGTAGAATGCAGTTTTCACTCAGATGAAAGACATATTCTTTCTATCTTAAGAAGTGTTTTCAAAGACATTCACAGCGTGATTCTACAACCCTTTTTTCTGGCGTTGGCTTTTAAACGTTATTTCACTGGAATTTCTGTCAAACACAAGACGCGAGATTTGCTGTTAAAGAATTGAGTATACAGAATGCAAACAAAAGCTTCCCTACAAGTGAATCCCCTAACCATTCAACACAGTACTAAAAACTTAATAGAATGCAGTTTTCACTCAGATGAAAGACGTATGCTTTCCTTCTTAAGAAGTGTTTTCAAAGACATTCACAGAGTGATTCTACAAAGCCTTATTACTGACGTTGGCTTTTAAACGTGATTTCACTGGAATTTCTGTGAAATGTAAGATGCGCGATTTGCTGTTAAAGAATTGAGTATACAGAATGCAAACAAACGCTTCCCTACAAGGAAATCCCCTAACCATTCAACACAGTACTAAAAACTGAATAGAATGCAGTTTTCACTCAGATGAAAGACGTATGCTTTCCTTCTTAAGAAGTGTTTTGAAAGACATTCACAGAGTGATTCTTCAAAGGCTTTTTACAGACGTTGGCTTTTATACTTGATTTCACTGGAATTTCTGTCAAAAGCATGACGTGAGATTTGCTGTTAAAGAATTGAGTATACAGAATGCAAACAAACGCTTCCCTACAAGTGAATCGCCTTACCATTCAACACAGTTCGAAAAACTGAGTAGAATGCAGTTTTCACTCAGATGAAAGACATATTCTTTCTATCTTAAGAAGTGTTTTCAAAGACATTCACAGCGTGATTCTACAACCCTTTTTTCTGGCGTTGGCTTTTAAACGTTATTTCACTGGAATTTCTGTCAAACACAAGACGCGAGATTTGCTGTTAAAGAATTGAGTATACAGAATGCAAACAAAAGCTTCCCTACAAGTGAATCCCCTAACCATTCAACACAGTACTAAAAACTTAATAGAATGCAGTTTTCACTCAGATGAAAGACGTATGCTTTCCTTCTTAAGAAGTGTTTTCAAAGGCATTCACAGAGTGATTCTACAAACCCTTTTTTCTGGCGTTGGCTTTTAAACGTTATTTCACTGGAATTTCTGTCAAACACAAGACGCGAGATTTGCTGTTAAAGAATTGAGTATACAGAATGCGAACAAACGCTTCCCTACAAGTGAATCCCCTAACCATTCATCACAGTACTAAAAACTGAATAGAATGTAGTTTTCACTCATATGAAAGATGTATGCTTTCCTTCTTAAGAAGTATTTTCAAAGACATTCACAGAGTGATTCTACAAAGCCTTTTTACTGACGTTGGCTTTTAAACGTGATTTCACTGGAATTTCTGTCAAACGCAAGACGCGAGATTTGCTGTTAAAGAATTGAGTATACAGAATGCAAACAAATGCTTCCCTACAAGTGAATCGCCTAACCATTCAACACAGTACTAAAAACTGAATAGAATGCAGTTTTCACTCAGATGAAAGACGTATGCTTTCCTTCTTAAGAAGTGTTTTCAAAGACATTCACAGAGTGATTCTACAAAGCCTTATTACTGACGTTGGCTTTTAAACGTGATTTCACTGGAATTTCTGTGAAATGTAAGATGCGCGATTTGCTGTTAAAGAATTGAGTATACAGAATGCAAACAAACGCTTCCCTACAAGGAAATCCCCTAACCATTCAACACAGTACTAAAAACTGAATAGAATGCAGTTTTCACTCAGATGAAAGACGTATGCTTTCCTTCTTAAGAAGTGTTTTGAAAGACATTCACAGAGTGATTCTTCAAAGGCTTTTTACAGACGTTGGCTTTTATACTTGATTTCACTGGAATTTCTGTCAAAAGCATGACGTGAGATTTGCTGTTAAAGAATTGAGTATACAGAATGCAAACAAACGCTTCCCTACAAGTGAATCGCCTTACCATTCAACACAGTTCGAAAAACTGAGTAGAATGCAGTTTTCACTCAGATGAAAGACATATTCTTTCTATCTTAAGAAGTGTTTTCAAAGACATTCACAGCGTGATTCTACAACCCTTTTTTCTGGCGTTGGCTTTTAAACGTTATTTCACTGGAATTTCTGTCAAACACAAGACGCGAGATTTGCTGTTAAAGAATTGAGTATACAGAATGCAAACAAAAGCTTCCCTACAAGTGAATCCCCTAACCATTCAACACAGTACTAAAAACTTAATAGAATGCAGTTTTCACTCAGATGAAAGACGTATGCTTTCCTTCTTAAGAAGTGTTTTCAAAGACATTCACAGAGTGATTCTACAAAGCCTTATTACTGACGTTGGCTTTTAAACGTGATTTCACTGGAATTTCTGTGAAATGTAAGATGCGCGATTTGCTGTTAAAGAATTGAGTATACAGAATGCAAACAAACGCTTCCCTACAAGGAAATCCCCTAACCATTCAACACAGTACTAAAAACTGAATAGAATGCAGTTTTCACTCAGATGAAAGACGTATGCTTTCCTTCTTAAGAAGTGTTTTGAAAGACATTCACAGAGTGATTCTTCAAAGGCTTTTTACAGACGTTGGCTTTTATACTTGATTTCACTGGAATTTCTGTCAAAAGCATGACGTGAGATTTGCTGTTAAAGAATTGAGTATACAGAATGCAAACAAACGCTTCCCTACAAGTGAATCGCCTTACCATTCAACACAGTTCGAAAAACTGAGTAGAATGCAGTTTTCACTCAGATGAAAGACATATTCTTTCTATCTTAAGAAGTGTTTTCAAAGACATTCACAGCGTGATTCTACAACCCTTTTTTCTGGCGTTGGCTTTTAAACGTTATTTCACTGGAATTTCTGTCAAACACAAGACGCGAGATTTGCTGTTAAAGAATTGAGTATACAGAATGCAAACAAAAGCTTCCCTACAAGTGAATCCCCTAACCATTCAACACAGTACTAAAAACTTAATAGAATGCAGTTTTCACTCAGATGAAAGACGTATGCTTTCCTTCTTAAGAAGTGTTTTCAAAGGCATTCACAGAGTGATTCTACAAAGCCTTTTTACTGACGTTGGCTTTTAAACGTGATTTCACTGGAATTTCTGTCAAACACAAGACGCGAGATTTGCTGTTAAAGAGTTGAGTATACAAAATGCGAACAAACGCTTCCCTACAAGTGAATCGCCTAACCATTCAACACAGTACTAAAAACTGAATAGAATGCAGTTTTCACTCAGATGAAAGACGTATGCTTTCCTTCTTAAGAAGTGTTTTCAAAGACATTCACAGAGTGATTCTACAAAGCCTTTTTACTGGCGTTGGCTTTTAAACGTGATTTCACTGGAATTTCTGTGAAATGCAAGATGCGCGATTTCCTGTTAAAAAATTGAGTATACACAATGCAACCAAACGCTTCCCTACAAGGGAATTGCCTAAACATTCAACACAGTACTAAAAACTGAATAGAATGCGGTTTTTACTCAGATGAATGACGTATGCTTTCCTTCTTAAGAAGTGTTTTCAAAGACATTCACAGAGTGATTCTACCAACCTTTTTACTGGTGTTTGCTTTTAAACATGATTTCACTGGAATTTCTGTCAATCGCAAGATGCGAGAGTTGCTGTTAAAGAATTGCTTATACAGAATGCAAACAAAAGCTTCCCTACAAGTGAATCGCCTAACCATGCAACACAGTACTAAAAACTGAATAGAATGCAGTTTTCACTAAGATGAAAGACGTGTGCTTTCCTTCTTAAGAAGTGTTTTCAAAGACATTCACAGAGTGATTCTACAAAGCCTTTTTACTGATGTTGGCTTTTAAAGGTGATTTCACTGGAATTTCTGTAAAACACAAGATGCGCGATTTCCTGTTAAAGAATTGAGTATACAGAATGCAACCAAACGCTTCCCTACAAGTGAATCCCCTAACCATTCAACACAGTACTAAAAACTGAATAGAATGCAGTTTTCACTCAGATGAAAGACGTATGCTTTCCTTCTTAAGAAGTGTTTTCAAAGACATTCACAGAGTGATTCTACAAAGCCTTTTTACTGACGTTGGCTTTTAAACGTGATTTCACTGGAATTTCTGTGAAATGTAAGATGCGCGATTTGCTGTTAAAGAATTGAGTATACAGAATGCAAACAAACGATTCCCTACAAGGAAATCCCCTAACCATTCAACACAGTACTAAAAACTGAATAGAATGCAGTTTTCACTCAGATGAAAGACGTATGCTTTCCTTCTTAAGAAGTGTTTTCAAAGACATTCACAGAGTGATTCTACAAAGGCTTTTTACAGACGTTGGCTTTTAAAACTGATTTCACTGGAATTTCTGTCAAATGCATGACGTGAGATTTGCTGTTAAAGAATTGAGTATACAGAATGCAAACAAACGCTTCCCTACAAGTGAATCGCCTTACCATTCAACACAGTTCGAAAAACTAAGTAGAATGCAGTTTTCACTCAGAAGAAAGACATATTCTTTCTATCTTAAGAAGTGTTTTCAAAGACATTCACAGAGTGATTCTACAAAGCCTTTTTACTGACGTTGGCTTTTAAACGTGATTTCACTGAAATTTCTGTCAAACGCAAGATGCGAGATTTGCTGTTAAAAAATTGAGTATACAGAATGCAAACAAATGCTTCCCTACAAGTGAATCACCTAACCCTTCAACACAGTACTAAAAACTGAATAGAATGCCGTTAAAACTCAGATGAAAGACGTATGCTTTCCTTCTTAAGAAGTGTTTTCAAAGACATTCACAGAGTGATTCTACAAAGCCTTTTTACTGAAGTTGTCTTTTAAACGTGATTTTACTGGAATTTCTGTCAAACACAAGACGCGAGATTTGCTGTTAAAGAGTTGAGTATACAGAATGCAAACAAATGCTTCCCTACAAGTGTATCGCCTAACCATTCAACACAATACTAAAAACTGAATAGAATGCAGTTTTCACTCAGATGAAAGACGTATGCTTTCCTTCTTAAGAAGTGTTTTCAAAGACATTCACAGAGTGATTCTACAAAGCCATTTTACTGTTGTTGGCTTTTAAACGTGATTTCTCTGGAATTTCTGTCAAACGCAAGACACGAGATTTGCTGTTAAAGAATTGAGTATACAGAATGCAAACAAACGCTTCCCTACAAGTGAATCGCCTAACCATTCAACACAATACTAAAAACTGAACAGAATTCAGTTTTCACTCAGATGAAAGTCGTATGCTTTTCTTCTTAAGAAGTGTTTTCATAGACATTCACAGAGTGATTCTACAATGCCTTTTTACTGGCATTGGCTTTTAAACGTGATTTTCCTGGAATTTCTGTCAAACGCAAGACGCAATATTTGCTGTTAAAGAATTGAGTATACATAATGCAAACAAACGCTTCCCTACAAGTGAATCGCCTAACCATTCAACACAGTACTAAAAACTTAATAGAATGCAGTTTTCACTCAGATGAAAGACATATGCTTTCGTCTTAAGAAGTGTTTTGAAAGACATTCACAGAGTGATTCTACAAAGCCTTTTTACTGACGTTGGCTTTTAAACGTGATTTCACTGGAATTTCTGTCAAATGCAAGACGCGAGATTTGCTGTTAAAGAATTGAGTATACAGAATGCAAAGAAATGCTTCCCTACAAGTGAATCGCCTAACCATTCAACACAGTACTAAAAACTGTATAGAATGCAGTTTTCACTCAGAAGAAAGACCTATGCTTTCCTTCTTAAGAAGTTTTTTCAAAGACATTCACAGAGTGATTCTACAAAGCCTTTTTACTGACGTTGGCTTTTAAACGTGATTTCACTGGAATTTCTGTAAAACACAAGATGCGCGATTTGCCGTTAAGGAATTGAGTATACAGAATGCAAACAAATGCTTCCCTACAAGTGAATCGCCTAACCATTCAACACAGTACTAAAAACTGAATAGAATGCAGTTTTCACTCAGATGAAAGACGTATGCTTTCCTTCTTAAGAAGTGTTTTCAAAGACATTCACAGAGTGATTCTACAAAGCCTTTTTGCTGACGTTGGATTTTAAACGTGATATCACTGGAATTTCTATCAAATGCAAGATGCGTGATTTGCTGTTAAAGAATTGAGAATACATAATGCAAACAAACGCTTCCCTACAAGTGAATCGCCTAACCATTCAACACAGTACTAAAAACTTATTAGAATGCAGTTTTCACTCAGATGAAAGACATATGCTTTCCTTCTTAAGAAGTGTTTTGAAAGACATTCACAGAGTGATTCTACAAAGCCTTTTTACTGACGTTGGCTTTTAAACGTGATTTCACTGGAATTTCTGTCAAATGCAAGACGCGAGATTTGCTGTTAAAGAATTGAGTATACAGAATGCAAACAAATGCTTCCCTACAAGTGAATCGCCTAACCATTCAACACAGTACTAAAAACTGAATAGAATGCAGTTTTCACTCAGATGAAAGACCTATGCTTTCTTTCTTAAGAAGTGTTTTCAAAGACATTCACAGAGTGATTCTACAAAGCCTTTTTTCTGGCGTTCGCTTTTAAACATTATTTCACTGGAATTTCTGTCAAACACAAGACGCGAGATTTGCTGTTAAAGAATTGAGTTTACAGAATGCAAACAAACACTTCCCTACAAGTGAATCGCCTAACCATTCAACACAGTACTAAAAACTGAATAGAATGCAGTTTTCACTCAGATGAAAGACATATGCTTTCCTTCTTAAGAAGTGTTTTCAAAGGCATTCAAAGAGTGATTCTACAAAGCCTTTTTACTGACGTTGGCTTTTAAACGTGATTTCACTGAAATTTCTGTCAAACGCAAGATGCGAGATTTGCTGTTAAAAAATTGAGTATACAGAATGCAAACAGACGCTTCCCTACAAGTGAATCACCTAACCCTTCAACAAAGTACTAAAAACT
Organism: Phyllotis vaccarum; assembly: GCA_033318265.1. Taxonomy (NCBI): domain Eukaryota; kingdom Metazoa; phylum Chordata; class Mammalia; order Rodentia; family Cricetidae; genus Phyllotis; species Phyllotis vaccarum. Next base: position 168,368,230 of record JARWLC010000009.1, read on the forward strand.
GAATAGAATGCAGTTTTCACTCAGATGAAAGACGTATGCTTTCCTTCTTAAGAAGTGTTTTCAAAGGCATTCACAGAGTGATTCTACAAAGCCTTTTTACTGACGTTGGCTTTTAAACGTTATTTCACTGGAATTTCTGTCAAAAACAAGACACGAGATTTGCTGTTAAAGAGTTGAGTATACAGAATGCGAACAAACGCTTCCCTACAAGTGAATCGCCTAACCATTCATCACAGTACTAAAAACTGAATCGAATGCAGTTTTCACTCAGATGAAAGATGTATGCTTTCCTTCTTAAGAAGTATTTTCAAAGGCATTCACAGAGTGATTCTACAAAGCCTTTTTACTGACTTTGGCTTTTAAACGTGATTTCACTGGAATTTCTATCAAATGCAAGATGCGAGATTTGCTGTTAAAGAATTGAGTATACAGAATGCGAACAAACGCTTCCCTACAAGTGAATCCCCTAACCATTCATCACAGTACTAAAAACTGAATAGAATGTAGTTTTCACTCATATGAAAGATGTATGCTTTCCTTCTTAAGAAGTATTTTCAAAGACATTCACAGAGTGATTCTACAAAGCCTTTTTACTGACGTTGGCTTTTAAACGTGATTTCACTGGAATTTCTGTCAAACGCAAGACGCGAGATTTGCTGTTAAAGAATTGAGTATACAGAATGCAAACAAATGCTTCCCTACAAGTGAATCGCCTAACCATTCAACACAGTACTAAAAACTGAATAGAATGCAGTTTTCACTCAGATGAAAGACGTATGCTTTCCTTCTTAAGAAGTGTTTTCAAAGACATTCACAGAGTGATTCTACAAAGCCTTATTACTGACGTTGGCTTTTAAACGTGATTTCACTGGAATTTCTGTGAAATGTAAGATGCGCGATTTGCTGTTAAAGAATTGAGTATACAGAATGCAAACAAACGCTTCCCTACAAGGAAATCCCCTAACCATTCAACACAGTACTAAAAACTGAATAGAATGCAGTTTTCACTCAGATGAAAGACGTATGCTTTCCTTCTTAAGAAGTGTTTTGAAAGACATTCACAGAGTGATTCTTCAAAGGCTTTTTACAGACGTTGGCTTTTATACTTGATTTCACTGGAATTTCTGTCAAAAGCATGACGTGAGATTTGCTGTTAAAGAATTGAGTATACAGAATGCAAACAAACGCTTCCCTACAAGTGAATCGCCTTACCATTCAACACAGTTCGAAAAACTGAGTAGAATGCAGTTTTCACTCAGATGAAAGACATATTCTTTCTATCTTAAGAAGTGTTTTCAAAGACATTCACAGCGTGATTCTACAACCCTTTTTTCTGGCGTTGGCTTTTAAACGTTATTTCACTGGAATTTCTGTCAAACACAAGACGCGAGATTTGCTGTTAAAGAATTGAGTATACAGAATGCAAACAAAAGCTTCCCTACAAGTGAATCCCCTAACCATTCAACACAGTACTAAAAACTTAATAGAATGCAGTTTTCACTCAGATGAAAGACGTATGCTTTCCTTCTTAAGAAGTGTTTTCAAAGACATTCACAGAGTGATTCTACAAAGCCTTATTACTGACGTTGGCTTTTAAACGTGATTTCACTGGAATTTCTGTGAAATGTAAGATGCGCGATTTGCTGTTAAAGAATTGAGTATACAGAATGCAAACAAACGCTTCCCTACAAGGAAATCCCCTAACCATTCAACACAGTACTAAAAACTGAATAGAATGCAGTTTTCACTCAGATGAAAGACGTATGCTTTCCTTCTTAAGAAGTGTTTTGAAAGACATTCACAGAGTGATTCTTCAAAGGCTTTTTACAGACGTTGGCTTTTATACTTGATTTCACTGGAATTTCTGTCAAAAGCATGACGTGAGATTTGCTGTTAAAGAATTGAGTATACAGAATGCAAACAAACGCTTCCCTACAAGTGAATCGCCTTACCATTCAACACAGTTCGAAAAACTGAGTAGAATGCAGTTTTCACTCAGATGAAAGACATATTCTTTCTATCTTAAGAAGTGTTTTCAAAGACATTCACAGCGTGATTCTACAACCCTTTTTTCTGGCGTTGGCTTTTAAACGTTATTTCACTGGAATTTCTGTCAAACACAAGACGCGAGATTTGCTGTTAAAGAATTGAGTATACAGAATGCAAACAAAAGCTTCCCTACAAGTGAATCCCCTAACCATTCAACACAGTACTAAAAACTTAATAGAATGCAGTTTTCACTCAGATGAAAGACGTATGCTTTCCTTCTTAAGAAGTGTTTTCAAAGGCATTCACAGAGTGATTCTACAAAGCCTTTTTACTGACGTTGGCTTTTAAACGTGATTTCACTGGAATTTCTGTCAAACACAAGACGCGAGATTTGCTGTTAAAGAGTTGAGTATACAAAATGCGAACAAACGCTTCCCTACAAGTGAATCGCCTAACCATTCAACACAGTACTAAAAACTGAATAGAATGCAGTTTTCACTCAGATGAAAGACGTATGCTTTCCTTCTTAAGAAGTGTTTTCAAAGACATTCACAGAGTGATTCTACAAAGCCTTTTTACTGGCGTTGGCTTTTAAACGTGATTTCACTGGAATTTCTGTGAAATGCAAGATGCGCGATTTCCTGTTAAAAAATTGAGTATACACAATGCAACCAAACGCTTCCCTACAAGGGAATTGCCTAAACATTCAACACAGTACTAAAAACTGAATAGAATGCGGTTTTCACTCAGATGAAAGACGTATGCTTTCCTTCTTAAGAAGTGTTTTCAAAGACATTCACAGAGTGATTCTACCAACCTTTTTACTGGTGTTTGCTTTTAAACATGATTTCACTGGAATTTCTGTCAATCGCAAGATGCGAGAGTTGCTGTTAAAGAATTGCTTATACAGAATGCAAACAAAAGCTTCCCTACAAGTGAATCGCCTAACCATGCAACACAGTACTAAAAACTGAATAGAATGCAGTTTTCACTAAGATGAAAGACGTGTGCTTTCCTTCTTAAGAAGTGTTTTCAAAGACATTCACAGAGTGATTCTACAAAGCCTTTTTACTGATGTTGGCTTTTAAAGGTGATTTCACTGGAATTTCTGTAAAACACAAGATGCGCGATTTCCTGTTAAAGAATTGAGTATACAGAATGCAACCAAACGCTTCCCTACAAGTGAATCCCCTAACCATTCAACACAGTACTAAAAACTGAATAGAATGCAGTTTTCACTCAGATGAAAGACGTATGCTTTCCTTCTTAAGAAGTGTTTTCAAAGACATTCACAGAGTGATTCTACAAAGCCTTTTTACTGACGTTGGCTTTTAAACGTGATTTCACTGGAATTTCTGTGAAATGTAAGATGCGCGATTTGCTGTTAAAGAATTGAGTATACAGAATGCAAACAAACGATTCCCTACAAGGAAATCCCCTAACCATTCAACACAGTACTAAAAACTGAATAGAATGCAGTTTTCACTCAGATGAAAGACGTATGCTTTCCTTCTTAAGAAGTGTTTTCAAAGACATTCACAGAGTGATTCTACAAAGGCTTTTTACAGACGTTGGCTTTTAAAACTGATTTCACTGGAATTTCTGTCAAATGCATGACGTGAGATTTGCTGTTAAAGAATTGAGTATACAGAATGCAAACAAACGCTTCCCTACAAGTGAATCGCCTTACCATTCAACACAGTTCGAAAAACTAAGTAGAATGCAGTTTTCACTCAGAAGAAAGACATATTCTTTCTATCTTAAGAAGTGTTTTCAAAGACATTCACAGAGTGATTCTACAAAGCCTTTTTACTGACGTTGGCTTTTAAACGTGATTTCACTGAAATTTCTGTCAAACGCAAGATGCGAGATTTGCTGTTAAAAAATTGAGTATACAGAATGCAAACAAATGCTTCCCTACAAGTGAATCACCTAACCCTTCAACACAGTACTAAAAACTGAATAGAATGCCGTTAAAACTCAGATGAAAGACGTATGCTTTCCTTCTTAAGAAGTGTTTTCAAAGACATTCACAGAGTGATTCTACAAAGCCTTTTTACTGAAGTTGTCTTTTAAACGTGATTTTACTGGAATTTCTGTCAAACACAAGACGCGAGATTTGCTGTTAAAGAGTTGAGTATACAGAATGCAAACAAATGCTTCCCTACAAGTGTATCGCCTAACCATTCAACACAATACTAAAAACTGAATAGAATGCAGTTTTCACTCAGATGAAAGACGTATGCTTTCCTTCTTAAGAAGTGTTTTCAAAGACATTCACAGAGTGATTCTACAAAGCCATTTTACTGTTGTTGGCTTTTAAACGTGATTTCTCTGGAATTTCTGTCAAACGCAAGACACGAGATTTGCTGTTAAAGAATTGAGTATACAGAATGCAAACAAACGCTTCCCTACAAGTGAATCGCCTAACCATTCAACACAATACTAAAAACTGAACAGAATTCAGTTTTCACTCAGATGAAAGTCGTATGCTTTTCTTCTTAAGAAGTGTTTTCATAGACATTCACAGAGTGATTCTACAATGCCTTTTTACTGGCATTGGCTTTTAAACGTGATTTTCCTGGAATTTCTGTCAAACGCAAGACGCAATATTTGCTGTTAAAGAATTGAGTATACATAATGCAAACAAACGCTTCCCTACAAGTGAATCGCCTAACCATTCAACACAGTACTAAAAACTTAATAGAATGCAGTTTTCACTCAGATGAAAGACATATGCTTTCGTCTTAAGAAGTGTTTTGAAAGACATTCACAGAGTGATTCTACAAAGCCTTTTTACTGACGTTGGCTTTTAAACGTGATTTCACTGGAATTTCTGTCAAATGCAAGACGCGAGATTTGCTGTTAAAGAATTGAGTATACAGAATGCAAAGAAATGCTTCCCTACAAGTGAATCGCCTAACCATTCAACACAGTACTAAAAACTGTATAGAATGCAGTTTTCACTCAGAAGAAAGACCTATGCTTTCCTTCTTAAGAAGTTTTTTCAAAGACATTCACAGAGTGATTCTACAAAGCCTTTTTACTGACGTTGGCTTTTAAACGTGATTTCACTGGAATTTCTGTAAAACACAAGATGCGCGATTTGCCGTTAAGGAATTGAGTATACAGAATGCAAACAAATGCTTCCCTACAAGTGAATCGCCTAACCATTCAACACAGTACTAAAAACTGAATAGAATGCAGTTTTCACTCAGATGAAAGACGTATGCTTTCCTTCTTAAGAAGTGTTTTCAAAGACATTCACAGAGTGATTCTACAAAGCCTTTTTGCTGACGTTGGATTTTAAACGTGATATCACTGGAATTTCTATCAAATGCAAGATGCGTGATTTGCTGTTAAAGAATTGAGAATACATAATGCAAACAAACGCTTCCCTACAAGTGAATCGCCTAACCATTCAACACAGTACTAAAAACTTATTAGAATGCAGTTTTCACTCAGATGAAAGACATATGCTTTCCTTCTTAAGAAGTGTTTTGAAAGACATTCACAGAGTGATTCTACAAAGCCTTTTTACTGACGTTGGCTTTTAAACGTGATTTCACTGGAATTTCTGTCAAATGCAAGACGCGAGATTTGCTGTTAAAGAATTGAGTATACAGAATGCAAACAAATGCTTCCCTACAAGTGAATCGCCTAACCATTCAACACAGTACTAAAAACTGAATAGAATGCAGTTTTCACTCAGATGAAAGACCTATGCTTTCTTTCTTAAGAAGTGTTTTCAAAGACATTCACAGAGTGATTCTACAAAGCCTTTTTTCTGGCGTTCGCTTTTAAACATTATTTCACTGGAATTTCTGTCAAACACAAGACGCGAGATTTGCTGTTAAAGAATTGAGTTTACAGAATGCAAACAAACACTTCCCTACAAGTGAATCGCCTAACCATTCAACACAGTACTAAAAACTGAATAGAATGCAGTTTTCACTCAGATGAAAGACATATGCTTTCCTTCTTAAGAAGTGTTTTCAAAGGCATTCAAAGAGTGATTCTACAAAGCCTTTTTACTGACGTTGGCTTTTAAACGTGATTTCACTGAAATTTCTGTCAAACGCAAGATGCGAGATTTGCTGTTAAAAAATTGAGTATACAGAATGCAAACAGACGCTTCCCTACAAGTGAATCACCTAACCCTTCAACAAAGTACTAAAAACTGAGTAGAATGCAGTTTTCACTCAGATGAAAGACATATTCTTTCTATCTTAAGAAGTGTTTTCAAAGACATTCACAGCGTGATTCTACAAACCCTTTTTTCTGGCGTTGGCTTTTAAACGTTATTTCACTGGAATTTCTGTCAAACACAAGACGCGAGATTTGCTGTTAAAGAATTGAGTATACAGAATGCGAACAAACGCTTCCCTACAAGTGAATCCCCTAACCATTCATCACAGTACTAAAAACTGAATAGAATGTAGTTTTCACTCATATGAAAGATGTATGCTTTCCTTCTTAAGAAGTATTTTCAAAGACATTCACAGAGTGATTCTACAAAGCCTTTTTACTGACGTTGGCTTTTAAACGTGATTTCACTGGAATTTCTGTCAAACGCAAGACGCGAGATTTGCTGTTAAAGAATTGAGTATACAGAATGCAAACAAATGCTTCCCTACAAGTGAATCGCCTAACCATTCAACACAGTACTAAAAACTTAATAGAATGCAGTTTTCACTCAGATGAAAGACATATGGTTTCCTTCTTAAGAAGTGTTTTGAAAGACATTCACAGAATGATTCTACAAAGCCTTTTTACTGACGTTGGCTTTTAAACGTGATTTCACTGGAATTTCTGTCAAATGCAAGACGCGAGATTTGCTGTTAAAGAATTGAGTATACAGAATGCAAAGAAATGCTTCCCTACAAGTGAATCGCCTAACCATTCAACACAGTACTAAAAACTGTATAGAATGCAGTTTTCACTCAGATGAAAGACCTATGCTTTCCTTCTTAAGAAGTGTTTTCAAAGACATTCACAGAGTGATTCTACAAAGCCTTTTTGCTGACGTTGGATTTTAAACGTGATATCACTGGAATTTCTATCAAATGCAAGATGCGTGATTTGCTGTTAAAGAATTGAGTATACAGAATGCAAACAAACGCTTCCCTACAAGTGAATCGCGTAACCATTCAACACAGTACTAAAAACTGAATAGAATGCAGTTTTCACTCAGATGAAAGACGTATGCTTTCATTCTTAAGAAGTGTTTTCAAAGACATTCACAGAGTGATTCTTCAAAGCCATTTTACTGTTGTTGGCTTTTAAACGTGATTTCACTGGAATTTCTGTCAAACGCAAGACACGAGATTTGCTGTTAAAGAATTGAGTATACAGAATGCGAACAAACGCTTCCCTACAAGCGAATAGCCAAACCATTCAACACAATACTAAAAACTGAACATAATGCAGTTTTCACTCAGATGAAAGTCGTATGCTTTCCTTCTTAAGAAGTGTTTTCAAAGACATTCACAGAGTGATTCTACAATGCCTTTTTACTGGCATTGGCTTTTAAACGTGATTTTCCTGGAATTTCTGTCAAACGCAAGACGCAATATTTGCTGTTAAAGAATTGAGTATACATAATGCAAACAAACGCTTCCCTACAAGTGAATCGCCTAACCATTCAACACAGTACTAAAAACTTAATAGAATGCAGTTTTCACTCAGATGAAAGACATATGCTTTCCTTCTTAAGAAGTGTTTTGAAAGACATTCACAGAGTGATTCTACAAAGCCTTTTTACTGACGTTGGCTTTTAAACGTGATTTCACTGGAATTTCTGTCAAATGCAAGACGCGAGATTTGCTGTTAAAGAATTGAGTATACAGAATGCAAACAAATGCTTCCCTACAAGTGAATCGCCTAACCATTCAACACAGTACTAAAAACTGAATAGAATGCAGTTTTCACTCAGATGAAAGACCTATGCTTTCTTTCTTAAGAAGTGTTTTCAAAGACATTCACAGAGTGATTCTACAAAGCCTTTTTGCTGACGTTGGATTTTAAACGTGATATCACTGGAATTTCTATCAAATGCAAGACGCGAGATTTGCTGTTAAAGAATTGAGTATACAGAATGCGAACAAACGCTTCCCTACAAGTGAATTGCCTAACCATTCATCACAGTACTAAAAACTGAATAGAATGCAGTTTTCACTCAGATAAAAGATGTATGCTTTCCTTCTTAATAAGTATTTTCAAAGACATTCACAGAGTGATTCTACAAAGCCTTTTTTCTGGCGTTCGCTTTTAAACATTATTTCACTGGAATTTCTGTCAAACACAAGACGCGAGATTTGCTGTTAAAGAATTGAGTTTACAGAATGCAAACAAACACTTCCCTACAAGTGAATCGCCTAACCATTCAACACAGTACTAAAAACTGAATAGAATGCAGTTTTCACTCAGATGAAAGACATATGCTTTCCTTCTTAAGAAGTGTTTTCAAAGGCATTCAAAGAGTGATTCTACAAAGCCTTTTTACTGACGTTGGCTTTTAAACGTGATTTCACTGAAATTTCTGTCAAACGCAAGATGCGAGATTTGCTGTTAAAAAATTGAGTATACAGAATGCAAACAAACGCTTCCCTACAAGTGAATCACCTAACCCTTCAACAAAGTACTAAAAACTGAATAGAATGCAGTTTTCACTCAGAATAAAGACGTATGCTTTCCTTCTTAAGAAGTGTTTTCAAAGGCATTCACAGAGTGATTCTACAAAGCCTTTTTACTGACGTTGGCTTTTAAACGTGATTTCACTGAAATTTCTGTCAAAAACAAGACACGAGATTTGCTGTTAAAGAGTTGAGTATACAGAATGCGAACAAACGCTTACCTACAAGTGAATCGCCTAACCATTCATCACAGTACTAAAAACTGAATCGAATGCAGTTTTCACTCAGATGAAAGTCGTATGCTTTCCTTCTTAAGAAGTGTTTTCAAAGATATACACAGAGTGATTCTACAATGCCTTTTTACTGGCGTTGGCTTTTAAACATGATTTTCCTGGAATTTCTGTCAAACGCAAGACGCAATATTTGCTGTTAAAGAATTGAGTATACATAATGCAAACAAACACCTTCCCTACAAGTGAATCGCCTAACCATTCAACACAGTACTAAAAACTTAATAGAATGCAGTTTTCACTCAGATGAAAGACGTATGCTTTCCTTCTTAAGAAGTGTTTTGAAAGACATTCACAGAGTGATTCTACAAAGCCTTTTTACTGATGTTGGCTTTTAAACGTGATTTCACTGGAATTTCGGTCAAATGCAAGACACGAGATTTGCTGTTAAAGAATTGAGTATACAGAATGCAAACAAATGCTTCCCTACAAGTGAATCGCCTAACCATTCAACACAGTACTAAAAACTGAATAGAATGCAGTTTTCACTCAGATGAAAGACCTATGCTTTCCTTCTTAAGAAGTGTTTTCAAAGACATTCACAGAGTGATTCTACAAAGCCTTTTTACTGACGTTGGCTTTTAAACGTGATTTCACTGGAATTTCTGTAAAACACAAGATGCGCGATTTGCCATTAAGGAATTGAGTATACAGAATGCAAACAAACGCTTCCCTACAAGTGAATCGCCTAACCATTCAACACAGTACTAAAAACTGAATAGAATGCAGTTTTCACTCAGATGAAAGACGTATGCTTTCCTTCTTAAGAAGTGTTTTCAAAGACATTCACAGAGTGATTCTACAAAGCCTTTTTGCTGACGTTGGATTTTAAACGTGATATCACTGGAATTTCTATCAAATGCAAGACACGAGATTTTCTGTTAAAGAATTGAGTATACAGAATGCGAACAAACGCTTCCCTACAAGTGAATTGCCTAACCATTCATCACAGTACTAAAAACTGAATAGAATGCAGTTTTCACTCAGATGAAAGACGTATGCTTTCCTTCTTAAGAAGTGTTTTCAAAGGCATTCACAGAGTGATTCTACAAAGCCTTTTTACTGACGTTGGCTTTTAAATGTTATTTCACTGGAATTTCTGTCAAAAACAAGACACGAGATTTGCTGTTAAAGAGTTGAGTATACAGAATGCGAACAAACGCTTCCCTACAAGTGAATCGCCTAACCATTCATCACAGTACTAAAAACTGAATCGAATGCAGTTTTCACTCAGATGAAAGATGTATGCTTTCCTTCTTAAGAAGTATTTTCAAAGGCATTCACAGAGTGATTCTACAAAGCCTTTTTACTGACGTTGGCTTTTAAACGTGATTTCACTGGAATTTCTGTGAAATGCAAGACGCGAGATTTGCTGTTAAAGAATTGAGTATACAGAATGCAAACAAACGCTTCCCTACAAGTGAATCGCCTAACCTTTCAACACAGTACTAAAAACTGAATAGAATGCAGTTTTCACTCAGATGAAAGTCGTATGCTTTCCTTCTTAAGAAGTGTTTTCAAAGATATTCACAGAGTGATTCTACAATGCCTTTTTACTGGCGTTGGCTTTTAAACATGATTTTCCTGGAATTTCTGTCAAACGCAAGACGCAATATTTGCTGTTAAAGAATTGAGTATACATAATGCAAACAAACACCTTCCCTACAAGTGAATCGCCTAACCATTCAACACAGTACTAAAAACTTAATAGAATGCAGTTTTCACTCAGATGAAAGACGTATGCTTTCCTTCTTAAGAAGTGTTTTGAAAGACATTCACAGAGTGATTCTACAAAGCCTTTTTACTGATGTTGGCTTTTAAACGTGATTTCACTGGAATTTCGGTCAAATGCAAGACGCGAGATTTGCTGTTAAAGAATTGAGTATACAGAATGCAAACAAATGCTTCCCTACAAGTGAATCGCCTAACCATTCAACACAGTACTAAAAACTGAATAGAATGCAGTTTTCACTCAGATGAAAGACCTATGCTTTCCTTCTTAAGAAGTGTTTTCAAAGACATTCACAGAGTGATTCTACAAAGCCTTTTTACTGACGTTGGCTTTTAAGCGTGATTTCACTGGAATTTCTGTAAAACACAAGACACGAGATTTGCTGTTAAAGAGTTGAGTATACAGAATGCAAACAAACGCTTCCCTACAAGTGAATCGCCTAACCATTCAACACAGTACTAAAAACTGAATAGAATGCAGTTTTCACTCAGATGAAAGACATATGCTTTCCTTCTTAAGAAGTGTTTTCAAAGGCATTCACAGAGTGTTTCTACAAAGCCTTTTTACTGACGTTGGCTTTTAAACGTGATTTCACTGAAATTTCTGTCAAACGCAAGACGCGAGATTTGCTGTTAAAGAATTGAGTATACAGAATGCAAACAAACGCTTCCCTCCAAGTGAATCGCCTAACCATTCAACACAGTAATAAAAACTGAATAGAATGCAGTTTTCACTCAGATGAAAGACGTATGCTTTCCTTCTTAAGAAGTGTTTTCAAAGGCATTCACAGAGTGATTCTACAAAGCCTTTTTACTCACGTTGGCTTTTAAACGTGATTTCACTGGAATTTCTGTAAAACACAAGATGCGCGATTTGCTGTTAAAGAATTGAGTATACAGAATGCAAACAAACGCTTCCCTACAAGTGAATCCCCTAACCATTCAACACAGTACTAAAAACTGAATAGAATGCAGTTTTCACTCAGATGAAAGACGTATGCTTTCCTTCTTAAGAAGTGTTTTCAAAGGCATTCACAGAGTGATTCTACAAAGCCTTTTTACTGACGTTGGCTTTTAAACGTTATTTCACTGGAATTTCTGTCAAAAACAAGACGCGAGATTTGCTGTTAAAGAGTTGAGTATACAGAATGCGAACAAACGCTTCCCTACAAGTGAATCGCCTAACCATTCATCACAGTACTAAAAACTGAATCGAATGCAGTTTTCACTCAGATGAAAGATGTATGCTTTCCTTCTTAAGAAGTGTTTTCAAAGACATTCACAGAGTGATTCTACAAAGCCTTTTTACTGGTGTTGGCTTTTATACGTGATTTCACTGGAATTTCTGTCAAACGCAAGAGGCGAGATTTGCTATTAAAGAATTGAGTATACAGAATGCAAACAAACGCTTCCCTACAAGTGAATCGCCTAACCATTCAACACAGTACTAAAAACTGAATAGAATGCAATTTTCACTCAGATGAAAGACGTATGCTTTCATTGTTAAGAAGTGTTTTCAAAGACATTTACAGAGTGATTCTACAAAGCCTTTTTATGACATTGGCTTTTAAACGTGATTTCACTGGAATTTCTCTCAAAGGCAACACACGAGATTTGCTGTTAAAGAATTGAGTATACAGAATGCAAACAAACGCTTCCCTACAAGTGAATCGCCGAACAATGCAACATAGTAATCAAAACTGAATAGAATGCAGTTTTCACTCAGATGAAAGACGTATGCTTTTCTTCTTAAGAAGTGTTTTCAAAGACATTCACAGAGTGATTCTACAAAGCCTTTTTACTGACGTTGGCTTTTAAATGTGATTTCACTGGAATTTCTGTCAAATGCAAGACACGAGGTTTGCTGTTAAAGAATTGGTTACACAGAATGCAAACAAACGCTTCCCTCCAAGTGAATCGCCTAACCATTCAACACAGTAATAAAAACTGAATAGAATGCAGTTTTCACTCAGATGAAAGACGTATGCTTTCCTTCTTAAGAAGTGTTTTCAAAGGCATTCACAGAGTGATTCTACAAAGCCTTTTTACTCACGTTGGCTTTTAAACGTGATTTCACTGGAATTTCTGTAAAACACAAGATGCGCGATTTGCTGTTAAAGAATTGAGTATACAGAATGCAAACAAACGCTTCCCTACAAGTGAATCCCCTAACCATTCAACACAGTACTAAAAACTGAATAGAATGCAGTTTTCACTCAGATGAAAGACGTATGCTTTCCTTCTTAAGAAGTGTTTTCAAAGACATTCACAGAGTGATTCTACAAAGCCTTTTTACTGGTGTTGGCTTTTAAACGTGATTTTACTGGAATTTCTGTCAAACGCAAGATGCTAGATTTGCTGTTAAAGAATTGAGTATACAGAATGCGAACAAACGCTTCCCTACAAGTGAATCGCCTAACCATTCAACACAGTACTAAAAACTGAATAGAATGCAGTTTTCACTCAGATGAAAGACGTATGCTTTCCTTCTTAAGAAGTGTTTTCAAAGGCATTCACAGAGTGATTCTACAAAGCCTTTTTACTGACGTTGGCTTTTAAACGTTATTTCACTTGAATTTCTGTCAAAAACAAGAGGCGAGATTTGCTGTTAAAGAGTTGAGTATACAGAATGCGAACAAATGCTTCCCTACAAGTGAATCGCCTAACCATTCATCACAGTACTAAAAACTGAATCGAATGCAGTTTTCACTCAGATGAAAGATGTATGCTTTCCTTCTTAAGAAGTGTTTTCAAAGACATTCACAGAGTGATTCTACAAAGCCTTTTTACTGGTTTTGGCTTTTATACGTGATTTCACTGGTATTTCTGTCAAACGCAAGAGGCGAGATTTGCTATTAAAGAATTGAGTATACAGAATGCAAACAAACGCTTCCCTACAAGTGAATCGCCTAAACATTCAAAACAGTACTAAAAACTGAATAGAATGCAATTTTCACTCAGATGAAAGACGTATGCTTTCATTGTTAAGAAGTGTTTTCAAAGACATTTACAGAGTGATTCTACAAAGCCTTTTTATGACATTGGCTTTTAAACATGATTTCACTGGAATTTCTCTCAAAGGCAACATGCGAGATTTGCTGTTAAAGAATTGAGTATACAGAATGCAAACAAACGCTTCCCTACAAGTGAATCGCCTAACAATGCAACACAGTAATAAAAACTGAATAGAATGCAGTTTTCACTCAGATGATAGACATATGCTTTCCTTCTTAAGAAGTGTTTTCAAAGGCATTCACAGAGTGATTCTACAAAGCCTTTTTACTCACGTTGGCTTTTAAACGTGATTTCACTGGAATTTCTGTAAAACACAAGATGCGCGATTTGCTGTTAAAGAATTGAGTATACAGAATGCAAACAAACGCTCTCCTACAAGTGAATCCCCTAACCATTCAACACAGTACTAAAAACTGAATAGAATGCAGTTTTCACTCAGATGAAAGACGTATGCTTTCCTTCTTAAGAAGTGTTTTCAAAGACATTCACAGAGTGATTCTACAAAGCCTTTTTACTGACTTTGGCTTTTAAACGTGATTTCACTGGAATTTCTGTCAAATGCAAGACGCGAGATTTGCTGTTAAAGAATTGAGTATACAGAATGCAAACAAATGCTTCCCTACAAGTGAATCGCCTAACCATACAACACAGTACTAAAAACTGAATAGAATGCAGTTTTCACTCAGATGAAAGACCTATGCTTTCCTTCTTAAGAAGTGTTTTCAAAGACATTCACAGAGTGATTCTACAAAGCCTTTTTACTGACGTTGGCTTTTAAACGTGATTTCACTGGAATTTTGTCAAACACAAGATGCGAGATTTGCTGTTAAAGAGTTGAGTATACAGAATGCGAACAAACGCTTCCCTACAAGTGAATCGCCTAACCATTCATCACAGTACTAAAAACTGAATAGAATGCAGTTTTCACTCATATGAAAGATGTATGCTATCCTTCTTAAGAAGTATTTTCAAAGACATTCACAGAGGGATTCTACAAAGCCTTTTTACTGACGTTGGCTTTTAAACGTGATTTCACTGGAATTTCTGTCAAACGCAAGACGCGAGATTTGCCGTTAAAGAATTGAGTATACAGAATGCAAACAAATGCTTCCCTACAAGTGAATCGCCTAACCATTCAACACAGTACTAAAAACTGAATAGAATGCAGTTTTCACTCAGATGAAAGACGTATGCTTTTCTTCTTAAGAAGTGTTTTCAAAGACATTCACAGAGTGATTCTACAAAGCCATTTACTGACGTTGGCTTTTAAACGTGATTTCACTGGAATTTCTGTAAAACACAAGATGCGTGATTTCCTGTTAAAGAATTGAGTATACAGAATGCAACCAAACGCTTCCCTACAAGTGAATCCCCTAACCATTCAACACAGTACTAAAAACTGAATAGAATGCAGTTTTCACTCAGATGAAAGACGTATGCTTTCCTTCTTAAGAAGTGTTTTCAAAGACATTCACAGAGTGATTCTACAAAGCCTTTTTACTGACGTTGGCTTTTAAACGTGATTTCACTGGAATTTCTGTAAAACACAAGATGCGTGATTTCCTGTTAAAGAATTGAGTATACAGAATGCAACCAAACGCTTCCCTACAAGTGAATCCCCTAACCATTCAACACAGTACTAAAAACTGAATAGAATGCAGTTTTCACTCAGATGAAAGACGTATGCTTTCCTTCTTAAGAAGTGTTTTCAAAGACATTCACAGAGTGATTCTACAAAGCCTTTTTACTGACATTGGCTTTTAAACGTGATTTCACTGGAATTTCTGTGAAATGTAAGATGCGCGATTTGCTGTTAAAGAATTGAGTATACAGAATGCAAACAAACGCTTCCCTACAAGGAAATCCCCTAACCATTCAACACAGTACTAAAAACTGAATAGAATGCAGTTTTCACTCAGATGAAAGTCGTATGCTTTTCTTCTTAAGAAGTGTTTTCAAAGACATTCACAGAGTGATTCTACAATGCCTTTTTACTGGCATTGGCTTTTAAACATGATTTTCCTGGAATTTCTGTCAAACGCAAGACGCAATATTTGCTGTTAAAGAATTGAGTATACATAATGCAAAAAAACGCTTCCCTACAAGTGAATCGCCTAACCATTCAACACAGTACTAAAAACTTAATAGAATGCAGTTTTCACTCAGATGAAAGACATATGCTTTCCTTCTTAAGAAGTGTTTTGAAAGACATTCACAGAGTGATTCTACAAAGCCTTTTTACTGACGTTGGCTTTTAAACGTGATTTCACTGGAATTTCTGTCAAATGCAAGACGCGAGATTTGCTGTTAAAGAATTGAGTATACAGAATGCAAACAAATGCTTCCCTACATGTGAATCGCCTAACCATTCAACACAGTACTAAAAACTGAATAGAATGCAGTTTTCACTCAGATGAAAGACCTATGCTTTCCTTCTTAAGAAGTGTTTTCAAAGACATTCACAGAGTGATTCTACAAAGCCTTTTTACTGACGTTGGCTTTTAAACGTGATTTCACTGGAATTTCTGTAAAACACAAGATGCGCGACTTGCCTTTAAGGAATTGAGTATACAGAATGCAAACAAACGCTTCCCTACAAGTGAATCGCCTAACCATTCAACACAGTACTAAAAACTGAATAGAATGCAGTTTTCACTCAGATGAAAGACATATGCTTTCCTTCTTAAGAAGTGTTTTCAAAGACATTCACAGAGTGATTCTACAAAGCCTTTTGGCTGACGTTGGATTTTAGAAGTGATATCACTGGAATTTCTATCAAACTCAAGACGCGAGATTTGCTGTTAAAGAATTGAGTATACAGAATGCGAACAAACGCTTCCCTACAAGTGAATTGCCTAACCATTCATCACAGTACTAAAAACTGAATAGAATGCAGTTTTCACTCAGATGAAATATGTATGCTTTCCTTCTTAAGAAGTATTTTCAAAGACATTCACAGAGTGATTCTACAAAGCCTTTTTTCTGGCGTTCGCTTTTAAACGTTATTTCCCTGGAATTTCTGTCAAACACAAGACGCGAGATTTGCTGTTAAAGAATTGAGTATATAGAATGCAAACAAACGCTTCCCTACAAGTGAATCGCCTAACCATTCAACACAGTACTAAAAACTGAATAGAATGCAGTTTTCACTCAGATGAAAGACATATGCTTTCCTTCTTAAGAAGTGTTTTCAAAGGCATTCACAGAGTGATTCTACAAAGCCTTTTTACTGACGTTGGCTTTTAAACGTGATTTCACTGAAATTTCTGTCAAACGCAAGATGCGAGATTTGCTGTATAAAATTGAGTATACAGAATGCAAACAAATGCTTCCCTACAAGTGAATCACCTAACCCTTCAACAAAGTACTAAAAACTGAATAGAATGCAGTTTTCAATCAGATGAAAGACGTATGCTTTCCTTCTTAAGAAGTGTTTTCAAAGGCATTCACAGAGTGATTCTACAAAGCCTTTTTACTGACGTTGGCTTTTAAACGTAATTTCACTGGAATTTCTGTCAAAAACAAGACGCGAGATTTGCTGTTAAAGAGTTGAGTATACAGAATGCAAACAAATGCTTCCCTACAAGTGAATCGCCTAACCATTCAACACAGTACTAAAAACTGAATAGAATGCAGTTTTCACTCAGATGAAAGACATATGCTTTCCTTCTTAAGAAGTGTTTTCAAAGACATTCACAGAGTGATTCTACAAAGCCTTTTTACTGACTTTGGCTTTTAAACATGATTTCACTGGAATTTCTATCAAATGCAAGACGCGAGATTTGCTGTTAAAGAATTGAGTATACAGAATGCGAACAAACGCTTCCCTACAAGCGAATCGCCAAACCATTCAACACAATACTAAAAACTGAACAGAATGCAGTTTTCACTCAGATGAAAGTCGTATGCTTTTCTTCTTAAGAAGTGTTTTCAAAGACATTCACAGAGTGATTCTACAATGCCTTTTTAATGGCATTGGCTTTTAAACGTGATTTTCCTGGAATTTCTGTCAAACGCAAGACACAATATTTGCTGTAAAAGAATTGAGTATACATAATGCAAACAAACGCTTCCCTACAAGTGAATCGCCTAACCATTCAACACAGTACTAAAAACTTAATAGAATGCAGTTTTCACTCAGATGAAAGACATATGCTTTCCTTCTTAAGAAGTGTTTTGAAAGACATTCACAGAGTGATTCTACAAAGCCTTTTTACTGACGTTGGCTTTTAAACGTGATTTCACTGGAATTTCTGTCAAATGCAAGACGCGAGATTTGCTGTTAAAGAATTGAGTATACAGAATGCAAACAAATGCTTCCCTACAAGTGAATCGCCTAACCATTCAACACAGTACTAAAAACTGAATAGAATGCAGTTTTCACTCAGATGAAAGACCTATGCTTTCCTTCTTAAGAAGTGTTTTCAAAGACATTCACAGAGTGATTCTACAAAGCCTTTTTACTGACGTTGGCTTTTAAACGTGATTTCACTGGAATTTCTGTAAAACACAAGATGCACGATTTGCCGTTAAGGAATTGAGTATACAGAATGCAAACAAACGCTTCCCTACAAGTGAATCGCCTAACCATTCAACACAGTACTAAAAGCTGAATAGAATGCAGTTTTCACTCAGATGAAAGACGTATGCTTTCCTTCTTAAGAAGTGTTTTCAAAGACATTCACAGAGTGATTCTACAAAGCCTTTTTGCTGACGTTGGATTTTAAACGTGATATCACTGGAATTTCTATCAAATGCAAGACGCGAGATTTGCTGTTAAAGAATTGAGTATACAGAATGCGAACAAACGCTTCCCTACAAGTGAATTGCCTAACCATTCATCACAGTACTAAAAACTGAATAGAATGCAGTTTTCACTCAGATGAAAGATGTATGCTTTCCTTCTTAAGAAGTATTTTCAAAGACATTCACAGAGTGATTCTACAAAGCCTTTTTTCTGGCGTTCGCTTTTAAACGTTATTTCACTGGAATTTCTGTCAAACAAAAGACGCGAGATTTGCTGTTAAAGAATTGAGTATACAGAATGCAAACAAACGCTTCCCTACAAGTGAATCGCCTAACCATTCAACACAGTACTAAAAACTGAATAGAATGCAGTTTTCACTCAGATGAAAGACATATGCTTTCCTTCTTAAGAAGTGTTTTCAAAGGCATTCACAGAGTGATTCTACAAAGCCTTTTTACTGACGTTGGCTTTTAAACGTGATTTCACTGAAATTTCTGTCAAACGCAAGATGTGAGATTTGCTGTTAAAAAATTGAGTATACAGAATGCAAACAAATGCTTCCCTACAAGTGAATCACCTAACCCTTCAACAAAGTACTAAAAACTGAATAGAATGCAGTTTTCACTCAGATGAAAGACGTATGCTTTCCTTCTTAAGAAGTGTTTTCAAAGGCATTCACAGAGTGATTCTCAAAGCCTTTTTACTGACGTTGGCTTTTAAACGTTATTTCACTGGAATTTCTGTCAAAAACAAGACGCGATATTTGCTGTTAAAGAGTTGAGTATACAGAATGCGAACAAACGCTTCCCTACAAGTGAATCGCCTAACCATTCATCACAGTACTAAAAACTGAATCGAATGCAGTTTTCACTCAGATGAAAGATGTATGCTTTCCTTCTTAAGAAGTATTTTCAAAGGCATTCATAGAGTGATTCTACAAAGCCTTTTTACTGACGTTGGCTTTTAAACGTGATTTCACTGGAATATCTGTGAAATGCAAGATGCGCGATTTGCTGTTAAAGAATTGAGTATACAGAATGCAACCAAACGCTTCCCTACAAGCGAATCGCCAAACCATTCAACACAATACTAAAAACTGAACAGAATGCAGTTTTCACTCAGATGAAAGTCGTATGCTTTTCTTCTTAAGAAGTGTTTTCAAAGACATTCACAGAGTGATTCTACAATGCCTTTTTACTGGCATTGGCTTTTAAACGTGATTTTCCTGGAATTTCTGTCAAACGCAAGACGCAATATTTGCTGTAAAAGAATTGAGTATACATAATGCAAACAAACGCTTCCCTACAAGTGAATCGCCTAACCATTCAACACAGTACTAAAAACTTAATAGAATGCAGTTTTCACTCAGATGAAAGACATATGCTTTCCTTCTTAAGAAGTTTTTTGAAAGACATTCACAGAGTGATTCTACAAAGCCTTTTTACTGACGTTGGCTTTTAAACGTGATTTCACTGGAATTTCTGTCAAATGCAAGACGCGAGATTTGCTGTTAAAGAATTGAGTATACAGAATGCAAACAAATGCTTCCCTACAAGTGAATCGCCTAACCATTCAACACAGTACTAAAAACTGAATAGAATGCAGTTTTCACTCAGATGAAAGACCTATGCTTTCCTTCTTAAGAAGTGTTTTCAAAGACATTCACAGAGTGATTCTACAAAGCCTTTTTACTGACGTTGGCTTTTAAACGTGATTTCACTGGAATTTCTGTAAAACACAAGATGCACGATTTGCCGTTAAGGAATTGAGTATACAGAATGCAACCACCGCTTCCCTACAAGTGAATCGCCTAACCATTCAACACAGTACTAAAAGCTGAATAGAATGCAGTTTTCACTCAGATGAAAGACGTATGCTTTCCTTCTTAAGAAGTGTTTTCAAAGACATTCACAGAGTGATTCTACAAAGCCTTTTTGCTGACGTTGGATTTTAAACGTGATATCACTGGAATTTCTATCAAATGCAAGACGCGAGATTTGCTGTTAAAGAATTGAGTATACAGAATGCGAACAAACGCTTCCCTACAAGTGAATTGCCTAACCATTCATCACAGTACTAAAAACTGAATAGAATGCAGTTTTCACTCAGATGAAAGATGTATGCTTTCCTTCTTAAGAAGTATTTTCAAAGACATTCACAGAGTGATTCTACAAAGCCTTTTTTCTGGCGTTCGCTTTTAAACGTTATTTCACTGGAATTTCTGTCAAACAAAAGACGCGAGATTTGCTGTTAAAGAATTGAGTATACAGAATGCAAACAAACGCTTCCCTACAAGTGAATCGCCTAACCATTCAACACAGTACTAAAAACTGAATAGAATGCAGTTTTCACTCAGATGAAAGACATATGCTTTCCTTCTTAAGAAGTGTTTTCAAAGGCATTCACAGAGTGATTCTACAAAGCCTTTTTACTGACGTTGGCTTTTAAACGTGATTTCACTGAAATTTCTGTCAAACGCAAGATGTGAGATTTGCTGTTAAAAAATTGAGTATACAGAATGCAAACAAATGCTTCCCTACAAGTGAATCACCTAACCCTTCAACAAAGTACTAAAAACTGAATAGAATGCAGTTTTCACTCAGATGAAAGACGTATGCTTTCCTTCTTAAGAAGTGTTTTCAAAGGCATTCACAGAGTGATTCTCAAAGCCTTTTTACTGACGTTGGCTTTTAAACGTTATTTCACTGGAATTTCTGTCAAAAACAAGACGCGATATTTGCTGTTAAAGAGTTGAGTATACAGAATGCGAACAAACGCTTCCCTACAAGTGAATCGCCTAACCATTCATCACAGTACTAAAAACTGAATCGAATGCAGTTTTCACTCAGATGAAAGATGTATGCTTTCCTTCTTAAGAAGTATTTTCAAAGGCATTCATAGAGTGATTCTACAAAGCCTTTTTACTGACGTTGGCTTTTAAACGTGATTTCACTGGAATATCTGTGAAATGCAAGATGCGCGATTTGCTGTTAAAGAATTGAGTATACAGAATGCAACCAAACGCTTCCCTACAAGCGAATCGCCAAACCATTCAACACAATACTAAAAACTGAACAGAATGCAGTTTTCACTCAGATGAAAGTCGTATGCTTTTCTTCTTAAGAAGTGTTTTCAAAGACATTCACAGAGTGATTCTACAATGCCTTTTTACTGGCATTGGCTTTTAAACGTGATTTTCCTGGAATTTCTGTCAAACGCAAGACGCAATATTTGCTGTAAAAGAATTGAGTATACATAATGCAAACAAACGCTTCCCTACAAGTGAATCGCCTAACCATTCAACACAGTACTAAAAACTTAATAGAATGCAGTTTTCACTCAGATGAAAGACATATGCTTTCCTTCTTAAGAAGTGTTTTGAAAGACATTCACAGAGTGATTCTACAAAGCCTTTTTACTGACGTTGGCTTTTAAACGTGATTTCACTGGAATTTCTGTCAAATGCAAGATGCGCGATTTGCTGTTAAAGAATTGAGTATACAGAATGCAAACAAATGCTTCCCTACAAGTGAATCGCCTAACCATTCAACACAGTACTAAAAACTGAATAGAATGCAGTTTTCACTCAGATGAAAGACCTATGCTTTCCTTCTTAAGAAGTGTTTTCAAAGACATTCACAGAGTGATTCTACAAAGCCTTTTTACTGACGTTGGCTTTTAAACGTGATTTCACTGGAATTTCTGTAAAACACAAGATGCACGATTTGCCGTTAAGGAATTGAGTATACAGAATGCAAACAAACGCTTCCCTACAAGTGAATCGCCTAACCATTCAACACAGTACTAAAAACTGAATAGAATGCAGTTTTCACTCAGATGAAAGACATATGCTTTCCTTCTTAAGAAGTGTTTTCAAAGGCATTCACAGAGTGATTCTACAAAGCCTTTTTACTGACGTTGGCTTTTAAACGTGATTTCACTGAAATTTCTGTCAAACGCAAGATGCGAGATTTGCTGTTAAAAAATTGAGTATACAGAATGCAAACAAATGCTTCCCTACAAGTGAATCACCTAACCCTTCAACAAAGTACTAAAAACTGAATAGAATGCAGTTTTCACTCAGATGAAAGACGTATGCTTTCCTTCTTAAGAAGTGTTTTCAAAGGCATTCACAGAGTGATTCTCAAAGCCTTTTTACTGACGTTGGCTTTTAAACGTTATTTCACTGGAATTTCTGTCAAAAACAAGACGCGATATTTGCTGTTAAAGAGTTGAGTATACAGAATGCAAACAAACGCTTCCCTACAAGTGAATCGCCTAACCATTCAACACAGTACTAAAAACTTAATAGAATGCAGTTTTCACTCAGATGAAAGACATATGCTTTCCTTCTTAAGAAGTGTTTTGAAAGACATTCACAGAGTGATTCTACAAAGCCTTTTTACTGACGTTGGCTTTTAAACGTGATTTCACTGGAATTTCTGTCAAATGCAAGACGCGAGATTTGCTGTTAAAGAATTGAGTATACAGAATGCAAACAAATGCTTCCCTACAAGTGAATCGCCTAACCATTCAACACAGTACTAAAAACTGAATAGAATGCAGTTTTCACTCAGATGAAAGACCTATGCTTTCCTTCTTAAGAAGTGTTTTCAAAGACATTCACAGAGTGATTCTACAAAGCCTTTTTACTGACGTTGGCTTTTAAACGTGATTTCACTGGAATTTCTGTAAAACACAAGATGCACGATTTGCCGTTAAGGAATTGAGTATACAGAATGCAACCACCGCTTCCCTACAAGTGAATCGCCTAACCATTCAACACAGTACTAAAAGCTGAATAGAATGCAGTTTTCACTCAGATGAAAGACGTATGCTTTCCTTCTTAAGAAGTGTTTTCAAAGACATTCACAGAGTGATTCTACAAAGCCTTTTTGCTGACGTTGGATTTTAAACGTGATATCACTGGAATTTCTATCAAATGCAAGACGCGAGATTTGCTGTTAAAGAATTGAGTATACAGAATGCGAACAAACGCTTCCCTACAAGTGAATTGCCTAACCATTCATCACAGTACTAAAAACTGAATAGAATGCAGTTTTCACTCAGATGAAAGATGTATGCTTTCCTTCTTAAGAAGTATTTTCAAAGACATTCACAGAGTGATTCTACAAAGCCTTTTTTCTGGCGTTCGCTTTTAAACGTTATTTCACTGGAATTTCTGTCAAACAAAAGACGCGAGATTTGCTGTTAAAGAATTGAGTATACAGAATGCAAACAAACGCTTCCCTACAAGTGAATCGCCTAACCATTCAACACAGTACTAAAAACTGAATAGAATGCAGTTTTCACTCAGATGAAAGACATATGCTTTCCTTCTTAAGAAGTGTTTTCAAAGGCATTCACAGAGTGATTCTACAAAGCCTTTTTACTGACGTTGGCTTTTAAACGTGATTTCACTGAAATTTCTGTCAAACGCAAGATGTGAGATTTGCTGTTAAAAAATTGAGTATACAGAATGCAAACAAATGCTTCCCTACAAGTGAATCACCTAACCCTTCAACAAAGTACTAAAAACTGAATAGAATGCAGTTTTCACTCAGATGAAAGACGTATGCTTTCCTTCTTAAGAAGTGTTTTCAAAGGCATTCACAGAGTGATTCTCAAAGCCTTTTTACTGACGTTGGCTTTTAAACGTTATTTCACTGGAATTTCTGTCAAAAACAAGACGCGATATTTGCTGTTAAAGAGTTGAGTATACAGAATGCGAACAAACGCTTCCCTACAAGTGAATCGCCTAACCATTCATCACAGTACTAAAAACTGAATCGAATGCAGTTTTCACTCAGATGAAAGATGTATGCTTTCCTTCTTAAGAAGTATTTTCAAAGGCATTCATAGAGTGATTCTACAAAGCCTTTTTACTGACGTTGGCTTTTCAACGTGATTTCACTGGAATATCTGTGAAATGCAAGATGCGCGATTTGCTGTTAAAGAATTGAGTATACAGAATGCAACCAAACGCTTCCCTACAAGCGAATCGCCAAACCATTCAACACAATACTAAAAACTGAACAGAATGCAGTTTTCACTCAGATGAAAGTCGTATGCTTTTCTTCTTAAGAAGTGTTTTCAAAGACATTCACAGAGTGATTCTACAATGCCTTTTTACTGGCATTGGCTTTTAAACGTGATTTTCCTGGAATTTCTGTCAAACGCAAGACGCAATATTTGCTGTAAAAGAATTGAGTATACATAATGCAAACAAACGCTTCCCTACAAGTGAATCGCCTAACCATTCAACACAGTACTAAAAACTTAATAGAATGCAGTTTTCACTCAGATGAAAGACATATGCTTTCCTTCTTAAGAAGTGTTTTGAAAGACATTCACAGAGTGATTCTACAAAGCCTTTTTACTGACGTTGGCTTTTAAACGTGATTTCACTGGAATTTCTGTCAAATGCAAGATGCGCGATTTGCTGTTAAAGAATTGAGTATACAGAATGCAAACAAATGCTTCCCTACAAGTGAATCGCCTAACCATTCAACACAGTACTAAAAACTGAATAGAATGCAGTTTTCACTCAGATGAAAGACCTATGCTTTCCTTCTTAAGAAGTGTTTTCAAAGACATTCACAGAGTGATTCTACAAAGCCTTTTTACTGACGTTGGCTTTTAAACGTGATTTCACTGGAATTTCTGTAAAACACAAGATGCACGATTTGCCGTTAAGGAATTGAGTATACAGAATGCAAACAAACGCTTCCCTACAAGTGAATCGCCTAACCATTCAACACAGTACTAAAAACTGAATAGAATGCAGTTTTCACTCAGATGAAAGACATATGCTTTCCTTCTTAAGAAGTGTTTTCAAAGGCATTCACAGAGTGATTCTACAAAGCCTTTTTACTGACGTTGGCTTTTAAACGTGATTTCACTGAAATTTCTGTCAAACGCAAGATGCGAGATTTGCTGTTAAAAAATTGAGTATACAGAATGCAAACAAATGCTTCCCTACAAGTGAATCACCTAACCCTTCAACAAAGTACTAAAAACTGAATAGAATGCAGTTTTCACTCAGATGAAAGACGTATGCTTTCCTTCTTAAGAAGTGTTTTCAAAGGCATTCACAGAGTGATTCTCAAAGCCTTTTTACTGACGTTGGCTTTTAAACGTTATTTCACTGGAATTTCTGTCAAAAACAAGACGCGATATTTGCTGTTAAAGAGTTGAGTATACAGAATGCGAACAAACGCTTCCCTACAAGTGAATCGCCTAACCATTCATCACAGTACTAAAAACTGAATCGAATGCAGTTTTCACTCAGATGAAAGATGTATGCTTTCCTTCTTAAGAAGTATTTTCAAAGGCATTCATAGAGTGATTCTACAAAGCCTTTTTACTGACGTTGGCTTTTAAACGTGATTTCACTGGAATATCTGTGAAATGCAAGATGCGCGATTTGCTGTTAAAGAATTGAGTATACAGAATGCAACCAAACGCTTCCCTAAAAGCGAATCGCCAAACCATTCAACACAATACTAAAAACTGAACAGAATGCAGTTTTCACTCAGATGAAAGTCGTATGCTTTTCTTCTTAAGAAGTGTTTTCAAAGACATTCACAGAGTGATTCTACAATGCCTTTTTACTGGCATTGGCTTTTAAACGTGATTTTCCTGGAATTTCTGTCAAACGCAAGACGCAATATTTGCTGTAAAAGAATTGAGTATACATAATGCAAACAAACGCTTCCCTACAAGTGAATCGCCTAACCATTCAACACAGTACTAAAAACTTAATAGAATGCAGTTTTCACTCAGATGAAAGACATATGCTTTCCTTCTTAAGAAGTGTTTTGAAAGACATTCACAGAGTGATTCTACAAAGCCTTTTTACTGACGTTGGCTTTTAAACGTGATTTCACTGGAATTTCTGTCAAATGCAAGACGCGAGATTTGCTGTTAAAGAATTGAGTATACAGAATGCAAACAAATGCTTCCCTACAAGTGAATCGCCTAACCATTCAACACAGTACTAAAAACTGAATAGAATGCAGTTTTCACTCAGATGAAAGACCTATGCTTTCCTTCTTAAGAAGTGTTTTCAAAGACATTCACAGAGTGATTCTACAAAGCCTTTTTACTGACGTTGGCTTTTAAACGTGATTTCACTGGAATTTCTGTAAAACACAAGATGCACGATTTGCCGTTAAGGAATTGAGTATACAGAATGCAACCACCGCTTCCCTACAAGTGAATCGCCTAACCATTCAACACAGTACTAAAAGCTGAATAGAATGCAGTTTTCACTCAGATGAAAAACGTATGCTTTCCTTCTTAAGAAGTGTTTTCAAAGACATTCACAGAGTGATTCTACAAAGCCTTTTTGCTGACGTTGGATTTTAAACGTGATATCACTGGAATTTCTATCAAATGCAAGACGCGAGATTTGCTGTTAAAGAATTGAGTATACAGAATGCGAACAAACGCTTCCCTACAAGTGAATTGCCTAACCATTCATCACAGTACTAAAAACTGAATAGAATGCAGTTTTCACTCAGATGAAAGATGTATGCTTTCCTTCTTAAGAAGTATTTTCAAAGACATTCACAGAGTGATTCTACAAAGCCTTTTTTCTGGCGTTCGCTTTTAAACGTTATTTCACTGGAATTTCTGTCAAACAAAAGACGCGAGATTTGCTGTTAAAGAATTGAGTATACAGAATGCAAACAAACGCTTCCCTACAAGTGAATCGCCTAAACATTCAACACAGTACTAAAAACTGAATAGAATGCAGTTTTCACTCAGATGAAAGACATATGCTTTCCTTCTTAAGAAGTGTTTTCAAAGGCATTCACAGAGTGATTCTACAAAGCCTTTTTACTGACGTTGGCTTTTAAACGTGATTTCACTGAAATTTCTGTCAAACGCAAGATGTGAGATTTGCTGTTAAAAAATTGAGTATACAGAATGCAAACAAATGCTTCCCTACAAGTGAATCACCTAACCCTTCAACAAAGTACTAAAAACTGAATAGAATGCAGTTTTCACTCAGATGAAAGACGTATGCTTTCCTTCTTAAGAAGTGTTTTCAAAGGCATTCACAGAGTGATTCTCAAAGCCTTTTTACTGACGTTGGCTTTTAAACGTTATTTCACTGGAATTTCTGTCAAAAACAAGACGCGATATTTGCTGTTAAAGAGTTGAGTATACAGAATGCGAACAAACGCTTCCCTACAAGTGAATCGCCTAACCATTCATCACAGTACTAAAAACTGAATCGAATGCAGTTTTCACTCAGATGAAAGATGTATGCTTTCCTTCTTAAGAAGTATTTTCAAAGGCATTCATAGAGTGATTCTACAAAGCCTTTTTACTGACGTTGGCTTTTAAACGTGATTTCACTGGAATATCTGTGAAATGCAAGATGCGCGATTTGCTGTTAAAGAATTGAGTATACAGAATGCAACCAAACGCTTCCCTACAAGCGAATCGCCAAACCATTCAACACAATACTAAAAACTGAACAGAATGCAGTTTTCACTCAGATGAAAGTCGTATGCTTTTCTTCTTAAGAAGTGTTTTCAAAGACATTCACAGAGTGATTCTACAATGCCTTTTTACTGGCATTGGCTTTTAAACGTGATTTTCTTGGAATTTCTGTCAAACGCAAGACGCAATATTTGCTGTAAAAGAATTGAGTATACATAATGCAAACAAACGCTTCCCTACAAGTGAATCGCCTAACCATTCAACACAGTACTAAAAACTTAATAGAATGCAGTTTTCACTCAGATGAAAGACATATGCTTTCCTTCTTAAGAAGTGTTTTGAAAGACATTCACAGAGTGATTCTACAAAGCCTTTTTACTGACGTTGGCTTTTAAACGTGATTTCACTGGAATTTCTGTCAAATGCAAGATGCGCGATTTGCTGTTAAAGAATTGAGTATACAGAATGCAAACAAATGCTTCCCTACAAGTGAATCGCCTAACCATTCAACACAGTACTAAAAACTGAATAGAATGCAGTTTTCACTCAGATGAAAGACCTATGCTTTCCTTCTTAAGAAGTGTTTTCAAAGACATTCACAGAGTGATTCTACAAAGCCTTTTTACTGACGTTGGCTTTTAAACGTGATTTCACTGGAATTTCTGTAAAACACAAGATGCACGATTTGCCGTTAAGGAATTGAGTATACAGAATGCAAACAAACGCTTCCCTACAAGTGAATCGCCCAACCATTCAACACAGTACTAAAAGCTGAATAGAATGCAGTTTTCACTCAGATGAAAGACCTATGCTTTCCTTCCTAAGAAGTGTTTTCAAAGACATTAACAGAGTGATTCTACAAAGCCTTTTTGCTGACGTTGGATTTTAAACGTGATATCACTGGAATTTCTATCAAATGCAAGACGCGAGATTTGCTGTTAAAGAATTGAGTATACAGAATGCGAACAAACGCTTCCCTACAAGTGAATTGCCTAACCATTCATCACAGTACTAAAAACTGAATAGAATGCAGTTTTCACTCAGATGAAAGATGTATGCTTTCCTTCTTAAGAAGTATTTTCAAAGACATTCACAGAGTGATTCTACAAAGCCTTTTTTCTGGCGTTCGCTTTTAAACGTTATTTCACTGGAATTTCTGTCAAACAAAAGACGCGAGATTTGCTGTTAAAGAATTGAGTATACAGAATGCAAACAAACGCTTCCCTACAAGTGAATCGCCTAACCATTCAACACAGTACTAAAAACTGAATAGAATGCAGTTTTCACTCAGATGAAAGACATATGCTTTCCTTCTTAAGAAGTGTTTTCAAAGGCATTCACAGAGTGATTCTACAAAGCCTTTTTACTGACGTTGGCTTTTAAACGTGATTTCACTGAAATTTCTGTCAAACGCAAGATGCGAGATTTGCTGTTAAAAAATTGAGTATACAGAATGCAAACAAACGCTTCCCTACAAGTGAATCACCTAACCCTTCAACACAGTACTAAAAACTGAATAGAATGCAGTTTTCACTCAGATGAAAGACATATGCTTTCCTTCTTAAGAAGTGTTTTCAAAGGCATTCACAGAGTGATTCTACAAAGCCTTTTTACTGACGTTGGCTTTTAAAAGTTATTTCACTGGAATTTCTGTCAAAAACAAGACACGAGATTTGCTGTTAAAGAGTTGAGTATACAGAATGCGAACAAACGCTTCACTACAAGTGAATCGCCTAACCATTCATCACAGTACTAAAAATTCAATCGAATGCAGTTTTCACTCAGATGAAAGATGTATGCTTTCCTTCTTAAGAAGTATTTTCAAAGGCATTCACAGAGTGATTCTACTAAGCCTTTTTACTGACGTTGGCTTTTAAACGTGATTTCACTGGAATTTCTGTGAAATGTAAGACGCGAGATTTGCTGTTAAAGAATTGAGTATACAGAATACAAACAAACGCTTCCCTACAAGTGAATCACCTAACCTTTCAACACAGTACTAAAAACTGAATAGAATGCAGTTTTCACTCAGATGAAAGTCGTATGCTTTCCTTCTTAAGAAGTGTTTTCAAAGATATTCACAGAGTGATTCTACAATGCCTTTTTACTGGCGTTGGCTTTTAAACATGATTTTCCTGGAATTTCTGTCAAACGCAAGACGCAATATTTGCTGTTAAAGAATTGAGTATACATAATGCAAACAAACACCTTCCCTACAAGTGAATCGCCTAACCATTCAACACAGTACTAAAAACTGAATAGAATGCAGTTTTCACTCAGATGAAAGACGTATGCTTTCCTTCTTAAGAAGTGTTTTCAAAGACATTCACAGAGTGATTCTACAAAGCCTTTTTACTGACTTTGGCTTTTAAACGTGATTTCACTGGAATTTCTATCAAATGCAAGACGCGAAATTTGCTGTTAAAGAATTGAGTATACAGAATGCGAACAAACGCTTCCCTACAAGTGAATTGCCTAACCATTCATCACAGTACTAAAAACTGAATAGAATGCAGTTTTCACTCAGATGAAAGACGTATGCTTTCCTTCTTAAGAAGTGTTTTCAAAGACATTCACAGAGTGATTCTACAAAGCCATTTTTCTGGCGTTCGCTTTTAAACATTATTTCACTGGAATTTCTGTCAAACACAAGACGCGAGATTTGCTGTTAAAGAATTGAGTATACAGAATGCAAACAAACGCTTCCCTACAAGTGAATCGCCTAACCATTCAACACAGTACTAAAAACTGAATAGAATGCAGTTTTCACTCAGATGAAAGACATATGCTTTCCTTCTTAAGAAGTGTTTTCAAAGGCATTCACAGAGTGTTTCTACAAAGCCTTTTTACTGACGTTGGCTTTTAAACGTGATTTCACTGAAATTTCTGTCAAACGCAAGATGCGAGATTTGCTGTTAAAAAATTGAGTATACAGAATGCAAACAAACGCTTCCCTACAAGTGAATCGCCTAACCTTTCAACACAGTACTAAAAACTGAATAGAATGCAGTTTTCACTCAGATGAAAGACGTATGCTTTCCTTCTTAAGAAGTGTTTTCAAAGACATTCACAGAGTGATTCTACAAAGCCTTTTTACTGGTGTTGGCTTTTAAACGTGATTTCACTGGAATTTCTGTCAAACGCAAGACGCAAGATTTGCTATTAAAGAATTGAGTATACAGAATGCAAACAAACGCTTCCCTACAAGTGAATTGCCTAAACATTCAACACAGTACTAAAAACTGAACAGAATGCAATTTTCACTCAGATGAAAGACGTATGCTTTCATTGTTAAGAAGTGTTTTCAAAGACATTTACAGAGTGATTCTACAAAGCCTTTTTATGACATTGGCTTTTAAACGTGATTTCACTGGAATTTCTCTCAAAGGCAAGACGCGAGATTTGCTGTTAAAGAATTGAGTATACAGAATGCAAACAAACGCTTCCCTACAAGTGAATCGCCTAACAATGCAACACAGTAATAAAAACTGAATAGAATGCAGTTTTCACTCAGATGAAAGACGTATGCTTTTCTTCTTAAGAAGTGTTTTCAAAGACATTCACAGAGTGATTCTACAAAGCCTTTTTACTGACGTTGGCTTTTAAATGTGATTTCACTGGAATTTCTGTCAAATGCAAGACACGAGGTTTGCTGTTAAAGAATTGAGTATACAGAATGCAAACAAACGCTTCCCTCCAAGTGAATCGCCTAACCATTCAACACAGTAATAAAAACTGAATAGAATGCAGTTTTCACTCAGATGAAAGACGTATGCTTTCCTTCTTAAGAAGTGTTTTCAAAGGCATTCACAGAGTGATTCTACAAAGCCTTTTTACTCACGTTGGCTTTTAAACGTGATTTCACTGGAATTTCTGTAAAACACAAGATGCACGATTTGCTGTTAAAGAATTGAGTATACAGAATGCAAACAAACGCTTCCCTACAAGGGAATCCCCTAACCATTCAACACAGTACTAAAAACTGAATAGAATGCAGTTTTCACTCAGATGAAAGACGTATGCTTTCCTTCTTAAGAAGTGTTTTCAAAGACATTCACAGAGTGATTCTACAAAGCCTTTTTACTGGTGTTGGCTTTTAAACGTGATTTTACTGGAATTTCTGTCAAACGCAAGATGCTAGATTTGCTGTTAAAGAATTGAGAATACAGAATGCGAACAAACGCTTCCCTACAAGTGAATCGCCTAACCATTCAACACAGTACTAAAAACTGAATAGAATGCAGTTTTCACTCAGATGAAAGACGTATGCTTTCCTTCTTAAGAAGTGTTTTCAAAGGCATTCACAGAGTGATTCTACAAAGCCTTTTTACTGACGTTGGCTTTTAAACGTTATTTCACTGGAATTTCTGTCAAAAACAAGACGCGAGATTTGCTGTTAAAGAGTTGAGTATACAGAATGCGAACAAACGCTTCCCTACAAGTGAATCGCCTAACCTTTCAACACAGTACTAAAAACTGAATAGAATGCAGTTTTCACTCAGATGAAAGACGTATGCTTTCCTTCTTAAGAAGTGTTTTCAAAGACATTCACAGAGTGATTCTACAAAGCCTTTTTACTGGTGTTGGCTTTTAAACGTGATTTCACTGGAATTTCTGTCAAACGCAAGAGGCAAGATTTGCTATTAAAGAATTGAGTATACAGAATGCAAACAAACGCTTCCCTACAAGTGAATTGCCTAAACATTCAACACAGTACTAAAAACTGAACAGAATGCAATTTTCACTCAGATGAAAGACGTATGCATTCATTGTTAAGAAGTGTTTTCAAAGACATTTACAGAGTGATTCTACAAAGCCTTTTTATGACATTGGCTTTTAACCGTGATTTCACTGGAATTTCTCTCAAAGGCAACACGCGAGATTTGCTGTTAAAGAATTGAGTATACAGAATGCAAACAAACGCTTCCCTACAAGTGAATCGCCTAACTATGCAACACAGTAATAAAAACTGAATAGAATGTAGTTTTCACTCAGATGAAAGACGTATGCTTTTCTTCTTAAGAAGTGTTTTCAAAGACATTCACAGAGTGATTCTACAAAGCCTTTTTACTGACGTTGGCTTTTAAATGTGATTTCACTGGAATTTCTGTCAAATGCAAGACACGAGGTTTGCTGTTAAAGAATTGAGTATACAGAATGCAAACAAACGCTTCCCTCCAAGTGAATCGCCTAACCATTCAACACAGTAATAAAAACTGAATAGAATGCAGTTTTCACTCAGATGAAAGACGTATGCTTTCCTTCTTAAGAAGTGTTTTCAAAGGCATTCACAGAGTGATTCTACAAAGCCTTTTTACTGACGTTGGCTTTTAAACGTGATTTCACTGGAATTTCTGTAAAACACAAGATGCGCGATTTGCTGTTAAAGAATTGAGTATACAGAATGCAAACTAACGCTTCCCTACAAGTGAATCCCCTAACCATTCAACACAGTACTAAAAACTGAATAGAATGCAGTTTTCACTCAGATGAAAGACGTATGCTTTCCTTCTTAAGAAGTGTTTTCAAAGACATTCACAGAGTGATTCTACAAAGCCTTTTTACTGGTGTTGGCTTTTAAACGTGATTTTACTGGAATTTCTGTCAAACGCAAGATGCTAGATTTGCTGTTAAAGAATTGAGTATACAGAATGCGAACAAACGCTTCCCTACAAGTGAATCGCCTAACCATTCAACACAGTACTAAAAACTGAATAGAATGCAGTTTTCACTCAGATGAAAGATGTATGCTTTCCTTCTTAAGAAGTGTTTTCAAAGACATTCACAGAGTGATTCTACAAAGCCTTTTTACTGACGTTGGCTTTTAAACGTGATTTCACTGGAATTTCTGTCAAACACAAGACACGAGATTTGCTGTTAAAGAATTGAGTATACAGAAAGCAAACAAACGCTTCCCTACAAGTGAATCGCCTAAACATTCAACACCATACTAAAAACTGAATAGAATGCAGTTTTCACTCAGATGAAAGACGTATGCTTTCCTTCTTAAGAAGTGTTTTGAAAGACATTCACAGAGTGATTCTACAAAGCATTTTTACTGACGTTGAATTTTAAACGTGATTTCACTGAAATTTTGGTCAAACGCAAGATGCGAGATTTGCTGTTAAAGAATTGAGTATACAGAATGCAAACAAACGCTTCCCTACAAGGTAATCGCCTAAACATTCAACACCATACTAAAAACTGAATAGAATGCAGTTTTCACTCAGATGAAAGACCTATGCTTTCCTTCTTAAGAAGTGTTTTCAAAGACATTCACAGAGTGATTCTACAAAGCCTTTTTAATGACCTTGGCTTTTAAACGTGATTTCACTGGAATTTCTGTCAAACGCAAGACGCAAGATTTGCTATTAAAGAATTGAGTATACAGAATGCAAACAAACGCTTCCCTACATGTGAATTGCCTAAACATTCAACACAGTACTAAAAACTGAATAGAATGCAATTTTCACTCAGATGAAAGACTTATGCTTTCATTGTTAAGAAGTGTTTTCAAAGACATTTACAGAGTGATTCTACAAAGCCTTTTTATGACATTGGCTTTTAAACGTGATTTCACTGGAATTTCTCTCAAAGGCAAGACGCGAGATTTGCTGTTAAAGAATTGAGTATACAGAATGCAAACAAACGCTTCCCTACAAGTGAATCGCCTAACAATGCAACACAGTAATAAAAACTGAATAGAATGCAGTTTTCACTCAGATGAAAGACGTATGCTTTTCTTCTTAAGAAGTGTTTTCAAAGACATTCACAGAGTGATTCTACAAAGCCTTTTTACTGAAGTTGGCTTTTAAATGTGATTTCACTGGAATTTCTGTCAAATGCAAAACACGAGGTTTGCTGTTCAAGAATTGAGTATACAGAATGCAAACAAACGCTTCCCTCCAAGTGAATCGCCTAACCATTCAACACAGTAATAAAAACTGAATAGAATGCAGTTTTCACTCAGATGAAAGACGTATGCTTTCCTTCTTAAGAAGTGTTTTCAAAGGCATTCACAGAGTGATTCTACAAAGCCTTTTTACTGGTGTTGGCTTTTAAACGTGATTTTACTGGAATTTCTGTCAAACGCAAGATGCTAGATTTGCTGTTAAAGAATTGAGAATACAGAATGCGAACAAACGCTTCCCTACAAGTGAATCGCCTAACCATTCAACACAGTACTAAAAACTGAATAGAATGCAGTTTTCACTCAGATGAAAGACGTATGCTTTCCTTCTTAAGAAGTGTTTTCAAAGGCATTCACAGAGTGATTCTACAAAGCCTTTTTACTGACGTTGGCTTTTAAACGTTATTTCACTGGAATTTCTGTCAAAAACAAGACGCGAGATTTGCTGTTAAAGAGTTGAGTATACAGAATGCGAACAAACGCTTCCCTACAAGTGAATCGCCTAACCATTCATCACAGTACTAAAAACTGAATCGAATGCAGTTTTCACTCAGATGAAAGATGTATGCTTTCCTTCTTAAGAAGTGTTTTCAAAGACATTCACAGAGTGATTCTACAAAGCCTTTTTACTGGTATTGGCTTTTATACGTGATTTCACTGGAATTTCTGTCAAACGCAAGAGGCGAGATTTGCTATTAAAGAATTGAGTATACAGAATGCAAACAAATGCTTCCCTACAAGTGAATCGCCTAACCATTCAACACAGTACTAACAACTGAATAGAATGCAGTTTTCACTGAGATGAAAGACATATGCTTTCCTTCTTAAGAAGTGTTTTCAAAGGCATTCACAGAGTGATTCTACAAAGCCTTTTTACTGACGTTGGCTTTTAAACGTGATTTCACTGAAATTTCTGTCAAACGCAAGATGCGAGATTTGCTGTTAAAAAATTGAGTATACAGAATGCAAACAAACGCTTCCCTACAAGTGAATCGCCTAACCTTTCAACACAGTACTAAAAACTGAATAGAATGCAGTTTTCACTCAGATGAAAGACGTATGCTTTCCTTCTTAAGAAGTGTTTTCAAAGGCATTCACAGAGTGATTCTACAAAGCCTTTTTACTGGTGTTGGCTTTTAAACGTGATTTCACTGGAATTTCTGTCAAACGCAAGACGCAAGATTTGCTATTAAAGAATTGAGTATACAGAATGCAAACAAACGCTTCCCTACAAGTGAATTGCCTAAACATTCAACACAGTACTAAAAACTGAACAGAATGCAATTTTCACTCAGATGAAAGACGTATGCTTTCATTGTTAAGAAGTGTTTTCAAAGACATTTACAGAGTGATTCTACAAAGCCTTTTTATGACATTGGCTTTTAAACGTGATTTCACTGGAATTTCTCTCAAAGGCAAGACGCGAGATTTGCTGTTAAAGAATTGAGTATACAGAATGCAAACAAACGCTTCCCTACAAGTGAATCGCCTAACAATGCAACACAGTAATAAAAACTGAATAGAATGCAGTTTTCACTCAGATGAAAGACGTATGCTTTTCTTCTTAAGAAGTGTTTTCAAAGACATTCACAGAGTGATTCTACAAAGCCTTTTTACTGACGTTGGCTTTTAAATGTGATTTCACTGGAATTTCTGTCAAATGCAAGACACGAGGTTTGCTGTTAAAGAATTGAGTATACAGAATGCAAACAAACGCTTCCCTCCAAGTGAATCGCCTAACCATTCAACACAGTAATAAAAACTGAATAGAATGCAGTTTTCACTCAGATGAAAGACATATGCTTTCCTTCTTAAGAAGTGTTTTCAAAGGCATTCACAGAGTGATTCTACAAAGCCTTTTTACTCACGTTGGCTTTTAAACGTGATTTCACTGGAATTTCTGTAAAACACAAGATGCGCGATTTGCTGTTAAAGAATTGAGTATACAGAATGCAAACAAACGCTTCCCTACAAGTGAATCCCCTAACCATTCAACACAGTACTAAAAACTGAATAGAATGCAGTTTTCACTCAGATGAAAGACGTATGCTTTCCTTCTTAAGAAGTGTTTTCAAAGACATTCACAGAGTGATTCTACAAAGCCTTTTTACTGGTGTTGGCTTTGAAACGTGATTTTACTGGAATTTCTGTCAAACGCAAGATGCTAGATTTGCTGTTAAAGAATTGAGGATACAGAATGCGAACAAACGCTTCCCTACAAGTGAATCGCCTAACCATTCAACACAGTACTAAAATCTGAATAGAATGCAGTTTTCACTCAGATGAAAGACGTATGCTTTCCTTCTTAAGAAGTGTTTTCAAAGGCATTCACAGAGTGATTCTACAAAGCCTTTTTACTGACGTTGGCTTTTAAACGTTATTTCACTGGAATTTCTGTCAAAAACAAGAGGCGAGATTTGCTGTTAAAGAGTTGAGTATACAGAATGCGAAGAAACGCTTCCCTACAAGTGAATCGCCTAACCTTTCAACACAGTACTAAAAACTGAATAGAATGCAGTTTTCACTCAGATGAAAGACGTATGCTTTCCTTCTTAAGAAGTGTTTTCAAAGACATTCACAGAGTGATTCTACAAAGCCTTTTTACTGGTGTTGGCTTTTAAACGTGATTTCACTGGAATTTCTGTCAAACGCAAGACGCAAGATTTGCTATTAAAGAATTGAGTATACAGAATGCAAACAAACGCTTCCCTACAAGTGAATTGCCTAAACATTCAACACAGTACTAAAAACTGAACAGAATGCAATTTTCACTCAGATGAAAGACGTATGCTTTCATTGTTAAGAAGTGTTTTCAAAGACATTTACAGAGTGATTCTACAAAGCCTTTTTATGACATTGGCTTTTAACCGTGATTTCACTGGAATTTCTCTCAAAGGCAACACGCGAGATTTGCTGTTAAAGAATTGAGTATACAGAATGCAAACAAACGCTTCCCTACAAGTGAATCGCCTAACTATGCAACACAGTAATAAAAACTGAATAGAATGTAGTTTTCACTCAGATGAAAGACGTATGCTTTTCTTCTTAAGAAGTGTTTTCAAAGACATTCACAGAGTGATTCTACAAAGCCTTTTTACTGACGTTGGCTTTTAAATGTGATTTCACTGGAATTTCTGTCAAATGCAAGACACGAGGTTTGCTGTTAAAGAATTGAGTATACAGAATGCAAACAAACGCTTCCCTCCAAGTGAATCGCCTAACCATTCAACACAGTACTAAAAACTGAATAGAATGCAGTTTTCACTCAGATGAAAGACGTATGCTTTCCTTCTTAAGAAGTGTTTTCAAAGGCATTCACAGAGTGATTCTACAAAGCCTTTTTACTCACGTTGGCTTTTAAACGTGATTTCACTGGAATTTCTGTAAAACACAAGATGCGCGATTTGCTGTTAAAGAATTGAGTATACAGAATGCAAACAAACGCTTCCCTACAAGTGAATCCCCTAACCATTCAACACAGTACTAAAAACTGAATAGAATGCAGTTTTCACTCAGATGAAAGACGTATGCTTTCCTTCTTAAGAAGTGTTTTCAAAGACATTCACAGAGTGATTCTACAAAGCCTTTTTACTGACGTTGGCTTTTAAACGTGATTTCACTGGAATTTCTGTCAAACGCAAGACACGAGATTTGCTGTTAAAGAATTGAGGATACAGAATGCATACAAACGCTTCCCTACAAGTGAATCGCCTAACCATTCAACAAGTACTAAAAACTGAATAGAATGCAGTTTTCACTCAGATGAAAGACATATGCTTTCCTTCTTAAGAAGTGTTTTCAAAGGCATTCACAGAGTGATTCTACAAAGCCTTTTTACTGACGTTGGCTTTTAAACGTTATTTCACTGGAATTTCTGTCAAAAACAAGACGAGAGATTTGCTGTTAAAGAGTTGAGTATACAGAATGCGACCAAACGCTTCCCTACAAGTGAATCGCCTAACCATTCATCACAGTACTAAAAACTGAATCGAATGCAGTTTTCACTCAGATGAAAGATGTATGCTTTCCTTCTTAAGAAGTGTTTTCAAAGACATTCACAGAGTGATTCTACAAAGCCTTTTTACTGGTGTTGGCTTTTAAACGTGATTTCACTGGAATTTCTGTAAAACACAAGATGCGCGATTTGCTGTTAAAGAATTGAGTATACAGAATGCAACCAACCGCTTCCCTACAAGTGAATCGCCGAACCATTCAACACAGTTCGAAAAACTGAGTAGAATGCAGTTTTCACTCAGAAGAAAGACATATTCTTTCTATCTTTAGAAGTGTTTTCAAAGACATTCACAGCGTGATTCTACAAGGTCTTTTTTCTGGCATTGGCTTTTACACGTTATTTCACTGGAATTTCTGTCAAACACAATACGCAAGATTTGCTGTTAAAGAATTGAGTATACAGAATGCAAACAAACGCTTCCCTACAAGTGAATCGCCTTACCATTCAACACAGTTCGAAAAACTGAGTAGAATGCAGTTTTCACTCAGAAGAAAGACGTATGCTTTCTATCTTAAGAAGTGTTTTCAAAGACATTCACAGCATGATTCTACAAAGCCTTTTTTCTGGCCTTGGCTTTTAAACGTGATTTCACTGGAATTTCTGTCAAACACAAGACGCGAGATTTGCTGTTAAAGAATTGAGTATACAGAAAGCAAACAAACGCTTCCCTACAAGTGAATCGCCTAAACATTCAACACAGTACTAAAAACTGAATAGAATGCAGTTTTCACTCAGATGAAAGACGTATGCTTTTCTTCTTAAGAAGTGTTTTGAAAGACATTCACAGAGTGATTCTACAAAGCATTTTTACTGACGTTGAATTTTAAACGTGATTTCACTGAAATTTTGGTCAAACGCAAGATGCGAGATTTGCTGTTAAAGAATTGAGTATACAGAATGCAAACAAACGCTTCCCTACAAGGTAATCGCCTAAACATTCAACACCATACTAAAAACTGAATAGAAAGCAGTTTTCACTCAGATGAAAGACCTATGCTTTCCTTCTTAAGAAGTGTTTTCAAAGACATTCACAGAGTGATTCTACAAAGCCTTTTTAATGACCTTGGCTTTTAAACGTGATTTCACTGGAATTTCTCTCAAAGGCAAGACGCGAGATTTGCTGTTAAAGAATTGAGTATACAGAATGCAAACAAACGCTTCCCTACAAGTGAATCGCCTAACCATTCAACACAGTACTAAAAACTGAATAGAATGCAGTTTTCACTCAGATGAAAGATGTATGCTTTCCTTCTTAAGAAGTGTTTTCAAAGACATTCACAGAGTGATTCTACAAAGCCTTTTTACTGACGTTGGCTTTTAAACGTGATTTCACTGGAATTTCTGTCAAACGCAAGACACGAGATTTGCTGTTAAAGAATTGAGGATACAGAATGCATACAAACGCTTCCCTACAAGTGAATCGCCTAACCATTCAACAAGTACTAAAAACTGAATAGAATGCAGTTTTCACTCAGATGAAAGACGTATGCTTTCCTTCTTAAGAAGTGTTTTCAAAGGCATTCACAGAGTGATTCTACAAAGCCTTTTTACTGACGTTGGCTTTTAAACGTTATTTCACTGGAATTTCTGTCAAAAACAAGACGAGAGATTTGCTGTTAAAGAGTTGAGTATACAGAATGCGACCAAACGCTTCCCTACAAGTGAATCGCCTAACCATTCATCACAGTACTAAAAACTGAATCGAATGCAGTTTTCACTCAGATGAAAGATGTATGCTTTCCTTCTTAAGAAGTGTTTTCAAAGACATTCACAGAGTGATTCTACAAAGCCTTTTTACTGGTGTTGGCTTTTAAACGTGATTTCACTGGAATTTCTGTAAAACACAAGATGCGCGATTTGCTGTTAAAGAATTGAGTATACAGAATGCAACCAAACGCTTCCCTACAAGTGAATCGCCGAACCATTCAACACAGTTCGAAAAACTGAGTAGAATGCAGTTTTCACTCAGAAGAAAGACATATTCTTTCTATCTTTAGAAGTGTTTTCAAAGACATTCACAGCGTGATTCTACAAGGTCTTTTTTCTGGCATTGGCTTTTACACGTTATTTCACTGGAATTTCTGTCAAACACAATACGCAAGATTTGCTGTTAAAGAATTGAGTATACAGAATGCAAACAAACGCTTCCCTACAAGTGAATCGCCTTACCATTCAACACAGTTCGAAAAACTGAGTAGAATGCAGTTTTCACTCAGAAGAAAGACATATTCTTTCTATCTTTAGAAGTGTTTTCAAAGACATTCACAGCGTGATTCTACAAAGCCTTTTTTCTGGCGTTGGCTTTTAAACGTTATTTCACTGGAATTTATGTCAAACACAAGACGCGAGATTTGCTGTTAAAGAATTGAGTATACAGAATGCAAACAAACGCTTCCCTACAAGGTAATCGCCTAAACATTCAACACCATACTAAAAACTGAATAGAAAGCAGTTTTCACTCAGATGAAAGACCTATGCTTTCCTTCTTAAGAAGTGTTTTCAAAGACATTCACAGAGTGATTCTACAAAGCCTTTTTAATGACCTTGGCTTTTAAACGTGATTTCACTGGAATTTCTCTCAAAGGCAAGACGCGAGATTTGCTGTTAAAGAATTGAGTATACAGAATGCAAACAAACGCTTCCCTACAAGTGAATCGCCTAACAATGCAACACAGTAATAAAAACTGAATAGAATGCAGTTTTCACTCAGATGAAAGACGTATGCTTTTCTTCTTAAGAAGTGTTTTCAAAGACATTCACAGAGTGATTCTACAAAGCCTTTTTACTGACGTTGGCTTTTAAATGTGATTTCACTGGAATTTCTGTCAAATGCAAGACACGAGGTTTGCTGTTAAAGAATTGAGTATAAAGAATGCAAACAAACGCTTCCCTCCAAGTGAATCGCCTAACCATTCAACACAGTAATAAAAACTGAATAGAATGCAGTTTTCACTCAGATGAAAGACGTATGCTTTCCTTCTTAAGAAGTGTTTTCAAAGGCATTCACAGAGTGATTCTACAAAGCCTTTTTACTCACGTTGGCTTTTAAACGTGATTTCACTGGAATTTCTGTAAAACACAAGATGCGCGATTTGCTGTTAAAGAATTGAGTATACAGAATGCAAACAAATGCTTCCCTACAAGTGAATCCCCTAACCATTCAACACAGTACTAAAAACTGAATAGAATTTAGTTTTCACTCAGATGAAAGACGTATGCTTTCCTTCTTAAGAAGTGTTTTCAAAGACATTCACAGAGAGATTCTACAAAGCCTTTTTACTGGTGTTGGCTTTTAAACGTGATTTTACTGGAATTTCTGTCAAACGCAAGATGCTAGATTTGCTGTTAAAGAGTTGAGTATACAGAATGCGAACAAACGCTTCCCTACAAGTGAATAGCCTAACCATTCATCACAGTACTAAAAACTGAATCGAATGCAGTTTTCACTC
Organism: Phyllotis vaccarum; assembly: GCA_033318265.1. Lineage (NCBI taxonomy): Eukaryota > Metazoa > Chordata > Mammalia > Rodentia > Cricetidae > Phyllotis > Phyllotis vaccarum. The sequence goes on from JARWLC010000009.1 coordinate 168,410,467, forward strand.
AGATGAAAGATGTATGCTTTCCTTCTTAAGAAGTGTTTTCAAAGACATTCACAGAGTGATTCTACAAAGCCTTTTTACTGGTGTTGGCTTTTATACGTGATTTCACTGGAATTTCTGTCAAACGCAAGAGGCGAGATTTGCTATTAAAGAATTGAGTATACAGAATGCAAACAAACGTTTCCCTACAAGTGAATCGCGTAAACATTCAACACAGTACTAAAAACTGAATAGAATGCAGTTTTCTTAAGATGAAAGATGTATGCTTTCCTTCTTAAGAAGTGTTTCAAAGACATTCACAGAGTGATTCTACAAAGCCTTTTTACTGGCGTTGGCTTTTAAACGTGATTTCACTGGAATTTCTGTCAAATGCAAGATGCGCGATTTGCTGTTAAAGAATTGAGTATACAGAATGCAAACAAATGCTTCCCTACAAGTGAATCGCCTAACCATTCAACACAGTACTAAAAACTGAATAGAATGCAGTTTTCACTCAGATGAAAGACGTATGCTTTCCTTCTTAAGAAGTGTTTTCAAAGACATTCACAGAGTGATTCTACAAAGCCTTTTTACTGGCGTTGGCTTTTAAACGTGATTTCACTGGAATTTCAGTCAAATGCAAGACTCGAGATTTGCTGTTAAAGAATTGAGTATACAGAATGCGAACAAACACGTCCCTACAAGTGAATCGCCTAACCATTCAACACAGTACTAAAAACTGAATATTATGCAGTTTTCACTCAGATGAAAGACGTATGCTTTCCTGCTTAAGAAATGTTTTCAAAGACATTCACAGAGTGATTCTACAAAGCCTTTTTACTGGCGTTGGCTTTTAAACGTGATTTCACTGGAATTTCTGTTAAATGCAAGACGCGAGATTTGCTGTTAAAGAATTGAGTATACAGAATGCGAACAAACGCTTCCCTACAAGTGAATCGCCGAACCATTCAACACGGTCCTAAAAACTGAATAGAATGCAGTTTTCACTCAGATGAAAGACATATGCTTTCCTTCTTAAGAAGTGTTTTCAAAGACATTCACAGAGTGATTCTACAAAGCTTTTTTACTGACATTGGCTTTTAAACGTGATTTCACTGGAATTTCTGTGAAATGAAAGATGCGCGATTTCCTGTTAAAGAATTGAGTATACACAATGCAACCAAACGCTTCCCTAAAAGGGAATTGCCTAAACATTCAACACAGTACTAAAAACTGAATAGAATGCAGTTTTCACTCAGATGAAAGACGTATGCTTTCCTTCTTAAGAAGTGTTTTCAAAGACATTCACAGAGTGATTCTACAAAGCCTTTTTACTGACGTTGGCTTTTAAACGTGATTTCACTGGAATTTCTGTAAAACACAAGATGCGCGATTTGCTGTTAAAGAATTGAGTATACAGAATGCAACCAAACGCTTCCCTACAAGTGAATCGCCGAACCATTCAACACAGTTTGAAAAACTGAGTAGAATGCAGTTTTCACTCAGAAGAAAGACATATTCTTTCTATCTTTAGAAGTGTTTTCAAAGACATTCACAGCGTGATTCTACAAAGCCTTTTTTCTGCCGTTGGCTTTTAAACGTTATTTCACTGGAATTTATGTCAAACACAAGACGCGAGATTTGCTGTTAAAGAATTGAGTATACAGAATGCAAACAAACGCTTCCATACAAGTGAATCCCCTAACCATTCAACACAGTACTAAAAACTCAATAGAATGCAGTTATCACTCAGATGAAAGACGTACGCTTTCCTTCTTAAGAAGTGTTTTCAAAGACATTCACAGAGTGATTCTACAAAGCCTTTTTACTGACATTGGCTTTTAAACGTGATTTCACTGGAATTTCTGTGAAATGCAAGATGCACGATTTGCTGTTACAGAATTGAGTATACAGAATGCAAACAAATGCTTCCCTACAAGGGAATCGCCTAAACATTCAACACAGTACTAAAAACTGAATAGAATGCAGTTTTCACTCAGATGAAAGACATATGCTTTCCTTCTTAAGGAGTGTTTTCAAAGACATTCACAGCATGATTCTACAAAGCCTTTTTTCTGGCGTTGGCTTTTAAACGTTATTTCACTGGAATTTCTGTCAAACAAAAGACGCGAGATTTGCTGTTAAAGAATTGAGTATACAGAATGCAAACAAACGCTTCCCTACAAGGGAATCGCCTAAACATTCAACACAGTACTAAAAACTGAATAGAATGCAGTTTTCACTCAGATGAAAGACGTATGCTTTCCTTCTTAAGAAGTGTTTTCAAAGACATTCACAGAGTGATTCTACAAAGCCTTTTTACTGACATTGGCTTTTAAACGTGATTTCACTGGAATTTCTGTGAAATGAAAGATGCGCGATTTCCTGTTAAAGAATTGAGTATACACAATGCAACCAAACGCTTCCCTAAAAGGGAATTGCCTAAACATTCAACACAGTACTAAAAACTGAATAGAACGCAGTTTTCACTCAGATGAAAGACGTATGCTTTCCTTCTTAAGAAGTGTTTTCAAAGACATTCACAGAGTGATTCTACAAAGCCTTTTTACTGACGTTGGCTTTTAAATGTGATTTCACTGGAATTTCTGTAAAACACAAGATGCGCGATTTGCTGTTAAAGAATTGAGTATACAGAATGCAACCAAACGCTTCCGTACAAGTGAATCGCCGAACCATTCAACACAGTTTGAAAAACTGAGTAGAATGCAGTTTTCACTCAGAAGAAAGACATATTCTTTCTATCTTTAGAAGTGTTTTCAAAGACATTCACAGCGTGATTCTACAAAGCCTTTTTTCTGGCGTTGGCTTTTAAACGTTATTTCACTGGAATTTATGTCAAACACAAGACGCGAGATTTGCTGTTAAAGAATTGAGTATACAGAATGCAAACAAACGCTTCCCTACAAGGTAATCGCCTAAACATTCAACACCATACTAAAAACTGAATAGAAAGCAGTTTTCACTCAGATGAAAGACCTATGCTTTCCTTCTTAAGAAGTGTTTTCAAAGACATTCACAGAGTGATTCTACAAAGCCTTTTTAATGACCTTGGCTTTTAAACGTGATTTCACTGGAATTTCTCTCAAAGGCAAGACGCGAGATTTGCTGTTAAAGAATTGAGTATACAGAATGCAAACAAACGCTTCCCTACAAGTGAATCGCCTAACAATGCAACACAGTAATAAAAACTGAATAGAATGCAGTTTTCACTCAGATGAAAGACGTATGCTTTTCTTCTTAAGAAGTGTTTTCAAAGACATTCACAGAGTGATTCTACAAAGCCTTTTTACTGACGTTGGCTTTTAAATGTGATTTCACTGGAATTTCTGTCAAATGCAAGACACGAGGTTTGCTGTTAAAGAATTGAGTATAAAGAATGCAAACAAACGCTTCCCTCCAAGTGAATCGCCTAACCATTCAACACAGTAATAAAAACTGAATAGAATGCAGTTTTCACTCAGATGAAAGACGTATGCTTTCCTTCTTAAGAAGTGTTTTCAAAGGCATTCACAGAGTGATTCTACAAAGCCTTTTTACTCACGTTGGCTTTTAAACGTGATTTCACTGGAATTTCTGTAAAACACAAGATGCGCGATTTGCTGTTAAAGAATTGAGTACACAGAATGCAAACAAACGCTTCCCTACAAGTGAATCCCCTAACCATTCAACACAGTACTAAAAACTGAATAGAATGCAGTTTTCACTCAGATGAAAGACGTATGCTTTCCTTCTTAAGAAGTGTTTTCAAAGGCATTCACAGAGAGATTCTACAAAGCCTTTTTACTGGTGTTGGCTTTTAAACGTGATTTTACTGGAATTTCTGTCAAACGCAAGACGCGAGATTTGCTGTTAAAGAATTGAGTATACAGAATGCGAACAAACGCTTCCCTACAAGTGAATCGCCGAACCATTCAACACGGTCCTAAAAACTGAATAGAATGCAGTTTTCACTCAGATGAAAGACATATGCTTTCCTTCTTAAGAAGTGTTTTCAAAGACATTCACAGAGTGATTCTACAAAGCTTTTTTACTGACATTGGCTTTTAAACGTGATTTCACTGGAATTTCTGTGAAATGAAAGATGCGCGATTTCCTGTTAAAGAATTGAGTATACACAATGCAACCAAACGCTTCCCTAAAAGGGAATTGCCTAAACATTCAACACAGTACTAAAAACTGAATAGAATGCAGTTTTCACTCAGATGAAAGACGTATGCTTTCCTTCTTAAGAAGTGTTTTCAAAGACATTCACAGAGTGATTCTACAAAGCCTTTTTACTGACGTTGGCTTTTAAACGTGATTTCACTGGAATTTCTGTAAAACACAAGATGCGCGATTTGCTGTTAAAGAATTGAGTATACAGAATGCAACCAAACGCTTCCCTACAAGTGAATCGCCGAACCATTCAACACAGTTTGAAAAACTGAGTAGAATGCAGTTTTCACTCAGAAGAAAGACATATTCTTTCTATCTTTAGAAGTGTTTTCAAAGACATTCACAGCGTGATTCTACAAAGCCTTTTTTCTGCCGTTGGCTTTTAAACGTTATTTCACTGGAATTTATGTCAAACACAAGACGCGAGATTTGCTGTTAAAGAATTGAGTATACAGAATGCAAACAAACGCTTCCCTACAAGTGAATCCCCTAACCATTCAACACAGTACTAAAAACTCAATAGAATGCAGTTATCACTCAGATGAAAGACGTACGCTTTCCTTCTTAAGAAGTGTTTTCAAAGACATTCACAGAGTGATTCTACAAAGCCTTTTTACTGACATTGGCTTTTAAACGTGATTTCACTGGAATTTCTGTGAAATGCAAGATGCACGATTTGCTGTTACAGAATTGAGTATACAGAATGCAAACAAATGCTTCCCTACAAGGGAATCGCCTAAACATTCAACACAGTACTAAAAACTGAATAGAATGCAGTTTTCACTCAGATGAAAGACATATGCTTTCCTTCTTAAGGAGTGTTTTCAAAGACATTCACAGCATGATTCTACAAAGCCTTTTTTCTGGCGTTGGCTTTTAAACGTTATTTCACTGGAATTTCTGTCAAACACAAGACGCGAGATTTGCTGTTAAAGAATTGAGTATACAGAATGCAAACAAACGCTTCCCTACAAGGGAATCGCCTAAACATTCAACACAGTACTAAAAACTGAATAGAATGCAGTTTTCACTCAGATGAAAGACGTATGCTTTCCTTCTTAAGAAGTGTTTTCAAAGACATTCACAGAGTGATTCTACAAAGCCTTTTTACTGGCGTTGGCTTTTAAACGTGATTTCACTGGAATTTCTGTAAAACACAAGATGCGCGATTTGCTGTTAAAGAATTGAGTATACAGAATGCAACCAAACGCTTCCCTACAAGTGAATCCCCTAACCAATCAACACAGTACTAAAAACTGAATAGAATGCAGTTTTCACTCAGATGAAAGACGTATGCTTTCCTTCTTAAGAAGTGTTTTCAAAGGCATTCACAGAGTGATTCTACAAAGCCTTTTTACTGGTGTTGGCTTTTAAACGTGATTTCACTGGAATTTCTGTCAAACGCAAGATGCGAGATTTGCTGTTAAAGAATTGAGTATACAGAATGCAAACAAAAGCTTCCCTACAAGTGAATCGCCTAACAATGCAACACAGTAATAAAAACTGAATAGAATGCAGTTTTCACTCAGATGAAAGACGTATGCTTTCCTTCTTAAGAAGTGTTTTCAAAGACATTCACAGAGTGATTCTACAAAGCCTTTTTACTGACATTGGCTTTTAAACGTGATTTCACTGGAATTTCTGTGAAATGAAAGATGCGCGATTTCCTGTTAAAGAATTGAGTATACACAATGCAACCAAACGCTTCCCTAAAAGGGAATTGCCTAAACATTCAACACAGTACTAAAAACTGAATAGAACGCAGTTTTCACTCAGATGAAAGACGTATGCTTTCCTTCTTAAGAAGTGTTTTCAAAGACATTCACAGAGTGATTCTACAAAGCCTTTTTACTGGCGTTGGCTTTTAAACGTGATTTCACTGGAATTTCTGTAAAACACAAGATGCGCGATTTGCTGTTAAAGAATTGAGTATACAGAATGCAACCAAACGCTTCCCTACAAGTGAATCGCCGAACCATTCAACACAGTTTGAAAAACTGAGTAGAATGCAGTTTTCACTCAGAAGAAAGACATATTCTTTCTATCTTTAGAAGTGTTTTCAAAGACATTCACAGCGTGATTCTACAAAGCCTTTTTTCTGGCGTTGGCTTTTAAACGTTATTTCACTGGAATTTATGTCAAACACAAGACGCGAGATTTGCTGTTAAAGAATTGAGTATACAGAATGCAAACAAACGCTTCCCTACAAGGTAATCGCCTAAACATTCAACACCATACTAAAAACTGAATAGAAAGCAGTTTTCACTCAGATGAAAGACCTATGCTTTCCTTCTTAAGAAGTGTTTTCAAAGACATTCACAGAGTGATTCTACAAAGCCTTTTTAATGACCTTGGCTTTTAAACGTGATTTCACTGGAATTTCTCTCAAAGGCAAGACGCGAGATTTGCTGTTAAAGAATTGAGTATACAGAATGCAAACAAACGCTTCCCTACAAGTGAATCGCCTAACAATGCAACACAGTAATAAAAACTGAATAGAATGCAGTTTTCACTCAGATGAAAGACGTATGCTTTTCTTCTTAAGAAGTGTTTTCAAAGACATTCACAGAGTGATTCTACAAAGCCTTTTTACTGACGTTGGCTTTTAAATGTGATTTCACTGGAATTTCTGTCAAATGCAAGACACGAGGTTTGCTGTTAAAGAATTGAGTATAAAGAATGCAAACAAACGCTTCCCTCCAAGTGAATCGCCTAACCATTCAACACAGTAATAAAAACTGAATAGAATGCAGTTTTCACTCAGATGAAAGACGTATGCTTTCCTTCTTAAGAAGTGTTTTCAAAGGCATTCACAGAGTGATTCTACAAAGCCTTTTTACTCACGTTGGCTTTTAAACGTGATTTCACTGGAATTTCTGTAAAACACAAGATGCGCGATTTGCTGTTAAAGAATTGAGTATACAGAATGCAAACAAACGCTTCCCTACAAGTGAATCCCCTAACCATTCAACACAGTACTAAAAACTGAATAGAATGCAGTTTTCACTCAGATGAAAGACGTATGCTTTCCTTCTTAAGAAGTGTTTTCAAAGACATTCACAGAGAGATTCTACAAAGCCTTTTTACTGGTGTTGGCTTTTAAACGTGATTTTACTGGAATTTCTGTCAAACGCAAGATGCTAGATTTGCTGTTAAAGAGTTGAGTATACAGAATGCGAACAAACGCTTCCCTACAAGTGAATAGCCTAACCATTCATCACAGTACTAAAAACTGAATCGAATGCAGTTTTCACTCAGATGAAAGATGTATGCTTTCCTTCTTAAGAAGTGTTTTCAAAGACATTCACAGAGTGATTCTACAAAGCCTTTTTACTGGTGTTGGCTTTTATACGTGATTTCACTGGAATTTCTGTCAAACGCAAGAGGCGAGATTTGCTATTAAAGAATTGAGTATACAGAATGCAAACAAACGTTTCCCTACAAGTGAATCGCGTAAACATTCAACACAGTACTAAAAACTGAATAGAATGCAGTTTTCTTAAGATGAAAGATGTATGCTTTCCTTCTTAAGAAGTGTTTCAAAGACATTCACAGAGTGATTCTACAAAGCCTTTTTACTGGCGTTGGCTTTTAAACGTGATTTCACTGGAATTTCTGTCAAATGCAAGATGCGCGATTTGCTGTTAAAGAATTGAGTATACAGAATGCAAACAAATGCTTCCCTACAAGTGAATCGCCTAACCATTCAACACAGTACTAAAAACTGAATAGAATGCAGTTTTCACTCAGATGAAAGACGTATGCTTTCCTTCTTAAGAAGTGTTTTCAAAGACATTCACAGAGTGATTCTACAAAGCCTTTTTACTGGCGTTGGCTTTTAAACGTGATTTCACTGGAATTTCAGTCAAATGCAAGACTCGAGATTTGCTGTTAAAGAATTGAGTATACAGAATGCGAACAAACACGTCCCTCCAAGTGAATCGCCTAACCATTCAACACAGTACTAAAAACTGAATATTATGCAGTTTTCACTCAGATGAAAGACGTATGCTTTCCTGCTTAAGAAATGTTTTCAAAGACATTCACAGAGTGATTCTACAAAGCCTTTTTACTGGCGTTGGCTTTTAAACGTGATTTCACTGGAATTTCTGTTAAATGCAAAATGCGCGATTTGCTGTTAAAGAATTGAGTAAACAGAATGTGAACACACGCTTCCCTACAAGTGAATCGCCTAACCATTCAACACAGTACTAAAAACTGAATAGAATGCAGTTTTCACTCAGATGAAAGACATATGCTTTCCTTCTTAAGAAGTGTTTTCAAAGACATTCACATAGTGATTCTACAAAGGCTTTTTACTGACGTTGGCTTTTAAATGTGATTTCACTATAATTTCTGTCAAACGCAAGACGCGAGATTTGCTGTTAAATAATTGAGTATACAGAATGCAAACAAACGCTTCTCTACAAGTGAATCCCCTAACCAATCAACACAGTACTAAAAACTGAATAGAATGCAGTTTTCACTCAGATGAAAGACGTATGCTTTCCTTCTTAAGAAGTGTTTTCAAAGGCATTCACAGAGTGATTCTACAAAGCCTTTTTACTGGTGTTGGCTTTTAAACGTGATTTCACTGGAATTTCTGTCAAACGCAAGACGCGAGATTTGCTGTTAAAGAATTGAGTATACAGAATGGGAACAAACGCTTCCCTACAAGTGAATCGCCGAACCATTCAACACGGTCCTAAAAACTGAATAGAATGCAGTTTTCACTCAGATGAAAGACATATGCTTTCCTTCTTAAGAAGTGTTTTCAAAGACATTCACAGAGTGATTCTACAAAGCTTTTTTACTGACATTGGCTTTTAAACGTGATTTCACTGGAATTTCTGTGAAATGAAAGATGCGCGATTTCCTGTTAAAGAATTGAGTATACACAATGCAACCAAACGCTTCCCTAAAAGGGAATTGCCTAAACATTCAACACAGTACTAAAAACTGAATAGAATGCAGTTTTCACTCAGATGAAAGACGTATGCTTTCCTTCTTAAGAAGTGTTTTCAAAGACATTCACAGAGTGATTCTACAAAGCCTTTTTACTGACGTTGGCTTTTAAACGTGATTTCACTGGAATTTCTGTAAAACACAAGATGCGCGATTTGCTGTTAAAGAATTGAGTATACAGAATGCAACCAAACGCTTCCCTACAAGTGAATCGCCGAACCATTCAACACAGTTTGAAAAACTGAGTAGAATGCAGTTTTCACTCAGAAGAAAGACATATTCTTTCTATCTTTAGAAGTGTTTTCAAAGACATTCACAGCGTGATTCTACAAAGCCTTTTTTCTGCCGTTGGCTTTTAAACGTTATTTCACTGGAATTTATGTCAAACACAAGACGCGAGATTTGCTGTTAAAGAATTGAGTATACAGAATGCAAACAAACGCTTCCCTACAAGTGAATCCCCTAACCATTCAACACAGTACTAAAAACTCAATAGAATGCAGTTATCACTCAGATGAAAGACGTACGCTTTCCTTCTTAAGAAGTGTTTTCAAAGACATTCACAGAGTGATTCTACAAAGCCTTTTTACTGACATTGGCTTTTAAACGTGATTTCACTGGAATTTCTGTGAAATGCAAGATGCACGATTTGCTGTTACAGAATTGAGTATACAGAATGCAAACAAATGCTTCCCTACAAGGGAATCGCCTAAACATTCAACACAGTACTAAAAACTGAATAGAATGCAGTTTTCACTCAGATGAAAGACATATGCTTTCCTTCTTAAGGAGTGTTTTCAAAGACATTCACAGCATGATTCTACAAAGCCTTTTTTCTGGCGTTGGCTTTTAAACGTTATTTCACTGGAATTTCTGTCAAACACAAGACGCGAGATTTGCTGTTAAAGAATTGAGTATACAGAATGCAAACAAACGCTTCCCTACAAGGGAATCGCCTAAACATTCAACACAGTACTAAAAACTGAATAGAATGCAGTTTTCACTCAGATGAAAGACGTATGCTTTCCTTCTTAAGAAGTGTTTTCAAAGACATTCACAGAGTGATTCTACAAAGCCTTTTTACTGGCGTTGGCTTTTAAACGTGATTTCACTGGAATTTCTGTAAAACACAAGATGCGCGATTTGCTGTTAAAGAATTGAGTATACAGAATGCAACCAAACGCTTCCCTACAAGTGAATCCCCTAACCAATCAACACAGTACTAAAAACTGAATAGAATGCAGTTTTCACTCAGATGAAAGACGTATGCTTTCCTTCTTAAGAAGTGTTTTCAAAGGCATTCACAGAGTGATTCTACAAAGCCTTTTTACTGGTGTTGGCTTTTAAACGTGATTTCACTGGAATTTCTGTCAAACGCAAGATGCGAGATTTGCTGTTAAAGAATTGAGTATACAGAATGCAAACAAAAGCTTCCCTACAAGTGAATCGCCTAACAATGCAACACAGTAATAAAAACTGAATAGAATGCAATTTTCACTCAGATGAAAGACGTATGCTTTCCTTCTTAAGAAGTGTTTTCAAAGACATTCACAGAGTGATTCTACAAAGCCTTTTTACTGACATTGGCTTTTAAACGTGATTTCACTGGAATTTCGGTGAAATGCAAGACGCGAGATTTGCTGTTAAAGAATTGAGTATACAGAATGCAACCAAACGCTTCCCTACAAGTGAATCGCCTTACCATTCAACACAGTTCTAAAAACTGAGTAGAATGCAGTTTTCACTCAGAAGAAAGATGTATGCTTTCTATCTTAAGAAGTGTTTTCAAAGACATTCACAGCATGATTCTACAAAGCCTTTTTTCTGGCGTTGGCTTTTAAACGTTATTTCACTGGAATTTCTGTCAAACACAAGACGCGAGATTTGCTGTTAAAGAATTGAGTATACAGAATGCGAACAAACGCTTCCCTATAAGTGAATCGCCTAACCATTCAACACAGTACTAAAAACTGAATAGAATGCAGTTTTCACTCAGATGAAAGACGTATGCTTTCCTTCTTAAGAAGTTTTTTGAAAGACATTCACAGAGTGATTCTACAAAGCCTTTTTACTGGCGTTGGCTTTTAAACGTGATTTCACTGAAATTTCTGTCAAACGCAAGATGCGAGATTTGCTGTTAAAAAATTGAGTATACAGAATGCAAACAAACGCTTCCCTGCAAGTGAATCACCTGTCCGTTCAACACAGTACTAAAAACTGAATAGAATGCAGTTTTCACTCAGATGAAAGACGTATGCTTTCCTTCTTAAGAAGTGTTTTCAAAGACATTCACAGAGTGATTCTGCAAAGCCTTTTTACTGACATTGGCTTTTAAACGTGATTTCACTGGAATTTCTGTGAAATGCAAGATGCGCGATTTACTGTTAAAGAATTGAGTATACAGAATGCAAACAAACGCTTCCCTACAAGGGAATCGCCTAAACATTCAACACAGTACTAAAAATTGAATAGAATGCAGTTTTCACTCAGATGAAAGACGTATGCTTTCCTTCTTAAGAAGTGTTTTCAAAGGCATTCACAGAGTGATTCTACAAAGCCTTTTTACTGGTGTTGGCTTTTAAACGTGATTTCACTGTAATTTCTGTAAAACACAAGATGCGCGATTTGCTGCTAAAGAATTGAGTATACAGAATGCAACCAAACGCTTCCCTACAAGTGAATCGCCGAACCATTCAACACAGTTCGAAAAACTGAGTAGAATGCAGTTTTCACTGAGAAGAAAGACATGTTCTTTCTATCTTTAGAAGTGTTTTCAAAGACATTCACAGCGTGATTCTACAAAGTCTTTTTTCTGGCATTGGCTTTTAAACGTTATTTCACTGGAATTTCTGTCAAACACAAGACGCAAGATTTGCTGTTAAAGAATTGAGTATACAGAATGCAAACAAACGCTTCCCTACAAGTGAATTGCCTTACCTTTCAACACAGTTCGAAAAACTGAGTAGAATGCAGTTTTCACTCAGAAGAAAGACGTATGCTTTCTATCTTAAGAAGTGTTTTCAAAGACATTCACAGCATGATTCTACAAAGCCTTTTTTCTGGCCTTGGCTTTTAAACATGATTTCACTGGAATTTCTGTCAAACACAAGACGCGAGATTTGCTGTTAAAGAATTGAGTATACAGAATGCAAACAAACGCTTCCCTACAAGTCAATCGCCTAAACATTCAACACAGTACTAAAAACTGAATAGAATGCAGTTTTCACTCAGATGAAAGACGTATGCTTTCCTTCTTAAGAAGTGTTTTCAAAGACATTCACAGAGTGATTCTACAAATCCTTTTTACTGGTGTTGGCTTTTATACGTGATTTCACTGGAATTTCTGTCAAACGCAAGAGGCGAGATTTGCTATTAAAGAATTGAGTATACAGAATGCAAACAAACGTTTCCCTACAAGTGAATCGCCTAAACATTCAACACAGTACTAAAAACTGAATAGAATGCAGTTTTCTTAAGATGAAAGATGTATGCTTTCCTTCTTAAGAAGTGTTTCAAAGACATTCACAGAGTGATTCTACAAAGCCTTTTTACTGGCGTTGGCTTTTAAACGTGATTTCACTGGAATTTCTGTCAAATGCAAGATGCGCGATTTGCTGTTAAAGAATTGAGTATACAGAATGCAAACAAATGCTTCCCTACAAGTGAATCGCCTAACCATTCAACACAGTACTAAAAACTGAATAGAATGCAGTTTTCACTCAGATGAAAGACGTATGCTTTCCTTCTTAAGAAGTGTTTTCAAAGACATTCACAGAGTGATTCTACAAAGCCTTTTTACTGGCGTTGGCTTTTAAACGTGATTTCACTGGAATTTCAGTCAAATGCAAGACTCGAGATTTGCTGTTAAAGAATTGAGTATACAGAATGCGAACAAACACGTCCCTCCAAGTGAATCGCCTAACCATTCAACACAGTACTAAAAACTCAATAGAATGCAGTTATCACTCAGATGAAAGACGTACGCTTTCCTTCTTAAGAAGTGTTTTCAAAGACATTCACAGAGTGATTCTACAAAGCCTTTTTACTGACATTGGCTTTTAAACGTGATTTCACTGGAATTTCTGTGAAATGCAAGATGCACGATTTGCTGTTACAGAATTGAGTATACAGAATGCAAACAAATGCTTCCCTACAAGGGAATCGCCTAAACATTCAACACAGTACTAAAAACTGAATAGAATGCAGTTTTCACTCAGATGAAAGACATATGCTTTCCTTCTTAAGGAGTGTTTTCAAAGACATTCACAGCATGATTCTACAAAGCCTTTTTTCTGGCGTTGGCTTTTAAACGTTATTTCACTGGAATTTCTGTCAAACACAAGACGCGAGATTTGCTGTTAAAGAATTGAGTATACAGAATGCAAACAAACGCTTCCCTACAAGGGAATCGCCTAAACATTCAACACAGTACTAAAAACTGAATAGAATGCAGTTTTCACTCAGATGAAAGACGTATGCTTTCCTTCTTAAGAAGTGTTTTCAAAGACATTCACAGAGTGATTCTACAAAGCCTTTTTACTGGCGTTGGCTTTTAAACGTGATTTCACTGGAATTTCTGTAAAACACAAGATGCGCGATTTGCTGTTAAAGAATTGAGTATACAGAATGCAACCAAACGCTTCCCTACAAGTGAATCCCCTAACCAATCAACACAGTACTAAAAACTGAATAGAATGCAGTTTTCACTCAGATGAAAGACGTATGCTTTCCTTCTTAAGAAGTGTTTTCAAAGGCATTCACAGAGTGATTCTACAAAGCCTTTTTACTGGTGTTGGCTTTTAAACGTGATTTCACTGGAATTTCTGTCAAACGCAAGATGCGAGATTTGCTGTTAAAGAATTGAGTATACAGAATGCAAACAAAAGCTTCCCTACAAGTGAATCGCCTAACAATGCAACACAGTAATAAAAACTGAATAGAATGCAGTTTTCACTCAGATGAAAGACGTATGCTTTCCTTCTTAAGAAGTGTTTTCAAAGACATTCACAGAGTGATTCTACAAAGCCTTTTTACTGACATTGGCTTTTAAACGTGATTTCACTGGAATTTCGGTCAAATGCAAGACGCGAGATTTGCTGTTAAAGAATTGAGTATACAGAATGCAACCAAACGCTTCCCTACAAGTGAATCACCTTACCATTCAACACAGTTCTAAAAACTGAGTAGAATGCAGTTTTCACTCAGAAGAAAGATGTATGCTTTCTATCTTAAGAAGTGTTTTCAAAGACATTCACAGCATGATTCTACAAAGCCTTTTTTCTGGCGTTGGCTTTTAAACGTTATTTCACTGGAATTTCTGTCAAACACAAGACGCGAGATTTGCTGTTAAAGAATTGAGTATACAGAATGCGAACAAACGCTTCCCTATAAGTGAATCGCCTAACCATTCAACACAGTACTAAAAACTGAATAGAATGCAGTTTTCACTCAGATGAAAGACGTATGCTTTCCTTCTTAAGAAGTTTTTTGAAAGACATTCACAGAGTGATTCTACAAAGCCTTTTTACTGACGTTGGCTTTTAAACGTGATTTCACTGAAATTTCTGTCAAACGCAAGATGCGAGATTTGCTGTTAAAAAATTGAGTATACAGAATGCAAACAAACGCTTCCCTGCAAGTGAATCACCTGTCCGTTCAACACAGTACTAAAAACTGAATAGAATGCAGTTTTCACTCAGATGAAAGACGTATGCTTTCCTTCTTAAGAAGTGTTTTCAAAGACATTCACAGAGTGATTCTGCAAAGCCTTTTTACTGACATTGGCTTTTAAACGTGATTTCACTGGAATTTCTGTGAAATGCAAGATGCGCGATTTACTGTTAAAGAATTGAGTATACAGAATGCAAACAAACGCTTCCCTACAAGGGAATCGCCTAAACATTCAACACAGTACTAAAAATTGAATAGAATGCAGTTTTCACTCAGATGAAAGACGTATGCTTTCCTTCTTAAGAAGTGTTTTCAAAGACATTCACAGAGTGATTCTACAAAGCCTTTTTACTGGCGTTGGCTTTTAAACGTGATTTCACTGGAATTTCTGTAAAACACAAGATGTGCGATTTGCTGTTAAAGAATTGAGTATACAGAATGCAACCAAACGCTTCCCTACAAGTGAATCCCCTAACCAATCAACACAGAACTAAAAACTGAATAGAATGCAGTTTTCACTCAGATGAAAGACGTATGCTTTCCTTCTTAAGAAGTGTTTTCAAAGGCATTCACAGAGTGATTCTACAAAGCCTTTTTACTGGTGTTGGCTTTTAAACGTGATTTCACTGTAATTTCTGTAAAACACAAGATGCGCGATTTGCTGCTAAAGAATTGAGTATACAGAATGCAACCAAACGCTTCCCTACAAGTGAATCGCCGAACCATTCAACACAGTTCGAAAAACTGAGTAGAATGCAGTTTTCACTGAGAAGAAAGACATGTTCTTTCTATCTTTAGAAGTGTTTTCAAAGACATTCACAGCGTGATTCTACAAAGTCTTTTTTCTGGCATTGGCTTTTAAACGTTATTTCACTGGAATTTCTGTCAAACACAAGACGCAAGATTTGCTGTTAAAGAATTGAGTATACAGAATGCAAACAAACGCTTCCCTACAAGTGAATTGCCTTACCTTTCAACACAGTTCGAAAAACTGAGTAGAATGCAGTTTTCACTCAGAAGAAAGACGTATGCTTTCTATCTTAAGAAGTGTTTTCAAAGACATTCACAGCATGATTCTACAAAGCCTTTTTTCTGGCCTTGGCTTTTAAACGTGATTTCACTGGAATTTCTGTCAAACACAAGACGCGAGATTTGCTGTTAAAGAATTGAGTATACAGAATGCAAACAAACGCTTCCCTACAAGTCAATCGCCTAAACATTCAACACAGTACTAAAAACTGAATAGAATGCAGTTTTCACTCAGATGAAAGACCTATGCTTTCCTTCTTAAGAAGTGTTTTCAAAGACATTCACAGAGTGATTCTACAAAGCCTTTTTACTGGTGTTGGCTTTTATACGTGATTTCACTGGAATTTCTGTCAAACGCAAGAGGCGAGATTTGCTATTAAAGAATTGAGTATACAGAATGTAAACAAACGTTTCCCTACAAGTGAATCGCCTAAACATTCAACACAGTACTAAAAACTGAATAGAATGCAGTTTTCTTAAGATGAAAGATGTATGCTTTCCTTCTTAAGAAGTGTTTCAAAGACATTCACAGAGTGATTCTACAAAGCCTTTTTACTGGCGTTGGCTTTTAAACGTGATTTCACTGGAATTTCTGTCAAATGCAAGATGCGCGATTTGCTGTTAAAGAATTGAGTATACAGAATGCAAACAAATGCTTCCCTACAAGTGAATCGCCTAACCATTCAACACAGTACTAAAAACTGAATAGAATGCAGTTTTCACTCAGATGAAAGACGTATGCTTTCCTTCTTAAGAAGTGTTTTCAAAGACATTCACAGAGTGATTCTACAAACCTTTTTACTGGCGTTGGCTTTTAAACGTGATTTCACTGGAATTTCAGTCAAATGCAAGACTCGAGATTTGCTGTTAAAGAATTGAGTATACAGAATGCGAACAAACACGTCCCTCCAAGTGAATCGCCTAACCATTCAACACAGTACTAAAAACTGAATATTATGCAGTTTTCACTCAGATGAAAGACGTATGCTTTCCTGCTTAAGAAATGTTTTCAAAGACATTCACAGAGTGATTCTACAAAGCCTTTTTACTGGCGTTGGCTTTTAAACGTGATTTCACTGGAATTTCTGTTAAATGCAAAATGCGCGATTTGCTGTTAAAGAATTGAGTAAACAGAATGCGAACACACGCTTCCCTACAAGTGAATCGCCTAACCATTCAACACAGTACTAAAAACTGAATAGAATGCAGTTTTCACTCAGATGAAAGACATATGCTTTCCTTCTTAAGAAGTGTTTTCAAAGACATTCACATAGTGATTCTACAAAGGCTTTTTACTGACGTTGGCTTTTAAATGTGATTTCACTATAATTTCTGTCAAACGCAAGACGCGAGATTTGCTGTTAAAGAATTGAGTATACAGAATGCAAACAAACGCTTCTCTACAAGTGAATCCCCTAACCAATCAACACAGTACTAAAAACTGAACAGAATGCAGTTTTCACTCAGATGAAAGACGTATGCTTTCCTTCTTAAGAAGTGTTTTCAAAGGCATTCACAGAGTGATTCTACAAAGCCTTTTTACTGGTGTTGGCTTTTAAACGTGATTTCACTGGAATTTCTGTCAAACGCAAGACCCGAGATTTGCTGTTAAAGAATTGAGTATACAGAATGCGAACAAATGCTTCCCTACAAGTGAATCGCCGAACCATTCAACACGGTCCTAAAAACTGAATAGAATGCAGTTTTCACTCAGATGAAAGACATATGCTTTCCTTCTTAAGAAGTGTTTTCAAAGACATTCACAGAGTGATTCTACAAAGCTTTTTTACTGACATTGGCTTTTAAACGTGATTTCACTGGAATTTCTGTGAAATGAAAGATGCGCGATTTCCTGTTAAAGAATTGAGTATACACAATGCAACCAAACGCTTCCCTAAAAGGGAATTGCCTAAACATTCAACACAGTACTAAAAACTGAATAGAATGCAGTTTTCACTCAGATGAAAGACGTATGCTTTCCTTCTTAAGAAGTGTTTTCAAAGACATTCACAGAGTGATTCTACAAAGCCTTTTTACTGACGTTGGCTTTTAAACGTGATTTCACTGGAATTTCTGTAAAACACAAGATGCGCGATTTGCTGTTAAAGAATTGAGTATACAGAATGCAACAAAACGCTTCCCTACAAGTGAATCGCCGAACCATTCAACACAGTTTGAAAAACTGAGTAGAATGCAGTTTTCACTCAGAAGAAAGACATATTCTTTCTATCTTTAGAAGTGTTTTCAAAGACATTCACAGCGTGATTCTACAAAGCCTTTTTTCTGGCGTTGGCTTTTAAACGTTATTTCACTGGAATTTATGTCAAACACAAGACGCGAGATTTGCTGTTAAAGAATTGAGTACACAGAATGCAAACAAACGCTTCCCTACAAGTGAATCCCCTAACCATTCAACACAGTACTAAAAACTCAATAGAATGCAGTTATCACTCAGATGAAAGACGTACGCTTTCCTTCTTAAGAAGTGTTTTCAAAGACATTCACAGAGTGATTCTGCAAAGCCTTTTTACTGACATTGGCTTTTAAACGTGATTTCACTGGAATTTCTGTGAAATGCAAGATGCGCGATTTACTGTTAAAGAATTGAGTATACAGAATGCAAACAAACGCTTCCCTACAAGGGAATCGCCTAAACATTCAACACAGTACTAAAAATTGAATAGAATGCAGTTTTCACTCAGATGAAAGACATATGCTTTCCTTCTTAAGAAGTGTTTTCAAAGACATTCACAGAGTGATTCTACAAAGCCTTTTTACTGGCGTTGGCTTTTAAACGTGATTTCACTGGAATTTCTGTAAAACACAAGATGCGCGATTTGCTGTTAAAGAATTGAGTATACAGAATGCAACCAAACGCTTCCCTACAAGTGAATCCCCTAACCAATCAACACAGAACTAAAAACTGAATAGAATGCAGTTTTCACTCAGATGAAAGACGTATGCTTTCCTTCTTAAGAAGTGTTTTCAAAGGCATTCACAGAGTGATTCTACAAAGCCTTTTTACTGGTGTTGGCTTTTAAACGTGATTTCACTGTAATTTCTGTAAAACACAAGATGCGCGATTTGCTGCTAAAGAATTGAGTATACAGAATGCAACCAAACGCTTCCCTACAAGTGAATCGCCGAACAATTCAACACAGTTCGAAAAACTGAGTAGAATGCAGTTTTCACTGAGAAGAAAGACATGTTCTTTCTATCTTTAGAAGTGTTTTCAAAGACATTCACAGCATGATTCTACAAAGTCTTTTTTCTGGCATTGGCTTTTAAACGTTATTTCACTGGAATTTCTGTCAAACACAAGACACAAGATTTGCTGTTAAAGAATTGAGTATACAGAATGCAAACAAACGCTTCCCTACAAGTGAATTGCCTTACCTTTCAACACAGTTCGAAAAACTGAGTAGAATGCAGTTTTCACTCAGAAGAAAGACGTATGCTTTCTATCTTAAGAAGTGTTTTCAAAGACATTCACAGCATGATTCTACAAAGCCTTTTTTCTGGCCTTGGCTTTTAAACGTGATTTCACTGGAATTTCTGTCAAACACAAGACGCGAGATTTGCTGTTAAAGAATTGAGTATACAGAATGCAAACAAACGCTTCCCTACAAGTCAATCGCCTAAACATTCAACACAGTACTAAAAACTGAATAGAATGCAGTTTTCACTCAGATGAAAGACGTATGCTTTCCTTCTTAAGAAGTGTTTTCAAAGACATTCACAGAGTGATTCTACAAATCCTTTTTACTGGTGTTGGCTTTTATACGTGATTTCACTGGAATTTCTGTCAAACGCAAGAGGCGAGATTTGCTATTAAAGAATTGAGTATACAGAATGCAAACAAACGTTTCCCTACAAGTGAATCGCCTAAACATTCAACACAGTACTAAAAACTGAATAGAATGCAGTTTTCTTAAGATGAAAGATGTATGCTTTCCTTCTTAAGAAGTGTTTCAAAGACATTCACAGAGTGATTCTACAAAGCCTTTTTACTGGCGTTGGCTTTTAAACGTGATTTCACTGGAATTTCTGTCAAATGCAAGATGCGCGATTTGCTGTTAAAGAATTGAGTATACAGAATGCAAACAAATGCTTCCCTACAAGTGAATCGCCTAACCATTCAACACAGTACTAAAAACTGAATAGAATGCAGTTTTCACTCAGATGAAAGACGTATGCTTTCCTTCTTAAGAAGTGTTTTCAAAGACATTCACAGAGTGATTCTACAATGCCTTTTTACTGGCGTTGGCTTTTAAACGTGATTTCACTGGAATTTCAGTCAAATGCAAGACTCGAGATTTGCTGTTAAAGAATTGAGTATACAGAATGCGAACAAACACGTCCCTCCAAGTGAATCGCCTAACCATTCAACACAGTACTAAAAACTGAATATTATGCAGTTTTCACTCAGATGAAAGACGTATGCTTTCCTGCTTAAGAAATGTTTTCAAAGACATTCACAGAGTGATTCTACAAAGCCTTTTTACTGGCGTTGGCTTTTAAACGTGATTTCACTGAAATTTCTGTTAAATGCAAAATGCGCGATTTGCTGTTAAAGAATTGAGTAAACAGAATGCGAACACAAGCTTCCCTACAAGTGAATCGCCTAACCATTCAACACAGTACTAAAAACTGAATAGAATGCAGTTTTCACTCAGATGAAAGACATATGCTTTCCTTCTTAAGAAGTGTTTTCAAAGACATTCACATAGTGATTCTACAAAGGCTTTTTACTGACGTTGGCTTTTAAATGTGATTTCACTATAATTTCTGTCAAACGCAAGACGCGAGATTTGCTGTTAAAGAATTGAGTATACAGAATGCAAACAAACGCTTCTCTACAAGTGAATCCCCTAACCAATCAACACAGTACTAAAAACTGAATAGAATGCAGTTTTCACTCAGATGAAAGACATATGCTTTCCTTCTTAAGAAGTGTTTTCAAAGGCATTCACAGAGTGATTCTACAAAGCCTTTTTACTGGTGTTGGCTTTTAAACGTGATTTCACTGGAATTTATGTCAAACACAAGACGCGAGATTTGCTGTTAAAGAATTGAGTATACAGAATGCAAACAAACGCTTCCCTACAAGTGAATCCCCTAACCATTCAACACAGTACTAAAAACTCAATAGAATGCAGTTATCACTCAGATGAAAGACGTACGCTTTCCTTCTTAAGAAGTGTTTTCAAAGACATTCACAGAGTGATTCTACAAAGCCTTTTTACTGACATTGGCTTTTAAACGTGATTTCACTGGAATTTCTGTGAAATGCAAGATGCACGATTTGCTGTTACAGAATTGAGTATACAGAATGCAAACAAATTCTTCCCTACAAGGGAATCGCCTAAACATTCAACACAGTACTAAAAACTGAATAGATTGCAGTTTTCACTCAGATGAAAGACGTATGCTTTCCTTCTTAAGAAGTGTTTTCAAAGACATTCACAGAGTGATTCTACAAAGCCTTTTTACTGGCGTTGGCTTTTAAACGTGATTTCACTGGAATTTCTGTAAAACACAAGATGCGCGATTTGCTGTTAAAGAATTGAGTATACAGAATGCAACCAAATGCTTCCCTACAAGTGAATCCCCTAACCAATCAACACAGTACTAAAAACTGAATAGAATGCAGTTTTCACTCAGATGAAAGACGTATGCTTTCCTTCTTAAGAAGTGTTTTCAAAGGCATTCACAGAGTGATCCTACAAAGCCTTTTTACTGGTGTTGGCTTTTAAACGTGATTTCACTGGAATTTCTGTCAAACGCAAGATGCGAGATTTGCTGTTAAAGAATTGAGTATACAGAATGCAAACAAAAGCTTCCCTACAAGTGAATCGCCTAACAATGCAACACAGTAATAAAAACTGAATAGAATGCAGTTTTCACTCAGATGAAAGACGTATGCTTTCCTTCTTAAGAAGTGTTTTCAAAGACATTCACAGAGTGATTCTACAAAGCCTTTTTACTGACATTGGCTTTTAAACGTGATTTCACTGGAATTTCGGTCAAATGCAAGACGCGAGATTTGCTGTTAAAGAATTGAGTATACAGAATGCAACCAAACGCTTCCCTACAAGTGAATCGCCTTACCATTCAACACAGTTCTAAAAACTGAGTAGAATGCAGTTTTCACTCAGAAGAAAGATGTATGCTTTCTATCTTAAGAAGTGTTTTCAAAGACATTCACAGCATGATTCTACAAAGCCTTTTTTCTGGCGTTGGCTTTTAAACGTTATTTCACTGGAATTTCTGTCAAACACAAGACGCGAGATTTGCTGTTAAAGAATTGAGTATACAGAATGCGAACAAACGCTTCCCTATAAGTGAATCGCCTAACCATTCAACACAGTACTAAAAACTGAATAGAATGCAGTTTTCACTCAGATGAAAGACGTATGCTTTCCTTCTTAAGAAGTTTTTTAAAAGACATTCACAGAGTGATTCTACAAAGCCTTTTTACTGACGTTGGCTTTTAAACGTGATTTGACTGAAATTTCTGTCAAACGCAAGATGCGAGATTTGCTGTTAAAAAATTGAGTATACAGAATGCAAACAAACGCTTCCCTGCAAGTGAATCACCTGTCCGTTCAACACAGTACTAAAAACTGAATAGAATGCAGTTTTCACTCAGATGAAAGACGTATGCTTTCCTTCTTAAGAAGTGTTTTCAAAGACATTCACAGAGTGATTCTGCAAAGCCTTTTTACTGACATTGGCTTTTAAACGTGATTTCACTGGAATTTCTGTGAAATGCAAGATGCGCGATTTACTGTTAAAGAATTGAGTATACAGAATGCAAACAAACGCTTCCCTACAAGGGAATCGCCTAAATATTCAACACAGTACTAAAAATTGAATAGAATGCAGTTTTCACTCAGGTGAAAGACGTATGCTTTCCTTCTTAAGAAGTGTTTTCAAAGACATTCACAGAGTGATTCTACAAAGCCTTTTTACTGGCGTTGGCTTTTAAACGTGATTTCACTGGAATTTCTGTAAAACACAAGATGCGCGATTTGCTGTTAAAGAATTGAGTATACAGAATGCAACCAAACGCTTCCCTACAAGTGAATCCCCTAACCAATCAACACAGAACTAAAAACTGAATAGAATGCAGTTTTCACTCAGATGAAAGACGTATGCTTTCCTTCTTAAGAAGTGTTTTCAAAGGCATTCACAGAGTGATTCTACAAAGCCTTTTTACTGGTGTTGGCTTTTAAAAGTGATTTCACTGTAATTTCTGTTAAACACAATATGCGCGATTTGCTGCTAAAGAATTGAGTATACAGAATGCAACCAAACGCTTCCCTACAAGTGAATCGCCGAACCATTCAACACAGTTCGAAAAACTGAGTAGAATGCAGTTTTCACTGAGAAGAAAGACATGTTCTTTCTATATTTAGAAGTGTTTTCAAAGACATTCACAGCGTGATTCTACAAAGTCTTTTTTCTGGCATTGGCTTTTAAACATTATTTCACTGGAATTTCTGTCAAACACAAGACGCAAGATTTGCTGTTAAAGAATTGAGTATACAGAATGCAAACAAACGCTTCCCTACAAGTGAATTGCCTTACCTTTCAACACAGTTCGAAAAACTGAGTAGAATGCAGTTTTCACTCAGAAGAAAGACGTATGCTTTCTATCTTAAGAAGTGTTTTCAAAGACATTCACAGCATGATTCTACAAAGCCTTTTTTCTGGCCTTGGCTTTTAAACGTGATTTCACTGGAATTTCTGTCAAACACAAGACACGAGATTTGCTGTTAAAGAATTGAGTATACAGAATGCAAACAAACGCTTCCCTACAAGTCAATCGCCTAAACATTCAACACAGTACTAAAAACTGAATAGAATGCAGTTTTCACTCAGATGAAAGACGTATGCTTTCCTTCTTAAGAAGTGTTTTGAAAGACATTCACAGAGTGATTCTACAAAGCATTTTTACTGACATTGTATTTTAAACGTGATTTCACTGAAATTTCTGTCAAACGCAAGATGCGAGATTTGCTGTTAAAGAATTGAGTATACAGAATGCAAACAAACGCTTCCCTACAAGGGAATCGCCTAACAATGCAACACAGTAATAAAAACTGAATAGAATGCAGTTTTCACTCAGATGAAAGACGTATGCTTTCCTTCTTAAGAAGTGTTTTCAAAGACATTCACAGAGTGATTCTACAAAGCCTTTTTACTGACATTGGCTTTTAAACGTGATTTCACTGGAATTTCGGTCAAATGCAAGACGCGAGATTTGCTGTTAAAGAATTGAGTATACAGAATGCAACCAAACGCTTCCCTACAAGTGAATCGCCTTACCATTCAACACAGTTCTAAAAACTGAGTAGAATGCAGTTTTCACTCAGAAGAAAGATGTATGCTTTCTATCTTAAGAAGTGTTTTCAAAGACATTCACAGCATGATTCTACAAAGCCTTTTTTCTGGCGTTGGCTTTTAAACGTTATTTCACTGGAATTTCTGTCAAACACAAGACGCGAGATTTGCTGTTAAAGAATTGAGTATACAGAATGCGAACAAACGCTTCCCTATAAGTGAATCGCCTAACCATTCAACACAGTACTAAAAACTGAATAGAATGCAGTTTTCACTCAGATGAAAGACGTATGCTTTCCTTCTTAAGAAGTTTTTTGAAAGACATTCACAGAGTGATTCTACAAAGCCTTTTTACTGACGTTGGCTTTTAAACGTGATTTGACTGAAATTTCTGTCAAACGCAAGATGCGAGATTTGCTGTTAAAAAATTGAGTATACAGAATGCAAACAAACGCTTCCCTGCAAGTGAATCACCTGTCCGTTCAACACAGTACTAAAAACTGAATAGAATGCAGTTTTCACTCAGATGAAAGACGTATGCTTTCCTTCTTAAGAAGTGTTTTCAAAGACATTCACAGAGTGATTCTGCAAAGCCTTTTTACTGACATTGGTTTTTAAACGTGATTTCACTGGAATTTCTTTGAAATGCAAGATGCGCGATTTACTGTTAAAGAATTGAGTATACAGAATGCAAACAAACGCTTCCCTACAAGGGAATCGCCTAAATATTCAACACAGTACTAAAAATTGAATAGAATGCAGTTTTCACTCAGGTGAAAGACGTATGCTTTCCTTCTTAAGAAGTGTTTTCAAAGACATTCACAGAGTGATTCTACAAAGCCTTTTTACTGGCGTTGGCTTTTAAACGTGATTTCACTGGAATTTCTGTAAAACACAAGATGCGCGATTTGCTGTTAAAGAATTGAGTATACAGAATGCAACCAAACGCTTCCCTACAAGTGAATCCCCTAACCAATCAACACAGAACTAAAAACTGAATAGAATGCAGTTTTCACTCAGATGAAAGACGTATGCTTTCCTTCTTAAGAAGTGTTTTCAAAGGCATTCACAGAGTGATTCTACAAAGCCTTTTTACTGGTGTTGGCTTTTAAACGTGATTTCACTGTAATTTCTGTTAAACACAATATGCGCGATTTGCTGCTAAAGAATTGAGTATACAGAATGCAACCAAACGCTTCCCTACAAGTGAATCGCCGAACCATTCAACACAGTTCGAAAAACTGAGTAGAATGCAGTTTTCACTGAGAAGAAAGACATGTTCTTTCTATCTTTAGAAGTGTTTTCAAAGACATTCACAGCGTGATTCTACAAAGTCTTTTTTCTGGCATTGGCTTTTAAACGTTATTTCACTGGAATTTCTGTCAAACACAAGACGCAAGATTTGCTGTTAAAGAATTGAGTATACAGAATGCAAACAAACGCTTCCCTACAAGTGAATTGCCTTACCTTTCAACACAGTTCGAAAAACTGAGTAGAATGCAGTTTTCACTCAGAAGAAAGACGTATGCTTTCTATCTTAAGAAGTGTTTTCAAAGACATTCACAGCATGATTCTACAAAGCCTTTTTTCTGGCCTTGGCTTTTAAACGTGATTTCACTGGAATTTCTGTCAAACACAAGACACGAGATTTGCTGTTAAAGAATTGAGTATACAGAATGCAAACAAACGCTTCCCTACAAGTCAATCGCCTAAACATTCAACACAGTACTAAAAACTGAATAGAATGCAGTTTTCACTCAGATGAAAGACGTATGCTTTCCTTCTTAAGAAGTGTTTTGAAAGACATTCACAGAGTGATTCTACAAAGCATTTTTACTGACATTGTATTTTAAACGTGATTTCACTGAAATTTCTGTCAAACGCAAGATGCGAGATTTGCTGTTAAAGAATTGAGTATACAGAATGCAAACAAACGCTTCCCTACAAGGGAATCGCCTAAATATTCAACACCGTACTAAAAACTGAATAGAATGAAGTTTCCACTCAGATGAAAGACGTATGCTTTCCTTCTTAAGAAGTGTTTTCAAAGACATTCACAGAGTGATTCTACAAAGCCTTTTTAATGACCTTGGCTTTTAATCGTGATTTCACTGGAATTTCTGTCAAATGCATGACACGAGATTTGCTGTTAAAGAATTGAGTATACAGAATGCAAACAAAAGCTTCCCTACAAGTGAATCGCCTAACCATTCAACAAAGTACTAAAAACTGAATAGAATGCAGTTTTCACTCAGATGAAAGACGTATGCTTTCCTTCTTAAGGAGTGTTTTCAAAGGCATTCACAGAGTGATTCGACAAAGCCTTTTTTCTGGCGTTGGCTTTTAAACGTTATTTCACTGGAATTTCTGTCAAACACAAGACACGAGATTTGCTGTTAAAGAATTGAGTATACAGAATGCAAACAAACGCTTCCCTATAAGTGAATCGCCTAACCATTCAACACAGTACTAAAAACTGAATAGAATGCATTTTTCACTCAGTTGAAAGACGTATGCTTTCCTTCTTAAGAAGTTTTTTGAAAGACATTCACAGAGTGATTCTACAAAGCCTTTTTACTGACGTTGGCTTTTAAACGTGATTTCACTGAAATTTCTGTCAAACGCAAGATGCGAGATTTGCTGTTAAAAAATTGAGTATACAGAATGCAAACAAACGCTTCCCTGCAAGTGAATCACCTGTCCCTTCAACACAGTACTAAAAACTGAATAGAATGCAGTTTTCACTCAGATGAAAGATGTATGCTTTCTATCTTAAGAAGTGTTTTCAAAGACATTCACAGCATGATTCTACAAAGCCTTTTTTCTGGCGTTGGCTTTTAAACATTATTTCACTGGATTTTCTGTCAAACACAAGACGCGAGATTTGCTGTTAAAGAATTGAGTATACAGAATGCGAACAAACGCTTCCCTATAAGTGAATCGCCTAACCATTCAACACAGTACTAAAAACTGAATAGAATGCAGTTTTCACTCAGATGAAAGACGTATGCTTTCCTTCTTAAGAAGTTTTTTGAAAGACATTCACAGAGTGATTCTACAAAGCCTTTTTACTGACGTTGGCTTTTAAACGTGATTTGACTGAAATTTCTGTCAAACGCAAGATGCGAGATTTGCTGTTAAAAAATTGAGTATACAGAATGCAAACAAACGCTTCCCTGCAAGTGAATCACCTGTCCGTTCAACACAGTACTAAAAACTGAATAGAATGCAGTTTTCACTCAGATGAAAGACGTATGCTTTCCTTCTTAAGAAGTGTTTTCAAAGACATTCACAGAGTGATTCTGCAAAGCCTTTTTACTGACATTGGCTTTTAAACGTGATTTCACTGGAATTTCTGTGAAATGCAAGATGCGCGATTTACTGTTAAAGAATTGAGTATACAGAATGCAAACAAACGCTTCCCTACAAGGGAATCGCCTAAATATTCAACACAGTACTAAAAATTGAATAGAAATGCAGTTTTCACTCAGGTGAAAGACGTATGCTTTCCTTCTTAAGAAGTGTTTTCAAAGACATTCACAGAGTGATTCTACAAAGCCTTTTTACTGGCGTTGGCTTTTAAACGTGATTTCACTGGAATTTCTGTAAAACACAAGATGCGCGATTTGCTGTTAAAGAATTGAGTATACAGAATGCAACCAAACGCTTCCCTACAAGTGAATCCCCTAACCAATCAACACAGAACTAAAAACTGAATAGAATGCAGTTTTCACTCAGATGAAAGACGTATGCTTTCCTTCTTAAGAAGTGTTTTCAAAGGCATTCACAGAGTGATTCTTCAAAGCCTTTTTACTGGTGTTGGCTTTTAAACGTGATTTCACTGTAATTTCTGTTAAACACAATATGCGCGATTTGCTGCTAAAGAATTGAGTATACAGAATGCAACCAAACGCTTCCCTACAAGTGAATCGCCGAACCATTCAACACAGTTCGAAAAACTGAGTAGAATGCAGTTTTCACTGAGAAGAAAGACATGTTCTTTCTATCTTTAGAAGTGTTTTCAAAGACATTCACAGCGTGATTCTACAAAGTCTTTTTTCTGGCATTGGCTTTTAAACGTTATTTCACTGGAATTTCTGTCAAACACAAGACGCAAGATTTGCTGTTAAAGAATTGAGTATACAGAATGCAAACAAACGCTTCCCTACAAGTGAATTGCCTTACCTTTCAACACAGTTCGAAAAACTGAGTAGAATGCAGTTTTCACTCAGAAGAAAGACGTATGCTTTCTATCTTAAGAAGTGTTTTCAAAGACATTCACAGCATGATTCTACAAAGCCTTTTTTCTGGCCTTGGCTTTTAAACGTGATTTCACTGGAATTTCTGTCAAACACAAGACGCGAGATTTGCTGTTAAAGAATTGAGTATACAGAATGCAAACAAACGCTTCCCTACAAGTCAATCGCCTAAACATTCAACACAGTACTAAAAACTGAATAGAATGCAGTTTTCACTCAGATGAAAGACGTATGCTTTCCTTCTTAAGAAGTGTTTTGAAAGACATTCACAGAGTGATTCTACAAAGCATTTTTACTGACATTGTATTTTAAACGTGATTTCACTGAAATTTCTGTCAAACGCAAGATGCGAGATTTGCTGTTAAAGAATTGAGTATACAGAATGCAAACAAACGCTTCCCTACAAGGGAATCGCCTAAATATTCAACACCGTACTAAAAACTGAATAGAATGCAGTTTCCACTCAGATGAAAGACGTATGCTTTCCTTCTTAAGAAGTGTTTTCAAAGACATTCACAGAGTGATTCTACAAAGCCTTTTTATTGGTGTTGGCTTTTAAACGTGATTTAACTGGAATTTCTGTCAAATGCATGACACGAGATTTGCTGTTAAAGAATTGAGTATACAGAATGCAAACAAAAGCTTCCCTACAAGTGAATCGCCTAACCATTCAACAAAGTACTAAAAACTGAATAGAATGCAGTTTTCACTCAGATGAAAGACGTATGCTTTCCTTCTTAAGGAGTGTTTTCAAAGGCATTCACAGAGTGATTCGACAAAGCCTTTTTTCTGGCGTTGGCTTTTAAACGTTATTTCACTGGAATTTCTGTCAAACACAAGACGCGAGATTTGCTGTTAAAGAATTGAGTATACAGAATGCAAACAAACGCTTCCCTATAAGTGAATCGCCTAACCATTCAACACAGTACTAAAAACTGAATAGAATGCATTTTTCACTCAGTTGAAAGACGTATGCTTTCCTTCTTAAGAAGTTTTTTGAAAGACATTCACAGAGTGATTCTACAAAGCCTTTTTACTGACGTTGGCTTTTAAACGTGATTTCACTGAAATTTCTGTCAAACGCAAGATGCGAGATTTGCTGTTAAAAAATTGAGTATACAGAATGCAAACAAACGCTTCCCTGCAAGTGAATCACCTGTCCCTTCAACACAGTACTAAAAACTGAATAGAATGCAGTTTTCACTCAGATGAAAGATGTATGCTTTCCTTCTTAAGAAGTGTTTTCAAAGACATTCACAGAGTGATTCTGCAAAGCCTTTTTACTGACATTGGCTTTTAAACGTGATTTCACTGGAATTTCTGTGAAATGCAAGATGCGCGATTTACTGTTAAAGAATTGAGTATACAGAATGCAAACAAACGCTTCCCTACAAGGGAATCGCCTAAACATTCAACACAGTACTAAAAATTGAATAGAATGCAGTTTTCACTCAGATGAAAGACGTATGCTTTCCTTCTTAAGAAGTGTTTTCAAAGACATTCACAGAGTGATTCTACAAAGCCTTTTTACTGGCGTTGGCTTTTAAACGTGATTTCACTGGAATTTCTGTAAAACACAAGATGCGCGATTTGCTGTTAAAGAATTGAGTATACAGAATGCAACCAAACGCTTCCCTACAAGTGAATCCCCTAACCAATCAACACAGAACTAAAAACTGAATAGAATGCAGTTTTCACTCAGATGAAAGACGTATGCTTTCCTTCTTAAGAAGTGTTTTCAAAGGCATTCACAGAGTGATTCTACAAAGCCTTTTTACTGGTGTTGGCTTTTAAACGTGATTTCACTGTAATTTCTGTAAAACACAAGATGCGCGATTTGCTGCTAAAGAATTGAGTATACAGAATGCAACCAAACGCTTCCCTACAAGTGAATCGCCGAACCATTCAACACAGTTCGAAAAACTGAGTAGAATGCAGTTTTCACTGAGAAGAAAGACATGTTCTTTCTATCTTAAGAAGTGTTTTCAAAGACATTCACAGCATGATTCTACAAAGCCTTTTTTCTGGCTTTGGCTTTTAAACGTGATTTCACTGGAATTTCTGTCAAACACAAGACACGAGATTTGCTGTTAAAGAATTGAGTATACAGAATGAAAACAAACGCTTCCCTACAAGTCAATCTCCTAAACATTCAACACAGTACTAAAAACTGAATAGAATGCAGTTTTCACTCAGATGAAAGACGTATGCTTTCCTTCTTAAGAAGTGTTTTGAAAGACATTCACAGAGTGATTCTACAAAGCATTTTTACTGACATTGTATTTTAAACGTGATTTCACTGAAATTTCTGTCAAATGCAAGATGCGAGATTTGCTGTTAAAAAATTGAGTATACAGAATGCAAACAAACGCTTCCCTACAAGGGAATCGCCTAAATATTCAACACCGTACTAAAAACTGAATAGAATGCAGTTTCCACTCAGATGAAAGACGTATGCTTTCCTTCTTAAGAAGTGTTTTCAAAGACATTCACAGAGTGATTCTACAAAGCCTTTTTAATGACCTTGGCTTTTAATCGTGATTTCACTGGAATTTCTGTCAAATGCATGACACGAGATTTGCTGTTAATGAATTGAGTATACAGAATGCAAACAAAAGCTTCCCTACAAGTGAATCGCCTAACCATTCAACAAAGTACTAAAAACTGAATAGAATGCAGTTTTCACTCAGATGAAAGACGTATGCTTTCCTTCTTAAGGAGTGTTTTCAAAGGCATTCACAGAGTGATTCTACAAAGCCTTTTTACTGACGTTGGCTTTTAAACGTGATTTCACTGGAATTTCTGTAAAACACAAGATGCGTGATTTGCTGTTAAAGAATTGAGTATACAGAATGCAACCAAACGATTCCCTACAAATGAATCCCCTAACCATTCAACACAGTACTAAAAACTGAATAGAATGCAGTTTTCACTCAGATGAAAGACGTATGCTTTCCTTCTCAAGAAGTGTTTTCAAAGACATTCACAGAGTGATTCTACAAAGCCTTTTTATTGGTGTTGGCTTTTAAACGTGATTTCACTGGAATTTCTGTCAAACACAAGACACGAGATTTATTGTTAAAGAATTGAGTATACAGAATGCAACCAAATGCTTCCCTACAAGTGAATCCCCTAACCAATCAACACAGTACTAAAAACTGAATAGAATGCAGTTTTCACTCAGATGAAAGACGTATGCTTTCCTTCTTAAGAAGTGTTTTCAAAGGCATTCACAGAGTGATTCTACAAAGCCTTTTTACTGGTGTTGGCTTTTAAACGTGATTTCACTGGAATTTCTGTCAAACGCAAGATGCGAGATTTGCTGTTAAAGAATTGAGTATACAGAATGCAAACAAAAGCTTCCCTACAAGTGAATCGCTTAACAATGCAACACAGTAATAAAAATTGAATAGAATGCAGTTTTCACTCAGATGAAAGACGTATGCTTTCCTTCTTAAGAAGTGTTTTCAAAGACATTCACAGAGTGATTCTACAAAGCCTTTTTACTGGCGTTGGCTTTTAAACGTGATTTCACTGGAATTTCTGTAAAACAGAAGATGCGCTATTTGCTGTTAAAGAATTGAGTATACAGAATGCAACCAAACGCTTCCCTACAAGTGAATCCCCTAACCAATGAACACAGTACTAAAAACTGAATAGAATGCAGTTTTCACTCAGATGAAAGACGTATGCTTTCCTTCTTAAGAAGTGTTTTCAAAGGCATTCACAGAGTGATTCTACAAAGCCTTTTTACTGGTGTTGGCTTTTAAACGTGATTTCACTGTAATTTCTGTAAAACACAAGATGCGCGATTTGCTGCTAAAGAATTGAGTATACAGAATGCAACCAAACGCTTCCCTACAAGTGAATAGCCGAACCATTCAACACAGTTCGAAAAACTGAGTAGAATGCAGTTTTCACTCAGAAGAAAGACATATTCTTTCTATCTTTAGAAGTGTTTTCAAAGACATTAACAGCATGATTCTACAAAGCCTTTTTTCTGGCCTTGGCTTTTAAACGTGATTTCACTGGAATTTCTGTCAATTCAAGACGCGAGATTTGCTGTTAAAGAATTGAGTATACAGAATGCAAACAAACGCTTCCCTACAAGGGAATCGCCTAAACATTCAACACAGTACTAAAAACTGAATAGAATGCAGTTTTCACTCAGATGAAAGACGTATGCTTTCCTTCTTAAGAAGTGTTTTCAAAGACATTCACAGAGTGATTCTACAAAGCCTTTTTACTGGCATTGGCTTTAAAATGTGATTTCACTGGAATTTCTGTCAAACTCAAGACGCGAGATTTGCTGTTAAAGAATTGAGTATACAGAATGCAAACAAACGCTTCCCTACAAGTGAATCGCCTAACTATGCAACACAGTAATAAAAACTGAATAGAATGCAGTTTTCACTCAGATGAAAGACGTATGCTTTTCTTCTTAAGAAGTGTTTTCAAAGACATTCACAGAGTGATTCTACAAAGCCTTTTTACTGACGTTGGCTTTTAAATGTGATTTCACTGGAATTTCTGTCAAATGCAAGACACGAGGTTTGCTGTTAAAGAATTGAGTATAAAGAATGCAAACAAACGCTTCCCTCCAAGTGAATCGCCTAACCATTCAACACAGTAATAAAAACTGAATAGAATGCAGTTTTCACTCAGATGAAAGACGTATGCTTTCCTTCTTAAGAAGTGTTTTCAAAGACATTCACAGAGTGATTCTGCAAAGCCTTTTTACTGACATTGGCTTTTAAACGTGATTTCACTGGAATTTCTGTGAAATGCAAGATGCGTGATTTACTGTTAAAGAATTGAGTATACAGAATGCAAACAAACGCTTCCCTACAAGGGAATCGCCTAAACATTCAACACAGTACTAAAAATTGAATAGAATGCAGTTTTCACTCAGATGAAAGACGTATGCTTTCCTTCTTAAGAAGTGTTTTCAAAGACATTCACAGAGTGATTCTACAAAGCCTTTTTACTGGCGTTGGCTTTTAAACGTGATTTCACTGGAATTTCTGTAAAACACAAGATGCGCGATTTGCTGTTAAAGAATTGAGTATACAGAATGCAACCAAACGCTTCCCTACAAGTGAATCCCCTAACCAATCAACACAGAACTAAAAACTGAATAGAATGCAGTTTTCACTCAGATGAAAGACGTATGCTTTCCTTCTTAAGAAGTGTTTTCAAAGGCATTCACAGAGTGATTCTACAAAGCCTTTTTACTGGTGTTGGCTTTTAAACGTGATTTCACTGTAATTTCTGTAAAACACAAGATGCGCGATTTGCTGCTAAAGAATTGAGTATACAGAATGCAACCAAACGCTTCCCTACAAGTGAATCGCCGAACCATTCAACACAGTTCGAAAAACTGAGTAGAATGCAGTTTTCACTGAGAAGAAAGACATGTTCTTTCTATCTTTAGAAGTGTTTTCAAAGACATTCACAGCGTGATTCTACAAAGTCTTTTTTCTGGCATTGGCTTTTAAACGTTATTTCACTGGAATTTCTGTCAAACACAAGACGCAAGATTTGCTGTTAAAGAATTGAGTATACAGAATGCAAACAAACGCTTCCCTACAAGTGAATTGCCTTACCTTTCAACACAGTTCGAAAAACTGAGTAGAATGCAGTTTTCACTCAGAAGAAAGACGTATGCTTTCTATCTTAAGAAGTGTTTTCAAAGACATTCACAGCATGATTCTACAAAGCCTTTTTTCTGGCTTTGGCTTTTAAACGTGATTTCACTGGAATTTCTGTCAAACACAAGACACGAGATTTGCTGTTAAAGAATTGAGTATACAGAATGAAAACAAACGCTTCCCTACAAGTCAATCGCCTAAACATTCAACACAGTACTAAAAACTGAATAGAATGCAGTTTTCACTCAGATGAAAGACGTATGCTTTCCTTCTTAAGAAGTGTTTTGAAAGACATTCACAGAGTGATTCTACAAAGCATTTTTACTGACATTGTATTTTAAACGTGATTTCACTGAAATTTCTGTCAAATGCAAGATGCGAGATTTGCTGTTAAAGAATTGAGTATACAGAATGCAAACAACCGCTTCCCTACAAGGGAATCGCCTAAATATTCAACACCGTACTAAAAACTGAATAGAATGCAGTTTCCACTCAGATGAAAGACGTATGCTTTCCTTCTTAAGAAGTGTTTTCAAAGACATTCACAGAGTGATTCTACAAAGCCTTTTTAATGACCTTGGCTTTTAATCGTGATTTCACTGGAATTTCTGTCAAATGCATGACACGAGATTTGCTGTTAAAGAATTGAGTATACAGAATGCAAACAAAAGCTTCCCTACAAGTGAATCGCCTAACCATTCAACAAAGTACTAAAAACTGAATAGAATGCAGTTTTCACTCAGATGAAAGACGTATGCTTTCCTTCTTAAGGAGTGTTTTCAAAGGCATTCACAGAGTGATTCTACAAAGCCTTTTTACTGACGTTGGCTTTTAAACGTGATTTCACTGGAATTTCTGTAAAACACAAGATGCGTGATTTGCTGTTAAAGAATTGAGTATACAGAATGCAACCAAACGATTCCCTACAAATGAATCCCCTAACCATTCAACACAGTACTAAAAACTGAATAGAATGCAGTTTTCACTCAGATGAAAGACGTATGCTTTCCTTCTCAAGAAGTGTTTTCAAAGACATTCACAGAGTGATTCTACAAAGCCTTTTTATTGGTGTTGGCTTTTAAACGTGATTTCACTGGAATTTCTGTCAAACACAAGACACGAGATTTATTGTTAAAGAACTGAGTATACAGAATGCAACCAAATGCTTCCCTACAAGAGAATCCCCTAAGCAATCAACACAGTACTAAAAACTGAATAGAATGCAGTTTTCACTCAGATGAAAGACGTATGCTTTCCTTCTTAAGAAGTGTTTTCAAAGGCATTCACAGAGTGATTCTACAAAGCCTTTTTACTGGTGTTGGCTTTTAACGTGATTTCACTGGAATTTCTGTCAAACGCAAGATGCGAGATTTGCTGTTAAAGAATTGAGTATACAGAATGCAAACAAAAGCTTCCCTACAAGTGAATCGCTTAACAATGCAACACAGTAATAAAAACTGAATAGAATGCAGTTTTCACTCAGATGAAAGACGTATGCTTTCCTTCTTAAGAAGTGTTTTCAAAGACATTCACAGAGTGATTCTACAAAGCCTTTTTACTGGCGTTGGCTTTTAAACGTGATTTCACTGGAATTTCTGTAAAACAGAAGATGCGCTATTTGCTGTTAAAGAATTGAGTATACAGAATGCAACCAAACGCTTCCCTACAAGTGAATCCCCTAACCAATGAACACAGTACTAAAAACTGAATAGAATGCAGTTTTCACTCAGATGAAAGACGTATGCTTTCCTTCTTAAGAAGTGTTTTCAAAGGCATTCACAGAGTGATTCTACAAAGCCTTTTAACTGGTGTTGGCTTTTAAACGTGATTTCACTGTAATTTCTGTAAAACACAAGATGCGCGATTTGCTGCTAAAGAATTGAGTATACAGAATGCAACCAAACGCTTCCCTACAAGTGAATCGCTGAACCATTCAACACAGTTCGAAAAACTGAGTAGAATGCAGTTTTCACTCAGAAGAAAGACATATTCTTTCTATCTTTAGAAGTGTTTTCA
Organism: Phyllotis vaccarum; assembly: GCA_033318265.1. NCBI lineage: Eukaryota > Metazoa > Chordata > Mammalia > Rodentia > Cricetidae > Phyllotis > Phyllotis vaccarum. The sequence continues at coordinate 168,446,558 of JARWLC010000009.1, forward strand.
AAGACATTAACAGCATGATTCTACAAAGCCTTTTTTCTGGCCTTGGCTTTTAAACGTGATTTCACTGGAATTTCTGTCAATTCAAGACGTGAGATTTGCTGTTAAAGAATTGAGTATACAGAATGCAAACAAACGCTTCCCTACAAGGGAATCGCCTAAACATTCAACACAGTACTAAAAACTGAATAGAATGCAGTTTTCACTCAGATGAAAGACGTATGCTTTCCTTCTTAAGAAGTGTTTTCAAAGACATTCACAGAATGATTCTACAAAGCCTTTTTACTGGCATTGGCTTTAAAACGTGATTTCACTGGAATTTCTGTCAAACTCAAGACGCGAGATTTGCTGTTAAAGAATTGAGTATACAGAATGCAAACAAACGCTTCCCTACAAGTGAATCGCCTAACTATGCAACACAGTAATAAAAACTGAATAGAATGCAGTTTTCACTCAGATGAAAGACATATGCTTTTCTTCTTAAGAAGTGTTTTCAAAGACATTCACAGAGTGATTCTACAAAGCCTTTTTACTGACGTTGGCTTTTAAATGTGATTTCACTGGAATTTCTGTCAAATGCAAGACACGAGGTTTGCTGTTAAAGAATTGAGTATAAAGAATGCAAACAAACGCTTCCCTCCAAGTGAATCGCCTAACCATTCAACACAGTAATAAAAACTGAATAGAATGCAGTTTTCACTCAGATGAAAGACGTATGCTTTCCTTCTTAAGAAGTGTTTTCAAAGACATTCACAGAGTGATTCTACAAAGCCTTTTTACTGACGTTGGCTTTTAAAAGTGATTTCACTGGAATTTCTGTAAAACACAAGATGCGTGATTTGCTGTTAAAGAATTGAGTATACAGAATGCAACCAAACGATTCCCTACAAATGAATCCCCTAACCATTCAACACAGTACTAAAAACTGAATAGAATGCAGTTTTCACTCAGATGAAAGACGTATGCTTTCCTTCTCAAGAAGTGTTTTCAAAGACATTCACAGAGTGATTCTACAAAGCCTTTTTACTGGTGTTGGCTTTTAAACGTGATTTCACTGGAATTTCTGTCAAACACAAGACACGAGATTTATTGTTAAAGAATTGAGTATACAGAATGCAAACAAAAGCTTCCCTACAAGTGAATCACCTTACCATTCAACACAGTTCGAAAAACTGAGTAGAATGCAGTTTTCACTCAGAAGAAAGACGTATGCTTTCTATCTTAAGGAGTGTTTTCAAAGACATTCACAGCATGATTCTACAAAGCCTTTTTTCTGGCGTTGGCTTTTAAACGTTATTTCACTGGAATTTCTGTCAAACACAAGACGCGAGATTTGCTGTTAAAGAATTGAGTATACAGAATGCAACCAAACGCTTCCCTACAAGTGAATCGCTGAACCATTCAACACAGTTCGAAAAACTGAGTAGAATGCAGTTTTCACTCAGAAGAAAGACATATTCTTTCTATCTTTAGAAGTGTTTTCAAAGACATTAACAGCATGATTCTACAAAGCCTTTTTTCTGGCCTTGGCTTTTAAACGTGATTTCACTGGAATTTCTGTCAATTCAAGACGTGAGATTTGCTGTTAAAGAATTGAGTATACAGAATGCAAACAAACGCTTCCCTACAAGGGAATCGCCTAAACATTCAACACAGTACTAAAAACTGAATAGAATGCAGTTTTCACTCAGATGAAAGACGTATGCTTTCCTTCTTAAGAAGTGTTTTCAAAGACATTCACAGAATGATTCTACAAAGCCTTTTTACTGGCATTGGCTTTAAAACGTGATTTCACTGGAATTTCTGTCAAACTCAAGACGCGAGATTTGCTGTTAAAGAATTGAGTATACAGAATGCAAACAAACGCTTCCCTACAAGTGAATCGCCTAACTATGCAACACAGTAATAAAAACTGAATAGAATGCAGTTTTCACTCAGATGAAAGACATATGCTTTTCTTCTTAAGAAGTGTTTTCAAAGACATTCACAGAGTGATTCTACAAAGCCTTTTTACTGACGTTGGCTTTTAAATGTGATTTCACTGGAATTTCTGTCAAATGCAAGACACGAGGTTTGCTGTTAAAGAATTGAGTATAAAGAATGCAAACAAACGCTTCCCTCCAAGTGAATCGCCTAACCATTCAACACAGTAATAAAAACTGAATAGAATGCAGTTTTCACTCAGATGAAAGACGTATGCTTTCCTTCTTAAGAAGTGTTTTCAAAGACATTCACAGAGTGATTCTACAAAGCCTTTTTACTGACGTTGGCTTTTAAAAGTGATTTCACTGGAATTTCTGTAAAACACAAGATGCGTGATTTGCTGTTAAAGAATTGAGTATACAGAATGCAACCAAACGATTCCCTACAAATGAATCCCCTAACCATTCAACACAGTACTAAAAACTGAATAGAATGCAGTTTTCACTCAGATGAAAGACGTATGCTTTCCTTCTCAAGAAGTGTTTTCAAAGACATTCACAGAGTGATTCTACAAAGCCTTTTTACTGGTGTTGGCTTTTAAACGTGATTTCACTGGAATTTCTGTCAAACACAAGACACGAGATTTATTGTTAAAGAATTGAGTATACAGAATGCAAACAAAAGCTTCCCTACAAGTGAATCACCTTACCATTCAACACAGTTCGAAAAACTGAGTAGAATGCAGTTTTCACTCAGAAGAAAGACGTATGCTTTCTATCTTAAGGAGTGTTTTCAAAGACATTCACAGCATGATTCTACAAAGCCTTTTTTCTGGCGTTGGCTTTTAAACGTTATTTCACTGGAATTTCTGTCAAACACAAGACGCGAGATTTGCTGTTAAAGAATTGAGTATACAGAATGCAAACAAACGCTTCCCTACAAGGGAATCGCCTAAACATTCAACACAGTACTAAAAACTGAATAGAATGCAGTTTTCACTCAGATGAAAGACGTATGCTTTCCTTCTTAAGAAGTGTTTTCAAAGACATTCACAGAGTGATTCTACAAAGCCTTTTTACTGGCGTTGGCTTTTAAACGTGATTTCACTGGAATTTCTGTAAAACACAAGATGCGCGATTTGCTGTTAAAGAATTGAGTATACAGAATGCAACCAAATGCTTCCCTACAAGTGAATCCCCTAACCAATCAACACAGTACTAAAAACTGAATAGAATGCAGTTTTCACTCAGATGAAAGACGTATGCTTTCCTTCTTAAGAAGTGTTTTCAAAGGCATTCACAGAGTGATTCTACAAAGCCTTTTTACTGGTGTTGGCTTTTAAACGTGATTTCACTGGAATTTCTGTCAAACGCAAGATGCGAGATTTGCTGTTAAAGAATTGAGTATACAGAATGCAAACAAAAGCTTCCCTACAAGTAAATCGCTTAACAATGCAACACAGTAATACAAACTGAATAGAATGCAGTTTTCACTCAGATGAAAGACATATTCTTTCTATCTTTAGAAGTGTTTTCAAAGACATTCACAGCGTGATTCTACAAAGTCTTTATTCTGGCATTGGCTTTTAAACGTTATTTCACTGGAATTTCTGTCAAACACAAGACGCAAGATTTGCTGTTAAAGAATTGAGTATACAGAATGCAAACAAACGCTTCCCTACAAGTGAATCGCCTTACCTTTCAACACAGTTCGAAAAACTGAGTAGAATGCAGTTTTCACTCAGAAGAAAGACGTATGCTTTCTATCTTAAGAAGTGTTTTCAAAGACATTCACAGCATGATTCTACAAAGCCTTTTTTCTGGCCTTGGCTTTTAAACGTGATTTCACTGGAATTTCTGTCAATTCAAGACGCGAGATTTGCTGTTAAAGAATTGAGTATACAGAATGCAAACAAACGCTTCCCTACAAGGGAATCGCCTAAACATTCACCACCATACTAAAAACTGAATAGAATGCAGTTTTCACTCAGATGGAAGACGTATGCTTTCCTTCTTAAGAAGTGTTTTCAAAGACATTCACAGAGTGATTCTACAAAGCCTTTTTACTGGCATTGGCTTTAAAACGTGATTTCACTGGAATTTCTGTCAAACTCAAGACGCGAGATTTGCTGTTAAAGAATTGAGTATACAGAATGCAAACAAACGCTTCCCTACAAGTGAATCGCCTAAACATTCAATACAGTACTAAAAACTGAATAGAATGCTGTTTTCACTCAGATGAAAGACGTATGCTTTCCTTCTTAAGAAGTGTTTTCAAAGACATTCACAGAGTGATTCTACAAAGCCTTTTTACTGACGTTGGCTTTTAAATGTGATTTCACTGGAATTTCTGTCAAATGCAAGACACGAGGTTTGCTGTTAAAGAATTGAGTATAAAGAATGCAAACAAACGCTTCCCTCCAAGTGAATCGCCTAACCATTCAACACAGTAATAAAAACTGAATAGAATGCAGTTTTCACTCAGATGAAAGACGTATGCTTTCCTTCTTAAGAAGTGTTTTCAAAGGCATTCACAGAGTGATTCTACAAAGCCTTTTTACTCACGTTGGCTTTTAAACGTGATTTCACTGGAATTTCTGTAAAACACAAGATGCGCGATTTGCTGTTAAAGAATTGAGTATACAGAATGCAAACAAACGCTTCCCTACAAGTGAATCCCCTAACCATTCAACACAGTACTAAAAACTGAATAGAATGCAGTTTTCACTCAGATGAAAGACGTATGCTTTCCTTCTTAAGAAGTGTTTTCAAAGACATTCACAGAGTGATTCTACAAAGCCTTTTTACTGGTGTTGGCTTTTAAACGTGATTTCACTGGAATTTCTGTCAAATGCAAGACGCGAGATTTGCTGTTAAAGAATTGAGTATACAGAATGCGAACAAACACTTCCCTACAAGTGAATCGCCTAACCATTCAACACAGTACTAAAAACTGAATATTATGCAGTTTTCACTCAGATGAAAGACGTATGCATTCCTGCTTAAGAAGTGTTTTCAAAGACATTCACATAGTGATTCTACAAAGGCTTTTTACTGACATTGGCATTTAAATGTGATTTCACTATAATTTCTGTCAAACGCAAGACGCGAGATTTGCTGTTAAAGAATTGAGTATACAGAATGCAAACAAACGCTTCTCTACAAGTGAATCCCCTAACCAATCAACACAGTACTAAAAACTGAATGGAATGCAGTTTTCACTCAGATGAAAGACGTATGCTTTCCTTCTTAAGAAGTGTTTTCAAAGGCATTCACAGAGTGATTCTACAAAGCCTTTTTACTGGTGTTGGCCTTTAAACGTGATTTCACTGGAATTTCTGTCAAACGCAAGACGCGAGATTTGCTGTTAAAGAATTGAGTATACAGAATGCGAACAAACGCTTCCCTACAAGTGAATCGCCGAACCATTCAACACGGTACTAAAAACTGAATAGAATGCAGTTTTCACTCAGATGAAAGACGTATGCTTTCCTTCTTAAGAAGTGTTTTCAAACACATTCACAGAGTGATTCTACAAAGCCTTTTTACTGACTTTGGCTTTAAACGTGATTTCACTGGAATTTCTGTAAAACACAAGATGCGCGATTTGCTGTTAAAGAATTGAGTATACAGAATGCAACCAAACGCTTCCCTACAAGTGAATCGCCGAACGATTCAACACAGTTCGAAAAACTGAGTAGAATGCAGTTTTCACTCAGAAGAAAGACATATTCTTTCTATCTTTAGAAGTGTTTTCAAAGACATTCACAGCGTGATTCTACAAAGCCTTTTTTCTGGCGTTGGCTTTTAAACGTTATTTCACTGGAATTTCTGTCAAACACAAGACGCGAGATTTGCTGTTAAAGAATTGAGTATACAGAATGCAAACAAACGCTTACCTACAAGTGAATCGCCTAACCATTCAACACAGTACTAAAAACTGAATAGAATGCAGTTTTCACTCAGATGAAAGACGTATGCTTTCCTTCTTAAGAAGTGTTTTCAAAGACATTCACAGAGTGATTCTACAAAGCCTTTTTACTGGTGTTGGCTTTTAAACGTGATTTTACTGGAATTTCTGTCAAACGCAAGATGCTAGATTTGCTGTTAAAGAATTGAGAATACAGAATGCGAACAAACGCTTCCCTACAAGTGAATCTCCTAACCATTCAACACAGTACTAAAAACTGAATAGAATGCAGTTTTCACTCAGATGAAAGACGTATGCTTTCCTTCTTAAGAAGTGTTTTCAAAGGCATTCACAGAGTGATTCTACAAAGCCTTTTTACTGACGTTGGCTTTTAAACGTTATTTCACTGGAATTTCTGTCAAAAACAAGACGCGAGATTTGCTGTTAAAGAGTTGAGTATACAGAATGCGAACAAACGCTTCCCTACAAGTGAATCGCCTAACCATTCATCACAGTACTAAAAACTGAATCGAATGCAGTTTTCACTCAGATGAAAGATGTATGCTTTCCTTCTTAAGAAGTGTTTTCAAAGACATTCACAGAGTGATTCTACAAAGCCTTTTTACTGGTGTTGGCTTTTATACGTGATTTCACTGGAATTTCTGTCAAATGCAAGAGGCGAGATTTGCTATTAAGAATTGAGTATACAGAATGCAAACAAACGTTTCCCTACAAGTGAATCGCCTAAACATTCAACACAGTACTAAAAACTGAATAGAATGCAGTTTTCTTAAGATGAAAGATGTATGCTTTCCTTCTTAAGAAGTGTTTCAAAGACATTCACAGAGTGATTCTACAAAGCCTTTTTACTGGCGTTTTCTTTTAAACGTGATTTCACTGGAATTTCTGTCAAATGCAAGATGCGCGATTTGCTGTTAAAGAATTGAGTATACAGAATGCAAACAAACGCTTCTCTACAAGTGAATCCCCTAACCAATCAACACAGTACTAAAAACTGAATAGAATGCAGTTTTCACTCAGATGAAAGACGTATGCTTTCCTTCTTAAGAAGTGTTTTCAAAGGCATTCACAGAGTGATACTACAAAGCCTTTTTACTGGTGTTGGCCTTTAAACGTGATTTCACTGGAATTTCTGTCAAACGCAAGACGCGAGAATTGCTGTTAAAGAATTGAGTATACAGAATGCGAACAAACGCTTCCCTACAAGTGAATCGCCGAACCATTCAACACGGTACTAAAAACTGAATAGAATGCAGTTTTCACTCAGATGAAAGACGTATGCTTTCCTTCTTAAGAAGTGTTTTCAAAGACATTCACAGAGTGATTCTACAAAGCTTTTTTACTGACATTGGCTTTTAAACGTGATTTCACTGGAATTTCTGTGAAATGAAAGATGCGCGATTTCCTGTTAAAGAATTGAGTATACACAATGCAACCAAACGCTTCCCTAAAAGGGAATTGCCTAAACATTCAACAAAGTACTAAAAACTGAATAGAATGCAGTTTTCACTCAGATGAAAGACGTATGCTTTCCTTCTTAAGAAGTGTTTTCAAAGACATTCACAGAGTGATTCTACAAAGCCTTTTTACTGACGTTGGCTTTTAAACGTGATTTCACTGGAATTTCTGTAAAACACAAGATGCGCGATTTGCTGTTAAAGAATTGAGTATACAGAATGCAACCAAACGCTTCCCTACAAGTGAATCGCCGAACCATTCAACACAGTTCGAAAAACTGAGTAGAATGCAGTTTTCACTCAGAAGAAAGACATATTCTTTCTATCTTTAGAAGTGTTTTCAAAGACATTCACAGCGTGATTCTACAAAGCCTTTTTTCTGGCTTTGGCTTTTAAACGTTATTTCACTGGAATTTCTGTCAAACACAAGACGCGAGATTTGCTGTTAAAGAATTGAGTATACAGAATGCCAACAAACGCTTACCTACAAGTGAATCGCCTAACCATTCAACACAGTACTAAAAACTCAATAGAATGCAGTTATCACTCAGATGAAAGACGTACGCTTTCCTTCTTAAGAAGTGTTTTCAAAGACATTCACAGAGTGATTCTACAAAGCCTTTTTACTGACATTGGCTTTTAAACGTGATTTCACTGGAATTTCTGTGAAATGCAAGATGCACGATTTGCTGTTAAAGAATTGAGTATACAGAATGCAAACAAATGCTTCCCTACAAGGGAATCGCCTAAACATTCAACACAGTACTAAAAACTGAATAGAATGCAGTTTTCACTCTGATGAAAGACATATGCTTTCCTGCTTAAGAAGTGTTTTCAAAGACATTCACAGAGTGATTCTACGAAGCCTTTTTACTGGCATTGGCTTTAAAACGTGATTTCACTGGAATTTCTGTCAAACTCAAGACGCGAGATTTGCTGTTAAAGAATTGAGTATACAGAATGCAAACAAACGCTTCCCTACAAGTGAATTGCCTAACAATACAACACAGTAATAAAAACTGAATAGAATGCAGTTTTCACTCAGATGAAAGATGTATGCTTTCCTTCTTAAGAAGTGTTTTCAAAGACATTCACAGAGTGATTCTACAAAGCCTTTTTACTGGTGTTGGCTTTTAAACGTGATTTCACTGGAATTTCTGTCAAATGCAAGACGCAAGATTTGCTGTTAAAGAATTGAGTATACAGAATGCAAACAAACGCTTCCCTACAAGTGAATCGCCTTACCATTCAACACAGTTCGAAAAACTGAGTAGAATGCAGTTTTCACTCAGAAGAAAGACGTATGCTTTCTATCTTAAGAAGTGTTTTCAAAGACATTCACAGCATGATTCTACAAAGCCTTTTTTCTGGCGTTGGCTTTTAAACGTTATTTCACTGGAATTTCTGTCAAACACAAGACGCGAGATTTGCTGTTAAAGAATTGAGTATACAGAATGCAAGCAAACGCTTCCCTACAAGGGAATTGCCTAAACATTCAACACAGTACTAAAAACTGAATAGAATGCAGTTTTCACTCAGATGAAAGACGTATGCTTTCCTTCTTAAGAAGTGTTTTCAAAGACATTCACAGAGTGATTCTACAAAGCCTTTTTACTGGCGTTGGCTTTTAAACGTGATTTCACTGGAATTTCTGTAAAACACAAGATGAGCGATTTGCTGTTAAAGAATTGAGTATACAGAATGCAACCAAACGCTTCCCTACAAGTGAATCCCCTAACCAATCAACACAGTACTAAAAACTGAATAGAATGCAGTTTTCACTCAGATGAAAGACGTATGCTTTCCTTCTTAAGAAGTGTTTTCAAAGACATTCACAGAGTGATTCTACAAAGCCTTTTTACTGGTGTTGGCTTTTAAACGTGATTTCACTGGAATTTCTGTCAAATGCAAGACGCGAGATTTGCTGTTAAAGAATTGAGTATACAGAATGCGAACAAACACTTCCCTACAAGTGAATCGCCTAACCATTCAACACAGTACTAAAAACTGAATATTATGCAGTTTTCACTCAGATGAAAGACGTATGCATTCCTGCTTAAGAAGTGTTTTCAAAGACATTCACATAGTGATTCTACAAAGGCTTTTTACTGACATTGGCATTTAAATGTGATTTCACTATAATTTCTGTCAAACGCAAGACGCGAGATTTGCTGTTAAAGAATTGAGTATACAGAATGCAAACAAACGCTTCTCTACAAGTGAATCCCCTAACCAATCAACACAGTACTAAAAACTGAATGGAATGCAGTTTTCACTCAGATGAAAGACGTATGCTTTCCTTCTTAAGAAGTGTTTTCAAAGGCATTCACAGAGTGATTCTACAAAGCCTTTTTACTGGTGTTGGCCTTTAAACGTGATTTCACTGGAATTTCTGTCAAACGCAAGACGCGAGATTTGCTGTTAAAGAATTGAGTATACAGAATGCGAACAAACGCTTCCCTACAAGTGAATCGCCGAACCATTCAACACGGTACTAAAAACTGAATAGAATGCAGTTTTCACTCAGATGAAAGACGTATGCTTTCCTTCTTAAGAAGTGTTTTCAAACACATTCACAGAGTGATTCTACAAAGCCTTTTTACTGACTTTGGCTTTAAACGTGATTTCACTGGAATTTCTGTAAAACACAAGATGCGCGATTTGCTGTTAAAGAATTGAGTATACAGAATGCAACCAAACGCTTCCCTACAAGTGAATCGCCGAACGATTCAACACAGTTCGAAAAACTGAGTAGAATGCAGTTTTCACTCAGAAGAAAGACATATTCTTTCTATCTTTAGAAGTGTTTTCAAAGACATTCACAGCGTGATTCTACAAAGCCTTTTTTCTGGCGTTGGCTTTTAAACGTTATTTCACTGGAATTTCTGTCAAACACAAGACGCGAGATTTGCTGTTAAAGAATTGAGTATACAGAATGCAAACAAACGCTTACCTACAAGTGAATCGCCTAACCATTCAACACAGTACTAAAAACTGAATAGAATGCAGTTTTCACTCAGATGAAAGACGTATGCTTTCCTTCTTAAGAAGTGTTTTCAAAGACATTCACAGAGTGATTCTACAAAGCCTTTTTACTGGTGTTGGCTTTTAAACGTGATTTTACTGGAATTTCTGTCAAACGCAAGATGCTAGATTTGCTGTTAAAGAATTGAGAATACAGAATGCGAACAAACGCTTCCCTACAAGTGAATCTCCTAACCATTCAACACAGTACTAAAAACTGAATAGAATGCAGTTTTCACTCAGATGAAAGACGTATGCTTTCCTTCTTAAGAAGTGTTTTCAAAGGCATTCACAGAGTGATTCTACAAAGCCTTTTTACTGACGTTGGCTTTTAAACGTTATTTCACTGGAATTTCTGTCAAAAACAAGACGCGAGATTTGCTGTTAAAGAGTTGAGTATACAGAATGCGAACAAACGCTTCCCTACAAGTGAATCGCCTAACCATTCATCACAGTACTAAAAACTGAATCGAATGCAGTTTTCACTCAGATGAAAGATGTATGCTTTCCTTCTTAAGAAGTGTTTTCAAAGACATTCACAGAGTGATTCTACAAAGCCTTTTTACTGGTGTTGGCTTTTATACGTGATTTCACTGGAATTTCTGTCAAATGCAAGAGGCGAGATTTGCTATTAAGAATTGAGTATACAGAATGCAAACAAACGTTTCCCTACAAGTGAATCGCCTAAACATTCAACACAGTACTAAAAACTGAATAGAATGCAGTTTTCTTAAGATGAAAGATGTATGCTTTCCTTCTTAAGAAGTGTTTCAAAGACATTCACAGAGTGATTCTACAAAGCCTTTTTACTGGCGTTTTCTTTTAAACGTGATTTCACTGGAATTTCTGTCAAATGCAAGATGCGCGATTTGCTGTTAAAGAATTGAGTATACAGAATGCAAACAAACGCTTCTCTACAAGTGAATCCCCTAACCAATCAACACAGTACTAAAAACTGAATAGAATGCAGTTTTCACTCAGATGAAAGACGTATGCTTTCCTTCTTAAGAAGTGTTTTCAAAGGCATTCACAGAGTGATACTACAAAGCCTTTTTACTGGTGTTGGCCTTTAAACGTGATTTCACTGGAATTTCTGTCAAACGCAAGACGCGAGAATTGCTGTTAAAGAATTGAGTATACAGAATGCGAACAAACGCTTCCCTACAAGTGAATCGCCGAACCATTCAACACGGTACTAAAAACTGAATAGAATGCAGTTTTCACTCAGATGAAAGACGTATGCTTTCCTTCTTAAGAAGTGTTTTCAAAGACATTCACAGAGTGATTCTACAAAGCTTTTTTACTGACATTGGCTTTTAAACGTGATTTCACTGGAATTTCTGTGAAATGAAAGATGCGCGATTTCCTGTTAAAGAATTGAGTATACACAATGCAACCAAACGCTTCCCTAAAAGGGAATTGCCTAAACATTCAACAAAGTACTAAAAACTGAATAGAATGCAGTTTTCACTCAGATGAAAGACGTATGCTTTCCTTCTTAAGAAGTGTTTTCAAAGACATTCACAGAGTGATTCTACAAAGCCTTTTTACTGACGTTGGCTTTTAAACGTGATTTCACTGGAATTTCTGTAAAACACAAGATGCGCGATTTGCTGTTAAAGAATTGAGTATACAGAATGCAACCAAACGCTTCCCTACAAGTGAATCGCCGAACCATTCAACACAGTTCGAAAAACTGAGTAGAATGCAGTTTTCACTCAGAAGAAAGACATATTCTTTCTATCTTTAGAAGTGTTTTCAAAGACATTCACAGCGTGATTCTACAAAGCCTTTTTTCTGGCTTTGGCTTTTAAACGTTATTTCACTGGAATTTCTGTCAAACACAAGACGCGAGATTTGCTGTTAAAGAATTGAGTATACAGAATGCCAACAAACGCTTACCTACAAGTGAATCGCCTAACCATTCAACACAGTACTAAAAACTCAATAGAATGCAGTTATCACTCAGATGAAAGACGTACGCTTTCCTTCTTAAGAAGTGTTTTCAAAGACATTCACAGAGTGATTCTACAAAGCCTTTTTACTGACATTGGCTTTTAAACGTGATTTCACTGGAATTTCTGTGAAATGCAAGATGCACGATTTGCTGTTAAAGAATTGAGTATACAGAATGCAAACAAATGCTTCCCTACAAGGGAATCGCCTAAACATTCAACACAGTACTAAAAACTGAATAGAATGCAGTTTTCACTCTGATGAAAGACATATGCTTTCCTGCTTAAGAAGTGTTTTCAAAGACATTCACAGAGTGATTCTACGAAGCCTTTTTACTGGCATTGGCTTTAAAACGTGATTTCACTGGAATTTCTGTCAAACTCAAGACGCGAGATTTGCTGTTAAAGAATTGAGTATACAGAATGCAAACAAACGCTTCCCTACAAGTGAATTGCCTAACAATACAACACAGTAATAAAAACTGAATAGAATGCAGTTTTCACTCAGATGAAAGATGTATGCTTTCCTTCTTAAGAAGTGTTTTCAAAGACATTCACAGAGTGATTCTACAAAGCCTTTTTACTGGTGTTGGCTTTTAAACGTGATTTCACTGGAATTTCTGTCAAATGCAAGACGCAAGATTTGCTGTTAAAGAATTGAGTATACAGAATGCAAACAAACGCTTCCCTACAAGTGAATCGCCTTACCATTCAACACAGTTCGAAAAACTGAGTAGAATGCAGTTTTCACTCAGAAGAAAGACGTATGCTTTCTATCTTAAGAAGTGTTTTCAAAGACATTCACAGCATGATTCTACAAAGCCTTTTTTCTGGCGTTGGCTTTTAAACGTTATTTCACTGGAATTTCTGTCAAACACAAGACGTGAGATTTGCTGTTAAAGAATTGAGTATACAGAATGCAAGCAAACGCTTCCCTACAAGGGAATTGCCTAAACATTCAACACAGTACTAAAAACTGAATAGAATGCAGTTTTCACTCAGATGAAAGACGTATGCTTTCCTTCTTAAGAAGTGTTTTCAAAGACATTCACAGAGTGATTCTACAAAGCCTTTTTACTGGCGTTGGCTTTTAAACGTGATTTCACTGGAATTTCTGTAAAACACAAGATGAGCGATTTGCTGTTAAAGAATTGAGTATACAGAATGCAACCAAACGCTTCCCTACAAGTGAATCCCCTAACCAATCAACACAGTACTAAAAACTGAATAGAATGCAGTTTTCACTCAGATGAAAGACGTATGCTTTCCTTCTTAAGAAGTGTTTTCAAAGGCATTCACAGAGTGATTCTACAAAGCCTTTTTACTGGTGTTGGCTTTTAAACGTGATTTCACTGGAATTTCTGTCAAACACAAGATGCGCGATTTGCTGTTAAAGAATTGAGTATACAGAATGCAACCAAACGCTTCCCTACAAGTGAATCGCCGAACCATTCAACACAGTTCGAAAAACTGAGTAGAATGCAGTTTTCACTCAGAAGAAAGACATATTCTTTCTATCTTTAGAAGTGTTTTCAAAGACATTCACAGCGTGATTCTACAAAGTCTTTTTTCTGGCATTGGCTTTTAAACGTTATTTCACTGGAATTTCTGTCAAACACAAGACGCAAGATTTGCTGTTAAAGAATTGAGTATACAGAATGCAAACAAACGCTTACCTACAAGTGAATCGCCTTACCTTTCAACACAGTTCGAGAAACTGAGTAGAATGCAGTTTTCACTCAGAAGAAAGACGTATGCTTTCTATCTTAAGAAGTGTTTTCAAAGACATTCACAGCATGATTCTACAAAGCCTTTTTTCTGGCCTTGGCTTTTAAACGTGATTTCACTGGAATTTCTGTCAAACACAAGACGCGAGATTTGCTGTTAAAGAATTGAGTATACAGAATGCCAACAAACGCTTACCTACAAGTGAATCGCCTAAACATTCAACACAGTACTAAAAACTGAATAGAATGCAGTTTTCACTCAGATGAAAGACGTATGCTTTCCTTCTTAAGAAGTGTTTTCAAAGACATTCACAGAGTGATTCTACAAAGCCTTTTTACTGGTGTTGGCTTTTAAACGTGATTTTACTGGAATTTCTGTCAAACGCAAGATGCTAGATTTGCTGTTAAAGAATTGAGAATACAGAATGCGAACAAACGCTTCCCTACAAGTGAATCTCCTAACCATTCAACACAGTACTAAAAACTGAATAGAATGCAGTTTTCACTCAGATGAAAGATGTATGCTTTCCTTCTTAAGAAGTGTTTTCAAAGACATTCACAGAGTGATTCTACAAAGCCTTTTTACTGAAGTTGGCTTTTAAAAGTGATTTCACTGGAATTTCTGTCAAACGCAAGACACGAGCTTTGCTGTTAAAGAATTGAGGATACAGAATGCATACAAACGCTTCCCTACAAGTGAATCGCCTAACCATTCAACACAGTACTAAAAACTGAATAGAATGCAGTTTTCACTCAGATGAAAGACGTATGCTTTCCTTCTTAAGAAGTGTTTTCAAAGGCATTCACAGAGTGATTCTACAAAGCCTTTTTACTGACGTTGGCTTTTAAACGTTATTTCACTGGAATTTCTGTCAAAAACAAGACGCGAGATTTGCTGTTAAAGAGTTGAGTATACAGAATGCGAACAAACGCTTCCCTACAAGTGAATCGCCTAACCATTCATCACAGTACTAAAAACTGAATCGAATGCAGTTTTCACTCAGATGAAAGATGTATGCTTTCCTTCTTAAGAAGTGTTTTCAAAGACATTCACAGAGTGATTCTACAAAGCCTTTTTACTGGTGTTGGCTTTTATACGTGATTTCACTGGAATTTCTGTCAAATGCAAGAGGCGAGATTTGCTATTAAGAATTGAGTATACAGAATGCAAACAAACGTTTCCCTACAAGTGAATCGCCTAAACATTCAACACAGTACTAAAAACTGAATAGAATGCAGTTTTCTTAAGATGAAAGATGTATGCTTTCCTTCTTAAGAAGTGTTTCAAAGACATTCACAGAGTGATTCTACAAAGCCTTTTTACTGGCGTTTTCTTTTAAACGTGATTTCACTGGAATTTCTGTCAAATGCAAGATGCGCGATTTGCTGTTAAAGAATTGAGTATACAGAATGCAAACAAACGCTTCTCTACAAGTGAATCCCCTAACCAATCAACACAGTACTAAAAACTGAATAGAATGCAGTTTTCACTCAGATGAAAGACGTATGCTTTCCTTCTTAAGAAGTGTTTTCAAAGGCATTCACAGAGTGATACTACAAAGCCTTTTTACTGGTGTTGGCCTTTAAACGTGATTTCACTGGAATTTCTGTCAAATGCAAGACGCGAGATTTGCTGTTAAAGAATTGAGTATACAGAATGCGAACAAACGCTTCCCTACAAGTGAATCGCCGAACCATTCAACACGGTACTAAAAACTGAATAGAATGCAGTTTTCACTCAGATGAAAGACGTATGCTTTCCTTCTTAAGAAGTGTTTTCAAAGACATTCACAGAGTGATTCTACAAAGCTTTTTTACTGACATTGGCTTTTAAACGTGATTTCACTGGAATTTCTGTGAAATGAAAGATGCGCGATTTCCTGTTAAAGAATTGAGTATACACAATGCAACCAAACGCTTCCCTAAAAGGGAATTGCCTAAACATTCAACACAGTACTAAAAACTGAATAGAATGCAGTTTTCACTCAGATGAAAGACGTATGCTTTCCTTCTTAAGAAGTGTTTTCAAAGACATTCACAGAGTGATTCTACAAAGCCTTTTTACTGACGTTGGCTTTTAAACGTGATTTCACTGGAATTTCTGTAAAACACAAGATGCGCGATTTGCTGTTAAAGAATTGAGTATACAGAATGCAACCAAACGCTTCCCTACAAGTGAATCGCCGAACCATTCAACACAGTTCGAAAAACTGAGTAGAATGCAGTTTTCACTCAGAAGAAAGACATATTCTTTCTATCTTTAGAAGTGTTTTCAAAGACATTCACAGCGTGATTCTACAAAGCCTTTTTTCTGGCTTTGGCTTTTAAACGTTATTTCACTGGAATTTCTGTCAAACACAAGACGCGAGATTTGCTGTTAAAGAATTGAGTATACAGAATGCCAACAAACGCTTACCTACAAGTGAATCGCCTAACCATTCAACACAGTACTAAAAACTCAATAGAATGCAGTTATCACTCAGATGAAAGACGTACGCTTTCCTTCTTAAGAAGTGTTTTCAAAGACATTCACAGAGTGATTCTACAAAGCCTTTTTACTGACATTGGCTTTTAAACGTGATTTCACTGGAATTTCTGTGAAATGCAAGATGCACGATTTGCTGTTAAAGAATTGAGTATACAGAATGCAAACAAATGCTTCCCTACAAGGGAATCGCCTAAACATTCAACACAGTACTAAAAACTGAATAGAATGCAGTTTTCACTCAGATGAAAGACATATGCTTTCCTTCTTAAGAAGTGTTTTCAAAGACATTCACAGAGTGATTCTACGAAGCCTTTTTACTGGCATTGGCTTTAAAACGTGATTTCACTGGAATTTCTGTCAAACTCAAGACGCGAGATTTGCTGTTAAAGAATTGAGTATACAGAATGCAAACAAACGCTTCCCTACAAGTGAATTGCCTAACAATACAACACAGTAATAAAAACTGAATAGAATGCAGTTTTCACTCAGATGAAAGACGTATGCTTTCCTTCTTAAGAAGTGTTTTCAAAGACATTCACAGAGTGATTCTACAAAGCCTTTTTACTGGTGTTGGCTTTTAAACGTGATTTCACTGGAATTTCTGTCAAATGCAAGACCCAAGATTTGCTGTTAAAGAATTGAGTATACAGAATGCAAACAAACGCTTCCCTACAAGTGAATCGCCTTACCATTCAACACAGTTCGAAAAACTGAGTAGAATGCAGTTTTCACTCAGAAGAAAGACGTATGCTTTCTATCTTAAGAAGTGTTTTCAAAGACATTCACAGCATGATTCTACAAAGCCTTTTTTCTGGCGTTGGCTTTTAAACGTTATTTCACTGGAATTTCTGTCAAACACAAGACGCGAGATTTGCTGTTAAAGAATTGAGTATACAGAATGCAAACAAACGCTTCCCTACAAGGGAATTGCCTAAACATTCAACACCTTACTAAAAACTGAATAGAATGCAGTTTTCACTCAGATGAAAGACGTATGCTTTCCTTCTTAAGAAGTGTTTTCAAAGACATTCACAGAGTGATTCTACAAAGCCTTTTTACTGGCGTTGGCTTTTAAACGTGATTTCACTGGAATTTCTGTAAAACACAAGATGAGCGATTTGCTGTTAAAGAATTGAGGATACAGAATGCAACCAAACGCTTCCCTACAAGTGAATCCCCTAACCAATCAACACAGTACTAAAAACTGAATAGAATGCAGTTTTCACTCAGATGAAAGACGTATGCTTTCCTTCTTAAGAAGTGTTTTCAAAGGCATTCACAGAGTGATTCTACAAAGCCTTTTTACTGGTGTTGGCTTTTAAACGTGATTTCACTGGAATTTCTGTCAAACACAAGATGCGCGATTTGCTGTTAAAGAATTGAGTATACAGAATGCAACCAAACGCTTCCCTACAAGTGAATCGCCGAACCATTCAACACAGTTCGAAAAACTGAGTAGAATGCAGTTTTCACTCAGAAGAAAGACATATTCTTTCTATCTTTAGAAGTGTTTTCAAAGACATTCACAGCGTGATTCTACAAAGTCTTTTTTCTGGCATTGGCTTTTAAACGTTATTTCACTGGAATTTCTGTCAAACACAAGACGCAAGATTTGCTGTTAAAGAATTGAGTATACAGAATGCAAACAAAGGCTTCCCTACAAGTGAATCGCCTTACCTTTCAACACAGTTCGAGAAACTGAGTAGAATGCAGTTTTCACTCAGAAGAAAGACGTATGCTTTCTATCTTAAGAAGTGTTTTCAAAGACATTCACAGCATGATTCTACAAAGCCTTTTTTCTGGCCTTGGCTTTTAAACGTGATTTCACTGGAATTTCTGTCAAACACAAGACGAGAGATTTGCTGTTAAAGAATTGAGTATACAGAATGCCAACAAACGCTTACCTACAAGTGAATCGCCTAAACATTCAACACAGTACTAAAAACTGAATAGAATGCAGTTTTCACTCAGATGAAAGACGTATGCTTTCCTTCTTAAGAAGTGTTTTGAAAGACATTTACAGAGTGATTCTACAAAGCATTTTTACTGACGTTGTATTTTAAACGTGATTTCACTGAAATTTCTGTCAAACGCAAGATGCGAGATTTGCTGTTAAAGAATTGAGTATACAGAATGCAAACAAACGCTTCCCTACAAGGGAATCGCCTAAACATTCAACACCGTACTAAAAACTGAATAGAATGCAGTTTTCACTCAGATGAAAGACGTATGCTTTCCTTCTTAAGAAGTGTTTTCAAAGACATTCACAGAGTGATTCTACAAAGCCTTTTTAATGACCTTGGCTTTTAATCGTGATTTCACTGGAATTTCTGTCAAATGCATGACACGAGATTTGCTGTTAAAGAATTGAGTATACAGAATGCAAACAAAAGCTTCCCTACAAGTGAATCGCCTAACCATTCAACACAGTACTAAAAACTGAATAGAATGCAGTTTTCACTCAGATGAAAGACGTATGCTTTCCTTCTTAAGAAGTGTTTTCAAAGGCATTCACAGAGTGATTCTACAAAGCCTTTTTACTGACGTTGGCTTTTAAACGTGATTTCACTGGAATTTCTGTAAAACACAAGATGCGTGATTTGCTGTTAAAGAATTGAGTATACAGAATGCAACCAAACGCTTCCCTACAAATGAATCCCCTAACCATTCAACACAGTACTAAAAACTGAATAGAATGCAGTTTTCACTCAGATGAAAGACGTATGCTTTCCTTCTCAAGAAGTGTTTTCAAAGACATTCACAGAGTGATTCTACAAAGCCTTTTTACTGGTGTTGGCTTTTAAACGTGATTTCACTGGAATTTCTGTCAAACACAAGACACGAGATTTATTGTTAAAGAATTGAGTATACAGAATGCGAACAAAAGCTTCCCTACAAGTGAATCGCCTAACCATTCAACACAGTACTAAAAACTGAATAGAATGCAGTTTTCACTCAGATGAAAGATGTATGCTTTCCTTCTTAAGAAGTATTTTCAAAGACATTCACAGAGTGATTCTACAAAGCCTTTTTACTGACGTTTGCTTTTATAGGTGATTTCACTGGAATTTCTGTCAATTCAAGACGCGAGATTTGCTGCTAAAGAATTGAGTATACAGAATGCAAACAAATGCTTCCCTACAAGTGAATCGCCTAACCATTCAACACAGTACTAAAAACTGAATAGAATGCAGTTTTCACTCAGATGAAAGACGTATGCTTTCCATCTTAAGAAGTGTTTTCAAAGACATTCACAGAGTGATTCTACAAAGCCTTTTTACTGGCATTGGCTTTTAAACGTGATTTCACTGGAATTTCTGTCAAATGCAAGACACGAGATTTGCTGTTAAAGAATTGAGTATACAGAATGCAAACAAACGCTTCCCTACAAGTGAATCGCCTTACTATTCAACACAGTTCGAAAAACTGAGTAGAATGCACTTTTCACTCAGAAGAAAGACGTATGCTTTCTATCTTAAGAAGTGTTTTCAAAGACATTCACAGCATGATTCTACAAAGCCTTTTTACTGGCGTTGACTTTTAAACGTGATTTCACTGGAATTTCTGTCAAACGCAAGAGGCGAGATTTGCTGTTAAAGAATTGAGTATACAAAATGCAAACAAACGCTTCCCTACAAGTGAATCGCCTTACCATTCAACACAGTTCGAAAAACTGAGTAGAATGCAGTTTTCACTCAGAAGAAAGACATATGCTTTCTATCTTAAGAAGTGATTTCAAAGACATTCACAGCGTGATTCTACAAAGCCTTTTTTCTGGCATTGGCTTTTAAATGTTATTTCACTGGAATTTCTGTCAAACACAAGACGCGAGATTTGCTGTTAAAGAATTGAGTATACAGAATGCAAACAAACGCTTCCTACAAGTGAATCCCCTAACCAATCAACACAGTACTAAAAACTGAATAGAATGCAGTTTTCACTCAGATGAAAGACGTATGCTTTCCTTCTTAAGAAGTGTTTTCAAAGACATTCACAGAGTGATTCTACAAAGCCTTTTTACTGGTGTTGGCTTTTAAACGTGATTTCACTGGAATTTCTGTCAAACGCAAGATGCTAGATTTGCTGTTTAAGAATTGAGTATACAGAATGCGAACAAACGCTTCCCTACAAGTGAATTGCCTAACCATTCATCACGGTACTAAAAACTGAATAGAATGCAGTTTTCACTCAGATGAAAGACGTATGCTTTCCCTCTTAGGAAGTGTTTTCAAAGACATTCACAGAGTGATTCTACAAAGCCTTTTTACTGGTGTTGGCTTTTAAACGTGATTTCACTGGAATTTCTGTCAAACGCAAGACTCGAGATTTGCTGTTAAAGAATTGAGTATACAGAATGCAAACAAATGCTTCCCTACAAGTGAATCGCCTAACCATTCAACACAGTACTAAAAACTGAATAGAATGCAGTTTTCACTCAGATGAAAGACGTATGCTTTCCTTCTTAAGAAGTGTTTTCAAAGACATTCACAGAGTGATTCTACAAAGCCTTTTTACTGGCGTTGACTTTTAAACGTGATTTCACTGGAATTTCTGTCAAACGCAAGACGCGAGATTTGCTGTTAAAGAATTGAGTATACAAAATGCAAACAAACGCTTCCCTACAAGTGAATCGCCTTACCATTCAACACAGTTCGAAAAACTGAGTAGAATGCAGTTTTCACTCAGAAGAAAGACATATGCTTTCTATCTTAAGAAGTGTTTTCAAAGACATTCACAGCGTGATTCTACAAAGCCTTTTTTCTGGCGTTGGCTTTTAAACGTTATTTCACTGGAATTTCTGTCAAATACAAGACGCGAGATTTGCTGTTAAAGAATTGAGTATACAGAATGCAAACAAACGCTTCCCTACAAGGGAATCGCCTAAACATTCATACAGTACTAAAAACTGAATAGAATGCCGTTTTCACTCAGATGAAAGACATATGCTTTCCTTCTTAAGAAGTGTTTTCAAAGACATTCACAGAGTGATTCTACAAAGCCTTTTTACTGGTGTTGGCTTTTAAATGTGATTTCACTGGAATTTCAGTCAAACGCAAGACGCGAGATTTGCTGTTAAAGAATTGAGTGTACAGAATGCAAACAAACGCTTCCCTACAAGTGAATCGCCTAACAATGCAACACAGTAATAAAAACTGAATAGAATGCAGTTTTCACTCAGATGAAAGACGTATGCTTTCCTTCTTAAGAAGTGTTTTCAAAGACATTCACAGAGTGATTCTACAAAGCCTTTTTATTGACGTTGGCTTTTAAACGTGATTTCACTGGAATTTCTGTCAAATGCAAGACGCGAGATTTGCTGTTAAAGAATTGAGTATACAGAATGCAAACAAACGCTTCCCTACAAGTGAATCGCCTTACCATTCAACACAGTTCGAAAAACTGAGTAGAATGCAGTTTTCACTCAGAAGAAAGACGTATGCTTTCCTTCTTAAGAAGTGTTTTGAAAGACATTCAAAGAGTGATTCTACAAAGCATTTTTACTGATGTTGAATTTTAAACGTGATTTCACTGGAATTTCTGTGAAATGCAAGATGCGCGATTTACTGTTAAAGAATTGAGTATACAGAATGCAAACAAATGCTTCCCTACAAGGGAATCGCCTAAATATTCAACACAGTACTAAAAACTGAATAGAATGCAGTTTTCACTCAGATGAAAGACGTATGCTTTCCTTCTTAAGAAGTGTTTTCAAAGACATTCACAGAGTGATTCTACAAAGCCTTTTTACTGGCGTTGGCTTTTAAACGTGATTTCACTGGAATTTCTGTAAAACACAAGATGCGCGATTTGCTGTTAAAGAATTGAGTATACAGAATGCAACCAAATGCTTCCCTACAAGTGAATCCCCTAACCAATCAACACAGTACTAAAAACTGAATAGAGTGCAGTTTTCACTCAGATGAAAGACTTATGCTTTCCTTCTTAAGAAGTGTTTTCAAAGGCATTCACGGAGTGATTCTACAAAGCCTTTTTACTGGTGTTGGCTTTTAAACGTGATTTCACTGGAATTTCTGTTAAACACAAGATGCGCGATTTGCTGTTAAAGAATTGAGTATACAGAATGCAACCAAACGCTTCCCTACAAGTGAATCGCCGAACCATTCAACACAGTTCGAAAAACTGAGTAGAATGCAGTTTTCACTCAGAAGAAAGACATATTCTTTCTATCTTTAGAAGTGTTTTCAAAGACATTCACAGCGTGATTCTACAAATCCTTTTTTCTGGCGTTGGCTTTTAAACGTTATTTCACTGGAATTTCTGTCAAACCCAAGACGCAAGATTTGCTGTTAAAGAATTGAGTATACAGAATGCAAACAAACGCTTCCCTACAAGTGAATCGCCTTACCATTCAACACAGTTCGAAAAACTGAGTAGAATGCAGTTTTCACTCAGAAGAAAGACGTATGCTTTCTATCTTAAGAAGTGTTTTCAAAGACATTCACAGCATGATTCTACAAAGCCTTTTTACTGGTGTTGGCTTTTAAACGTGATTTCACTGGAATTTCTGTCAAACACAAGACGCGAGATTTGCTCTTAAAGAATTGAGTATACAGAATGCAAACAAACGCTTCCCTACAAGGGAATCGCCTAAACATTCAACACCTTACTAAAAACTGAATAGAATGCAGTTTTCACTCAGATGAAAGACGTATGCTTTCCTTCTTAAGAAGTGTTTTCAAAGACATTCACAGAGTGATTCTACAAAGCCTTTTTAATGACCTTGGCTTTTAATCGTGATTTCACTGGAATTTCTGTCAAATGCAAGACACAAGATTTGCTGTTAAAGAATTGAGTATACAGAATGCAAACCAAAGCTTCCCTACAAGTGAATCGCCTAACCATTCAACACAGTACTAAAAACTGAATAGAATGCAGTTTTCACTCAGATGAAAGATGTATGCTTTCCTTCTTAAGAAGTATTTTCAAAGACATTCACAGAGTGATTCTACAAAGCCTTTTTACTGACGTTTGCTTTTATAGGTATTTCACTGGAATTTCTGTCAATTCAAGACGCGAGATTTGCTGTTAAAGAATTGAGTATACAGAATGCAAACAAATGCTTCCCTACAAGTGAATCGCCTAACCATTCAACACAGTACTAAAAACTGAATAGAATGCAGTTTTCACTCAGATGAAAGACGTATGCTTTCCTTCTTAAGAAGTGTTTTCAAAGACATTCACAGAGTGATTCTACAAAGCCTTTTTACTGGCGTTGGCTTTTAAACGTGATTTCACTGGAATTTCTGTAAAACACAAGATGCGCGATTTGCTGTTAAAGAATTGAGTATACAGAATGCAACCAAACGCTTCCCTACAAGTGAATCCCCTAACCAATCAACACAGTACTAAAAACTGAATAGAATGCAGTTTTCACTCAGATGAAAGACGTATGCCCTCCTTCTTAAGAAGTGTTTTCAAAGGCATTCACAGAGTGATTCTACAAAGCCTTTTTACTGGTGTTGGCTTTTAAACGTGATTTCACTGGAATTTCTGTAAAACACAAGATGCGCGATTTGCTGTTAAAGTATTGAGTATATAGAATGCAACCAAATGCTTCCCTACAAGTGAATCGCCGAACCATTCAACACAGTTCGAAAAACTGAGTAGAATGCAGTTTTCACTCAGAAGAAAGACATATTCTTTCTATCTTTAGAAGTGTTTTCAAAGACATTCACAGCGTGATTCTACAAAGCCTTTTTTCTGGCGTTGGCTTTTAAACGTTATTTCACTGGAATTTCTGTCAAACCCAAGACGCAAGATTTGCTGTTAAAGAATTGAGTATACAGAATGAAAACAAACGCTTCCCTACAAGTGAATCGCCTTACCATTCAACACAGTTCGAAAAACTGAGTAGAATGCAGTTTTCACTCAGAAGAAAGACTTATGCTTTCTATCTTAAGAAGTGTTTTCAAAGACATTCACAGCATGATTCTACAAAGCCTTTTTTCTGGCCTTGGCTTTTAAACATGATTTCACTGGAATTTCTGTCAAACACAAGACGCGAGATTTGCTGTTAAAGAATTGAGTATACAGAATGCAAACAAACGCTTCCCTACAAGGGAATCGCCTAAACATTCAACACCGTACTAAAAACTGAATAGAATGCAGTTTTCACTCAGATGAAAGACGTATGCTTTCCTTCTTAAGAAGTGTTTTCAAAGACATTCACAGAGTGATTCTACAAAGCCTTTTTAATGACCTTGGCTTTTAATCGTGATTTCACTGGAATTTCTGTCAAATGCAAGACACGAGATTTGCTGTTAAAGAATTGAGTATACAGAATGCAAACAAAAGCTTCCCTACAAGTGAATCGCCTAACCATTCAACACAGTACTAAAAACTGAATAGAATGCAGTTTTCACTCAGATGAAAGACGTATGCTTTCCTTCTTAAGAAGTGTTTTCAAAGGCATTCACAGAGTGATTCTACAAAGCCTTTTTACTGACGTTGGCTTTTAAACATGATTTCACTGGAATTTCTGTAAAACACAAGATACGTGATTTGCTGTTAAAGAATTGAGTATACAGAATGCAACCAAACGCTTCCCTACAAATGAATCCCCTAACCATTCAACACAGTACTAAAAACTGAATAGAATGCAGTTTTCACTCAGATGAAAGACGTATGCTTTCCTTCTCAAGAAGTGTTTTCAAAGACATTCACAGAGTGATTCTACAAAGCCTTTTTACTGACGTTGGCTTTTAAACGTGATTTCACTGGAATTTCTGTCAAACACAAGACGCGAGATTTATTGTTAAAGAATTGAGTATACAGAATGCGAACAAAAGCTTCCCTACAAGTGAATCGCCTAACCATTCAACACAGTACTAAAAACTGAATAGAATGCAGTTTTCACTCAGATGAAAGATGTATGCTTTCCTTCTTAAGAAGTATTTTCAAAGACATTCACAGAGTGATTCTACAAAGCCTTTTTACTGACGTTTGCTTTTAAACGTGATTTCACTGGAATTTCTGTCAATTAAAGACGCGAGATTTGCTGTTAAAGAATTGAGTATACAGAATGCAAACAAATGCTTCCCTACAAGTGAATCGCCTAACCATTCAACACAGTACTACAAACTGAATAGAATGCAGTTTTCACTCAGATGAAAGACGTATGCTTTCCTTCTTAAGAAGTGTTTTCAAAGACATTCACAGAGTGATTCTACAAAGCCTTTTTACTGGCGTTGGCTTTTAAACGTGATTTCACTGGAATTTCTGTAAAACACAAGATGCGCGATTTGCTGTTAAAGAATTGAGTATACAGAATGCAACCAAACGCTTCCCTACAAGTGAATCCCCTAACCAATCAACACAGTACTAAAAACTGAATAGAATGCAGTTTTCACTCAGATGAAAGACGTATGCTTTCCTTCTTAAGAAGTGTTTTCAAAGGCATTCACAGAGTGATTCTACAAAGCCTTTTTACTGGTGTTGGCTTTTAAACGTGATTTCACTGGAATTTCTGTAAAACACAAGATGCGCGATTTGCTGTTAAAGAATTGAGTATACAGAATGCAACCAAACGCTTCCCTGCAAGTGAATCGCCGAACCATTCAACACAGTTCGAAAAACTGAGTAGAATGCAGTTTTCACTCAGAAGAAAGACATATTCTTTCTATCTTTAGAAGTGTTTTCAAAGACATTCACAGCGTGATTCTACAAAGCCTTTTTTCTGGCGTTGGCTTTTAAACGTTATTTCACTGGAATTTCTGTCAAACCCAAGACGCAAGATTTGCTGTTAAAGAATTGAGTATACAGAATGAAAACAAACGCTTCCCTACAAGTGAATCGCCTTACCATTCAACACAGTTCGAAAAACTGAGTAGAATGCAGTTTTCACTCAGAAGAAAGACGTATGCTTTCTATCTTAAGAAGTGTTTTCAAAGACATTCACAGCATGATTCTACAAAGCCTTTTTTCTGGCCTTGGCTTTTAAACATGATTTTTCTGGAATTTCTGTCAAACACAAGACGCGAGATTTGCTGTTAAAGAATTGAGCATACAGAATGCAAACAAACGCTTTTCTACAAGGGAATCGCCTAAACATTCAACACCGTACTAAAAACTGAATAGAATGCAGTTTTCACTCAGATGAAAGACGTATGCTTTCCTTCTTAAGAAGTGTTTTCAAAGACATTCACAGAGTGATTCTACAAAGCCTTTTTAATGACCTTGGCTTTTAATCGTGATTTCACTGGAATTTCTGTCAAATGGAAGACACGAGATTTGCTGTTAAAGAATTGAGTATACAGAATGCAAACAAAAGCTTCCCTACATGTGAATCGCCTAACCATTCAACACAGTACTAAAAACTGAATAGAATGCAGTTTTCACTCAGATGAAAGACATATGCTTTCCTTCTTAAGAAGTGTTTTCAAAGGCATTCACAGAGTGATTCTACAAAGCCTTTTTACTGACGTTGGCTTTTAAACATGATTTCACTGGAATTTCTGTAAAACACAAGATACGTGATTTGCTGTTAAAGAATTGAGTATACAGAATGCAACCAAACGCTTCCCTACAAATGAATCCCCTAACCATTCAACACAGTACTAAAAACTGAATAGAATGCAGTTTTCACTCAGATGAAAGACGTATGCTTTCCTTCTCAAGAAGTGTTTTCAAAGACATTCACAGAGTGATTCTACAAAGCCTTTTTACTGACGTTGGCTTTTAAACGTGATTTCACTGGAATTTCTGTCAAACACAAGACGCGAGATTTATTGTTAAAGAATTGAGTATACAGAATGCGAACAAAAGCTTCCCTACAAGTGAATCGCCTAACCATTCAACACAGTACTAAAAACTGTATAGAATGCAGTTTTCACTCAGATGAAATTTGTATGCTTTCCTTATTAAGAAGTATTTTCAAAGACATTCACAGAGTGATTCTACAAAGCCTTTTTACTGACGTTTGCTTTTATAGGTGATTTCACTGGAATTTCTGTCAATTAAAGACGCGAGATTTGCTGTTAAAGAATTGAGTATACAGAATGCAAACAAATGCTTCCCTACAAGTGAATCGCCTAACCATTCAACACAGTACTAAAAACTGAATAGAATGCAGTTTTCACTCAGATGAAAGACGTATGCTTTCCTTCTTAAGAAGTGTTTTCAAAGACATTCACAGAGTGATTCTACAAAGCCTTTTTACTGGCGTTGGCTTTTAAACGTGATTTCACTGGAATTTCTGTAAAACACAAGATGCGCGATTTGCTGTTAAAGAATTGAGTATACAGAATGCAACCAAACGCTTCCCTACAAGTGAATCCCCTAACCAATCAACACAGTACTAAAAACTGAATAGAATGCAGTTTTCACTCAGATGAAAGACGTATGCTTTCCTTCTTAAGAAGTGTTTTCAAAGGCATTCACAGAGTGATTCTACAAAGCCTTTTTACTGGTGTTGGCTTTTAAACGTGATTTCACTGGAATTTCTGTAAAACACAAGATGCGCGATTTGCTGTTAAAGAATTGAGTATACAGAATGCAACCAAACGCTTCCCTGCAAGTGAATCGCCTTACCATTCAACACAGTTCGAAAAACTGAGTAGAATGCAGTTTTCACTCAGAAGAAAGACGTATGCTTTCTATCTTAAGAAGTGTTTTCAAAGACATTCACAGCATGATTCTACAAAGCCTTTTTTCTGGCCTTGGCTTTTAAACGTGATTTCACTGGAATTTCTGTCAAACACAAGACGCAAGATTTGTTGTTAAAGAATTGAGTATACAGAATGCAAACAAACGCTTCCCTACAAGGGAATTGCCTAAACATTCAACACCTTACTAAAAACTGAATAGAATGCAGTTTTCACTCAGATGAAAGACGTATGCTTTCCTTCTTAAGAAGTGTTTTCAAAGACATTCACAGAGTGATTCTACAAAGCCTTTTTAATGACCTTGGCTTTTAATCGTGATTTCACTGGAATTTCTGTCAAATGCAAGACACGAGATTTGCTGTTAAAGAATTGAGTATACAGAATGCAAACAAAAGCTTCCCTACAAGTGAATCGCCTAACCATTCAACACAGTACTAAAAACTGAATAGAATGCAGTTTTCACTCATATGAAAGACGTATGCTTTCCTTCTTAAGAAGTGTTTTCAAAGACATTCACAGAGTGATTCTACAAAGCCTTTTTACTGGCGTTGGCTTTTAAACGTGATTTCACTGGAATTTCTGTAAAACACAAGATGCGCGATTTGCTGTTAAAGAATTGAGTATACAGAATGCAACCAAACGCTTCCCTACAAGTGAATCCCCTAACCAATCACCACAGTACTAAAAACTGAATAGAATGCAGTTTTCACTCAGATGAAAGACGTATGCTTTCCTTATTAAGAAGTGTTTTCAAAGGCATTCACAGAGTGATTCTACAAAGCCTTTTTACTGGTGTTGGCTTTTAAACGTGATTTCACTGTAATTTCTGTAAAACACAAGATGCGCGATTTGCTGTTAAAGAATTGAGTATACAGAATGCGAACAAAAGTTTCCCTACAAGTGAATCGCCTAACCATTCAACACAGTACTAAAAACTGAATAGAATGCAGTTTTCACTCAGATGAAAGACGTATGCTTTCCTTCTTAAGAAGTATTTTCAAAGACATTCACAGAGTGATTCTACAAAGCCTTTTTACTAACGTTTCCTTTTATAGGTGATTTCACTTGAATTTCTGTCAATTCAAGACGCGAGATTTGCTGTTAAAGAATTGAGTATACAGAATTCAAACAAATGCTTCCCTACAAGTGAATCGCCTAACCATTCAACACAGTACTAAAAACTGAATAGAATGCAGTTTTCACTCAGATGAAAGACGTATGCTTTCCATCTTAAGAAGTGTTTTGAAAGACATTCACAGAGTGATTCTACAAAGCCTTTTTACTGGCATTGGCTTTTAAACGTGATTTCACTGGAATTTCTGTCAAATGCAAGACACGAGATTTGCTGTTAAAGAATTGAGTATACAGAATGCAAACAAACGCTTCCCTACAAGTGAATTGCCTTACCATTCAACACAGTTCGAAAAACTGAGTAGAATGCAGTTTTCACTCAGAAGAAAGACGTATGCTTTCTATCTTAAGAAGTGTTTTCAAAGACATTCACAGCATGATTCTACAAAGCCTTTTTTCTGGCCTTGGCTTTTAAACGTGATTTCACTGGAATTTCTGTCAAACACAAGACGCGAGATTTGCTGTTAAAGAATTGAGTATACAGAATGCAAACAAACGCTTCCCTACAAGGGAATCGCCTAAACATTCAACACCGTACTAAAAACTGAATAGAATGCAGTTTTCACTCAGATGAAAGACGTATGCTTTCCTTCTTAAGAAGTGATTTCAAAGACATTCACAGAGTGATTCTACAAAGCCTTTTTAATGACCTTGCCTTTTAATCGTGATTTCACTGGAATTTCTGTCAAATGCAAGACACGAGATTTGCTGTTAAAGAATTGAGTATACAGAATGCAAACAAAAGCTTCCCTACAAGTGAATCGCCTAACCATTCAACACAGTACTAAAAACTGAATAGAATGCAGTTTTCACTCAGATGAAAGACGTATGCTTTCCTTCTTAAGAAGTGTTTACAAAGGCATTCACAGAGTGATTCTACAAAGCCTTTTTACTGACATTGGCTTTTAAACATGATTTCACTGGAATTTCTGTAAAACACAAGATGCGTGATTTGCTGTTAAAGAATTGAGTATACAGAATGCAACCAAACGCTTCCCTACAAATGAATCCCCTAACCATTCAACACAGTACTAAAAACTGAATAGAATGCAGTTTTCACTCAGATGAAAGACGTATGCTTTCCTTCTCAAGAAGTGTTTTCAAAGACATTCACAGAGTGATTCTACAAAGCTTTTTTACTGACGTTGGCTTTTAAACGTGATTTCACTGGAATTTCTGTCAAACACAAGACGCGAGATTTATTGTTAAAGAATTGAGTATACAGAATGCGAACAAAAGCTTCCCTACAAGTGAATCGCCTAAGAATTCAACACAGTACTAAAAACTGAATAGAATGCAGTTTTCACTCAGATGAAAGATGTATGCTTTCCTTCTTAAGAAGTATTTTCAAAGACATTCACAGAGTGATTCTACAAAGCCTTTTTACTGACGTTTGCTTTTATAGGTGATTTCACTGGAATTTCTGTCAATTCAAGACGAGAGATTTGCTGTTAAAGAATTGAGTATACAGAATGCAAACAAACGCTTCCCTACAAGGGAATCGCCTAAACATTCAACACAGTACTAAAAACTGAATAGAATGCAGTTTTCACTCAGATGAAAGACTTATGCTTTCCTTCTTAAGAAGTGTTTTCAAAGGCATTCACAGAGTGATTCTACAAAGCCTTTTTACTGGTGTTGGCTTTTAAACGTGATTTCACTGGAATTTCTGTAAAACACAAGATGCGCGATTTGCTGTTAAAGAATTGAGTATACAGAATTCAAACAAAAGCTTCCCTACAAGTGAATCGCCGAACCATTCAACACAGTTCGAAAAACTGAGTAGAATGCAGTTTTCACTCAGAAGAAAGACATATTCTTTCTATCTTTAGAAGTGTTTTCAAAGACATTCACAGCGTGATTCTACAAAGCCTTTTTTCTGGCATTGGCTTTTAAATGTTATTTCACTGGAATTTCTGTCAAACCCAAGACGCAAGATTTGCTGTTAAAGAATTGAGTATACAGAATGCAAACAAATGCTTCCCTACAAGTGAATCGCCTTACCATTCAACACAGTTCGAAAAACTGAGTAGAATGCAGTTTTCACTCAGAAGAAAGACGTATGCTTTCTATCTTAAGAAGTGTTTTCAAAGACATTCACAGCATGATTCTACAAAGCCTTTTTTCTGGCCTTGGCTTTTAAACGTGATTTCACTGGAATTTCTGTCAAACACAAGACGCGAGATTTGCTGTTAAAGAATTGAGTATACAGAATGCAAACAAACGCTTCCCTACAAGGGAATCGCCTAACCATTCAACACAGTACTAAAAACTGAATAGAATGCAGTTTTCACTCAGATGAAAGACGTATGCTTTCCTTCTTAAGAAGTGTTTTCAAAGGCATTCACAGAGTGATTCTACTAAGCCTTTTTACTGACGTTGGCTTTTAAACGTGATTTCACTGGAATTTCTGTAAAACACAACATGCGTGATTTGCTGTTAAAGAATTGAGTATACAGAATGCAACCAAACGCTTCCCTACAAATGAATCCCCTAACCATTCAACACAGTACTAAAAACTGAATAGAATGCAGTTTTCACTCAGATAAAAGACGTATGCTTTCCTTCTCAAGAAGTGTTTTCAAAGACATTCACAGAGTGATTCTACAAAGCCTTTTTACTGGTGTTGGCTTTTAAACGTGATTTCACTGGAATTTCTGTCAAACACAAGACGCGAGATTTATTGTTAAAGAATTGAGTATACAGAATGCGAACAAAAGCTTCCCTACAAGTGAATCGCCTAACCATTAAACACAGTACTAAAAACTGAATAGAATGCAGTTTTCACTCAGATGAAGGATGTATGCTTTCCTTCTTAAGAAGTATTTTCAAAGACATTCACAGAGTGATTCTACAAAGCCTTTTTACTAACGTTTGCTTTTATAGGTGATTTCACTGGAATTTCTGTCAATTCAAGACGCGAGATTTGCTGTTAAAGAATTGAGTATACAGAATGCAAACAAACGCTTCCCTACAAGGAAATCGCCTAAACATTCAACACAGTACTAAAAACTGAATAGAATGCAGTTTTCACTCAGATGAAAGACTTATGCTTTCCTTCTTAAGAAGTGTTTTCAAAGGCATTCACAGAGTGATTCTACAAAGCCTTTTTACTGGTGTTGGCTTTTAAACGTGATTTCACTGGAATTTCTGTCAAACACAAGATGCGCGATTTGCTGTTAAAGAATTGAGTATACAGAATTCAAACAAAAGCTTCCCTACAAGTGAATCGCCGAACCATTCAACACAGTTCGAAAAACTGAGTAGAATGCAGTTTTCACTCAGAAGAAAGACATATTCTTTCTATCTTTAGAAGTGTTTTCAAAGACATTCACAGCGTGATTCTACAAAGCCTTTTTTCTGGCATTGGCTTTTAAATGTTATTTCACTGGAATTTCTGTCAAACCCAAGACGCAAGATTTGCTGTTAAAGAATTGAGTATACAGAATGCAAACAAACGCTTCCCTACAAGTGAATCGCCTTACCATTCAACACAGTTCGAAAAACTGAGTAGAATGCAGTTTTCACTCAGAAGAAAGACGTATGCTTTCTATCTTAAGAAGTGTTTTCAAAGACATTCACAGCATGATTCTACAAAGCCTTTTTTCTGGCCTTGGCTTTTAAACGTGATTTCACTGGAATTTCTGTCAAACACAAGACGCGAGATTTGCTGTTAAAGAATTGAGTATACAGAATGCAAACAAACGCTTCCCTACAAGGGAATCGCCTAACCATTCAACACAGTACTAAAAACTGAATAGAATGCAGTTTTCACTCAGATGAAAGACGTATGCTTTCCTTCTTAAGAAGTGTTTTCAAAGGCATTCACAGAGTGATTCTACTAAGCCTTTTTACTGACGTTGGCTTTTAAACGTGATTTCACTGGAATTTCTGTAAAACACAACATGCGTGATTTGCTGTTAAAGAATTGAGTATACAGAATGCAACCAAACGCTTCCCTACAAATGAATCCCCTAACCATTCAACACAGTACTAAAAACTGAATAGAATGCAGTTTTCACTCAGATAAAAGACGTATGCTTTCCTTCTCAAGAAGTGTTTTCAAAGACATTCACAGAGTGATTCTACAAAGCCTTTTTACTGGTGTTGGCTTTTAAACGTGATTTCACTGGAATTTCTGTCAAACACAAGACGCGAGATTTATTGTTAAAGAATTGAGTATACAGAATGCGAACAAAAGCTTCCCTACAAGTGAATCGCCTAACCATTAAACACAGTACTAAAAACTGAATAGAATGCAGTTTTCACTCAGATGAAGGATGTATGCTTTCCTTCTTAAGAAGTATTTTCAAAGACATTCACAGAGTGATTCTACAAAGCCTTTTTACTAACGTTTGCTTTTATAGGTGATTTCACTGGAATTTCTGTCAATTCAAGACGCGAGATTTGCTGTTAAAGAATTGAGTATACAGAATGCAAACAAACGCTTCCCTACAAGTGAATCGCCTTAGCATTCAACACAGTTCGAAAAACTGAGTAGAATGCAGTTTTCACTCAGAAGAAAGAGGTATGCTTTCTATCTTAAGAAGTGTTTTCAAAGACATTCACAGCATGATTCTACAAAGCCTTTTTTCTGGCCTTGGCTTTTAAACGTGATTTCACTAGAATTTCTGTCAAACACAAGACGCGAGATTTGCTGTTAAAGAATTGAGTATACAGAATGCAAACAAACGCTTCCCTACAAGTGAATCGCCTAACCATTCAACACAGTACTAAAAACTGAATAGAATGCAGTTTTCACTCAGATGAAAGATGTATGCTTTCCTTCTTAAGAAGTGTTTTGAAAGACATTCACAGAGTGATTCTACAAAGCATTTTTACTGACGTTGAATTTTAAACGTGATTTCACTGAAATTTCTGTCAAATGCAAGATGCGAAATTTGCTGTTAAAGAATTGAGTATACAGAGTACAAACAAACGCTTCCCTACAAGGGAATCGCCTAAACATTCAACACCATACTAAAAACTGAATAGAATGCAGTTTTCACTCAGATGAAAGACGTATGCTTTCCTTCTCAAGAAGTGTTTTCAAAGACATTCACAGAGTGATTCTACAAAGCCTTTTTAATGACCTTGGCTTTTAATCATGATTTCACTGGAATTTCTGTCAAATGCAAGACGCGAGATTTGCTGTTAAAGAATTGAGTATACAGAATGCAAACAAAAGCTTCCCTACAAGTGAATCGCCTAACCATTCAACACAGTACTAAAAACTGAATAGAATGCAGTTTTCACTCAGATGAAAGATGTATGCTTTCCTTCTTAAGAAGTATTTTCAAAGACATTCACAGAGTGATTCTACAAAGCCTTTTTACTGACGTTTGCTTTTATAGGTGATTTCACTGGAATTTCTGTCAATTCAAGACGCGAGATTTGCTGTTAAAGAATTGAGTATACAGAATGCAAACAAATGCTTCCCTACAAGTGAATCGCCTAACCATTCAACACAGTACTAAAAACTGAATAGAATGCAGTTTTCACTCAGATGAAAGACGTATGCTTTCCATCTTAAGAAGTGTTTTCAAAGACATTCACAGAGTGATTCTACAAAGTCTTTTTACTGATGTTGGCTTTTAAACGTGATTTCACTGGAATTTCTGTCAAATGCAAGACACGAGATTTGCTGTTAAAGAATTGAGTATACAGAATGCAAACAAACGCTTCCCTACATGTGAATCGCCTTACCATTCAACACAGTTCGAAAAACTGAGTAGAATGCAGTTTTCACTCAGAAGAAAGACGTATGCTGTCTATCTTAAGAAGTGTTTTCAAAGACATTCACAGCGTGATTCTACAAAGCCTTTTTTCTGGCGTTGGCCTTTAAACGTTATTTCACTGGAATTTCTGTCAAACACAAGACTCTAGATTTGCTGTTTAAGAATTGAGTATGCAGAATGCGAACAAACGCTTCCCTACAAGTGAATCGCCTAACCATTCATCACGGTACTAAAAACTGAATAGAATGCAGTTTTCACTCAGATGAAAGACGTATGCTTTCCTTCTTAAGAAGTGTTTTGAAAGACATTCACAGAGTGATTCTACAAAGCCTTTTTACTGACGTTGGCTTTTAAACGTGATTTCACTGGAATTTCTGTAAAACACAAGATGCGCGATTTGCTGTTAAAGAATTGAGTATACAGAATGCAACCAAACGCTTCCCTACAAGTGAATCCCCTAACCAATCAACACAGTACTAAAAACTGAATAGAATGCAGTTTTCACTCAGATGAAAGACGTATGCTTTCCTTCTTAAGAAGTGTTTTCAAAGACATTCACAGAGTGATTCTACAAAGCCTTTTTACTGGTGTTGGCTTTTAAACGTGATTTCACTGGAATTTCTGTAAAACACAAGATGCACGATTTGCTGTTAAAGAATTGAGTATACAGAGTGCAACCAAACGTATCCCTACAAGTGAATCGCCGAACCATTCAACACAGTTCGAAAAACTGAGTAGAATGCAGTTTTCACTCAGAAGAAAGACATATTCTTTCTATCTTTAGAAGTGTTTTCAAAGACATTCACAGCGTGATTCTACAAAGCCTTTTTTCTGGCGTTGGCTTTTAAACGTTATTTCACTGGAATTTCTGTCAAACCCAAGACGCAAGATTTGCTGTTAAAGAATTGAGTATACAGAATGCAAACAAACGCTTCCCTACAAGTGAATCGCCTAACCATTCAACACAGTACTAAAAACTGAATAGAATGCAGTTTTCACTCAGATGAAAGACGTATGCTTTCCTTCTTAAGAAGTGTTTTCAAAGACATTCACAGAGTGATTCTACAAAGCCTTTTTAATGACCTTGGCTTTTAATCGTGATTTCACTGGAATTTCTGTCAAATGCAAGACACGAGATTTGCTGTTAAAGAATTGAGTATACAGAATGCAAACAAAAGCTTCCCTACAAGTGAATCGCCTAACCATTCAACACAGTACTAAAAACTGAATAGAATGCAGTTTTCACTCAGATGAAAGACGTATGCTTTCCTTCTCAAGAAGTGTTTTCAAAGACATTCACAGAGTGATTCTACAAAGCCTTTTTACTGGTGTTGGCTTTTAAACGTGATTTCACTGGAATTTAGTCAAACACAAGACGCGAGATTTATTGTTAAAGAATTGAGTATAGAGAATGCGAACAAAAGCTTCCCTACAAGTGAATCGCCTAACCATTCAACACAGTACTAAAAACTGAATAGAATGCAGTTTTCACTCAGATGAAAGATGTATGCTTTCCTTTTTAAGAAGTATTTTCAAAGACATTCACAGAGTGATTCTACAAAGCCTTTTTACTAACGTTTGCTTTTATAGGTGATTTCACTGGAATTTCTGTCAATTCAAGACGCGAGATTTGCTGTTAAAGAATTGAGTATACAGAATTCAAACAAATGCTTCCCTACAAGTGAATCGCCTAACCATTCAACACAGTACTAAAAACTGAATAGAATGCAGTTTTCACTCAGATGAAAGACGTATGTTTTCCATCTTAAGAAGTGTTTTCAAAGACATTCACAGAGTGATTCTACAAAGCCTTTTTACTGGCATTGGCTTTTAAACGTGATTTCACTGGAATTTCTGTCAAATGCAAGACACGAGATTTGCTGTTAAAGAATTGAGTATACAGAATGCAAACAAACGCTTCCCTACATGTGAATCGCCTTACCATTCAACACAGTTCGAAAAACTGAGTAGAATGCAGTTTTCACTCAGAAGAAAGCGGTATGCTTGCTATCTTAAGAAGTGTTTTCAAAGACATTCACAGCATGATTCTACAATCCTTTTTTCTGGCCTTGGCTTTTAAACGTGATTTCACTGGAATTTCTGTCAAACACAAGACGCGAGATTTGCTGTTAAAGAATTGAAAATACAGAATGCAAACAAACGCTTCCCTACAAGTGAATTGCCTAACCATTCAACACAGTACTAAAAACTGAATAGAATGCAGTTTTCACTCAGATGAAAGACGTATGCTTTCCTTCTTAAGAAGTGTTTTCAAAGACATTCACAGAGTGATTCTACAAAGCCTTTTTAATGACCTTGGCTTTTAATCGTGATTTCACTGGAATTTCTGTCAAATGCAAGACGCGAGATTTGCTGTTAAAGAATTGAGTATACAGAATGCAAACAAAAGCTTCCCTACAAGTGAATCGCCTAACCATTCAACACAGTACTAAAAACTGAATAGAATGCAGTTTTCACTCAGATGAAAGACGTATGCTTTCCTTCTTAAGAAGTGTTTTCAAAGGCATTCACAGAGTGATTCTACAAAGCCTTTTTACTGACGTTGGCTTTTAAACATGATTTCACTGGAATTTCTGTAAAATACAAGATGCGTGATTTGCTGTTAAAGAATTGAGTATACAGAATGCAACCAAACGCTTCCCTACAAATGAATCCCCTAACCATTCAACACAGTACTAAAAACTGAATAGAATGCAGTTTTCACTCAGATGAAAGACGTATGCTTTCCTTCTTAAGAAGTGTTTTCAAAGACATTCACAGAGTGATTCTACAAAGCCTTTTTACTGGTGATGGCTTTTAAACGTGATTTCACTGGAATTTCTGTCAAACGCAAGACGCGAGATTTGCTGTTAAAGAATTGAGTATACAGAATGCAAACAAATGCTTCCCTACAAGTGAATCACCTTACCATTCAACACAGTTCGAAAAACTGAGTAGAATGCAGTTTTCACTCAGAAGAAAGACGTATGCTTTCTATCTTAAGAAGTGTTTTCAAAGACATTCACAGCGTGATTCTACAAAGCCTTTTTTCTGGCGTTGGCTTTTAAACGTTATTTCACTGGAATTTCTGTCAAACACAAGACGCTAGATTTGCTGTTGAAGAATTGAGTATGCAGAATGCGAACAAACGCTTCCCTACAAGTGAATCGCCTAACCATTCATCACGGTACTAAAAACTGAATAGAATGCAGTTTTCACTCAGATGAAAGACGTATGATTTCCTTCTTAAGAAGTGTTTTCAAAGACATTCACAGAGTGATTCTACAAAGCCTTTTTACTGACGTTGGCTTTTAAACGTGATTTCACTGGAATTTCTGTCAAATGCAAGACACGAGATTTGCTGTTAAAGAATTGAGTATACAGAATGCAAACAAAGGCTTCCCTACAAGTGAATCGCCTTACCATTCAACACAGTTTGAAAAACTGAGTAGAATGCAGTTTTCACTCAGAAGAAAGAGGTATGCTTTCTATCTTAAGAAGTGTTTTCAAAGACATTCACAGCATGATTCTACAAAGCCTTTTTTCTGGCCTTGGCTTTTAAACGTGATTTCACTGGAATTTCTGTCAAACACAAGACGCGAGATTTGCTGTTAAAGAATTGAGTATACAGAATGCAAACAAACGCTTCCCTACAGTGAATCGCCTAACCATTCAACACAGTACTAAAAACTGAATAGAATGCAGTTTTCACTCAGATGAAAGATGTATGCTTTCCTTCTTAAGAAGTGTTTTGAAAGACATTCACAGAGTGATTCTACAAAGCATTTTTACTGACGTTGAATTTTAAACGTGATTTCACTGAAATTTCTGTCAAACGCAAGATGCGAGATTTGCTGTTAAAGAATTGAGTATACAGAATACAAACAAACGCTTCCCTACAAGGGAATCGCCTAAACATTCAACACCATACTAAAAACTGAATAGAATGCAGTTTTCACTCAGATGAAAGACGTATGCTTTCCTTCTTAAGAAGTGTTTTCAAAGACATTCACAGAGTGATTCTAAAAAGCCTTTTTAATGACCTTGGCTTTTAATCGTGATTTCACTGGAATTTCTGTCAAATGCAAGACGCGAGATTTGTTGTTAAAGAATTGAGTATACAGAATGCAAACAAAAGCTTCCCTACAAGTGAATCGCCTAACCATTCAACACAGTACTAAAAACTGAAGAGAATGCAGTTTTCACTCAGATGAAAGACGTATGCTTTCCTTCTTAAGAAGTGTTTTCAAAGGCATTCACAGAGCGATTCTACAAAGCCTTTTTACTGACGTTGGCTTTTAAACGTGATTTCACTGGAATTTCTGTAAAACACAAGATGCGTGATTTGCTGTTAAAGAATTGAGTATACAGAATGCAACCAAACGCTTCCCTACAAGTGAATCGCCGAACCATTCAACACAGTTCGAAAAACTGAGTAGAATGCAGTTTTCACTCAGAAGAAAGACATATTCTTTCTATCTTTATAAGTGTTTTCAAAGACATTCACAGCGTGATTCTACAAAGCCTTTTTTCTGGCGTTGGCTTTTAAACGTTATTTCACTGGAATTTCTGTCAAACCCAAGACGCAAGATTTGCTGTTAAAGAATTGAGTATACAGAATGCAAACAAACGCTTCCCTACAAGTGAATCGCCTAACCATTCAACATAGTTCGAAAAACTGAGTAGAATGCAGTTTTCACTCAGAAGAAAGACGTATGCTTTCTATCTTAAGAAGTGTTTTCAAAGACATTCACAGCATGATTCTACAAAGCCTTTTTTTCTGGCCTTGGCTTTTAAACGTGATTTCACTGGAATTTCTGTCAAAGGCAAGACGCGAGATTTGCTGTTAAAGAATTGAGTATACAGAATGCAAACAAACGCTTCCCTACAAGGGAATCGCCTAAACATTCAACACCATACTAAAAATTGAATAGAATGCAGTTTTCACTCAGATGAAAGACGTATGCTTTCCTTCTTATGAAGTGTTTTCAAAGACATTCACAGAGTGATTCTACAAAGCCTTTTTAATGACCTTGGCTTTTAATTGTGATTTCACTGGAATTTCTGTCAAATGCAAGACACGAGATTTGCTGTTAAAGAATTGAGTATACAGAATGCAAACAAAAGCTTCCCTACAAGTGAATCGCTTAACCATTCAACACAGTACTAAAAACTGAATAGAATGCAGTTTTCACTCAGATGAAAGACGTATGCTTTCCTTCTCAAGAAGTGTTTTCAAAGACATTCACAGAGTGATTCTACAAAGCCTTTTTACTGGTGTTGGCTTTTAAACGTGATTTCACTGGAATTTTTGTCAAACAGAAGACGCGAGATTTGCTGTTAAAGAATTGAGTATACAGAATTCAAACAAATGCTTCCCTACAAGTGAATCGCCTAACCATTCAACACAGTACTAAAAACTAAATGGAATGCAGTTTTCACTCAGATGAAAGACGTATGTTTTCCATCTTAAGAAGTGTTTTCAAAGACATTCACAGAGTGATTCTACAAAGCCTTTTTACTGGCATTGGCTTTTAAACGTGATTTCACTGGAATTTCTGTCAAACGCAAGATGCGTGATTTGCTGTTAAAGAATTGAGTATACAGAATGCAAACAAACGCTTCCCTACATGTGAATCGCCTTACCATACAACACAGTTCGAAAAACTGAGTAGAATGCAGTTTTCACTCAGAAGAAAGCGGTATGCTTGCTATCTTAAGAAGTGTTTTCAAAGACATTCACAGCATGATTCTACAAAGCCTTTTTTCTGGCCTTGGCTTTTAAACGTGATTTCACTGGAATTTCTGTCAAACACAAGACACGAGATTTGCTGTTAAAGAATTGAGTATACAGAATGCGAACAAAAGCTTCCCTACAAGTGAATC
Organism: Phyllotis vaccarum; assembly: GCA_033318265.1. Taxonomy (NCBI): domain Eukaryota; kingdom Metazoa; phylum Chordata; class Mammalia; order Rodentia; family Cricetidae; genus Phyllotis; species Phyllotis vaccarum. Next base: position 168,487,438 of record JARWLC010000009.1, read on the forward strand.
GCCTAACCATTCAACACAGTACTAAAAACTGAATAGAATGCAGTTTTCACTCAGATGAAAGATGTATGCTTTCCTTCTTAAGAAGTATTTTCAAAGACATTCACAGAGTGATTCTACAAAGCCTTTTTACTGACGTTTGCTTTTATAGGTGATTTCACTGGAATTTCTATCAATTCAAGACGCGAGATTTGCTGTTAAAGAATTGAGCATACAGAATGCAAACAAATGCTTCCCTACAAGTGAATCGCCTAACCATTCAACACACTACTAAAAACTGAATAGAATGCAGTTTTCACTCAGATGAAAGACGTATGCTTTCCATCTTAAGAAGTGTTTTCAAAGACATTCACAGAGTGATTCTACAAAGTCTTTTTACTGACGATGGCTTTTAAACGTGATTTCACTGGAATTTCTGTCAAATGCAAGACGCGAGATTTGCTGTTAAAGAATTGAGTATACAGAATGCAAACAAATGCTTCCCTACAAGTGAATCACCTTACCATTCAACACAGTTCGAAAAACTGAGTAGAATGCAGTTTTCACTCAGAAGAAAGAGGTATGCTTTATATCTTAAGAAGTGTTTTCAAAGACATTCACAGCATGATTCTACAAAGCCTTTTTTCTGGCCTTGGCTTTTAAACGTGATTTCACTGGAATTTCTGTAAAACACAAGATGCGTGATTTGCTGTTAAAGAATTGAGTATACAGAATGCAACCAAACGCTTCCCTACAAATGAATCCCCTAACCATTCAACACAGTACTAAAAACTGAATAGAATGCAGTTTTCACTCAGATGAAAGACGTATGCTTTCCTTCTTAAGAAGTGTTTTCAAAGACATTCACAGAGTGATTCTACAAAGCCTTTTTACTGACGTTTGCTTTTATAGGTGATTTCACTGGAATTTCTGTCAAACGCAAGACGCGAGATTTATTGTTAAAGAATTGAGTATACAGAATGCGAACAAAAGCTTCCCTACAAGTGAATCGCATAACCATTCAACACAGTACTAAAAACTGAATAGAATGCAGTTTTCACTCAGATGAAAGATGTATGCTTTCCTTCTTAAGAAGTATTTTCAAAGACATTCACAGAGTGATTCTACAAAGCCTTTTTACTCACGTTTGCTTTTATAGGTGATTTCACTGGAATTTCTGTCACTTCAAGACGCGAGATTTGCTGTTTAAGAATTGAGTATGCAGAATGCGAACAAACGCTTCCCTACAAGTGAATTGCCTAACCATTCATCACGGTACTAAAAACTGAATAGAATGCAGTTTTCACTCAGATGAAAGACGTATGCTTTCCTTCTTAAGAAGTGTTTTCAAAGACATTCACAGAGTGATTCTACAAAGCCTTTTTACTGACGTTGGCTTTTAAACGTGATTTCACTGGAATTTCTGTAAAACACAAGATGCGCGATTTGCTGTTAAAGAATTGAGTATACAGAATGCAACCAAAAGCTTCCCTACAAGTGAATCCCCTAACCAATCAACACAGTACTAAAAACTGAATAGAATGCAGTTTTCACTCAGATGAAAGACGTATGCTTTCCTTCTTAAGAAGTGTTTTCAAAGACATTCATAGAGTGATTCTACAAAGCCTTTTTACTGACGTTGGCTTTTAAACGTGATTTCACTGGAATTTCCGTCAAACGCAAGACTCGAGATTTGCTGTTATAGAATTGAGTATACAGAATGCAAACAAATGCTTCCCTACAAGTGAATCGCCTAACCATTCAACACAGTACTAAAAACTGAATAGAATGCAGTTTTCACTCAGATGAAAGACGTATGCTTTCCATCTCAAGAAGTGTTTTCAAAGACATTCACAGAGTGATTCTACAAAGCCTTTTTACTGGCATTGGCTTTTAAACGTGATTTCACTGGAATTTCTGTCAAATGCAAGACACGAGATTTGCTGTTAAAGAATTGAGTATACAGAATGCAAACAAACGCTTCCCTACAAGTGAATCGCCTTACCATTCAACACAGTTCGAAAAACTGAGTAGAATGCAGTTTTCACTCAGAAGAAAGAGGTATGCTTTCTATCTTAAGAAGTGTTTTCAAAGACATTCACAGCATGATTCTACAAAGCCTTTTTTCTGGCCTTGGCTTTTAAACGTGATTTCACTGGAATTTCTGTAAAACACAAGATGCGTGATTTGCTGTTAAAGAATTGAGTATACAGAATGCAACCAAACGCTTCCCTACAAATGAATCCCCTAACCATTCAACACAGTACTAAAAACTGAATAGAATGCAGTTTTCACTCAGATGAAAGACGTATGCTTTCCTTCTTAAGAAGTGTTTTCAAAGACATTCACAGAGTGATTCTACAAAGCCTTTTTACTGACGTTTGCTTTTATAGGTGATTTCACTGGAATTTCTGTCAAACGCAAGACGCGAGATTTATTGTTAAAGAATTGAGTATACAGAATGCGAACAAAAGCTTCCCTACAAGTGAATCGCATAACCATTCAACACAGTACTAAAAACTGAATAGAATGCAGTTTTCACTCAGATGAAAGATGTATGCTTTCCTTCTTAAGAAGTATTTTCAAAGACATTCACAGAGTGATTCTACAAAGCCTTTTTACTCACGTTTGCTTTTATAGGTGATTTCACTGGAATTTCTGTCACTTCAAGACGCGAGATTTGCTGTTTAAGAATTGAGTATGCAGAATGCGAACAAACGCTTCCCTACAAGTGAATCGCCTAACCATTCATCACGGTACTAAAAACTGAATAGAATGCAGTTTTCACTCAGATGAAAGACGTATGCTTTCCTTCTTAAGAAGTGTTTTCAAAGACATTCACAGAGTGATTCTACAAAGCCTTTTTACTGACGTTGGCTTTTAAACGTGATTTCACTGGAATTTCTGTAAAACACAAGATGCGCGATTTGCTGTTAAAGAATTGAGTATACAGAATGCAACCAAAAGCTTCCCTACAAGTGAATCCCCTAACCAATCAACACAGTACTAAAAACTGAATAGAATGCAGTTTTCACTCAGATGAAAGACGTATGCTTTCCTTCTTAAGAAGTGTTTTCAAAGACATTCATAGAGTGATTCTACAAAGCCTTTTTACTGACGTTGGCTTTTAAACGTGATTTCACTGGAATTTCCGTCAAACGCAAGACTCGAGATTTGCTGTTATAGAATTGAGTATACAGAATGCAAACAAATGCTTCCCTACAAGTGAATCGCCTAACCATTCAACACAGTACTAAAAACTGAATAGAATGCAGTTTTCACTCAGATGAAAGACGTATGCTTTCCATCTCAAGAAGTGTTTTCAAAGACATTCACAGAGTGATTCTACAAAGCCTTTTTACTGGCATTGGCTTTTAAACGTGATTTCACTGGAATTTCTGTCAAATGCAAGACACGAGATTTGCTGTTAAAGAATTGAGTATACAGAATGCAAACAAACGCTTCCCTACAAGTGAATCGCCTTACCATTCAACACAGTTCGAAAAACTGAGTAGAATGCAGTTTTCACTCAGAAGAAAGAGGTATGCTTTCTATCTTAAGAAGTGTTTTCAAAGACATTCACAGCATGATTCTACAAAGCCTTTTTTCTGGCCTTGGCTTTTAAACGTGATTTCACTGGAATTTCTGTCAAACACAAGACCGGAGATTTGCTGTTAAAGAATTGAGTATACAGAATGCAAACAAACGCTTCCCTACAGTGAATCGCCTAACCATTCAACACAGTACTAAAAACTGAATAGAATGCAGTTTTCACTCAGATGAAAGATGTATGCTTTCCTTCTTAAGAAGTGTTTTGAAAGACATTCACAGAGTGATTCTACAAAGCATTTTTACTGACGTTGAATTTTAAACGTGATTTCACTGAAATTTCTGTCAAACGCAAGATGCGAGATTTGCTGTTAAAGAATTGAGTATACAGAATACAAACAAACGCTTCCCTACAAGGGAATCGCCTAAACATTCAACACCATACTAAAAACTGAATAGAATGCAGTTTTCACTCAGATGAAAGACGTATGCTTTCCTTCTTAAGAAGTGTTTTCAAAGACATTCACAGAGTGATTCTACAAAGCCTTTTTAATGACCTTGGCTTTTAATCGTGATTTCACTGGAATTTCTGTCAAATGCAAGACACGAGATTTGTTGTTAAAGAATTGAGTATACAGAATGCAAACAAAAGCTTCCCTACAAGTGAATCGCCTAACCATTCAACACAGTTCTAAAAACTGAATAGAATGCAGTTTTCACTCAGATGAAAGACGTATGCTTTCCTTCTTAAGAAGTGTTTTCAAAGGCATTCACAGAGCGATTCTACAAAGCCTTTTTACTGACGTTGGCTTTTAAACGTGATTTCACTGGAATTTCTGTAAAACACAAGATGCGTGATTTGCTGTTAAAGAATTGAGTATACAGAATGCAACCAAACGCTTCCCTACAAATGAATCCCCTAACCATTCAACACAGTACTAAAAACTGAATAGAATGCAGTTTTCACTCAGATGAAAGACGTATGCTTTCCTTCTTAAGAAGTGTTTTCAAAGACATTCACAGAGTGATTCTACAAAGCCTTTTTACTGACGTTTGCTTTTATAGGTGATTTCACTGGAATTTCTGTCAAACGCAAGACGCGAGATTTATTGTTAAAGAATTGAGTATACAGAATGCAAACAAAAGCTTCCCTACAAGTGAATCGCATAACCATTCAACACAGTACTAAAAACTGAATAGAATGCAGTTTTCACTCAGATGAAAGATGTATGCTTTCCTTCTTAAGAAGTATTTTCAAAGACATTCACAGAGTGATTCTACAAAGCCTTTTTACTCACGTTTGCTTTTATAGGTGATTTCACTGGAATTTCTGTCACTTCAAGACGCGAGATTTGCAGTTAAAGAATTGAGTATACAGAATGCAAACAAATGCTTCCCTACAAGTGAATCGCCTAACCATTCAACACAGTACTAAAAACTGAATAGAATGCAGTTTTCACTCAGATGAAAGACGTATGCTTTCCATCTTAAGAAGTGTTTTCAAAGACAATCACAGAGTGATTCTACAAAGTCTTTTTACTGACGTTGGCTTTTAAACGTGATTTCACTGGAATTTCTGTCAAATGCAAGACGCGAGATTTGCTGTTAAAGAATTGAGTATACAGAATGCAAACAAATGCTTCCCTACAAGTGAATCACCTTACCATTCAACACAGTTCGAAAAACTGAGTAGAATGCAGTTTTCACTCAGAAGAAAGACGTATGCTTTCTATCTTAAGAAGTGTTTTCAAAGACATTCACAGCGTGATTCTACAAAGCCTTTTTACTGGTGTTGGCTTTCAAACGTGATTTCATGGAATTTCTGTCAAACGCAAGACGCTAGATTTGCTGTTAAAGAATTGAGTATACAGAATGCAACCAAAAGCTTCCCTACAAGTGAATCCCCTAACCAATCAACACAGTACTAAAAACTGAATAGAATGCAGTTTTCACTCAGATGAAAGACGTATGCTTTCCTTCTTAAGAAGTGTTTTCAAAGACATTCACAGAGTGATTCTACAAAGCCTTTTTACTGACGTTGGCTTTTAAACGTGATTTCACTGGAATTTCCGTCAAACGCAAGACTCGAGATTTGCTGTTAAAGAATTGAGTATACAGAATGCAAACAAATGCTTCCCTACAAGTGAATCGCCTAACCATTCAACACAGTACTAAAAACTGAATAGAATGCAGTTTTCACTCAGATGAAAGACGTATGCTTTCCATCTCAAGAAGTGTTTTCAAAGACATTCACAGAGTGATTCTACAAAGCCTTTTTACTGGCATTGGCTTTTAAACGTGATTTCACTGGAATTTCTGTCAAATGCAAGACACGAGATTTGCTGTTAAAGAATTGAGTATACAGAATGCAAACAAACGCTTCCCTACAAGTGAATCGCCTTACCATTCAACACAGTTCGAAAAACTGAGTAGAATGCAGTTTTCACTCAGAAGAAAGAGGTATGCTTTCTATCTTAAGAAGTGTTTTCAAAGACATTCACAGCATGATTCTACAAAGCCTTTTTTCTGGCCTTGGCTTTTAAACGTGATTTCACTGGAATTTCTGTCAAACACAAGACGGGAGATTTGCTGTTAAAGAATTGAGTATACAGAATGCAAACAAATGCTTCCCTACAGTGAATCGCCTAACCATTCAACACAGTACTAAAAACTGAATAGAATGCAGTTTTCACTCAGATGAAAGATGTATGCTTTCCTTCTTAAGAAGTGTTTTGAAAGACATTCACAGAGTGATTCTACAAAGCATTTTTACTGACGTTGAATTTTAAACGTGATTTCACTGAAATTTCTTTCAAACGCAAGATGCGAGATTTGCTGTTAAAGAATTGAGTATACAGAATACAAACAAACGCTTCCCTACAAGGGAATCGCCTAAACATTCAACACCATACTAAAAACTGAATAGAATGCAGTTTTCACTCAGATGAAAGACGTATGCTTTCCTTCTTAAGAAGTGTTTTCAAAGACATTCACAGAGTGATTCTACAAAGCCTTTTTAATGACCTTGGCTTTTAATCGTGATTTCACTGGAATTTCTGTCAAATGCAAGACGCGAGATTTGTTGTTAAAGAATTGAGTATACAGAATGCAAACAAAAGCTTCCCTACAAGTGAATCACCTTACCATTCAACACAGTTCGAAAAACTGAGTAGAATGCAGTTTTCACTCAGAAGAAAGACGTATGCTTTCTATCTTAAGAAGTGTTTTCAAAGACATTCACAGCGTGATTCTACAAAGCCTTTTTTCTGGCGTTGGCTTTTAAACGTTATTTCACTGGAATTTCTGTCAAACACAAGACGCTAGATTTGCTGTTTAAGAATTGAGTATGCAGAATGCGAACAAACGCTTCCCTACAAGTGAATCGCCTAACCATTCATCACGGTACTAAAAACTGAATAGAATGCAGTTTTCACTCAGATGAAAGACGTATGCTTTCCTTCTTAAGAAGTGTTTTCAAAGACATTCACAGCGTGATTCTACAAAGCCTTTTTACTGACGTTGGCTTTTAAACGTGATTTCACTGGAATTTCTGTAAAACACAAGATGCACGATTTGCTGTTAAAGAATTGAGTATACAGAATGCAACCAAACGCTTCCCTACAAGTGAATCCCCTAACCAATCAACACAGTACTAAAAACTGAATAGAATGCAGTTTTCACTCAGATGAAAGACGTATGCTTTCCTTCTTAAGAAGTGTTTTCAAAGACATTCACAGAGTGATTCTACAAAGCCTTTTTACTGGTGTTGGCTTTTAAACGTGATTTCATGGAATTTCTGTCAAACGCAAGACGCGAGATTTGCTGTTAAAGAATTGAGTATACAGAATGCAAACAAATGCTTCCCTACAAGTGAATCGCCTAACCATTCAACACAGTACTAAAAACTGAATAGAATGCAGTTTTCACTCAGATGAAAGACGTATGCTTTCCATCTTAAGAAGTGTTTTCAAAGACATTCACATAGTGATTCTACAAAGCCTTTTTACTGACGTTGGCTTTTAAACGTGTTTTCACGGGAATTTCTGTCAAATGCAAGACTCGAGATTTGCTGTTAAAGAATTGAGTATACAGAATGCAAACAAATGCTTCCCTCCAAGTGAATCGCCTAACCATTCAACACAGTACTAAAAACTGAATAGAATGCAGTTTTCACTCAGATGAAAGACGTATGCTTTCCTTCTTAAGAAGTGTTTTGAAAGACATTCACAGAGTGATTCTACAAAGCATTTTTACTGATGTTGAATTTTAAACGTGATTTCACTGAAATTTCTTTCAAACGCAAGATGCGAGATTTGCTGTTAAAGAATTGAGTATACAGAATGCAAACAAACGCTTCCCTACAAGGGAATCGCCTAAACATTCAACACCGTACTAAAAACTGAATAGAATGCAGTTTTCACTCAGATGAAAGATGTATGCTTTCCTTCTTAAGAAGTGTTTTCAAAGGCATTCACAGAGTGATTCTACAAAGCCTTTTTAATGACCTTGGCTTTTAATCGTGATTTCACTGGAATTTCTGTCAAATGCAAGACACGAGATTTGCTGTTAAAGAATTGAATATACAGAATGCAAACAAACGCTTCCGTACAAGTGAATCGCCTTACCATTCAACACAGTTCGAAAAACTGAGTAGAATGCAGTTTTCACTCAGAAGAAAGATGTATGCTTTCCTTCTTAAGAAGTGTTTTGAAAGACATTCACAGAGTGATTCTACAAAGCATTTTTACTGATGTTGAATTTTAAACGTGATTTCACTGAAATTTCATTCAAAGGCAAGATGCGAGATTTGCTGTTAAAGAATTGAGTATACAGAATGCAAACAAACGCTTCCCTGCAAGGGAATCGCCTAAACATTCAACACCGTACTAAAAACTGAAGAGAATGCAGTTTTCACTCAGATGAATGATGTATGCTTTCCTTCTTAAGAAGTATTTTCAAAGACATTCACAGAGTGATTCTACAAAGCCTTTTTACTGACGTTTGCTTTTATAGGTGATTTCACTGGAATTTCTGTCAATTCAAGACGCGAGATTTGCTGTTAAAGAATTGAGTATACAGAATGCAAACAAATGCTTCCCTACAAGTGAATCGCCTAACCATTCAACACAGTACTAAAAACTGAATAGAATGCAGTTTTCACTCAGATGAAAGACGTATGCTTTCCATCTTAAGAAGTGTTTTCAAAGACAATCACAGAGTGATTCTACAAAGTCTTTTTACTGACATTGGCTTTTAAACGTGATTTCACTGGAATTTCTGTCAAATGCAAGACGCGAGATTTGCTGTTAAAGAATTGAGTATACAGAATGCAAACAAATGCTTCCCTACAAGTGAATCGCCTTAGCATTCAACACAGTTCGAAAAACTGAGTAGAATGCAGTTTTCACTCAGAAGAAAGAGGTATGCTTTCTATCTTAAGAAGTGTTTTCAAAGACATTCACAGCATGATTCTACAAAGCCTTTTTTCTGGCCTTGGCTTTTAAACGTGATTTCACTAGAATTTCTGTCAAACACAAGACGCGAGATTTGCTGTTAAAGAATTGAGTATACAGAATGCAAACAAACGCTTCCCTACAAGTGAATCGCCTAACCATTCAACACAGTACTAAAAACTGAATAGAATGCAGTTTTCACTCAGATGAAAGATGTATGCTTTCCTTCTTAAGAAGTGTTTTGAAAGACATTCACAGCGTGATTCTACAAAGCCTTTTTTCTGGCGTTGGCCTTTAAACGTTATTTCACTGGAATTTCTGTCAAACACAAGACTCTAGATTTGCTGTTTAAGAATTGAGTATGCAGAATGCGAACAAACGCTTCCCTACAAGTGAATCGCCTAACCATTCATCACGGTACTAAAAACTGAATAGAATGCAGTTTTCACTCAGATGAAAGACGTATGCTTTCCTTCTTAAGAAGTGTTTTGAAAGACATTCACAGAGTGATTCTACAAAGCCTTTTTACTGACGTTGGCTTTTAAACGTGATTTCACTGGAATTTCTGTAAAACACAAGATGCGCGATTTGCTGTTAAAGAATTGAGTATACAGAATGCAACCAAACGCTTCCCTACAAGTGAATCCCCTAACCAATCAACACAGTACTAAAAACTGAATAGAATGCAGTTTTCACTCAGATGAAAGACGTATGGTTTCCTTCTTAAGAAGTGTTTTCAAAGACATTCACAGAGTGATTCTACAAAGCCTTTTTACTGGTGTTGGCTTTTAAACGTGATTTCACTGGAATTTCTGTAAAACACAAGATGCACGATTTGCTGTTAAAGAATTGAGTATACAGAATGCAAACAAAAGCTTCCCTACAAGTGAATCGCCTAACCATTCAACACAGTACTAAAAACTGAATAGAATGCAGTTTTCACTCAGATGAAAGACGTATGCTTTCCTTCTCAAGAAGTGTTTTCAAAGACATTCACAGAGTGATTCTACAAAGCCTTTTTACTGGTGTTGGCTTTTAAACGTGATTTCACTGGAATTTAGTCAAACACAAGACGCGAGATTTATTGTTAAAGAATTGAGTATAGAGAATGCGAACAAAAGCTTCCCTACAAGTGAATCGCCTAACCATTCAACACAGTACTAAAAACTGAATAGAATGCAGTTTTCACTCAGATGAAAGATGTATGCTTTCCTTTTTAAGAAGTATTTTCAAAGACATTCACAGAGTGATTCTACAAAGCCTTTTTACTAACGTTTGCTTTTATAGGTGATTTCACTGGAATTTCTGTCAATTCAAGACGCGAGATTTGCTGTTAAAGAATTGAGTATACAGAATTCAAACAAATGCTTCCCTACAAGTGAATCGCCTAACCATTCAACACAGTACTAAAAACTGAATAGAATGCAGTTTTCACTCAGATGAAAGACGTATGTTTTCCATCTTAAGAAGTGTTTTCAAAGACATTCACAGAGTGATTCTACAAAGCCTTTTTACTGGCATTGGCTTTTAAACGTGATTTCACTGGAATTTCTGTCAAATGCAAGACACGAGATTTGCTGTTAAAGAATTGAGTATACAGAATGCAAACAAACGCTTCCCTACATGTGAATCGCCTTACCATTCAACACAGTTCGAAAAACTGAGTAGAATGCAGTTTTCACTCAGAAGAAAGCGGTATGCTTGCTATCTTAAGAAGTGTTTTCAAAGACATTCACAGCATGATTCTACAAAGCCTTTTTTCTGGCCTTGGCTTTTAAACATGATTTCACTGGAATTTCTGTCAAACACAAGACGCGAGATTTGCTGTTAAAGAATTGAAAATACAGAATGCAAACAAACGCTTCCCTACAAGTGAATTGCCTAACCATTCAACACAGTACTAAAAACTGAATAGAATGCAGTTTTCACTCAGATGAAAGATGTATGCTTTCCTTCTTAAGAAGTGTTTTGAAAGACATTCACAGAGTGATTCTACAAAGCATTTTTACTGACGTTGAATTTTAAACGTGATTTCACTGAAATTTCTGTCAAACGCAAGATGCGAGATTTGCTGTTAAAGAATTGAGTATACAGAATGCAAACAAACGCTTCCCTACAAGGGAATCGCCTAAACATTCAACACCGTACTAAAAACTGAATAGAATTCAGTTTTCACTCAGATGAAAGACGTATGCTTTCCTTCTTAAGAAGTGTTTTCAAAGACATTCACAGAGTGATTCTACAAAGCCTTTTTAATGACCTTGGCTTTTAATCGTGATTTCACTGGAATTTCTGTCAAATGCAAGACGCGAGATTTGCTGTTAAAGAATTGAGTATACAGAATGCAAACAAAAGCTTCCCTACAAGTGAATCGCCTAACCATTCAACACAGTACTAAAAACTGAATAGAATGCAGTTTTCACTCAGATGAAAGACGTATGCTTTCCTTTTTAAGAAGTGTTTTCAAAGGCATTCACAGAGTGATTCTACAAAGCCTTTTTACTGACGTTGGCTTTTAAACATGATTTCACTGGAATTTCTGTAAAATACAAGATGCGTGATTTGCTGATAAAGAATTGAGTATACAGAATGCAACCAAACGCTTCCCTACAAATGAATCCCCTAACCATTCAACACAGTACTAAAAACTGAATAGAATGCAGTTTTCACTCAGATGAAAGACGTATGCTTTCCTTCTTAAGAAGTGTTTTCAAAGACATTCACAGAGTGATTCTACAAAGCCTTTTTACTGGTGATGGCTTTTAAACGTGATTTCACTGGAATTTCTGTCAAACGCAAGACGCGAGATTTGCTGTTAAAGAATTGAGTATACAGAATGCAAACAAATGCTTCCCTACAAGTGAATCACCTTACCATTCAACACAGTTCGAAAAACTGAGTAGAATGCAGTTTTCACTCAGAAGAAAGACGTATGCTTTCTATCTTAAGAAGTGTTTTCAAAGACATTCACAGCGTGATTCTACAAAGCCTTTTTTCTGGCGTTGGCTTTTAAACGTTATTTCACTGGAATTTCTGTCAAACACAAGACGCTAGATTTGCTGTTTAAGAATTGAGTATGCAGAATGCGAACAAACGCTTCCCTACAAGTGAATCGCCTAACCATTCATCACGGTACTAAAAACTGAATAGAATGCAGTTTTCACTCAGATGAAAGACGTATGATTTCCTTCTTAAGAAGTGTTTTCAAAGACATTCACAGAGTGATTCTACAAAGCCTTTTTACTGACGTTGGCTTTTAAACGTGATTTCACTGGAATTTCTGTCAAATGCAAGACACGAGATTTGCTATTAAAGAATTGAGTATACAGAATGCAAACAAAGGCTTCCCTACAAGTGAATCGCCTTACCATTCAACACAGTTTGAAAAACTGAGTAGAATGCAGTTTTCACTCAGATGAAAGATGTATGCTTTCCTTCTTAAGAAGTGTTTTGAAAGACATTCACAGAGTGATTCTACAAAGCATTTTTACTGACGTTGAATTTTAAACGTGATTTCACTGAAATTTCTGTCAAACGCAAGATGCGAGATTTGCTGTTAAAGAATTGAGTATACAGAATACAAACAAACGCTTCCCTACAAGGGAATCGCCTAAACATTCAACACCATACTAAAAACTGAATAGAATGCAGTTTTCACTCAGATGAAAGACGTATGCTTTCCTTCTTAAGAAGTGTTTTCAAAGACATTCACAGAGTGATTCTACAAAGCCTTTTTAATGACCTTGGCTTTTAATCGTGATTTCACTGGAATTTCTGTCAAATGCAAGACGCGAGATTTGTTGTTAAAGAATTGAGTATACAGAATGCAAACAAAAGCTTCCCTACAAGTGAATCGCCTAACCATTCAACACAGTACTAAAAACTGAAGAGAATGCAGTTTTCACTCAGATGAAAGACGTATGCTTTCCTTCTTAAGAAGTGTTTTCAAAGGCATTAACAGAGCGATTCTACAAAGCCTTTTTACTGACGTTGGCTTTTAAACGTGATTTCACTGGAATTTCTGTAAAACACAAGATGCGTGATTTGCTGTTAAAGAATTGAGTATACAGAATGCAACCAAACGCTTCCCTACAAGTGAATCGCCGAACCATTCAACACAGTTCGAAAAACTGAGTAGAATGCAGTTTTCACTCAGAAGAAAGACATATTCTTTCTATCTTTATAAGTGTTTTCAAAGACATTCACAGCGTGATTCTACAAAGCCTTTTTTCTGGCGTTGGCTTTTAAACGTTATTTCACTGGAATTTCTGTCAAACCCAAGACACAAGATTTGCTGTTAAAGAATTGAGTATACAGAATGCAAACAAACGCTTCCCTACAAGTGAATCGCCTAACCATTCAACATAGTTCGAAAAACTGAGTAGAATGCAGTTTTCACTCAGAAGAAAGACGTATGCTTTCTATCTTAAGAAGTGTTTTCAAAGACATTCACAGCATGATTCTACAAAGCCTTTTTTTCTGGCCTTGGCTTTTAAACGTGATTTCACTGGAATTTCTGTCAAAGGCAAGACGCGAGATTTGCTGTTAAAGAATTGAGTATACAGAATGCAAACAAACGCTTCCCTACAAGGGAATCGCCTCAACATTCAACACCATACTAAAAATTGAATAGAATGCAGTTTTCACTCAGATGAAAGACGTATGCTTTCCTTCTTATGAAGTGTTTTCAAAGACATTCACAGAGTGATTCTACAAAGCCTTTTTAATGACCTTGGCTTTTAATTGTGATTTCACTGGAATTTCTGTCAAATGCAAGACACGAGATTTGCTGTTAAAGAATTGAGTATACAGAATGCAAACAAAAGCTTCCCTACAAGTGAATCGCCTAACCATTCAACACAGTACTAAAAACTGAATAGAATGCAGTTTTCACTCAGATGAAAGACGTATGCTTTCCTTCTCAAGAAGTGTTTTCAAAGACATTCACAGAGTGATTCTACAAAGCCTTTTTACTGGTGTTGGCTTTTAAACGTGATTTCACTGGAATTTTTGTCAAACACAAGACGCGAGATTTGCTGTTAAAGAATTGAGTATACAGAATTCAAACAAATGCTTCCCTACAAGTGAATCGCCTAACCATTCAACACAGTACTAAAAACTGAATGGAATGCAGTTTTCACTCAGATGAAAGACGTATGTTTTCCATCTTAAGAAGTGTTTTCAAAGACATTCACAGAGTGATTCTACAAAGCCTTTTTACTGGCATTGGCTTTTAAACGTGATTTCACTGGAATTTCTGTCAAACGCAAGATGCGTGATTTGCTGTTAAAGAATTGAGTATACAGAATGCAAACAAACGCTTCCCTACATGTGAATCGCCTTACCATACAACACAGTTCGAAAAACTGAGTAGAATGCAGTTTTCACTCAGAAGAAAGCGGTATGCTTGCTATCTTAAGAAGTGTTTTCAAAGACATTCACAGCATGATTCTACAAAGCCTTTTTTCTGGCCTTGGCTTTTAAACGTGATTTCACTGGAATTTCTGTCAAACACAAGACACGAGATTTGCTGTTAAAGAATTGAAAATACAGAATGCAAACAAACGCTTCCCTACAAGTGAATCGCCTAACCATTCAACACAGTTCTAAAAACTGAATAGAATGCAGTTTTCACTCAGATGAAAGACGTATGCTTTCATTCTTAAGAAGTGTTTTCAAAGGCATTCACAGAGTGATTCTACAAAGCCTTTTTACTGACGTTGGCTTTTAAACGTGATTTCACTGGAATTTCTGTCAAACGCAAGACGCGAGATTTATTGTTAAAGAATTGAGTATACAGAATGCGAACAAAAGCTTCCCTACAAGTGAATCGCCTAACCATTCAACACAGTACTAAAAACTGAATAGAATGCAGTTTTCACTCAGATGAAAGATGTATGCTTTCCTTCTTAAGAAGTATTTTCAAAGACATTCACAGAGTGATTCTACAAAGCCTTTTTACTGACGTTTGCTTTTATAGGTGATTTCACTGGAATTTCTATCAATTCAAGACGCGAGATTTGCTGTTAAAGAATTGAGCATACAGAATGCAAACAAATGCTTCCCTACAAGTGAATCGCCTAACCATTCAACACACTACTAAAAACTGAATAGAATGCAGTTTTCACTCAGATGAAAGACGTATGCTTTCCATCTTAAGAAGTGTTTTCAAAGACATTCACAGAGTGATTCTACAAAGTCTTTTTACTGACGTTGGCTTTTAAACGTGATTTCACTGGAATTTCTGTCAAATGCAAGACGCGAGATTTGCTGTTAAAGAATTGAGTATACAGAATGCAAACAAATGCTTCCCTACAAGTGAATCACCTTACCATTCAACACAGTTCAAAAAACTGAGTAGAATGCAGTTTTCACTCAGAAGAAAGACGTATGCTTTCTATCTTAAGAAGTGTTTTCAAAGACTTTCACAGCGTGATTCTACAAAACCTTTTTTCTGGCGTTGGCTTTTAAATGTTATTTCACTGGAATTTCTGTCAAACACAAGACGCTAGATTTGCTGTTTAAGAATTGAGTATGCAGAATGCGAACAAATGCTTCCCTACAAGTGAATCGCCTAACCATTCATCACGGTACTAAAAACTGAATAGAATGCAGTTTTCACTCAGATGAAAGACGTATGCTTTCCTTCTTATGAAGTGTTTTCAAAGACATTCACAGAGTGATTCTACAAAGCCTTTTTAATGACCTTGGCTTTTAATTGTGATTTCACTGGAATTTCTGTCAAATGCAAGACACGAGATTTGCTGTTAAAGAATTGAGTATACAGAATGCAAACAAAAGCTTCCCTAC
Source organism: Phyllotis vaccarum (assembly GCA_033318265.1). NCBI lineage: Eukaryota > Metazoa > Chordata > Mammalia > Rodentia > Cricetidae > Phyllotis > Phyllotis vaccarum. The sequence goes on from JARWLC010000009.1 coordinate 168,503,226, forward strand.
AAGTGAATCGCCTAACCATTCAACACAGTACTAAAAACTGAATAGAATGCAGTTTTCACTCAGATGAAAGACGTATGCTTTCCTTCTCAAGAAGTGTTTTCAAAGACATTCACAGAGTGATTCTACAAAGCCTTTTTACTGGTGTTGGCTTTTAAACGTGATTTCACTGGAATTTTTGTCAAACACAAGACGCGAGATTTGCTGTTAAAGAATTGAGTATACAGAATTCAAACAAATGCTTCCCTACAAGTGAATCGCCTAACCATTCAACACAGTACTAAAAACTGAATGGAATGCAGTTTTCACTCAGATGAAAGACGTATGTTTTCCATCTTAAGAAGTGTTTTCAAAGACATTCACAGAGTGATTCTACAAAGCCTTTTTACTGGCATTGGCTTTTAAACGTGATTTCACTGGAATTTCTGTCAAACGCAAGATGCGTGATTTGCTGTTAAAGAATTGAGTATACAGAATGCAAACAAACGCTTCCCTACATGTGAATCGCCTTACCATACAACACAGTTCGAAAAACTGAGTAGAATGCAGTTTTCACTCAGAAGAAAGCGGTATGCTTGCTATCTTAAGAAGTGTTTTCAAAGACATTCACAGCATGATTCTACAAAGCCTTTTTTCTGGCCTTGGCTTTTAAACGTGATTTCACTGGAATTTCTGTCAAACACAAGACACGAGATTTGCTGTTAAAGAATTGAAAATACAGAATGCAAACAAACGCTTCCCTACAAGTGAATCGCCTAACCATTCAACACAGTACTAAAAACTGAATAGAATGCAGTTTTCACTCAGATGAAAGACGTATGCTTTCATTCTTAAGAAGTGTTTTCAAAGGCATTCACAGAGTGATTCTACAAAGCCTTTTTACTGACGTTGGCTTTTAAACGTGATTTCACTGGAATTTCTGTCAAACGCAAGACGCGAGATTTATTGTTAAAGAATTGAGTATACAGAATGCGAACAAAAGCTTCCCTACAAGTGAATCGCCTAACCATTCAACACAGTACTAAAAACTGAATAGATTGCAGTTTTCACTCAGATGAAAGATGTATGCTTTCCTTCTTAAGAAGTATTTTCAAAGACATTCACAGAGTGATTCTACAAAGCCTTTTTACTGACGTTTGCTTTTATAGGTGATTTCACTGGAATTTCTATCAATTCAAGACGCGAGATTTGCTGTTAAAGAATTGAGCATACAGAATGCAAACAAATGCTTCCCTACAAGTGAATCGCCTAACCATTCAACACAATACTAAAAACTGAATAGAATGCAGTTTTCACTCAGATGAAAGACGTATGCTTTCCATCTTAAGAAGTGTTTTCAAAGACATTCACAGAGTGATTCTACAAAGTCTTTTTACTGACGTTGGCTTTTAAACGTGATTTCACTGGAATTTCTGTCAAATGCAAGACGCGAGATTTGCTGTTAAAGAATTGAGTATACAGAATGCAAACAAATGCTTCCCTACAAGTGAATCACCTTACCATTCAACACAGTTCAAAAAACTGAGTAGAATGCAGTTTTCACTCAGAAGAAAGACGTATGCTTTCTATCTTAAGAAGTGTTTTCAAAGACATTCACAGCGTGATTCTACAAAACCTTTTTTCTGGCGTTGGCTTTTAAATGTTATTTCACTGGAATTTCTGTCAAACACAAGACGCTAGATTTGCTGTTTAAGAATTGAGTATGCAGAATGCGAACAAATGCTTCCCTACAAGTGAATCGCCTAACCATTCATCACGGTACTAAAAACTGAATAGAATGCAGTTTTCACTCAGATGAAAGACGTATGCTTTCCTTCTTAAGAAGTGTTTTCAAAGACATTCACAGAGTGATTCTACAAAGCCTTTTTACTGACGTTGGCTTTTAAACGTGATTTCACTGGAATTTCTGTAAAACACAAGATGCGCGATTTGCTGTTAAAGAATTGAGTATACAGAATGCAACCAAAAGCTTCCCTACAAGTGAATCCCCTAACCAATCAACACAGTACTAAAAACTGAATAGAATGCAGTTTTCACTCAGATGAAAGACGTATGCTTTCCTTCTTAAGAAGTGTTTTCAAAGACATTCACAGAGTGATTCTACAAAGCCTTTTTACTGACGTTGGCTTTTAAACGTGATTTCACTGGAATTTCCGTCAAACGCAAGACTCGAGATTTGCTGTTATAGAATTGAGTATACAGAATGCAAACAAATGCTTCCCTACAAGTGAATCGCCTAACCATTCAACACAGTACTAAAAACTGAATAGAATGCAGTTTTCACTCAGATGAAAGACGTATGCTTTCCATCTCAAGAAGTGTTTTAAAGACATTCACAGAGTGATTCTACAAAGCCTTTTTACTGGCATTGGCTTTTAAACGTGATTTCACTGGAATTTCTGTCAAATGCAAGACACGAGATTTGCTGTTAAAGAATTGAGTATACAGAATGCAAACAAACGCTTCCCTACAAGTGAATCGCCTTACCATTCAACACAGTTCGAAAAACTGAGTAGAATGCAGTTTTCACTCAGAAGAAAGAGGTATGCTTTCTATCTTAAGAAGTGTTTTCAAAGACATTCACAGCATGATTCTACAAAGCCTTTTTTCTGGCCTTGGCTTTTAAACGTGATTTCACTGGAATTTCTGTAAAACACAAGATGCGGGATTTGCTGTTAAAGAATTGAGTATACAGAATGCAACCAAACGCTTCCCTACAAATGAATCCCCTAACCATTCAACACAGTACTAAAAACTGAATAGAATGCAGTTTTCACTCAGATGAAAGACATATGCTTTCCTTCTTAAGAAGTGTTTTCAAACACATTCACAGAGTGATTCTACAAAGCCTTTTTACTGACGTTTGCTTTTATAGGTGATTTCACTGGAATTTCTGTCAAACGCAAGACGCGAGATTTATTGTTAAAGAATTGAGTATACAGAATGCGAACAAAAGCTTCCCTACAAGTGAATCGCATAACCATTCAACACAGTAAAAAAAACTGAATAGAATGCAGTTTTCACTCAGATGAAAGATGTATGCTTTCCTTCTTAAGAAGTATTTTCAAAGACATTCACAGAGTGATTCTACAAAGCCTTTTTACTCACGTTTGCTTTTATAGGTGATTTCACTGGAATTTCTGTCACTTCAAGACGCGAGATTTGCTGTTTAAGAATTGAGTATGCAGAATGCGAACAAACGCTTCCCTACAAGTGAATCGCCTAACCATTCATCACGGTACTAAAAACTGAATAGAATGCAGTTTTCACTCAGATGAAAGACGTATGCTTTCCTTCTTAAGAAGTGTTTTCAAAGACATTCACAGAGTGATTCTACAAAGCCTTTTTACTGACGTTGGCTTTTAAACGTGATTTCACTGGAATTTCTGTAAAACACAAGATGCGCGATTTGCTGTTAAAGAATTGAGTATACAGAATGCAACCAAAAGCTTCCCTACAAGTGAATCCCCTAACCAATCAACACAGTACTAAAAACTGAATAGAATGCAGTTTTCACTCAGATGAAAGACGTATGCTTTCCTTCTTAAGAAGTGTTTTCAAAGACATTCACAGAGTGATTCTACAAAGCCTTTTTACTGACGTTGGCTTTTAAACGTGATTTCACTGGAATTTCCGTCAAACGCAAGACTCGAGATTTGCTGTTATAGAATTGAGTATACAGAATGCAAACAAATGCTTCCCTACAAGTGAATCGCCTAACCATTCAACACAGTACTAAAAACTGAATAGAATGCAGTTTTCACTCAGATGAAAGACGTATGCTTTCCATCTCAAGAAGTGTTTTCAAAGACATTCACAGAGTGATTCTACAAAGCCTTTTTACTGGCATTGGCTTTTAAACGTGATTTCACTGGAATTTCTGTCAAATGCAAGACACGAGATTTGCTGTTAAAGAATTGAGTATACAGAATTCAAACAAATGCTTCCCTACAAGTGAATCGCCTAACCATTCAACACAGTACTAAAAACTGAATGGAATGCAGTTTTCACTCAGATGAAAGACGTATGTTTTCCATCTTAAGAAGTGTTTTCAAAGACATTCACAGAGTGATTCTACAAAGCCTTTTTACTGGCATTGGCTTTTAAACGTGATTTCACTGGAATTTCTGTCAAACGCAAGATGCGTGATTTGCTGTTAAAGAATTGAGTATACAGAATGCAAACAAACGCTTCCCTACATGTGAATCGCCTTACCATACAACACAGTTCGAAAAACTGAGTAGAATGCAGTTTTCACTCAGAAGAAAGCGGTATGCTTGCTATCTTAAGAAGTGTTTTCAAAGACATTCACAGCATGATTCTACAAAGCCTTTTTTCTGGCCTTGGCTTTTAAACGTGATTTCACTGGAATTTCTGTCAAACACAAGACACGAGATTTGCTGTTAAAGAATTGAAAATACAGAATGCAAACAAACGCTTCCCTACAAGTGAATCGCCTAACCATTCAACACAGTTCTAAAAACTGAATAGAATGCAGTTTTCACTCAGATGAAAGACGTATGCTTTCATTCTTAAGAAGTGTTTTCAAAGGCATTCACAGAGTGATTCTACAAAGCCTTTTTACTGACGTTGGCTTTTAAACGTGATTTCACTGGAATTTCTGTCAAACGCAAGACGCGAGATTTATTGTTAAAGAATTGAGTATACAGAATGCAAACAAAAGCTTCCCTACAAGTGAATCGCCTAACCATTCAACACAGTACTAAAAACTGAATAGAATGCAGTTTTCACTCAGATGAAAGATGTATGCTTTCCTTCTTAAGAAGTATTTTCAAAGACATTCACAGAGTGATTCTACAAAGCCTTTTTACTGACGTTTGCTTTTATAGGTGATTTCACTGGAATTTCTATCAATTCAAGACGCGAGATTTGCTGTTAAAGAATTGAGCATACAGAATGCAAACAAATGCTTCCCTACAAGTGAATCGCCTAACCATTCAACACACTACTAAAAACTGAATAGAATGCAGTTTTCACTCAGATGAAAGACGTATGCTTTCCATCTTAAGAAGTGTTTTCAAAGACATTCACAGAGTGATTCTACAAAGTCTTTTTACTGACGTTGGCTTTTAAACGTGATTTCACTGGAATTTCTGTCAAATGCAAGACGCGAGATTTGCTGTTAAAGAATTGAGTATACAGAATGCAAACAAATGCTTCCCTACAAGTGAATCACCTTACCATTCAACACAGTTCAAAAAACTGAGTAGAATGCAGTTTTCACTCAGAAGAAAGACGTATGCTTTCTATCTTAAGAAGTGTTTTCAAAGACTTTCACAGCGTGATTCTACAAAACCTTTTTTCTGGCGTTGGCTTTTAAATGTTATTTCACTGGAATTTCTGTCAAACACAAGACGCTAGATTTGCTGTTTAAGAATTGAGTATGCAGAATGCGAACAAATGCTTCCCTACAAGTGAATCGCCTAACCATTCATCACGGTACTAAAAACTGAATAGAATGCAGTTTTCACTCAGATGAAAGACGTATGCTTTCCTTCTTAGGAAGTGTTTTCAAAGACATTCACAGAGTGATTCTACAAAGCCTTTTTAATGACCTTGGCTTTTAATTGTGATTTCACTGGAATTTCTGTCAAATGCAAGACACGAGATTTGCTGTTAAAGAATTGAGTATACAGAATGCAAACAAAAGCTTCCCTACAAGTGAATCGCCTAACCATTCAACACAGTACTAAAAACTGAATAGAATGCAGTTTTCACTCAGATGAAAGACGTATGCTTTCCTTCTCAAGAAGTGTTTTCAAAGACATTCACAGAGTGATTCTACAAAGCCTTTTTACTGGTGTTGGCTTTTAAACGTGATTTCACTGGAATTTTTGTCAAACACAAGACGCGAGATTTGCTGTTAAAGAATTGAGTATACAGAATTCAAACAAATGCTTCCCTACAAGTGAATCGCCTAACCATTCAACACAGTACTAAAAACTGAATGGAATGCAGTTTTCACTCAGATGAAAGACGTATGTTTTCCATCTTAAGAAGTGTTTTCAAAGACATTCACAGAGTGATTCTACAAAGCCTTTTTACTGGCATTGGCTTTTAAACGTGATTTCACTGGAATTTCTGTCAAACGCAAGATGCGTGATTTGCTGTTAAAGAATTGAGTATACAGAATGCAAACAAACGCTTCCCTACATGTGAATCGCCTTACCATACAACACAGTTCGAAAAACTGAGTAGAATGCAGTTTTCACTCAGAAGAAAGCGGTATGCTTGCTATCTTAAGAAGTGTTTTCAAAGACATTCACAGCATGATTCTACAAAGCCTTTTTTCTGGCCTTGGCTTTTAAACGTGATTTCACTGGAATTTCTGTCAAACACAAGACACGAGATTTGCTGTTAAAGAATTGAAAATACAGAATGCAAACAAACGCTTCCCTACAAGTGAATCGCCTAACCATTCAACACAGTACTAAAAACTGAATAGAATGCAGTTTTCACTCAGATGAAAGACGTATGCTTTCATTCTTAAGAAGTGTTTTCAAAGGCATTCACAGAGTGATTCTACAAAGCCTTTTTACTGACGTTGGCTTTTAAACGTGATTTCACTGGAATTTCTGTCAAATGCAAGACACGAGATTTGCTGTTAAAGAATTGAGTATACAGAATGCAAACAAACGCTTCCCTACAAGTGAATCGCCTTACCATTCAACACAGTTCGAAAAACTGAGTAGAATGCAGTTTTCACTCAGAAGAAAGAGGTATGCTTTCTATCTTAAGAAGTGTTTTCAAAGACATTCACAGCATGATTCTACAAAGCCTTTTTTCTGGCCTTGGCTTTTAAACGTGATTTCACTGGAATTTCTGTAAAACACAAGATGCGGGATTTGCTGTTAAAGAATTGAGTATACAGAATGCAACCAAACGCTTCCCTACAAATGAATCCCCTAACCATTCAACACAGTACTAAAAACTGAATAGAATGCAGTTTTCACTCAGATGAAAGACATATGCTTTCCTTCTTAAGAAGTGTTTTCAAACACATTCACAGAGTGATTCTACAAAGCCTTTTTACTGACGTTTGCTTTTATAGGTGATTTCACTGGAATTTCTGTCAAACGCAAGACGCGAGATTTATTGTTAAAGAATTGAGTATACAGAATGCGAACAAAAGCTTCCCTACAAGTGAATCGCATAACCATTCAACACAGTAAAAAAAACTGAATAGAATGCAGTTTTCACTCAGATGAAAGATGTATGCTTTCCTTCTTAAGAAGTATTTTCAAAGACATTCACAGAGTGATTCTACAAAGCCTTTTTACTCACGTTTGCTTTTATAGGTGATTTCACTGGAATTTCTGTCACTTCAAGACGCGAGATTTGCTGTTTAAGAATTGAGTATGCAGAATGCGAACAAACGCTTCCCTACAAGTGAATCGCCTAACCATTCATCACGGTACTAAAAACTGAATAGAATGCAGTTTTCACTCAGATGAAAGACGTATGCTTTCCTTCTTAAGAAGTGTTTTCAAAGACATTCACAGAGTGATTCTACAAAGCCTTTTTACTGACGTTGGCTTTTAAACGTGATTTCACTGGAATTTCTGTAAAACACAAGATGCGCGATTTGCTGTTAAAGAATTGAGTATACAGAATGCAACCAAAAGCTTCCCTACAAGTGAATCCCCTAACCAATCAACACAGTACTAAAAACTGAATAGAATGCAGTTTTCACTCAGATGAAAGACGTATGCTTTCCTTCTTAAGAAGTGTTTTCAAAGACATTCACAGAGTGATTCTACAAAGCCTTTTTACTGACGTTGGCTTTTAAACGTGATTTCACTGGAATTTCCGTCAAACGCAAGACTCGAGATTTGCTGTTATAGAATTGAGTATACAGAATGCAAACAAATGCTTCCCTACAAGTGAATCGCCTAACCATTCAACACAGTACTAAAAACTGAATAGAATGCAGTTTTCACTCAGATGAAAGACGTATGCTTTCCATCTCAAGAAGTGTTTTCAAAGACATTCACAGAGTGATTCTACAAAGCCTTTTTACTGGCATTGGCTTTTAAACGTGATTTCACTGGAATTTCTGTCAAATGCAAGACACGAGATTTGCTGTTAAAGAATTGAGTATACAGAATGCAAACAAACGCTTCCCTACAAGTGAATCGCCTTACCATTCAACACAGTTCGAAAAACTGAGTAGAATGCAGTTTTCACTCAGAAGAAAGAGGTATGCTTTCTATCTTAAGAAGTGTTTTCAAAGACATTCACAGCATGATTCTACAAAGCCTTTTTTCTGGCCTTGGCTTTTAAACGTGATTTCACTGGAATTTCTGTCAAACACAAGACCCGAGATTTGCTGTTAAAGAATTGAGTATACAGAATGCAAACAAACGCTTCCCTACAGTGAATCGCCTAACCATTCAACACAGTACTAAAAACTGAATAGAATGCAGTTTTCACTCAGATGAAAGATGTATGCTTTCCTTCTTAAGAAGTGTTTTCAAAGACATTCACAGAGTGATTCTACAAAGCATTTTTACTGACGTTGAATTTTAAACGTGATTTCACTGAAATTTCTGTCAAACGCAAGATGCGAGATTTGCTGTTAAAGAATTGAGTATACAGAATACAAACAAACGCTTCCCTACAAGGGAATCGCCTAAACATTCAACACCATACTAAAAACTGAATAGAATGCAGTTTTCACTCAGATGAAAGACGTATGCTTTCCTTCTTAAGAAGTGTTTTCAAAGACATTCACAGAGTGATTCTACAAAGCCTTTTTAATGACCTTGGCTTTTAATCGTGATTTCACTGGAATTTCTGTCAAATGCAAGACACGAGATTTGTTGTTAAAGAATTGAGTATACAGAATGCAAACAAAAGCTTCCCTACAAGTGAATCGCCTAACCATTCAACACAGTTCTAAAAACTGAATAGAATGCAGTTTTCACTCAGATGAAAGACGTATGCTTTCCTTCTTAAGAAGTGTTTTCAAAGGCATTCACAGAGCGATTCTACAAAGCCTTTTTACTGACGTTGGCTTTTAAACGTGATTTCACTGGAATTTCTGTAAAACACAAGATGCGTGATTTGCTGTTAAAGAATTGAGTATACAGAATGCAACCAAACGCTTCCCTACAAATGAATCCCCTAACCATTCAACACAGTACTAAAAACTGAATAGAATGCAGTTTTCACTCAGATGAAAGACGTATGCTTTCCTTCTTAAGAAGTGTTTTCAAAGACATTCACAGAGTGATTGTACAAAGCCTTTTTACTGACGTTTGCTTTTATAGGTGATTTCACTGGAATTTCTGTCAAACGCAAGACGCGAGATTTATTGTTAAAGAATTGAGTATACAGAATGCGAACAAAAGCTTCCCTACAAGTGAATCGCATAACCATTCAACACAGTACTAAAAACTGAATAGAATGCAGTTTTCACTCAGATGAAAGATGTATGCTTTCCTTCTTAAGAAGTATTTTCAAAGACATTCACAGAGTTATTCTACAAAGCCTTTTTACTCACGTTTGCTTTTATAGGTGATTTCACTGGAATTTCTGTCACTTCAAGACGCGAGATTTGCAGTTAAAGAATTGAGTATACAGAATGCAAACAAATGCTTCCCTACAAGTGAATCGCCTAACCATTCAACACAGTTCGAAAAACTGAGTAGAATGCAGTTTTCACTCAGAAGAAAGACGTATGCTTTCTATCTTAAGAAGTGTTTTCAAAGACATTCACAGCGTGATTCTACAAAGCCTTTTTTCTGGCGTTGGCTTTTAAACGTTATTTCACTGGAATTTCTGTCAAACACAATACGCTAGATTTGCTTTTTAAGAATTGAGTATGCAGAATGCGTACAAACGCTTCCCTACAAGTGAATCGCCTAACCATTCATCACGGTACTAAAAACTGAATAGAATGCAGTTTTCACTCAGATGAAAGACGTATGCTTTCCTTCTTAAGAAGTGTTTTCAAAGACATTCACAGAGTGATTCTACAAAGCCTTTTTACTGACGTTGGCTTTTAAACGTGATTTCACTGGAATTTCTGTAAAACACAAGATGCACGATTTGCTGTTAAAGAATTGAGTATACAGAATGCAACCAAACGCTTCCCTACAAGTGAATCCCCTAACCAATCAACACAGTACTAAAAACTGAATAGAATGCAGTTTTCACACAGATGAAAGATGTATGCTTTCCTTCTTAAGAAGTGTTTTCAAAGACATTCACAGGGTGATTCTACAAAGCCTTTTTACTGGTGTTGGCTTTTAAACGTGATTTCATGGAATTTCTGTCAAACGCAAGACGCTAGATTTGCTGTTAAAGAATTGAGTATACAGAATGCAACCAAAAGCTTCCCTACAAGTGAATCGCCTAACCATTCAACACAGTACTAAAAACTGAATAGAATGCAGTTTTCACTCAGATGAAAGACGTATGCTTTCCATCTCAAGAAGTGTTTTCAAAGACATTCACAGAGTGATTCTACAAAGCCTTTTTACTGGCATTGGCTTTTAAACGTGATTTCACTGGAATTTCTGTCAAATGCAAGACACGAGATTTGCTGTTAAAGAATTGAGTATACAGAATGCAAACAAACGCTTCCCTACATGTGAATCGCCTTACCATACAACACAGTTCGAAAAACTGAGTAGAATGCAGTTTTCACTCAGAAGAAAGCGGTATGCTTGCTATCTTAAGAAGTGTTTTCAAAGACATTCACAGCATGATTCTACAAAGCCTTTTTTCTGGCCTTGGCTTTTAAACGTGATTTCACTGGAATTTCTGTCAAACACAAGACACGAGATTTGCTGTTAAAGAATTGAAAATACAGAATGCAAACAAACGCTTCCCTACAAGTGAATCGCCTAACCATTCAACACAGTACTAAAAACTGAATAGAATGCAGTTTTCACTCAGATGAAAGACGTATGCTTTCATTCTTAAGAAGTGTTTTCAAAGGCATTCACAGAGTGATTCTACAAAGCCTTTTTACTGACGTTGGCTTTTAAACGTGATTTCACTGGAATTTCTGTCAAACGCAAGACGCGAGATTTATTGTTAAAGAATTGAGTATACAGAATGCGAACAAAAGCTTCCCTACAAGTGAATCGCCTAACCATTCAACACAGTACTAAAAACTGAATAGAATGCAGTTTTCACTCAGATGAAAGATGTATGCTTTCCTTCTTAAGAAGTATTTTCAAAGACATTCACAGAGTGATTCTACAAAGCCTTTTTACTGACGTTTGCTTTTATAGGTGATTTCACTGGAATTTCTATCAATTCAAGACGCGAGATTTGCTGTTAAAGAATTGAGCATACAGAATGCAAACAAATGCTTCCCTACAAGTGAATCGCCTAACCATTCAACACACTACTAAAAACTGAATAGAATGCAGTTTTCACTCAGATGAAAGACGTATGCTTTCCATCTTAAGAAGTGTTTTCAAAGACATTCACAGAGTGATTCTACAAAGTCTTTTTACTGACGTTGGCTTTTAAACGTGATTTCACTGGAATTTCTGTCAAATGCAAGACGCGAGATTTGCTGTTAAAGAATTGAGTATACAGAATGCAAACAAATGCTTCCCTACAAGTGAATCACCTTACCATTCAACACAGTTCAAAAAACTGAGTAGAATGCAGTTTTCACTCAGAAGAAAGACGTATGCTTTCTATCTTAAGAAGTGTTTTCAAAGACATTCACAGCGTGATTCTACAAAACCTTTTTTCTGGCGTTGGCTTTTAAATGTTATTTCACTGGAATTTCTGTCAAACACAAGACGCTAGATTTGCTGTTTAAGAATTGAGTATGCAGAATGCGAACAAATGCTTCCCTACAAGTGAATCGCCTAACCATTCATCACGGTACTAAAAACTGAATAGAATGCAGTTTTCACTCAGATGAAAGACGTATGCTTTCCTTCTTAAGAAGTGTTTTCAAAGACATTCACAGAGTGATTCTACAAAGCCTTTTTACTGACGTTGGCTTTTAAACGTGATTTCACTGGAATTTCTGTAAAACACAAGATGCGCGATTTGCTGTTAAAGAATTGAGTATACAGAATGCAACCAAAAGCTTCCCTACAAGTGAATCCCCTAACCAATCAACACAGTACTAAAAACTGAATAGAATGCAGTTTTCACTCAGATGAAAGACGTATGCTTTCCTTCTTAAGAAGTGTTTTCAAAGACATTCACAGAGTGATTCTACAAAGCCTTTTTACTGACGTTGGCTTTTAAACGTGATTTCACTGGAATTTCCGTCAAACGCAAGACTCGAGATTTGCTGTTATAGAATTGAGTATACAGAATGCAAACAAATGCTTCCCTACAAGTGAATCGCCTAACCATTCAACACAGTACTAAAAACTGAATAGAATGCAGTTTTCACTCAGATGAAAGACGTATGCTTTCCATCTCAAGAAGTGTTTTAAAGACATTCACAGAGTGATTCTACAAAGCCTTTTTACTGGCATTGGCTTTTAAACGTGATTTCACTGGAATTTCTGTCAAATGCAAGACACGAGATTTGCTGTTAAAGAATTGAGTATACAGAATGCAAACAATCGCTTCCCTACAAGTGAATCGCCTTACCATTCAACACAGTTCGAAAAACTGAGTAGAATGCAGTTTTCACTCAGAAGAAAGAGGTATGCTTTCTATCTTAAGAAGTGTTTTCAAAGACATTCACAGCATGATTCTACAAAGCCTTTTTTCTGGCCTTGGCTTTTAAACGTGATTTCACTGGAATTTCTGTAAAACACAAGATGCGGGATTTGCTGTTAAAGAATTGAGTATACAGAATGCAACCAAACGCTTCCCTACAAATGAATCCCCTAACCATTCAACACAGTACTAAAAACTGAATAGAATGCAGTTTTCACTCAGATGAAAGACATATGCTTTCCTTCTTAAGAAGTGTTTTCAAACACATTCACAGAGTGATTCTACAAAGCCTTTTTACTGACGTTTGCTTTTATAGGTGATTTCACTGGAATTTCTGTCAAACGCAAGACGCGAGATTTATTGTTAAAGAATTGAGTATACAGAATGCGAACAAAAGCTTCCCTACAAGTGAATCGCATAACCATTCAACACAGTACTAAAAACTGAATAGAATGCAGTTTTCACTCAGATGAAAGATGTATGCTTTCCTTCTTAAGAAGTATTTTCAAAGACATTCACAGAGTGATTCTACAAAGCCTTTTTACTCACGTTTGCTTTTATAGGTGATTTCACTGGAATTTCTGTCACTTCAAGACGCGAGATTTGCTGTTTAAGAATTGAGTATGCAGAATGCGAACAAACGCTTCCCTACAAGTGAATCGCCTAACCATTCATCACGGTACTAAAAACTGAATAGAATGCAGTTTTCACTCAGATGAAAGACGTATGCTTTCCTTCTTAAGAAGTGTTTTCAAAGACATTCACAGAGTGATTCTACAAAGCCTTTTTACTGACGTTGGCTTTTAAACGTGATTTCACTGGAATTTCTGTAAAACACAAGATGCGCGATTTGCTGTTAAAGAATTGAGTATACAGAATGCAACCAAAAGCTTCCCTACAAGTGAATCCCCTAACCAATCAACACAGTACTAAAAACTGAATAGAATGCAGTTTTCACTCAGATGAAAGACGTATGCTTTCCTTCTTAAGAAGTGTTTTCAAAGACATTCACAGAGTGATTCTACAAAGCCTTTTTACTGACGTTGGCTTTTAAACGTGATTTCACTGGAATTTCCGTCAAACGCAAGACTCGAGATTTGCTGTTATAGAATTGAGTATACAGAATGCAAACAAATGCTTCCCTACAAGTGAATCGCCTAACCATTCAACACAGTACTAAAAACTGAATAGAATGCAGTTTTCACTCAGATGAAAGACGTATGCTTTCCATCTCAAGAAGTGTTTTCAAAGACATTCACAGAGTGATTCTACAAAGCCTTTTTACTGGCATTGGCTTTTAAACGTGATTTCACTGGAATTTCTGTCAAATGCAAGACACGAGATTTGCTGTTAAAGAATTGAGTATACAGAATGCAAACAAACGCTTCCCTACAAGTGAATCGCCTTACCATTCAACACAGTTCGAAAAACTGAGTAGAATGCAGTTTTCACTCAGAAGAAAGAGGTATGCTTTCTATCTTAAGAAGTGTTTTCAAAGACATTCACAGCATGATTCTACAAAGCCTTTTTTCTGGCCTTGGCTTTTAAACGTGATTTCACTGGAATTTCTGTCAAACACAAGACCCGAGATTTGCTGTTAAAGAATTGAGTATACAGAATGCAAACAAACGCTTCCCTACAGTGAATCGCCTAACCATTCAACACAGTACTAAAAACTGAATAGAATGCAGTTTTCACTCAGATGAAAGATGTATGCTTTCCTTCTTAAGAAGTGTTTTCAAAGACATTCACAGAGTGATTCTACAAAGCATTTTTACTGACGTTGAATTTTAAACGTGATTTCACTGAAATTTCTGTCAAACGCAAGATGCGAGATTTGCTGTTATAGAATTGAGTATACAGAATACAAACAAACGCTTCCCTACAAGGGAATCGCCTAAACATTCAACACCATACTAAAAACTGAATAGAATGCAGTTTTCACTCAGATGAAAGACGTATGCTTTCCTTCTTAAGAAGTGTTTTCAAAGACATTCACAGAGTGATTCTACAAAGCCTTTTTAATGACCTTGGCTTTTAATCGTGATTTCACTGGAATTTCTGTCAAATGCAAGACACGAGATTTGTTGTTAAAGAATTGAGTATACAGAATGCAAACAAAAGCTTCCCTACAAGTGAATCGCCTAACCATTCAACACAGTTCTAAAAACTGAATAGAATGCAGTTTTCACTCAGATGAAAGACGTATGCTTTCCTTCTTAAGAAGTGTTTTCAAAGGCATTCACAGAGCGATTCTACAAAGCCTTTTTACTGACGTTGGCTTTTAAACGTGATTTCACTGGAATTTCTGTAAAACACAAGATGCGTGATTTGCTGTTAAAGAATTGAGTATACAGAATGCAACCAAACGCTTCCCTACAAATGAATCCCCTAACCATTCAACACAGTACTAAAAACTGAATAGAATGCAGTTTTCACTCAGATGAAAGACGTATGCTTTCCTTCTTAAGAAGTGTTTTCAAAGACATTCACAGAGTGATTGTACAAAGCCTTTTTACTGACGTTTGCTTTTATAGGTGATTTCACTGGAATTTCTGTCAAACGCAAGACGCGAGATTTATTGTTAAAGAATTGAGTATACAGAATGCGAACAAAAGCTTCCCTACAAGTGAATCGCATAACCATTCAACACAGTACTAAAAACTGAATAGAATGCAGTTTTCACTCAGATGAAAGATGTATGCTTTCCTTCTTAAGAAGTATTTTCAAAGACATTCACAGAGTTATTCTACAAAGCCTTTTTACTCACGTTTGCTTTTATAGGTGATTTCACTGGAATTTCTGTCACTTCAAGACGCGAGATTTGCAGTTAAAGAATTGAGTATACAGAATGCAAACAAATGCTTCCCTACAAGTGAATCGCCTAACCATTCAACACAGTTCGAAAAACTGAGTAGAATGCAGTTTTCACTCAGAAGAAAGACGTATGCTTTCTATCTTAAGAAGTGTTTTCAAAGACATTCACAGCGTGATTCTACAAAGCCTTTTTTCTGGCGTTGGCTTTTAAACGTTATTTCACTGGAATTTCTGTCAAACACAATACGCTAGATTTGCTTTTTAAGAATTGAGTATGCAGAATGCGTACAAACGCTTCCCTACAAGTGAATCGCCTAACCATTCATCACGGTACTAAAAACTGAATAGAATGCAGTTTTCACTCAGATGAAAGACGTATGCTTTCCTTCTTAAGAAGTGTTTTCAAAGACATTCACAGAGTGATTCTACAAAGCCTTTTTACTGACGTTGGCTTTTAAACGTGATTTCACTGGAATTTCTGTAAAACACAAGATGCACGATTTGCTGTTAAAGAATTGAGTATACAGAATGCAACCAAACGCTTCCCTACAAGTGAATCCCCTAACCAATCAACACAGTACTAAAAACTGAATAGAATGCAGTTTTCACTCAGATGAAAGACGTATGCTTTCCATCTCAAGAAGTGTTTTCAAAGACATTCACAGAGTGATTCTACAAAGCCTTTTTACTGGCATTGGCTTTTAAACGTGATTTCACTGGAATTTCTGTCAAATGCAAGACACGAGATTTGCTGTTAAAGAATTGAGTATACAGAATGCAAACAAACGCTTCCCTACAAGTGAATCGCCTTACCATTCAACACAGTTCGAAAAACTGAGTAGAATGCAGTTTTCACTCAGAAGAAAGAGGTATGCTTTCTATCTTAAGAAGTGTTTTCAAAGACATTCACAGCATGATTCTACAAAGCCTTTTTTCTGGCCTTGGCTTTTAAACGTGATTTCACTGGAATTTCTGTCAAACACAAGACGGGAGATTTGCAGTTAAAGAATTGAGTATACAGAATGCAAACAAATGCTTCCCTACAGTGAATCGCCTAACCATTCATCACGGTACTAAAAACTGAATAGAATGCAGTTTTCACTCAGATGAAAGACGTATGCTTTCCTTCTTAAGAAGTGTTTTCAAAGACATTCACAGAGTGATTCTACAAAGCCTTTTTACTGACGTTGGCTTTTAAACGTGATTTCACGGGAATTTCTGTAAAACACAAGATGCACGATTTGCTGTTAAAGAATTGAGTATACAGAATGCAACCAAACGCTTCCCTACAAGTGAATCCCCTAACCAATCAACACAGTACTAAAAACTGAATAGAATGCAGTTTTCACTCAGATGAAAGACGTATGCTTTCCTTCTTAAGAAGTGTTTTCAAAGACATTCACAGAGTGATTCTACAAAGCCTTTTTACTGGTGTTGGCTTTTAAACGTGATTTCATGGAATTTCTGTCAAACGCAAGACGCGAGATTTGCTGTTAAAGATTTGAGTATACAGAATGCAAACAAAAGCTTCCCTACAAGTGAATCGCCTAACCATTCAACACAGTTCTAAAAACTGAATAGAATGCAGTTTTCACTCAGATGAAAGACGTATGCTTTCCTTCTTAAGAAGTGTTTTCAAAGGCATTCACAGAGCGATTCTACAAAGCCTTTTTACTGACGTTGGCTTTTAAACGTGATTTCACTGGAATTTCTGTAAAACACAAGATGCGTGATTTGCTGTTAAAGAATTGAGTATACAGAATGCAACCAAACGCTTCCCTACAAATGAATCCCCTAACCATTCAACACAGTACTAAAAATTGAATAGAATGCAGTTTTCACTCAGATGAAAGACGTATGCTTTCCTTCTTAAGAAGTGTTTTCAAAGACATTCACAGAGTGATTCTACAAAGCCTTTTTACTGACGTTTGCTTTTATAGGTGATTTCACTGGAATTTCTGTCAAACGCAAGACGCGAGATTTATTGTTAAAGAATTGAGTATACAGAATGCGAACAAAAGCTTCCCTACAAGTGAATCGCATAACCATTCAACACAGTACTAAAAACTGAATAGAATGCAGTTTTCACTCAGATGAAAGATGTATGCTTTCCTTCTTAAGAAGTATTTTCAAAGACATTCACAGAGTGATTCTACAAAGCCTTTTTACTCACGTTTGCTTTTATAGGTGATTTCACTGGAATTTCTGTCACTTCAAGACGCGAGATTTGCAGTTAAAGAATTGAGTATACAGAATGCAAACAAATGCTTCCCTACAAGTGAATCGCCTAACCATTCAACACAGTACTAAAAACTGAATAGAATGCAGTTTTCACTCAGATGAAAGACGTATGCTTTCCATCTTAAGAAGTGTTTTCAAAGACAATCACAGAGTGATTCTACAAAGTCTTTTTACTGACGTTGGCTTTTAAACGTGATTTCACTGGAATTTCTGTCAAATGCAAGACGCGAGATTTGCTGTTAAAGAATTGAGTATACAGAATGCAAACAAATGCTTCCCTACAAGTGAATCACCTTACCATTCAACACAGTTCGAAAAACTGAGTAGAATGCAGTTTTCACTCAGAAGAAAGACGTATGCTTTATATCTTAAGAAGTGTTTTCAAAGACATTCACAGCGTGATTCTACAAAGCCTTTTTTCTGGCGTTGGCTTTTAAACGTTATTTCACTGGAATTTCTGTCAAACACAAGACGCTAGATTTTCTTTTTAAGAATTGAGTATGCAGAATGCGAACAAACGCTTCCCTACAAGTGAATCGCCTAACCATTCATCACGGTACTAAAAACTGAATAGAATGCAGTTTTCACTCAGATGAAAGACGTATGCTTTCCTTCTTAAGAAGTGTTTTCAAAGACATTCACAGAGTGATTCTACAAAGCCTTTTTACTGACGTTGGCTTTTAAACGTGATTTCACTGGAATTTCTGTAAAACACAAGATGCACGATTTGCTGTTAAAGAATTGAGTATACAGAATGCAACCAAACGCTTCCCTACAAGTGAATCCCCTAACCAATCAACACAGTACTAAAAACTGAATAGAATGCAGTTTTCACACAGATGAAAGACGTATGCTTTCCTTCTTAAGAAGTGTTTTCAAAGACATTCACAGGGTGATTCTACAAAGCCTTTTTACTGGTGTTGGCTTTTAAACGTGTTTTCATGGAATTTCTGTCAAACGCAAGACGCTAGATTTGCTGTTAAAGAATTGAGTATACAGAATGCAACCAAAAGCTTCCCAACAAGTGAATCCCCTAACCAATCAACACAGTACTAAAAACTGAATAGAATGCAGTTTTCACTCAGATGAAAGACGTATGCTTTCCTTCTTAAGAAGTGTTTTCAAAGACATTCACAGAGTGATTCTACAAAGCCTTTTTACTGACGTTGGCTTTTAAACGTGATTTCACTGGAATTTCCGTCAAACGCAAGACTCGAGATTTGCTGTTAAAGAATTGAGTATACAGAATGCAAACAAATGCTTCCCTACAAGTGAATCGCCTAACCATTCAACACAGTACTAAAAACTGAATAGAATGCAGTTTTCACTCAGATGAAAGACGTATGCTTTCCATCTCAAGAAGTGTTTTCAAAGACATTCACAGAGTGATTCTACAAAGCCTTTTTACTGGCATTGGCTTTTAAACGTGATTTCACTGGAATTTCTGTCAAATGCAAGACACGAGATTTGCTGTTAAAGAATTGAGTATACAGAATGCAAACAAACGCTTCCCTACAAGTGAATCGCCTTACCATTCAACACAGTTCGAAAAACTGAGTAGAATGCAGTTTTCACTCAGAAGAAAGAGGTATGCTTTCTATCTTAAGAAGTGTTTTCAAAGACATTCACAGCATGATTCTACAAAGCCTTTTTTCTGGCCTTGGCTTTTAAACGTGATTTCACTGGAATTTCTGTCAAACACAAGACGGGAGATTTGCTGTTAAAGAATTGAGTATACAGAATGCAAACAAATGCTTCCCTACAGTGAATCGCCTAACCATTCAATACAGTACTAAAAACTGAATAGAATGCAGTTTTCACTCAGATGAAAGATGTATGCTTTCCTTCTTAAGAAGTGTTTTGAAAGACATTCACAGAGTGATTCTACAAAGCATTTTTACTGACGTTGAATTTTAAACGTGATTTCACTGAAATTTCTGTCAAACGCAAGATGCGAGATTTGCTGTTAAAGAATTGAGTATACAGAATACAAACAAACGCTTCCCTACAAGGGAATCGCCTAAACATTCAACACCATACTAAAAACTGAATAGAATGCAGTTTTCACTCAGATGAAAGACGTATGCTTTCCTTCTTAAGAAGTGTTTTCAAAGACATTCACAGAGTGATTCTACAAAGCCTTTTTAATGACCTTGGCTTTTAATCGTGATTTCACTGGAATTTCTGTCAAATGCAAGATGCGAGATTTGTTGTTAAAGAATTGAGTATACAGAATGCAAACAAAAGCTTCCCTACAAGTGAATCACCTTACCATTCAACACAGTTCGAAAAACTGAGTAGAATGCAGTTTTCACTCAGAAGAAAGACATATGCTTTCTATCTTAAGAAGTGTTTTCAAAGACATTCACAGCGTGATTCTACAAAGCCTTTTTTCTGGCGTTGGCTTTTAAACGTTATTTCACTGGAATTTCTGTCAAACACAAGACGCTAGATTTGCTGTTTAAGAATTGAGTATGCAGAATGCGAACAAACGCTTCCCTACAAGTGAATCGCCTAACCATTCATCACGGTACTAAAAACTGAATAGAATGCAGTTTTCACTCAGATGAAAGACGTATGCTTTCCTTCTTAAGAAGTGTTTTCAAAGACATTCACAGAGTGATTCTACAAAGCCTTTTTACTGACGTTGGCTTTTAAACGTGATTTCACTGGAATTTCTGTAAAACACAAGATGCACGATTTGCTGTTAAAGAATTGAGTATACAGAATGCAACCAAACGCTTCCCTACAAGTGAATCCCCTAACCAATCAACACAGTACTAAAAACTGAATAGAATGCAGTTTTCACTCAGATGAAAGACGTATGCTTTCCTTCTTAAGAAGTGTTTTCAAAGACATTCACAGAGTGATTCTACAAAGCCTTTTTACTGGTGTTGGCTTTTAAACGTGATTTCATGGAATTTCTGTCAAACGCAAGACGCGAGATTTGCTGTTAAAGAATTGAGTATACAGAATTCAAACAAATGCTTCCCTACAAGTGAATCGCCTAACCATTCAACACAGTACTAAAAACTGAATAGAATGCAGTTTTCACTCAGATGAAAGACGTATGCTTTCCATCTTAAGAAGTGTTTTCAAAGACATTCACATAGTGATTCTACAAAGCCTTTTTACTGACTTTGGCTTTTAAACGTGATTTCACGGGAATTTCTGTCAAATGCAAGACGCGAGATTTGCTGTTAAAGAATTGAGTATACAGAATGCAAACAAACGCTTCCCTACAAGTGAATCACCTTACCATTCAACACAGTTCGAAAAACTGAGTAGAATGCAGTTTTCACTCAGAAGAAAGACGTATGCTTTCTATCTTAAGAAGTGTTTTCAAAGACATTCACAGCGTGATTCTACAAAGCCTTTTTTCTGGCGTTGGCTTTTAAACGTGATTTCACTGGAATTTCTGTAAAACACAAGATGCGCGATTTGCTGTTAAAGAATTGAGTATACAGAATGCAACCAAACGCTTCCCTACAAGTGAATCCCCTAACCAATCAACACAGTACTAAAAACTGAATAGAATGCAGTTTTCACTCAGATGAAAGACGTATGCTTTCCTTCTTAAGAAGTGTTTTCAAAGACATTCACAGAGTGATTCTACAAAGCCTTTTTACTGACGTTGGTTTTAAACGTGATTTCACTGGAATTTCCATCAATCGCAAGACTCGAGATTTGCTGTTAAAGAATTGAGTATACAGAATGCAAACAAATGCTTCCCTCCAAGTGAATCGCCTAACCATTCAACACAGTACTAAAAACTGAATAGAATGCAGTTTTCACTCAGATGAAAGACGTATGCTTTCCTTCTTAAGAAGTGTTTTGAAAGACATTCACAGAGTGATTCTACAAAGCATTTTTACTGATGTTGAATTTTAAACGTGATTTCACTGAAATTTCTTTCAAACGCAAGATGCGAGATTTGCTGTTAAAGAATTGAGTATACAGAATGCAAACAAACGCTTCCCTACAAGGGAATCGCCTAAACATTCAACACCGTACTAAAAACTGAATAGAATGCAGTTTTCACTCAGATGAAAGATGTATGCTTTCCTTCTTAAGAAGTGTTTTCAAAGGCATTCACAGAGTGATTCTACAAAGCCTTTTTAATGACCTTGGCTTTTAATCGTGATTTCACTGGAATTTCTGTCAAATGCAAGACACGAGATTTGCTGTTAAAGAATTGAGTATACAGAATGCAAACAAACACTTCCCTACAAGTGAATCGCCTTACCATTCAACACAGTTCGAAAAACTGAGTAGAATGCAGTTTTCACTCAGAAGAAAGATGTATGCTTTCCTTCTTAAGAAGTGTTTTGAAAGACATTCACAGAGTGATTCTACAAAGCATTTTTACTGATGTTGAATTTTAAACGTGATTTCACTGAAATTTCATTCAAAGGCAAGATGCGAGATTTGCTGTTAAAGAATTGAGTATACAGAATGCAAACAAACGCTTCCCTGCAAGGGAATCGCCTAAACATTCAACACCGTACTAAAAACTGAATAGAATGCAGTTTTCACTCAGATGAATGATGTATGCTTTCCTTCTTAAGAAGTATTTTCAAAGACATTCACAGAGTGATTCTACAAAGCCTTTTTACTGACGTTTGCTTTTATAGGTGATTTCACTGGAATTTCTGTCAATTCAAGACGCGAGATTTGCTGTTAAAGAATTGAGTATACAGAATGCAAACAAATGCTTCCCTACAAGTGAATCGCCTAACCATTCAACACAGTACTAAAAACTGAATAGAATGCAGTTTTCACTCAGATGAAAGACGTATGCTTTCCATCTTAAGAAGTGTTTTCAAAGACATTCACAGAGTGATTCTACAAAGCCTTTTTACTGACGTTGGCTTTTAAACGTGATTTCACTGGAATTTCTGTCAAACGCAAGACGCGAGATTTGCTGTTAAAGAATTGAGTATACAGAATGCAAACAAATGCTTCCCTACAAGTGAATCGCCTAACCATTCAACACAGTACTAAAAACTTAATAGAATGCAGTTTTCACTCAGATGAAAGACGTATGCTTTCCTTCTTAAGAAGTGTTTTCAAAGACATTCACAGAGTGATTCTACAAAGCCTTTTTACTGGCGTTGACTTTTAAACATGATTTCACTGGAATTTCTGTCAAACGCAAGACGCGAGATTTGCTGTTAAAGAATTGAGTATACAAAATGCAAACAAACGCTTCCCTACAAGTGAATCGCCTTACCATTCAACACAGTTCGAAAAACTGAGTAGAATGCAGTTTTCACTCAGAAGAAAGACATATGCTTTCTATCTTAAGAAGTGATTTCAAAGACATTCACAGCGTGATTCTATAAAGCCTTTTTTCTGGCGTTGGCTTTTAAACGTTATTTCACTGGAATTTCTGTCAAACACAAGACGCGAGATTTGCTGTTAAAGAATTGAGTATACAGAATGCAAACAAACGCTTCCCTACAAGTGAATCCCCTAACCAATCAACACAGTACTAAAAAATGAATAGAATGCAGTTTTCACTCAGATGAAAGACGTATGCTTTCCTTCTTAAGAAGTGTTTTGAAAGACATTCACAGAGTGATTCTACAAAGCATTTTTACTGATGTTGAATTTAAACGTGATTTCACTGAAATTTCTTTCAAACGCAAGATGCGAGATTTGCTGTTAAAGAATTGAGTATACAGAATGCAAACAAACGCTTCCCTACAAGGGAATCGCCTAAACATTCAACACCGTACTAAAAACTGAATAGAATGCAGTTTTCACTCAGATGAAAGATGTATGCTTTCCTTCTTAAGAAGTGTTTTCAAAGGCATTCAAAGAGTGATTCTACAAAGCCTTTTTAATGACCTTGGCTTTTAATCGTGATTTCACTGGAATTTCTGTCAAATGCAAGACACGAGATTTGCTGTTAAAGAATTGAGTATACAGAATGCAAACAAACGCTTCCGTACAAGTGAATCGCCTTACCATTCAACACAGGTCGAAAAACTGAGTAGAATGCAGTTTTCACTCAGAAGAAAGATGTATGCTTTCCTTCTTAAGAAGTGTTTTGAAAGACATTCACAGAGTGATTCTACAAAGCATTTTTACTGATGTTGAATTTTAAACGTGATTTCACTGAAATTTCATTCAAACGCAAGATGCGAGATTTGCTGTTAAAGAATTGAGTATACAGAATGCAAACAAACGCTTTCCTGCAAGGGAATCGCCTAAACTTTCAACACCGTACTAAAAACTGAATAGAATGCAGTTTTCACTCAGATGAAAGATGTATGCTTTCCTTCTTAAGAAGTGTTTTCAAAGACATTCACAGAGTGATTCTACAAAGCCTTTTTAATGACCTTGGCTTTTAATCGTGATTTCACTGGAATTTCTGTCAAATGCAAGACACGAGATTTGCTGTTAAAGAATTGAGTATACAGAATGCAAACAAAAGCTTCCCTACAAGTGAATCACTAACCATTCAACACAGTACTAAAAACTGAATAGAATGCAGTTTTCACTCAGATGAAAGACGTATGCTTTCCTTCTTAAGAAGTGTTTTCAAAGGCATTCACAGAGTGATTCTACAAAGCCTTTTTACTGACATTGCCTTTTAAACGTGATTTCCCTGGAATTTCTGTAAAACACAAGATGCGTGATTTGCTGTTAAAGAATTGAGTATACAGAATGCAACCAAACGCTTCCCTACAAATGAATCCCCTAACCATTCAACACAGTACTAAAAACTGAATAGAATGCAGTTTTCACTCAGATGAAAGTCGTATGCTTTCCTTCTTAAGAAGTGTTTTCAAAGACATTCACAGAGTGATTCTACAAAGCCTTTTTACTGGTGTTGGCTTTTAAACGTGATTTCATGGAATTTCTGTCAAACGCAAGACGCGAGATTTGCTGTTAAAGAATTGAGTATACAAAATGCAAACAAACGCTTCCCTACAAGTGAATCGCCTTACCATTCAACACAGTTCGAAAAACTGAGTAGAATGCAGTTTTCACTCAGAAGAAAGACATATGCTTTCTATCTTAAGAAGTGATTTCAAAGACATTCACAGCGTGATTCTACAAAGCCTTTTTTCTGGCGTTGGCTTTTAAACGTTATTTCACTGGAATTTCTGTCAAACACAAGACGCGAGATTTGCTGTTAAAGAATTGAGTATACAGAATGCAAACAAACGCTTCCCTACAAGTGAATCCCCTAACCAATCAACACAGTACTAAAAACTGAATAGAATGCAGTTTTCACTCAGATGAAAGACGTATGCTTTCCTTCTTAAGAAGTGTTTTGAAAGACATTCACAGAGTGATTCTACAAAGCCTTTTTACTGACGTTTGCTTTTATAGGTGATTTCACTGGAATTTCTGTCAATTCAAGACGCGAGATTTGCTGTTAAAGAATTGAGTATACAGAATGCAAACAAATGCTTCCCTACAAGTGAATCGCCTAACCATTCAACACAGTACTAAAAACTGAATAGAATGCAGTTTTCACTCAGATGAAAGACGTATGCTTTCCATCTTAAGAAGTGTTTTCAAAGACATTCACAGAGTGATTCTACAAAGCCTTTTTACTGACGTTGGCTTTTAAACGTGATTTCACTGGAATTTCTGTCAAATGCAAGACGCGAGATTTGCTGTTAAAGAATTGAGTATACAGAATGCAAACAAACGCTTCCCTACAAGTGAATCACCTTACCATTCAACACAGTTCGAAAAACTGAGTAGAATGCAGTTTTCACTCAGAAGAAAGACGTATGCTTTCTATCTTAAGAAGTGTTTTCAAAGACATTCACAGCGTGATTCTACAAAGCCTTTTTTCTGGCGTTGGCTTTTAAACGTGATTTCACTGGAATTTCTGTAAAACACAAGATGTGCGATTTGCTGTTAAAGAATTGAGTATACAGAATGCAACCAAACGCTTCCCTATAAGTGAATCCCCTAACCAATCAACACAGTACTAAAAACTGAATAGAATGCAGTTTTCACTCAGATGAAAGACGTATGCTTTCCTTCTTAAGAAGTGTTTTCAAAGACATTCACGGAGTGATTCTACAAAGCCTTTTTACTGACGTTGGTTTTAAACGTGATTTCACTGGAATTTCCGTCAAATGCAAGACTCGAGATTTGCTGTTAAAGAATTGAGTATACTGAATGCAAACAAACGCTTCCCTACAAGTGAATCGCCTAACCATTCAACACAGTACTAAAAACTGAACAGAATGCAGTTTTCACTCAGATGAAAGACGTATGCTTTCCTTCTTAAGAAGTGTTTTGAAAGACATTCACAGAGTGATTCTACAAAGCATTTTTACTGATGTTGAATTTTAAACGTGATTTCACTGAAATTTCTTTCAAACGCAAGATGCGAGATTTGCTGTTAAAGAATTGAGTATACAGAATGCAAACAAATGCTTCCCTACAAGGGAATCGCCTAAACATTCAACACCATACTAAAAACTGAATAGAATGCAGTTTTCACTCAGATGAAATATGTATGCTTTCCTTCTTAAGAAGTGTTTTCAAAGGCATTCACAGAGTGATTCTACAAAGCCTTTTTAATGACCTTGGCTTTTAATCGTGATTTCACTGGAATTTCTGTCAAATGCAAGACGCGAGATTTGCTGTTAAAGAATTGAGTATACAGAATGCAAACAAACGCTTCCCTACAAGTGAATCGCCTTACCATTCAACACAGTTCGAAAAACTGAATAGAATGCAGTTTTCACTCAGAAGAAAGACGTATGCTTTCCTTCTTAAGAAGTGTTTTGAAAGACATTCACAGAGTGATTCTACAAAGCATTTTTACTGATGTTGAATTTTAAATGTGATTTCACTGAAATTTCATTCAAACGCAAGATGCGAGATTTGCTGTTAAAGAATTGAGTATACAGAATGCAAACAAACGCTTCCCTACAAGGGAATCGCCTAAACATTCAACACCGTACTAAAAACTGAATAGAATGCAGTTTTATCTCAGATGAAAGATGTATGCTTTCCTTCTTAAGAAGTGTTTTCAAAGACATTCACAGAGTGATTCTACAAAGCCTTTTTAATGACCTTGGCTTTTAATCGTGATTTCACTGGAATTTCTGTCAAACGCAAGACGCGAGATTTGCTGTTAAAGAATTGAGTATACAGAATGCAAACAAAAGCTTCCCTACAAGTGAATCACTAACCATTCAACACAGTACTAAAAACTGAATAGAATGCAGTTTTCACTCAGATGAAAGACGTATGCTTTCCTTCTTAAGAAGTGTTTTGAAAGACATTCACAGAGTGATTCTACAAAGCCTTTTTACTGACGTTGCCTTTTAAACGTGATTTCACTGGAATTTCTGTAAAACACAAGATGCGTGATTTGCTGTTAAAGAATTGAGTATACAGAATGCAACCAAACGCTTCCCTACAAATGAATCCCCTAACCATTCAACACAGTACTAAAAACTGAATAGAATGCAGTTTTCACTCAGATGAAAGACGTATGCTTTCCTGCTTAAGAAGTGTTTTCAAAGACATTCACAGTGTGATTCTACAAAGCCTTTTTACTGGTGTTGGCTTTTAAACGTGATTTCATGGAATTTCTGTCAAACGCAAGACGCGAGATTTATTGTTAAAGAATAGAGTATACAGAATGCGAATAAAAGCTTCCCTACAAGTGAATCGCCTAACCATTCAACACAGTACTAAAAACTGAATAGAATGCAGTTTTCACTCAGATGAAAGATGTATGCTTTCCTTCTTAAGAAGTATTTTCAAAGACATTCACAGAGTGATTCTACAAAGCCTTTTTACTGACGTTTGCTTTTATAGGTGATTTCATTGGAATTTCTGTCAATTCAAGACGCGAGATTTGCTGTTAAAGAATTGAGTATACAGAATGCAAACAAACGGTTCCCTACAAGTGAATCACCTTACCATTCAACACAGTTCAAAAAACTGAGTATAATGCAGTTTTCACTCAGAAGAAAGACGTATGCTTTCTATCTTAAGAAGTGTTTTCAAAGACATTCACAGCGTGATTCTACAAAGCCTTTTTTCTGGCGTTGGCTTTTAAACGTTATTTCACTGGAATTTCTGTAAAACACAAGATGCGCGATTTGCTGTTAAAGAATTGAGTATACACAATGCAACCAAACGCTGCCCTACAAGTGAATCCCCTAACCAATCAACACAGTACTAAAAACTGAATAGAATGCAGTTTTCACTCAGATGAAAGACGTATGCTTTCCTTCTTAAGAAGTGTTTTCAAAGACATTCACAGA
Source organism: Phyllotis vaccarum (assembly GCA_033318265.1). Lineage (NCBI taxonomy): Eukaryota > Metazoa > Chordata > Mammalia > Rodentia > Cricetidae > Phyllotis > Phyllotis vaccarum. Next base: position 168,531,224 of record JARWLC010000009.1, read on the forward strand.
GTGATTCTACAAAGCCGTTTTACTGACTTTGGCTTTTAAACGTGATTTCACTGGAATTTCCGTCAAACGCAAGACTCGAGATTTGCTGTTAAAGAATTGAGTATACAGAATGCAAACAAATGCTTCCCTACAAGTGAATCGCCTAACCATTCAACACAGTACTAAAAACTGAACAGAATGCAGTTTTCACTCAGATGAAAGACGTATGCTTTCCTTCTTAAGAAGTGTTTTCAAAGACATTCACAGAGTGATTCTACAAAGCCTTTTTACTGGCGTTGACTTTTAAACATGATTTCACTGGAATTTCTGTCAAACGCAAGACGCGACATTTGCTGTTAAAGAATTGAGTATACAGAATGCAACCAAACGCTTCCCTACAAGTGAACCCCTAACCAATGAACACAGTACTAAAAACTGAATAGAATGCAGTTTTCACTCAGATGAAAGACGTATGCTTTCCTTCTTAAGAAGTGTTTTCAAAGACATTCACAGAGTGATTCTACAAAGCCTTTTTACTGACGTTGGCTTTTAAACGTGATTTCACTGGAATTTCCGTCAAACGCAAGACTCGAGATTTGCTGTTAAAGAATTGAGTATACAGAATGCAAACAAATGCTTCCCTACAAGTGAATTGCCTAACCATTCAACACAGTACTAAAAACTGAATAGAATGCAGTTTTCACTCAGATGAAAGACGTATGCTTTCCTTCTTAAGAAGTGTTTTCAAAAACATTCACAGAGTGATTCTACAAAGCCTTTTTACTGGCGTTGACTGTTAAACGTGATTTCACTGGAATTTCTGTCAAACGCAAGACGTGAGATTTGCTGTTAAAGAATTGAGTATACAAAATGCAAACAAACGCTTCCCTACAAGTGAATCACCTTACCATTCAACACAGTTCGAAAAACTGAGTAGAATGCAGTTTTCACTCAGAAGAAAGACATATGCTTTCTATCTTAAGAAGTGTTTTCAAAGACATTCACAGCGTGATTCTACAAAGCCTTTTTTCTGGCGTTGTCTTTTAAACGTTATTTCACTGGAATTTCTGTCAAACACAAGACGCGAGATTTGCTGTTAAAGAATTGAGTATACAGAATGCAAACAAACGCTTCCCTACAAGTGAATCGTCTAACAATGCAACACAGTACTAAAAACTGAATAGAATGCAGTTTTCACTCAGATGAAAGACGTATGCTTTCCTTCTTAAGAAGTGTTTTCAAAGGCATTCACAGAGTGATTCTACAAAGCCTTTTTACTGACGTTGCCTTTTAAACGTGATTTCACTGGAATTTCTGTAAAACACAAGATGCGTGATTTGCTGTTAAAGAATTGAGTATACAGAATGCAACCAAACGCTTCCCTACAAATGAATCCCCTAACCATTCAACACAGTACTAAAAACTGAATAGAATGCAGTTTTCACTCAGATGAAAGACGTATGCTTTCCTGCTTAAGAAGTGTTTTCAAAGACATTCACAGAGTGATTCTACAAAGCCTTTTTACTGGTGTTGGCTTTTAAACGTGATTTCATGGAATTTCTGTCAAACGCAAGACGCGAGATTTATTGTTAAAGAATAGAGTATACAGAATGCGAACAAAAGCTTCCCTACAAGTGAATCGCCTAACCATTCAACACAGTACTAAAAACTGAATAGAATGCAGTTTTCACTCAGATGAAAGATGTATGCTTTCCTTCTTAAGAAGTATTTTCAAAGACATTCACAGAGTGATTCTACAAAGCCTTTTTACTGACGTTTGCTTTTATAGGTGATTTCACTGGAATTTCTGTCAATTCAAGACGCGAGATTTGCTGTTAAAGAATTGAGTATACAGAATGCAAACAAATGCTTCCCTACAAGTGAATCGCCTAACCATTCAACACAGTACTAAAAACTGAATAGAATGCAGTTTTCACTCAGATGAAAGACGTATGCTTTCCATCTTAAGAAGTGTTTTCAAAGACATTCACAGAGTGATTCTACAAAGCCTTTTTACTGACGTTGGCTTTTAAACGTGATTTCACTGGAATTTCTGTCAAATGCAAGACGCGAGATTTGCTGTTAAAGAATTGAGTATACAGAATGCAAACAAACGGTTCCCTACAAGTGAATCACCTTACCATTCAACACAGTTCAAAAAACTGAGTAGAATGCAGTTTTCACTCAGAAGAAAGACGTATGCTTTCTATCTTAAGAAGTGTTTTCAAAGACATTCACAGAGTGATTCTACAAAGCCTTTTTTCTGGCGTTGGCTTTTAAACGTGATTTCACTGGAATTTCTGTAAAACACAAAATGCGCGATTTGCTGTTAAAGAATTGAGTATACAGAATGCAACCAAACGCTGCCCTACAAGTGAATCCCCTAACCAATCAACACAGTACTAAAAACTGAATAGAATGCAGTTTTCACTCAGATGAAAGACGTATGCTTTCCTTCTTAAGAAGTGTTTTCAAAGACATTCACAGAGTGATTCTACAAAGCCGTTTTACTGACGTTGGCTTTTAAATGTGATTTCACTGGAATTTCCGTCAAACGCAAGACTCGAGATTTGCTGTTAAAGAATTGAGTATACAGAATGCAAACAAATGCTTCCCTACAAGTGAATCGCCTAACCATTCAACACAGTACTAAAAACTGAACAGAATGCAGTTTTCACTCAGATGAAAGACGTATGCTTTCCTTCTTAAGAAGTGTTTTCAAAGACATTCACAGAGTGATTCTACAAAGCCTTTTTACTGGCGTTGACTTTTAAACGTGATTTCACTGGAATTTCTGTCAAACGCAAGACACGACATTTGCTGTTAAAGAATTGAGTATACAGAATGCAACCAAACGCTTCCCTACAAGTGAACCCCTAACCAATGAACACAGTACTAAAAACTGAATAGAATGCAGTTTTCACTCAGATGAAAGACGTATGCTTTCCTTCTTAAGAAGTGTTTTCAAAGACATTCACAGAGTGATTCTACAAAGCCTTTTTACTGGCGTTGGCTTTTAAACGTGATTTCACTGGAATTTCCGTCAAACGCAAGACTCGAGATTTGCTGTTAAAGAATTGAGTATACAGAATGCAAACAAATGCTTCCCTACAAGTGAATTGCCTAACCATTCAACACAGTACTAAAAACTGAATAGAATGCAGTTTTCACTCAGATGAAAGACGTATGCTTTCCTTCTTAAGAAGTGTTTTCAAAAACATTCACAGAGTGATTCTACAAAGCCTTTTTACTGGCGTTGACTGTTAAACGTGATTTTACTGGAATTTCTGTCAAACGCAAGACGTGAGATTTGCTGTTAAAGAATTGAGTATACAAAATGCAAACAAACGCTTCCCTACAAGTGAATCACCTTACCATTCAACACAGTTCGAAAAACTGAGTAGAATGCAGTTTTCACTCAGAAGAAAGACATATGCTTTCTATCTTAAGAAGTGTTTTCAAAGACATTCACAGCGTGATTCTACAAAGCCTTTTTTCTGGCATTGTCTTTTAAACGTTATTTCACTGGAATTTCTGTCAAACACAAGACGCGAGATTTGCTGTTAAAGAATTGAGTATACAGAATACAAACAAACGCTTCCCTACAAGTGAATCGTCTAACAATGCAACACAGTACTAAAAACTGAATAGAATGCAGTTTTCACTCAGATGAAAGACGTATGCGTTCCTTCTTAAGAAGTGTTTTCAAAGGCATTCACAGAGTGATTCTACAAAGCCTTTTTACTGACGTTGCCTTTTAAACGTGATTTCACTGGAATTTCTGTAAAACACAAGATGCGTGATTTGCTGTTAAAGAATTGAGTATACAGAATGCAACCAAACGCTTCCCTACAAATGAATCCCCTAACCATTCAACACAGTACTAAAAACTGAATAGAATGCAGTTTTCACTCAGATGAAAGACGTATGCTTTCCTGCTTAAGAAGTGTTTTCAAAGACATTCACAGAGTGATTCTACAAAGCCTTTTTACTGGTGTTGGCTTTTAAACGTGATTTCATGGAATTTCTGTCAAACGCAAGACGCGAGATTTATTGTTAAAGAATAGAGTATACAGAATGCGAACAAAAGCTTCCCTACAAGTGAATCGCCTAACCATTCAACACAGTACTAAAAACTGAATAGAATGCAGTTTTCACTCAGATGAAAGATGTATGCTTTCCTTCTTAAGAAGTATTTTCAAAGACATTCACAGAGTGATTCTACAAAGCCTTTTTACTGACGTTTGCTTTTATAGGTGATTTCACTGGAATTTCTGTCAATTCAAGACGCGAGATTTGCTGTTAAAGAATTGAGTATACAGAATGCAAACAAATGCTTCCCTACAAGTGAATCGCCTAACCATTCAACACAGTACTAAAAACTGAATAGAATGCAGTTTTCACTCAGATGAAAGACGTATGCTTTCCATCTTAAGAAGTGTTTTCAAAGACATTCACAGAGTGATTCTACAAAGCCTTTTTACTGACGTTGGCTTTTAAACGTGATTTCACTGGAATTTCTGTCAAATGCAAGACGCGAGATTTGCTGTTAAAGAATTGAGTATACAGAATGCAAACAAACGGTTCCCTACAAGTGAATCACCTTACCATTCAACACAGTTCAAAAAACTGAGTAGAATGCAGTTTTCACTCAGAAGAAAGACGTATGCTTTCTATCTTAAGAAGTGTTTTCAAAGACATTCACAGAGTGATTCTACAAAGCCTTTTTTCTTGCGTTGGCTTTTAAACGTGATTTCACTGGAATTTCTGTAAAACACAAAATGCGCGATTTGCTGTTAAAGAATTGAGTATACAGAATGCAACCAAACGCTGCCCTACAAGTGAATCCCCTAACCAATCAACACAGTACTAAAAACTGAATAGAATGCAGTTTTCACTCAGATGAAAGACGTATGCTTTCCTTCTTAAGAAGTGTTTTCAAAGACATTCACAGAGTGATTCTACAAAGCCGTTTTACTGACGTTGGCTTTTAAACGTGATTTCACTGGAATTTCCGTCAAACGCAAGACTCGAGATTTGCTGTTAAAGAATTGAGTATACAGAATGCAAACAAATGCTTCCCTACAAGTGAATCGCCTAACCATTCAACACAGTACTAAAAACTGAACAGAATGCAGTTTTCACTCAGATGAAAGACGTATGCTTTCCTTCTTAAGAAGTGTTTTCAAAGACATTCACAGAGTGATTCTACAAAGCCTTTTTACTGGCGTTGACTTTTAAACGTGATTTCACTGGAATTTCTGTCAAACGCAAGACGCAAGATTTGCTGTTAAAGAATTGAGTATACAGAATGCAACCAAACGCTTCCCTACAAGTGAACCCCTAACCAATGAACACAGTACTAAAAACTGAATAGAATGCAGTTTTCACTCAGATGAAAGACGTATGCTTTCCTTCTTAAGAAGTGTTTTCAAAGACATTCACAGAGTGATTCTACAAAGCCTTTTTACTGACGTTGGCTTTTAAACGTGATTTCACTGGAATTTCCGTCAAACGCAAGACTCGAGATTTGCTGTTAAAGAATTGAGTATACAGAATGCAAACAAATGCTTCCCTACAAGTGAATTGCCTAACCATTCAACACAGTACTAAAAACTGAATAGAATGCAGTTTTCACTCAGATGAAAGACGTATGCTTTCCTTCTTAAGAAGTGTTTTCAAAAACATTCACAGAGTGATTCTACAAAGCCTTTTTACTGGCGTTGACTGTTAAACGTGATTTCACTGGAATTTCTGTCAAACGCAAGACGCGAGATTTGCTGTTAAAGAATTGAGTATACAAAATGCAAACAAACGCTTCCCTACAAGTGAATCGCCTTACCATTCAACACAGTTCGAAAAACTGAGTAGAATGCAGTTTTCACTCAGAAGAAAGACATATGCTTTCTATCTTAAGAAGTGTTTTCAAAGACATTCACAGCGTGATTCTACAAAGCCTTTTTTTCTGGCGTTGTCTTTTAAACGTTATTTCACTGGAATTTCTGTCAAACACAAGACACGAGATTTGCTGTTAAAGAATTGAGTATACAGAATGCAAACAAACGCTTCCCTACAAGGGAATCGCCTAAACATTCAACACAGTACTAAAAACTGAATAGAATGCAGTTTTCACTCAGATGAAAGACATATGCTTTCCTTCTTAAGAAGTGTTTTCAAAGACATTCACAGAGTGATTCTACAAAGCCTTTTTACTGGCGTTGGCTTTTAAACGTGAGTTCACTGGAATTTCAGTCAAAAGCAAGACGCGAGATTTGCTGTTAAAGAATTGAGTATACAGAATGCAAACAAACGCTTCCCTACAAGTGAATCGCCTTACCATTCAACACAGTTCGAAAAACTGAGTAGAATGCAGTTTTCACTCAGAAGAAAGACGTATGCTTTCCTTCTTAAGAAGTGTTTTCAAAAACATTCACAGAGTGATTCTACAAAGCCTTTTTACTGGCGTTGACTGTTAAACGTGATTTCACTGGAATTTCTGTCAAACGCAAGACGCGAGATTTGCTGTTAAAGAATTGAGTATACAAAATGCAAACAAACGCTTCCCTACAAGTGAATCGCCTTACCATTCAACACAGTTCGAAAAACTGAGTAGAATGCAGTTTTCACTCAGAAGAAAGACATATGCTTTCTATCTTAAGAAGTGTTTTCAAAGACATTCACAGCGTGATTCTACAAAGCCTTTTTTCTGGCGTTGTCTTTTAAACGTTATTTCACTGGAATTTCTGTCAAACACAAGACGCGAGATTTGCTGTTAAAGAATTGAGTATACAGAATGCAAACAAACGCTTCCCTACAAGGGAATCGCCTAAACATTCAACACAGTACTAAAAACTGAATAGAATGCAGTTTTCACTCAGATGAAAGACATATGCTTTCCTTCTTAAGAAGTGTTTTCAAAGACATTCACAGAGTGATTCTACAAAGACTTTTTACTGGCGTTGGCTTTTAAACGTGATTTCACTGGAATTTCAGTCAAAAGCAAGACGCGAGATTTGCTGTTAAAGAATTGAGTATACAGAATGCAAACAAACGCTTCCCTACAAGTGAATCGCCTTACCATTCAACACAGTTCGAAAAACTGAGTAGAATGCAGTTTTCACTCAGAAGAAAGACGTATGCTTTCCTTCTTAAGAAGTGTTTTGAAAGACATTCACAGAGTGATTCTACAAAGCCTTTTTAAGGACGTTTGCTTTTATAGGTGATTTCACTGGAATTTCTGTCAATTCAAGACGCGAGATTTGCTGTTAAAGAATTGAGTATACAGAATGCAAACAAACGCTTCCCTACAAGTGAATCGTCTAACAATGCAACACAGTACTAAAAACTGAATAGAATGCAGTTTTCACTCAGATGAAAGACGTATGCTTTCCTTCTTAAGAAGTGTTTTCAAAGGCATTCACAGAGTGATTCTACAAAGCCTTTTTACTGACGTTGCCTTTTAAACGTGATTTCACTGGAATTTCTGTAAAACACAAGATGCGTGATTTGCTGTTAAAGAATTGAGTATACAGAATGCAACCAAACGCTTCCCTACAAATGAATCCCCTAACCATTCAACACAGTACTAAAAACTGAATAGAATGCAGTTTTCACTCAGATGAAAGACGTATGCTTTCCTGCTTAAGAAGTGTTTTCAAAGACATTCACAGAGTGATTCTACAAAGCCTTTTTACTGGTGTTGGTTTTTAAACGTGATTTCATGGAATTTCTGTCAAACGCAAGACGCGAGATTTATTGTTAAAGAATTGAGTATACAGAATGCAACCAAACGCTTCCCTACAAATGAATCCCCTAACCATTCAACACAGTACTAAAAACTGAATAGAATGCAGTTTTCACTCAGATGAAAGACGTATGCTTTCCTGCTTAAGAAGTGTTTTCAAAGACATTCACAGAGTGTTTCTACAAAGCCTTTTTACTGGTGTTGGCTTTTAAACGTGATTTCATGGAATTTCTGTCAAACGCAAGACGCGAGATTTATTGTTAAAGAATAGAGTATACAGAATGCGAACAAAAGCTTCCCTACAAGTGAATCGCCTAACCATTCAACACAGTACTAAAAACGGAATAGAATGCAGTTTTCACTCAGATGAAAGATGTATGCTTTCCTTCTTAAGAAGTATTTTCAAAGACATTCACAGAGTGATTCTACAAAGCCTTTTTACTGACGTTTGCTTTTATAGGTGATTTCACTGGAATTTCTGTCAATTCAAGACGCGAGATTTGCTGTTAAAGAATTGAGTATACAGAATGCAAACAAATGCTTCCCTACAAGTGAATCGCCTAACCATTCAACACAGTACTAAAAACTGAATAGAATGCAGTTTTCACTCAGATGAAAGACGTATGCTTTCCATCTTAAGAAGTGTTTTCAAAGACATTCACAGAGTGATTCTACAAAGCCTTTTTACTGACGTTGGCTTTTAAACGTGATTTCACTGGAATTTCTGTCAAATGCAAGACGCGAGGTTTGCTGTTAAAGAATTGAGTATACAGAATGCAAACAAACGGTTCCCTACAAGTGAATCACCTTACCATTCAACACAGTTCAAAAAACTGAGTAGAATGCAGTTTTCACTCAGAAGAAAGACGTATGCTTTCTATCTTAAGAAGTGTTTTCAAAGACATTCACAGCGTGATTCTACAAAGCCTTTTTTCTGGCGTTGGCTTTTAAACGTTATTTCACTGGAATTTCTGTAAAACACAAGATGCGCGATTTGCTGTTAAAGAATTGAGTATACAGAATGCAACCAAACGCTGCCCTACAAGTGAATCCCCTAACCAATCAACACAGTACTAAAAACTGAATAGAATGCAGTTTTCACTCAGATGAAAGACGTATGCTTTCCTTCTTAAGAAGTGTTTTCAAAGACATTCACAGAGTGATTCTACAAAGCCGTTTTACTGACGTTGGCTTTTAAACGTGATTTCACTGGAATTTCCGTCAAACGCAAGACTCGAGATTTGCTGTTAAAGAATTGAGTATACAGAATGCAAACAAATGCTTCCCTACAAGTGAATCGCCTAACCATTCAACACAGTACTAAAAACTGAACAGAATGCAGTTTTCACTCAGATGAAAGACGTATGCTTTCCTTCTTAAGAAGTGTTTTCAAAGACATTCACAGAGTGATTCTACAAAGCCTTTTTACTGGCGTTGACTTTTAAACGTGATTTCACTGGAATTTCTGTCAAACGCAAGACGCGACATTTGCTGTTAAAGAATTGAGTATACAGAATGCAACCAAACGCTTCCCTACAAGTGAACCCCTAACCAATGAACACAGTACTAAAAACTGAATAGAATGCAGTTTTCACTCAGATGAAAGACGTATGCTTTCCTTCTTAAGAAGTGTTTTCAAAGACATTCACAGAGTGATTCTACAAAGCCTTTTTACTGGCGTTGGCTTTTAAACGTGATTTCACTGGAATTTCAGTCAAAAGCAAGACGCGAGATTTGCTGTTAAAGAATTGAGTATACAGAATGCAAACAAACGCTTCCCTACAAGTGAATCGCCTTACCATTCAACACAGTTCGAAAAACTGAGTAGAATGCAGTTTTCACTCAGAAGAAAGACGTATGCTTTCCTTCTTAAGAAGTGTTTTGAAAGACATTCACAGAGTGATTCTACAAAGCCTTTTTAAGGACGTTTGCTTTTATAGGTGATTTCACTGGAATTTCTGTCAATTCAAGACGCGAGATTTGCTGTTAAAGAATTGAGTATACAGAATGCAAACAAACGCTTCCCTACAAGTGAATCGTCTAACAATGCAACACAGTACTAAAAACTGAATAGAATGCAGTTTTCACTCAGATGAAAGACGTATGCTTTCCTTCTTAAGAAGTGTTTTCAAAGGCATTCACAAAGTGATTCTACAAAGCCTTTTTACTGACGTGCCTTTTAAACGTGATTTCACTGGAATTTCTGTAAAACACAAGATGCGTGATTTGCTGTTAAAGAATTGAGTATACAGAATGCAACCAAACGCTTCCCTACAAATGAATCCCCTAACCATTCAACACAGTACTAAAAACTGAATAGAATGCAGTTTTCACTCAGATGAAAGACGTATGCTTTCCTGCTTAAGAAGTGTTTTCAAAGACATTCACAGAGTGATTCTACAAAGCCTTTTTACTGGTGTTGGTTTTTAAACGTGATTTCATGGAATTTCTGTCAAACGCAAGACGCGAGATTTATTGTTAAAGAATTGAGTATACAGAATGCAACCAAACGCTTCCCTACAAATGAATCCCCTAACCATTCAACACAGTACTAAAAACTGAATAGAATGCAGTTTTCACTCAGATGAAAGACGTATGCTTTCCTGCTTAAGAAGTGTTTTCAAAGACATTCACAGAGTGTTTCTACAAAGCCTTTTTACTGGTGTTGGCTTTTAAACGTGATTTCATGGAATTTCTGTCAAACGCAAGACGCGAGATTTATTGTTAAAGAATAGAGTATACAGAATGCGAACAAAAGCTTCCCTACAAGTGAATCGCCAAACCATTCAACACAGTACTAAAAACGGAATAGAATGCAGTTTTCACTCAGATGAAAGATGTATGCTTTCCTTCTTAAGAAGTATTTTCAAAGACATTCACAGAGTGATTCTACAAAGCCTTTTTACTGACGTTTGCTTTTATAGGTGATTTCACTGGAATTTCTGTCAATTCAAGACGCGAGATTTGCTGTTAAAGAATTGAGTATACAGAATGCAAACAAATGCTTCCCTACAAGTGAATCGCCTAACCATTCAACACAGTACTAAAAACTGAATAGAATGCAGTTTTCACTCAGATGAAAGACGTATGCTTTCCATCTTAAGAAGTGTTTTCAAAGACATTCACAGAGTGATTCTACAAAGCCTTTTTACTGACGTTGGCTTTTAAACGTGATTTCACTGGAATTTCTGTCAAATGCAAGACGCGAGATTTGCTGTTAAAGAATTGAGTATACAGAATGCAAACAAATGGTTCCCTACAAGTGAATCACCTTACCATTCAACACAGTTCAAAAAACTGAATAGAATGCAGTTTTCACTCAGAAGAAAGACGTATGCTTTCTATCTTAAGAAGTGTTTTCAAAGACATTCACAGCGTGATTCTACAAAGCCTTTTTTCTGGCGTTGGCTTTTAAACGTTATTTCACTGGAATTTCTGTAAAACACAAGATGCGCGATTTGCTGTTAAAGAATTGAGTATACAGAATGCAACCAAACGCTGCCCTACAAGTGAATCCCCTAACCAATCAACACAGTACTAAAAACTGAATAGAATGCAGTTTTCACTCAGATGAAAGACGTATGCTTTCCTGCTTAAGAAGTGTTTTCAAAGACATTCACAGAGTGATTCTACAAAGCCTTTTTACTGGTGTTGGTTTTTAAACGTGATTTCATGGAATTTCTGTCAAACGCAAGACGCGAGATTTATTGTTAAAGAATTGAGTATACAGAATGCAACCAAACGCTTCCCTACAAATGAATCCCCTAACCATTCAACACAGTACTAAAAACTGAATAGAATGCAGTTTTCACTCAGATGAAAGACGTATGCTTTCCTGCTTAAGAAGTGTTTTCAAAGACATTCACAGAGTGTTTCTACAAAGCCTTTTTACTGGTGTTGGCTTTTAAACGTGATTTCATGGAATTTCTGTCAAACGCAAGACGCGAGATTTATTGTTAAAGAATAGAGTATACAGAATGCGAACAAAAGCTTCCCTACAAGTGAATCGCCTAACCATTCAACACAGTACTAAAAACGGAATAGAATGCAGTTTTCACTCAGATGAAAGATGTATGCTTTCCTTCTTAAGAAGTATTTTCAAAGACATTCACAGAGTGATTCTACAAAGCCTTTTTACTGACGTTTGCTTTTATAGGTGATTTCACTGGAATTTCTGTCAATTCAAGACGCGAGATTTGCTGTTAAAGAATTGAGTATACAGAATGCAAACAAATGCTTCCCTACAAGTGAATCGCCTAACCATTCAACACAGTACTAAAAACTGAATAGAATGCAGTTTTCACTCAGATGAAAGACGTATGCTTTCCATCTTAAGAAGTGTTTTCAAAGACATTCACAGAGTGATTCTACAAAGCCTTTTTACTGACGTTGGCTTTTAAACGTGATTTCACTGGAATTTCTGTCAAATGCAAGACGCGAGATTTGCTGTTAAAGAATTGAGTATACAGAATGCAAACAAACGGTTCCCTACAAGTGAATCACCTTACCATTCAACACAGTTCAAAAAACTGAGTAGAATGCAGTTTTCACTCAGAAGAAAGACGTATGCTTTCTATCTTAAGAAGTGTTTTCAAAGACATTCACAGCGTGATTCTACAAAGCCTTTTTTCTGGCGTTGGCTTTTAAACGTTATTTCACTGGAATTTCTGTAAAACACAAGATGCGCGATTTGCTGTTAAAGAATTGAGTATACAGAATGCAACCAAACGCTGCCCTACAAGTGAATCCCCTAACCAATCAACACAGTACTAAAAACTGAATAGAATGCAGTTTTCACTCAGATGAAAGACGTATGCTTTCCTGCTTAAGAAGTGTTTTCAAAGACATTCACAGAGTGATTCTACAAAGCCTTTTTACTGGTGTTGGTTTTTAAACGTGATTTCATGGAATTTCTGTCAAACGCAAGACGCGAGATTTATTGTTAAAGAATTGAGTATACAGAATGCAACCAAACGCTTCCCTACAAATGAATCCCCTAACCATTCAACACAGTACTAAAAACTGAATAGAATGCAGTTTTCACTCAGATGAAAGACGTATGCTTTCCTGCTTAAGAAGTGTTTTCAAAGACATTCACAGAGTGTTTCTACAAAGCCTTTTTACTGGTGTTGGCTTTTAAACGTGATTTCATGGAATTTCTGTCAAACGCAAGACGCGAGATTTATTGTTAAAGAATAGAGTATACAGAATGCGAACAAAAGCTTCCCTACAAGTGAATCGCCTAACCATTCAACACAGTACTAAAAACGGAATAGAATGCAGTTTTCACTCAGATGAAAGATGTATGCTTTCCTTCTTAAGAAGTATTTTCAAAGACATTCACAGAGTGATTCTACAAAGCCTTTTTACTGACGTTTGCTTTTATAGGTGATTTCACTGGAATTTCTGTCAATTCAAGACGCGAGATTTGCTGTTAAAGAATTGAGTATACAGAATGCAAACAAATGCTTCCCTACAAGTGAATCGCCTAACCATTCAACACAGTACTAAAAACTGAATAGAATGCAGTTTTCACTCAGATGAAAGACGTATGCTTTCCATCTTAAGAAGTGTTTTCAAAGACATTCACAGAGTGATTCTACAAAGCCTTTTTACTGACGTTGGCTTTTAAACGTGATTTCACTGGAATTTCTGTCAAATGCAAGACGCGAGATTTGCTGTTAAAGAATTGAGTATACAGAATGCAAACAAACGGTTCCCTACAAGTGAATCACCTTACCATTCAACACAGTTCAAAAAACTGAGTAGAATGCAGTTTTCACTCAGAAGAAAGACGTATGCTTTCTATCTTAAGAAGTGTTTTCAAAGACATTCACAGCGTGATTCTACAAAGCCTTTTTTCTGGCGTTGGCTTTTAAACGTTATTTCACTGGAATTTCTGTAAAACACAAGATGCGCGATTTGCTGTTAAAGAATTGAGTATACAGAATGCAACCAAACGCTGCCCTACAAGTGAATCCCCTAACCAATCAACACAGTACTAAAAACTGAATAGAATGCAGTTTTCACTCAGATGAAAGACGTATGCTTTCCTTCTTAAGAAGTGTTTTCAAAGACATTCACAGAGTGATTCTACAAAGCCGTTTTACTGACGTTGGCTTTTAAACGTGATTTCACTGGAATTTCCGTCAAACGCAAGACTCGAGATTTGCTGTTAAAGAATTGAGTATACAGAATGCAAACAAATGCTTCCCTACAAGTGAATCGCCTAACCATTCAACACAGTACTAAAAACTGAACAGAATGCAGTTTTCACTCAGATGAAAGACGTATGCTTTCCTTCTTAAGAAGTGTTTTCAAAGACATTCACAGAGTGATTCTACAAAGCCTTTTTACTGGCGTTGACTTTTAAACGTGATTTCACTGGAATTTCTGTCAAACGCAAGACGCGACATTTGCTGTTAAAGAATTGAGTATACAGAATGCAACCAAACGCTTCCCTACAAGTGAACCCCTAACCAATGAACACAGTACTAAAAACTGAATAGAATGCAGTTTTCACTCAGATGAAAGACGTATGCTTTCCTTCTTAAGAAGTGTTTTCAAAGACATTCACAGAATGATTCTACAAAGCCTTTTTACTGACGTTGGCTTTTAAACGTGATTTCACTGGAATTTCCGTCAAACGCAAGACTCGAGATTTGCTGTTAAAGAATTGAGTATACAGAATGCAAACAAATGCTTCCCTACAAGTGAATTGCCTAACCATTCAACACAGTACTAAAAACTGAATAGAATGCAGTTTTCACTCAGATGAAAGACGTATGCTTTCCTTCTTAAGAAGTGTTTTCAAAAACATTCACAGAGTGATTCTACAAAGCCTTTTTACTGGCGTTGACTGTTAAACGTGATTTCACTGGAATTTCTGTCAAACGCAAGACGTGAGATTTGCTGTTAAAGAATTGAGTATACAAAATGCAAACAAACGCTTCCCTACAAGTGAATCACCTTACCATTCAACACAGTTCGAAAAACTGAGTAGAATGCAGTTTTCACTCAGAAGAAAGACATATGCTTTCTATCTTAAGAAGTGTTTTCAAAGACATTCACAGCGTGATTCTACAAAGCCTTTTTTCTGGCGTTGTCTTTTAAACGTTATTTCACTGGAATATCTGTCAAACACAAGACGCGAGATTTGCTGTTAAAGAATTGAGTATACAGAATGCAAACAAACGCTTCCCTACAAGTGAATCGTCTAACAATGCAACACAGTACTAAAAACTGAATAGAATGCAGTTTTCACTCAGATGAAAGACTTATGCTTTCCTTCTTAAGAAGTGTTTTCAAAGGCATTCACAGAGTGATTCTACAAAGCCTTTTTACTGACGTTGCCTTTTAAACGTGATTTCACTGGAATTTCTGTAAAACACAACATGCGTGATTTGCTGTTAAAGAATTGAGTATACAGAATGCAACCAAACGCTTCCCTACAAATGAATCCCCTAACCATTCAACACAGTACTAAAAACTGAATAGAATGCAGTTTTCACTCAGATGAAAGACGTATGCTTTCCTGCTTAAGAAGTGTTTTCAAAGACATTCACAGAGTGATTCTACAAAGCCTTTTTACTGGTGTTGGCTTTTAAACGTGATTTCATGGAATTTCTGTCAAACGCAAGACGCGAGATTTATTGTTAAAGAATAGAGTATACAGAATGCGAACAAAAGCTTCCCTACAAGTGAATCGCCTAACCATTCAACACAGTACTAAAAACTGAATAGAATGCAGTTTTCACTCAGATGAAAGATGTATGCTTTCCTTCTTAAGAAGTATTTTCAAAGACATTCACAGAGTGATTCTACAAAGCCTTTTTACTGACGTTTGCTTTTATAGGTGATTTCACTGGAATTTCAGTCAATTCAAGACGCGAGATTTGCTGTTAAAGAATTGAGTATACAGAATGCAAACAAATGCTTCCCTACAAGGGAATCGCCTAAACATTCAACACAGTACTAAAAACTGAATAGAATGCAGTTTTCACTCAGATGAAAGACGTATGCTTTCCTTCTTAAGAAGTGTTTTCAAAGACATTCACAGAGTGATTCTACAAAGCCTTTTTACTGGCGTTGGCTTTTAAACGTGATTTCACTGGAATTTCTGTCAAAGGCAAGATGCGAGATTTGCTGTTAAAGAATTGTGTATACAGAATGCAAACAAACGCTTCCCTACAAGGGAATCGCCTAAACATTCAACACAGTACTAAAAACTGAATAGAATGCAGTTTTCACTCAGATGAAAGACATATGCTTTCCTTCTTAAGAAGTGTTTTCAAAGACATTCACAGAGTGATTCTACAAAGCCTTTTTTCTGGCGTTGTCTTTTAAACGTTATTTCACTGGAATTTCTGTCAAACACAAGACGCGAGATTTGCTGTTAAAGAATTGAGTATACAGAATGCAAACAAACGCTTCCCTACAAGGGAATCGCCTAAACATTCAACACAGTACTAAAAACTGAATAGAATGCAGTTTTCACTCAGATGAAAGACATATGCTTTCCTTCTTAAGAAGTGTTTTCAAAGACATTCACAGAGTGATTCTACAAAGCCTTTTTACTGGCGTTGGCTTTTAAACGTGATTTCACTGGAATTTCAGTCAAAAGCAAGACGCGAGATTTGCTGTTAAAGAATTGAGTATACAGAATGCAAACAAACGCTTCCCTACAAGTGAATCGCCTTACCATTCAACACAGTTCGAAAAACTGAGTAGAATGCAGTTTTCACTCAGAAGAAAGACGTATGCTTTCCTTCTTAAGAAGTGTTTTGAAAGACATTCACAGAGTGATTCTACAAAGCCTTTTTAAGGACGTTTGCTTTTATAGGTGATTTCACTGGAATTTCTGTCAATTCAAGACGCGAGATTTGCTGTTAAAGAATTGAGTATACAGAATGCAAACAAACGCTTCCCTACAAGTGAATCGTCTAACAATGCAACACAGTACTAAAAACTGAATAGAATGCAGTTTTCACTCAGATGAAAGACGTATGCTTTCCTTCTTAAGAAGTGTTTTCAAAGGCATTCACAGAGTGATTCTACAAAGCCTTTTTACTGACGTTGCCTTTTAAACGTGATTTCACTGGAATTTCTGTAAAACACAAGATGCGTGATTTGCTGTTAAAGAATTGAGTATACAGAATGCAACCAAACGCTTCCCTACAAATGAATCCCCTAACCATTCAACACAGTACTAAAAACTGAATAGAATGCAGTTTTCACTCAGATGAAAGACGTATGCTTTCCTGCTTAAGAAGTGTTTTCAAAGACATTCACAGAGTGATTCTACAAAGCCTTTTTACTGGTGTTGGTTTTTAAACGTGATTTCATGGAATTTCTGTCAAACGCAAGACGCGAGATTTATTGTTAAAGAATTGAGTATACAGAATGCCAACAAAAGCTTCCCTACAAGTGAATCGCCTAACCATTCAACACAGTACTAAAAACGGAATAGAATGCAGTTTTCACTCAGATGAAAGATGTATGCTTTCCTTCTTAAGAAGTATTTTCAAAGACATTCACAGAGTGATTCTACAAAGCCTTTTTACTGACGTTTGCTTTTATAGGTGATTTCACTGGAATTTCTGTCAATTCAAGACGCGAGATTTGCTGTTAAAGAATTGAGTATACAGAATGCAAACAAATGCTTCCCTACAAGTGAATCGCCTAACCATTCAACACAGTACTAAAAACTGAATAGAATGCAGTTTTCACTCAGATGAAAGACGTATGCTTTCCATCTTAAAAAGTGTTTTCAAAGACATTCACAGAGTGATTCTACAAAGCCTTTTTACTGACGTTGGCTTTTAAACGTGAT
Source organism: Phyllotis vaccarum (assembly GCA_033318265.1). NCBI lineage: Eukaryota > Metazoa > Chordata > Mammalia > Rodentia > Cricetidae > Phyllotis > Phyllotis vaccarum. The sequence continues at coordinate 168,548,779 of JARWLC010000009.1, forward strand.
TTCACTGGAATTTCTGTCAAATGCAAGACGCGAGATTTGCTGTTAAAGAATTGAGTATACAGAATGCAAACAAACGCTTCTCTACAAGTGAATCACCTTACCATTCAACACAGTTCGAAAAACTGAGTAGAATGCAGTTTTCACTCAGAAGAAAGACGTATGCTTTCTATCTTAAGAAGTGTTTTCAAAGACATTCACAGCGTGATTCTACAAAGCCTTTTTTCTGGCGTTGGCTTTTAAACGTGATTTCACTGGAATTTCAGTCCAACGTAAGACGCTAGATTTGCTGTTTAAGAATTGAGTATACAGAATGCGAACAAACGCTTCCCTACAAGTGAATCGCCTAACCATTCATCACCGTACTAAAAACTGAATAGAATGCAGTTTTCACTCAGATGAAAGACGTAAGCTTTCCTTCTTAAGAAGTGTTTTCAAAGACATTCACAGAGTGATTCTACAAAGCCTTTTTACTGACGTTGGCTTTTAAACGTGATTTCACTGGAATTTCTGTAAAACACAAGATGCGTGATTTGCTGTTAAAGAATTGAGTATACAGAATGCAACCAAACGCTTCCCTACAAGTGAACCCGTAACCAATGAACACAGTACTAAAAACTGAATAGAATGCAGTTTTCACTCAGATGAAAGACGTATGCTTTCCTTCTTAAGAAGTGTTTTCAAAGACATTCACAGAGTGATTCTACAAAGCCTTTTTACTGACGTTGGCTTTTAAACGTGATTTCACTGGAATTTCCGTCAAATGCAAGACTCGAGATTTGCTGTTAAAGAATTGAGTATACAGAATGCAAACAAATGCTTCCCTACAAGTGAATTGCCTAACCATTCAACACAGTACTAAAAACTGAATAGAATGCAGTTTTCACTCAGATGAAAGACGTATGCTTTCCTTCTTAAGAAGTGTTTTCAAAAACATTCACAGAGTGATTCTACAAAGCCTTTTTACTGGCGTTGACTGTTAAACGTGATTTCACTGGAATTTCTGTCAAACGCAAGACGCGAGATTTGCTGTTATAGAATTGAGTATACAAAATGCAAACAAACGCTTCCCTACAAGGGAATCGCCTTACCATTCAACACAGTTCGAAAAACTGAGTAGAATGCAGTTTTCACTCAGAAGAAAGACATATGCTTTCTATCTTAAGAAGTGTTTTCAAAGACATTCACAGCGTGATTCTACAAAGCCTTTTTTCTGGCGTTGTCTTTTAAACGTTATTTCACTGGAATTTCTGTCAAACACAAGACGCGAGATTTGCTGTTAAAGAATTGAGTATACAGAATGCAAACAAACGCTTCCCTACAAATGAATCCCCTAACCATTCAACACAGTACTAAAAACTGAATAGAATGCAGTTTTCACTCAGATGAAAGACATATGCTTTCCTTCTTAAGAAGTGTTTTCAAAGACATTCACAGAGTGATTCTACAAAGCCTTTTTACTGGCGTTGGCTTTTAAACGTGATTTCACTGGAATTTCAGTCAAAAGCAACACGCGAGATTTGCTGTTAAAGAATTGAGTATACAGAATGCAAACAAACGCTTCCCTACAAGTGAATCGCCTTACCATTCAACACAGTTCGAAAAACTGAGTAGAATGCAGTTTTCACTCAGAAGAAAGACGTATGCTTTCCTTCTTAAGAAGTGTTTTGAAAGACATTCACAGAGTGATTCTACAAAGCCTTTTTACTGACGTTTGCTTTTATAGGTGATTTCACTGGAATTTCTGTCAATTCAAGACGCGAGATTTGCTGTTAAAGAATTGAGTATACAGAATGCAAACAAATGCTTCCCTACAAGTGAATCGCCTAACCATTCAACACAGTACTAAAAACTGAATAGAATGCAGTTTTCACTCAGATGAAAGACGTATGCTTTCCATCTTAAGAAGTGTTTTCAAAGACATTGACAGAGTGATTCTACAAAGCCTTTTTACTGACGTTGGCTTTTAAACGTGATTTCACTGGAATTTCTGTCAAAGGCAAGACGCGAGATTTGCTGTTAAAGAATTGAGTATACAGAATGCAAACAAACGCTTCCCTACAAGTGAATCGTCTAACAATGCAACACAGTAATAAAAACTGAATAGAATGCAGTTTTCACTCAGATGAAAGACGTATGCTTTCCTTCTTAAGAAGTGTTTTCAAAGACATTCACAGAGTGATTCTACAAAGCCTTTTTACTGACATTGGCTTTTAAACGTGATTTCACTGTAATTTCTGTGAAATGCAAGATTCGCGATTTGCTGTTAAAGAATTGAGTATACAGAATGCAAACAAACGCTTCCCAACAAGGAAATCGCCTAACCAATCAACACAGTACTAAAAATTGAATAGAATGCAGTTTTCACTCAGATGAAAGACGTATGCTTTCCTTCTTAAGAAGTGTTTTCAAAGACATTCACAGAGTGATTCTACAAAGCCTTTTTACTGGTGTTGGCTTTTAAAAGTGATTTCACTGGAATTTCTGTCCAACCCAAGACGCTAGATTTGCTGTTTAAGAATTGAGTATACAGAATGCAAACAAACGCTTCCCTACAAGTGAATCGCCTAACCATTCATCAGGGTACTAAAAACTGAATAGAATGCAGTTTTCACTCAGATGAAAGACGTATGCTTTCCTTCTTAAGAAGTGTTTTCAAAGACATTCACAGAGTGATTCTACAAAGCCTTTTTACTGACGTAGGCTTTTAAACGTGATTTCACTGGAATTTCTGTAAAACACAAGATGCGCGATTTGCTGTTAAAGAATTGAGTATACAGAATGCAACCAAACGCTTCCCTACAAGTGAACCCCTAACCAATGAACACAGTACTAAAAAGTGAATAGAATGCAGTTTTCACTCAGACGAAAGACGTATGCTTTCCTTCTTAAGAAGTGTTTTCAAAGACATTCACAGAGTGATTCTACAAAGCCTTTTTACTGATGTTGGCTTCTAAAAGTGATTTCATTGGAATTTCCGTCAAACGCAAGACTCGAGATTTGCTGTTAAAGAATTGAGTATACAAAATGCAAACAAATGCTTCCCTACAAGTGAATCGCCTAACCATTCAACACAGTACTAAAAACTGAATAGAATGCAGTTTTCACTCAGATGAAAGACCTATGCTTTCCTTCTTAAGAAGTGTTGTGAAAGACATTCACAGAGTGATTCTACAAAGCATTTTTACTGATGTTGAATTTTAAACGTGTTTTCACTGAAATTTCTTTCAAACGCAAGATGCGAGATTTGCTGTTAAAGAATTGAGTATACAGAATGCAAACAAATGCTTCCCTACAAGGGAATCGCCTAAACATTCAACACCATACTAAAAACTGAATAGAATGCAGTTTTCACTCAGATGAAAGATGTATGCTTTCCTTCTTAAGAAGTGTTTTCAAAGGCATTCACAGAGTGATTCTACAAAGCCTTTTTAATGACCTTGACTTTTAATCGTGATTTCACTGGAATTTCTGTCAAATGCAAGACGCGAGATTTGCTGTTAAAGAATTGAGTATACAGAATGCAAACAAACACTTCCCTACAAGTGAATCGCCTTACCATTCAACACAGTTCGATAACTGAGTAGAATGCAGTTTTCACTCAGAAGAAAGACGTATGCTTTCCTTCTTAAGAAGTGTTTTGAAAGACATTCACAGAGTGATTCTACAAAGCATTTTTACTGATGTTGAATTTTAAACGTGATTTCACTGAAATTTCATTCAAACGCAAGATGCGAGATTTGCTGTTAAAGAATTGAGTATACAGAATGCAAACAAACGCTTCCCTACAAGTGAATCGCCTAAACATTCAACACCGTACTAAAAACTGAATAGAATGCAGTTTTCACTCAGATGAAAGATGTATGCTTTCCTTCTTAAGAAGTGTTTTCAAAGACATTCACAGAGTGATTCTACAAAGCCTTTTTAATGACCTTGGCTTTTAATCGTGATTTCACTGGAATTTCTGTCAAATGCAAGACGCGAGATTTGCTGTTAAAGAATTGAGTATACAGAATGCAAACAAAAGCTTCCCTACAAGTGAATCACTAACCATTCAACACAGTACTAAAAACTGAATAGAATGCAGTTTTCACTCAGATGAAAGACGTATGCTTTCCTTCTTAAGAAGTGTTTTCAAAGGCATTCACAGAGTGATTCTACAAAGCCTTTTTACTGACGTTGCCTTTTAAACGTGATTTCACTGGAATTTCTGTAAAACACAAGATGTGTGATTTGCTGTTAAAGAATTGAGTATACAGAATGCAACCAAACGCTTCCCTACAAATGAATCCCCTAACCATTCAACACAGTACTAAAAACTGAATAGAATGCAGTTTTCACTCAGATGAAAGACGTATGCTTTCCTGCTTAAGAAGTGTTTTCAAAGACATTCACAGAGTGATTCTACAAAGCCTTTTTACTGGTGTTGGCTTTTAAACGTGATTTCATGGAATTTCTGTCAAACGCAAGACGCGAGATTTATTGTTAAAGAATTGAGTATACAGAATGCGAACAAAAGCTTCCCTACAAGTGAATCGCCTAACCATTCAACACAGTACTAAAAACTGAATAGAATGCAGTTTTCACTCAGATGAAAGATGTATGCTGTCCTTCTTAAGAAGTATTTTCAAAGACATTCACAGAGTGATTCTACAAAGCCTTTTTACTGACGTTTGCTTTTATAGGTGATTTCACTGGAATTTCTGTCAATTCAAGACGCGAGATTTGCTGTTAAAGAATTGAGTATACAGAATGCAAACAAATGCTTCCCTACAAGTGAATCGCCTAACCATTCAACACAGTACTAAAAACTGAATAGAATGCAGTTTTCACTCAGATGAAAAACGTATGCTTTCCATCTTAAGAAGTGTTTTCAAAGACATTCACAGAGTGATTCTACAAAGCCTTTTTACTGACGTTGGCTTTTAAAAGTGATTTCACTGGAATTTCTGTCAAATGCAAGACGCGAGATTTGCTGTTAAAGAATTGAGTATACAGAATGCAAACAAACACTTCCCTACAAGTGAATCGCCTTACCATTCAACACAGTTCGATAACTGAGTAGAATGCAGTTTTCACTCAGAAGAAAGACGTATGCTTTCCTTCTTAAGAAGTGTTTTGAAAGACATTCACAGAGTGATTCTACAAAGCATTTTTACTGATGTTGAATTTTAAACGTGATTTCACTGAAATTTCATTCAAACGCAAGATGCGAGATTTGCTGTTAAAGAATTGAGTATACAGAATGCAAACAAACGCTTCCCTACAAGTGAATCGCCTAAACATTCAACACCGTACTAAAAACTGAATAGAATGCAGTTTTCACTCAGATGAAAGATGTATGCTTTCCTTCTTAAGAAGTGTTTTCAAAGACATTCACAGAGTGATTCTACAAAGCCTTTTTAATGACCTTGGCTTTAATCGTGATTTCACTGGAATTTCTGTCAAATGCAAGACGCGAGATTTGCTGTTAAAGAATTGAGTATACAGAATGCAAACAAAAGCTTCCCTACAAGTGAATCACTAACCATTCAACACAGTACTAAAAACTGAATAGAATGCAGTTTTCACTCAGATGAAAGACGTATGCTTTCCTTCTTAAGAAGTGTTTTCAAAGGCATTCACAGAGTGATTCTACAAAGCCTTTTTACTGACGTTGCCTTTTAAACGTGATTTCACTGGAATTTCTGTAAAACACAAGATGTGTGATTTGCTGTTAAAGAATTGAGTATACAGAATGCAACCAAACGCTTCCCTACAAATGAATCCCCTAACCATTCAACACAGTACTAAAAACTGAATAGAATGCAGTTTTCACTCAGATGAAAGACGTATGCTTTCCTGCTTAAGAAGTGTTTTCAAAGACATTCACAGAGTGATTCTACAAAGCCTTTTTACTGGTGTTGGCTTTTAAACGTGATTTCATGGAATTTCTGTCAAACGCAAGACGCGAGATTTATTGTTAAAGAATTGAGTATACAGAATGCAACCAAACGCTTCCCTACAAATGAATCGCCTAACCATTCAACACAGTACTAAAAACTGAATAGAATGCAGTTTTCACTCAGATGAAAGATGTATGCTTTCCATCTTAAGAAGTGTTTTCAAAGACATTCACAGAGTGATTCTACAAAGCCTTTTTACTGACGTTTGCTTTTATAGGTGATTTCACTGGAATTTCTGTCAATTCAAGACGCGAGATTTGCTGTTAAAGAATTGAGTATACAGAATGCAAACAAATGCTTCCCTACAAGTGAATCGCCTAACCATTCAACACAGTACTAAAAACTGAATAGAATGCAGTTTTCACTCAGATGAAAGACGTATGCTTTCCATCTTAAGAAGTGTTTTCAAAGACATTCACAGAGTGATTCTACAAAGCCTTTTTACTGACGTTGGCTTTTAAACGTGATTTCACTGGAATTTCTGTCAAAGGCAAGACGCAAGATTTGCTGTTAAAGAATTGAGTATACAGAATGCAAACAAACGCTTCCCTACAAGTGAATCGTCTAACAATGCAACACAGTAATAAAAATTGAATAGAATGCAGTTTTCACTCAGATGAAAGACGTATGCTTTCCTTCTTAAGAAGTGTTTTCAAAGACATTCACAGAGTGATTCTACAAAGCCTTTTTACTGACATTGGCTTTTAAACGTGATTTCACTGTAATTTCTGTGAAATGCAAGATTCGCAATTTGCTGTTAAAGAATTGAGTATACAGAATGCAAACAAACGCTTCCCAACAAGGAAATCGCCTAACCAATCAACACAGTACTAAAAATTGAATAGAATGCAGTTTTCACTCAGATGAAAGACGTATGCTTTCCTTCTTAAGAAGTGTTTTCAAAGACATTCACAGAGTGATTCTACAAAGCCTTTTTAAGGACGTTTGCTTTTATAGGTGATTTCACTGGAATTTCTGTCAATTCAAGACGCGAGATTTGCTGTTAAAGAATTGAGTATACAGAATGCAAACAAACGCTTCCCTACAAGTGAATCGTCTAACAATGCAACACAGTACTAAAAACTGAATAGAATGCAGTTTTCACTCAGATGAAAGACGTATGCTTTCCTTCTTAAGAAGTGTTTTCAAAGGCATTCACAGAGTGATTCTACAAAGCCTTTTTACTGACGTTGCCTTTTAAACGTGATTTCACTGGAATTTCTGTAAAACACAAGATGCGTGATTTGCTGTTAAAGAATTGAGTATACAGAATGCAACCAAACGCTTCCCTACAAATGAATCCCCTAACAATTCAACACAGTACTAAAAACTGAATAGAATGCAGTTTTCACTCAGATGAAAGACGTATGCTTTCCTGCTTAAGAAGTGTTTTCAAAGACATTCACAGAGTGATTCTACAAAGCCTTTTTACTGGTGTTGGTTTTTAAACGTGATTTCATGGAATTTCTGTCAAACGCAAGACGCGAGATTTATTGTTAAAGAATTGAGTATACAGAATGCCAACAAAAGCTTCCCTACAAGTGAATCGCCTAACCATTCAACACAGTACTAAAAACTGAATAGAATGCAGTTTTCACTCAGATGAAAGATGTATGCTTTCCTTCTTAAGAAGTATTTTCAAAGACATTCACAGAGTGATTCTACAAAGCCTTTTTACTGACGTTTGCTTTTATAGGTGATTTCACTGGAATTTCTGTCAATTCAAGACGCGAGATTTGCTGTTAAAGAATTGAGTATACAGAATGCAAACAAATGCTTCCCTACAAGTGAATCGCCTAACCATTCAACACAGTACTAAAAACTGAATAGAATGCAGTTTTCACTCAGATGAAAGACGTATGCTTTCCATCTTAAGAAGTGTTTTCAAAGACATTCACAGAGTGATTCTACAAAGCCTTTTTACTGACGTTGGCTTTTAAACGTGATTTCACTGGAATTTCTGTCAAATGCAAGACGCGAGATTTGCTGTTAAAGAATTGAGTATACAGAATGCAAACAAACGCTTCCCTACAAGTGAATCACCTTACCATTCAACACAGTTCGAAAAACTGAGTAGAATGCAGTTTTCACTCAGAAGAAAGACGTATGCTTTCTATCTTAAGAAGTGTTTTCAAAGACATTCACAGCGTGATTCTACAAAGCCTTTTTTCTGGCGTTGGCTTTTAAACGTGATTTCACTGGAATTTCAGTCCAACGTAAGACGCTAGATTTGCTGTTTAAGAATTGAGTATACAGAATGCGAACAAACGCTTCCCTACAAGTGAATCGCCTAACCATTCATCACGGTACTAAAAACTGAATAGAATGCAGTTTTCACTCAGATGAAAGACGTAAGCTTTCCTTCTTAAGAAGTGTTTTCAAAGACATTCACAGAGTGATTCTACAAAGCCTTTTTACTGACGTTGGCTTTTAAACGTGATTTCACTGGAATTTCTGTAAAACACAAGATGCGTGATTTGCTGTTAAAGAATTGAGTATACAGAATGCAACCAAACGCTTCCCTACAAGTGAACCCGTAACCAATGAACACAGTACTAAAAACTGAATAGAATGCAGTTTTCACTCAGATGAAAGACGTATGCTTTCCTTCTTAAGAAGTGTTTTCAAAGACATTCACAGAGTGATTCTACAAAGCCTTTTTACTGACGTTGGCTTTTAAACGTGATTTCACTGGAATTTCCGTCAAATGCAAGACTCGAGATTTGCTGTTAAAGAATTGAGTATACAGAATGCAAACAAATGCTTCCCTACAAGTGAATTGCCTAACCATTCAACACAGTACTAAAAACTGAATAGAATGCAGTTTTCACTCAGATGAAAGACGTATGCTTTCCTTCTTAAGAAGTGTTTTCAAAAACATTCACAGAGTGATTCTACAAAGCCTTTTTACTGGCGTTGACTGTTAAACGTGATTTCACTGGAATTTCTGTCAAACGCAAGACGCGAGATTTGCTGTTATAGAATTGAGTATACAAAATGCAAACAAACGCTTCCCTACAAGGGAATCGCCTTACCATTCAACACAGTTCGAAAAACTGAGTAGAATGCAGTTTTCACTCAGATGAAAGACGTATGCTTTCCTGCTTAAGAAGTGTTTTCAAAGACATTCACAGAGTGATTCTACAAAGCCTTTTTACTGGTGTTGGTTTTTAAACGTGATTTCATGGAATTTCTGTCAAACGCAAGACGCGAGATTTATTGTTAAAGAATTGAGTATACAGAATGCCAACAAAAGCTTCCCTACAAGTGAATCGCCTAACCATTCAACACAGTACTAAAAACTGAATAGAATGCAGTTTTCACTCAGATGAAAGATGTATGCTTTCCTTCTTAAGAAGTATTTTCAAAGACATTCACAGAGTGATTCTACAAAGCCTTTTTACTGACGTTTGCTTTTATAGGTGATTTCACTGGAATTTCTGTCAATTCAAGACGCGAGATTTGCTGTTAAAGAATTGAGTATACAGAATGCAAACAAATGCTTCCCTACAAGTGAATCGCCTAACCATTCAACACAGTACTAAAAACTGAATAGAATGCAGTTTTCACTCAGATGAAAGACGTATGCTTTCCATCTTAAGAAGTGTTTTCAAAGACATTCACAGAGTGATTCTACAAAGCCTTTTTACTGACGTTGGCTTTTAAACGTGATTTCACTGGAATTTCTGTCAAATGCAAGACGCGAGATTTGCTGTTAAAGAATTGAGTATACAGAATGCAAACAAACGCTTCCCTACAAGTGAATCACCTTACCATTCAACACAGTTCGAAAAACTGAGTAGAATGCAGTTTTCACTCAGAAGAAAGACGTATGCTTTCTATCTTAAGAAGTGTTTTCAAAGACATTCACAGCGTGATTCTACAAAGCCTTTTTTCTGGCGTTGGCTTTTAAACGTGATTTCACTGGAATTTCAGTCCAACGTAAGACGCTAGATTTGCTGTTTAAGAATTGAGTATACAGAATGCGAACAAACGCTTCCCTACAAGTGAATCGCCTAACCATTCATCACGGTACTAAAAACTGAATAGAATGCAGTTTTCACTCAGATGAAAGACGTAAGCTTTCCTTCTTAAGAAGTGTTTTCAAAGACATTCACAGAGTGATTCTACAAAGCCTTTTTACTGACGTTGGCTTTTAAACGTGATTTCACTGGAATTTCTGTAAAACACAAGATGCGTGATTTGCTGTTAAAGAATTGAGTATACAGAATGCAACCAAACGCTTCCCTACAAGTGAACCCGTAACCAATGAACACAGTACTAAAAACTGAATAGAATGCAGTTTTCACTCAGATGAAAGACGTATGCTTTCCTTCTTAAGAAGTGTTTTCAAAGACATTCACAGAGTGATTCTACAAAGCCTTTTTACTGACGTTGGCTTTTAAACGTGATTTCACTGGAATTTCCGTCAAATGCAAGACTCGAGATTTGCTGTTAAAGAATTGAGTATACAGAATGCAAACAAATGCTTCCCTACAAGTGAATTGCCTAACCATTCAACACAGTACTAAAAACTGAATAGAATGCAGTTTTCACTCAGATGAAAGACGTATGCTTTCCTTCTTAAGAAGTGTTTTCAAAAACATTCACAGAGTGATTCTACAAAGCCTTTTTACTGGCGTTGACTGTTAAACGTGATTTCACTGGAATTTCTGTCAAACGCAAGACGCGAGATTTGCTGTTATAGAATTGAGTATACAAAATGCAAACAAACGCTTCCCTACAAGGGAATCGCCTTACCATTCAACACAGTTCGAAAAACTGAGTAGAATGCAGTTTTCACTCAGAAGAAAGACATATGCTTTCTATCTTAAGAAGTGTTTTCAAAGACATTCACAGCGTGATTCTACAAAGCCTTTTTTCTGGCGTTGTCTTTTAAACGTTATTTCACTGGAATTTCTGTCAAACACAAGACGCGAGATTTGCTGTTAAAGAATTGAGTATACAGAATGCAAACAAACGCTTCCCTACAAATGAATCCCCTAACCATTCAACACAGTACTAAAAACTGAATAGAATGCAGTTTTCACTCAGATGAAAGACATATGCTTTCCTTCTTAAGAAGTGTTTTCAAAGACATTCACAGAGTGATTCTACAAAGCCTTTTTACTGGCGTTGGCTTTTAAACGTGATTTCACTGGAATTTCAGTCAAAAGCAACACGCGAGATTTGCTGTTAAAGAATTGAGTATACAGAATGCAAACAAACGCTTCCCTACAAGTGAATCGCCTTACCATTCAACACAGTTCGAAAAACTGAGTAGAATGCAGTTTTCACTCAGAAGAAAGACGTATGCTTTCCTTCTTAAGAAGTGTTTTGAAAGACATTCACAGAGTGATTCTACAAAGCCTTTTTACTGACGTTTGCTTTTATAGGTGATTTCACTGGAATTTCTGTCAATTCAAGACGCGAGATTTGCTGTTAAAGAATTGAGTATACAGAATGCAAACAAATGCTTCCCTACAAGTGAATCGCCTAACCATTCAACACAGTACTAAAAACTGAATAGAATGCAGTTTTCACTCAGATGAAAGACGTATGCTTTCCATCTTAAGAAGTGTTTTCAAAGACATTGACAGAGTGATTCTACAAAGCCTTTTTACTGACGTTGGCTTTTAAACGTGATTTCACTGGAATTTCTGTCAAAGGCAAGATGCGAGATTTGCTGTTAAAGAATTGAGTATACAGAATGCAAACAAACGCTTCCCTACAAGTGAATCGTCTAACAATGCAACACAGTAATAAAAACTGAATAGAATGCAGTTTTCACTCAGATGAAAGACGTATGCTTTCCTTCTTAAGAAGTGTTTTCAAAGACATTCACAGAGTGATTCTACAAAGCCTTTTTACTGACATTGGCTTTTAAACGTGATTTCACTGTAATTTCTGTGAAATGCAAGATTCGCGATTTGCTGTTAAAGAATTGAGTATACAGAATGCAAACAAACGCTTCCCAACAAGGAAATCGCCTAACCAATCAACACAGTACTAAAAATTGAATAGAATGCAGTTTTCACTCAGATGAAAGACGTATGCTTTCCTTCTTAAGAAGTGTTTTCAAAGACATTCACAGAGTGATTCTACAAAGCCTTTTTACTGGTGTTGGCTTTTAAAAGTGATTTCACTGGAATTTCTGTCCAACCCAAGACGCTAGATTTGCTGTTTAAGAATTGAGTATACAGAATGCGAACAAACGCTTCCCTACAAGTGAATCGCCTAACCATTCATCAGGGTACTAAAAACTGAATAGAATGCAGTTTTCACTCAGATGAAAGACGTATGCTTTCCTTCTTAAGAAGTGTTTTCAAAGACATTCACAGAGTGATTCTACAAAGCCTTTTTACTGACGTAGGCTTTTAAACGTGATTTCATTGGAATTTCTGTAAAACACAAGATGCGCGATTTGCTGTTAAAGAATTGAGTATACAGAATGCAACCAAACGCTTCCCTACAAGTGAACCCCTAACCAATGAACACAGTACTAAAAAGTGAATAGAATGCAGTTTTCACTCAGATGAAAGACGTATGCTTTCCTTCTTAAGAAGTGTTTTCAAAGACATTCACAGAGTGATTCTACAAAGCCTTTTTACTGATGTTGGCTTTTAAACGTGATTTCATTGGAATTTCCGTCAAACGCAAGACTCGAGATTTGCTGTTAAAGAATTGAGTATACAAAATGCAAACAAATGCTTCCCTACAAGTGAATCGCCTAACCATTCAACACAGTACTAAAAACTGAATAGAATGCAGTTTTCACTCAGATGAAAGACCTATGCTTTCCTTCTTAAGAAGTGTTGTGAAAGACATTCACAGAGTGATTCTACAAAGCATTTTTACTGATGTTGAATTTTAAACGTGTTTTCACTGAAATTTCTTTCAAACGCAAGATGCGAGATTTGCTGTTAAAGAATTGAGTATACAGAATGCAAACAAATGCTTCCCTACAAGGGAATCGCCTAAACATTCAACACCATACTAAAAACTGAATAGAATGCAGTTTTCACTCAGATGAAAGATGTATGCTTTCCTTCTTAAGAAGTGTTTTCAAAGGCATTCACAGAGTGATTCTACAAAGCCTTTTTAATGACCTTGGCTTTTAATCGTGATTTCACTGGAATTTCTGTCAAATGCAAGACGCGAGATTTGCTGTTAAAGAATTGAGTATACAGAATGCAAACAAACACTTCCCTACAAGTGAATCGCCTTACCATTCAACACAGTTCGATAACTGAGTAGAATGCAGTTTTCACTCAGAAGAAAGACGTATGCTTTCCTTCTTAAGAAGTGTTTTGAAAGACATTCACAGAGTGATTCTACAAAGCATTTTTACTGATGTTGAATTTTAAACGTGATTTCACTGAAATTTCATTCAAACGCAAGATGCGAGATTTGCTGTTAAAGAATTGAGTATACAGAATGCAAACAAACGCTTCCCTACAAGTGAATCGCCTAAACATTCAACACCGTACTAAAAACTGAATAGAATGCAGTTTTCACTCAGATGAAAGATGTATGCTTTCCTTCTTAAGAAGTGTTTTCAAAGACATTCACAGAGTGATTCTACAAAGCCTTTTTAATGACCTTGGCTTTTAATCGTGATTTCACTGGAATTTCTGTCAAATGCAAGACGCGAGATTTGCTGTTAAAGAATTGAGTATACAGAATGCAAACAAAAGCTTCCCTACAAGTGAATCACTAACCATTCAACACAGTACTAAAAACTGAATAGAATGCAGTTTTCACTCAGATGAAAGACGTATGCTTTCCTTCTTAAGAAGTGTTTTCAAAGGCATTCACAGAGTGATTCTACAAAGCCTTTTTACTGACGTTGCCTTTTAAACGTGATTTCACTGGAATTTCTGTAAAACACAAGATGTGTGATTTGCTGTTAAAGAATTGAGTATACAGAATGCAACCAAACGCTTCCCTACAAATGAATCCCCTAACCATTCAACACAGTACTAAAAACTGAATAGAATGCAGTTTTCACTCAGATGAAAGACGTATGCTTTCCTGCTTAAGAAGTGTTTTCAAAGACATTCACAGAGTGATTCTACAAAGCCTTTTTACTGGTGTTGGCTTTTAAACGTGATTTCATGGAATTTCTGTCAAACGCAAGACGCGAGATTTATTGTTAAAGAATTGAGTATACAGAATGCGAACAAAAGCTTCCCTACAAGTGAATCGCCTAACCATTCAACACAGTACTAAAAACTGAATAGAATGCAGTTTTCACTCAGATGAAAGATGTATGCTGTCCTTCTTAAGAAGTATTTTCAAAGACATTCACAGAGTGATTCTACAAAGCCTTTTTACTGACGTTTGCTTTTATAGGTGATTTCACTGGAATTTCTGTCAATTCAAGACGCGAGATTTGCTGTTAAAGAATTGAGTATACAGAATGCAAACAAATGCTTCCCTACAAGTGAATCGCCTAACCATTCAACACAGTACTAAAAACTGAATAGAATGCAGTTTTCACTCAGATGAAAAACGTATGCTTTCCATCTTAAGAAGTGTTTTCAAAGACATTCACAGAGTGATTCTACAAAGCCTTTTTACTGACGTTGGCTTTTAAAAGTGATTTCACTGGAATTTCTGTCAAATGCAAGACGCGAGATTTGCTGTTAAAGAATTGAGTATACAGAATGCAAACAAACACTTCCCTACAAGTGAATCGCCTTACCATTCAACACAGTTCGATAACTGAGTAGAATGCAGTTTTCACTCAGAAGAAAGACGTATGCTTTCCTTCTTAAGAAGTGTTTTGAAAGACATTCACAGAGTGATTCTACAAAGCATTTTTACTGATGTTGAATTTTAAACGTGATTTCACTGAAATTTCATTCAAACGCAAGATGCGAGATTTGCTGTTAAAGAATTGAGTATACAGAATGCAAACAAACGCTTCCCTACAAGTGAATCACCTAAACATTCAACACCGTACTAAAAACTGAATAGAATGCAGTTTTCACTCAGATGAAAGATGTATGCTTTCCTTCTTAAGAAGTGTTTTCAAAGACATTCACAGAGTGATTCTACAAAGCCTTTTTAATGACCTTGGCTTTTAATCGTGATTTCACTGGAATTTCTGTCAAATGCAAGACGCGAGATTTGCTGTTAAAGAATTGAGTATACAGAATGCAAACAAAAGCTTCCCTACAAGTGAATCACTAACCATTCAACACAGTACTAAAAACTGAATAGAATGCAGTTTTCACTCAGATGAAAGACGTATGCTTTCCTTCTTAAGAAGTGTTTTCAAAGGCATTCACAGAGTGATTCTACAAAGCCTTTTTACTGACGTTGCCTTTTAAACGTGATTTCACTGGAATTTCTGTAAAACACAAGATGTGTGATTTGCTGTTAAAGAATTGAGTATACAGAATGCAACCAAACGCTTCCCTACAAATGAATCCCCTAACCATTCAACACAGTACTAAAAACTGAATAGAATGCAGTTTTCACTCAGATGAAAGACGTATGCTTTCCTGCTTAAGAAGTGTTTTCAAAGACATTCACAGAGTGATTCTACAAAGCCTTTTTACTGGTGTTGGCTTTTAAAAGTGATTTCACTGGAATTTCTGTCCAACCCAAGACGCTAGATTTGCTGTTTAAGAATTGAGTATACAGAATGCGAACAAACGCTTCCCTACAAGTGAATCGCCTAACCATTCATCACGGTACTAAAAACTGAATAGAATGCAGTTTTCACTCAGATGAAAGACGTATGCTTTCCTTCTTAAGAAGTGTTTTCAAAGACATTCACAGAGTGATTCTACAAAGCCTTTTTACTGACGTTGGCTTTTAAACGTGATTTCACTGGAATTTCTGTAAAACACAAGATGCGCGATTTGCTGTTAAAGAATTGAGTATACAGAATGCAACCAAACGCTTCCCTACAAGTGAACCCCTAACCAATGAACACAGTACTAAAAACTGAATAGAATGCAGTTTTCACTCAGATGAAAGACGTATGCTTTCCTTCTTAAGAAGTGTTTTCAAAGACATTCACAGAGTGATTCTACAAAGCCTTTTTACTGATGTTGGCTTTTAAACGTGATTTCACTGGAATTTCCGTCAAACGCAAGACTCGAGATTTGCTGTTAAAGAATTGAGTATACAAAATGCAAACAAATGCTTCCCTACAAGTGAATCGCCTAACCATTCAACACAGTACTAAAAACTGAATAGAATGCAGTTTTCACTCAGATGAAAGACGTATGCTTTCCTTCTTAAGAAGTGTTTTGAAAGACATTCACAGAGTGATTCTACAAAGCATTTTTACTGATGTTGAATTTTAAACGTGTTTTCACTGAAATTTCTTTCAAACGCAAGATGCGAGATTTGCTGTTAAAGAATTGAGTATACAGAATGCAAACAAATGCTTCCCTACAAGGGAATCGCCTAAACATTCAACACCATACTAAAAACTGAATAGAATGCAGTTTTCACTCAGATGAAAGATGTATGCTTTCCTTCTTAAGAAGTGTTTTCAAAGGCATTCACAGAGTGATTCTACAAAGCCTTTTTAATGACCTTGGCTTTTAATCGTGATTTCACTGGAATTTCTGTCAAATGCAAGACGCGAGATTTGCTGTTAAAGAATTGAGTATACAGAATGCAAACAAACACTTCCCAACAAGTGAATCGCCTTACCATTCAACACAGTTCGATAACTGAGTAGAATGCAGTTTTCACTCAGAAGAAAGACGTATGCTTTCCTTCTTAAGAAGTGTTTTCAAAGACATTCACAGAGTGATTCTACAAAGCCTTTTTACTGACGTTGGCTTTTAAACGTGATTTCACTGGAATTTCTGTAAAACACAAGATGCGCGATTTGCTGTTAAAGAATTGAGTATACAGAATGCAACCAAACGCTTCCCTACAAGTGAACCCCTAACCAATGAACACAGTACTAAAAACTGAATAGAATGCAGTTTTCACTCAGATGAAAGACGTATGCTTTCCTTCTTAAGAAGTGTTTTCAAAGACATTCACAGAGTGATTCTACAAAGCCTTTTTACTGATGTTGGCTTTTAAACGTGATTTCACTGGAATTTCCGTCAAACGCAAGACTCGAGATTTGCTGTTAAAGAATTGAGTATACAGAATGCAAACAAAAGCTTCCCTACAAGTGAATCACTAACCATTCAACACAGTACTAAAAACTGAATAGAATGCAGTTTTCACTCAGATGAAAGACGTATGCTTTCCTTCTTAAGAAGTGTTTTCAAAGGCATTCACAGAGTGATTCTACAAAGCCTTTTTACTGACGTTGCCTTTTAAATGTGATTTCACTGGAATTTCTGTAAAACACAAGATGTGTGATTTGCTGTTAAAGAATTGAGTATACAGAATGCAACCAAACGCTTCCCTACAAATGAATCCCCTAACCATTCAACACAGTACTAAAAACTGAATAGAATGCAGTTTTCACTCAGATGAAAGACGTATGCTTTCCTGCTTAAGAAGTGTTTTCAAAGACATTCACAGAGTGATTCTACAAAGCCTTTTTACTGGTGTTGGCTTTTAAACGTGATTTCATGGAATTTCTGTCAAACGCAAGACGCGAGATTTATTGTTAAAGAATTGAGTATACAGAATGCGAACAAAAGCTTCCCTACAAGTGAATCGCCTAACCATTCAACACAGTACTAAAAACTGAATAGAATGCAGTTTTCACTCAGATGAAAGATGTATGCTGTCCTTCTTAAGAAGTATTTTCAAAGACATTCACAGAGTGATTCTACAAAGCCTTTTTACTGACGTTTGCTTTTATAGGTGATTTCACTGGAATTTCTGTCAATTCAAGACGTGAGATTTGCTGTTAAAGAATTGAGTATACAGAATGCAAACAAATGCTTCCCTACAAGTGAATTGCCTAACCATTCAACAAGTACTAAAAACTGAATAGAATGCAGTTTTCACTCAGATGAAAGACGTATGCTTTCCATCTTAAGAAGTGTTTTCAAAGACATTCACAGAGTGATTCTACAAAGCCTTTTTACTGACGTTGGCTTTTAAAAGTGATTTCACTGGAATTTCTGTCAAATGCAAGACGCGAGATTTGCTGTTAAAGAATTGAGTATACAGAATGCAAACAAACACTTCCCTACAAGTGAATCGCCTTACCATTCAACACAGTTCGATAACTGAGTAGAATGCAGTTTTCACTCAGAAGAAAGACGTATGCTTTCCTTCTTAAGAAGTGTTTTGAAAGACATTCACAGAGTGATTCTACAAAGCATTTTTACTGATGTTGAATTTTAAACGTGATTTCACTGAAATTTCATTCAAACGCAAGATGCGAGATTTGCTGTTAAAGAATTGAGTATACAGAATGCAAACAAACGCTTCCCTACAAGTGAATCGCCTAAACATTCAACACCGTACTAAAAACTGAATAGAATGCAGTTTTCACTCAGATGAAAGATGTATGCTTTCCTTCTTAAGAAGTGTTTTCAAAGACATTCACAGAGTGATTCTACAAAGCCTTTTTAATGACCTTGGCTTTTAATCGTGATTTCACTGGAATTTCTGTCAAATGCAAGACGCGAGATTTGCTGTTAAAGAATTGAGTATACAGAATGCAAACAAAAGCTTCCCTACAAGTGAATAACTAACCATTCAACACAGTACTAAAAACTGAATAGAATGCAGTTTTCACTCAGATGAAAGACGTATGCTTTCCTTCTTAAGAAGTGTTTTCAAAGGCATTCACAGAGTGATTCTACAAAGCCTTTTTACTGACGTTGCCTTTTAAACGTGATTTCACTGGAATTTCTGTAAAACACAAGATGTGTGATTTGCTGTTAAAGAATTGAGTATACAGAATGCAACCAAACGCTTCCCTACAAATGAATCCCCTAACCATTCAACACAGTACTAAAAACTGAATAGAATGCAGTTTATACTCAGATGAAAGACGTATGCTTTCCTGCTTAAGAAGTGTTTTCAAAGACATTCACAGAGTGATTCTACAAAGCCTTTTTACTGGTGTTGGTTTTTAAACGTGATTTCATGGAATTTCTGTCAAACGCAAGACGCGAGATTTATTGTTAAAGAATTGAGTATACAGAATGCGAACAAAAGCTTCCCTACAAGTGAATCGCCTAACCATTCAACACAGTACTAAAAACTGAATAGAATGCAGTTTTCACTCAGATGAAAGATGTATGCTGTCCTTCTTAAGAAGTATTTTCAAAGACATTCACAGAGTGATTCTACAAAGCCTTTTTACTGACGTTTGCTTTTATAGGTGATTTCACTGGAATTTCTGTCAATTCAAGACGCGAGATTTGCTGTTAAAGAATTGAGTATACAGAATGCAAACAAATGCTTCCCTACAAGTGAATCGCCTAACCATTCAACACAGTACTAAAAACTGAATAGAATGCAGTTTTCACTCAGATGAAAGACGTATGCTTTCCATCTTAAGAAGTGTTTTCAAAGACATTCACAGAGTGATTCTACAAAGCCTTTTTACTGACGTTGGCTTTTAAAAGTGATTTCACTGGAATTTCTGTCAAATGCAAGACGCGAGATTTGCTGTTAAAGAATTGAGTATACAGAATGCAAACAAACGCTTCCCTACAAGTGAATCACCTTACCATTCAACACAGTTCGAAAAACTGAGTAGAATGCAGTTTTCACTCAGAAGAAAGACGTATGCTTTCTATCTTAAGAAGTGTTTTCCAAGACATTCACAGCGTGATTCTACAAAGCCTTTTTTCTGGCGTTGGCCTTTAAACGTGATTTCACTGGAATTTCTGTAAAACACAAGATGTGCGATTTGCTGTTAAAGAATTGAGTATACAGAATGCAACCAAACGCTGCCCTACAAGAGAATCCCCTAACCAATCAACACAGTACTAAAAACTGAATAGAATGCAGTTTTCACTCAGATGAAAGACGTATGCTTTCCTTCTTAAGAAGTGTTTTCAAAGACATTCACAGAGTGATTCTACAAAGCCGTTTTACTGACGTTGGCTTTTAAACGTGATTTCACTGGAATTTCCGTCAAATGCAAGACTCGAGATTTGCTGTTAAAGAATTGAGTATACAGAATGCAAACAAATGCTTCCCTACAAGTGAATCGCCTAACCATTCAACACAGTACTAAAAACTGAACAGAATGCAGTTTTCACTCAGATGAAAGACGTATGCTTTCCTTCTTAAGAAGTGTTTTCAAAGACATTCACAGAGTGATTCTACAAAGCCTTTTTACTGGCATTGACTTTTAAACGTGATTTCACTGGAATTTCTGTCAAACGCAAGACGCGAGATTTGCTGTTAAAGAATTGAGTATACAGAATGCAACCAAACGCTTCCCTACAAGTGAACCCCTAACCAATGAACACAGTACTAAAAACTGAATAGAATGCAGTTTTCACTCAGATGAAAGACGTATGCTTTCCTTCTTAAGAAGTGTTTTCAAAGACATTCACAGAGTGATTCTACAAAGCCTTTTTACTGACATTGGCTTTTAAACGTGATTTCACTGTAATTTCTGTGAAATGCAAGATTCGCGATTTGCTGTTAAAGAATTGAGAATACAGAATGCAAACAAACGCTTCCCAACAAGGAAATCGCCTAACCAATCAACACAGTACTAAAAATTGAATAGAATGCAGTTTTCACTCAGATGAAAGACGTATGCTTTCCTTCTTAAGAAGTGTTTTCAAAGACATTCACAGAGTGATTCTACAAAGCCTTTTTACTGGTGTTGGCTTTTAAAAGTGATTTCACTGGAATTTCTGTCCAACCCAAGACGCTAGATTTGCTGTTTAAGAATTGAGTATACAGAATGCGAACAAACGCTTCCCTACAAGTGAATCGCCTAACCATTCATCACGGTACTAAAAACTGAATAGAATGCAGTTTTCACTCAGATGAAAGATGTATGCTTTCCTTCTTAAGAAGTGTTTTCAAAGACATTCACAGAGTGATTCTACAAAGCCTTTTTACTGACGTTGGCTTTTAAACGTGATTTCACTGGAATTTCTGTAAAACACAAGATGCGCGATTTGCTGTTAAAGAATTGAGTATACAGAATGCAACCAAACGCTTCCCTACAAGTGAACCCCTAACCAATGAACACAGTACTAAAAACTGAATAGAATGCAGTTTTCACTCAGATGAAAGACGTATGCTTTCCTTCTTAAGAAGTGTTTTCAAAGACATTCACAGAGTGATTCTACAAAGCCTTTTTACTGATGTTGGCTTTTAAACGTGATTTCACTGGAATTTCCGTCAAACGCAAGACTCGAGATTTGCTGTTAAAGAATTGAGTATACAAAATGCAAACAAATGCTTCCCTACAAGTGAATCGCCTAAACATTCAACACAGTACTAAAAACTGAATAGAATGCAGTTTTCACTCAGATGAAAGACGTATGCTTTCCTTCTTTAGAAGTGTTTTGAAAGACATTCACAGAGTGATTCTACAAAGCATTTTTACTGATGTTGAATTTTAAACGTGTTTTCACTGAAATTTCTTTCAAACGCAAGATGCGAGATTTGCTGTTAAAGAATTGAGTATACAGAATGCAAACAAATGCTTCCCTACAAGGGAATCGCCTAAACATTCAACACCATACTAAAAACTGAATAGAATGCAGTTTTCACTCAGATGAAAGATGTATGCTTTCCTTCTTAAGAAGTGTTTTCAAAGGCATTCACAGAGTGATTCTACAAAGCCTTTTTAATGACCTTGGCTTTTAATCGTGATTTCACTGGAATTTCTGTCAAATGCAAGACGCGAGATTTGCTGTTAAAGAATTGAGTATACAGAATGCAAACAAACACTTCCCTACAAGTGAATCGCCTTACCATTCAACACAGTTCGATAACTGAGTAGAATGCAGTTTTCACTCAGAAGAAAGACGTATGCTTTCCTTCTTAAGAAGTGTTTTGAAAGACATTCACAGAGTGATTCTACAAAGCATTTTTACTGATGTTGAATTTTAAACGTGATTTCACTGAAATTTCATTCAAACGCAAGATGCGAGATTTGCTGTTAAAGAATTGAGTATACAGAATGCAAACAAACGCTTCCCTACAAGTGAATCGCCTAAACATTCAACACCGTACTAAAAACTGAATAGAATACAGTTTTCACTCAGATGAAAGACGTATGCTTTCCTTCTTAAGAAGTGTTTTCAAAGACATTCACAGAGTGATTCTACAAAGCCTTTTTACTGGCATTGACTTTTAAACGTGATTTCACTGGAATTTCTGTCAAACGCAAGACGCGAGATTTGCTGTTAAAGAATTGAGTATACAGAATGCAACCAAACGCTTCCCTACAAGTGAACCCCTAACCAATGAACACAGTACTAAAAACTGAATAGAATGCAGTTTTCACTCAGATGAAAGACGTATGCTTTCCTTCTTAAGAAGTGTTTTCAAAGACATTCACAGAGTGATTCTACAAAGCCTTTTTACTGACATTGGCTTTTAAACGTGATTTCACTGTAATTTCTGTGAAATGCAAGATTCGCGATTTGCTGTTAAAGAATTGAGAATACAGAATGCAAACAAACGCTTCCCAACAAGGAAATCGCCTAACCAATCAACACAGTACTAAAAATTGAATAGAATGCAGTTTTCACTCAGATGAAAGACGTATGCTTTCCTTCTTAAGAAGTGTTTTCAAAGACATTCACAGAGTGATTCTACAAAGCCTTTTTACTGATGTTGGCTTTTAAACGTGATTTCACTGGAATTTCCGTCAAACGCAAGACTCGAGATTTGCTGTTAAAGAATTGAGTATACAAAATGCAAACAAATGCTTCCCTACAAGTGAATCGCCTAAACATTCAACACAGTACTAAAAACTGAATAGAATGCAGTTTTCACTCAGATGAAAGACGTATGCTTTCCTTCTTTAGAAGTGTTTTGAAAGACATTCACAGAGTGATTCTACAAAGCATTTTTACTGATGTTGAATTTTAAACGTGTTTTCACTGAAATTTCTTTCAAACGCAAGATGCGAGATTTGCTGTTAAAGAATTGAGTATACAGAATGCAAACAAATGCTTCCCTACAAGGGAATCGCCTAAACATTCAACACCATACTAAAAACTGAATAGAATGCAGTTTTCACTCAGATGAAAGATGTATGCTTTCCTTCTTAAGAGGTGTTTTCAAAGGCATTCACAGAGTGATTCTACAAAGCCTTTTTAATGACCTTGGCTTTTAATCGTGATTTCACTGGAATTTCTGTCAAATGCAAGACGCGAGATTTGCTGTTAAAGAATTGAGTATACAGAATGCAAACAAACACTTCCCTACAAGTGAATCGCCTTACCATTCAACACAGTTCGATAACTGAGTAGAATGCAGTTTTCACTCAGAAGAAAGACGTATGCTTTCCTTCTTAAGAAGTGTTTTGAAAGACATTCACAGAGTGATTCTACAAAGCATTTTTACTGATGTTGAATTTTAAACGTGATTTCACTGAAATTTCATTCAAACGCAAGATGCGAGATTTGCTGTTAAAGAATTGAGTATACAGAATGCAAACAAACGCTTCCCTACAAGTGAATCGCCTAAACATTCAACACCGTACTAAAAACTGAATAGAATACAGTTTTCACTCAGATGAAAGATGTATGCTTTCCTTCTTAAGAAGTGTTTTCAAAGACATTCACAGAGTGATTCTACAAAGCCTTTTTAATGACCTTGGCTTTTAATCGTGATTTCACTGGAATTTCTGTCAAATGCAAGACGCGAGATTTGCTGTTAAAGAATTGAGTATACAGAATGCAAACAAAAGCTTCCCTACAAGTGAATCACTAACCATTCAACACAGTACTAAAAACTGAATAGAATGCAGTTTTCACTCAGATGAAAGACGTATGCTTTCCTTCTTAAGAAGTGTTTTCAAAGGCATTCACAGAGTGATTCTACAAAGCCTTTTTACTGACGTTGGCTTTTAAACGTGATTTCACTGGAATTTCTGTAAAACACAAGATGTGTGATTTGCTGTTAAAGAATTGAGTATACAGAATGCAACCAAACGCTTCCCTACAAATGAATCCCCTAACCATTCAACACAGTACTAAAAACTGAATAGAATGCAGTTTTCACTCAGATGAAAGACGTATGCTTTCCTGCTTAAGAAGTGTTTTCAAAGACATTCACAGAGTGATTCTACAAAGCCTTTTTACTGGTGTTGGCTTTTAAACGTGATTTCATGGAATTTCTGTCAAACGCAAGACGCGAGATTTATTGTTAAAGAATTGAGTATACAGAATGCGAACAAAAGCTTCCCTACAAGTGAATCGCCTAACCATTCAACACAGTACTAAAAACTGAATAGAATGCAGTTTTCACTCAGATGAAAGATGTATGCTGTCCTTCTTAAGAAGTATTTTCAAAGACATTCACAGAGTGATTCTACAAAGCCTTTTTACTGACGTTTGCTTTTATAGGTGATTTCACTGGAATTTCTGTCAATTCAAGACGCGAGATTTGCTGTTAAAGAATTGAGTACACAGAATGCAAACAAATGCTTCCCTACAAGTGAATCGCCTAACCATTCAACACAGTACTAAAAACTGAATAGAATGCAGTTTTCACTCAGATGAAAGACGTATGCTTTCCATCTTAAGAAGTGTTTTCAAAGACATTCACAGAGTGATTCTACAAAGCCTTTTTACTGACGTTGGCTTTTAAACGTGATTTCACTGGAATTTCTGTCAAATGCAAGACGCGAGATTTGCTGTTAAAGAATTGAGTATACAGAATGCAAACAAACGCTTCCCTACAAGTGAATCACCTTACCATTCAACACAGTTCGAAAAACTGAGTAGAATGCAGTTTTCACTCAGAAGAAAGACGTATGCTTTCTATCTTAAGAAGTGTTTTCCAAGACATTCACAGCGTGATTCTACAAAGCCTTTTTTCTGGCGTTGGCTTTTAAACGTGATTTCACTGGAATTTCTGTAAAACACAAGATGTGCGATTTGCTGTTAAAGAATTGAGTATACAGAATGCAACCAAACGCTGCCCTACAAGTGAATCCCCTAACCAATCAACACAGTACTAAAAACTGAATAGAATGCAGTTTTCACTCAGATGAAAGACGTATGCTTTCCTTCTTAAGAAGTGTTTTCAAAGACATTCACAGAGTGATTCTACAAAGCCGTTTTACTGACGTTGGCTTTTAAACGTGATTTCACTGGAATTTCCGTCAAATGCAAGACTCGAGATTTGCTGTTAAAGAATTGAGTATACAGAATGCATACAAATGCTTCCCTACAAGTGAATCGCCTAACCATTCAACACAGTACTAAAAACTGAACAGAATGCAGTTTTCACTCAGATGAAAGACGTATGCTTTCCTTCTTAAGAAGTGTTTTCAAAGACATTCACAGAGTGATTCTACAAAGCCTTTTTACTGGCATTGACTTTTAAACGTGATTTCACTGGAATTTCTGTCAAACGCAAGACGCGAGATTTGCTGTTAAAGAATTGAGTATACAGAATGCAACCAAACGCTTCCCTACAAGTGAACCCCTAACCAATGAACACAGTACTAAAAACTGAATAGAATGCAGTTTTCACTCAGATGAAAGACGTATGCTTTCCTTCTTAAGAAGTGTTTTCAAAGACATTCACAGAGTGATTCTACAAAGCCTTTTTACTGACGTTGGCTTTTAAACGTGATTTCACTGGAATTTCCGTCAAACGCAAGACTCGAGATTTGCTGTTAAAGAATTGAGTATACAGAATGCAAACAAATGCTTCCCTACAAGTGAATTGCCTAACCATTCAACACAGTACTAAAAACTGAATAGAATGCAGTTTTCACTCAGATGAAAGACGTATGCTTTCCTTCTTAAGAAGTGTTTTCAAAAACATTCACAGAGTGATTATACAAAGCCTTTTTACTGGCGTTGACTGTTAAACGTGATTACACTGGAATTTCTGTCAAACGCAAGACGCGAGATTTGCTGTTAAAGAATTGAGTATACAAAATGCAAACAAACGCTTCCCTACAAGTGAATCGCCTTACCATTCAACACAGTTCGAAAAACTGAGTAGAATGCAGTTTTCACTCAGAAGAAAGACATATGCTTTCTATCTTAAGAAGTGTTTTCAAAGGCATTCACAGCGTGATTCTACAAAGCCTTTTTACTGACGTTGGCTTTTAAATGTGATTTCACTGGAATTTCTGTCAAAGGCAAGACGCGAGATTTGCTGTTAAAGAATTGAGTATACAGAATGCAAACAAACGCTTCCCTACAAGTGAATCGTCTAACAATGCAACACAGTACTAAAAACTGAATAGAATGCAGTTTTCACTCAGATGAAAGACGTATGCTTTCCTTCTTAAGAAGTGTTTTCAAAGGCATTCACAGTGTGATTCTACAAAGCCTTTTTACTGACGTTGCCTTTTAAACGTGATTTCACTGGAATTTCTGTAAAACACAAGATGCGTGATTTGCTGTTAAATAATTGAGTATACAGAATGCAACCAAACGCTTCCCTACA
This sequence comes from Phyllotis vaccarum, assembly GCA_033318265.1. Taxonomy (NCBI): domain Eukaryota; kingdom Metazoa; phylum Chordata; class Mammalia; order Rodentia; family Cricetidae; genus Phyllotis; species Phyllotis vaccarum. The sequence continues at coordinate 168,575,247 of JARWLC010000009.1, forward strand.
AATGAATCCCCTAAGCATTCAACACAGTACTAAAAACTGAATAGAATGCAGTTTTCACTCAGATGAAAGACGTATGCTTTCCTGCTTAAGAAGTGTTTTCAAAGACATTCACAGAGTGATTCTACAAAGCCTTTTTACTGGCGTTGGCTTTTAAACGTGATTTCACTGGAATTTCAGTCAAAAGCAAGACGCGAGATTTGCTGTTAAAGAATTGAGTATACAGAATGCAAACAAACGCTTCCCTACAAGTGAATCGCCTTACCATTCAACAGAGTTCGAAAAACTGAGTAGAATGCAGTTTTCACTCAGAAGAAATACGTATGCTTTCCTTCTTAAGAAGTGTTTTGAAAGACATTCACAGAGTGATTCTACAAAGCCTTTTTACTGACGTTTGCTTTTATAGGTGATTTCACTGGAATTTCTGTCAATTCAAGACCCGAGATTTGCTGTTAAAGAATTGAGTATACAGAATGCAAACAAATGCTTCCCTACAAGTGAATCGCCTAACCATTCAACACTGTACTAAAAACTGAATAGAATGCAGTTTTCACTCAGATGAAAGATGTATGCTTTCCATCTTAAGAAGTGTTTTCAAAGACATTCACAGAGTGATTCTACAAAGCCTTTTTACTGACGTTGGCTTTTAAACGTGATTTCACTGGAATTTCTGTCAAAGGCAAGACGCGAGATTTGCTGTTAAAGAATTGAGTATACAGAATGCAAACAAACGCTTCCCTACAAGTGAATCGTCTAACAATGCAACACAGTAATGAAAACTGAATAGAATGCAGTTTTCACTCAGATGAAAGACGTATGCTTTCCTTCTTAAGAAGTGTTTTCAAAGACATTCACAGAGTGATTCTACAAAGCCTTTTTACTGACATTGGCTTTTAAACGTGATTTCACTGTAATTTCTGTGAAATACAAGATTCGCGATTTGCTGTTAAAGAATTGAGTATACAGAATGCAAACAAATGCTTCCCAACAAGGAAATCGCCTAAACATTCAACACAGTACTAAAAACTGAATAGAATGCAGTTTTCACTAAGATGAAAGACGTATGCTTTCCTTCTTAAGAAGTGTTTTCAAAGACATTCACAGAGTGATTCTACAAAACCCTTTTACTGGCGTTGGCTTTTAAACGTGATTTCACTGGAATTTCTGTCAAAGGCAAGATGCGAGATTTGCTGTTAAAGAATTGAGTATACAGAATACAAACAAACGGTTCCCTACAAGTGAATCGCCTAACAATGCAACACAGTAATAAAAACTGAATAGAATGCAGTTTTCACTCAGATGAAAGACGTATGCTTTCCTTCTTAAGAAGTGTTTTCAAAGACATTCACAGAGTGATTCTACAAAGCCTTTTTACTGACGTTGGCTTTTAAACGTGATTTCACTGGAATTTCAGTCAAACGCAAGATGCGAGATTTGCTGTTAAAGAATTGAGTATACAGAATGCAAACAAACGCTTCCCTACAAGTGAATCGCCTAACAATGCAACACAGTAATAAAAACTGAATAGAATGCAGTTTTCACTCAGATGAAAGACGTATGCTTTCCTTCTTAAGAAGTGTTTTCAAAGACATTCACAGAGTGATCCTACAAAGCCTTTTTATTGACGTTGGCTTTTAAACGTGATTTCACTGGAATTTCTGTCAAATGCAAGACGCGAGATTTGCTGTTAAAGAATTGAGTATACAGAATGCAAACAAACGCTTCCCTACAAGTGAATCGCCTTACCATTCAACACAGTTAGAAAAACTGAGTAGAATGCAGTTTTCACTCAGAAGAAAGACGTATGCTTTCCTTCTTAAGAAGTGTTTTGAAAGACATTCACAGAGTGATTCTACAAAGCCTTTTTACTGACGTTTGCTTTTATAGGTGATTACACTGGAATTTCTGTCAATTCAAGATGCGAGATTTGCTGTTAAAGAATTGAGTATACAGAATGCAAACAAATGCTTCCCTACAAGTGAATCGCCTAACCATTCAACACAGTACTAAAAACTGAATAGAATGCAGTTTTCACTCAGATGAAAGACGTATGCTGTCCATCTTAAGAAGTGTTTTCAAAGACATTCACAGAGTGATTCAACAAAGCCTTTTTACTGGCGTTGGCTTTTAAAGGTGATTTCACTGGAATTTCTGTCAAAGGCAAGATGCGAGATTTAATGTTAAAGAATTGAGTATACAGAATGCAAACAAACGCTTCCCTACAAGTGAATCGCCTTACCATTCAACAGAGTTCGAAAAACTGAGTAGAATGCAGTTTTCACTCAGAAGAAATACGTATGCTTTCCTTCTTAAGAAGTGTTTTGAAAGACATTCACAGAGTGATTCTACAAAGCCTTTTTACTGACGTTTGCTTTTATAGGTGATTTCACTGGAATTTCTGTCAATTCAAGACGCGAGATTTGCTGTTAAAGAATTGAGTATACAGAATGCAAACAAATGCTTCCCTACAAGTGAATCGCCTAACCATTCAACACTGTACTAAAAACTGAATAGAATGCAGTTTTCACTCAGATGAAAGATGTATGCTTTCCATCTTAAGAAGTGTTTTCAAAGACATTGACAGAGTGATTCTACAAAGCCTTTTTACTGACGTTGGCTTTTAAACGTGATTTCACTGGAATTTCTGTCAAAGGCAAGACGCGAGATTTGCTGTTAAAGAATTGAGTATACAGAATGCAAACAAACGCTTCCCTACAAGTGAATCGTCTAACAATGCAACACAGTAATGAAAACTGAATAGAATGCAGTTTTCACTCAGATGAAAGACGTATGCTTTCCTTCTTAAGAAGTGTTTTCAAAGACATTCACAGAGTGATTCTACAAAGCCTTTTTACTGACATTGGCTTTTAAACGTGATTTCACTGTAATTTCTGTGAAATACAAGATTCGCGATTTGCTGTTAAAGAATTGAGTATACAGAATGCAAACAAATGCTTCCCAACAAGGAAATCGCCTAAACATTCAACACAGTACTAAAAACTGAATAGAATGCAGTTTTCACTAAGATGAAAGACGTATGCTTTCCTTCTTAAGAAGTGTTTTCAAAGACATTCACAGAGTGATTCTACAAAACCCTTTTACTGGCGTTGGCTTTTAAACGTGATTTCACTGGAATTTCTGTCAAAGGCAAGATGCGAGATTTGCTGTTAAAGAATTGAGTATACAGAATACAAACAAACGGTTCCCTACAAGTGAATCGCCTAACAATGCAACACAGTAATAAAAACTGAATAGAATGCAGTTTTCACTCAGATGAAAGACGTATGCTTTCCTTCTTAAGAAGTGTTTTCAAAGACATTCGCAGAGTGATTCTACAAAGCCTTTTTACTGACGTTGGCTTTTAAACGTGATTTCACTGGAATTTCTGTCAAATGCAAGACGCGAGATTTGCTGTTAAAAAATTGAGTATACAGAATGCAAACAAATGCTTCCCTACAAGTGAATCCCCTAACCATTCAACACAGTACTAAAAACTGAATAGAATGCACTTTTCACTCAGATGAAAGACGTATGCTTTCCTTCTTAAGAAGTGTTTTCAAAGACATTCACAGAGTGATTCTACAAAGCCTTTTTACTGACATTGGCTTTTAAACGTGATTTCACTGTAATTTCTGTGAAATACAAGATTCGCGATTTGCTGTTAAAGAATTGAGTATACAGAATGCAAACAAATGCTTCCCAACAAGGAAATCGCCTAAACATTCAACACAGTACTAAAAACTGAATAGAATGCAGTTTTCACTAAGATGAAAGACGTATGCTTTCCTTCTTAAGAAGTGTTTTCAAAGACATTCACAGAGTGATTCTACAAAACCCTTTTACTGGCGTTGGCTTTTAAACGTGATTTCACTGGAATTTCTGTCAAAGGCAAGATGCGAGATTTGCTGTTAAAGAATTGAGTATACAGAATACAAACAAACGGTTCCCTACAAGTGAATCGCCTAACAATGCAACACAGTAATAAAAACTGAATAGAATGCAGTTTTCACTCAGATGAAAGACGTATGCTTTCCTTCTTAAGAAGTGTTTTCAAAGACATTCACAGAGTGATCCTACAAAGCCTTTTTATTGACGTTGGCTTTTAAACGTGATTTCACTGGAATTTCTGTCAAATGCAAGACGCGAGATTTGCTGTTAAAGAATTGAGAATACAGAATGCAAACAAACGCTTCCCTACAAGTGAATCGCCTTACCATTCAACACAGTTAGAAAAACTGAGTAGAATGCAGTTTTCACTCAGAAGAAAGACGTATGCTTTCCTTCTTAAGAAGTGTTTTGAAAGACATTCACAGAGTGATTCTACAAAGCCTTTTTACTGACGTTTGCTTTTATAGGTGATTTCACTGGAATTTCTGTCAATTCAAGACGCGAGATTTGCTGTTAAAGAATTGAGTATACAGAATGCAAACAAATGCTTCCCTACAAGTGAATCGCCTAACCATTCAACACAGTACTAAAAACTGAATAGAATGCAGTTTTCACTCAGATGAAAGACGTATGCTTTCCATCTTAAGAAGTGTTTTCAAAGACATTCACAGAGTGATTCTACAAAGCCTTTTTACTGACGTTGGCTTTTAAACGTGATTTCACTGGAATTTCTGTCAAAGGCAAGACGCGAGATTTGCTGTTAAAGAATTGAGTATACAGAATGCAAACAAACGCTTCCCTACAAGTGAATCGTCTAACAATGCAACACAGTAATAAAAACTGAATAGAATGCAGTTTTCAATCAGATGAAAGACGTATGCTTTCCTTCTTAAGAAGTGTTTTCAAAGACATTCACAGAGTGATTCTACAAAGCCTTTTTACTGACATTGGCTTTTAAACGTGTTTTCACTGTAATTTCTGTGAAATGCAAGATTCGCGATTTGCTGTTAAAGAATTGAGTATACAGAATGCAAACAAACGCTTCCCAACAAGGAAATCGCCTAACCAATCAACACAGTACTAAAAATTGAATAGAATGCAGTTTTCACTCAGATGAAAGACGTATGCTTTCCTTCTTAAGAAGTGTTTTCCAAGACATTCACAGAGTGATTCTACAAAGCCTTTTTACTGACGTTGGCTTTTAAACGTGATTTCACTGGAATTTCTGTAAAACACAAGATGCGCGATTTGCTGTTAAAGAATTGAGTATACAGAATGCAACCAAATGCTTCCCTACAAGTGAACCCCTAACCAATGAACACAGTACTAAAAACTGAATAGAATGCAGTTTTCACTCAGATGAAAGACGTATGCTTTCCTTCTTAAGAAGTGTTTTCAAAGACATTCACAGAGTGATTCTACAAAGCCTTTTTACTGACATTGGCTTTTAAACGTGATTTCACTGGAATTTCCGTCAAACGCAAGACTCGAGATTTGCTGTTAAAGAATTGAGTATTCACAATGCAAACAAATGCTTCCCTACAAGTGAATTGCCTAACCATTCAACACAGTACTAAAAACTGAACAGAATGCAGTTTTCACTCAGATGAAAGACGTATGCTTTCCTTCTTAAGAAGTGTTTTCAAAAACATTCACAGAGTTATTCTACAAAGCCTTTTTACTGGCGTTGACTGTTAAACGTGATTTCACTGGAATTTCTGTCAAACGCAAGACGCGAGATTTGCTGTTAAAGAATTGAGTATACAAAATGCAAACAAACGCTTCCCTACAAGTGAATCGCCTTACCATTCAACACAGTTCGAAAAACTGAGTAGAATGCAGTTTTCACTCAGAAGAAAGACATATGCTTTCTATCTTAAGAAGTGTTTTCAAAGACATTCACACAGTGATTCTACAAAGCCTTTTTACTGACGTTGGCTTTTAAACGTGATTTCACTGGAATTTCTGTCAAATGCAAGACGCGAGATTTGCTGTTAAAAAATTGAGTATACAGAATGCAAACAAATGCTTCCCTACAAGTGAATCCCCTAACCATTCAACACAGTACTAAAAACTGAATAGAATGCACTTTTCACTCAGATGAAGGACATATGCTTTCCTTCTTAAGAAGTGTTTTCAAAGACATTCACAGAGTGATTCTACAAAGCCTTTTTACTGACATTGGCTTTTAAACGTGATTTCACTGTAATTTCTGTGAAATACAAGATTCGCGATTTGCTGTTAAAGAATTGAGTATACAGAATGCAAACAAATGCTTCCCAACAAGGAAATCGCCTAAACATTCAACACAGTACTAAAAACTGAATAGAATGCAGTTTTCACTAAGATGAAAGACGTATGCTTTCCTTCTTAAGAAGTGTTTTCAAAGACATTCACAGAGTGATTCTACAAAACCCTTTTACTGGCGTTGGCTTTTAAACGTGATTTCACTGGAATTTCTGTCAAAGGCAAGATGCGAGATTTGCTGTTAAAGAATTGAGTATACAGAATACAAACAAACGGTTCCCTACAAGTGAATCGCCTAACAATGCAACACAGTAATAAAAACTGAATAGAATGCAGTTTTCACTCAGATGAAAGACGTATGCTTTCCTTCTTAAGAAGTGTTTTGAAAGACATTCACAGAGTGATTCTACAAAGCCTTTTTACTGACGTTTGCTTTTATAGGTGATTTCACTGGAATTTCTGTCAATTCAAGACGCGAGATTTGCTGTTAAAGAATTGAGTATACAGAATGCAAACAAATGCTTCCCTACAAGTGAATCGCCTAACCCTTCAACACAGTACTAAAAACTGAATAGAATGCAGTTTTCACTCAGATGAAAGACGTATGCTTTCCATCTTAAGAAGTGTTTTCAAAGACATTCACAGAGTGATTCTACAAAGCCTTTTTACTGACGTTGGCTTTTAAACGTGATTTCACTGGAATTTCTGTCAAAGGCAAGACGCGAGATTTGCTGTTAAAGAATTGAGTATACAGAATGCAAACAAACGCTTCCCTACAAGTGAATCGTCTAACAATGCAACACAGTAATAAAAACTGAATAGAATGCAGTTTTCAATCAGATGAAAGACGTATGCTTTCCTTCTTAAGAAGTGTTTTCAAAGACATTCACAGAGTGATTCTACAAAGCCTTTTTACTGACATTGGCTTTTAAACGTGTTTTCACTGTAATTTCTGTGAAATGCAAGATTCGCGATTTGCTGTTAAAGAATTGAGTATACAGAATGCAAACAAACGCTTCCCAACAAGGAAATCGCCTAACCAATCAACACAGTACTAAAAATTGAATAGAATGCAGTTTTCACTCAGATGAAAGACGTATGCTTTCCTTCTTAAGAAGTGTTTTCAGAGACATTCACAGAGTGATTCTACAAAGCCTTTTTACTGAAGTTGGCTTTTAAACGTGATTTCACTGGAATTTCTGTAAAACACAAGATGCGCGATTTGCTGTTAAAGAATTGAGTATACAGAATGCAACCAAACGCTTCCCTACAAGTGAACCCCTAACCAATGAACACAGTACTAAAAACTGAATAGAATGCAGTTTTCACTCAGATGAAAGACGTATGCTTTCCTTCTTAAGAAGTGTTTTCAAAGACATTCACAGAGTGATTCTACAAAGCCTTTTTACTGACATTGGCTTTTAAACGTGATTTCACTGGAATTTCCGTCAAACGCAAGACTCGAGATTTGCTGTTAAAGAATTGAGTATTCACAATGCAAACAAATGCTTCCCTACAAGTGAATTGCCTAACCATTCAACACAGTACTAAAAACTGAACAGAATGCAGTTTTCACTCAGATGAAAGACGTATGCTTTCCTTCTTAAGAAGTGTTTTCAAAAACATTCACAGAGTTATTCTACAAAGCCTTTTTACTGGCGTTGACTGTTAAACGTGATTTCACTGGAATTTCTGTCAAACGCAAGACGCGAGTTTTGCTGTTAAAGAATTGAGTATACAAAATGCAAACAAACGCTTCCCTACAAGTGAATCGCCTTACCATTCAACACAGTTCGAAAAACTGAGTAGAATGCAGTTTTCACTCAGAAGAAAGACATATGCTTTCTATCTTAAGAAGTGTTTTCAAAGACATTCACAGCGTGATTCTACAAAGCCTTTTTTCTGGCGTTGGCTTTTAAACGTTATTTCACTGGAATTTCTGTCAAACACAAGACGCGAGATTTGCTGTTAAAGAATTGAGTATACAGAATGCAAACAAACGCTTCCCTACAAGGGAATCGCCTAAACATTCAACACAGTACTAAAAACTGAATAGAATGCAGTTTTCACTCAGATGAAAGACATATGCTTTCCTTCTTAAGAAGTGTTTTCAAAGACATTCACAGAGTGATTCTACAAAGCCTTTTTACTGGCGTTGGCTTTTAAACGTGATTTCACTGGAATTTCAGTCAAAAGCAAGACGCGAGATTTGCTGTTAAAGAATTGAGTATACAGAATGCAAACAAACGCTTCCCTACAAGTGAATCGCCTTACCATTCAACAGAGTTCGAAAAACTGAGTAGAATGCAGTTTTCACTCAGAAGAAAGACGTATGCTTTCCTTCTTAAGAAGTGTTTTGAAAGACATTCACAGAGTGATTCTACAAAGCCTTTTTACTGACGTTTGCTTTTATAGGTGATTTCACTGGAATTTCTGTCAATTCAAGACGCGAGATTTGCTGTTAAAGAATTGAGTATACAGAATGCAAACAAATGCTTCCCTACAAGTGAATCGCCTAACCATTCAACACAGTACTAAAAACTGAATAGAATGCAGTTTTCACTCAGATGAAAGACGTATGCTTTCCATCTTAAGAAGTGTTTTCAAAGACATTCACAGAGTGATTCTACAAAGCCTTTTTACTGACGTTGGCTTTTAAACGTGATTTCACTGGAATTTCTGTCAAAGGCAAGACGCGAGATTTGCTGTTAAAGAATTGAGTATACAGAATGCAAACAAACGCTTCCCTACAAGTGAATCGTCTAACAATGCAACACAGTAATGAAAACTGAATAGAATGCAGTTTTCACTCAGATGAAAGACGTATGCTTTCCTTCTTAAGAAGTGTTTTCAAAGACATTCACAGAGTGATTCTACAAAGCCTTTTTACTGACATTGGCTTTTAAACGTGATTTCACTGTAATTTCTCTGAAATACAAGATTCGCGATTTGCTGTTAAAGAATTGAGTATACAGAATGCAAACAAATGCTTCCCAACAAGGAAATCGCCTAAACATTCAACACAGTACTAAAAACTGAATAGAATGCAGTTTTCACTAAGATGAAAGACGTATGCTTTCCTTCTTAAGAAGTGTTTTCAAAGACATTCACAGAGTGATTCTACAAAGCCTTTTTACTGACGTTTGCTTTTATAGGTGATTACACTGGAATTTCTGTCAATTCAAGATGCGAGATTTGCTGTTAAAGAATTGAGTATACAGAATGCAAACAAATGCTTCCCTACAAGTGAATCGCCTAACCATTCAACACACTACTAAAAACTGAATAGAATACAGTTTTCACTCAGATGAAAGACGTATGCTTTCCTTCTTAAGAAGTGTTTTCAAAGACATTCACAGAGTGATTCAACAAAGCCTTTTTACTGGCGTTGGCTTTTAAACGTGATTTCACTGGAATTTCTGTCAAAGGCAAGATGCGAGATTTGCTGTTAAAGAATTGAGTATACAGAATACAAACAAACGGTTCCCTACAAGTGAATCGCCTAACAATGCAACACAGTAATAAAATCTGAATAGAATGCAGTTTTCACTCAGATGAAAGACATATGCTTTCCTTCTTAAGAAGTGTTTTCAAAGACATTCACAGAGTGATTCTACAAAGCCTTTTTTACTGACGTTGGCTTTTAAACGTGATTTCACTGGAATTTCTGTCAAATGCAAGACGCGAGATTTGCTGTTAAAAAATTGAGTATACAGAATGCAAACAAACGCTTCCCTACAAGTGAATCCCCTAACCATTCAACACAGTACTAAAAACTGAATAGAATGCAGTTTTCACTCAGATGAAAGACGTATGCTTTCCTTCTTAAGAAGTGTTTTCAAAGACATTCACAGAGTGATTCTACAAAGCCTTTTTACTGGCGTTGGCTTTTAAACGTGATTTCACTGGAATTTCTGTCAAATGCAAGACGCGAGATTTGCTGTTAAGGAATTGAGTATACAGAATGCAAACAAACGCTTCCCTACAAGTGAATCCCCTAACCATTCAACACAGTACTAAAAACTGAATAGAATGCAGTTTTCACTCAGATGAAAGACGTATGCTTTCCTTCTGAAGAAGTGTTTCCAAAAACACTCACAGAGTGAATCTACAAAGCCTTTTTACTGACGTTGGCTTTTAAACGTGATTTCACTGGAATATCTGTCAAAGGCAAGACGCGAGATTTGCTGTTAAAGAATTGAGTATGCAGAATGCAAACAAACGCTTCCCTACAAGTGAATCGCCTAACAATGCAACACAGTAATAAAAACTGAATAGAATGCAGTTTTCACTCAGATGAAAGACGTATGCTTTCCTTCTTAAGAAGTGTTTTCAAAGACATTCACAGAGTGAATCTACAAAGCCTTTTTACTGACATTGGCTTTTAAACGTGATTTCACTGTAATTTCTGTGAAATGCAAGATGCGCGATTTGCTGTTAAAGAATTGAGTATACAGAATGCAAACAAACGCTTCCCAACAAGGAATTCGCCTAAACATTCAACACAGTACTAAAAACTGAATAGAATGCAGTTTTCACTCAGATGAAAGACGTATGCTTTCCTTCTTAAGAAGTGTTTTCAAAGACATTCACAGAGTGATTCTACAAAGCCTTTTTACTGGCGTTGGCTTTTAAACGTGATTTCACTGGAATTTCTGTCAAAGGCAAGATGCGAGATTTGCTGTTAAAGAATTGAGTATACAGAATACAAACAAACGGTTCCCTACAAGTGAATCGCCTAACAATGCAACACAGTAATAAAAACTGAATAGAATGCAGTTTTCACTCAGATGAAAGACGTATGCTTTCCTTCTTAAGAAGTGTTTTCAAAGACATTCACAGCGTGATTCTACAAAGCCTTTTTTCTGGCGTTGGCTTTTAAACGTGATTTCACTGGAATTTCTGTCAAACACAAGACACGAGATTTGCTGTTAAAGAATTGAGTATACAGAATGCAAACAAACGCTTCCCTACAAGGGAATCGCCTAAACATTCAACACAGTACTAAAAACTGAATAGAATGCAGTTTTCACTCAGATGAAAGACATATGCTTTCCTTCTTAAGAAGTGTTTTCAAAGACATTCACAGAGTGATTCTACAAAGCCTTTTTACTGGCGTTGGCTTTTAAATGTGATTTCACTGGAATTTCAGTCAAACGCAAGACGCGAGATTTGCTGTTAAAGAATTGAGTATACAGAATACAAACAAACGCTTCCCTACAAGTGAATCGCCTAACAATGCAACACAGTAATAAAAAATGAATAGAATGCAGTTTTCACTCAGATGAAAGACGTATGCTTTCCTTCTTAAGAAGTGTTTTCAAAGACATTCACAGAGTGATCCTACAAAGCTTTTTTATTGACATTGGCTTTTAAACGTGATTTCACTGGAATTTCTGTCAAATGCAAGACGCGAGATTTGCTGTTAAAAAATTGAGTATACAGAATGCAAACAAATGCTTCCCTACAAGTGAATCGCCTAACCATTCAACACAGTTCGAAAAACTGAATAGAATGCAGTTTTCACTCAGATGAAAGACGTATGCTTTCCATCTTAAGAAGTGTTTTCAAAGACATTCACAGAGTGATTCTACAAACCCTTTTTACTGACGTTGGCTTTTAAACGTGATTTCACTGGAATTTCTGTCAAATGCAAGACGCGAGATTTGCTGTTAAAGAATTGAGTATACAGAATGCAAACAAACGCTTCCCTACAAGGGAATCGCCTAAACATTCAACACAGTACTAAAAACTGAATAGAATGAAGTTTTCACTCAGATGAAAGACATATGCTTTCCTTCTTAAGAAGTGTTTTCAAAGACATTCACAGAGTGATTCTACAAAGCCTTTTTACTGGCGTTTGCTTTTAAACATGATTTCACTGTAATTTCAGTCAAACGCAAGACAGGAGATTTGCTGTTAAAGAATTGAATATACAGAATGCAAACAAACGCTTCCCTACAAGTGAATCGCCTAACAATGCAACACAGTATTAAAACTGAATAGAATGCAGTTTTCACTCAGATGAAAACGTATGCTTTCCTTCTTAAGAAGTGTTTTCAAAGACATTCACAGAGTGATTCTACAAAGCCTTTTTATTGACGTTGGCTTTTAAACGTGATTTCACTGGAATTTCTGTGAAATGCAAGACGCGAGATTTGCTGTTAAAGAATTGAGTATACAGAATGCAAACAAACGCTTCCCTACAAGTGAATCGCCTTACCATTCAACACAGTTCGAAAAACTGAGTAGAATGCAGTTTTCACTCAGAAGAAAGACGTATGCTTTCCTTCTTAAGAAGTGTTTTGAAAGACATTCACAGAGTGATTCTACAAAGCATTTTTACTGATGTTGAATTTTAAACGTGATTTCACTGAAATTTCTTTCAAACGCAAGATGCGAGATTTGCTGTTAAAGAATTGAGTATACAGAATGCAAACAAACGCTTCCCTACAAGGGAATCGCCTAAATATTCAACACCGTTCTAAAAACTGAATAGAATGCAGTTTTCACTCAGATGAAAGACGTATGCTTTCCTTCTTAAGAAGTGTTTTCAAAGACATTCACAGAGTGATTCTACAAAGCCTTTTTAATGACCTTGGCTTTTAATCGTGATTTCACTGGAATTTCTGTCAAATGCAAGACACGAGATTTGCTGTTAAAGAATTGAGTATACAGAATGCAAACAAAAGCTTCCCTACAAGTGAATCGCCTAACCATTCAACACAGTACTAAAAACTGAATAGAATGCAGTTTTCACTCAGATGAAAGACGTATGCTTTCCTTCTTAAGAAGTGTTTTCAAAGGAATTCACAGAGTGATTCTACAAAGCCTTTTTACTGACGTTGGCTTTTAAACGTGATTTCACTGGAATTTCTGTAAAACACAAGATGCGTGATTTGCTGTTAAAGAATTGAGTATACAGAATGCAACCAAACGCTTCCCTACAAATGAATCCCCTAACCATTCAACACAGTACTAAAAACTGAATAGAATGCAGTTTTCACTCAGATGAAAGACGTATGCTTTCCTTCTTAAGAAGTGTTTTCAAAGACATTCACAGAGTGATTCTACAAAGCCTTTTTACTGGCGTTGGCTTTTAAACGTGATTTCACTGGAATTTCTGTCAAATGCAAGACGCGAGATTTGCTGTTAAAGAATTGAGTATACAGAATGCAAACAAACGCTTCCCTACAAGTGAATCCCCTAACCATTCAACACAGTACTAAAAACTGAATAGAATGCAGTTTTCACTCAGATGAAAGACGTATGCTTTCCTTCTGAAGAAGTGTTTCCAAAAACACTCACAGAGTGAATCTACAAAGCCTTTTTACTGACATTGGCTTTTAAACGTGATTTCACTGGAATATCTGTCAAAGGCAAGACGCGAGATTTGCTGTTAAAGAATTGAGTATACAGAATGCAAACAAACGCTTCCCTACAAGTGAATCGCCTAACAATGCAACACAGTAATAAAAACTGAATAGAATGCAGTTTTCACTCAGATGAAAGACGTATGCTTTCCTTCTTAAGAAATGTTTTCAAAGACATTCACAGAGTGAATCTACAAAGCCTTTTTACTGACATTGGCTTTTAAACGTGATTTCACTGTAATTTCTGTGAAATGCAAGATGCGCGATTTGCTGTTAAAGAATTGAGTATACAGAATGCAAACAAACGCTTCCCTACAAGGGAATCGCCTAAACATTCAACACAGTACTAAAAACTGAATAGAATGAAGTTTTCACTCAGATGAAAGACATATGCTTTCCTTCTTAAGAAGTGTTTTCAAAGACATTCACAGAGTGATTCTACAAAGCCTTTTTACTGGCGTTTGCTTTTAAACGTGATTTCACTGTAATTTCATTCAAACGCAAGACAGGAGATTTGCTGTTAAAGAATTGAATATACAGAATGCAAACAAACGCTTCCCTACAAGTGAATCGCCTAACAATGCAACACAGTATTAAAACTGAATAGAATGCAGTTTTCACTCAGATGAAAACGTATGCTTTCCTTCTTAAGAAGTGTTTTCAAAGACATTCACAGAGTGATTCTACAAATCCTTTTTATTGACGTTGGCTTTTAAACGTGATTTCACGGGAATTTCTGTCAAATGCAAGACGCGAGATTTGCTGTTAAAGAATTGAGTATACAGAATGCAAACAAACGCTTCCCTACAAGTGAATCGCCTTACCATTCAACACAGTTCGAAAAACTGAGTAGAATGCAGTTTTCACTCAGAAGAAAGACGTATGCTTTCCTTCTTAAGAAGTGTTTTGAAAGACATTCACAGAGTGATTCTACAAAGCATTTTTACTGATGTTGAATTTTAAACGTGATTTCACTGAAATTTCTTTCAAACACAAGATGCGAGATTTGCTGTTAAAGAATTGAGTATACAGAATGCAAACAAACGCTTCCCTACAAGGGAATCGCCTAAATATTCAACACCGTTCTAAAAACTGAATAGAATGCAGTTTTCACTCAGATGAAAGACGTATGCTTTCCTTCTTAAGAAGTGTTTTCAAAGACATTCACAGAGTGATTCTACAAAGCCTTTTTAATGACCTTGGCTTTTAATCGTGATTTCACTGGAATTTCTGTCAAATGCAAGACACGAGATTTGCTGTTAAAGAATTGAGTATACAGAATGCAAACAAAAGCTTCCCTACAAGTGAATCGCCTAACCATTCAACACAGTACTAAAAACTGAATAGAATGCAGTTTTCACTCAGATGAAAGACGTATGCTTTCCTTCTTAAGAAGTGTTTTCAAAGGCATTCACAGAGTGATTCTACAAAGCCTTTTTACTGACGTTGGCTTTTAAACGTGATTTCACTGGAATTTCTGTAAAACACAAGATGCGTGATTTGCTGTTAAAGAATTGAGTATACAGAATGCAACCAAATGCTTCCCTACAAATGAATCCCCTAACCATTCAACACAGTACTAAAAACTGAATAGAATGCAGTTTTCACTCAGATGAAAGACGTATGCTTTCCTTCTTAAGAAGTGTTTTCAAAGACATTCACAGAGTGATTCTACAAAGCCTTTTTACTGGCGTTGGCTTTTAAACGTGATTTCACTGGAATTTCTGTCAAATGCAAGACGCGAGATTTGCTGTTAAAGAATTGAGTATACAGAATGCAAACAAACGCTTCCCTACAAGTGAATCCCCTAACCATTCAACACAGTACTAAAAACTGAATAGAATGCAGTTTTCACTCAGATGAAAGACGTATGCTTTCCTTCTGAAGAAGTGTTTCCAAAACACTCACAGAGTGAATCTACAAAGCCTTTTTACTGACATTGGCTTTTAAACGTGATTTCACTGGAATATCTGTCAAAGGCAAGACGCGAGATTTGCTGTTAAAGAATTGAGTATACAGAATGCAAACAAACGCTTCCCTACAAGTGAATCGCCTAACAATGCAACACAGTATTAAAACTGAATAGAATGCAGTTTTCACTCAAATGAAAACGTATGCTTTCCTTCTTAAGAAGTGTTTTCAAAGACATTCACAGTGTGATTCTACAAAGCCTTTTTATTGACGTTGGCTTTTAAACGTGATTTCACTGGAATTTCTGTCAAATGCAAGACGCGAGATTTGCTGTTAAAGAATTGAGTATACAGAATGCAAACAAACGCTTCCGTACAAGTGAATCGCCTTACAATTCAACACAGTTCGAAAAACTGAGTAGAATGCAGTTTTCACTCAGAAGAAAGACGTATGCTTTCCTTCTTAAGAAGTGTTTTGAAAGACATTCACAGAGTGATTCTACAAAGCATTTTTACTGATGTTGAATTTTAAACGTGATTTCACTGAAATTTCTTTCAAACGCAAGATGCGAGATTTGCTGTTAAAGAATTGAGTATACAGAATGCAAACAAACGCTTCCCTACAAGGGAATCGCCTAAATATTCAACACCGTTCTAAAAACTGAATAGAATGCAGTTTTCACTCAGATGAAAGACGTATGCTTTCCTTCTTAAGAAGTGTTTTCAAAGACATTCACAGAGTGATTCTACAAAGCCTTTTTAATGACCTTGGCTTTTAATCGTGATTTCACTGGAATTTCTGTCAAATGCAAGACACGAGATTTGCTGTTAAAGAATTGAGTATACAGAATGCAAACAAAAGCTTCCCTACAAGTGAATCGCCTAACCATTCAACACAGTACTAAAAACTGAATAGAATGCAGTTTTCACTCAGATGAAAGATGTATGCTTTCCTTCTTAAGAAGTGTTTTCAAAGGCATTCACAGAGTGATTCTACAAAGCCTTTTTACTGACGTTGGCTTTTAAACGTGATTTCACTGGAATTTCTGTAAAACACAAGATGCGTGATTTGCTGTTAAAGAATTGAGTATACAGAATGCAACCAAACGCTTCCCTACAAATGAATCCCCTAACCATTCAACACAGTACTAAAAACTGAATAGAATGCAGTTTTCACTCAGATGAAAGACGTATGCTTTCCTTCTTAAGAAGTGTTTTCAAAGACATTCACAGAGTGATTCTACAAAGCCTTTTTACTGGCGTTGGCTTTTAAACGTGATTTCACTGGAATTTCTGTCAAATGCAAGACTCGAGATTTGCTGTTAAAGAATTGAGTATACAGAATGCAAACAAACGCTTCCCTACAAGTGAATCCCCTAACCATTCAACACAGTACTAAAAACTGAATAGAATGCAGTTTTCACTCAGATGAAAGACGTATGCTTTCCTTCTGAAGAAGTGTTTCCAAAAACACTCACAGAGTGAATCTACAAAGCCTTTTTACTGACATTGGCTTTTAAACGTGATTTCACTGGAATATCTGTCAAAGGCAAGACGCGAGATTTGCTGTTAAAGAACTGAGTATACAGAATGCAAACAAACGCTTCCCTACAAGTGAATCGCCTAACAATGCAACACAGTAATAAAAACTGAATAGAATGCAGTTTTCACTCAGATGAAAGACGTATGCTTTCCTTCTTAAGAAATGTTTTCAAAGACATTCACAGAGTGAATCTACAAAGCCTTTTTACTGACATTGGCTTTTAAACGTGATTTCACTGTAATTTCTGTGAAATGCAAGATGCGCGATTTGCTGTTAAAGAATTGAGTATACAGAATGCAAACAAACGCTTCCCAACAAGGAATTCGCCTAAACATTCAACACAGTACTAAAAACTGAATAGAATGCAGTTTTCACTCAGATGAAAGACGTATGCTTTCCTTCTTAAGAAGTGTTTTCAAAGACATTCACAGAGTGATTCTACAAAGCCTTTTTACTGGCGTTGGCTTTTAAACGTGATTTCACTGGAATTTCTGTCAAAGGCAAGATGCGAGATTTGCTGTTAAAGCATTGAGTATACAGAATACAAACAAACGGTTCCCTACAAGTGAATCGCCTAACAATGCCACACAGTAATAAAAACTGAATAGAATGCAGTTTTCACTCAGATGAAAGACGTATGCTTTCCTTCTTAAGAAGTGTTTTCAAAGACATTCACAGTGTGATTCTACAAAGCCTTTTTTCTGGCGTTGGCTTTTAAACGTGATTTCACTGGAATTTCTGTCAAACACAAGACGCGAGATTTGCTGTTAAAGAATTGAGTATACAGAATGCAAACAAACGCTTCCCTACAAGGGAATCGCCTAAACATTCAACACAGTACTAAAAACTGAATAGAATGCAGTTTTCACTCAGATGAAAGACATATGCTTTCCTTCTTAAGAAGTGTTTTCAAAGACATTCACAGAGTGATTCTACAAAGCCTTTTTACTGGCGTTGGCTTTTAAACGTGATTTCACTGGAATTTCAGTCAAATGCAAGACGCGAGATTTGCTGTTAAAGAATTGAGTATACAGAATACAAACAAACGCTTCCCTACAAGTGAATCGCCTAATAATGCAACACAGTAATAAAAAATGAATAGAATGCAGTTTTCACTCAGATGAAAGACGTATGCTTTCCTTCTTAAGAAGTGTTTTCAAAGACATTCACAGAGTGATCCTACAAAGCCTTTTTATTGAAGTTGGCTTTTAAACGTGATTTCACTGGAATTTCTGTCAAATGCAAGATGCGAGATTTGCTGTTAAAAAATTGAGTATACAGAATGCAAACAAATGCTTCCCTACAAGTGAATCGCCTAACCATTCAACACAGTTCGAAAAACTGAATAGAATGCAGTTTTCACTCAGATGAAAGACGTATGCTTTCCTTCTTAAGAAGTGTTTTCAAAGACATTCACAGAGTGATCCTACAAAGCCTTTTTATTGACGTTGGCTTTTAAACGTGATTTCACTGGAATTTCTCTCAAATGCAAGACGTGAGATTTGCTGTTAAAGTATTGAGTATACAGAATGCAAACAAACGCTTCCCTACAAGTGAATCGCCTTACCATTCAACACAGTTCGAAAAACTGAGTAGAATGCAGTTTTCACTCAGAAGAAAGACTTATGCTTTCCTTCTTAAGAAGTGTTTTGAAAGACATTCACAGAGTGATTCTACAAAGCCTTTTTACTGACGTTTGCTTTTATAGGTGATTTCACTGGAATTTCTGTCAATTCAAGACGCGAGATTTGCTGTTAAAAAATTGAGTATACAGAATGCAAACAAATGCTTCCCTACAAGTGAATCGCCTAACCATTCAACACAGTACTAAAAACTGAATAGAATGCAGTTTTCACTCAGATGAAAGACGTATGCTTTCCTTCTTAAGAAGTGTTTTCAAAGGCATTCACAGAGTGATTCTACAAAGCCTTTTTACTGAAGTTGGCTTTTAAAAGTGATTTCACTGGAATTTCTGTAAAACACAAGATGCGCGATTTGCTGTTAAAGAATTGAGTATACAGAATGCAACCAAACGCATCCCTACAAGTGAATCCCCTAACCATTCAACACAGTACTAAAAACTGAATAGAATGCAGTTTTCTATCAGATGAAAGACGTATGCTTTCCTTCTTAAGAAGTGTTTTCAAAGGCATTCACAGAGTGATTCTACAAAGCCTTTTTACTGACGTTGGCTTTTAAACGTGATTTCACTGGAATTTCTGTCAAACACAAGATGCGACATTTGCTGTTAAAGAATTGAGTATACAGAATGCAAACAAACGCTTCCCTACAAGTGAATCGCCTAACCATGCAACACAGTACTAAAAACTGTATAGAATGCAGTTTTCACTCAGATGAAAGATGTATGCTTTCCTTCTTAAGAAGTGTTTTCAAAGACATTCACAGAGTGATTCTACAAAGCCTTTTTACTGACGTTGGCTTTTAAATGTGATTTCACTGGAATTTCTGTCAAATGCAAGACACGAGTTTTGCTGTAAAAGAATTGAGTATACAGAATGCAAACAAACGCTTCCCTACAAGTGAATCGCCTAACCACTCAACACAGTTCTAATAACTGAATAGAATGCAGTTTTCACTCAGATGAAAGATGTATGCTTTCCTTCTTAAGAAGTGTTTCCAAAAACACTCACAGAGTGAATCTACAAAGCCTTTTAATTAACGTTGGCTTTTAAACGTGATTTCACTGGAATTTCTGTCAAATGCAAGACGCGAGATTTGCTGTTAAAGAATTGAGTATACAGAATGCAAACAAACGCTTCCCTACAAGTGAATCGCCTAACCTTTCAACACAGTACTAAAAACTGAATAGAATGCAGTTTTCACTCAGATGAAAGACGTATGCTTTCCTTCTTAAGAAGTGTTTTCAAAGACATTCACAGAGTGATTCTACAAAGCCTTTTTACTGGCGTTGGCTTTTAAACGTGATTTCACTGGAATTTCTGTCAAACACAAGATGCGCGATTTGCTGTTAAAGAATTGAGTATACAGAATGCAAACAAACGCTTCCCTACAAGTGAATCCCCTAACCATTCAACACAGTACTAAAAACTGAATAGAATGCAGTTTTCACTCAGATGAAAGACGTATGCTTTCCTTCTGAAGAAGTGTTTCCAAAAACACTCACAGAGTGATTCTACAAAGCCTTTTTACTGACGTTGGCTTTTAAACGTGATTTCACTGGAATATCTGTCAAAGGCAAGACGCGAGATTTGCTGTTAAAGAATTGAGTATACAGAATGCAAACAAACGCTTCCCTACAAGTGAATCGCCTAACAATGCAACACAGTAATAAAAACTGAATAGAATGCAGTTTTCACTCAGATGAAAGACGTATGCTTTCCTTCTTAAGAAGTGTTTTCAAAGACATTCACAGAGTGAATCTACAAAGCCTTTTTACTGACATTGCCTTTTAAACGTGATTTCACTGTAATTTCTGTGAAATGCAAGATGCGCGATTTGCTGTTAAAGAATTGAGTATACAGAATGCAAACAAACGCTTCCCAACAAGGAATTCGCCTAAACATTCAACACAGTACTAAAAACTGAATAGAATGCAGTTTTCACTCAGATGAAAGACGTATGCTTTCCTTCTTAAGAAGTGTTTTCAAAGACATTCACAGAGTGATTCTACAAAGCCTTTTTACTGGCGTTGGCTTTTAAACGTGATTTCCCTGGAATTTCTGTCAAAGGCAAGATGCGAGATTTGCTGTTAAAGAATTGAGTATACAGAATACAAACAAACGGTTCCCTACAAGTGAATCGCCTAACAATGCAACACAGTAATAAAAACTGAATAGAATGCAGTTTTCACTCAGATGAAAGACGTATGCTTTCCTTCTTAAGAAGTGTTTTCAAAGACATTCACAGCGTGATTCTACAAAGCCTTTTTTCTGGCGTTGGCTTTTAAACGTGATTTCACTGGAATTTCTGTCAAACACAAGACACGAGATTTGCTGTTAAAGAATTGAGTATACAGAATGCAAACAAACGCTTCCCTACAAGGGAATCGCCTAAACATTCAACACAGTACTAAAAACTGAATAGAATGCAGTTTTCACTCAGATGAAAGACATATGCTTTCCTTCTTAAGAAGTGTTTTCAAAGACATTCACAGAGTGATTCTACAAAGCCTTTTTACTGGCGTTGGCTTTTAAACGTGATTTCACTGGAATTTCAGTCAAACGCAAGACGCGAGATTTGCTGTTAAAGAATTGAGTATACAGAATACAAACAAACGCTTCCCTACAAGTGAATCGCCTAACAATGCAACACAGTAATAAAAAATGAATAGAATGCAGTTTTCACTCAGATGAAAGACGTATGCTTTCCTTCTTAAGAAGTGTTTTCAAAGACATTCACAGAGTGATCCTACAAAGCCTTTTTATTGACATTGGCTTTTAAACGTGATTTCACTGGAATTTCTGTCAAATGCAAGACGCGAGATTTGCTGTTAAAAAATTGAGTATACAGAATGCAAACAAATGCTTCCCTACAAGTGAATCGCCTAACCATTCAACACAGTTCGAAAAACTGAATAGAATGCAGTTTTCACTCAGATGAAAGACGTATGCTTTCCATCTTAAGAAGTGTTTTCAAAGACATTCACAGAGTGATTCTACAAACCCTTTTTACTGACGTTGGCTTTTAAACGTGATTTCACTGGAATTTCTGTCAAATGCAAGACGCGAGATTTGCTGTTAAAGAATTGAGTATACAGAATGCAAACAAACGCTTCCCTACAAGGGAATCGCCTAAACATTCAACACAGTACTAAAAACTGAATAGAATGAAGTTTTCACTCAGATGAAAGACATATGCTTTCCTTCTTAAGAAGTGTTTTCAAAGACATTCACAGAGTGATTCTACAAAGCCTTTTTACTGGCGTTTGCTTTTAAACATGATTTCACTGTAATTTCAGTCAAACACAAGACAGGAGATTTGCTGTTAAAGAATTGAATATACAGAATGCAAACAAACGCTTCCCTACAAGTGAATCGCCTAACAATGCAACACAGTATTAAAACTGAATAGAATGCAGTTTTCACTCAGATGAAAACGTATGCTTTCCTTCTTAAGAAGTGTTTTCAAAGACATTCACAGAGTGATTCTACAAAGCCTTTTTATTGACGTTGGCTTT
Source organism: Phyllotis vaccarum (assembly GCA_033318265.1). NCBI lineage: Eukaryota > Metazoa > Chordata > Mammalia > Rodentia > Cricetidae > Phyllotis > Phyllotis vaccarum. The sequence continues at coordinate 168,597,363 of JARWLC010000009.1, forward strand.
TAAACGTGATTTCACTGGAATTTCTGTCAAATGCAAGACGCGAGATTTGCTGTTAAAAATTGAGTATACAGAATGCAAACAAACGCTTCCCTACAAGTGAATCGCCTTACCATTCAACACAGTTCGAAAAACTGAGTAGAATGCAGTTTTCACTCAGAAGAAAGACGTGTGCTTTCCTTCTTAAGAAGTGTTTTGAAAGACATTCACAGAGTGATTCTACAAAGCATTTTTACTGATGTTGAATTTTAAACGTGATTTCACTGAAATTTCTTTCAAACGCAAGATGCGAGATTTGCTGTTAAAGAATTGAGTATACAGAATGCAAACAAACGCTTCCCTACAAGGGAATCGCCTAAATATTCAACACCGTTCTAAAAACTGAATAGAATGCAGTTTTCACTCAGATGAAAGACGTATGCTTTCCTTCTTAAGAAGTGTTTTCAAAGACATTCACAGAGTGATTCTACAAAGCCTTTTTAATGACCTTGGCTTTTAATCGTGATTTCACTGGAATTTCTGTCAAATGCAAGACACGAGATTTGCTGTTAAAGAATTGAGTATACAGAATGCAAACAAAAGCTTCCCTACAAGTGAATCGCCTAACCATTCAACACAGTACTAAAAACTGAATAGAATGCAGTTTTCACTCAGATGAAAGACGTATGCTTTCCTTCTTAAGAAGTGTTTTCAAAGGAATTCACAGAGTGATTCTACAAAGCCTTTTTACTGACGTTGGCTTTTAAACGTGATTTCACTGGAATTTCTGTAAAACACAAGATGCGTGATTTGCTGTTAAAGAATTGAGTATACAGAATGCAACCAAACGCTTCCCTACAAATGAATCCCCTAACCATTCAACACAGTACTAAAAACTGAATAGAATGCAGTTTTCACTCAGATGAAAGACGTATGCTTTCCTTCTTAAGAAGTGTTTTCAAAGACATTCACAGAGTGATTCTACAAAGCCTTTTTACTGGCGTTGGCTTTTAAACGTGATTTCACTGGAATTTCTGTCAAATGCAAGACGCGAGATTTGCTGTTAAAGAATTGAGTATACAGAATGCAAACAAACGCTTCCCTACAAGTGAATCCCCTAACCATTCAACACAGTACTAAAAACTGAATAGAATGCAGTTTTCACTCAGATGAAAGACGTATGCTTTCCTTCTGAAGAAGTGTTTCCAAAAACACTCACAGAGTGAATCTACAAAGCCTTTTTACTGACATTGGCTTTTAAACGTGATTTCACTGGAATATCTGTCAAAGGCAAGACGCGAGATTTGCTGTTAAAGAATTGAGTATACAGAATGCAAACAAACGCTTCCCTACAAGTGAATTGCCTAACAATGCAACACAGTAATAAAAACTGAATAGAATGCAGTTTTCACTCAGATGAAAGACGTATGCTTTCCTTCTTAAGAAATGTTTTCAAAGACATTCACAGAGTGAATCTACAAAGCCTTTTTACTGACATTGGCTTTTAAACGTGATTTCACTGTAATTTCTGTGAAATGCAAGATGCGCGATTTGCTGTTAAAGAATTGAGTATACAGAATGCAAACAAACGCTTCCCTACAAGGGAATCGCCTAAACATTCAACACAGTACTAAAAACTGAATAGAATGAAGTTTTCACTCAGATGAAAGACATATGCTTTCCTTCTTAAGAAGTGTTTTCAAAGACATTCACAGAGTGATTCTACAAAGCCTTTTTACTGGCGTTTGCTTTTAAACGTGATTTCACTGTAATTTCAGTCAAACGCAAGACAGGAGATTTGCTGTTAAAGAATTGAATATACAGAATGCAAACAAACGCTTCCCTACAAGTGAATCGCCTAACAATGCAACACAGTATTAAAACTGAATAGAATGCAGTTTTCAATCAGATGAAAACGTATGCTTTCCTTCTTAAGAAGTGTTTTCAAAGACATTCACAGAGTGATTCTACAAATCCTTTTTATTGACGTTGGCTTTTAAACGTGATTTCACGGGAATTTCTGTCAAATGCAAGACGCGAGATTTGCTGTTAAAGAATTGAGTATACAGAATGCAAACAAACGCTTCCCTACAAGTGAATCGCCTTACCATTCAACACAGTTCGAAAAACTGAGTAGAATGCAGTTTTCACTCAGAAGAAAGACGTATGCTTTCCTTCTTAAGAAGTGTTTTGAAAGACATTCACAGAGTGATTCTACAAAGCATTTTTACTGATGTTGAATTTTAAACGTGATTTCACTGAAATTTCTTTCAAACACAAGATGCGAGATTTGCTGTTAAAGAATTGAGTATACAGAATGCAAACAAACGCTTCCCTACAAGGGAATCGCCTAAATATTCAACACCGTTCTAAAAACTGAATAGAATGCAGTTTTCACTCAGATGAAAGACGTATGCTTTCCTTCTTAAGAAGTGTTTTCAAAGACATTCACAGAGTGATTCTACAAAGCCTTTTTAATGACCTTGGCTTTTAATCGTGATTTCACTGGAATTTCTGTCAAATGCAAGACACGAGATTTGCTGTTAAAGAATTGAGTATACAGAATGCAAACAAAAGCTTCCCTACAAGTGAATCGCCTAACCATTCAACACAGTACTAAAAACTGAATAGAATGCAGTTTTCACTCAGATGAAAGACGTATGCTTTCCTTCTTAAGAAGTGTTTTCAAAGGCATTCACAGAGTGATTCTACAAAGCCTTTTTACTGACGTTGGCTTTTAAACGTGATTTCACTGGAATTTCTGTAAAACACAAGATGCGTGATTTGCTGTTAAAGAATTGAGTATACAGAATGCAACCAAACGCTTCCCTACAAATGAATCCCCTAACCATTCAACACAGTACTAAAAACTGAATAGAATGCAGTTTTCACTCAGATGAAAGACGTATGCTTTCCTTCTTAAGAAGTGTTTTCAAAGACATTCACAGAGTGATTCTACAAAGCCTTTTTACTGGCGTTGGCTTTTAAACGTGATTTCACTGGAATTTCTGTCAAATGCAAGACGCGAGATTTGCTGTTAAAGAATTGAGTATACAGAATGCAAACAAACGCTTCCCTACAAGTGAATCCCCTAACCATTCAACACAGTACTAAAAACTGAATAGAATGCAGTTTTCACTCAGATGAAAGACGTATGCTTTCCTTCTGAAGAAGTGTTTCCAAAAACACTCACAGAGTGAATCTACAAAGCCTTTTTACTGACATTGGCTTTTAAACGTGATTTCACTGGAATATCTGTCAAAGGCAAGACGCGAGATTTGCTGTTAAAGAATTGAGTATACAGAATGCAAACAAACGCTTCCCTACAAGTGAATCGCCTAACAATGCAACACAGTATTAAAACTGAAGAGAATGCAGTTTTCACTCAGATGAAAACGTATGCTTTCCTTCTTAAGAAGTGTTTTCAAAGACATTCACAGTGTGATTCTACAAAGCCTTTTTATTGACGTTGGCTTTTAAACGTGATTTCACTGGAATTTCTGTCAAATGCAAGACGCGAGATTTGCTGTTAAAGAATTGAGTATACAGAATGCAAACAAACGCTTCCCTACAAGTGAATCGCCTTACCATTCAACACAGTTCGAAAAACTGAGTAGAATGCAGTTTTCACTCAGAAGAAAGACGTATGCTTTCCTTCTTAAGAAGTGTTTTGAAAGACATTCACAGAGTGATTCTACAAAGCATTTTTACTGATGTTGAATTTTAAACGTGATTTCACTGAAATTTCTTTCAAACGCAAGATGCGAGATTTGCTGTTAAAGAATTGAGTATACAGAATGCAAACAAACGCTTCCCTACAAGGGAATCGCCTAAATATTCAACACCGTTCTAAAAACTGAATAGAATGCAGTTTTCACTCAGATGAAAGACGTATGCTTTCCTTCTTAAGAAGTGTTTTCAAAGACATTCACAGAGTGATTCTACAAAGCCTTTTTAATGACCTTGGCTTTTAATCGTGATTTCACTGGAATTTCTGTCAAATGCAAGACACGAGATTTGCTGTTAAAGAATTGAGTATACAGAATGCAAACAAAAGCTTCCCTACAAGTGAATCGCCTAACCATTCAACACAGTACTAAAAACTGAATAGAATGCAGTTTTCACTCAGATGAAAGACGTATGCTTTCCTTCTTAAGAAGTGTTTTCAAAGGCATTCACAGAGTGATTCTACAAAGCCTTTTTACTGACGTTGGCTTTTAAACGTGATTTCACTGGAATTTCTGTAAAACACAAGATACGTGATTTGCTGTTAAAGAATTGAGTATACAGAATGCAACCAAACGCTTCCCTACAAATGAATCCCCTAACCATTCAACACAGTACTAAAAACTGAATAGAATGCAGTTTTCACTCAGATGAAAGACGTATGCTTTCCTTCTTAAGAAGTGTTTTCAAAGACATTCACAGAGTGATTCTACAAAGCCTTTTTACTGGCGTTGGCTTTTAAACGTGATTTCACTGGAATTTCTGTCAAATGCAAGACGCGAGATTTGCTGTTAAAGAATTGAGTATACAGAATGCAAACAAACGCTTCCCTACAAGTGAATCCCCTAACCATTCAACACAGTACTAAAAACTGAATAGAATGCAGTTTTCACTCAGATGAAAGACGTATGCTTTCCTTCTGAAGAAGTGTTTCCAAAAACACTCACAGAGTGAATCTACAAAGCCTTTTTACTGACATTGGCTTTTAAACGTGATTTCACTGGAATATCTGTCAAAGGCAAGACGCGAGATTTGCTGTTAAAGAATTGAGTATACAGAATGCAAACAAACGCTTCCCTACAAGTGAATCGCCTAACAATGCAACACAGTAATAAAAACTGAATAGAATGCAGTTTTCACTCAGATGAAAGACGTATGCTTTCCTTCTTAAGAAATGTTTTCAAAGACATTCACAGAGTGAATCTACAAAGCCTTTTTACTGACATTGGCTTTTAAACGTGATTTCACTGTAATTTCTGTGAAATGCAAGATGCGCGATTTGCTGTTAAAGAATTGAGTATACAGAATGCAAACAAAGGCTTCCCAACAAGGAATTCGCCTAAACATTCAACACAGTACTAAAAACTGAATAGAATGCAGTTTTCACTCAGATGAAAGACGTATGCTTTCCTTCTTAAGAAGTGTTTTCAAAGACATTCACAGAGTGATTCTACAAAGCCTTTTTACTGGCGTTGGCTTTTAAACGTGATTTCACTGGAATTTCTGTCAAAGGCAAGATGCGAGATTTGCTGTTAAAGCATTGAGTATACAGAATACAAACAAACGGTTCCCTACAAGTGAATCGCCTAACAATGCCACACAGTAATAAAAACTGAATAGAATGCAGTTTTCACTCAGATGAAAGACGTATGCTTTCCTTCTTAAGAAGTGTTTTCAAAGACATTCACAGTGTGATTCTACAAAGCCTTTTTTCTGGCGTTGGCTTTTAAACGTGATTTCACTGGAATTTCTGTCAAACACAAGACGCGAGATTTGCTGTTAAAGAATTGAGTATACAGAATGCAACCAAACGCTTCCCTACAAGGGAATCGCCTAAACATTCAACACAGTACTAAAAACTGAATAGAATGCAGTTTTCACTCAGATGAAAGACATATGCTTTCCTTCTTAAGAAGTGTTTTCAAAGACATTCACAGAGTGATTCTACAAAGCCTTTTTACTGGCGTTGGCTTTTAAACGTGATTTCACTGGAATTTCAGTCAAATGCAAGACGCGAGATTTGCTGTTAAAGAATTGAGTATACAGAATACAAACAAACGCTTCCCTACAAGTGAATCGCCTAACAATGCAACACAGTAATAAAAAATGAATAGAATGCAGTTTTCACTCAGATGAAAGACGTATGCTTTCCTTCTTAAGAACTGTTTTCAAAGACATTCACAGAGTGATCCTACAAAGCCTTTTTATTGACGTTGGCTTTTAAACGTGATTTCACTGGAATTTCTGTCAAATGCAAGACGCGAGATTTGCTGTTAAAAAATTGAGTATACAGAATGCAAACAAATGCTTCCCTACAAGTGAATCGCCTAACCATTCAACACAGTTCGAAAAACTGAATAGAATGCAGTTTTCACTCAGATGAAAGACGTATGCTTTCCATCTTAAGAAGTGTTTTCAAAGACATTCACAGAGTGATTCTACAAAGCCTTTTTACTGACGTTGGCTTTTAAACGTGATTTCACTGGAATTTCTGTCGAATGCAAGACGCGAGATTTGCTGTTAAAGAATTGAGTATACAGAATGCAAACAAACGCTTCCCTACAAGGGAATCGCCTAAACATTCAACACAGTACTAAAAACTGAATAGAATGAAGTTTTCACTCAGATGAAAGACATATGCTTTCCTTCTTAAGAAGTGTTTTCAAAGACATTCACAGAGTGATTCTACAAATCCTTTTTACTGGCGTTTGCTTTTAAACGTGATTTCACTGTAATTTCAGTCAAACGCAAGACAGGAGATTTGCTGTTAAAGAATTGAATATACAGAATGCAAACAAACGCTTCCCTACAAGTGAATCGCCTAACAATGCAACACAGTATTAAAACTGAATAGAATGCAGTTTTCACTCAGATGAAAACGTATGCTTTCCTTCTTAAGAAGTGTTTTCAAAGACATTCACAGAGTGATTCTACAAAGCCTTTTTATTGACGTTGGCTTTTAAACGTGATTTCACTGGAATTTCTGTCAAATGCAAGACGCGAGATTTGCTGTTAAAGAATTGAGTATACAGAATGCAACCAAACGCTTCCCTACAAATGAATTCCCTAACCATTCAACACAGTACTAAAAACTGAATAGAATGCAGTTTTCACTCAGATGAAAGACGTATGCTTTCCTTCTTAAGAAGTGTTTTCAAAGACATTCACAGAGTGTTTCTACAAAGCCTTTTTACTGGTGTTGGCTTTTAAACGTGATTTCACTGGAATTTCTGTCAAACGCAAGACACAAGATTTATTGTTAAAGAATTGAGTATACAGAATGCGAACAAAAGCTTCCCTACAAGTGTATCGCCTAACCATTCAACACAGTACTAAAAACTGAATAGAATGCAGTTTTCACTCAGATGAAAGATGTATGCTTTCCTTCTTAAGAAGTATTTTCAAAGACATTCACAGAGTGATTCTACAAAGCCTTTTTACTGACGTTTGCTTTTATAGGTGATTTCACTGGAATTTCTGTCAATTCAAGACGCGAGATTTGCTGTTAAAGAATTGAGTATACAGAATGCAAACAAATGCTTCCCTACAAGTGAATCGCCTAACCATTCAACACAGTACTAAAAACTGAATAGAATGCAGTTTTCACTCAGATGAAAGACGTATGCTTTCCATCTTAAGAAGTGTTTTCAAAGACATTCACAGAGTGATTCTACAAAGCCTTTTTACTGACCTTGGCTTTTAAACGTGATTTCACTGGAATTTCTGTCAAATGCAAGACGCGAGATTTGCTGTTAAAGAATTGAGTATACAGAATGCAAACAAACGCTTCTCTACAAGTGAATCACCTAACCCTTCAACACAGTGCTAAAAACTGAATAGAATGCAGTTTTCACTTAGATGAAAGACGTATGCTTTCCTTCTTAAGAAGTGTTTTCAAAGGCATTCACAGAGTGATTCTACAAAGCCTTTTTACTGACGTTGGCTTTTAAAGTGATTTCACTGGAATTTCTGTAAAACACAAGATGCACGATTTGCTGTTAAATAATTGAGTATACAGAATGCAACAAAACGCTTCCCTACAAGTGAATCCCCTAACCATTCAACACAGTACTAAAAACTGAATAGAATGCAGTTTTCACTCAGATGAAAGACGTATGCTTTCCTTCTTAAGAAGTGTTTTCAAAGACATTCACAGGGTGATTCTACAAAGGCTTTTTACTGACATTGGCTTTTAAACGTGATTTCACTGGAATTTCTGTGAAATGCAAGATGCGCGATTTGCTGCTAAAGAATTGAGTATACAGAATGCAAACAAACTCTTCCCTACAAGGGAATCGCCTAAACATTCAACACAGTACTAAAAACTGAATAGAATGCAATTTTCACTCAGATGAAAGACATATGCTTTCATTGTTAAGAAGTGTTTTCAAAGACATTCACAGAGTGATTCTACAAAGCCTTTTTACTGACGTTGGCTTTTAAATGTGATTTCACTGGAATTTCTGTCAAATGCAAGACACGAGGTTTGCTGTTAAAGAATTGAGTATACAGAATGCAAACAAAGGCTTCCCTCCAAGTGAATCGCCTAACCATTCAACACAGTTCTAATAACTGAATAGAATGCAGTTTTCACTCAGATGAAAGACGTATGCTTTCCTTCTTAAGAAGTGTTTCCAAAAACACTCACAGAGTGAATCTACAAAGCCTTTTTACTGACATTGGCTTTTAAACGTGATTTCACTGGAATTTCTGTCAAATGCAAGACGCGAGATTTGCTGTTAAAGAATTGAGTATACAGAATGCAAACAAATGCATCCCTCCAAGTGAATCGCCTAACCTTTCAACACAGTACTAAAAACTGAATAGAATGCAGTTTTCACTCAGATGAAAGACGTATCCTTTCCTTCTTAAGAAGTGTTTTCAAAGACATTCACAGAGTGATTCTACAAAGCCTTTTTACTGGCGTTGGCTTTTAAACGTGATTTCACTGAATTTCTGTCAAATGCAAGACGCGAGATTTGCTATTAAAGAATTGAGTATACAGAATGCAAACAAACGCTTCCCTCCAAGTGAATCACCTAACCATTCAACACAGTACTAAAAACTGAATAGAATGCAGTTTTCACTCAGATGAAAGACGTATGCTTTCCTTCTTAAGAAGTGTTTCCAAAAACACTCACAGAGTGTATCTACAAAGCCTTTTTACTGACGTTGGCTTTTAAACGTGATTTCACTGGAATTTCTGTCAAAGGCAAGACGCGAGATTTGCTGTTAAAGAATTGAGTATACAGAATGCAAACAAACACTTCCCTACAAGTGAATCGCCTAACAATGCAACACAGTAATAAAAACTGAATAGAATGCAGTTTTCACTCAGATGAAAGACGTATGCTTTCCTTCTTAAGAAGTGTTTTCAAAGACATTCACAGAGTGAATCTACAAAGCCTTTTTACTGACATTGGCTTTTAAACGTGATTTCACTGGAATTTCTGTGAAATGCAAGATGCGCGATTTGCTGTTAAAGAATTGAGTATACAGAATGCAAACAAACGCTTCCCTACAAGGGAATCGCCTAAACATTCAACACAGTACTAAAAACTGAATAGAATGCAATTTTCACTCAGATGAAAGACGTATGCTTTCATTGTTAAGAAGTGTTTTCAAAGACATTTACAGAGTGATTCTACAAAGCCTTTTTACTGACATTGGCTTTTAAACGTGATTTCACTGGAATTTCTGTGAAATGCAAGATGCGCGATTTGCTGCTAAAGAATTGAGTATACAGAATGCAAACAAACTCTTCCCTACAAGGGAATCGCCTAAACATTCAACACAGTACTAAAAACTGAATAGAATGCAATTTTCACTCAGATGAAAGACATATGCTTTCATTGTTAAGAAGTGTTTTCAAAGACATTCACAGAGTGATTCTACAAAGCCTTTTTACTGACGTTGGCTTTTAAATGTGATTTCACTGGAATTTCTGTCAAATGCAAGACACGAGGTTTGCTGTTAAAGAATTGAGTATACAGAATGCAAACAAAGGCTTCCCTCCAAGTGAATCGCCTAACCATTCAACACAGTTCTAATAACTGAATAGAATGCAGTTTTCACTCAGATGAAAGACGTATGCTTTCCTTCTTAAGAAGTGTTTCCAAAAACACTCACAGAGTGAATCTACAAAGCCTTTTTACTGACATTGGCTTTTAAACGTGATTTCACTGGAATTTCTGTCAAATGCAAGACGCGAGATTTGCTGTTAAAGAATTGAGTATACAGAATGCAAACAAACGCATCCCTCCAAGTGAATCCCCTAACCTTTCAACACAGTACTAAAAACTGAATAGAATGCAGTTTTCACTCAGATGAAAGACGTATCCTTTCCTTCTTAAGAAGTGTTTTCAAAGACATTCACAGAGTGATTCTACAAAGCCTTTTTACTGGCGTTGGCTTTTAAACGTGATTTCACTGAATTTCTGTCAAATGCAAGACGCGAGATTTGCTATTAAAGAATTGAGTATACAGAATGCAAACAAACGCTTCCCTCCAAGTGAATCGCCTAACCATTCAACACAGTACTAAAAACTGAATAGAATGCAGTTTTCACTCAGATGAAAGACGTATGCTTTCCTTCTTAAGAAGTGTTTCCAAAAACACTCACAGAGTGTATCTACAAAGCCTTTTTACTGACATTGGCTTTTAAACGTGATTTCACTGGAATTTCTGTCAAAGGCAAGACGCGAGATTTGCTGTTAAAGAATTGAGTATACAGAATGCAAACAAACACTTCCCTACAAGTGAATCGCCTAACAATGCAACACAGTAATAAAAACTGAATAGAATGCAGTTTTCACTCAGATGAAAGACGTATGCTTTCCTTCTTAAGAAGTATTTTCAAAGACATTCACAGAGTGATTCTACAAAGCCTTTTTACTGACATTGGCTTTTAAACGAGATTTCACTGTAATTTCTGAGAAATGCAAGATGCGCGATTTGCTGTTAAAGAATTGAGTATACAGAATGCAAACAAACGCTTCCCAACAAGGAAATCGCCTAAACATTCAACACAGTACTAAAAACTGAATAGAATGCAGTTTTCACTCAGATGAAAGACGTATGCTTTCCTTCTTAAGAAGTGTTTTCAAAGACATTCACAGAGTGATTCTACAAAGCCTTTTACTGGCATTGGCTTTTAAACGTGATTTCACTGGAATTTCTGTCAAAGGCAAGATGCGAGATTTGCTGTTAAAGAATTGAGTATAGAGAATGCAAACAAACGCTTCCCTACAAGTGAATCCCCTAACCATTCAACACAGTACTAAAAACTGAATAGAATGCAGTTTTCACTCAGATGAAAGACCTATGCTTTCCTTCTGAAGAAGTGTTTCCAAAAACACTCACAGAGTGAATCTACAAAGCCTTTTTACTGACGTTGGCTTTTAAACGTGATTTCACTGGAATATCTGTCAAAGGCAAGACGCGAGATTTGCTGTTAAAGAATTGAGTATACAGAATGCAAACAAACGCTTCCCTACAAGTGAATCGCCTAACAATGCAACACAGTAATAAAAACTGAATAGAATGCAGTTTTCACTCAGATGAAAGACGTATGCTTTCCTTCTTAAGAAGTGTTTTCAAAGACATTCACAGAGTGATTCTACAACGCCTTTTTACTGACGTTGGCTTTTAAACGTGATTTCACTGAATTTCTGTCAAATGCAAGACGCGAGATTTGCTATTAAAGAATTGAGTATACAGAATGCAAACAAACGCTTCCCTACAAGTGAATCGCCTAAACATTCAACACAGTACTAAAAACTGAATAGAATGCAGTTTTCACTCAGATGAAAGACGTATGCTTTCCTTCTTAAGAAGTGTTTTCAAAGACATTCACAGAGTGATTCTACAAAGCCTTTTTACTGACATTGGCTTTTAAACGTGATTTCACTGGAATATCTGTCAAATGCAAGACGCGAGATTTGCTGTTAAATAATTGAGTATACAGAATGCAAACAAACGCTTCTCTACAAGTGAATCACCTAACCCTTCAACACAGTACTAAAAACTGAATAGAATGCAGTTTTCACTCTGATGAAAGACGTATGCTTTCCTTCTTAAGAAGTGTTTTCAAAGGCATTCACAGAGTGATTCTACAAAGCCTTTTTACTGACGTTGGCTTTTAAAGTGATTTCACTGGAATTTCTGTAAAACACAAGATGCGCGATTTGCTGTTAAAGAATTGAGTATACAGAATGCAACCAAAGGCTTCCCTTCAAGTGAATCCCCTAACCATTCAACACAGTACTAAAAACTGAATAGAATGCAGTTTTCACTCAGATGAAAGACGTATGCTTTCCTTCTTAAGAAGTGTTTTCAAAGACATTCACAGGGTGATTCTACAAAGCCTTTTTACTGAAGTTGGCTTTTAAATGTGATTTCACTGGAATTTCTGTCAAACACAAGACGCGAGATTTGCTGTTAAAGAGTTGAGTATACAGAATGCAAACAAACGCTTCCCTACAAGTGAATCCCCTAACCATTCAACACAGTACTAAAAACTGAATAGAATGCAGTTTTCACTCAGATGAAAGACGTATGCTTTCCTTCTTAAGAAGTGTTTTCAAAGGCATTCACAGAGTGATTCTACAAAGCCTTTTTACTGACGTTGGCTTTTAAATGTGATTTCACTGGAATTTCTGTCAAATGCAAGACACGAGGTTTGCTGTTAAAGAATTGAGTATACAGAATGCAAACAAACGCTTCCCTCCAAGTGAATCGCCTAAACATTCAACACAGTACTAAAAACTGAATAGAATGCAGTTTTCACTCAGATGAAAGACGTATGCTTTCCTTCTTAAGAAGTGTTTCCAAAAACACTCACAGAGTGTATCTACAAAGCCTTTTTACTGACGTTGGCTTTTAAACGTGATTTCACTGGAATTTCTGTCAAAGGCAAGACGCGAGATTTGCTGTTAAAGAATTGAGTATACAGAATGCAAACAAACACTTCCCTACAAGTGAATCGCCTAACAATGCAACACAGTAATAAAAACTGAATAGAATGCAGTTTTCACTCAGATGAAAGACGTATGCTTTCCTTCTTAAGAAGTATTTTCAAAGACATTCACAGAGTGATTCTACAAAGCCTTTTTACTGACATTGGCTTTTAAACGTGATTTCACTGTAATTTCTGAGAAATGCAAGATGCGCGATTTGCTGTTAAAGAATTGAGTATACAGAATGCAAACAAACGCTTCCCAACAAGGAAATCACCTAAACATTCAACACAGTACTAAAAACTGAATAGAATGCAGTTTTCACTCAGATGAAAGACGTATGCTTTCCTTCTTAAGAAGTGTTTTCAAAGACATTCACAGAGTGATTCTACAAAGCCTTTTTACTGGCGTTGGCTTTTAAACGTGATTTCACTGGAATTTCTGTCAAAGGCAAGATGCGAGATTTGCTGTTAAAGAATTGAGTATACAGAATACAAACAAACGGTTCCCTACAAGTGAATCGCCTAACAATGCAACACAGTAATAAAAACTGAATAGAATGCAGTTTTCACTCAGATGAAAGACGTATGCTTTCCTTCTTAAGAAGTGTTTTCAAAGACATTCACAGAGTGATTCTACAAAGCCTTTTTACTGACGTTGGCTTTTAAATGTGATTTCACTGGAATTTCTGTCAAATGCAAGACACGAGGTTTGCTGTTAAAGAATTGAGTATACAGAATGCAAACAAACGCTACCCTCCAAGTGAATCGCCTAACCATTCAACACAGTTCTAATAACTGAATAGAATGCAGTTTTCACTCAGATGAAAGATGTATGCTTTCCTTCTTAAGAAGTGTTTCCAAAAACACTCACAGAGTGAATCTACAAAGCCTTTTTACTGACGTTGGCTTTTAAACGTGATTTCACTGGAATTTCTGTCAAATGCAAGATGCGAGATTTGCTGTTAAAGAATTGAGTATACAGAATGCAAACAAACGCTTCCCTACAAGTGAATCCCCTAACCATTCAACACAGTACTAAAAACTGAATAGAATGCAGTTTTCACTCAGATGAAAGACGTATGCTTTCCTTCTGAAGAAGTGTTTCCAAAAACACTCACAGAGTGAATCTACAAAGCCTTTTTACTGACGTTGGCTTTTAAACGTGATTTCACTGGAATATCTGTCAAAGGCAAGACGCGAGATTTGCTGTTAAAGAATTGAGTATACAGAATGCAAACAAACGCTTCCCTACAAGTGAATCGCCAAACAATGCCACACAGTAATAAAAACTGAATAGAATGCAGTTTTCACTCAGATGAAAGACGTATGCTTTTCTTCTTAAGAAGTGTTTTCAAAGACATTCACAGAGTGAATCTACAAAGCCTTTTTACTGACATTGGCTTTTAAATGTGATTTCACTGGAATTTCTGTGAAATGCAAGATGCACGATTTGCTGTTAAAGAACTGAGTATACAGAATGCAAACAAACGCCTCCCTACAAGGGAATCGCCTAAACATTCAACACAGTACTAAAAACTGAATAGAATGCAATTTTCACTCAGATGAAAGACGTATGCTTTCATTGTTAAGAAGTGTTTTCAAAGACATTTACAGAGTGATTCTACAAAGCCTTTTTACTGACATTGGCTTTTAAACGTGATTTCACTGGAATTTCTGTGAAATGCAAGATGCGCGATTTGCTGCTAAAGAATTGAGTATACAGAATGCAAACTAACTCTTCCCTACAAGGGAATCGCCTAAACATTCAACACAGTACTAAAAACTGAATAGAATGCAATTTTCACTCAGATGAAAGATGTATGCTTTCCTTCTTAAGAAGTGTTTTCAAAGACATTCACAGGGTGATTCTACAAAGCCTTTTTACTGAAGTTGGCTTTTAAATGTGATTTCACTGGAATTTCTGTCAAACACAAGACGCGAGATTTGCTGTTAAAGAGTTGAGTATACAGAATGCAAACAAACGCTTCCCTACAAGTGAATCCCCTAACCATTCAACACAGTACTAAAAACTGAATAGAATGCAGTTTTCACTCAGATGAAAGACGTATGCTTTCCTTCTTAAGAAGTGTTTTCAAAGGCATTCACAGAGTGATTCTACAAAGCCTTTTTACTGACGTTGGCTTTTAAATGTGATTTCACTGGAATTTCTGTCAAATGCAAGACACGAGGTTTGCTGTTAAAGAATTGAGTATACAGAATGCAAACAAACGCTTCCCTCCAAGTGAATCGCCTAACCATTCAACACAGTACTAAAAACTGAATAGAATGCAGTTTTCACTCAGATGAAAGACTTATGCTTTCCTTCTTAAGAAGTGTTTCCAAAAACACTCACAGAGTGTATCTACAAAGCCTTTTTACTGACGTTGGCTTTTAAACGTGATTTCACTGGAATTTCTGTCAAAGGCAAGACGCGAGAATTGCTGTTAAAGAATTGAGTATACAGAATGCAAACAAACACTTCCCTACAAGTGAATCGCCTAACAATGCAACACAGTAATAAAAACTGAATAGAATGCAGTTTTCACTCAGATGAAAGACGTATGCTTTCCTTCTTAAGAAGTATTTTCAAAGACATTCACAGAGTGATTCTACAAAGCCTTTTTACTGACATTGGCTTTTAAACGTGATTTCACTGTAATTTCTGAGAAATGCAAGATGCGCGATTTGCTGTTAAAGAATTGAGTATACAGAATGCAAACAAACGCTTCCCAACAAGGAAATCGCCTAAACATTCAACACAGTACTAAAAACTGAATAGAATGCAGTTTTCACTCAGATGAAAGACGTATGCTTTCCTTCTTAAGAAGTGTTTTCAAAGACATTCACAGAGTGATTCTACAAAGCCTTTTTACTGGCGTTGGCTTTTAAACGTGATTTCACTGGAATTTCTGTCAAAGGCAAGATGCGAGATTTGCTGTTAAAGAATTGAGTATACAGAATACAAACAAACGGTTCCCTACAAGTGAATCGCCTAACAATGCAACACAGTAATAAAAACTGAATAGAATGCAGTTTTCACTCAGATGAAAGACGTATGCTTTCCTTCTTAAGAAGTGTTTTCAAAGACATTCACAGAGTGATTCTACAAAGCCTTTTTACTGACGTTGGCTTTTAAATGTGATTTCACTGGAATTTCTGTCAAATGCAAGACACGAGGTTTGCTGTTAAAGAATTGAGTATACAGAATGCAAACAAACGCTACCCTCCAAGTGAATCGCCTAACCATTCAACACAGTTCTAATAACTGAATAGAATTCAGTTTTCACTCAGATGAAAGATGTATGCTTTCCTTCTTAAGAAGTGTTTCCAAAAACACTCACAGAGTGAATCTACAAAGCCTTTTTACTGACGTTGGCTTTTAAACGTGATTTCACTGGAATTTCTGTCAAATGCAAGATGCGAGATTTGCTGTTAAAGAATTGAGTATACAGAATGCAAACAAACGCTTCCCTACAAGTGAATCCCCTAACCATTCAACACAGTACTAAAAACTGAATAGAATGCAGTTTTCACTCAGATGAAAGACGTATGCTTTCCTTCTGAAGAAGTGTTTCCAAAAACACTCACAGAGTGAATCTACAAAGCCTTTTTACTGACGTTGGCTTTTAAACGTGATTTCACTGGAATATCTGTCAAAGGCAAGACGCGAGATTTGCTGTTAAAGAATTGAGTATACAGAATGCAAACAAACGCTTCCCTACAAGTGAATCGCCAAACAATGCCACACAGTAATAAAAACTGAATAGAATGCAGTTTTCACTCAGATGAAAGACGTATGCTTTTCTTCTTAAGAAGTGTTTTCAAAGACATTTACAGAGTGATTCTACAAAGCCTTTTTACTGACATTGGCTTTTAAACGTGATTTCACTGGAATTTCTGTGAAATGCAAGATGCGCGATTTGCTGCTAAAGAATTGAGTATACAGAATGCAAACAAACTCTTCCCTACAAGGGAATCGCCTAAACATTCAACACAGTACTAAAAACTGAATAGAATGCAATTTTCACTCAGATGAAAGATGTATGCTTTCATTGTTAAGAAGTGTTTTCAAAGACATTCACAGAGTGATTCTACAAAGCCTTTTTACTGACGTTGGCTTTTAAATGTGATTTCACTGGAATTTCTGTCAAATGCAAGACACGAGGTTTGTTGTTAAAGAATTGAGTATACAGAATGCAAACAAAGGCTTCCCTCCAAGTGAATCGCCTAACCATTCAACACAGTTCTAATAACTGAATAGAATGCAGTTTTCACTCAGATGAAAGACGTATGCTTTCCTTCTTAAGAAGTGTTTCCAAAAACACTCACAGAGTGAATCTACAAAGGCTTTTTACTGACATTGGCTTTTAAACGTGATTTCACTGGAATTTCTGTCAAATGCAAGACGCGAGATTTGCTGTTAAAGAATTGAGTATACAGAATGCAAACAAACGCTTCCCTCCAAGTGAATCGCCTAACCTTTCAACACAGTACTAAAAACTGAATAGAATGCAGTTTTCACTCAGATGAAAGACGTATCCTTTCCTTCTTAACAAGTGTTTTCAAAGACATTCACAGAGTGATTCTACAAAGCCTTTTTATTGACGTTGGCTTTTAAACGTGATTTCACTGAATTTCTGTCAAATGCAAGACGCGAGATTTGCTATTAAAGAATTGAGTATACAGAATGCAAACAAACGCTTCCCTACAAGTGAATCGCCTAAACATTCAACACAGTACTAAAAACTGAATAGAATGCAGTTTTCACTCAGATGAAAGACGTATGATTTCCTTCTTAAGAAGTGTTTTCAAAGACATTCACAGAGTGATTCTACAAAGCCTTTTTTCTGGCGTTCGCTTTTAAACATTATTTCACTGGAATTTCTGTCAAACACAAGACGTGAGATTTGCTGTTAAAGAATTGAGTATACAGAATGCAAACAAACGCTTCCCAACAAGGAAATCGCCTAAACATTCAACACAGTACTAAAAACTGAATAGAATGCAGTTTTCACTCAGATGAATGACGTATGCTTTCCTTCTTAAGAAGTGTTTTCAAAGACATTCACAGAGTGATTCTACAAAGCCTTTTTACTGACGTTGGCTTTTAAACGTGATTTCACTGGAATTTCTGTCAAACACAAGACACGAGATTTGCTGTTAAAGAATTGAGTATACAGAATGCAAACAAATGCTTCCCTACAAGGGAATCGCCTAACCATGCAACACAGTATTAAAAACTGAATAGAATGCAGTTTTCACTCAGATGAAAGAAGTATGCTTTCCTTCTTAAGAAGTGTTTTCAAAGACATTCACAGAGTGATTCTACAAAGCCTTTTTACTGACGTTGGCTTTTAAATGTGATTTCACTGGAATTTCTGTCAAATGCAAGACACGAGGTTTGCTGTTAAAGAATTGAGTATACAGAATGCAAACAAACGCTACCCTCCAAGTGAATCGCCTAACCATTCAACACAGTTCTAATAACTGAATAGAATGCAGTTTTCACTGAGATGAAAGATGTATGCTTTCCTTCTTAAGAAGTGTTTCCAAAAACACTCACAGAGTGAATCTACAAAGCCTTTTTACTGACGTTGGCTTTTAAACGTGATTTCACTGGAATTTCTGTCAAATGCAAGATGCGAGATTTGCTGTTAAAGAATTGAGTATACAGAATGCAAACAAACGCTTCCCTACAAGTGAATCCCCTAACCATTCCACACAGTACTAAAAACTGAATAGAATGCAGTTTTCACTCAGATGAAAGACGTATGCTTTCCTTCTGAAGAAGTGTTTCCAAAAACACTCACAGAGTGAATCTACAAAGCCTTTTTACTGACGTTGGATTTTAAACGTGATTTCACTGGAATATCTGTCAAAGGCAAGACGCGAGATTTGCTGTTAAAGAATTGAGTATACAGAATGCAAACAAACGCTTCCCTACAAGTGAATCGCCAAACAATGCAACACAGTAATAAAAACTGAATAGAATGCAGTTTTCACTCAGATGAAAGACATATGCTTTTCTTCTTAAGAAGTGTTTTCAAAGACATTCACAGAGTGAATCTACAAAGCCTTTTTACTGACATTGGCTTTTAAATGTGATTTCACTGGAATTTCTGTGAAATGCAAGATGCACGATTTGCTGTTAAAGAATTGAGTATACAGAATCCAAACAAACGCTTCCCTACAAGGGAATCGCCTAACAATGCAACACAGTAATAAAAACTGAATAGAATGCAATTTTCACTCAGATGAAAGACGTATGCTTTCATTGTTAAGAAGTGTTTTCAAAGACATTTACAGAGTGATTCTACAAAGCCTTTTTACTGACATTGGCTTTTAAACGTGATTTCACTGGAATTTCTGTCAAATGCAAGACGCGAGATTTGCTGTTAAAGAATTGAGTATACAGAATGCAAACAAACGCTTCCCTCCAAGTGAATCGCCTAACCTTTCAACACAGTACTAAAAACTGAATAGAATGCAGTTTTCACTCAGATGAAAGACGAATCCTTTCCTTCTTAACAAGTGTTTTCAAAGACATTCACAGAGTGATTCTACAAAGCCTTTTTACTGGTGTTGGCTTTTAAACGTGATTTCACTGAATTTCTGTCAAATGCAAGACGCGAGATTTGCTATTAAAGAATTGAGTATACAGAATGCAAACAAACGCTTCCCTACAAGTGAGTCGCCTAAACATTCAACACAGTACTAAACACTGAATAGAATGCAGTTTTCACTCAGATGAAAGACGTATGCTTTCCTTCTTAAGAAGTGTTTTCAAAGACATTCACAGAGTGATTCTACAAAGCCTTTTTTCTGGCGTTCGCTTTTAAACATTATTTCACTGGAATTTCTGTCAAACACAAGACGTGAGATTTGCTGTTAAAGAATTGAGTATACAGAATGCAAACAAACGCTTCCCAACAAGGAAATCGCCTAAACATTCAACACAGTACTAAAAACTGAATAGAATGCAGTTTTCACTCAGATGAAAGACGTATGCTTTCCTTCTTAAGAAGTGTTTTCAAAGACATTCACAGAGTGATTCTACAAAGCCTTTTTACTGACGTTGGCTTTTAAACGTGATTTCACTGGAATTTCTGTCAAAGGCAAGACGCGAGATTTGCTGTTAAAGAATTGAGTATACAGAATGCAAACAAATGCTTCCCTACAAGTGAATCCCCTAACCATTCAACACAGTACTAAAAACTGAATGGAATGCAGTTTTCACTCAGATGAAAGACGTATGCTTCCCTTCCTAAGAAGTGTTTTCAAAGGCATTCACAGAGTGATTCTACAAAGCCTTTTTACTGACGTTGGCGTTTAAACGTGATTTCACTGGAATTTCTGTAAAACGCAAGATGCGAGATTTGCTGTTAAAGAATTGAGTATACAGAATGCGAACAAACGCTTCCCTACAAGTGAATCGCCTAACCATTCAACACAGTACTAGAAACTGAATAGAATGCAGTTTTCACTCAGATGAAAGATGTATGCTTTCCTTCTTAAGAAGTATTTTCAAAGACATTCACAGAGTGATTCTACAAAGCCTTTTTACTGACTTTTGCTTTTATACGTGATTTCACTGGAATTTCTGTCAAAGGCAAGACGCGAGATTTGCTGTTAAAGAATTGAGTATACAGAATGCAAACAAATATTTCCCTACAAGTGAATCGCCTAACCATTCAACACAGTACTAAAAACTGAATAGAATGCAGTTTTCACTCAGATGAAAGACGTATGCTTTCCTTCTTAAGAAGTGTTTTCAAAGACATTCACAGAGTGATTCTACAAAGCCTTTTTTCTGGCGTTCGCTTTTAAACATTATTTCACTGGAATTTCTGTCAAACACAAGACGTGAGATTTGCTGTTAAAGAATTGAGTATACAGAATGCAAACAAACGCTTCCCTACAAGTGAATCCCCTAACCATTCAACACAGTACTAAAAACTGAATAGAATGCAGTTTTCACTCAGATGAAAGACGTATGCTTTCCTTCTTAAGAAGTGTTTTCAAAGGCATTCACAGAGTGATTCTACAAAGCCTTTTTACTGACGTTGGCTTTTAAACGTGATTTCACTGGAATTTCTGTCAAACACAAGACGCGAGATTTGCTGTTAAAGAGTTGAGTATACAGAATGCAAACAAACGCTTCCCTACAAGTGAATCGCCTAACTATTCATCACAGTACTAAAAACTGAATAGAATGCAATTTTCACTCAGATAAAAGATGTATCCTTTCCTTCTTAAGAAGTGTTTTCAAAGACATTCACAGAGTGATTCTACAAATTCTTTTTACTGATGTTGGCTTTTAAATGTGATTTCACTGGAATTTCTGTCAAATGCAAGACACGAGGTTTGCTGTTAAAGAACTGATTATACAGAATGCAAACAAACGCTTCCATCCAAGTGAATCGCCTAACCATTCAACACAGTTCTAATAACTGAATAGAATGCAGTTTTCACTCAGATGAAAGACGTATGCTTTCCTTCTTAAGAAGTGTTTCCAAAAACGCTCACAGAGTGAATCTACAAAGCATTTTTACTGACGTTGGCTTTTAAACGTGATTTCACTGAAATTTCTGTCAAAAGCAAGATGCGAGATTTGGTGTTAAAGAATTGAGTATACAGATTGCAAACAAACGCTTCCCTACAAGGGAATCGCCTAAACATTCAACACCATACTAAAAACTGAATAGAATGCAGTTTTCACTCAGATGAAAGACGTATGCTTTCCTTCTTAAGAAGTGTTTTCAAAGACATTCACAGAGTGATTCTACAAAGCCTTTTTAATGACCTTGGCTTTTAAATGTGATTTCACTGGAATTTCTGTCAAATGCAAGACGCGAGATTTGCTGTTAAAGAATTGAGTATACAGAATGCAAACAAAAGCTTCCGTACAAGGGAATCGCCTAACCATTCAACACAGTACTAAAAACTGAATAGAATGCAGTTTTCACTCAGATGAAAGACGTATGCTTTCCTTCTTAAGAAGTGTTTTCAAAGGCATTCACAGAGTGATTCTACAAAGCCTTTTTACTGACGTTGGCTTTTAAACGTGATTTCACTGGAATTTCTGTAAAACACAAGATGCGTGATTTGCTGTTAAAGAATTGAGTATACAGAATACAACCAAACGCTTCCCTACAAATGAATCCCCTAACCATTCCACACAGTACTAAAAACTGAATAGAATGCAGTTTTCACTCAGATGAAAGACGTATGCTTTCCTTCTTAAGAAGTGTTTTCAAAGACATTCACAGAGTGATTCTACAAAGCCTTTTTACTGGTGTTTGCTTTTAAACGTGATTTCACTGGAATTTCTGTCAAACGCAAGACGCGAGATTTATTGTTAAAGAATTGAGTATACAGAATGCGAACAAAAGCTTCCCTACAAGTGAATCGCCTAACCATTCAACACAGTACTAAAAACTGAATAGAATGCAGTTTTCACTCAGATGAAAGATGTATGCTTTCCTTCTTAAGAAGTATTTTCAAAGACATTCACAGAGTGATTCTACAAAGCCTTTTTACTGACGTTTGCTTTTATAGGTGATTTCACTGGAATTTCTGTCAATTCAAGACGCGAGATTTGCTGTTAAAGAATTGAGTATACAGAATGCAAACAAATGCTTCCCTACAAGTGAATCGCCTAACCATTCAACACAGTACTAAAAACTGAATAGAATGCAGTTTTGACTCAGATGAAAGACGAATCCTTTCCTTCTTAACAAGTGTTTTCAAAGACATTCACAGAGTGATTCTACAAAGCCTTTTTACTGGTGTTGGCTTTTAAACGTGATTTCACTGAATTTCTGTCAAATGCAAGACGCGAGATTTGCTATTAAAGAATTGAGTATACAGAATGCAAACAAACGCTTCCCTACAAGTGAATCGCCTAAACATTCAACACAGTACTAAAAACTGAATAGAATGCAGTTTTCACTCAGATGAAAGACATATGCTTTCCTTCTTAAGAAGTGTTTTCAAAGACATTCACAGAGTGATTCTACAAAGCCTTTTTTCTGGCGTTCGCTTTTAAACATTATTTCACTGGAATTTCTGTCAAACACAAGACGTGAGATTTGCTGTTAAAGAATTGAGTATACAGAATGCAAACAAACGCTTCCCAACAAGGAAATCGCCTAAACATTCAACACAGTACTAAAAACTGAATAGAATGCAGTTTTAACTCAGATGAAAGACGTATGCTTTCCTTCTTAAGAAGTGTTTTCAAAGACATTCACAGAGTGATTCTACAAAGCCTTTTTACTTACGTTGGCTTTTAAACGTGATTTCACTGGAATTTCTGTCAAAGGCAAGACGCGAGATTTGCTGTTAAAGAATTGAGTATACAGAATGCAAACAAACGCTTCCCTACAAGTGAATCCCCTAACCATTCAACACAGTACTAAAAACTGAATGGAATGCAGTTTTCACTCAGATGAAAGACGTATGCTTTCCTTCTTAAGAAGTGTTTTCAAAGGCATTCACAGAGTGATTCTACAAAGCCTTTTTACTGACGTTGGCGTTTAAACGTGATTTCACTGGAATTTCTGTAAAACGCAAGATGCGAGATTTGCTGTTAAAGAATTGAGTATACAGAATGCGAACAAACGCTTCCCTACAAGTGAATCGCCTAACCATTCAACACAGTACTAGAAACTGAATAGAATGCAGTTTTCACTCAGATGAAAGATGTATGCTTTCCTTCTTAAGAAGTATTTTCAAAGACATTCACAGAGTGATTCTACAAAGCCTTTTTACTGACTTTTGCTTTTATACGTGATTTCACTGGAATTTCTGTCAAAGGCAAGACGCGAGATTTGCTGTTAAAGAATTGAGTATACAGAATGCAAACAAATATTTCCTTACAAGTGAATCGCCTAACCATTCAACACAGTACTAAAAACTGAATAGAATGCAGTTTTCACTCAGATGAAAGACGTATGCTTTCCTTCTTAAGAAGTGTTTTCAAAGACATTCACAGAGTGATTCTACAAAGCCTTTTTACTGACGTTGGCTTTTAAACGTGATTTCACTGGAATTTCTGTCAAATGCAAGACGCGAAATTTGCTGTTAAAGAATTGAGTATACAGAATGCAAACAAACGCTTCCCTACAAGTGAATCCCCTAACCATTCAACACAGTACTAAAAACTGAATAGAATGCAGTTTTCACTCAGATGAAAGACGTATGCTTTCCTTCTTAAGAAGTGTTTTCAAAGGCATTCACAGAGTGATTCTACAAAGCCTTTTTACTGACGTTGGCTTTTAAACGTGATTTCACTGGAATTTCTGTCAAACACAAGACGCGAGATTTGCTGTTAAAGAGTTGAGTATACAGAATGCAAACAAACGCTTCCCTACAAGTGAATCGCCTAACCATTCATCACAGTACTAAAAACTGAATAGAATGCAGTTTTCACTCAGATAAAAGATGTATCCTTTCCTTCTTAAGAAGTGTTTTCAAAGACATTCACAGAGTGATTCTACAAATTCTTTTTACTGATGTTGGCTTTTAAATGTGATTTCACTGGAATTTCTGTCAAATGCAAGACACGAGGTTTGCTGTTAAAGAACTGATTATACAGAATGCAAACAAACGCTTCCCTCCAAGTGAATCGCCTAACCATTCAACACAGTTCTAATAACTGAATAGAATGCAGTTTTCACTCAGATGAAAGACGTATGCTTTCCTTCTTAAGAAGTGTTTCCAAAAACGCTCACAGAGTGAATCTACAAAGCCTTTTTACTGACGTTGGCTTTTAAACGTGATTTCACTGGAATTTCTGTCAAATGCAAGACTCGAGATTTGCTGTTAAAGAATTGAGTATACAGAATGCAAACAAACGCTTCCCTACAAGTGAATCGCCTAACCTTTCAACACAGTACTAAAAACTGAATAGAATGCAGTTTTCACTCAGATGAAAGACGTATGCTTTCCTTCTTAAGAAGTGTTTTGAAAGACATTCACAGAGTGATTCTACAAAGCATTTTTACTGACGTTGAATTTTACACGTGATTTCACTGAAATTTCTGTCAAACGCAAGATGCGAGATTTGGTGTTAAAGAATTGAGTATACAGATTGCAAACAAACGCTTCCCTACAAGGGAATCGCCTAAACATTCAACACCATACTAAAAACTGAATAGAATGCAGTTTTCACTCAGATGAAAGACGTATGCTTTCCTTCTTAAGAAGTGTTTTCAAAGACATTCACAGAGTGATTCTACAAAGCCTTTTTAATAACCTTGGCTTTTAATCGTGATTTCACTGGAATTTCTGTCAAATGCAAGACGCGAGATTTCCTGTTAAAGAATTGAGTATACAGAATGCAAACAAAAGCTTCCCTACAAGTGAATCGCCTAACCATTCAACACAGTACTAAAAACTGAATAGAATGCAGTTTTCACTCAGATGAAAGACGTATGCTTTCCTTCTTAAGAAGTGTTTTCAAAGGCATTCACAGAGTGATTCTACAAAGCCTTTTTACTGACATTGGCTTTTAAACGTGATTTCACTGGAATTTCTGTAAAACACAAGATGCGTGATTTGCTGTTAAAGAATTGAGTATACAGAATACAACCAAACGCTTCCCTCCAAGTGAATCCCCTAACCATTCCACACAGTACTAAAAACTGAATAGAATGCAGTTTTCACTCAGATGAAAGACGTATGCTTTACTTCTTAAGAAGTGTTTTCAAAGACATTCACAGAGTGATTCTACAAAGCCTTTTTACTGGTGTTTGCTTTTAAACGTGATTTCACTGGAATTTCTGTCAAACGCAAGACGCGAGATTTATTGTTAAAGAATTGAGTATACAGAATGCGAACAAAAGCTTCCCTACAAGTGAATTGCCTAACCATTCAACACAGTACTAAAAACTGAATAGAATGCAGTTTTCACTCAGATGAAAGACGTATGCTTTCCTTCTTAAGAAGGGTTTCCAAAAACACTCACAGAGTGAATCTACAAAGCCTTTTTACTGACGTTGTCTTTTAAAAGTGATTTCACTGGAATTTCTGTCAAAGGCAAGACGCGAGATTTGCTGTTAAAGAATTGAGTATACAGAATGCAAACAAACGCTTCCCAACAAGGAAATCGCCTAAACATTCAACACAGTACTAAAAACTGAATAGAATGCAGTTTTCACTCAGATGAAAGACATATGCTTTCCTTCTTAAGAAGTGTTTTCAAACACATTCACAGAGTGATTCTACAAAGCCTTTTTACTGGCGTTGGCTTTTAAACGTGATTTCACTGGAATTTCTGTCAAAGGCAAGATGCGAGATTTGCTGTTAAAGAATTGAGTATACAGAATACAAACAAACGGTTCCCTACAAGTGAATCACCTAACAATGCAACACAGTAATAAAAACTGAATAGAATGCAGTTTTTACTCTGATGAAAGACGTATGCTTTCCTTCTTAAGAAGTGTTTTCAAAGACATTCACAGAGTGATTCTACAAAGCCTTTTTACTGACGTTGGCTTTTAAACGTGATTTCACTGGAATTTCTGTCAAATGCAAGACGCGAGATTTGCTGTTAAAGAATTGAGTATACAGAATGCAAACAAATGCTTCCCTACAAGTGAATCCCCTAACCATTTAACACAGTACTAAAAACTGAATAGAATGCAGTTTTCACTCAGATGAAAGACGTATGCTTCCCTTCGTAAGAAGTGTTTTCAAAGGCATTCACAGAGTTATTCTACAAAGCCTTTTTACTGACGTTGGCGTTTAAACGAGATTTCACTGGAATTTCTGTAAAACGCAAGATGCGAGATTTGCTGTTAAAGAATTGAGTATACAGAATGCAAACAAACGCTTCCCTAGAAGTGAATCGCCTAAACATTCAACACAGTACTAAAAACTGAATAGAATGCAATTTTCACTCAGATGAAAGACGTATGCTTTCATTGTTAAGAAGTGTTTTCAAAGACATTTACAGAGTGATTCTATAAAGCCTTTTTACTGACATTGTCTTTTAAACGTGATTTCACTGGAATTTCTGTGAAATGCAAGATGCGCGATTTGCTGTTAAAGAATTGAGTATACAGAATGCAAACAAACTCTTCCCTACAAGGGAATCGCCTAACATTCAACACAGTACTAAAAACTGAATAGAATGCAATTTTCACTCAGATGAAAGACATATGCTTTCATTGTTAAGAAGTGTTTTCAAAGACATTCACAGAGTGATTCTACAAAGCCTTTTTACTGACGTTGGCTTTTAAATGTGATTTCACTGGAATTTCTGTCAAATGCAAGACACGAGGTTTGCTGTTAAAGAATTGAGTATACAGAATGCAAACAAACGCTTCCCTCCAAGTGAATCGCCTAACCATTCAACACAGTTCTAATAACTGAATAGAATGCAGTTTTCACTCAGATGAAAGACGTATGCTTTCCTTCTTAAGAAGTGTTTTCAAAGACATTCACAGAGTGATTCTACAAAGCCTTTTTACTGACATTGGCTTTTAAACGTGATTTCACTGGAATTTCTGTCAAATGCAAGATGCGAGATTTGCTATTAAAGAATTGAGTATACAGAATGCAAACAAACGCTTCCCTACAAGTGAATCGCCTAAACATTCAACACAGTAGTAAAAACTGAATAGAATGCAGTTTTCACTCAGATAAAAGACGTATGCTTTCCTTCTTAAGAAGTGTTTTCAAAGACATTCACAGAGTGATTCTACAAAGCATTTTTACTGACATTGGCTTTTAAACGTGATTTCACTGGAATTCCTGTGAAATGCAAGATGGGCGATTTGCTGTTAAAGAATTGAGTATACAGAATGCAAACAAACGCTTCCCTACAAGGAAATCGCCTAAACATTCAACACAGTACTAAAAACTGAATAGAATGCAGTTTTCACTCAGATGAAAGACATATGCTTTCCTTCTAAAGAAGTGTTTTCAAAGACATTCACAAAGTGATTCTACAAAGCCTTTTTACTGGCGTTGGCTTTTAAACGTGATTTCACTGGAATTTCTGTCAAAGGCAAGATGCGAGATTTGCTGTTAAAGAATTGAGTATACAGAATACAAACAAACGGTTCCCTACAAGTGAATCGCCTAACAATGCAACACAGTAATAAAAACTGAATAGAATGCAGTTTTCACTCAGATGAAAGACGTATGCTTCCCTTCGTAAGAAGTGTTTTCAAAGGCATTCACAGAGTGATTCTACAAAGCCTTTTTACTGACGTTGGCGTTTAAAGGTGATTTCACTGGAATTTCTGTAAAACGCAAGATGCGAGATTTGCTGTTAAAGAATTGAGTATACAGAATGCAAACAAACGCTTCCCTAGAAGTGAATCGCCTAAACATTCAACACAGTACTAAAAACTGAATAGAATGCAATTTTCACTCAGATGAAAGACGTATGCTTTCATTGTTAAGAAGTGTTTTCAAAGACATTTACAGAGTGATTCTATAAAGCCTTTTTACTGACATTGTCTTTTAAACGTGATTTCACTGGAATTTCTGTGAAATGCAAGATGCGCGATTTGCTGTTAAAGAATTGAGTATACAGAATGCAAACAAACTCTTCCCTACAAGGGAATCGCCTAACATTCAACACAGTACTAAAAACTGAATAGAATGCAATTTTCACTCAGATGAAAGACATATGCTTTCATTGTTAAGAAGTGTTTTCAAAGACATTCACAGAGTGATTCTACAAAGCCTTTTTACTGACGTTGGCTTTTAAATGTGATTTCACTGGAATTTCTGTCAAATGCAAGACACGAGGTTTGCTGTTAAAGAATTGAGTATACAGAATGCAAACAAACGCTTCCCTCCAAGTGAATCGCCTAACCATTCAACACAGTTCTAATAACTGAATAGAATGCAGTTTTCACTCAGATGAAAGACGTATGCTTTCCTTCTTAAGAAGTGTTTTCAAAGACATTCACAGAGTGATTCTACAAAGCCTTTTTACTGACATTGGCTTTTAAACGTGATTTCACTGGAATTTCTGTCAAATGCAAGATGCGAGATTTGCTATTAAAGAATTGAGTATACAGAATGCAAACAAACGCTTCCCTACAAGTGAATCGCCTAAACATTCAACACAGTAGTAAAAACTGAATAGAATGCAGTTTTCACTCAGATAAAAGACGTATGCTTTCCTTCTTAAGAAGTGTTTTCAAAGACATTCACAGAGTGATTCTACAAAGCATTTTTACTGACATTGGCTTTTAAACGTGATTTCACTGGAATTCCTGTGAAATGCAAGATGGGCGATTTGCTGTTAAAGAATTGAGTATACAGAATGCAAACAAACGCTTCCCTACAAGGAAATCGCCTAAACATTCAACACAGTACTAAAAACTGAATAGAATGCAATTTTCACTCAGATGAAAGACGTATGCTTTCATTGTTAAGAAGTGTTTTCAAAGACATTTACAGAGTGATTCTATAAAGCCTTTTTACTGACATTGTCTTTTAAACGTGATTTCACTGGAATTTCTGTGAAATGCAAGATGCGCGATTTGCTGTTAAAGAATTGAGTATACAGAATGCAAACAAACTCTTCCCTACAAGGGAATCGCCTAACATTCAACACAGTACTAAAAACTGAATAGAATGCAATTTTCACTCAGATGAAAGACATATGCTTTCATTGTTAAGAAGTGTTTTCAAAGACATTCACAGAGTGATTCTACAAAGCCTTTTTACTGACGTTGGCTTTTAAATGTGATTTCACTGGAATTTCTGTCAAATGCAAGACACGAGGTTTGCTGTTAAAGAATTGAGTATACAGAATGCAAACAAACGCTTCCCTCCAAGTGAATCGCCTAACCATTCAACACAGTTCTAATAACTGAATAGAATGCAGTTTTCACTCAGATGAAAGACGTATGCTTTCCTTCTTAAGAAGTGTTTTCAAAGACATTCACAGAGTGATTCTACAAAGCCTTTTTACTGACATTGGCTTTTAAACGTGATTTCACTGGAATTTCTGTCAAATGCAAGATGCGAGATTTGCTATTAAAGAATTGAGTATACAGAATGCAAACAAACGCTTCCCTACAAGTGAATCGCCTAAACATTCAACACAGTAGTAAAAACTGAATAGAATGCAGTTTTCACTCAGATAAAAGACGTATGCTTTCCTTCTTAAGAAGTGTTTTCAAAGACATTCACAGAGTGATTCTACAAAGCATTTTTACTGACATTGGCTTTTAAACGTGATTTCACTGGAATTCCTGTGAAATGCAAGATGGGCGATTTGCTGTTAAAGAATTGAGTATACAGAATGCAAACAAACGCTTCCCTACAAGGAAATCGCCTAAACATTCAACACAGTACTAAAAACTGAATAGAATGCAGTTTTCACTCAGATGAAAGACATATGCTTTCCTTCTAAAGAAGTGTTTTCAAAGACATTCACAAAGTGATTCTACAAAGCCTTTTTACTGGCGTTGGCTTTTAAACGTGATTTCACTGGAATTTCTGTCAAAGGCAAGATGCGAGATTTGCTGTTAAAGAATTGAGTATACAGAATACAAACAAACGGTTCCCTACAAGTGAATCGCCTAACAATGCAACACAGTAATAAAAACTGAATAGAATGCAGTTTTCACTCAGATGAAAGACGTATGCTTCCCTTCGTAAGAAGTGTTTTCAAAGGCATTCACAGAGTGATTCTACAAAGCCTTTTTACTGACGTTGGCGTTTAAAGGTGATTTCACTGGAATTTCTGTAAAACGCAAGATGCGAGATTTGCTGTTAAAGAATTGAGTATACAGAATGCGAACAAACGCTTCCCTACAAGTGAATCGCCTAACCATTCAACACAGTACTAAAAACTGAATAGAATGCAGTTTTCACTCAGATGAAAGATGTATGCTTTCCCTCTTAAGAAGTATTTTCAAAGACATTCACAGAGTGATTCTACAAAGCCTTTTTACTGACTTTTGCTTTTATACGTGATTTCACTGGAATTTCTGTCAAATGCAAGACGCGAGATTTGCTGTTAAAGAATTGAGTGTACAGAATGCAAACAAACGCTTCCCTACAAGTGAATCCCCTAACCATTCAACACAGTACTAAAAACTGAATGGAATACAGTTTTCACTCAGATGAAAGACGTATGCTTCCCTTCGTAAGAAGTGTTTTCAAAGGCATTCACAGAGTGATTCTACAAAGCCTTTTTACTGACGTTGGCTTTTAAACGTGATTTCACTGGAATTTCTGTCAAACACAAGACGCGAGATTTGCTGTTAAAGAGTTGAGTATACAGAATGAGAACAAACGCTTCACTACAAGTGAATCGCCTAACCATTCATCACAGTACTAAAAACTGAATAGAATGCAGTTTTCACTCAGATGAAAGATGTATGCTTTCCTTCTTAAGAAGTGTTTTCAAAGACATTCACAGAGTGATTCTACAAAGCCTTTTTACTGACGTTGGCTTTTAAATGTGATTTCACTGGAATTTCTGTCAAATGCAAGACACGAGGTTTGCTGTTAAAGAACTGAGTATACAGAATGCAAACAAACGCTTCCCTCCAAGTGAATCGCCTAACCATTCAACACAGTTCTAATAACTGAATAGAATGCAGTTTTCACTCAGATGAAAGACGTATGCTTTCCTTGTTAAGAAGTGTTTCCAAAAACACTCACAGAGTGATTCTACAAAGCCTTTTTACTGGTGTTGGCTTTTAAACGTGATTTCACTGGAATTTCTGTCAAACGCAAGATGCGAGATTTGCTATTAAAGAATTGATTATACAGAATGCAAACAAACGCTTCCCTACAAGTGAATCGCCTAAACATTCAACACAGTACTAAAAACTGAATAGAATGCAGTTTTCACTCAGATGAAAGACGTATGCTTTCCTTCTTAAGAAGTGTTTTCAAAGACTTTCACAGAGTTATTCTACAAAACCTTTTTACTGACATTGGCTTTTAAACGTGATTTCACTGGAATTTCTGTGAAATGCAAGATGCGCGATTTGCTGTTAAAGAATTGAGTATACAGAATGCGAACAAACGCTTCCCTACAAGTGAATCGCCTAACCATTCAACACAGTACTAAAAATTGAATAGAATGCAGTTTTCACTCAGATGAAAGATGTATGCTTTCCTTCTTAAGAAGTATTTTCAAAGACATTCACAGAGTGATTCTACAAAGCCTTTTTACTGACTTTTGCTTTTATACGTGATTTCACTGGAATTTCTGTCAAATGCAAGACGCGAGATTTGCTGTTAAAGAATTGAGTGTACAGAATGCAAACAAACGCTTCCCTACAAGTGAATCCCCTATCCATTCAACACAGTACTAAAAACTGAATGGAATACAGTTTTCACTCAGATGAAAGACGTATGCTTCCCTTCGTAAGAAGTGTTTTCAAAGGCATTCACAGAGTGATTCTACAAAGCCTTTTTACTGACGTTGGCTTTTAAACGTGATTTCACTGGAATTTCTGTCAAACACAAGACGCGAGATTTGCTGTTAAAGAGTTGAGTATACAGAATACGAACAAACGCTTCACTACAAGTGAATCGCCTAACCATTCATCACAGTACTAAAAACTGAATAGAATGCAGTTTTCACTCAGATGAAAGATGTATGCTTTCCTTCTTAAGAAGTGTTTTCAAAGACATTCACAGAGTGATTCTACAAAGCCTTTTTACTGACGTTGGCTTTTAAACGTGATTTCACTGGAATTTCTGTCAAATGCAAGACACGAGGTTTGCTGTTAAAGAACTGAGTATACAGAATGCAAACAAACGCTTCCCTCCAAGTGAATCGCCTAACCATTCAACACAGTTCTAATAACTGAATAGAATGCAGTTTTCACACAGATGAAAGACGTATGCTTTCCTTCTTAAGAAGTGTTTTCAAAGACTTTCACAGAGTTATTCTACAAAACCTTTTTACTGACGTTGGCGTTTAAACGTGATTTCACTGGAATTTCTGTAAAACGCAAGATGCGAGATTTGCTGTTAAAGAATTGAGTATACAGAATGCGAACAAACGCTTCCCTACAAGTGAATCGCCTAACCATTCAACACAGTACTAGAAACTGAATAGAATGCAGTTTTCACTCAGATGAAAGATGTATGCTTTCCTTCTTAAGAAGTATTTTCAAAGACATTCACAGAGTGATTCTACAAAGCCTTTTTACTGACTTTTGCTTTTATACGTGATTTCACTGGAATTTCTGTCAAAGGCAAGACGCGAGATTTGCTGTTAAAGAATTGAGTATACAGAATGCAAACAAATATTTCCTTACAAGTGAATCGCCTAACCATTCAACACAGTACTAAAAACTGAATAGAATGCAGTTTTCACTCAGATGAAAGACGTATGCTTTCCTTCTTAAGAAGTGTTTTCAAAGACATTCACAGAGTGATTCTACAAAGCCTTTTTACTGACGTTGGCTTTTAAACGTGATTTCACTGGAATTTCTGTCAAATGCAAGACGCGAGATTTGCTGTTAAAGAATTGAGTATACAGAATGCAAACAAACGCTTCCCTACAAGTGAATCCCCTAACCATTCAACACAGTACTAAAAACTGAATAGAATGCAGTTTTCACTCAGATGAAAGACGTATGCTTTTCTTCTTAAGAAGTGTTTTGAAAGACATTCACAGAGTGATTCTACAAAGCATTTTTACTGACGTTGAATTTTACACATGATTTCACTGAAATTTCTGTCAAACGCAAGATGCGAGATTTGGTGTTAAAGAATTGAGTATACAGATTGCAAACAAACGCTTCCCTACAAGGGAATCGCCTAAACATTCAACACCATACTAAAAACTGAATAGAATGCAGTTTTCACTCAGATGAAAGACGTATGCTTTCCTTCTTAAGAAGTGTTTTCAAAGACATTCACAGAGTGATTCTACAAAGCCTTTTTAATGACCTTGGCTTTTAATCGTGATTTCACTGGAATTTCTGTCAAATGCAAGACGCGAGATTTGCTGTTAAAGAATTGAGTATACAGAATGCAAACAAAAGCTTCCCTACAAGTGAATCGCCTAACCATTCAACACAGTACTAAAAACTGAATAGAATGCAGTTTTCACTCAGATGAAAGACGTATGCTTTCCTTCTTAAGAAGTGTTTTCAAAGGCATTCACAGAGTGATTCTACAAAGCCTTTTTACTGACATTGGCTTTTAAACGTGATTTCACTGGAATTTCTGTAAAACACAAGATGCGTGATTTGCTGTTAAAGAATTGAGTATACAGAATACAACCAAACGCTTCCCTCCAAGTGAATCCCCTAACCATTCCACACATTACTAAAAACTGAATAGAATGCAGTTTTCACTCAGATGAAAGACGTATGCTTTCCTTCTTAAGAAGTGTTTTCAAAGACATTCACAGAGTGATTCTACAAAGCCTTTTTACTGGTGTTTGCTTTTAAACGTGATTTCACTGGAATTTCTGTCAAACGCAAGACGCGAGATTTATTGTTAAAGAATTGAGTATACAGAATGCGAACAAAAGCTTCCCTACAAGTGAATTGCCTAACCATTCAACACAGTACTAAAAACTGAATAGAATGCAGTTTTCACTCAGATGAAAGACGTATGCTTTCCTTCTTAAGAAGTGTTTCCAAAAACACTCACAGAGTGAATCTACAAAGCCTTTTTACTGACATTGTCTTTTAAAAGTGATTTCACTGGAATTTCTGTCAAAGGCAAGACGCGAGATTTGCTGTTAAAGAATTGAGTATACAGAATGCAAACAAACGCTTCCCAACAAGGAAATCGCCTAAACATTCAACACAGTACTAAAAACTGAATAGAATGCAGTTTTCACTCAGATGAAAGACATATGCTTTCCTTCTTAAGAAGTGTTTTCAAAGACATTCACAGAGTGATTCTACAAAGCCTTTTTACTGGCGTTGGCTTTTAAACGTGATTTCACTGGAATTTCTGTCAAAGGCAAGATGCGAGATTTGCTGTTAAAGAATTGAGTATACAGAATACAAACAAACGGTTCCCTACAAGTGAATCGCCTAACAATGCAACACAGTAATAAAAACTGAATAGAATGCAGTTTTTACTCTGATGAAAGACGTATGCTTTCCTTCTTAAGAAGTGTTTTCAAAGACATTCACAGAGTGATTCTACAAAGCCTTTTTACTGACGTTGGCTTTTAAACGTGATTTCACTGGAATTTCTGTCAAACACAAGACGCGAGATTTGCTGTTAAAGAGTTGAGTATACAGAATGCGAACAAACGCTTCACTACAAGTGAATCGCCTAACCATTCATCACAGTACTAAAAACTGAATAGAATGCAGTTTTCACTCAGATGAAAGATGTATGCTTTCCTTCTTAAGAAGTGTTTTCAAAGACATTCACAGAGTGATTCTACAAAGCCTTTTTACTGACGTTGGCTTTTAAATGTGATTTCACTGGAATTTCTGTCAAATGCAAGACACGAGGTTTGCTGTTAAAGAACTGAGTATACAGAATGCAAACAAACGCTTCCCTCCAAGTGAATCGCCTAACCATTCAACACAGTTCTAATAACTGAATAGAATGCAGTTTTCACTCAGATGAAAGACGTATGCTTTCCTTGGTAAGAAGTGTTTCCAAAAACACTCACAGAGTGATTCTACAAAGCCTTTTTACTGGTGTTGGCTTTTAAACGTGATTTCACTGGAATTTCTGTCAAACGCAATATGCGAGGTTTGCTATTAAAGAATTGATTATACAGAATGCAAACAAACGCTTCCCTACAAGTGAATCGCCTAAACATTCAACACAGTACTAAAAACTGAATAGAATGCAGTTTTCACTCAGATGAAAGACGTATGCTTTCCTTCTTAAGAAGTGTTTTCAAAGACTTTCACAGAGTTATTCTACAAAACCTTTTTACTGACATTGGCTTTTAAACGTGATTTCACTGGAATTTCTGTGAAATGCAAGATGCGCGATTTGCTGTTAAAGAATTGAGTATACAGAATGCAAACAAACGCTTCCCTACAAGTGAATCCCCTAACCATTCAACACAGTACTAAAAACTGAATAGAATGCAATTTTCACTCAGATGAAAGACGTATGCTTTCATTGTTAAGAAGTGTTTTCAAAGACATTTACAGAGTGATTCTACAAAGCCTTTTTACTGACATTGTCTTTTAAACGTGATTTCACTGGAATTTCTGTGAAATGCAAGATGCGCGATTTGCTGTTAAAGAATTGAGTATACAGAATGCAAACAAACTCTTCCCTACAAGGGAATCGCCTAACATTCAACACAGTACTAAAAACTGAATAGAATGCAATTTTCACTCAGATGAAAGACGTATGCTTTCATTGTTAAGAAGTGTTTTCAAAGACATTCACAGAGTGATTCTACAAAGCCTTTTTACTGACGTTGGCTTTTAAATGTGATTTCACTGGAATTTCTGTCAAATGCAAGACACGAGGTTTGCTGTTAAAGAATTGATTATACAGAATGCAAACAAACGCTTCCCTCCAAGTGAATCGCCTAACCATTCAACACAGTTCTAATAACTGAATAGAATGCAGTTTTCACTCAGATGAAAGACGTATGCTTTCCTTCTTAAGAAGTGTTTCCAAAAACACTCACAGAGTGAATCTACAAAGCCTTTTTACTGACATTGGCTTTTAAACGTGATTTCACTGGAATTTCTGTCAAATGCAAGACGCGAGATTTGCTGTTAAAGAATTGAGTATACAGAATGCAAACAAACGCTTCCCTACAATTGAATCGCCTAACCATTCAACACAGTACTAAAAACTGAATAGAATGCAGTTTTCACTCAGATGAAAGACGTATGCTTTCCTTCTTAAGAAGTGTTTTCAAAGACATTCACAGAGTGATTCTACAAAGCCTTTTTACTGGTGTTGGCTTTTAAATGTGATTTCACTGGAATTTCTGTCAAATGCAAGAGGCGAGATTTGCTATTAAAGAATTGAGTATACAGAATGCAAACAAACGCTTCCCTACAAGTGAATCGCCTAAACATTCAACACAGTAGTAAAAACTGAATAGAATGCAGTTTTCACTCAAATAAAAGACGTATGCTTTCCTTCTTAAGAAGTGTTTTCAAAGACATTCACAGAGGGATTCTACAAAGCCTTTTTACTGACATTGGCTTTTGAACGTGATTTCACTGGAATTCCTGTGAAATGCAAGATGGGCGATTTGCTGTAAAAGAATTGAGTATACAGAATGCAAACAAACGCTTCCCTACAAGGGAATCGCCTAAACATTCAACACAGTACTAAAAACTGAATAGAATGCAATTTTCACTCATATGAAAGACGTATGCTTTCATTGTTAAAAAGTGTTTTCAAAGAATTTACAGAGTGATTCTACAAAGCCTTTTTACTGACATTGTCTTTTAAACGTGATTTCACTGGAATTTCTGTGAAATGCAAGATGCGCGATTTGCTGTTAAAGAATTGAGTATACAGAATGCAAACAAACGCTTCCCTACAAGTGAATCGCCTAACAATGCAACACAGTAATAAAAACTGAATAGAATGCAGTTTTCACTCAGATGAAAGACGTATGCTTTCCTTCTTAAGAAGTGTTTTCAAAGACATTCACAGAGTGAATCTACAAAGCCTTTTTACTGACATTGGCTTTTAAACGTGATTTCACTGTAATTTCTGTGAAATGCAAGATGCGCGATTTGCTGTTAAAGAATTGAGTATACAGAATGCAAACAAACGCTTCCCAACAAGGAAATCGCTTAAACATTCAACACAGTACTAAAAACTGAATAGAATGCAGTTTTCACTCAGATGAAAGACATATGCTTTCCTTCTTAAGAAGTGTTTTCAAAGACATTCACAGAGTGATTCTACAAAGCCTTTTTACTGGCGTTGGCTTTTAAACGTGATTTCACTGGAATTTCTGTCAAAGGCAAGATGCGAGATTTGCTGTTAAAGAATTGAGTATACAGAATACAAACAAACGGTTCCCTACAAGTGAATCGCCTAACAATGCAACACAGTAATAAAAACTGAATAGAATGCAGTTTTCACTCAGAGGAAAGACATATGCTTTCCTTCTTAAGAAGTGTTTTCAAAGACATTCACAGAGTGATTCTACAAAGCCTTTTTACTGACGTTGGCTTTTAAACGTGATTTCACTGGAATTTCTGTCAAATGCAAGACGCGAGATTTGCTGTTAAAAAATTGAGTATACAGAATGCAAACAAACGCTTCCCTACAAGTGAATCCCCTAACCATTCAACACAGTTCTAATAACTGAATAGAATGCAGTTTTCACTCAGATGAAAGACGTATGCTTTCCTTGTTAAGAAGTGTTTCCAAAAACACTCACAGAGTGATTCTACAAAGCCTTTTTACTGGTGTTGGCTTTTAAACGTGATTTCACTGGAATTTCTGTCAAACGCAAGATGCGAGATTTGCTATTAAAGAATTGATTATACAGAATGCAAACAAACGCTTCCCTACAAGGGAATGGCCTAAACATTCAACACAGTACTAAAAACTGAATAGAATGCAATTTTCACTCATATGAAAGACGTATGCTTTCATTGTTAAGAAGTGTTTTCAAAGAATTTACAGAGTGATTCTACAAAGCCTTTTTACTGACATTGTCTTTTAAACGTGATTTCACTGGAATTTCTGTGAAATGCAAGATGCGCGATTTGCTGTTAAAGAATTGAGTATACAGAATGCAAACAAACGCTTCCCTACAAGTGAATCCCCTAACCATTCAACACAGTACTAAAAACTGAATAGAATGCAATTTTCACTCAGATGAAAGACGTATGCTTTCATTGTTAAGAAGTGTTTTCAAAGACATTTACAGAATGATTCTACAAAGCCTTTTTACTGACATTGTCTTTTAAACGTGATTTCACTGGAATTTCTGTGAAATGCAAGATGCGCGATTTGCTGTTAAAGAATTGAGTATACAGAATGCAAACAAACTCTTCCCTACAAGGGAATCGCCTAAACATTCAACACAGTACTAAAAACTGAATAGAATGCAATTTTCACTCAGATGAAAGACGTATGCTTTCATTCTTAAGAAGTGTTTTCAAAGACATTCACAGAGTGATTCTACAAAGCCTTTTTACTGACGTTGGCTTTTAAATGTGATTTCACTGGAATTTCTGTCAAATGCAAGACACGAGGTTTGCTGTTAAAGAATTGAGTATACAGAATGCAAACAAACGCTTCCCTCCAAGTGAATCGCCTAACCATTCAACACAGTTCTAATAACTGAATAGAATGCAGTTTTCACTCAGATGAAAGACGTATGCTTTCCTTCTTAAGAAGTGTTTCCAAAAACACTCACAGAGTGAATCTACAAAGCCTTTTTACTGACATTGGCTTTTAAACGTGATTTCACTGGAATTTCTGTCAAATGCAAGACGCGAGATTTGCTGTTAAAGAATTGAGTATACAGAATGCAAACAAATGCTTCCCTACAATTGAATCGCCTAACCTTTCAACACAGTACTACAAACTCAATAGAATGCAGTTTTCACTCAGATGAAAGACGTATGCTTTCCTTCTTAAGAAGTGTTTTCAAAGACATTCACAGAGTGATTCTACAAAGCCTTTTTACTGGTGTTGGCTTTTAAACGTGATTTCACTGGAATTTCTGTCAAATGCAAGACGCGAGATTTGCTATTAAAGAATTGAGTATACAGAATGCAAACAAACGCTTCCCTACAAGTGAATCGCCTAAACATTCAACACAGTAGTAAAAACTGAATAGAATGCAGTTTTCACTCAGATAAAAGACGTATGCTTTCCTTCTTAAGAAGTGTTTTCAAAGACATTCACAGAGTGATTCTACAAAGCCTTTTTACTGACATTGGCTTTTAAACGTGATTTCACTGGAATTCCTGTGAAATGCAAGATGGGCGATTTGCTGTTAAAGAATTGAGTATACAGAATGCAAGCAAACTCTTCCCTACAAGGGAATCGCCTAAACATTCAACACAGTACTAAAAACTGAATAGAAGGCAGTTTTCACTCAGATGAAAGACGTATGCTTTCATTCTTAAGAAGTGTTTTCAAAGACATTCACAGAGTGATTCTACAAAGCCTTTTTACTGACGTTGGCTTTTAAATGTGATTTCACTGGAATTTCTGTCAAATGCAAGACACGAGGTTTGCTGTTAAAGAATTGAGAATACAGAATGCAAACAAACACTTCCCTACAAGAGAATCGCCTAACCATTCAACACAGTTCTAATAACTGAATAGAATGCAGTTTTCACGCAGATGAAAGACGTATGCTTTCCTTCTTAAGAAGTGTTTCCAAAAACACTCACAGAGTGATTCTACAAAGCCTTTTTACTGACATTGGCTTTTAAATGTGATTTCACTGGAATTTCTGTCAAATGCAAGACACGAGGTTTGCTGTTAAAGAATTGAGTATACAGAATGCAAACAAACACTTCCCTAGAAGAGAATCGCCTAACCATTCAACACTGTTCTAATAACTGAATAGAATGCAGTTTTCACTCACATGAAAGACGTATGCTTTCCTTCTTAAGAAGTGTTTTCAAAGACATTCACAGAGTGATTCTACAAAGCCTTTTTACTGGTGTTCGCTTTTAAACGTGATTTCACTTGAATTTCTGTCAAAGGCAAGACGCGAGATTTGCTGTTAAAGAATTGAGTATACAGAATGCAAACAAACGCTTCCCTACAAGTGAATCGCCTAACAATGCAACACAGTAATAAAAACTGAATAGAATGCAGTTTTCACTCAGATGAAAGACATATGCTTTCCTTCTTAAGAAGTGTTTTCAAAGGCATTCACAGAGTGATTCTACAAAGCCTTTTTACTGACGTTGGCTTTTAAACGTGATTTCACTGGAATTTCTGTAAAACACAAGATGCGCGATTTGCTGTTAAAGAATTGAGTATACAGAATGCAACCAAACGCTTCCCTACAAGTGAATCCCCTAACCTTTCAACACAGTTCTAATAACTGAATAGAATGCAGTTTTCACTCAGATGAAAGACGTATGCTTTCCTTCTTAAGAAGTGTTTCCAAAAACACTCACAGAATGAATCTACAAAGCCTTTTTACTGACATTGGCTTTTAAACGTGATTTCACTGGAATTTCTGTAAAACACAAGATGCGCGATTTGCTGTTAAAGAATTGAGTATACAGAATGCAACCAAACGCTTCCCTACAAGTGAATCCCCTAACCATTCAACACAGTTCTAAAAACTGAATAGAATGCAGTTTTCACTCAGATGAAAGACGTATGCTTTCCTTCTTAAGAAGTGTTTTCAAAGACATTCATAGAGTGATTCTACAAAGCCTTTTTACTGGTGTTGGTTTTTAAACGTGATTTCACTGGAATTTCTGTCAAATGCAAGGTGCGAGATTTGCTGTTAAAGAATTGAGTATACAGAATGCGAACAAACGCTTCCCTACAAGTGAATCGCCTAACCATTCAACACAGTACTAAAAACTGAATAGAATGCAGTTTTCACTCAGATGAAAGATGTATGCTTTCCTTTTTAAGAAGTATTTTCAAAGACATTCACAGTGTGATTCTACAAAGCCTTTTTACTGACTTTTGCTTTTATACGTGATTTCACTGGAATTTCTGACAAACGCAAGACGCGAGATTTTCTGTTAAAGAATTGAGTAAACAGAATGCAAACAAATACTTCCCTACAAGTGAATCGCCTAACCATTCAACACAGTACTAAAAACTGAATAGAATGCAGTTTTCACACAGATGAAAGACGTATGCTTTCCTTCTTAAGAAGTGTTTTCAAAGACATTCACAGAGTGATTCTACAAAGCCTTTTTACTGACTTTGGCTTTTAAACGTGATTTCACTGGAATTTCTGTCAAACGCAAGACGCGAGATTTGCTGTTAAAAAATTGAGTATACAGAATGCAAACAAATGCTTCCCTACAAGTGAATCGCCTAACCATGCAACACAGTACTAAAAACTGAATAGAATGCAGTTTTCACTCAGATGAAAGATGTATGCTTTCCTTCTTAAGAAGTGTTTTCAAAGACATTCACAGAGTGATTCTACAAAGCCTTTTTACTGGCATTGGCTTTTAAACGTGATTTCACTGGAATTTCTGTCAAATGCAAGACGCGAGATTTGCTGTTAAAGAATAGAGTATACAGAATGCAAACAAAGGCTTTCCTACAAGTAAATCCCCTAACCATTCAACACAGTACTAAAAACTGAA
Source organism: Phyllotis vaccarum (assembly GCA_033318265.1). Classification (NCBI taxonomy): domain Eukaryota; kingdom Metazoa; phylum Chordata; class Mammalia; order Rodentia; family Cricetidae; genus Phyllotis; species Phyllotis vaccarum. The sequence goes on from JARWLC010000009.1 coordinate 168,639,219, forward strand.
TAGAATGCAGTTTTCACTCAGATGAAAGACGTATGCTTTCCTTCTTAAGAAGTGTTTTCAAAGGCATTCACAGAGTGATTCTACAAAGCCTTTTTACTGACGTTGGCTTTTAAACGTGATTTCACTGGAATTTCTGTCAAACACAAGACGCTAGATTTGCTGTTAAAGAGTTGAGTATACAGAATGCGAACAAACGCTTCCCTACAAGTGAATCGCCTAACCATTCATCACAGTACTAAAAACTGAATAGAATGCAGTTTTCACTCAGATGAAAGATGTATGCTTTCCTTCTTAAGAAGTGTTTTCAAAGACATTCACAGACTGATTCTACAAAGCCTTTTTACTGACGTTGGCTTTTAAATGTGATTTCACTGGAATTTCTGTCAAATGCAAGACGCGTGATTTGCTGTTAAAGAATTGAGTATACAGAATGCAAACAAACGCTTCCCTATAAGTGAATCGCCTAACCTTTCAACACAGTACTAAAAACTGAATAGAATGCAGTTTTCACTCAGATGAAAGACGTATGCTTTCCTTCTTAAGAAGTGTTTTCAAAGACATTCACAGAGTGATTCTACAAAGCCTTTTTACTGGTGTTGGCTTTTAAACGTGATTTCACTGGAATTTCCGTCAAATGCAAGACGCGAGATTTGCTATTAAAGAATTGAGTATACAGAATGCAAACAAACGCTTCCCTACAAGTGAATCGCCTAAACATTCAACACAGTACTAAAACCTTAAAAGAATGCAGTTTTCACTCAGATGAAAGACGTATGCTTTCCTTCTTAAGAAGTGTTTTCAAAGACATTCACAGAGTGATTCTACAAAGCCTTTTTACTGACATTGGCTTTTAAACGTGATTTCACTGGAATTTCTGTGAAATGCAATATGCGCGATTTGCTGTTAAAGAATTGAGTATACAGAATGCAAACTAACGCTTCCCTACAAGGGAATCGCCTAAACATTCAACACAGTACTAAAAACTGAATAGAATGCAATTTTCACTCAGATGAAAGACGTATGCTTTCATTGTTAAGAAGTGTTTTCAAAGACATTCACAGAGTGATTCTACAAAGCCATTTTACTGACATTGGCTTTTAAACGTGATTTCACTGGAATTTCTCTCAAAGGCAAGACGCGAGATTTGCTGTTAAAGAATTGAGTATACAGAATGCAAACAAATGCTTCCCTACAAGTGAATCGCCTAACCATTCAACACAGTACTAAAACTGAATAGAATGCAGTTTTCACTCAGATGAAAGATGTATGCTTTCCTTCTTAAGAAGTGTTTTCAAAGACATTCACAGAGTGATTCTACAAAGCCTTTTTACTGACGTTGGCTTTTAAATGTGATTTCACTGGAATTTCTGTCAAATGCAAGACACGAGGTTTGCTGTTAAAGAATTGAGTATACAGAATGCAAACAAAAGCTTCCCTACAAGTGAATCGCCTAACCATTCAACACAGTTCTAATAACTGAATAGAATGCAGTTTTCACTCAGATGAAAGACGTATGCTTTCCTTCTTAAGAAGTGTTTCCAAAAACACTCACAGAGTGAATCTACAAAGCCTTTTTACTGACATTGGCTTTTAAACGTGATTTCACTGGAATTTCTGTCAAATGCAAGACGCGAGATTTGCTGTTAAAGAATTGAGTATACAGAATGCAAACAAATGCTTCCCTACAATTGAATCGCCTAACCTTTCAACACAGTACTAAAAACTCAATAGAATGCAGTTTTCACTCAGATGAAAGACGTATGCTTTCCTTCTTAAGAAGTGTTTTCAAAGACATTCACAGAGTGATTCTACAAAGCCTTTTTACTGGTGTTGGCTTTTAAACGTGATTTCACTGGAATTTCTGTCAAATGCAAGACGCGAGATTTGCTATTAAAGAATTGAGTATACAGAATGCAAACAAACGCTTCCCTACAAGTGAATCGCCTAAACATTCAACACAGTAGTAAAAACTGAATAGAATGCAGTTTTCACTCAGATAAAAGACGTATGCTTTCCTTCTTAAGAAGTGTTTTCAAAGACATTCACAGAGTGATTCTACAAAGCCTTTTTACTGGTGTTCGCTTTTAAACGTGATTTCACTTGAATTTCTGTCAAAGGCAAGACGCGAGATTTGCTGTTAAAGAATTGAGTATACAGAATGCAAACAAACGCTTCCCTACAAGTGAATCGCCTAACAATGCAACACAGTAATAAAAACTGAATAGAATGCAGTTTTCACTCAGATGAAAGACGTATGCTTTCCTTCTTAAGAAGTGTTTTCAAAGGCATTCACAGAGTGATTCTACAAAGCCTTTTTACTGACGTTGGCTTTTAAACGTGATTTCACTGGAATTTCTGTAAAACACAAGATGCGCGATTTGCTGTTAAAGAATTGAGTATACAGAATGCAACCAAACGCTTCCCTACAAGTGAATCCCCTAACCTTTCAACACAGTTCTAATAACTGAATAGAATGCAGTTTTCACTCAGATGAAACACGTATGCTTTCCTTCTTAAGAAGTGTTTCCAAAAACACTCACAGAATGAATCTACAAAGCCTTTTTACTGACATTGGATTTAAAACGTGATTTCACTGGAATTTCTGTCAAATGCAAGACGCGAGATTTGCTGTTAAAGAATTGAGTATACAGAATGCAAACAAACGCTTCCCTACTAGTGAATCGCCTAACCTTTCAACACAGTACTAAAAACTGAATAGAATGCAGTTTTCACTCAGATGAAAAACGTATACTTTCCTTCTTAAGAAGTGTTTTCAAAGACATTCACAGAGTGATTCTACAAAGCCTTTTTACTGATGTTGGCTTTTAAATGTGATTTCACTGGAATTTCTGTCAAAGGCAAGACGCGAGATTTGCTGCTAAAGAATTGAGTATACAGAATGCAAACAAACGCTTCCCTACAAGTGAATCGCCTAACAATGCAACACAGTAATAAAAACTGAATAGAATGCAGTTTTCACTCAGATGAAAGACGTATGCTTTCCTTCATAAGAAGTGTTTTCAAAGGCATTCACAGAGTGATTCTACAAAGCCTTTTTACTGACGTTGGCTTTTAAACGTGATTTCACTGGAATTTCTGTAAAACACAAGATGCGCGATTTGCTGTTAAAGAATTGAGTATACAGAATGCAACCAAACGCTTCCCTACAAGTGAATCCCCTAACCATTCAACACAGTTCTAAAAACTGAATAGAATGCAGTTTTCACTCAGATGAAAGACGTATGCTTTCTTCTTAAGAAGTGTTTTCAAAGACATTCATAGAGTGATTCTACAAAGCCTTTTTACTGGTGTTGGTTTTTAAACGTGATTTCACTGGAATTTCTGTCAAATGCAAGGTGCGAGATTTGCTGTTAAAGAATTGAGTATACAGAATGCGAACAAACGCTTCCCTACAAGTGAATCGCCTAACCATTCAACACAGTACTAAAAACTGAATAGAATGCAGTTTTCACTCAGATGAAAGATGTATGCTTTCCTTTTTAAGAAGTATTTTCAAAGACATTCACAGTGTGATTCTACAAAGCCTTTTTACTGACTTTTGCTTTTATACGTGATTTCACTGGAATTTCTGACAAACGCAAGACGCGAGATTTTCTGTTAAAGAATTGAGTATACAGAATGCGAACAAACGCTTCCCTACAAGTGAATCGCCTAACCATTCATCACAGTACTAAAAACTGAATAGAATGCAGTTTTCACTCAGATGAAAGATGTATGCTTTCCTTCTTAAGAAGTGTTTTCAAAGACATTCACAGACTGATTCTACAAAGCCTTTTTACTGACGTTGGCTTTTAAATGTGATTTCACTGGAATTTCTGTCAAATGCAAGACGCGTGATTTGCTGTTAAAGAATTGAGTATACAGAATGCAAACAAACGCTTCCCTATAAGTGAATCGCCTAACCTTTCAACACAGTACTAAAAACTGAATAGAATGCAGTTTTCACTCAGATGAAAGACGTATGCTTTCCTTCTTAAGAAGTGTTTTCAAAGACATTCACAGAGTGATTCTACAAAGCCTTTTTACTGGTGTTGGCTTTTAAACGTGATTTCACTGGAATTTCCGTCAAATGCAAGACGCGAGATTTGCTATTAAAGAATTGAGTATACAGAATGCAAACAAACGCTTCCCTACAAGTGAATCGCCTAAACATTCAACACAGTACTAAAAACTTAAAAGAATGCAGTTTTCACTCAGATGAAAGACGTATGCTTTCCTTCTTAAGAAGTGTTTTCAAAGACATTCACAGAGTGATTCTACAAAGCCTTTTTACTGACATTGGCTTTTAAACGTGATTTCACTGGAATTTCTGTGAAATGCAATATGCGCGATTTGCTGTTAAAGAATTGAGTATACAGAATGCAAACTAACGCTTCCCTACAAGGGAATCGCCTAAACATTCAACACAGTACTAAAAACTGAATAGAATGCAATTTTCACTCAGATGAAAGACGTATGCTTTCATTGTTAAGAAGTGTTTTCAAAGACATTCACAGAGTGATTCTACAAAGCCATTTTACTGACATTGGCTTTTAAACGTGATTTCACTGGAATTTCTCTCAAAGGCAAGACGCGAGATTTGCTGTTAAAGAATTGAGTATACAGAATGCAAACAAATGCTTCCCTACAAGTGAATCGCCTAACCATTCAACACAGTACTAAAACTGAATAGAATGCAGTTTTCACTCAGATGAAAGATGTATGCTTTCCTTCTTAAGAAGTGTTTTCAAAGACATTCACAGAGTGATTCTACAAAGCCTTTTTACTGACGTTGGCTTTTAAATGTGATTTCACTGGAATTTCTGTCAAATGCAAGACACGAGGTTTGCTGTTAAAGAATTGAGTATACAGAATGCAAACAAAAGCTTCCCTACAAGTGAATCGCCTAACCATTCAACACAGTTCTAATAACTGAATAGAATGCAGTTTTCACTCAGATGAAAGACGTATGCTTTCCTTCTTAAGAAGTGGTTCCAAAAACACTCACAGAGTGAATCTACAAAGCCTTTTTACTGACGTTGGCTTTTAAACGTGATTTCACTGGAATTTCTGTCAAATGCAAGACGCGAGATTTGCTGTTAAAGAATTGAGTACACAGAATGCAAACAAACGCTTCCCTACAAGTGAATCACCTAACCATTCAACACAGTACTAAAAACTGAATAGAATGCAGTTTTCACTCAGATGAAAGACGTATGCTTTCCTTCTTAAGAAGTGTTTTCAAAGACATTCACAGAGTGATTCTACAAAGCCTTTTTACTGGTGTTGGCTTTTAAACGTGATTTCACTGGTATTTCTGTCAAAGGCAAGATGCGAGATTTGCTGTTAAAGAATTGAGTATACAGAATGCAAACAAACGCTTCCCTACAAGTGAATCGCCTAACCATTCAACACAGTACTAAAAACTGAATAGAATGCAGTTTTCACTCAGATGAAAGATGTATGCTTTCATTGTTAAGAAGTGTTTTCAAAGACATTCACAGAGTGATTCTACAAAGCCTTTTTACTGACGTTGGCTTTTAAATGTGATTTCACTGGAATTTCTGTCAAATGCAAGACACAAGGTTTGCTGTTAAAGAATTGAGTATACAGAATGCAAACAAACGCTTCCCACCAAGTGAATCGCCTAACCATTCAACACAGTTCTAATAACTGAATAGAATGCAGTTTTCACTCAGATGAAAGACGTATGCTTTCCTTCTTAAGAAGTGTTTCCAAAAACACTCACAGAGTGAATCTACAAAGCCTTTTTACTGACGTTGGCTTTTAAACGTGATTTCACTGGAATTTCTGTCAAATGCAAGACGCGAGATTTGCTGTTAAAGAATTGAGTATACAGAATGCAAACAAAGGCTTCCCTACAAGTGAATCGCCTAACCATTCAACACAGTACTAAAAACTGAATAGAATGCAGTTTTCACTCAGATGAAAGATGTATGCTTTCCTTCTTAAGAAGTATTTTCAAAGACATTCACAGAGTGATTCTACAAAGCCTTTTTACTGACATTGGCTTTTAAACGTGATTTCACTGGAATTTCTGTAAAACACAAGATGCGCGATTTGCTGTTAAAGAATTGAGTATACAGAATGCAAACAAACGCTTCCCTACAAGTGAATCCACTAACCATTCAACACAGTACTAAAAACTGAATATAATGCACTTTTCACTCAGATGAAAGACGTATGCTTTCCTTCTTAAGAAGTGTTTTCAAAGACATTCACCGAGTGATTCTACAAAGAATTTTTACTGGCGTTGGCTTTTAAACGTGATTTCACTGGAATTTCTGTCAAATGCAATACGCGAGATTTGCTGTTAAAGAATTGAGTATACAGAATGCAAACAAACGCTTCCCTACAAGTGAATCGCCTAACCATGCAACACAGTACTAAAAACTGAATAGAATGCAGTTTTCACTCAGATGAAAGACGTATGCTTTCCTTCTTAAGAAGTGTTTTCAAAGACATTCACAGAGTGATTCTACAAAGCCTTTTTACTGATGTTGGCTTTAAACGTGATTTCACTGAAATTTCTGTCAAACGCAAGATGCGAGATTTGCTGTTAAAAAATTGAGTATACAGAATGCAAACAAAAGCTTCCCTACAAGTGAATCACCTAACCCTTCAACAAAGTACTAAAAACAGAATAGAATGCAGTTTTCACTCAGATGAAAGACGTATGGTTTCCTTCTTAAGAAGTGATTTCAAAGATATTCACAGAGTGATTCTACAAAGCCTTTTGCTTTTAAACGTGATTTCACTGGAATTTCTGTGAAATGCAAGATGCGCGATTTGCTGTTAAAGAATTGAGTATACAGAATTCAACCAAATGCTTCCCTACAAGGGAATCGCCTAAACATTCAACACAGCACTAAAAACTGAATAGAATGCAGTTTTCACTCAGATGAAAGACGTATGCTTTCCTTCTTAAGAAGTGTTTTCAAAGGCATTCACAGAGTGATTCCACAAAGCCTTTTTACTGGCATTGGCTTTTAAACGTGATTTCACTGGAATTTCTGTCAAATGCAAGACGCGAGATTTGCTGTTAAAGAATTGAGTATACAGAATGCAAACAAACGCTTCCCTACAAGTGAATCGCCTAACCATTCAACACAGTACTAAAAACTGAATAGAATGCAGTTTTCACTCAGATGAAAGACGTATGCTTTCCTTCTTAAGAAGTGTTTTCAAAGACATTCACAGAGTGATTCTACAAAGCCTTTTTCCTGGTGTTGGCTTTTAAACGTGATTTCACTGGTATTTCTGTCAAAGGCAAGATGCGAGATTTGCTGTTAAAGAATTGAGTATACAGAATGCAAACAAACGCTTCCCTACAAGTGAATCGCCTAACCATTCAACACAGTACTAAAAACTGAATAGAATGCAGTTTTCACTCAGATGAAAGATGTATGCTTTCCTTCTTAAGAAGTGTTTTCAAAGACATTCACAGAGTGATTCTACAAAGCCTTTTTACTGACGTTGGCTTTTAAATGTGATTTCACTGGAATTTCTGTCAAATGCAAGACACAAGGTTTGCTGTTAAAGAATTGAGTATACAGAATGCAAACAAAAGCTTCCCACCAAGTGAATCGCCTAACCATTCAACACAGTTCTAATAACTGAATAGAATGCAGTTTTCACTCAGATGAAAGACGTATGCTTTCCTTCTTAAGAAGTGTTTCCAAAAACACTCACAGAGTGAATCTACAAAGCCTTTTTACTGACGTTGGCTTTTAAACGTGATTTCACTGGAATTTCTGTCAAATGCAAGACGCGAGATTTGCTGTTAAAGAATTGAGTATACAGACTGCAAACAAAGGCTTCCCTACAAGTGAATCGCCTAACCATTCAACACAGTACTAAAAACTGAATAGAATGCAGTTTTCACTCAGATGAAAGATGTATGCTTTCCTTCTTAAGAAGTATTTTCAAAGACATTCACAGAGTGATTCTACAAAGCCTTTTTACTGACGTTGGCTTTTAAACGTGATTTCACTGGAATTTCTGTAAAACACAAGATGCGCGATTTGCTGTTAAAGAATTGAGTATACAGAATGCAAACAAACGCTTCCCTACAAGTGAATCCACTAACCATTCAACACAGTACTAAAAACTGAATATAATGCACTTTTCACTCAGATGAAAGACGTATGCTTTCCTTCTTAAGAAGTGTTTTCAAAGACATTCACAGAGTGATTCTACAAAGAATTTTTACTGGCGTTGGCTTTTAAAGTGATTTCACTGGAATATCTGTCAAATGCAATACGCGAGATTTGCTGTTAAAGAATTGAGTATACAGAATGCAAACAAACGCTTCCCTACAAGTGAATCGCCTAACCATGCAACACAGTACTAAAAACTGAATAGAATGCAGTTTTCACTCAGATGAAAGACGTATGGTTTCCTTCTTAAGAAGTGTTTTCAAAGACATTCACAGAGTGATTCTACAAAGCCTTTTGGTTTTTAACGTGATTTCACTGGAATTTCTGTGAAATGCAAGATGCGCGATTTGCTGTTAAAGAATTGAGTATACAGAATTCAACCAAATGCTTCCCTACAAGGGAATCGCCTAAACATTCAACACAGCACTAAAAACTGAATAGAATGCAGTTTTCACTCAGATGAAAGACGTATGCTTTCCTTCTTAAGAAGTGTTTTCAAAGGCATTCACAGAGTGATTCCACAAAGCCTTTTTACTGGCATTGGCTTTTAAACGTGATTTCACTGGAATTTCTGTCAAACGCACGACGCGAGATTTGCTGTTAAAGAATTGAGTATACAGAATGCAAACAAACGCTTCCCTACAAGTGAATCGCCTAACAATGCAACACAGTAATAAAAACTGAATAGAATGCAGTTTTCACTCAGATGAAAGACGTATGCTTTTATTCTTAAGAAGTCTTTTCAAAGACATTCACAGAGTGATTCTACAAAGCCTTTTTACTGATGTTGGCTTTTAAACGTGATTTCACTGAAATTTCTGTCAAACGCAAGATGCGAGATTTGCTGTTAAAAAATTGAGTATACAGAATGCAAACAAAAGCTTCCCTACAAGTGAATCACCTAACCCTTCAACAAAGTACTAAAAACTGAATAGAATGCAGTTTTCACTCAGATGAAAGACATATGGTTTCCTTCTTAAGAAGTGTTTTCAAAGACATTCACAGAGTGATTCTACAAAGCCTTTTGCTTTTAAACGTGATTTCACTGGAATTTCTGTGAAATGCAAGATGCGCGATTTGCTGTTAAAGAATTGAGTATACAGAATTCAACCAAATGCTTCCCTACAAGGGAATCGCCTAAACATTCAACACAGCACTAAAAACTGAATAGAATGCAGTTTTCACTCAGATGAAAGACGTATGCTTTCCTTCTTAAGAAGTGTTTTCAAAGGCATTCACAGAGTGATTCCACAAAGCCTTTTTACTGGCATTGGCTTTTAAACGTGATTTCACTGGAATTTCTGTCAAACGCACGACGCGAGATTTGCTGTTAAAGAATTGAGTATACAGAATGCAAACAAATGCTTCCCTACAAGTGAATCGCCTTACCATTCAACACAGTTCGAAAAACTGAGCAGAATGCAGTTTTCACTCAGAAGAAAGACGTATGCTTTCCTTCTTAAGAAGTGTTTTCAAAGACATTCACAGCGTGATTCTACAAAGCCTTTTTTCTGGCATTTGCTTTTAAACGTTATTTCACTGGAATTTCTGTCAAACACAAGACGCGAGATTTGCTGTTAAAGAATTGAGTATACAGAATGCAAACAAACGCTTCCCTACAAGTGAATCGCCTAACTGTGCAACACAGTACTAAAAACTGAATAGAATGCAGTTTTCACTCAGATGAAAGACTTATGCTTTCCTTCTTAAGAAGTGTTTTCAAAGACATTCACAGAGTGATTCTACAAAGCCTTTTTACTGACGTTGGCTTTTAAACGTGATTTCACTGAAATTTCTGTCAAACGCAAGTTGCGAGATTTGCTGTTAAAAAATTGAATATACAGAATGCAAACAAACGCTTCCCTACAAGTAAATCACCTAACCCTTCAACAAAGTACTAAAAACTGAATAGAATGCCGTTTTCACTCAGATGAAAGACGTATGCTTTCCTTCTTAAGAAGTGTTTTCAAAGACATTCACAGAGTGATTCTACAAAGCCTTTTGCTTTTAAACGTGATTTCACTGGAATTTCTGTGAAATGCAAGATGCGTGATTTGCTGTTAAAGTATTGAGTATACAGAATGCAACCAAACGCTTCCCTAGAAGGGAATCGCCTAAACATTCAACACAGCACTAAAAACTAAATAGAATGCAGTTTTCACTCAGATGAAAGACGTATGCTTTCCTTCTTAAGAAGTGTTTTCAAAGGCATTCACAGAGTGATTCTACAAAGCCTTTTTACTGACGTTGGCTTTTAAACGTGATTTCACTGGAATTTCTGTCAAACACATGACGCGAGATTTGCTGTTAAAGAGTTGAGTATACAGAATGCGAACAAACGCTTCCCTACAAGTGAATCGCCTAACCATTCATCACAGTACTAAAAACTGAATAGAATGCAGTTTTCACTCAGATGAAAGATGTATGCTTTCGTTCTTAAGAAGTATTTTCAAAGACATTCACAGAGTGATTCTACAAAGCCTTTTTACTGACGTTTGCTTTTAAACGTGATTTCACTGGAATTTCTGTCAAATGCAAGATGCGAGATTTGCTGTTAAAGAATTGAGTATACAGAATGCAAACAAATGCTTCCCTACAAGTGAATCGCCTAACCATTCAACACAGTACTAAAAACTGAATAGAATGCAGTTTTCACTCAGATGAAAGACATATGCTTTCCTTCTTAAGAAGTGTTTTCAAAGACATTCACAGAGTGATTCTACAAAGCCTTTTTACTGAAGTTGGCTTTTAAACGTGATTTCACTGGAATTTCTGTCAAACGCAAGACGCGAGATTTGCTGTTAAAGAATTGAGTATACAGAATGCAAACAAACGCTTCCCTACAAGTGAATCACCTAACCATTCAACAAAGTACTAAAAACTGAATAGAATGCAGTTTTCACTCAGATGAAAGACGTATGCTTTCCTTCTTAAGAAGTGTTTTCAAAGACATTCACAGAGTGATTCTACAAAGCCTTTTTACTGACTTTGGCTTTTAAACGTGATTTCACTGGAATTTCTGTCAAACGCACGAAGCGAGATTTGCTGTTAAAGAATTGAGTATACAGAATGCAAACAAACGCTTCCCTACAAGTGAATCGCCTTACCATTCAACACAGTTCGAAAAACTGAGTAGAATGCAGTTTTCACTCAGAAGAAAGACTTATGCTTTCTATCTTAAGAAGTGTTTTCAAAGACATTCACAGCGTGATTCTACAAAGCCTTTTTTATGGCATTTGCTTTTAAACGTTATTTCACTGGAATTTCTGTCAAATGCAAGATGCGAGATTTGCTGTTAAAAAACTGAGTATACAGAGTGCAAACAAACGCTTCCCTACAAGTGAATCACCTAACCCTTCAACAAAGTACTAAAAACTGAATAGAATGCAGTTTTCACTCAGATGAAAGACGTATGCTTTCCTTCTAAAGAAGTGTTTTCAAAGACATTCACAGAGTGATTCAACAAAGCCTTTTTACTGACATTGGCTTTTAAACGTGATTTCACTGGAATTTCTGTGAAATGCAAGATGCGCGATTTTCTGTTAAAGAATTGAGTATACAGAGTGGAAACAAACGCTTCCCTACAAGGGAATCGCCTAAACATTCAACACAGTACTAAAAACTGAATAGAATGCCGTTTTCACTCAGATGAAAGACATATGGTTTCCTTCTTAAGAAGTGTTTTCAAAGACATTCACAGAGTGATTCTACAAAGCCTTTTGCTTTTAAACGTGATTTCACTGGAATGTCTGTGAAATGCAAGATGCGCGATTTGCTGTTAAAGAATTGAGCATACAGAATGCAAACAAACGCTTACCTACAAGGGAATCGCCTAAACATTCAACACAGCACTAAAAACTGAATAGAATGCAGTTTTCACTCAGATGAAAGACGTATGCTTTCCTTCTTAAGAAGTGTTTTCAAAGGCATTCACAGAGTGATTCTACAAAGCCTTTTTACTGGCGTTGGCTTTTAAACGTGATTTCACTGGAATTTCTGTCAAACGCAAAACGCGAGATTTGCTGTTAAAGAATTGAGTGTACAGAATGCAAACAAACGCTTCCCTACAAGTGAATCGCCTTACCATTCAACACAGTTCGAAAAACTGAGTAGAATGCAGTTTTCACTCAGAAGAAAGACGTATGCTTTCCTTCTTAAGAAGTGTTTTCAAAGACATTCACAGCGTGATTCTACAAAGCCTTTTTTCTGGCATTTGCTTTTAAAAGTTACTTCACTGGAATTTCTGTCAAACACAAGACGCGAGATTTGCTGTTAAAGAATTGAGTATACAGAATGCAAACAAACGCTTCCCTACAAGTGAATCGCCTAACCGTGCAACACAGTACTAAAAACTGAATAGAATGCAGTTTTCACTCTGATGAAAGACTTATGCTTTCCTTCTTAAGAAGTGTTTTCAAAGACATTCACAGAGTGATTCTACAAAGCCTTTTTACTGACGTTGGCTTTTAAACGTGATTTCACTGAAATTTCTGTCAAACGCTAGATGCGAGATTTGCTGTTAAAAAATTGAATATACAGAATGCAAACAAACGCTTCCCTACAAGTAAATCACCTAACCCTTCAACAAAGTACTAAAAACTGAATAGAATGCCGTTTTCACTCAGATGAAAGACGTATGCTTTCCTTCTTAAGAAGAGTTTTCAAAGACATTCACAGAGTGATTCTACAAAGCCTTTTGCTTTTAAACGTGAATTCACTGGAATTTCTGTGAAAGGCAAGATGGGCGATTTGCTGTTAAAGAATTGAGTATACAGAATGCAACCAAACGCTTCCCTACAAGGAATCGCCTAAACATTCAACACAGCACTAAAAACTAAATAGAATGCAGTTTTCACTCAGATGAAAGACGTATGCTTTCCTTCTTAAGAAGTGTTTTCAAAGGCATTCACAGAGTGGTTCTACAAAGCCTTTTTACTGACGTTGGCTTTTAAACGTGATTTCACTGGAATTTCTGTCAAACACATGACGCGAGATTTGCTGTTAAAGAGTTGAGTATACAGAATGCGAACAAACGCTTCCCTACAAGTGATTCGCCTAACCATTCATCACAGTACTAAAAACTGAATAGAATGCAGTTTTCACTCAGATGAAAGATGTATGCTTTCGTTCTTAAGAAGTATTTTCAAAGACATTCACAGAGTGATTCTACAAAGCCTTTTTACTGACGTTTGCTTTTAAACGTGATTTCACTGGAATTTCTGTCAAATGCAAGATGCGAGATTTGCTGTTAAAGAATTGAGTATACAGAATGCAAACAAATGCTTCCCTACAAGTGAATCGCCTAACCATTCAACACAGTACTAAAAACTGAATAGAATGCAGTTTTCACTCAGATGAAAGACATATGCTTTCCTTCTTAAGAAGTGTTTTCAAAGACATTCACAGAGTGATTCTACAAAGCCTTTTTACTGAAGTTGGCTTTTAAACGTGATTTCACTGGAATTTCTGTCAAACGCAAGACGCGAGATTTGCTGTTAAAGAATTGAGTATACAGAATGCAAACAAACGCTTCCCTACAAGTGAATCACCTAACCCTTCAACAAAGTACTAAAAACTGAATAGAATGCAGTTTTCACTCAGATGAAAGACGTATGCTTTCCTTCTTAAGAAGTGTTTTCAAAGACATTCACAGAGTGATTCTACAAAGCCTTTTGCTTTTAAACGTGATTTCACTGGAATTTCTGTGACATGCAAGATGCGCGATTTGCTGTTAAAGAATTGAGTATACAGAATGCAACCAAACGCTTCCCTACAAGGGAATCGCCTAAACATTCAACACAGCACTAAAAACTGAATAGAATGCAGTTGTCACTCAGATGAAAGACGTATGCTTTCCTTCTGAAGAAGTGTTTTCAAAGACATTCACAGCGTGATTCTACAAAGCCTTTTTTCTGGCATTGGCTTTTAAACGTTATTTCACTGGAATTTCTGTCAAACACAAGACGCGAGATTTGCTGTTAAAAAACTGAGTATACAGAATGCAAACAAACGCTTCCCTACAAGTGAATCACCTAACCCTTCAACAAAGTACTAAAAACTGAATAGAATGCAGTTTTCACTCAGAAGAAAGACGTATGCTTTCCTTCTTAAGAAGTGTTTTCAAAGACATTCACAGAGTGATTCTACAAAGCCTTTTTACTGATGTTGGCTTTTAAACGTGATTTCACTGGAATTTCTGTCAAATGCAAGACGCGAGATTTGCTGTTAAAGAATTGAGTATACAGAATGCGAACAAACGCTTCTCTACAAGTCAATCGCCTAACTATTCAACTCAGTTCTAAAAACTGAATAGAATTCAGTTTTCACTCAGATGAAAGACGTATGCTTTCCTTCTTAAGAAGTGTTTTCAAAGACATTCACAGAGTGATTCTACAAAGCCTTTTTACTGGCGTTGGCTTTTAAACGTGATTTCACTGGAATTTCTGTCAAACGCAAGACGCGAGATTTGCTGTTAAACAATTGAGTATACAGAATGCAAACAAAGGCTTCCCTACAAGTGATTCCCTAACCATTCAACACAGTACTAAAAACTGAATAGAATGCAGTTTTCACTCAGATGAAAGACGTATGCTTTCCTTCTTAAGAAGTGTTTTCAAAGACATTCACAGAGTGATTCTACAAAGCCTTTTTACTGGCGTTGGCTTTTAAACGTGATTTCACTGGAATTTCTGTAAAACACAAGATGGCGATTTGCTGTTAAAGAATTGAGTATACAGAATGCAAACAAACGCTTCCCTACAAGTGAATCGCCTAACCATTCAACACAGTTCTAATAACTGAAGAGAATGCAGTTTTCACTCAGATGAAAGACGTATGCTTTCCTTCTTAAGAAGTGTTTCCAAAAACACTCACAGAGTGAATCTACAAAGCCTTTTTACTGACGTTGGCTTTTAAACGTGATTTCACTGGAATTTCTGTGAAATGCAAGATGCGCGATTTGCTGTTAAAGAATTGAGTATACAGAATGCAACCAAATGCTTCCCTACAAGGGAATCGCCTAAACATTCAACACAGCACTAAAAACTGAATAGAATGCAGTTTTCACTCAGATGAAAGACGTATGCTTTCCTTCTTAAGAAGTGTTTTCAAAGACATTCACAGAGTGATTCCACAAAGCCTTTTTACTGGCGTTGGCTTTTAAAGGTGATTTCACTGGAATTTCTGTCAAACGCAAGACGCGAGATTTGCTGTTAAAGAATTGAGTATACAGAATGCAAACAAACGCTTCCCTACAAGTGTATCGCCTAACCATTCAACACAGTTCGAAAAACTGAATAGAATGCAGTTTTCACTCAGATGAAAAACGTATGCTTTCTATCTTAAGAAGTGTTTTCAAAGACATTCACAGCGTGATTCTACAAAGGCTTTTTACTGACGTTGGCTTTTAAACGTGATTTCACTGGAATTTCTATCAAACGCACAAAGCGAGATTTGCTGTTAAAGAATTGAGTATACAGAATGCAAACAAAAGCTTCCCTACAAGTGAATCGCCTTACCATTCAACACAGTTCGAAAAACTGAGTAGAATGCAGTTTTCACTCAGAAGAAAGACGTATGCTTTCTATCTTAAGAAGTGTTTTCAAAGACATCCATAGCGTGATTCTACAAAGCCTTTTTCTGGCATTTGCTTTTAAACGTTATTTCACTGGAATTTCTGTCAAACGCAAGATGCGAGATTTGCTGTTAAAGAATTGAGTATACAGAATGCAAACAAACGCTTCTCTACAAGTGAATCGCCTAACCATTCAACACAGTACTAAAAACTGAATAGAATGCAGTTTTCACTCAGATGAAAGATGTATGCTTTCCTTCTTAAGAAGTGTTTTCAAAGGCATTCACAGAGTGATTCTACAAAGCCTTTTTACTGACGTTGGCTTTTAAACGTGATTTCACTGGAATTTCTGTAAAACACAAGATGCGCGATTTGCTGTTAAAGAATTTAGTATACAAAATGCAACCAAACGCTTCCCTACAAGTGAATCCCCTAACCATTCAACACAGTACTAAAAACTGAATAGAATGCAGTTTTCACTCAGATGAAAGACGTATGCTTTCCTTCTTAAGAAGTGTTTTCAAAGACATTCACAGGGTGATTCTACAAAGCCTTTTTACTGACGTTGGCTTTTAAAGGTGATTTCACTGGAATTTCTGTCAAACACAAGACGCGAGAGTTGCTGTTAAAGAGTTGAGTATACAGAATGCAAACAAACGCTTCCCTACAAGTGAATCGCCTAACCATTCATCACAGTACTGAAAACTGAATAGAATGCAGTTTTCACTCAGATGAAAGATGTATGCTTTCCTTCTTAAGAAGTGTTTTCAAAGACATTCACAGAGTGATTCTACAAAGCCTTTTTACTGACGTTGGCTTTTAAATGTGATTTCACTGGAATTTCTGTCAAATGCAAGACACGAGCTTTGCTGTTAAAGAATTGAGTATACAGAATGCAAACAAACGCTTCCCTCCAAGTGAATCGCCTAACCATTCAACACAGTTCGAATAACTGAATAGAATGCAGTTTTCACTCAGATGAAAGACGTATGCTTTCCTTGTTAAGAAGTGTTTCCAAAAACACTCACAGAGTGAATCTACAAAGCCTTTTTACTGACGTTGGCTTTTAAACGTGATTTCACTGGAATTTCTGTCAAAGGCAAGACGCGAGATTTGCTGTTAAAGAACTGAGTATACAGAATGCAAACAAACGCTTCCCTACAAGTCAATCGCCTAACAATGCAACACAGTAATAAAAACTGAATAGAATGCAGTTTTCACTCAGATGAAACATGTATGCTTTCATTGTTAAGAAGTGTTTTCAAAGACATTCACAGAGTGATTCTACAAAGCCTTTTTACTGACGTTGGCTTTTAAATGTGATTTCACTGGAATTTCTGTCAAATGCAAGACACAAGGTTTGCTGTTAAAGAATTGAGTATACAGAATGCAAACAAACGCTTCCCTACAAGTGAATCGCCTAACCATTCAACACAGTTCGAAAAACTGAATAGAATGCAGTTTTCACTCAGATGAAAAACGTATGCTTTCTATCTTAAGAAGTGTTTTCAAAGACATTCACAGCGTGATTCTACAAAGGCTTTTTACTGACGTTGGCTTTTAAACGTGATTTCACTGGAATTTCTATCAAACGCACAAAGCGAGATTTGCTGTTAAAGAATTGAGTATACAGAATGCAAACAAACGCTTCCCTACAAGTGAATCGCCTTACCATTCAACACAGTTCGAAAAACTGAGTAGAATGCAGTTTTCACTCAGAAGAAAGACGTATGCTTTCTATCTTAAGAAGTGTTTTCAAAGACATCCATAGCGTGATTCTACAAAGCCTTTTTACTGACGTTGGCTTTTAAATGTGATTTCACTGGAATTTCTGTCAAATGCAAGACACGAGCTTTGCTGTTAAAGAATTGAGTATACAGAATGCAAACAAACGCTTCCCTCCAAGTGAATCGCCTAACCATTCAACACAGTTCGAATAACTGAATAGAATGCAGTTTTCACTCAGATGAAAGACGTATGCTTTCCTTGTTAAGAAGTGTTTCCAAAAACACTCACAGAGTGAATCTACAAAGCCTTTTTACTGACGTTGGCTTTTAAACGTGATTTCACTGGAATTTCTGTCAAAGGCAAGACGCGAGATTTGCTGTTAAAGAACTGAGTATACAGAATGCAAACAAACGCTTCCCTACAAGTCAATCGCCTAACAATGCAACACAGTAATAAAAACTGAATAGAATGCAGTTTTCACTCAGATGAAACATGTATGCTTTCATTGTTAAGAAGTGTTTTCAAAGACATTCACAGAGTGATTCTACAAAGCCTTTTTACTGACGTTGGCTTTTAAATGTGATTTCACTGGAATTTCTGTCAAATGCAAGACACAAGGTTTGCTGTTAAAGAATTGAGTATACAGAATGCAAACAAACGCTTCCCACCAAGTGAATCGTCTAACCATTCAACACAGTTCTAATAACTGAATAGAATGCAGTTTTCACTCAGATGAAAGACGTATGCTTTCCTTCTTAAGAAGTGTTTCCAAAGACATTCACAGAGTGATTCTACAAAGCCTTTTTACTGATGTTGGCTTTTAAACGTGATTTCACTGATATTTCTGTCAAATGCAAGATGCGAGATTTGCTGTTAAAAAATTGAGTATACAGAATGCAAACAAAAGCTTCCCTACAAGTGAATCACCTAACGCTTCAACAAAGTACTAAAAACTGAATAGAATGCAGTTTTCTCTCAGATGAAAGACGTATGGTTTCCTTCTTAAGAAGTGTTTTCAAAGACATTCACAGAGTGATTCTACAAAGCCTTTTGCTTTTAAACGTGATTTCACTGGAATTTCTGTGAAATGCAAGATGCGCGATTTGCTGTTAAAGAATTGAGTATACAGAATGCAATCAAATGCTTCCCTACAAGGGAATCGCCTAAACATTCAACACAGCACTAAAAACTGAATAGAATGCAGTTTTCACTCAGATGAAAGACGTATGCTTTCCTTCTTAAGAAGTGTTTTCAAAGGCATTCACAGAGTGATTCCACAAAGCCTTTTTACTGGCGTTGGCTTTTAAACGTGATTTCACTGGAATTTCTGTCAAAAGCAAGACGAGAGATTTGCTGTTAAAGAATTGAGTATACAGAATGCAAACAAACGCTTCCCTACAAGGGAATCGCCTAACCATTCAACACAGTACTAAAAAATGAATAGAATGCAGTTTTCACTCAGATGAAAGACGTATGCTTTCCTTCTTAAGAAGTGTTTTCAAAGACATTCACAGAGTGATTCTACAAAGCCTTTTTACTGACGTTGGCTTTTAAACGTGATTTCACTGGAATTTCTGTCAAACGCACGACACGAGATTTGCTGTTAAAGAATTGAGTATACAGAATGCAAACAAACGCTTCCCTACAAGTGAATCGCCTTACCATTCAACACAGTTCGAAAAACTGAGTAGAATGCAGTTTTCACTCAGAAGAAAGACGTATGCTTTCCTTCTTAAGAAGTGTTTTCAAAGACATTCACAGCGTGATTCTACAAAGCCTTTTTTCTGGCATTTGCTTTTAAACGTTATTTCACTGGAATTTCTGTCAAACACAAGACGCGAGATTTGCTGTTAAAGAATTGAGTATACAGAATGCAAACAAACGCTTCCCTACAAGTGAATCGCCTAACCGTGCAACACAGTACTAAAAACTGAATAGAATGCAGTTTTCACTCAGATGAAAGACTTATGCTTTCCTTCTTAAGAAGTGTTTTCAAAGACATTCACAGAGTGATTCTACAAAGCCTTTTTACTGACGTTGGCTTTTAAACGTGATTTCACTGAAATTTCTGTCAAACGCAAGATGCGAGATTTGCTGTTAAAAAATTGAATATACAGAATGCAAACAAACGCTTCCCTACAAGTAAATCACCTAACCCTTCAACAAAGTACTAAAAACTGAATAGAATGCCGTTTTCACTCAGATGAAAGACGTATGGTTTCCTTCTTAAGAAGTGTTTTCAAAGACATTCACAGAGTGATTCTACAAAGCCTTTTGCTTTTAAACGTGATTTCACTGGAATTTCTGTGAAATGCAAGATGCGCGATTTGCTGTTAAAGAATTGAGTATACAGAATGCAACCAAATGCTTCCCTACAAGGGAATCGCCTAAACATTCAACACAGCACTAAAAACTGAATAGAATGCAGTTTTCACTCAGATGAAAGACGTATGCTTTCCTTCTTAAGAAGTGTTTTCAAAGACATTCACAGAGTGATTCCACAAAGCCTTTTTACTGGCGTTGGCTTTTAAAGGTGATTTCACTGGAATTTCTGTCAAACGCAAGACGCGAGATTTGCTGTTAAAGAATTGAGTATACAGAATGCAAACAAACGCTTCCCTACAAGTGTATCGCCTAACCATTCAACACAGTTCGAAAAACTGAATAGAATGCAGTTTTCACTCAGATGAAAAACGTATGCTTTCTATCTTAAGAAGTGTTTTCAAAGACATTCACAGCGTGATTCTACAAAGGCTTTTTCCTGACGTTGGCTTTTAAACGTGATTTCACTGGAATTTCTATCAAACGCACAAAGCGAGATTTGCTGTTAAAGAATTGAGTATACAGAATGCAAACAAACGCTTCCCTACAAGTGAATCGCCTTACCATTCAACACAGTTCGAAAAACTGAGTAGAATGCAGTTTTCACTCAGAAGAAAGACGTATGCTTTCTATCTTAAGAAGTGTTTTCAAAGACATCCATAGCGTGATTCTACAAAGCCTTTTTCTGGCATTTGCTTTTAAACGTTATTTCACTGGAATTTCTGTCAAACGCAAGATGCGAGATTTGCTGTTAAAGAATTGAGTATACAGAATGCAAACAAACGCTTCTCTACAAGTGAATCGCCTAACCATTCAACACAGTACTAAAAACTGAATAGAATGCAGTTTTCACTCAGATGAAAGATGTATGCTTTCCTTCTTAAGAAGTGTTTTCAAAGGCATTCACAGAGTGATTCTACAAAGCCTTTTTACTGACGTTGGCTTTTAAACGTGATTTCACTGGAATTTCTGTAAAACACAAGATGCGCGATTTGCTGTTAAAGAATTTAGTATACAAAATGCAACCAAACGCTTCCCTACAAGTGAATCCCCTAACCATTCAACACAGTACTAAAAACTGAATAGAATGCAGTTTTCACTCAGATGAAAGACGTATGCTTTCCTTCTTAAGAAGTGTTTTCAAAGACATTCACAGGGTGATTCTACAAAGCCTTTTTACTGACGTTGGCTTTTAAAGGTGATTTCACTGGAATTTCTGTCAAACACAAGACGCGAGAGTTGCTGTTAAAGAGTTGAGTATACAGAATGCAAACAAACGCTTCCCTACAAGTGAATCGCCTAACCATTCATCACAGTACTGAAAACTGAATAGAATGCAGTTTTCACTCAGATGAAAGATGTATGCTTTCCTTCTTAAGAAGTGTTTTCAAAGACATTCACAGAGTGATTCTACAAAGCCTTTTTACTGACGTTGGCTTTTAAATGTAATTTCACTGGAATTTCTGTCAAATGCAAGACACGAGCTTTGCTGTTAAAGAATTGAGTATACAGAATGCAAACAAACGCTTCCCTCCAAGTGAATCGCCTAACCATTCAACACAGTTCGAATAACTGAATAGAATGCAGTTTTCACTCAGATGAAAGACGTATGCTTTCCTTGTTAAGAAGTGTTTCCAAAAACACTCACAGAGTGAATCTACAAAGCCTTTTTACTGACGTTGGCTTTTAAACGTGATTTCACTGGAATTTCTGTCAAAGGCAAGACGCGAGATTTGCTGTTAAAGAACTGAGTATACAGAATGCAAACAAACGCTTCCCTACAAGTCAATCGCCTAACAATGCAACACAGTAATAAAAACTGAATAGAATGCAGTTTTCACTCAGATGAAACATGTATGCTTTCATTGTTAAGAAGTGTTTTCAAAGACATTCACAGAGTGATTCTACAAAGCCTTTTTACTGACGTTGGCTTTTAAATGTGATTTCACTGGAATTTCTGTCAAATGCAAGACACAAGGTTTGCTGTTAAAGAATTGAGTATACAGAATGCAAACAAACGCTTCCCTACAAGTGAATCGCCTAACCATTCAACACAGTTCGAAAAACTGAATAGAATGCAGTTTTCACTCAGATGAAAAACGTATGCTTTCTATCTTAAGAAGTGTTTTCAAAGACATTCACAGCGTGATTCTACAAAGGCTTTTTACTGACGTTGGCTTTTAAACGTGATTTCACTGGAATTTCTATCAAACGCACAAAGCGAGATTTGCTGTTAAAGAATTGAGTATACAGAATGCAAACAAACGCTTCCCTACAAGTGAATCGCCTTACCATTCAACACAGTTCGAAAAACTGAGTAGAATGCAGTTTTCACTCAGAAGAAAGACGTATGCTTTCTATCTTAAGAAGTGTTTTCAAAGACATCCATAGCGTGATTCTACAAAGCCTTTTTACTGACGTTGGCTTTTAAATGTGATTTCACTGGAATTTCTGTCAAATGCAAGACACGAGCTTTGCTGTTAAAGAATTGAGTATACAGAATGCAAACAAACGCTTCCCTCCAAGTGAATCGCCTAACCATTCAACACAGTTCGAATAACTGAATAGAATGCAGTTTTCACTCAGATGAAAGACGTATGCTTTCCTTGTTAAGAAGTGTTTCCAAAAACACTCACAGAGTGAATCTACAAAGCCTTTTTACTGACGTTGGCTTTTAAACGTGATTTCACTGGAATTTCTGTCAAAGGCAAGACGCGAGATTTGCTGTTAAAGAACTGAGTATACAGAATGCAAACAAACGCTTCCCTACAAGTCAATCGCCTAACAATGCAACACAGTAATAAAAACTGAATAGAATGCAGTTTCCACTCAGATGAAACATGTATGCTTTCATTGTTAAGAAGTGTTTTCAAAGACATTCACAGAGTGATTCTACAAAGCCTTTTTACTGACGTTGGCTTTTAAATGTGATTTCACTGGAATTTCTGTCAAATGCAAGACACAAGGTTTGCTGTTAAAGAATTGAGTATACAGAATGCAAACAAACGCTTCCCACCAAGTGAATCGTCTAACCATTCAACACAGTTCTAATAACTGAATAGAATGCAGTTTTCACTCAGATGAAAGACGTATGCTTTCCTTCTTAAGAAGTGTTTCCAAAGACATTCACAGAGTGATTCTACAAAGCCTTTTTACTGATGTTGGCTTTTAAACGTGATTTCACTGATATTTCTGTCAAATGCAAGATGCGAGATTTGCTGTTAAAAAATTGAGTATACAGAATGCAAACAAAAGCTTCCCTACAAGTGAATCACCTAACGCTTCAACAAAGTACTAAAAACTGAATAGAATGCAGTTTTCTCTCAGATGAAAGACGTATGGTTTCCTTCTTAAGAAGTGTTTTCAAAGACATTCACAGAGTGATTCTACAAAGCCTTTTGCTTTTAATCGTGATTTCACTGGAATTTCTGTGAAATGCAAGATGCGCGATTTGCTGTTAAAGAATTGAGTATACAGAATGCAATCAAATGCTTCCCTACAAGGGAATCGCCTAAACATTCAACACAGCACTAAAAACTGAATAGAATGCAGTTTTCACTCAGATGAAAGACGTATGCTTTCCTTCTTAAGAAGTGTTTTCAAAGGCATTCACAGAGTGATTCCACAAAGCCTTTTTACTGGCGTTGGCTTTTAAACGTGATTTCACTGGAATTTCTGTCAAAAGCAAGACGAGAGATTTGCTGTTAAAGAATTGAGTATACAGAATGCAAACAAACGCTTCCCTACAAGGGAATCGCCTAACCATTCAACACAGTACTAAAAAATGAATAGAATGCAGTTTTCACTCAGATGAAAGACGTATGCTTTCCTTCTTAAGAAGTGTTTTCAAAGACATTCACAGAGTGATTCTACAAAGCCTTTTTACTGACGTTGGCTTTTAAACGTGATTTCACTGGAATTTCTGTCAAACGCACGACACGAGATTTGCTGTTAAAGAATTGAGTATACAGAATGCAAACAAACGCTTCCCTACAAGTGAATCGCCTTACCATTCAACACAGTTCGAAAAACTGAGTAGAATGCAGTTTTCACTCAGAAGAAAGACGTATGCTTTCCTTCTTAAGAAGTGTTTTCAAAGACATTCACAGCGTGATTCTACAAAGCCTTTTTTCTGGCATTTGCTTTTAAACGTTATTTCACTGGAATTTCTGTCAAACACAAGACGCGAGATTTGCTGTTAAAGAATTGAGTATACAGAATGCAAACAAACGCTTCCCTACAAGTGAATCGCCTAACCGTGCAACACAGTACTAAAAACTGAATAGAATGCAGTTTTCACTCAGATGAAAGACTTATGCTTTCCTTCTTAAGAAGTGTTTTCAAAGACATTCACAGAGTGATTCTACAAAGCCTTTTTACTGACGTTGGCTTTTAAACGTGATTTCACTGAAATTTCTGTCAAACGCAAGATGCGAGATTTGCTGTTAAAAAATTGAATATACAGAATGCAAACAAACGCTTCCCTACAAGTAAATCACCTAACCCTTCAACAAAGTACTAAAAACTGAATAGAATGCCGTTTTCACTCAGATGAAAGACGTATGCTTTCCTTCTTAAGAAGTGTTTTCAAAGACATTCACAGAGTGATTCTACAAAGCCTTTTGCTTTTAAACGTGATTTCACTGGAATTTCTGTGAAATGCAAGATGCGTGATTTGCTGTTAAAAATTGAGTATACAGAATGCAACCAAACGCTTCCCTAGAAGGGAATCGCCTAAACATTCAACACAGCACTAAAAACTAAATAGAATGCAGTTTTCACTCAGATGAAAGACGTATGCTTTCCTTCTTAAGAAGTGTTTTCAAAGGCATTCACAGAGTGATTCTACAAAGCCTTTTTACTGACATTGGCTTTTAAACGTGATTTCACTGGAATTTCTGTCAAACACATGACGCGAGATTTGCTGTTAAAGAGTTGAGTATACAGAATGCGAACAAACGCTTCCCTACAAGTGAATCGCCTAACCATTCATCACAGTACTAAAAACTGAATAGAATGCAGTTTTCACTCAGATGAAAGATGTATGCTTTCCTTCTTAAGAAGTGTTTTCAAAGACATTCACAGAGTGATTCTACAAAGCCTTTTTACTGAAGTTGGCTTTTAAACGTTATTTCACTGGAATTTCTGTCAAACGCAAGATGCGAGATTTGCTGTTAAAGAATTGAGTATACAGAATGCAAACAAACGCTTCCCTACAAGTGAATCACCTAACCCTTCAACAAAGTACTAAAAACTGAATAGAATGCAGTTTTCACTCAGATGAAAGACGTATGCTTTCTATCTTAAGAAGTGTTTTCAAAGACATTCACAGCGTGATTCTACAAAGCCTTTTTTATGGCATTTGCTTTTAAACGTTATTTCACTGGAATTTCTGTCAAACACAAGATGCGAGATTTGCTGTTAAAAAACTGAGTATACAGAATGCAAACAAACGCTTCCCTACAAGTGAATCACCTAAACCTTCAACAAAGTACTAAAAACTGAATAGAATGCAGTTTTCACTCAGATGAAAGACGTATGCTTTCCTTCTTAAGAAGTGTTTTCAAAGACATTCACAGAGTGATTCAACAAAGCCTTTTTACTGACATTGGCTTATAAACGTGATTTCACTGGAATTTCTGTGAAATGCAAGATGCGCGATTTGCTATTAAAGAATTGAGTATACAGAGTGGAAACAAATGCTTCCCTACAAGGGAATCGCCTAAACATTCAACACAGTACTAAAAACTGAATAGAATGCCGTTTTCACTCAGATGAAAGACATATGGTTTCCTTCTTAAGAAGTGTTTTCAAAGACATTCACAGAGTGATTCTACAAAGCCTTTTGCTTTTAAACGTGATTTCACTGGAATTTCTGTGAAATGCAAGATGCGCGATTTGCTGTTAAAGAATTGAGTATACAGAATGCAAACAAACGCTTACCTACAAGGGAATCGCCTAAACAATCAACACAGCACTAAAAACTGAATAGAATGCAGTTTTCACTCAGATGAAAGACGTATGCTTTCCTTCTTAAGAAGTGTTTTCAAAGGCATTCACAGAGTGATTCTACAAAGCCTTTTTACTGGCGTTGGCTTGTAAACGTGATTTCACTGGAATTTCTGTCAAAAGCAAGACGCGAGATTTGCTGTTAAAGAATTGAGTATACAGAATGCAAACAAACGCTTCCCTACAAGGGAATAGCCTAACCATTCAACACAGTACTAAAAATTGAATAGAATGCAGTTTTCACTCAGATGAAAGACGTATGCTTTCCTTCTTAAGGAGTGTTTTCAAAGACATTCACAGAGTGATTCTACAAAGCCTTTTTACTGATGTTGGCTTTTAAACGTGATTTCACTGAAATTTCTGTCAAACGCACGACGCGAGATTTGCTGTTAAAGAATTGAGTGTACAGAATGCAAACAAACGCTTCCCTACAAGTGAATCGCCTTACCATTCAACACAGTTCGAAAAACTGAGTAGAATGCAGTTTTCACTCAGAAGAAAGACGTATGCTTTCCTTCTTAAGAAGTGTTTTCAAAGACATTCACAGCGTGATTCTACAAAGCCTTTTTTCTGGCATTTGCTTTTAAACATTACTTCACTGGAATTTCTGTCAAACACAAGACGCGAGATTTGCTGTTAAAGAATTGAGTATACAGAATGCAAACAAACGCTTCCCTACAAGTGAATCGCCTAACCGTGCAACACAGTACTAAAAACTGAATAGAATGCAGTTTTCACTCAGATGAAAGACTTATGCTTTCCTTCTTAAGAAGTGTTTTCAAAGACATTCACAGAGTGATTCTACAAAGCCTTTTTACTGACGTTGGCTTTTAAACGTGATTTCACTGAAATTTCTGTCCTACGCAAGATGCGAGATTTGCTGTTAAAAAATTGAATATACAGAATGCAAACAAACGCTTCCCTACAAGTAAATCACCTAACCCTTCAACAAAGTACTAAAAACTGAATAGAATGCCGTTTTCACTCAGATGAAAGACGTATACTTTCCTTCTTAAGAAGTGTTTTCAAAGACATTCACAGAGTGATTCTACAAAGCCTTTTGCTTTTAAACGTGATTTCACTGGAATTTCTGTGAAATGCAAGATGCGCGATTTGCTGTTTAAGAATTGAGTATACAGAATGCAACCAAACGCTTCCCTACAAGGGAATCGCCTAAACATTCAACACAGCACTAAAAACTAAATAGAATGCAGTTTTCACTCAGATGAAAGACGTATGCTTTCCTTCTTAAGAAGTGTTTTCAAAGGCATTCACAGAGTGATTCTACAAAGCCTTTTTACTGACGTTGGCTTTTAAACGTGATTTCACTGGAATTTCTGTCAAACACATGACGCGAGATTTGCTGTTAAAGAGTTGAGTATACAGAATGCGAACAAACGCTTCCCTACAAGTGATTCGCCTAACCATTCATCACAGTACTAAAAACTGAATAGAATGCAGTTTTCACTCAGATGAAAGATGTATGCTTTCGTTCTTAAGAAGTATTTTCAAAGACATTCACAGAGTGATTCTACAAAGCCTTTTTACTGACGTTTGCTTTTAAACGTGATTTCACTGGAATTTCTGTCAAATGCAAGATGCGAAATTTGCTGTTAAAGAATTGAGTATACAGAATGCAAACAAATGCTTCCCTACAAGTGAATCGCCTAACCATTCAACACAGTACTAAAAACTGAATAGAATGCAGTTTTCACTCAGATGAAAGACATATGCTTTCCTTCTTAAGAAGTGTTTTCAAAGACATTCACAGAGTGATTCTACAAAGCCTTTTTACTGAAGTTGGCTTTTAAACGTGATTTCACTGGAATTTCTGTCAAACGCAAGACGCGAGATTTGCTGTTAAAGAATTGAGTATACAGAATGCAAACAAACGCTTCCCTACAAGTGAATCACCTAACCCTTCAACAAAGTACTAAAAACTGAATAGAATGCAGTTTTCACTCAGATGAAAGACGTATGCTTTCCTTCTTAAGAAGTGTTTTCAAAGACATTCACAGAGTGATTCTACAAAGCCTTTTTACTGATGTTGGCTTTTAAACGTGATTTCACTGGAATTTCTGTCAAATGCAAGACGCGAGATTTGCTGTTAAAGAATTGAGTATACAGAATGCGAACAAACGCTTCTCTACAAGTCAATCGCCTAACTATTCAACTCAGTTCTAAAAACTGAATAGAATTCAGTTTTCACTCAGATGAAAGCCGTATGCTTTCCTTCTTAAGAAGTGTTTTCAAAGACATTCACAGAGTGATTCTACAAAGCCTTTTTACTGGCGTTGGCTTTTAAACGTGATTTCACTGGTATTTCTGTCAAAGGCAAGATGCGAGATTTGCTGTTAAAGAATTGAGTATACAGAATGCAAACAAACGCTTCCCTACAAGTGAATCGCCTAACCATTCAACACAGTACTAAAAACTGAATAGAATGCATTTTTCACTCAGATGAAAGATGTATGCTTTCCTTCTTAAGAAGTGTTTTCAAAGACATTCACAGAGTGATTCTACAAAGCCTTTTTACTGATGTTGGCTTTTAAATGTGATTTCACTGGAATTTCTGTCAAATGCAAGACACAAGGTTTGCTGTTAAAGAATTGAGTATACAGAATGCAAACAAACGCTTCCCACCAAGTGAATCGCCTAACCATTCAACACAGTTCTAATAACTGAAGAGAATGCAGTTTTCACTCAGATGAAAGACGTATGCTTTCCTTCTTAAGAAGTGTTTCCAAAAACACTCACAGAGTGAATCTACAAAGCCTTTTTACTGACGTTGGCTTTTAAACGTGATTTCACTGGAATTTCTGTGAAATGCAAGATGCGCGATTTGCTGTTAAAGAATTGAGTATACAGAATGCAAACAAATGCTTCCCTACAAGGGAATCGCCTAAACATTCAACACAGCACTAAAAACTGAATAGAATGCAGTTTTCACTCAGATGAAAGACGTATGCTTTCCTTCTTAAGAAGTGTTTTCAAAGGCATTCACAGAGTGATTCCACAAAGCCTTTTTACTGGCGTTGGCTTTTAAACGTGATTTCACTGGTATTTCTGTCAAATGCACGAAGCGAGATTTGCTGTTAAAGAATTGAGTATACAGAATGCAATCAAACGCTTCCCTACAAGTGAATCGCCTTACCATTCAACACAGTTCGAAAAACTGAGTAGAATGCAGTTTTCACTCAGAAGAAAGACGTATGCTTTCTATCTTAAGAAGTGTTTTCAAAGACATTCACAGCGTGATTCTACAAAGCCTTTTTTCTGGCATTTGCTTTTAAACGTTATTTCACTGGAATTTCTGTCAAACACAAGATGCGAGATTTGCTGTTAAAAAACTGAGTATACAGAATGCAAACAAACGCTTCCCTATAAGTGAATCGCCTAACCATTCAACACAGTACTAAAAACTGAATAGAATGCAGTTTTCACTCAGATGAAAGATGTATGCTTTCCTTCTTAAGAAGTATTTTCAAAGACATTCACAGAGTGATTCTACAAAGCCTTTTTACTGACGTTTGCTTTTAAACGTGATTTCACTGGAATTTCTGTCAAACACAAGACGCGAGATTTGCTGTTAAAGAATTGAGTATACAGAATGCAAACAAATGCTTCCATATAAGTGAATCGCCTAACCATTCAACACAGTACTGAAAACTGAATAGAATGCAGTTTTCACTCAGATGAAAGACGTATGCTTTCCTTCTTAAGAAGTGTTTTCAAAGACATTCACAGAGTGATTCTACAAAGCCTTTTTACTGACGTTGGGTTTTAAACGTGATTTCACTGGAATTTCTGTAAAACACAAGATGCGCGATTTGCTGTTAAAGAATTGAGTATACAGAATGCAAACAAAAGCTTCCCTACAAGTGAATCACCTAACCATTCAACACAGTACTAAAAACTGAATATAATGCACTTTTCACTCAGATGAAAGACGTATGCTTTCCTTCCTAACAAGTGTTTTCAAAGACATTCACAGAGTGATTCTACAAAGAATTTTTACTGGCGTTGGCTTTTAAACGTGATTTCACTGGAGTTTCTGTCAAATGCAATACGCGAGATTTGCTGTTAAAGAATTGAGTATACAGAATGCAAACAAACGCTTCCCTACAATTGAATCGCCTAACCATGCAACACAGTACTAAAAACTGAATAGAATGCAGTTTTCACTCAGATGAAAGACGTATGCTTTCCTTCTTAAGAAGTGTTTTCAAAGACATTCACAGAGTGATTCTACAAAGCCTTTTTACTGATGTTGGCTTTTAAACGTGATTTCACTGAAATTCCTGTCAAACGCAAGATGCGAGATTTGCTATTAAAAAATTGAGTATACAGAATGCAAACAAACGCTTCCCTACAAGTGAATCACCTAACCCTTCAAAAAGTACTAAAAACTGAATAGAATGCAGTTTTCACTCAGATGAAAGACGTATGCTTTCCTTCTTAAAAAGTGTTTTCAAAGACATTCACAGAGTGATTCTACAAAGCCTTTTGCTTTTAAACGTGATTTCACTGGAATTTCTGTGACATGCAAGATGCGCGATTTGCTGTTAAAGAATTGAGTATACAGAATGCAACCAAACGCTTCCCTACAAGGGAATCGCCTAAACATTCAACACAGCACTAAAAACTGAATAGAATGCAGTTGTCACTCAGATGAAAGACGTATGCTTTCCTTCTTAAGAAGTGTTTTCAAAGACATTCACAGCGTGATTCTACAAAGCCTTTTTTCTGGTGTTGGCTTTTAAACGTGATTTCACTGGAATTTCTGTCAAACACAAGACGCGAGATTTGCTGTTAAAGAATTGAGTATACAGAATGCGAACAAACGCTTCTCTACAAGTCAATCGCCTAACTATTCAACTCAGTTCTAAAAACTGAATAGAATTCAGTTTTCACTCAGATGAAAGACGTATGCTTTCCTTCTTAAGAAGTGTGTTCAAAGACATTCACAGAGTGATTCTACAAAGCCTTTTTACTGGCGTTGGCTTTTAAACGTGATTTCACTGGAATTTCTGTCAAACGCAAGACGCGAGATTTGCTGTTAAACAATTGAGTATACAGAATGCAAACAAAGGCTTCCCTACAAGTGATTCCCTAACCATTCAACACAGTACTAAAAACTGAATAGAATGCAGTTTTCACTCAGATGAAAGACGTATGCTTTCCTTCTTAAGAAGTGTTTTCAAATACATTCACAGAGTGATTCTACAAAGCCTTTTTACTGATGTTGGCTTTTAAATGTGATTTCACTGGAATTTCTGTCAACTGCAAGACACAAGGTTTGCTGTTAAAGAATTGAGTATACAGAATGCAAACAAACGCTTCCCACCAAGTGAATCGCCTAACCATTCAACACACTTCTACTAACTGAAGAGAATGCAGTTTTCACTCAGATGAAAGACGTATGCTTTCCTTCTTAAGAAGTGTTTCCAAAAACACTCACAGAGTGAATCTACAAAGCCTTTTTACTGACGTTGGCTTTTAAACGTGATTTCACTGGAATTTCTGTGAAATACAAGATGCGCGATTTGCTGTTAAAGAATTGAGTATACAGAATGCAAACAAATGCTTCCCTACAAGGGAATCGCCTAAACATTCAACACAGCACTAAAAACTGAATAGAATGCAGTTTTCACTCAGATGAAAGACGTATGCTTTCCTTCTTTAGAAGTGTTTTCAAAGGCATTCACAGAGTGATTCCACAAAGCCTTTATACTGGCGTTGGCTTTTAAACGTGATTTCACTGGAATTTCTGTCAAATGCACGAAGCGAGATTTGCTGTTAAAAAACTGAGTATACAGAATGCAAACAAACGCTTCCCTACAAGTGAATCGCCTTACCATTCAACACAGTTCGAAAAACTGAGTAGAATGCAGTTTTCACTCAGAAGAAAGACGTATGCTTTCTATCTTAAGAAGTGTTTTCAAAGACATTCACAGAGTGATTCCACAAAGTCTTTTTACTGGCGTTGGCTTTTAAACGTTATTTCACTGGAATTTCTGTCAAACACAAGATGCGAGATTTGCTGTTAAAAAACTGAGTATACAGAATGCAAACAAACGCTTCCCTATAAGTGAATCGCCTAACCATTCAACACAGTACTAAAAACTGAATAGAATGCAGTTTTCACTCAGATGAAAGACGTATGCTTTCCTTCTTAAGAAGTGTTTTCAAAGACATTCACAGAGTGATTCTACAAAGCCTTTTTACTGACGTTGGGTTTTAAACGTGATTTCACTGGAATTTCTGTAAAACACAAGATGCGCGATTTGCTGTTAAAGAATTGAGTATACAGAATGCAAACAAAAGCTTCCCTACAAGTGAATCACCTAACCATTCAACACAGTACTAAAAACTGAATATAATGCACTTTTCACTCAGATGAAAGACGTATGCTTTCCTTCCTAACAAGTGTTTTCAAAGACATTCACAGAGTGATTCTACAAAGAATTTTTACTGGTGTTGGCTTTTAAACGTGATTTCACTGGAGTTTCTGTCAAATGCAATACGCGAGATTTGCTGTTAAAGAATTGAGTATACAGAATGCAAACAAACGCTTCCCTACAATTGAATCGCCTAACCATGCAACACAGTACTAAAAACTGAATAGAATGCAGTTTTCACTCAGATGAAAGACGTATGCTTTCCTTCTTAAGAAGTGTTTTCAAAGACATTCACAGAGTGATTCTACAAAGCCTTTTTACTGATGTTGGCTTTTAAACGTGATTTCACTGAAATTCCTGTCAAACGCAAGATTCGAGATTTGCTGTTAAAAAATTGAGTATACAGAATGCAAACAAACGCTTCCCTACAAGTGAATCACCTAACCCTTCAACAAAGTACTAAAAACTGAATAGAATGCAGTTTTAACTCAGATGAAAGACGTATGGTTTCCTTCTTAAGAAGTGTTTTCAAAGACATTCACAGAGTGATTCTACAAAGCTTTTTGCTTTTAAACGTGATTTCACTGGTTTTCTGTGAAATGCAAGATGCGCGATTTGCTGTTAAAGAATTGAGTATACAGAATGCAAACAAACGCTTCCCTACAAGGGAATCGCCTAACCATTCAACACAGTACTAAAAACTGAATAGAATGCAGTTTTCACTCAGATGAAAGACGTATGCTTTCCTTCTTAAGATGTGTTTTCAAAGACATTCACAGATTGATTCTACAAAGACTTTTTACTGACCTTGGCTTTTAAACGTGATTTCACTGGAATTTCTGTCAAACGCACGAAGCGAGATTTGCTGTTAAAGAATTGAGTATACAGAATGCAAACAAACGCTTCCCTTCAAGTGAATCGCCTTACCATTCAACACAGTTCGAAAAACTGAGTAGAATGCAGTTTTCACTCAGAAGAAAGACGTATGCTTTCTATCTTAAGAAGTGTTTTCAAAGACATTCACAGCGTGATTCTACAAAGCCTTTTTTCTGGCATTTGCTTTTAAACGTTATTTCACTGGAATTTCTGTCAAACACAAGATGCGAGATTTGCTGTTAAAAAACTGAGTATACAGAATGCAAACAAACGCTTCCCTACAAGTGAATCACCTAATCCTTCAACAAAGTACTAAAAACTGAATAGAATGCAGTTTTCACTCAGATGAAAGACGTATGCTTTCCTTCTTAAGAAGTGTTTTCAAAGACATT
The DNA here is from genome assembly GCA_033318265.1 of Phyllotis vaccarum. Classification (NCBI taxonomy): domain Eukaryota; kingdom Metazoa; phylum Chordata; class Mammalia; order Rodentia; family Cricetidae; genus Phyllotis; species Phyllotis vaccarum. The sequence continues at coordinate 168,672,700 of JARWLC010000009.1, forward strand.
CACAGAGTGATTCAACAAAGCCTTTTTACTGACATTGGCTTTTAAACGTGATTTCACTGGAATTTCTGTGAAATGCAAGATGCGCGATTTGCTGTTAACGAATTGAGTATACAGAGTGGAAACAAACGCTTCCCTACAAGGGAATCGCCTAAACATTCAACACAGTACTAAAAACTGAATAGAATGCCGTTTTCACTCAGATGAAAGACAAATGGTTTCCTTCTTAAGAAGTGTTTTCAAAGACATTCAGAGAGTGATTCTACAAAGCCTTTTGCTTTTAAACGTGATTTCACTGGAATTTCTGTCAAACGCACGACGCGAGATTTGCTGTTAAAAAATTGAATACAGAATGCAAACAAACGCTTCCCTACAAGTGAATCGCCTTACCATTCAACACAGTTCGAAAAACTGAGTAGAATGCAGTTTTCACTCAGAAGAAAGACGTATGCTTTCTATCTTAAGAAGTGTTTTCAAAGACATTCACAGAGTGATTCTACAAAGCCTTTTGCTTTTAAACGCGATTTCACTGGAATTTCTGTGAAATGCAAGATGCGCGATTTGCTGTTAAAGAATTGAGTATACAGAATGCAACCAAACGCTTCCCTACAAGGGAATCGCCTAAACATTCAACACAGCACTAAAAACTAAATAGAATGCAGTTTTCACTCAGATGAAAGACGTATGCTTTCCTTCTTAAGAAGTGTTTTCAAAGGCATTCACAGAGTGATTCTATAAAGCCTTTTTACTGACGTTGGCTTTTAAACGTGATTTCACTGGAATTTCTGTCAAACACATGACGCGAGATTTGCTGTTAAAGAGTTGAGTATACAGAATGCAAACAAACGCTTCCCTACAAGTGAATCACCTAACCCTTCAACAAAGTACTAAAAACTGAATAGAATGCAGTTTTCACTCAGATGAAAGACGTATGGTTTCCTTCTTAAGAAGTGTTTTCAAAGACATTCACAGAGTGATTCTACAAAGCCTTTTTACTGATGTTGGCTTTTAAATGTGATTTCACTGGAATTTCTGTCAACTGCAAGACACAAGGTTTGCTGTTAAAGAATTGAGTATACAGAATGCAAACAAACGCTTCCCACCAAGTGAATCGCCTAACCATTCAACACACTTCTACTAACTGAAGAGAATGCAGTTTTCACTCAGATGAAAGACGTATGCTTTCCTTCTTAAGAAGTGTTTCCAAAAACACTCACAGAGTGAATCTACAAAGCCTTTTTACTGACGTTGGCTTTTAAACGTGATTTCACTGGAATTTCTGTGAAATACAAGATGCGCGATTTGCTGTTAAAGAATTGAGTATACAGAATGCAAACAAATGCTTCCCTACAAGGGAATCGCCTAAACATTCAACACAGCACTAAAAACTGAATAGAATGCAGTTTTCACTCAGATGAAAGACGTATGCTTTCCTTCTTAAGAAGTGTTTTCAAAGGCATTCACAGAGTGATTCCACAAAGCCTTTATACTGGCGTTGGCTTTTAAACGTGATTTCACTGGAATTTCTGTCAAACGCAAGACGCGAGATTTGCTGTTAAAGAATTGAGTATACAGAATGCAAACAAACGCTTCCCTACAAGGGAATCGCCTAACCATTCAACACAGTACTAAAAACTGAATAGAATGCAGTTTTCACTCAGATGAAAAACGTATGCTTTCCTTCTTAAGAAGTGTTTTCAAAGACATTCACAGAGTGATTCTACAAAGGCTTTTTACTGACGTTGGCTTTTAAACGTGATTTCACTGGAATTTCTGTCAAACGCACGAAGCGAGATTTGCTGTTAAAAAACTGAGTATACAGAATGCAAACAAACGCTTCCCTACAAGTGAATCGCCTTACCATTCAACACAGTTCGAAAAACTGAGTAGAATGCAGTTTTCACTCAGAAGAAAGACGTATGCTTTCTATCTTAAGAAGTGTTTTCAAAGACATTCACAGAGTGATTCCACAAAGTCTTTTTACTGGCGTTGGCTTTTAAACGTTATTTCACTGGAATTTCTGTCAAACACAAGATGCGAGATTTGCTGTTAAAAAACTGAGTATACAGAATGCAAACAAACGCTTCCCTATAAGTGAATCGCCTAACCATTCAACACAGTACTAAAAACTGAATAGAATGCAGTTTTCACTCAGATGAAAGACGTATGCTTTCCTTCTTAAGAAGTGTTTTCAAAGACATTCACAGAGTGATTCTACAAAGCCTTTTTACTGACGTTGGGTTTTAAACGTGATTTCACTGGAATTTCTGTAAAACACAAGATGCGCGATTTGCTGTTAAAGAATTGAGTATACAGAATGCAAACAAAAGCTTCCCTACAAGTGAATCACCTAACCATTCAACACAGTACTAAAAACTGAATATAATGCACTTTTCACTCAGATGAAAGACGTATGCTTTCCTTCCTAACAAGTGTTTTCAAAGACATTCACAGAGTGATTCTACAAAGAATTTTTACTGGCGTTGGCTTTTAAACGTGATTTCACTGGAGTTTCTGTCAAATGCAATACGCGAGATTTGCTGTTAAAGAATTGAGTATACAGAATGCAAACAAACGCTTCCCTACAATTGAATCGCCTAACCATGCAACACAGTACTAAAAACTGAATAGAATGCAGTTTTCACTCAGATGAAAGACGTATGCTTTCCTTCTTAAGAAGTGTTTTCAAAGACATTCACAGAGTGATTCTACAAAGCCTTTTTACTGATGTTGGCTTTTAAACGTGATTTCACTGAAATTCCTGTCAAACGCAAGATTCAAGATTTGCTGTTAAAAAATTGAGTATACAGAATGCAAACAAACGCTTCCCTACAAGTGAATCACCTAACCCTTCAACAAAGTACTAAAAACTGAATAGAATGCAGTTTTAACTCAGATGAAAGACGTATGGTTTCCTTCTTAAGAAGTGTTTTCAAAGACATTCACAGAGTGATTCTACAAAGCCTTTTGCTTTTAAACGTGATTTCACTGGTTTTCTGTGAAATGCAAGATGCGCGATTTGCTGTTAAAGAATTGAGTATACAGAATGCAAACAAACGCTTCCCTACAAGGGAATCGCCTAACCATTCAACACAGTACTAAAAACTGAATAGAATGCAGTTTTCACTCAGATGAAAGACGTATGCTTTCCTTCTTAAGATGTGTTTTCAAAGACATTCACAGATTGATTCTACAAAGACTTTTTACTGACCTAGGCTTTTAAACGTGATTTCACTGGAATTTCTGTCAAACGCACGAAGCGAGATTTGCTGTTAAAGAATTGAGTATACAGAATGCAAACAAACGCTTCCCTTCAAGTGAATCGCCTTACCATTCAACACAGTTCGAAAAACTGAGTAGAATGCAGTTTTCACTCAGAAGAAAGACGTATGCTTTCTATCTTAAGAAGTGTTTTCAAAGACATTCACAGCGTGATTCTACAAAGCCTTTTTTCTGGCATTTGCTTTTAAACGTTATTTCACTGGAATTTCTGTCAAACACAAGATGCGAGATTTGCTGTTAAAAAACTGAGTATACAGAATGCAAACAAACGCTTCCCTACAAGTGAATCACCTAACCCTTCAACAAAGTACTAAAAACTGAATAGAATGCAGTTTTCACTCAGATGAAAGACGTATGCTTTCCTTCTTAAGAAGTGTTTTCAAAGACATTCACAGAGTGATTCAACAAAGCCTTTTTACTGACATTGGCTTTTAAACGTGATTTCACTGGAATTTCTGTGAAATGCAAGATGCGCGATTTGCTGTTAACGAATTGAGTATACAGAGTGGAAACAAACGCTTCCCTACAAGGGAATCGCCTAAACATTCAACACAGTACTAAAAACTGAATAGAATGCCGTTTTCACTCAGATGAAAGACATATGGTTTCCTTCTTAAGAAGTGTTTTCAAAGACATTCAGAGAGTGATTCTACAAAGCCTTTTGCTTTTAAACGTGATTTCACTGGAATTTCTGTCAAACGCACGACGCGAGATTTGCTGTTAAAAAATTGAATACAGAATGCAAACAAACGCTTCCCTACAAGTGAATCGCCTTACCATTCAACACAGTTCGAAAAACTGAGTAGAATGCAGTTTTCACTCAGAAGAAAGACGTATGCTTTCTATCTTAAGAAGTGTTTTCAAAGACATTCACAGAGTGATTCTACAAAGCCTTTTGCTTTTAAACGCGATTTCACTGGAATTTCTGTGAAATGCAAGATGCGCGATTTGCTGTTAAAGAATTGAGTATACAGAATGCAACCAAACGCTTCCCTACAAGGGAATCGCCTAAACATTCAACACAGCACTAAAAACTAAATAGAATGCAGTTTTCACTCAGATGAAAGACGTATGCTTTCCTTCTTAAGAAGTGTTTTCAAAGGCATTCACAGAGTGATTCTATAAAGCCTTTTTACTGACGTTGGCTTTTAAACGTGATTTCACTGGAATTTCTGTCAAACACATGACGCGAGATTTGCTGTTAAAGAGTTGAGTATACAGAATGCAAACAAACGCTTCCCTACAAGTGAATCACCTAACCCTTCAACAAAGTACTAAAAACTGAATAGAATGCAGTTTTCACTCAGATGAAAGACGTATGGTTTCCTTCTTAAGAAGTGTTTTCAAAGACATTCACAGAGTGATTCTACAAAGCCTTTTTACTGATGTTGGCTTTTAAATGTGATTTCACTGGAATTTCTGTCAACTGCAAGACACAAGGTTTGCTGTTAAAGAATTGAGTATACAGAATGCAAACAAACGCTTCCCACCAAGTGAATCGCCTAACCATTCAACACACTTCTACTAACTGAAGAGAATGCAGTTTTCACTCAGATGAAAGACGTATGCTTTCCTTCTTAAGAAGTGTTTCCAAAAACACTCACAGAGTGAATCTACAAAGCCTTTTTACTGACGTTGGCTTTTAAACGTGATTTCACTGGAATTTCTGTGAAATACAAGATGCGCGATTTGCTGTTAAAGAATTGAGTATACAGAATGCAAACAAATGCTTCCCTACAAGGGAATCGCCTAAACATTCAACACAGCACTAAAAACTGAATAGAATGCAGTTTTCACTCAGATGAAAGACGTATGCTTTCCTTCTTAAGAAGTGTTTTCAAAGGCATTCACAGAGTGATTCCACAAAGCCTTTATGCTGGCGTTGGCTTTTAAACGTGATTTCACTGGAATTTCTGTCAAACGCAAGACGCGAGATTTGCTGTTAAAGAATTGAGTATACAGAATGCAAACAAACGCTTCCCTACAAGGGAATCGCCTAACCATTCAACACAGTACTAAAAACTGAATAGAATGCAGTTTTCACTCAGATGAAAAACGTATGCTTTCCTTCTTAAGAAGTGTTTTCAAAGACATTCACAGAGTGATTCTACAAAGGCTTTTTACTGACGTTGGCTTTTAAACGTGATTTCACTGGAATTTCTGTCAAACGCACGAAGCGAGATTTGCTGTTAAAAAACTGAGTATACAGAATGCAAACAAACGCTTCCCTACAAGTGAATCGCCTTACCATTCAACACAGTTCGAAAAACTGAGTAGAATGCAGTTTTCACTCAGAAGAAAGACGTATGCTTTCTATCTTAAGAAGTGTTTTCAAAGACATTCACAGAGTGATTCCACAAAGTCTTTTTACTGGCGTTGGCTTTTAAACGTTATTTCACTGGAATTTCTGTCAAACACAAGATGCGAGATTTGCTGTTAAAAAACTGAGTATACAGAATGCAAACAAACGCTTCCCTATAAGTGAATCGCCTAACCATTCAACACAGTACTAAAAACTGAATAGAATGCAGTTTTCACTCAGATGAAAGACGTATGCTTTCCTTCTTAAGAAGTGTTTTCAAAGACATTCACAGAGTGATTCTACAAAGCCTTTTTACTGACGTTGGGTTTTAAACGTGATTTCACTGGAATTTCTGTAAAACACAAGATGCGCGATTTGCTGTTAAAGAATTGAGTATACAGAATGCAAACAAAAGCTACCCTACAAGTGAATCACCTAACCATTCAACACAGTACTAAAAACTGAATATAATGCACTTTTCACTCAGATGAAAGACGTATGCTTTCCTTCCTAACAAGTGTTTTCAAAGACATTCACAGAGTGATTCTACAAAGAATTTTTACTGGCGTTGGCTTTTAAACGTGATTTCACTGGAGTTTCTGTCAAATGCAATACGCGAGATTTGCTGTTAAAGAATTGAGTATACAGAATGCAAACAAACGCTTCCCTACAATTGAATCGCCTAACCATGCAACACAGTACTAAAAACTGAATAGAATGCAGTTTTCACTCAGATGAAAGACGTATGCTTTCCTTCTTAAGAAGTGTTTTCAAAGACATTCACAGAGTGATTCTACAAAGCCTTTTTACTGATGTTGGCTTTTAAACGTGATTTCACTGAAATTCCTGTCAAACGCAAGATTCGAGATTTGCTGTTAAAAAATTGAGTATACAGAATGCAAACAAACGCTTCCCTACAAGTGAATCACCTAACCCTTCAACAAAGTACTAAAAACTGAATAGAATGCAGTTTTAACTCAGATGAAAGACGTATGGTTTCCTTCTTAAGAAGTGTTTTCAAAGACATTCACAGAGTGATTCTACAAAGCCTTTTGCTTTTAAACGTGATTTCACTGGTTTTCTGTGAAATGCAAGATGCGCGATTTGCTGTTAAAGAATTGAGTATACAGAATGCAAACAAACGCTTCCCTACAAGGGAATCGCCTAACCATTCAACACAGTACTAAAAACTGAATAGAATGCAGTTTTCACTCAGATGAAAGACGTATGCTTTCCTTCTTAAGATGTGTTTTCAAAGACATTCACAGATTGATTCTACAAAGACTTTTTACTGACCTTGGCTTTTAAACGTGATTTCACTGGAATTTCTGTCAAACGCACGAAGCGAGATTTGATGTTAAAGAATTGAGTATACAGAATGCAAACAAACGCTTCCCTTCAAGTGAATCGCCTTACCATTCAACACAGTTCGAAAAACTGAGTAGAATGCAGTTTTCACTCAGAAGAAAGACGTATGCTTTCTATCTTAAGAAGTGTTTTCAAAGACATTCACAGCGTGATTCTACAAAGCCTTTTTTCTGGCATTTGCTTTTAAACGTTATTTCACTGGAATTTCTGTCAAACACAAGATGCGAGATTTGCTGTTAAAAAACTGAGTATACAGAATGCAAACAAACGCTTCCCTACAAGTGAATCACCTAATCCTTCAACAAAGTACTAAAAACTGAATAGAATGCAGTTTTCACTCAGATGAAAGACGTATGCTTTCCTTCTTAAGAAGTGTTTTCAAAGACATTCACAGAGTGATTCAACAAAGCCTTTTTACTGACATTGGCTTTTAAACGTGATTTCACTGGAATTTCTGTGAAATGCAAGATGCGCGATTTGCTGTTAACGAATTGAGTATACAGAGTGGAAACAAACGCTTCCCTACAAGGGAATCGCCTAAACATTCAACACAGTACTAAAAACTGAATAGAATGCCGTTTTCACTCAGATGAAAGACAAATGGTTTCCTTCTTAAGAAGTGTTTTCAAAGACATTCAGAGAGTGATTCTACAAAGCCTTTTGCTTTTAAACGTGATTTCACTGGAATTTCTGTCAAACGCACGACGCGAGATTTGCTGTTAAAAAATTGAATACAGAATGCAAACAAACGCTTCCCTACAAGTGAATCGCCTTACCATTCAACACAGTTCGAAAAACTGAGTAGAATGCAGTTTTCACTCAGAAGAAAGACGTATGCTTTCTATCTTAAGAAGTGTTTTCAAAGACATTCACAGAGTGATTCTACAAAGCCTTTTGCTTTTAAACGCGATTTCACTGGAATTTCTGTGAAATGCAAGATGCGCGATTTGCTGTTAAAGAATTGAGTATACAGAATGCAACCAAACGCTTCCCTACAAGGGAATCGCCTAAACATTCAACACAGCACTAAAAACTAAATAGAATGCAGTTTTCACTCAGATGAAAGACGTATGCTTTCCTTCTTAAGAAGTGTTTTCAAAGGCATTCACAGAGTGATTCTATAAAGCCTTTTTACTGACGTTGGCTTTTAAACGTGATTTCACTGGAATTTCTGTCAAACACATGACGCGAGATTTGCTGTTAAAGAGTTGAGTATACAGAATGCAAACAAACGCTTCCCTACAAGTGAATCACCTAACCCTTCAACAAAGTACTAAAAACTGAATAGAATGCAGTTTTCACTCAGATGAAAGACGTATGGTTTCCTTCTTAAGAAGTGTTTTCAAAGACATTCACAGAGTGATTCTACAAAGCCTTTTTACTGATGTTGGCTTTTAAATGTGATTTCACTGGAATTTCTGTCAACTGCAAGACACAAGGTTTGCTGTTAAAGAATTGAGTATACAGAATGCAAACAAACGCTTCCCACCAAGTGAATCGCCTAACCATTCAACACACTTCTACTAACTGAAGAGAATGCAGTTTTCACTCAGATGAAAGACGTATGCTTTCCTTCTTAAGAAGTGTTTCCAAAAACACTCACAGAGTGAATCTACAAAGCCTTTTTACTGACGTTGGCTTTTAAACGTGATTTCACTGGAATTTCTGTGAAATACAAGATGCGCGATTTGCTGTTAAAGAATTGAGTATACAGAATGCAAACAAATGCTTCCCTACAAGGGAATCGCCTAAACATTCAACACAGCACTAAAAACTGAATAGAATGCAGTTTTCACTCAGATGAAAGACGTATGCTTTCCTTCTTAAGAAGTGTTTTCAAAGGCATTCACAGAGTGATTCCACAAAGCCTTTATACTGGCGTTGGCTTTTAAACGTGATTTCACTGGAATTTCTGTCAAACGCAAGACGCGAGATTTGCTGTTAAAGAATTGAGTATACAGAATGCAAACAAACGCTTCCCTACAAGGGAATCGCCTAACCATTCAACACAGTACTAAAAACTGAATAGAATGCAGTTTTCACTCAGATGAAAAACGTATGCTTTCCTTCTTAAGAAGTGTTTTCAAAGACATTCACAGAGTGATTCTACAAAGGCTTTTTACTGACGTTGGCTTTTAAACGTGATTTCACTGGAATTTCTGTCAAACGCACGAAGCGAGATTTGCTGTTAAAAAACTGAGTATACAGAATGCAAACAAACGCTTCCCTACAAGTGAATCGCCTTACCATTCAACACAGTTCGAAAAACTGAGTAGAATGCAGTTTTCACTCAGAAGAAAGACGTATGCTTTCTATCTTAAGAAGTGTTTTCAAAGACATTCACAGAGTGATTCCACAAAGTCTTTTTACTGGCGTTGGCTTTTAAACGTTATTTCACTGGAATTTCTGTCAAACACAAGATGCGAGATTTGCTGTTAAAAAACTGAGTATACAGAATGCAAACAAACGCTTCCCTATAAGTGAATCGCCTAACCATTCAACACAGTACTAAAAACTGAATAGAATGCAGTTTTCACTCAGATGAAAGACGTATGCTTTCCTTCTTAAGAAGTGTTTTCAAAGACATTCACAGAGTGATTCTACAAAGCCTTTTTACTGACGTTGGGTTTTAAACGTGATTTCACTGGAATTTCTGTAAAACACAAGATGCGCGATTTGCTGTTAAAGAATTGAGTATACAGAATGCAAACAAAAGCTTCCCTACAAGTGAATCACCTAACCATTCAACACAGTACTAAAAACTGAATATAATGCACTTTTCACTCAGATGAAAGACGTATGCTTTCCTTCCTAACAAGTGTTTTCAAAGACATTCACAGAGTGATTCTACAAAGAATTTTTACTGGCGTTGGCTTTTAAACGTGATTTCACTGGAGTTTCTGTCAAATGCAATACGCGAGATTTGCTGTTAAAGAATTGAGTATACAGAATGCAAACAAACGCTTCCCTACAATTGAATCGCCTAACCATGCAACACAGTACTAAAAACTGAATAGAATGCAGTTTTCACTCAGATGAAAGACGTATGCTTTCCTTCTTAAGAAGTGTTTTCAAGACATTCACAGAGTGATTCTACAAAGCCTTTTTACTGATGTTGGCTTTTAAACGTGATTTCACTGAAATTCCTGTCAAAACGCAAGATTCGAGATTTGCTGTTAAAAAATTGAGTATACAGAATGCAAACAAACGCTTCCCTACAAGTGAATCACCTAACCCTTCAACAAAGTACTAAAAACTGAATAGAATGCAGTTTTAACTCAGATGAAAGACGTATGGTTTCCTTCTTAAGAAGTGTTTTCAAAAGACATTCACAGAGTGATTCTACAAAGCCTTTTGCTTTTAAACGTGATTTCACTGGTTTTCTGTGAAATGCAAGATGCGCGATTTGCTGTTAAAGAATTGAGTATACAGAATGCAAACAAACGCTTCCCTACAAGGGAATCGCCTAACCATTCAACACAGTACTAAAAACTGAATAGAATGCAGTTTTCACTCAGATGAAAGACGTATGCTTTCCTTCTTAAGATGTGTTTTCAAAGACATTCACAGATTGATTCTACAAAGACTTTTTACTGACCTTGGCTTTTAAACGTGATTTCACTGGAATTTCTGTCAAACGCACGAAGCGAGATTTGCTGTTAAAGAATTGAGTATACAGAATGCAAACAAACGCTTCCCTTCAAGTGAATCGCCTTACCATTCAACACAGTTCGAAAAACTGAGTAGAATGCAGTTTTCACTCAGAAGAAAGACGTATGCTTTCTATCTTAAGAAGTGTTTTCAAAGACATTCACAGCGTGATTCTACAAAGCCTTTTTTCTGGCATTTGCTTTTAAACGTTATTTCACTGGAATTTCTGTCAAACACAAGATGCGAGATTTGCTGTTAAAAAACTGAGTATACAGAATGCAAACAAACGCTTCCCTACAAGTGAATCACCTAACCCTTCAACAAAGTACTAAAAACTGAATAGAATGCAGTTTTCACTCAGATGAAAGACGTATGCTTTCCTTCTTAAGAAGTGTTTTCAAAGACATTCACAGAGTGATTCAACAAAGCCTTTTTACTGACATTGGCTTTTAAACGTGATTTCACTGGAATTTCTGTGAAATGCAAGATGCGCGATTTGCTGTTAACGAATTGAGTATACAGAGTGGAAACAAACGCTTCCCTACAAGGGAATCGCCTAAACATTCAACACAGTACTAAAAACTGAATAGAATGCCGTTTTCACTCAGATGAAAGACATATGGTTTCCTTCTTAAGAAGTGTTTTCAAAGACATTCAGAGAGTGATTCTACAAAGCCTTTTGCTTTTAAACGTGATTTCACTGGAATTTCTGTCAAACGCACGACGCGAGATTTGCTGTTAAAAAATTGAATACAGAATGCAAACAAACGCTTCCCTACAAGTGAATCGCCTTACCATTCAACACAGTTCGAAAAACTGAGTAGAATGCAGTTTTCACTCAGAAGAAAGACGTATGCTTTCTATCTTAAGAAGTGTTTTCAAAGACATTCACAGAGTGATTCTACAAAGCCTTTTGCTTTTAAACGCGATTTCACTGGAATTTCTGTGAAATGCAAGATGCGCGATTTGCTGTTAAGAATTGAGTATACAGAATGCAACCAAACGCTTCCCTACAAGGGAATCGCCTAAACATTCAACACAGCACTAAAAACTAAATAGAATGCAGTTTTCACTCAGATGAAAGACGTATGCTTTCCTTCTTAAGAAGTGTTTTCAAAGGCATTCACAGAGTGATTCTATAAAGCCTTTTACTGACGTTGGCTTTTAAACGTGATTTCACTGGAATTTCTGTCAAACACATGACGCGAGATTTGCTGTTAAAGAGTTGAGTATACAGAATGCAAACAAACGCTTCCCTACAAGTGAATCACCTAACCCTTCAACAAAGTACTAAAAACTGAATAGAATGCAGTTTTCACTCAGATGAAAGACCGTATGGTTTCCTTCTTAAGAAGTGTTTTCAAAGACATTCACAGAGTGATTCTACAAAGCCTTTTTACTGATGTTGGCTTTTAAATGTGATTTCACTGGAATTTCTGTCAACTGCAAGACACAAGGTTTGCTGTTAAAGAATTGAGTATACAGAATGCAAACAAACGCTTCCCACCAAGTGAATCGCCTAACCATTCAACACACTTCTACTAACTGAAGAGAATGCAGTTTTCACTCAGATGAAAGACGTATGCTTTCCTTCTTAAGAAGTGTTTCCAAAAACACTCACAGAGTGAATCTACAAAGCCTTTTTACTGACGTTGGCTTTTAAAACGTGATTTCACTGGAATTTCTGTGAAATACAAGATGCGCGATTTGCTGTTAAAGAATTGAGTATACAGAATGCAAACAAATGCTTCCCTACAAGGGAATCGCCTAAACATTCACACACAGCACTAAAAACTGAATAGAATGCAGTTTTCACTCAGATGAAAGACGTATGCTTTCCTTCTTAAGAAGTGTTTTCAAAGGCATTCACAGAGTGTTCCACAAAGCCTTTATGCTGGCGTTGGCTTTTAAACGTGATTTCACTGGAATTTCTGTCAAACGCAAGACGCGAGATTTGCTGTTAAAGAATTGAGTATACAGAATGCAAACAAACGCTTCCCTACAAGGGAATCGCCTAACCATTCAACACAGTACTAAAAACTGAATAGAATGCAGTTTTCACTCAGATGAAAAACGTATGCTTTCCTTCTTAAGAAGTGTTTTCAAAGACATTCACAGAGTGATTCTACAAAGGCTTTTTACTGACGTTGGCTTTTAAACGTGATTTCACTGGAATTTCTGTCAAACGCACGAAGCGAGATTTGCTGTTAAAAAACTGAGTATACAGAATGCAAACAAACGCTTCCCTACAAGTGAATCGCCTTACCATTCAACACAGTTCGAAAAACTGAGTAGAATGCAGTTTTCACTCAGAAGAAAGACGTATGCTTTCTATCTTAAGAAGTGTTTTCAAAGACATTCACAGAGTGATTCCACAAAGTCTTTTTACTGGCGTTGGCTTTTAAACGTTATTTCACTGGAATTTCTGTCAAACACAAGATGCGAGATTTGCTGTTAAAAAACTGAGTATACAGAATGCAAACAAACGCTTCCCTATAAGTGAATCGCCTAACCATTCAACACAGTACTAAAAACTGAATAGAATGCAGTTTTCACTCAGATGAAAGACGTATGCTTTCCTTCTTAAGAAGTGTTTTCAAAGACATTCACAGAGTGATTCTACAAAGCCTTTTTACTGACGTTGGGTTTTAAACGTGATTTCACTGGAATTTCTGTAAAACACAAGATGCGCGATTTGCTGTTAAAGAATTGAGTATACAGAATGCAAACAAAAGCTACCCTACAAGTGAATCACCTAACCATTCAACACAGTACTAAAAACTGAATATAATGCACTTTTCACTCAGATGAAAGACGTATGCTTTCCTTCCTAACAAGTGTTTTCAAAGACATTCACAGAGTGATTCTACAAAGAATTTTTACTGGCGTTGGCTTTTAAACGTGATTTCACTGGAGTTTCTGTCAAATGCAATACGCGAGATTTGCTGTTAAAGAATTGAGTATACAGAATGCAAACAAACGCTTCCCTACAATTGAATCGCCTAACCATGCAACACAGTACTAAAAACTGAATAGAATGCAGTTTTCACTCAGATGAAAGACGTATGCTTTCCTTCTTAAGAAGTGTTTTCAAAGACATTCACAGAGTGATTCTACAAAGCCTTTTTACTGATGTTGGCTTTTAAACGTGATTTCACTGAAATTCCTGTCAAACGCAAGATTCGAGATTTGCTGTTAAAAAATTGAGTATACAGAATGCAAACAAACGCTTCCCTACAAGTGAATCACCTAACCCTTCAACAAAGTACTAAAAACTGAATAGAATGCAGTTTTAACTCAGATGAAAGACGTATGGTTTCCTTCTTAAGAAGTGTTTTCAAAGACATTCACAGAGTGATTCTACAAAGCCTTTTGCTTTTAAACGTGATTTCACTGGTTTTCTGTGAAATGCAAGATGCGCGATTTGCTGTTAAAGAATTGAGTATACAGAATGCAAACAAACGCTTCCCTACAAGGGAATCGCCTAACCATTCAACACAGTACTAAAAACTGAATAGAATGCAGTTTTCACTCAGATGAAAGACGTATGCTTTCCTTCTTAAGATGTGTTTTCAAAGACATTCACAGATTGATTCTACAAAGACTTTTTACTGACCTTGGCTTTTAAACGTGATTTCACTGGAATTTCTGTCAAACGCACGAAGCGAGATTTGATGTTAAAGAATTGAGTATACAGAATGCAAACAAACGCTTCCCTTCAAGTGAATCGCCTTACCATTCAACACAGTTCGAAAAACTGAGTAGAATGCAGTTTTCACTCAGAAGAAAGACGTATGCTTTCTATCTTAAGAAGTGTTTTCAAAGACATTCACAGCGTGATTCTACAAAGCCTTTTTTCTGGCATTTGCTTTTAAACGTTATTTCACTGGAATTTCTGTCAAACACAAGATGCGAGATTTGCTGTTAAAAAACTGAGTATACAGAATGCAAACAAACGCTTCCCTACAAGTGAATCACCTAACCCTTCAACAAAGTACTAAAAACTGAATAGAATGCAGTTTTCACTCAGATGAAAGACGTATGCTTTCCTTCTTAAGAAGTGTTTTCAAAGACATTCACAGAGTGATTCAACAAAGCCTTTTTACTGACATTGGCTTTTAAACGTGATTTCACTGGAATTTCTGTGAAATGCAAGATGCGCGATTTGCTGTTAACGAATTGAGTATACAGAGTGGAAACAAACGCTTCCCTACAAGGGAATCGCCTAAACATTCAACACAGTACTAAAAACTGAATAGAATGCCGTTTTCACTCAGATGAAAGACATATGGTTTCCTTCTTAAGAAGTGTTTTCAAAGACATTCAGAGAGTGATTCTACAAAGCCTTTTGCTTTTAAACGTGATTTCACTGGAATTTCTGTCAAACGCACGACGCGAGATTTGCTGTTAAAAAATTGAATACAGAATGCAAACAAACGCTTCCCTACAAGTGAATCGCCTTACCATTCAACACAGTTCGAAAAACTGAGTAGAATGCAGTTTTCACTCAGAAGAAAGACGTATGCTTTCTATCTTAAGAAGTGTTTTCAAAGACATTCACAGAGTGATTCTACAAAGCCTTTTGCTTTTAAACGCGATTTCACTGGAATTTCTGTGAAATGCAAGATGCGCGATTTGCTGTTAAAGAATTGAGTATACAGAATGCAACCAAACGCTTCCCTACAAGGGAATCGCCTAAACATTCAACACAGCACTAAAAACTAAATAGAATGCAGTTTTCACTCAGATGAAAGACGTATGCTTTCCTTCCTAAGAAGTGTTTTCAAAGGCATTCACAGAGTGATTCTATAAAGCCTTTTTACTGACGTTGGCTTTTAAACGTGATTTCACTGGAATTTCTGTCAAACACATGACGCGAGATTTGCTGTTAAAGAGTTGAGTATACAGAATGCAAACAAACGCTTCCCTACAAGTGAATCACCTAACCCTTCAACAAAGTACTAAAAACTGAATAGAATGCAGTTTTCACTCAGATGAAAGACGTATGGTTTCCTTCTTAAGAAGTGTTTTCAAAGACATTCACAGAGTGATTCTACAAAGCCTTTTTACTGATGTTGGCTTTTAAATGTGATTTCACTGGAATTTCTGTCAACTGCAAGACACAAGGTTTGCTGTTAAAGAATTGAGTATACAGAATGCAAACAAACGCTTCCCACCAAGTGAATCGCCTAACCATTCAACACACTTCTACTAACTGAAGAGAATGCAGTTTTCACTCAGATGAAAGACGTATGCTTTCCTTCTTAAGAAGTGTTTCCAAAAACACTCACAGAGTGAATCTACAAAGCCTTTTTACTGACGTTGGCTTTTAAACGTGATTTCACTGGAATTTCTGTGAAATACAAGATGCGCGATTTGCTGTTAAAGAATTGAGTATACAGAATGCAAACAAATGCTTCCCTACAAGGGAATCGCCTAAACATTCAACACAGCACTAAAAACTGAATAGAATGCAGTTTTCACTCAGATGAAAGACGTATGCTTTCCTTCTTAAGAAGTGTTTTCAAAGGCATTCACAGAGTGATTCCACAAAGCCTTTATGCTGGCGTTGGCTTTTAAACGTGATTTCACTGGAATTTCTGTCAAACGCAAGACGCGAGATTTGCTGTTAAAGAATTGAGTATACAGAATGCAAACAAACGCTTCCCTACAAGGGAATCGCCTAACCATTCAACACAGTACTAAAAACTGAATAGAATGCAGTTTTCACTCAGATGAAAAACGTATGCTTTCCTTCTTAAGAAGTGTTTTCAAAGACATTCACAGAGTGATTCTACAAAGGCTTTTTACTGACGTTGGCTTTTAAACGTGATTTCACTGGAATTTCTGTCAAACGCACGAAGCGAGATTTGCTGTTAAAAAACTGAGTATACAGAATGCAAACAAACGCTTCCCTACAAGTGAATCGCCTTACCATTCAACACAGTTCGAAAAACTGAGTAGAATGCAGTTTTCACTCAGAAGAAAGACGTATGCTTTCTATCTTAAGAAGTGTTTTCAAAGACATTCACAGAGTGATTCCACAAAGTCTTTTTACTGGCGTTGGCTTTTAAACGTTATTTCACTGGAATTTCTGTCAAACACAAGATGCGAGATTTGCTGTTAAAAAACTGAGTATACAGAATGCAAACAAACGCTTCCCTATAAGTGAATCGCCTAACCATTCAACACAGTACTAAAAACTGAATAGAATGCAGTTTTCACTCAGATGAAAGACGTATGCTTTCCTTCTTAAGAAGTGTTTTCAAAGACATTCACAGAGTGATTCTACAAAGCCTTTTTACTGACGTTGGGTTTTAAACGTGATTTCACTGGAATTTCTGTAAAACACAAGATGCGCGATTTGCTGTTAAAGAATTGAGTATACAGAATGCAAACAAAAGCTTCCCTACAAGTGAATCACCTAAGCATTCAACACAGTACTAAAAACTGAATATAATGCACTTTTCACTCAGATGAAAGACGTATGCTTTCCTTCCTAACAAGTGTTTTCAAAGACATTCACAGAGTGATTCTACAAAGAATTTTTACTGGCGTTGGCTTTTAAACGTGATTTCACTGGAGTTTCTGTCAAATGCAATACGCGAGATTTGCTGTTAAAGAATTGAGTATACAGAATGCAAACAAACGCTTCCCTACAATTGAATCGCCTAACCATGCAACACAGTACTAAAAACTGAATAGAATGCAGTTTTCACTCAGATGAAAGACGTATGCTTTCCTTCTTAAGAAGTGTTTTCAAAGACATTCACAGAGTGATTCTACAAAGCCTTTTTACTGATGTTGGCTTTTAAACGTGATTTCACTGGAATTCCTGTCAAACGCAAGATGCGAGATTTGCTGTTAAAAAATTGAGTATACAGAATGCAAACAAACGCTTCCCTACAAGTGAATCACCTAACCCTTCAACAAAGTACTAAAAACTGAATAGAATGCAGTTTTAACTCAGATGAAAGACGTATGGTTTCCTTCTTAAGAAGTGTTTTCAAAGACATTCACAGAGTGATTCTACAAAGCCTTTTGCTTTTAAACGTGATTTCACTGGTTTTCTGTGAAATGCAAGATGCGCGATTTGCTGTTAAAGAATTGAGTATACAGAATGCAACCAAACGCTTCCCTACAAGGGAATCGCCTAACCATTCAACACAGTACTAAAAACTGAATAGAATGCAGTTTTCACTCAGATGAAAGACGTATGCTTTCCTTCTTAAGATGTGTTTTCAAAGACATTCACAGATTGATTCTACAAAGACTTTTTACTGACCTTGGCTTTTAAACGTGATTTCACTGGAATTTCTGTCAAACGCACGAAGCGAGATTTGCTGTTAAAGAATTGAGTATACAGAATGCAAACAAACGCTTCCCTTCAAGTGAATCGCCTTACCATTCAACACAGTTCGAAAAACTGAGTAGAATGCAGTTTTCACTCAGAAGAAAGACGTATGCTTTCTATCTTAAGAAGTGTTTTCAAAGACATTCACAGCGTGATTCTACAAAGCCTTTTTTCTGGCATTTGCTTTTAAACGTTATTTCACTGGAATTTCTGTCAAACACAAGATGCGAGATTTGCTGTTAAAAAACTGAGTATACAGAATGCAAACAAACGCTTCCCTACAAGTGAATCACCTAACCCTTCAACAAAGTACTAAAAACTGAATAGAATGCAGTTTTCACTCAGATGAAAGACGTATGCTTTCCTCTTAAGAAGTGTTTTCAAAGACATTCACGAGAGTGATTCAACAAAGCCTTTTTACTGACATTGGCTTTTAAACGTGATTTCACTGGAATTTCTGTGAAATGCAAGATGCGGCGATTTGCTGTTAACGAATTGAGTATACAGAGTGGAAACAAACGCTTCCCTACAAGGGAATCGCCTAAACATTCAACACAGTACCTTAAACTGAATAGAATGCCGTTTTCACTCAGATGAAAGACATATGGTTTCCTTCTAAGAAGTGTTTTCAAAGACATTCAGAGAGTGATTCTACAAAGCCTTTTGCTTTTAAACGTGATTTCACTGGATTTCTGTCAAACGCACGACGCGAGATTTGCTGTTAAAAAATTGAATACAGAATGCAAACAAACGCTTCCCTACAAGTGAATCGCCTTACCATTCAACACAGTTCGAAAAACTGAGTAGAATGCAGTTTTCACTCAGAAGAAAGACGTATGCTTTCTATCTTAAGAAGTGTTTTCAAAGACATTCACAGAGTGATTCTACAAGCCTTTGCTTTTAAACGCGATTTCACTGGAATTTCTGTGAAATGCAAGATGCGCGATTTGCTGTTAAAGAATTGAGTATACAGAATGCAACATCAAACGCTTCCCTACAAGGGAATCGCCTAAACATTCAACACAGCACTAAAAACTAAATAGAATGCAGTTTTCACTCAGAGAAAGACGTATGCTTTCCTTCTTAAGAAGTGTTTTCAAAGGCATTCACAGAGTGATTCTATAAAGCCTTTTTACTGACGTTGGCTTTTAAACGTGATTTCACTGGAATTTCTGTCAAACACATGACGCGAGATTTGCTGTTAAAGAGTTGAGTATACAGAATGCAAACAAACGCTTCCCTACAAGTGAATCACCTAACCCTTCAACAAAGTACTAAAAACTGAATAGAATGCAGTTTTCACTCAGATGAAAGACGTATGGTTTCCTTCTTAAGAAGTGTTTTCAAAGACATTCACAGAGTGATTCTACAAAGCCTTTTTACTGATGTTGGCTTTTAAATGTGATTTCACTGGAATTTCTGTCAACTGCAAGACACAAGGTTTGCTGTTAAAGAATTGAGTATACAGAATGCAAACAAACGCTTCCCACCAAGTGAATCGCCTAACCATTCAACACACTTCTACTAACTGAAGAGAATGCAGTTTTCACTCAGATGAAAGACGTATGCTTTCCTTCTTAAGAGTGTTTCCAAAAACACTCACAGAGTGAATCTACAAAGCCTTTTACTGACGTTGGCTTTTAAACGTGATTTCACTGGAATTTCTGTGAAATACAAGATGCGCGATTTGCTGTTAAAGAATTGAGTATACAGAATGCAAACAAATGCTTCCCTACAAGGAATCGCCTAAACATTCAACACAGCACTAAAAACTGAATAGAATGCAGTTTTCACTCAGATGAAAGACGTATGCTTTCCTTCTTAAGAAGTGTTTTCAAAGGCATTCACAGAGTGATTCCACAAAGCCTTTATGCTGGCGTTGGCTTTTAACGTGATTTCACTGGAATTTCTGTCAAACGCAAGACGCGAGATTTGCTGTTAAAGGATTGAGTATACAGAATGCAAACAAACGCTTCCCTACAAGGGAATCGCCTAACCATTCAACACAGTACTAAAAACTGAATAGAATGCAGTTTTCCACTCAGATGAAAAACGTATGCTTTCCTTCTTAAGAAGTGTTTCAAAGACATTCACAGAGTGATTCTACAAAGCTTTTTTACTAACGTTGGCTTTTAAACGTGATTTCACTGGAATTTCTGTCAAACGCACGAAGCGAGATTTGCTGTTAAAAAACTGAGTATACAGAATGCAAACAAACGCTTCCCTACAAGTGAATCGCCTTACCATTCAACACAGTTCGAAAAACTGAGTAGAATGCAGTTTTCACTCAGAAGAAAGACGTATGCTTTCTATCTTAAGAAGTGTTTTCAAAGACATTCACAGAGTGATTCCACAAAGTCTTTTTACTGGCGTTGGCTTTTAAACGTTATTTCACTGGAATTTCTGTCAAACACAAGATGCGAGATTTGCTGTTAAAAAACTGAGTATACAGAATGCAAACAAACGCTTCCCTATAAGTGAATCGCCTAACCATTCAACACAGTACTAAAAACTGAATAGAATGCAGTTTTCACTCAGATGAAAGACGTATGCTTTCCTTCTTAAGAAGTGTTTTCAAAGACATTCACAGAGTGATTCTACAAAGCCTTTTTACTGACGTTGGGTTTTAAACGTGATTTCACTGGAATTTCTGTAAAACACAAGATGCGCGATTTGCTGTTAAAGAATTGAGTATACAGAATGCAAACAAAAGCTTCCCTACAAGTGAATCACCTAACCATTCAACACAGTACTAAAAACTGAATATAATGCACTTTTCACTCAGATGAAAGACGTATGCTTTCCTTCCTAACAAGTGTTTTCAAAGACATTCACAGAGTGATTCTACAAAGAATTTTTACTGGCGTTGGCTTTTAAACGTGATTTCACTGGAGTTTCTGTCAAATGCAATACGCGAGATTTGCTGTTAAAGAATTGAGTATACAGAATGCAAACAAACGCTTCCCTACAATTGAATCGCCTAACCATGCAACACAGTACTAAAAACTGAATAGAATGCAGTTTTCACTCAGATGAAAGACGTATGCTTTCCTTCTTAAGAAGTGTTTTCAAAGACATTCACAGAGTGATTCTACAAAGCCTTTTTACTGATGTTGGCTTTTAAACGTGATTTCACTGAAATTCCTGTCAAACGCAAGATGCGAGATTTGCTGTTAAAAAATTGAGTATACAGAATGCAAACAAACGCTTCCCTACAAGTGAATCACCTAACCCTTCAACAAAGTACTAAAAACTGAATAGAATGCAGTTTTAACTCAGATGAAAGACGTATGGTTTCCTTCTTAAGAAGTGTTTTCAAAGACATTCACAGAGTGATTCTACAAAGCCTTTTGCTTTTAAACGTGATTTCACTGGTTTTCTGTGAAATGCAAGATGCGCGATTTGCTGTTAAAGAATTGAGTATACAGAATGCAACCAAACGCTTCCCTACAAGGGAATCGCCTAACCATTCAACACAGTACTAAAAACTGAATAGAATGCAGTTTTCACTCAGATGAAAGACGTATGCTTTCCTTCTTAAGATGTGTTTTCAAAGACATTCACAGATTGATTCTACAAAGACTTTTTACTGACCTTGGCTTTTAAACGTGATTTCACTGGAATTTCTGTCAAACGCACGAAGCGAGATTTGCTGTTAAAGAATTGAGTATACAGAATGCAAACAAACGCTTCCCTTCAAGTGAATCGCCTTACCATTCAACACAGTTCGAAAAACTGAGTAGAATGCAGTTTTCACTCAGAAGAAAGACGTATGCTTTCTATCTTAAGAAGTGTTTTCAAAGACATTCACAGCGTGATTCTACAAAGCCTTTTTTCTGGCATTTGCTTTTAAACGTTATATCACTGGAATTTCTGTCAAACACAAGATGCGAGATTTGCTGTTAAAAAACTGAGTATACAGAATGCAAACAAATGCTTCCCTACAAGTGAATCACCTAACCCTTCAACAAAGTACTAAAAACTGAATAGAATGCAGTTTTCACTCAGATGAAAGACGTATGCTTTCCTTCTTAAGAAGTGTTTTCAAAGACATTCACAGAGTGATTCAACAAAGCCTTTTTACTGACATTGGCTTTTAAACGTGATTTCACTGGAATTTCTGTGAAATGCAAGATGCGCGATTTGCTGTTAACGAATTGAGTATACAGAGTGGAAACAAACGCTTCCCTACAAGGGAATCGCCTAAACATTCAACACAGTACTAAAAACTGAATAGAATGCCGTTTTCACTCAGATGAAAGACATATGGTTTCCTTCTTAAGAAGTGTTTTCAAAGACATTCAGAGAGTGATTCTACAAAGCCTTTTGCTTTTAAACGTGATTTCACTGGAATTTCTGTCAAACGCACGACGCGAGATTTGCTGTTAAAAAATTGAATACAGAATGCAAACAAACGCTTCCCTACAAGTGAATCGCCTTACCATTCAACACAGTTCGAAAAACTGAGTAGAATGCAGTTTTCACTCAGAAGAAAGACGTATGCTTTCTATCTTAAGAAGTGTTTTCAAAGACATTCACAGAGTGATTCTACAAAGCCTTTTGCTTTTAAACGCGATTTCACTGGAATTTCTGTGAAATGCAAGATGCGCGATTTGCTGTTAAAGAATTGAGTATACAGAATGCAACCAAACGCTTCCCTACAAGGGAATCGCCTAAACATTCAACACAGCACTAAAAACTAAATAGAATGCAGTTTTCACTCAGATGAAAGACGTATGCTTTCCTTCTTAAGAAGTGTTTTCAAAGGCATTCACAGAGTGATTCTATAAAGCCTTTTTACTGACGTTGGCTTTTAAACGTGATTTCACTGGAATTTCTGTCAAACACATGACGCGAGATTTGCTGTTAAAGAGTTGAGTATACAGAATGCAAACAAACGCTTCCCTACAAGTGAATCACCTAACCCTTCAACAAAGTACTAAAAACTGAATAGAATGCAGTTTTCACTCAGATGAAAGACGTATGGTTTCCTTCTTAAGAAGTGTTTTCAAAGACATTCACAGAGTGATTCTACAAAGCCTTTTTACTGATGTTGGCTTTTAAATGTGATTTCACTGGAATTTCTGTCAACTGCAAGACACAAGGTTTGCTGTTAAAGAATTGAGTATACAGAATGCAAACAAACGCTTCCCACCAAGTGAATCGCCTAACCATTCAACACACTTCTACTAACTGAAGAGAATGCAGTTTTCACTCAGATGAAAGACGTATGCTTTCCTTCTTAAGAAGTGTTTCCAAAAACACTCACAGAGTGAATCTACAAAGCCTTTTTACTGACGTTGGCTTTTAAACGTGATTTCACTGGAATTTCTGTGAAATACAAGATGCGCGATTTGCTGTTAAAGAATTGAGTATACAGAATGCAAACAAATGCTTCCCTACAAGGGAATCGCCTAAACATTCAACACAGCACTAAAAACTGAATAGAATGCAGTTTTCACTCAGATGAAAGACGTATGCTTTCCTTCTTAAGAAGTGTTTTCAAAGGCATTCACAGAGTGATTCCACAAAGCCTTTATGCTGGCGTTGGCTTTTAAACGTGATTTCACTGGAATTTCTGTCAAACGCAAGACGCGAGATTTGCTGTTAAAGGATTGAGTATACAGAATGCAAACAAACGCTTCCCTACAAGGGAATCGCCTAACCATTCAACACAGTACTAAAAACTGAATAGAATGCAGTTTTCACTCAGATGAAAAACGTATGCTTTCCTTCTTAAGAAGTGTTTTCAAAGACATTCACAGAGTGATTCTACAAAGCCTTTTTACTGACGTTGGGTTTTAAACGTGATTTCACTGGAATTTCTGTCAAACGCACGAAGCGAGATTTGCTGTTAAAAAACTGAGTATACAGAATGCAAACAAACGCTTCCCTACAAGTGAATCGCCTTACCATTCAACACAGTTCGAAAAACTGAGTAGAATGCAGTTTTCACTCAGAAGAAAGACGTATGCTTTCTATCTTAAGAAGTGTTTTCAAAGACATTCACAGAGTGATTCCACAAAGTCTTTTTACTGGCGTTGGCTTTTAAACGTTATTTCACTGGAATTTCTGTCAAACACAAGATGCGAGATTTGCTGTTAAAAAACTGAGTATACAGAATGCAAACAAACGCTTCCCTATAAGTGAATCGCCTAACCATTCAACACAGTACTAAAAACTGAATAGAATGCAGTTTTCACTCAGATGAAAGACGTATGCTTTCCTTCTTAAGAAGTGTTTTCAAAGACATTCACAGAGTGATTCTACAAAGCCTTTTTACTGACGTTGGGTTTTAAACGTGATTTCACTGGAATTTCTGTAAAACACAAGATGCGCGATTTGCTGTTAAAGAATTGAGTATACAGAATGCAAACAAAAGCTTCCCTACAAGTGAATCACCTAACCATTCAACACAGTACTAAAAACTGAATATAATGCACTTTTCACTCAGATGAAAGACGTATGCTTTCCTTCCTAACAAGTGTTTTCAAAGACATTCACAGAGTGATTCTACAAAGAATTTTTACTGGCGTTGGCTTTTAAACGTGATTTCACTGGAGTTTCTGTCAAATGCAATACGCGAGATTTGCTGTTAAAGAATTGAGTATACAGAATGCAAACAAACGCTTCCCTACAATTGAATCGCCTAACCATGCAACACAGTACTAAAAACTGAATAGAATGCAGTTTTCACTCAGATGAAAGACGTATGCTTTCCTTCTTAAGAAGTGTTTTCAAAGACATTCACAGAGTGATTCTACAAAGCCTTTTTACTGATGTTGGCTTTTAAACGTGATTTCACTGAAATTCCTGTCAAACGCAAGATGCGAGATTTGCTGTTAAAAAATTGAGTATACAGAATGCAAACAAACGCTTCCCTACAAGTGAATCACCTAACCCTTCAACAAAGTACTAAAAACTGAATAGAATGCAGTTTTAACTCAGATGAAAGACGTATGGTTTCCTTCTTAAGAAGTGTTTTCAAAGACATTCACAGAGTGATTCTACAAAGCCTTTTGCTTTTAAACGTGATTTCACTGGTTTTCTGTGAAATGCAAGATGCGCGATTTGCTGTTAAAGAATTGAGTATACAGAATGCAACCAAACGCTTCCCTACAAGGGAATCGCCTAACCATTCAACACAGTACTAAAAACTGAATAGAATGCAGTTTTCACTCAGATGAAAGACGTATGCTTTCCTTCTTAAGATGTGTTTTCAAAGACATTCACAGATTGATTCTACAAAGACTTTTTACTGACCTTGGCTTTTAAACGTGATTTCACTGGAATTTCTGTCAAACGCACGAAGCGAGATTTGCTGTTAAAGAATTGAGTATACAGAATGCAAACAAACGCTTCCCTTCAAGTGAATCGCCTTACCATTCAACACAGTTCGAAAAACTGAGTAGAATGCAGTTTTCACTCAGAAGAAAGACGTATGCTTTCTATCTTAAGAAGTGTTTTCAAAGACATTCACAGCGTGATTCTACAAAGCCTTTTTCTGGCATTTGCTTTTAAACGTTATATCACTGGAATTTCTGTCAAACACAAGATGCGAGATTTGCTGTTAAAAAACTGAGTATACAGAATGCAAACAAATGCTTCCCTACAAGTGAATCACCTAACCCTTCAACAAAGTACTAAAAACTGAATAGAATGCAGTTTTCACTCAGATGAAAGACGTATGCTTTCCTTCTTAAGAAGTGTTTTCAAAGACATTCACAGAGTGATTCAACAAAGCCTTTTTACTGACATTGGCTTTTAAACGTGATTTCACTGGAATTTCTGTGAAATGCAAGATGCGCGATTTGCTGTTAACGAATTGAGTATACAGAGTGGAAACAAACGCTTCCCTACAAGGGAATCGCCTAAACATTCAACACAGTACTAAAAACTGAATAGAATGCCGTTTTCACTCAGATGAAAGACATATGGTTTCCTTCTTAAGAAGTGTTTTCAAAGACATTCAGAGAGTGATTCTACAAAGCCTTTTGCTTTTAAACGTGATTTCACTGGAATTTCTGTCAAACGCACGACGCGAGATTTGCTGTTAAAAAATTGAATACAGAATGCAAACAAACGCTTCCCTACAAGTGAATCGCCTTACCATTCAACACAGTTCGAAAAACTGAGTAGAATGCAGTTTTCACTCAGAAGAAAGACGTATGCTTTCTATCTTATGAAGTGTTTTCAAAGACATTCACAGAGTGATTCTACAAAGCCTTTTGCTTTTAAACGCGATTTCACTGGAATTTCTGTGAAATGCAAGATGCGCGATTTGCTGTTAAAGAATTGAGTATACAGAATGCAACCAAACGCTTCCCTACAAGGGAATCGCCTAAACATTCAACACAGCACTAAAAACTAAATAGAATGCAGTTTTCACTCAGATGAAAGACGTATGCTTTCCTTCTTAAGAAGTGTTTTCAAAGGCATTCACAGAGTGATTCTATAAAGCCTTTTTACTGACGTTGGCTTTTAAATGTGATTTCACTGGAATTTCTGTCAAACACATGACACGAGATTTGCTGTTAAAGAGTTGAGTATACAGAATGCAAACAAACGCTTCCCTACAAGTGAATCACCTAACCCTTCAACAAAGTACTAAAAACTGAATAGAATGCAGTTTTCACTCAGATGAAAGACGTATGGTTTCCTTCTTAAGAAGTGTTTTCAAAGACATTCACAGAGTGATTCTACAAAGCCTTTTGCTTTTAAACGTGATTTCACTGGAATTTCTGTGAAATGCAAGATGCGCGATTTGCTGTTAAAGAATTGAGTATACAGAATGCAACCAAATGCTTCCCTACAAGGGAATCGCCTAAACATTCAACACAGCACTAAAAACTGAATAGAATGCAGTTTTCACTCAGATGAAAGACGTATGCTTTCCTTCTTAAGAAGTGTTTTCAAAGGCATTCACAGAGTGAATCCACAAAGCCTTTTTACTGGCGTTGGCTTTTAAACGTGATTTCACTGGAATTTCTGTCAAACGCAAGACGCGAGATTTGCTGTTAAAGAATTGAGTATACAGAATGCAAACAAACGCTTCCCTACAAGGGAATCGCCTAACCATTCAACACAGTACTAAAAACTGAATAGAATGCAGTTTTCACTCAGATGAAAAACGTATGCTTTCCTTCTTAAGAAGTGTTTTCAAAGACATTCACAGAGTGATTCTACAAAGGCTTTTTACTGACGTTGGCTTTTAAACGTGATTTCACTGGAATTTCTGTCAAACGCAAGACGCGAGATTTGCTGTTAAAGAATTGAGTATACAGAATGCAAACAAACGCTTCCCTACAAGGGAATCGCCTAACCATTCAACACAGTACTAAAAACTGAATACAATGCAGTTTTCACTCAGATGAAAGACGTATGCTTTCCTTCTTAAGAAGTGTTTTCAAAGGCATTCACAGAGTGATTCTACAAAGCCTTTTTACTGGCGTTGGCTTTTAAACGTGATTTCACTGGAATTTCTGTCAAAAGCAAGACGCGAGATTTGCTGTTAAAGAATTGAGTATACAGAATGCAAACAAACGCTTCCCTACAAGTGAATCACCTAACCCTTCAACAAAGTACTGAAAACTGAATAGAATGCAGTTTTCACTCAGATGAAAGACGTATGGTTTCCTTCTTAAGAAGTGTTTTCAAAGACATTCACAGAGTGATTCTACAAAGCCTTTTGCTTTTAAACGTGATTTCACTGGAATTTCTGTGAAATGCAAGATGCGCGATTTGCTGTTAAAGAATTGAGTATACAGAATGCAAACAAACGCTTCCCTACAAGGGAATCGCCTAACCATTCAACACAGTACTAAAAACTGAATAGAATGCAGTTTTCACTCAGATGAAAGACGTATGCTTTCCTTCTTAAGATGTGTTTTCAAAGACATTCACAGAGTGATTCTACAAAGGCTTTTTACTGACGTTGGCTTTTAAACGTGATTTCACTGGAATTTCTGTCAAAGGCACGAAGCGAGATTTGCTGTTAAAGAATTGAGTATACAGAATGCAAACAAACGCTTCCCTACAAGTGAATCGCCTTACCATTCAACACAGTTCGAAAAACTGAGTAGAATGCAGTTTTCACTCAGAAGAAAGACGTATGCATTCTATCTTAAGAAGTGTTTTCAAAGACATTCTCAGCGTGATTCTACAAAGCCTTTTTTCTGGCATTTGCTTTTAAACGTTATTTCACTGGAATTTAGGTCAAACACAAGATGCGAGATTTGCTGTTAAAAACTGAGTATACAGAATGCAAACAAACGCTTCCCTACAAGTGAATCACCTAACCCTTCAACAAAGTACTAAAAACTGAATAGAATGCAGTTTTCACTCAGATGAAAGACTTATGCTTTCCTTCTTAAGAAGTGTTTTCAAAGACATTCACAGAGTGATTCAACAAAGCCTTTTTACTGACATTGGCTTTTAAACGTGATTTCACTGGAATTTCTGTGAAATGCAAGATGCGCGATTTGCTGTTAATGAATTGAGTATACAGAGTGGAAACAAACGCTTCCCTACAAGGGAATCGCCTAAACATTCAACACAGTACTAAAAACTGAATAGAATGCCGTTTTCACTCAGATGAAAGACATATGGTTTCCTTCTTAAGAAGTGTTTTCAAAGACATTCAGAGAGTGATTCTACAAAGCCTTTTGCTTTTAAACGTGATTTCACTGGAATTTCTGTGAAATGCAAGATGCGCGATTTGCTGTTAAAGAATTGAGTATACAGAATGCAAACAAACGCTTACCTACAAGGGAATCGCCTAAACATTCAACACAGCACTAAAAACTGAATAGAATGCAGTTTTCACTCAGATGAAAGACGTATGCTTTCCTTCTTAAGAAGTGTTTTCAAAGGCATTCACAGAGTGATTCTACAAAGCCTTTTTACTGGCGTTGGCTTTTAAACGTGATTTCACTGGAATTTCTGTCAAACGCACGACGCGAGATTTGCTGTTAAAGAATTGAATACAGAATGCAAACAAACGCTTCCCTACAAGTGAATCGCCTAACCATTCATCACAGTACTAAAAACTGAATAGAATGCAGTTTTCACTCAGATGAAAGATGTATGCTTTCGTTCTTAAGAAGTATTTTCAAAGACATTCACAGAGTGATTCTACAAAGCCTTTTTACTGAAGTTGGCTTTTAAACGTGATTTCACTGGAATTTCTGTCAAATGCAAGATGCGAGATTTGCTGTTAAAGAATTGAGTATACAGAATGCAAACAAATGCTTCCCTACAAGTGAATCGCCTAACCATTCAACACAGTACTAAAAACTGAATAGAATACAGTTTTCACTCAGATGAAAGACGTATGCTTTCCTTCTTAAGAAGTGTTTTCAAAGACATTCACAGAGTGATTCTACAAAGGCTTTTTACTGACGTTGGCTTTTAAACGTGATTTCACTGGAATTTCTGTCAAACGCAAGATGCGAGATTTGCTGTTAAAGAATTGAGTATACAGAATGCAAACAAACGCTTCCCTACAAGTGAATCACCTAACCCTTCAACAAAGTACTAAAAACTGAATAGAATGCAGTTTTCACTCAGATGAAAGACGTATGCTTTCCTTCTTAAGAAGTGTTTTGAAAGACATTCACAGAGTGATTCTACAAAGCCTTTTGCTTTTAAACGTGATTTCACTGGAATTTCTGTGACATGCAAGATGCGCGATTTGCTGTTAAAGAATTGAGTATACAGAATGCAACCAAACGCTTCCTTACAAGGGAATCGCCTAAACATTCAACACAGCACTAAAAACTGAATAGAATGCAGTTGTCACGCAGATGAAAGACGTATGCTTTCCTTCTTAAGAAGTGTTTTCAAAGACATTCACAGCGTGATTCTACAAAGCCTTTTTTCTGGCATTGGCTTTTAAACGTTATTTCACTGGAATTTCTGTCAAACACAAGACGCGAGATTTGCTGTTAAAAAACTGAGTATACAGAATGCAAACAAACGCTTCCCTACAAGTGAATCACCTAACCCTTCAACAAAGTACTAAAAACTGAATAGAATGCAGTTTCAACTCAGAAGAAAGACGTATGCTTTTCTTCTTAAGAAGTGTTTTCAAAGACATTCACAGAGTGATTGAACAAAGCCTTTTTACTGACATTGGCTTTTAAACGTGATTTCACTGGAATTTCTGTGAAATGCAAGATGCGCGATTTGCTGTTAAAGAATTGAGTATACAGAGTGCAAACAAACGCTTCCCTACAAGGGAATCGCCTAAACATTCAACACAGTACTAAAAACTGAATAGAATGCAGTTTTCACTCAGATGAAAGATGTATGCTTTCCTTCTTAAGAAGTGTTTTCACAGACATTCACAGAGTGATTCTACAAAGCCTTTTTACTGGCGTTGGCTTTTAAACGTGATTTCACTGGAATTTCTGTCAAATGCAAGACGCGAGATTTGCTGTTAAAGAATTGAGTATACAGAATGCAAACAAACGCTTCCCTACATTTGAATCGCCTAAACATGCAACACAGTACTAAAAACTGAATAGAATGCAGTTTTCACTCAGATGAAAGACTTATGCTTTCCTTCTTAAGAAGTGTTTTCAAAGACATTCACAGAGTGATTCTACAAAGCCTTTTCACTGATGTTGGCTTTTAAACGTGATTTCACTGAAATTTCTCTCAAACGCAAGATGCGAGATTTGCTGTTAAAGAATTGAGTATACAGAATGCAAACAAACTCTTCCCTACTAGTGAATCACCTAACCCTTCAACAAAGTACCAAAAACTGAATAGAATGCCGTTTTCACTCAGATGAAAGACGTATGCTTTCCTTCTTAAGAAGTGTTTTCAAAGACATTCACAGCGTGATTCTACAAAGCCTTTTTTCTGGCATTGGCTTTTAAATGTTATTTCACAGGAATTTCTGTCAAACACAAGACGCGAGATTTGCTGTTAAAAAACTGAGTATACAGAATGCAAACAAACGCTTCCCTACAAGTGAATCACCTAACCCTTCAACAAAGTACTAAAAACTGAATAGAATGCAGTTTTCACTCAGATGAACGATGTATGCTTTCCTTCTTAAGAAGTGTTTTCAAAGACATTCACAGAGTGATTCTACAAAGCCTTTTTACTGACGTTGGCTTTTAAATGTGATTTCACTGGAATTTCTGTCAAATGCAAGACACAAGGTTTGCTGGTAAAGAATTGAGTATACAGAATGCAAACAAACGCTTCCCACCAAGTGAATAGCCTAACCATTCAACACAGTTCTAATAACTGAATAGAATGCAGTTTTCACTCAGATGAAAGACGTATGCTTTCCTTCTTAAGAAGTGTTTCCCAAAACACTCACAGAGTGAATCTACAAAGCCTTTTTACTGACGTTGGCTTTTAAACGTGATTTCACTGGAATTTCTGTCAAATGCAAGATGCGAGATTTGCTGTTCAAGAATTGAGTATACAGACTTCAAACAAACGCTTCCCTACAAGTGAATCGCCTAACCATTCAACACAGTACTAAAAACTGAATAGAATGCAGTTTTCACTCAGATGAAAGATGTATGCTTTCCTTCTTAAGAAGTGTTTTCAAAGACATTCACAGAGTGATTCTACAAAGCCTTTTTACTGACGTTTGCTTTTAAACGTGATTTACTGGAATTTCTGTCAAACACAAGACGCGAGATTTGCTGTTAAAGAATTGAGTATACAGAATGCAACCAAATGCTTCCCTACAAGGGAATCGCCTAACCATTCAACACAGCACTAAAAACTGAATAGAATGCAGTTTTCACTCAGATGAAAGACGTATGCTTTCCTTCTTAAGAAGTGTTTTCAAAGGCATTCACAGAGTGATTCCACAAAGCCTTTTTACTGGCGTTGGCTTTTAAACGTGATTTCACTGGAATTTCTGTCAAACGCAAATGCGAGATTTGCTGTTAAAGAATTCAGTATACAGAATGCAAACAAACGCTTCCCTACAAGGGAATCGCCTAACCATTCAACACAGTACTAAAAACTGAATAGAATGCAGTTTTCACTCAGATGAAAGACGTATGCTTTCCTTCTTAAGAAGTGTTTTCAAAGACATTCACAGAGTGATTCAAAAAAGCCTTTTTACTGACATTGGCTTTTAAACGTGATTTCACTGAAATTTCTGTCAAACGCAAGATGCGAGATTTGCTGTTAAAGAATTGAGTATACAGAATGCAAACAAACTCTTCCCTACTAGTGAATCACCTAACCCTTCAACAAAGTACCAAAAACTGAATAGAATGCCGTTTTCACTCAGATGAAAGACGTATGCTTTCCTTCTTAAGAAGTGTTTTCAAAGACATTCACAGCGTGATTCTACAAAGCCTTTTTTCTGGCATTGGCTTTTAAATGTTATTTCACAGGAATTTCTGTCAAACACAAGACGCGAGATTTGCTGTTAAAAAACTGAGTATACAGAATGCAAACAAACGCTTCCCTACAAGTGAATCACCTAACCCTTCAACAAAGTACTAAAAACTGAATAGAATGCAGTTTTCACTCAGATGAACGATGTATGCTTTCCTTCTTAAGAAGTGTTTTCAAAGACATTCACAGAGTGATTCTACAAAGCCTTTTTACTGACGTTGGCTTTTAAATGTGATTTCACTGGAATTTCTGTCAAATGCAAGACACAAGGTTTGCTGGTAAAGAATTGAGTATACAGAATGCAAACAAACGCTTCCCACCAAGTGAATAGCCTAACCATTCAACACAGTTCTAATAACTGAATAGAATGCAGTTTTCACTCAGATGAAAGACGTATGCTTTCCTTCTTAAGAAGTGTTTTCAAAGACATTCACAGAGTGATTCAACTAAGCCTTTTTACTGACATTGGCTTTTAAACGTGATTTCACTGGAATTTCTGTGAAATGCAAGATGCGCGATTTGCTGTTAAAGAATTGAGTATACAGAGTGGAAACAAACGCTTCCCTACAAGGGAATCGCATAAACATTCAACACAGTACTAAAAACTGAATAGAATGCCGTTTTCACTCAGATGAAAGACGTATGGTTTCCTTCTTAAGAAGTGTTTTCAAAGACATTCACAGAGTGATTGAACAAAGCCTTTTTACTGACATTGGCTTTTAAACGTGATTTCACTGGAATTTCTGTGAAATGCAAGATGCGCGATTTGCTGTTAAAGAGTTGAGTATACAGAGTGCAAACAAACGCTTCCCTACAAGGGAATCGCCTAAACATTCAACACAGTACTAAAAACTGAATAGAATGCAGTTTTCACTCAGATGAAAGATGTATGCTTTCCTTCTTAAGAAGTGTTTTCAAAGACATTCACAGAGTGATTCTACAAAGCCTTTTTACTGACGTTGGCTT
The DNA here is from genome assembly GCA_033318265.1 of Phyllotis vaccarum. Classification (NCBI taxonomy): domain Eukaryota; kingdom Metazoa; phylum Chordata; class Mammalia; order Rodentia; family Cricetidae; genus Phyllotis; species Phyllotis vaccarum. The sequence goes on from JARWLC010000009.1 coordinate 168,706,002, forward strand.
TTAAATGTGATTTCACTGGAATTTCTGTCAAATGCAAGACACAAGGTTTGCTGTTAAAGAATTGAGTATACAGAATGCAAACAAACGCTTCCCACCAAGTGAATCGCCTAACCATTCAACACAGTACTAAAAACTGAATAGAATGCAGTTTTCACTCAGATGAAAGACGTATGCTTTCCTTCTTAAGAAGTGTTTCCAAAAACACTCACAGAGTGAATCTACAAAGCCTTTTTACTGACGTTGGCTTTTAAACGTGATTTCACTGGAATTTCTGTAAAAAAAAAAGATGCGCGATTTGCTGTTAAAGAATTGAGTATACAGAATGAAAACAAACGCTTCCCTACAAGTGAATCCCCTAACCATTCAACACAGTACTAAAAACTGAATATAATGCACTTTTCACTCAGTTGAAAGACGTATGCTTTCCTTCTTAAGAAGTGTTTTCAAAGACATTCACAGAGTGATTCTACAAAGCCTTTTGCTTTTAAACGTGATTTCACTGGAATTTCTGTGACATGCAAGATGCGCGATTTGCTGTTAAAGAATTGAGTATACAGAATGCAACCAAACGCTTCCCTACAAGGGAATAGCCTAAACATTCAACACAGCACTAAAAACTGAATAGAATGCAGTTGTCACTCAGATGAAAGACGTATGCTTTCCTTCTTAAGAAGTGTTTTCAAAGACATTCACAGCGTGATTCTACAAAGCCTTTTTTCTGGCATTGGCTTTTAAATGTTATTTCACAGGAATTTCGGTCAAACACAAGACGCGAGATTTGCTGTTAAAAAACTGAGTATACAGAATGCAAACAAACGCTTCCCTACAAGTGAATCACCTAACCCTTCAACAAAGTACTAAAAACTGAATAGAATGCAGTTTTCACTCAGATGAACGATGTATGCTTTCCTTCTTAAGAAGTGTTTTCAAAGACATTCACAGAGTGATTCTACAAAGCCTTTTTACTGACGTTGGCTTTTAAATGTGATTTCACTGGAATTTCTGTCAAATGCAAGACACAAGGTTTGCTGGTAAAGAATTGAGTATACAGAATGCAAACAAACGCTTCCCACCAAGTGAATAGCCTAACCATTCAACACAGTTCTAATAACTGAATAGAATGCAGTTTTCACTCAGATGAAAGACGTATGCTTTCCTTCTTAAGAAGTGTTTCCCAAAACACTCACAGAGTGAATCTACAAAGCCTTTTTACTGACGTTGGCTTTTAAACGTGATTTCACTGGAATTTCTGTCAAATGCAAGATGCGAGATATGCTGTTCAAGAATTGAGTATACAGACTTCAAACAAACGTTTCCCTACAAGTGAATCGCCTAACCATTCAACACAGTACTAAAAACTGAATAGAATGCAGTTTTCACTCAGATGAAAGATGTATGCTTTCCTTCTTAAGAAGTGTTTTCAAAGACATTCACAGAGTGATTCTACAAAGCCTTTTTACTGACGTTGGCTTTTAAACGTGATTTCACTGGAATTTCTGTCAAATGCAAGACACAAGGTTTGCTGTTAAAGAATTGAGTATACAGAATGCAAACAAACGCTTCCCACCAAGTGAATCGCCTAACCATTCAACACAGTACTAAAAACTGAATAGAATGCAGTTTTCACTCAGATGAAAGACGTATGCTTTCCTTCTTAAGAAGTGTTTCCAAAAACACTCACAGAGTGAATCTACAAAGCCTTTTTACTGACGTTGGCTTTTAAACGTGATTTCACTGGAATTTCTGTCAAACACAAGATGCGAGATTTGCTGTTAAAGAATTGAGTATACAGAATGCAAACAAATGCTTCCCTATAAGTGAATCGCCTAACCATTCAACACAGTACTAAAAACTGAATAGAATGCAGTTTTCACTCAGATGAAAGACGTATGCTTTCCTTCTTAAGAAGTGTTTTCAAAGACATTCACAGAGTGATTCTACAAAGCCTTTTTACTGACGTTGGCTTTTAAACGTGATTTCACTGGAATTTCTGTAAAAAAAAAGATGCGCGATTTGCTGTTAAAGAATTGAGTATACAGAATGCAAACAAACGCTTCCCTACAAGTGAATCCCCTAACCATTCAACACAGTACTAAAAACTGAATATAATGCACTTTTCACTCAGATGAAAGACGTATGCTTTCCTTCTTAAGAAGTGTTTTCAAAGACATTCACAGAGTGATTCTACAAAGCCTTTTGCTTTTAAACGTGATTTCACTGGAATTTCTGTGACATGCAAGATGCGCGATTTGCTGTTAAAGAATTGAGTATACAGAATGCAACCAAACGCTTCCCTACAAGGGAATAGCCTAAACATTCAACACAGCACTAAAAACTGAATAGAATGCAGTTGTCACTCAGATGAAAGACGTATGCTTTCCTTCTTAAGAAGTGTTTTCAAAGACATTCACAGCGTGATTCTACAAAGCCTTTTTTCTGGCATTGGCTTTTAAATGTTATTTCACAGGAATTTCTGTCAAACACAAGACGCGAGATTTGCTGTTAAAAAACTGAGTATACAGAATGCAAACAAACGCTTCCCTACAAGTGAATCACCTAACCCTTCAACAAAGTACTAAAAACTGAATAGAATGCAGTTTTCACTCAGATGAACGATGTATGCTTTCCTTCTTAAGAAGTGTTTTCAAAGACATTCACAGAGTGATTCTACAAAGCTTTTTTACTGACGTTGGCTTTTAAATGTGATTTCACTGGAATTTCTGTCAAATGCAAGACACAAGGTTTGCTGGTAAAGAATTGAGTATACAGAATGCAAACAAACGCTTCCCACCAAGTGAATAGCCTAACCATTCAACACAGTTCTAATAACTGAATAGAATGCAGTTTTCACTCAGATGAAAGACGTATGCTTTCCTTCTTAAGAAGTGTTTCCCAAAACACTCACAGAGTGAATCTACAAAGCCTTTTTACTGACGTTGGCTTTTAAACGTGATTTCACTGGAATTTCTGTCAAATGCAAGATGCGAGATTTGCTGTTCAAGAATTGAGTATACAGACTTCAAACAAACGCTTCCCTACAAGTGAATCGCCTAACCATTCAACACAGTACTAAAAACTGAATAGAATGCAGTTTTCACTCAGATGAAAGATGTATGCTTTCCTTCTTAAGAAGTGTTTTCAAAGACATTCACAGAGTGATTCTACAAAGCCTTTTTACTGACGTTTGCTTTTAAACGTGATTTCACTGGAATTTCTGTCAAACACAAGACGCGAGATTTGCTGTTAAAGAATTGAGTATACAGAATGCAACCAAATGCTTCCCTACAAGGGAATCGCCTAACCATTCAACACAGCACTAAAAACTGAATAGAATGCAGTTTTCACTCAGATGAAAGACGTATGCTTTCCTTCTTAAGGAGTGTTTTCAAAGGCATTCACAGAGTGATTCCACAAAGCCTTTTTACTGGCGTTGGCTTTTAAACGTGATTTCACTGGAATTTCTGTCAAACGCAAATGCGAGATTTGCTGTTAAAGAATTCAGTATACAGAATGCAAACAAACGCTTCCCTACAAGGGAATCGCCTAAACATTCAACACAGTACTAAAAACTGAATAGAATGCAGTTTTCACTCAGATGAAAGACGTATGCTTTCCTTCTTAAGAAGTGTTTTCAAAGACATTCACAGAGTGATTCAACTAAGCCTTTTTACTGACATTGGCTTTTAAACGTGATTTCACTGGAATTTCTGTGAAATGCAAGATGCGCGATTTGCTGTTAAAGAATTGAGTATACAGAGTGGAAACAAACGCTTCCCTACAAGGGAATCGCATAAACATTCAACACAGTACTAAAAACTGAATAGAATGCCGTTTTCACTCAGATGAAAGACGTATGGTTTCCTTCTTAAGAAGTGTTTTCAAAGACATTCACAGAGTGATTGAACAAAGCCTTTTTACTGACATTGGCTTTTAAACGTGATTTCACTGGAATTTCTGTGAAATGCAAGATGCGCGATTTGCTGTTAAAGAGTTGAGTATACAGAGTGCAAACAAACGCTTCCCTACAAGGGAATCGCCTAAACATTCAACACAGTACTAAAAACTGAATAGAATGCAGTTTTCACTCAGATGAAAGATGTATGCTTTCCTTCTTAAGAAGTGTTTTCAAAGACATTCACAGAGTGATTCTACAAAGCCTTTTTACTGACGTTGGCTTTTAAATGTGATTTCACTGGAATTTCTGTCAAATGCAAGACACAAGGTTTGCTGTTAAAGAATTGAGTATACAGAATGCAAACAAACGCTTCCCACCAAGTGAATCGCCTAACCATTCAACACAGTACTAAAAACTGAATAGAATGCAGTTTTCACTCAGATGAAAGACGTATGCTTTCCTTCTTAAGAAGTGTTTCCAAAAACACTCACAGAGTGAATCTACAAAGCCTTTTTACTGACGTTGGCTTTTAAACGTGATTTCACTGGAATTTCTGTCAAACACAAGATGCGAGATTTGCTGTTAAAGAATTGAGTATACAGAATGCAAACAAATGCTTCCCTATAAGTGAATCGCCTAACCATTCAACACAGTACTAAAAACTGAATAGAATACAGTTTTCACTCAGATGAAACACGTATGCTTTCCTTCTTAAGAAGTGTTTTCAAAGACATTCACAGAGTGATTCTACAAAGCCTTTTTACTGACGTTGGCTTTTAAACGTGATTTCACTGGAATTTCTGTAAAAAAAAAGATGCGCGATTTGCTGTTAAAGAATTGAGTATACAGAATGCAAACAAACGCTTCCCTACAAGTGAATCCCCTAACCATTCAACACAGTACTAAAAACTGAATATAATGCACTTTTCACTCAGTTGAAAGACGTATGCTTTCCTTCTTAAGAAGTGTTTTCAAAGACATTCACAGAGTGATTCTACAAAGCCTTTTGCTTTTAAACGTGATTTCACTGGAATTTCTGTGACATGCAAGATGCGCGATTTGCTGTTAAAGAATTGAGTATACAGAATGCAACCAAACGCTTCCCTACAAGGGAATAGCCTAAACATTCAACACAGCACTAAAAACTGAATAGAATGCATTTGTCACTCAGATGAAAGACGTATGCTTTCCTTCTTAAGAAGTGTTTTCAAAGACATTCACAGCGTGATTCTACAAAGCCTTTTTTCTGGCATTGGCTTTTAAATGTTATTTCACAGGAATTTCTGTCAAACACAAGACGCGAGATTTGCTGTTAAAAAACTGAGTATACAGAATGCAAACAAACGCTTCCCTACAAGTGAATCACCTAACCCTTCAACAAAGTACTAAAAACTGAATAGAATGCAGTTTTCACTCAGATGAACGATGTATGCTTTCCTTCTTAAGAAGTGTTTTCAAAGACATTCACAGAGTGATTCTACAAAGCCTTTTTACTGACGTTGGCTTTTAAATGTGATTTCACTGGAATTTCTGTCAAATGCAAGACACAAGGTTTGCTGGTAAAGAATTGAGTATACAGAATGCAAACAAACGCTTCCCACCAAGTGAATAGCCTAACCATTCAACACAGTTCTAATAACTGAATAGAATGCAGTTTTCACTCAGATGAAAGACGTATGCTTTCCTTCTTAAGAAGTGTTTCCCAAAACACTCACAGAGTGAATCTACAAAGCCTTTTTACTGACGTTGGCTTTTAAACGTGATTTCACTGGAATTTCTGTCAAATGCAAGATGCGAGATATGCTGTTCAAGAATTGAGTATACAGACTTCAAACAAACGCTTCCCTACAAGTGAATCGCCTAACCATTCAACACAGTACTAAAAACTGAATAGAATGCAGTTTTCACTCAGATGAAAGATGTATGCTTTCCTTCTTAAGAAGTGTTTTCAAAGACATTCACAGAGTGATTCTACAAAGCCTTTTTACTGACATTTGCTTTTAAACGTGATTTCACTGGAATTTCTGTCAAACACAAGACGCGAGATTTGCTGTTAAAGAATTGAGTATACAGAATGCAACCAAATGCTTCCCTACAAGGGAATCGCCTAACCATTCAACACAGCACTAAAAACTGAATAGAATGCAGTTTTCACTCAGATGAAAGACATATGCTTTCCTTCTTAAGAAGTGTTTTCAAAGGCATTCACAGAGTGATTCCACAAAGCCTTTTTACTGGCGTTGGCTTTTAAATGTGATTTCACTGGAATTTCTGTCAAACGCAAATGCGAGATTTGCTGTTAAAGAATTCAGTATACAGAATGCAAACAAACGCTTCCCTACAAGGGAATCGCCTAACCATTCAACACAGTACTAAAAACTGAATAGAATGCAGTTTTCACTCAGATGAAAGACGTATGCTTTCCTTCTTAAGAAGTGTTTTCAAAGACATTCACAGAGTGATTCAACAAAGCCTTTTTACTGACATTGGCTTTTAAACGTGATTTCACTGGAATTTCTGTGAAATGCAAGATGCGCGATTTGCTGTTAAAGAATTGAGTATACAGAGTGGAAACAAACGCTTCCCTAGAAGGGAATCGCATAAACATTCAACACAGTACTAAAAACTGAATAGAATGCCGTTTTCATCAGATGAAAGACGTATGGTTTCCTTCTTAAGAAGTGTTTTCAAAGACATTCACAGAGTGATTGTACAAAGCCTTTTGCTTTTAAACGTGATTTCACTGGAATTTCTGTGAAATGCAAGATGCGCGATTTGCTGTTAAAGAATTGAGTATACAGAATGCAAACAAACGCTTCCCTACAAGGGAATCGCCTAACCATTCAACACAGTACTAAAAACTGAATAGAATGCAGTTTTCACTCAGATGAAAGACTTATGCTTTCCTTCTTAAGAAGTGTTTTCAAAGACATTCACAGAGTGATTCTACAAAGCCTTTTTACTGTCGTTGGCTTTTAAACGTGATTTCACTGGAATTTCTGTCAAACGCACGACGCGAGATTTGTTGTTAAAGAATTGAGTATACAGAATGCAAACAAATGCTTCCCTACAAGTGAATCGCCTTACCATTCAACACAGTTCGAAAAACTGAGTAGAATGCAGTTTTCACTCAGAAGAAAGACGTATGCTTTCTATCTTAAGAAGTGTTTTCAAAGACATTCACAGCGTGATTCTACAAAGCCTTTTTTCTGGCATTTGCATTTAAACGGTATTTCACTGGAATTTCTGTCAAACAGAAGAGGCGAGATTTGCTGTTAAAGAATTGAGTATACAGAAGGCAACCAAATGCTTCCCTACAAGGGAATCGCCTAAACATTCAACACAGCACTAAAAACTGAATAGAATGCAGTTTTCACTCAGATGAAAGACGTATGCTTTCCTTCTTAAGAAGTGTTTTCAAAGGCATTCCCAGAGTGATTCTACAAAGCCTTTTTACTGACGTTGGCTTTTAAACGTGATTTCACTGGAATTTCTGTCAAACACATGACGCGAGATTTGCTGTTAAAGAGTTGAGTATACAGAATGCGAACAAACGCTTCCCTACAAGTGAATCGCCTAACCATTCATCACAGTACTAAAAACTGAATAGAATGCAGTTTTCACTCAGATAAAAGATGTATGCTTTCGTTCTTAAGAAGTATTTTCAAAGACATTCACAGAGTGATTCTACAAAGCCTTTTTACTGACGTTTGCTTTTAAACGTGATTTCACTGGAATTTCTGTCAAATGCAAGATGCGAGATTTGCTGTTAAAGAATTGAGTATACAGAATGCAAACAAATGCTTCCCTACAAGTGAATCGCCTAACCATTCAACACAGTACTAAAAACTGAATAGAATGCAGTTTTCACTCAGATGAAAGACGTATGCTTTCCTTCTTAAGAAGTGTTTTCAAAGACATTCACAGAGTGATTCTACAAAGCCTTTTTACTGAAGTTGGCTTTTAAACGTGATTTCACTGGAATTTCTGTCAAACGCAAGACGCGAGATTTGCTGTTAAAGAATTGAGTATACAGAATGCAAACAAACGCTTCCCTACAAGTGAATCACCTAACCCTTCAACAAAGTACTAAAAACTGAATAGAATGCAGTTTTCACTCAGATGAAAGACGTATGCTTTCCTTCTTAAGAAGTGTTTTCAAAGACATTCACAGAGTGATTCTACAAAGCCTTTTGCTTTTAAACGTGATTTCACTGGAATTTCTGTCAAACGCACGACGCGAGATTTGCTGTTAAAGAATTGAGTATACAGAATGCAAACAAACGCTTCCCTACAAGTGAATCGCCTTACCATTCAACACAGTTCGAAAAACTGAGTAGAATGCAGTTTTCACTCAGAAGAAAGACGTATGCTTTCTATCTTAAGAAGTGTTTTCAAAGACATTCACAGCATGATTCTACAAAGCATTTTTTCTGGCATTTGCTTTTAAACGTTATTTCACTGGAATTTCTGTCAAACACAAGAGGCGAGATTTGCTGTTAAAAAACTGAGTATACAGAATGCAAACAAACGCTTCCCTACAAGTGAATCACCTAACCCTTCAACAAAGTACTAAAAACTGAATAGAATGCAGTTTTCACTCAGATGAAAGACGTATGCTTTCCTTCTTAAGAAGTGTTTTCAAAGACATTCACAGAGTGATTCTACAAAGCCTTTTTACTGATGTTGGCTTTTGAACGTGATTTCACTGAAATTTCTGTCAAACGCAAGATGCGAGATTTGCTGTTAAAAAATTGAGTATACAGAATGCAAACAAACGCTTCCCTACAAGTGAATCACCTAACCCTTCAACAAAGTACTAAAAACTGAATAGAATGCAGTTTTCACTCAGATGAAAGACGTATGCTTTCCTTCTTAAGAAGTGTTTTCAAAGACATTCACAGAGTGATTCTACAAAGCCTTTTGCTTTTAAACGTGATTTCACTGGAATTTCTGTGAAATGCAAGATGCGCGATTTGCTGTTAAAGAATTGAGTATACAGAATGCAACCAAATGCTTCCCTACAAGGGAATCGCCTAAACATTCAACACAGCACTAAAAACTGAATAGAATGCAGTTTTCACTCAGATGAAAGACGTATGCATTCCTTCTTAAGAAGTGTTTTCAAAGACATTCACAGAGTGATTCCACAAAGTCTTTTTACTGGCGTTGGCTTTTAAACGTGATTTCACTGGAATTTCTGTCAAATGCAAGATGCGAGATTTGCTGTTAAAGAATTGAGTATACAGAATGCAAACAAACGCTTCCCTACAAGGGAATCGCCTAACCATTCAACACAGTACTAAAAACTGAATAGAATGCAGTTTTCACTCAGATGAAAGACGTATGCTTTCCTTCTTAAGAAGTGTTTTCAAAGACATTCACAGAGTGATTCAACAAAGCCTTTTTACTGACATTGGCTTTTAAACGTGATTTCACTGGAATTTCTGTGAAATGCAAGATGCGCGATTTGCTGTTAAAGAATTGAGTATACAGAGTGGAAACAAACGCTTCCCTACAAGGGAATCGCATAAACATTCAACACAGTACTAAAAACTGAATAGAATGCCGTTTTCACTCAGATGAAAGACGTATGGTTTCCTTCTTAAGAAGTGTTTTCAAAGACATTCACAGAGTGATTGTACAAAGCCTTTTGCTTTTAAACGTGATTTCACTGGGAATTTCTGTGAAATGCAAGATGCGCGATTTGCTGTTAAAGAATTGAGTATACAGAATGCAAACAAATGCTTCCCTACAAGGGAATCGCCTAAACATTCAACACAGCACTAAAAACTGAATAGAATGCAGTTTTCACTCAGATGAAAGACGTATGCTTTCCTTCTTAAGAAGTGTTTTCAAAGACATTCACAGAGTGATTCTACAAAGCCTTTTTACTGGCGTTGGCTTTTAAACGTGATTTCACTGGAATTTCTGTCAAACGCAAGACGCGAGATTTGCTGTTAAAGAATTGAGTATACAGAATGCAAACAAACGCTTCCCTACAAGTGAATCGCCTAACCGTGCAACACAGTACTAAAAACTGAATAGAATGCAGTTTTCACTCAGATGAAAGACGCATGCTTTCCTTCTTAAGAAGTGTTTTCAAAGACATTCACAGAGTGATTCTACAAAGCCTTTTGCTTTTAAACGTGATTTCACTGGAATTTCTGTGAAATGCAAGATGCGCGATTTGCTGTTAAAGAATTGAGTATACAGAATGCAACCAAACGCTTCCCTACAAGGGAATCGCCTCAACATTCAACACAGCACTAAAAACTGAATAGAATGCAGTTTTCACTCAGATGAAAGACGTATGCTTTCCTTCTTAAGAAGTGTTTTCAAAGGCATTCACAGAGTGATTCTACAAAGTCTTTTTACTGACGTTGGCTTTTAAACGTGATTTCACTGGAATTTCTGTCAAACACATGACGCGAGATTTGCTGTTAAAGAGTTGAGTATACAGAATGTGAACAAACGCTTCCCTACAAGTGAATCGCCTAACCATTCATCACAGTACTAAAAACTGAATAGAATGCAGTTTTCACTCAGATGAAAGATGTATGCTTTCGTTCTTAAGAAGTATTTTCAAAGACATTCACAGAGTGATTCTACAAAGCCTTTTTACAGACGTTTGTTTTAAACGTGATTTCACTGGAATTTCTGTCAAATGCAAGATGCGAGATTTGCTGTTAAAGAATTGAGTATACAGAATGCAAACAAACGCTTCCCTACAAGTGAATCGCCTAACCATTCAACACAGTACTAAAAACTGAATAGAATGCAGTTTTCACTCAGATGAAAGACGTATGCTTTCCTTCTTAAGAAGTGTTTTCAAAGACATTCACAGAGTGATTCCACAAAGTCTTTTTACTGGCGTTGGCTTTTAAACGTGATTTCACTGGAATTTCTGTCAAACGCAAGATGCGAGATTTGCTGTTAAGGAATTGAGTATACAGAATGCAAACAAACGCTTCCCTACAAGGGAATCGCCTAACCATTCAACACAGTACTAAAAACTGAATAGAATGCAGTTTTCACTCAGATGAAAGACGTATGCTTTCCTACTTAAGAAGTGTTTTCAAAGACATTCACAGAGTGATTCAACAAAGCCTTTTTACTGACATTGGCTTTTAAACGTGATTTCACTGGAATTTCTGTGAAATGCAAGATGCGCGATTTGCTGTTAAAGAATTGAGTATACAGAGTGGAAACAAACGCTTCCCTACAAGGGAATCGCATAAACATTCAACACAGTACTAAAAACTGAATAGAATGCCGTTTTCACTCAGATGAAAGACGTATGGTTTCCTTCTTAAGAAGTGTTTTCAAAGACATTCACAGAGTGATTGTACAAAGCCTTTTGCTTTTAAACGTGATTTCACTGGGAATTTCTGTGAAATGCAAGATGCGCGATTTGCTGTTAAAGAATTGAGTATACAGAATGCAAACAAATGCTTACCTACAAGGGAATCGCCTAAACATTCAACACAGCACTAAAAACTGAATAGAATGCAGTTTTCACTCAGATGAAAGACGTATGCTTTCCTTCTTAAGAAGTTTTTTCAAAGACATTCACAGAGTGATTCTACAAAGCCTTTTTACTGGCGTTGGCTTTTAAACGTGATTTCACTGGAATTTCTGTCAAACGCAAGACGCGAGATTTGCTGTTAAAGAATTGAGTATACAGAATGCAAACAAACGCTTCCCTACAAGTGAATCGCCTAACCGTGCAACACAGTACTAAAAACTGAATAGAATGCAGTTTTCACTCAGATGAAAGACGTATGCTTTCCTTCTTAAGAAGTGTTTTCAAAGACATTCACAGAGTGATTCTACAAAGCCTTTTGCTTTTAAACGTGATTTCACTGGAATTTCTGTGAAATGCAAGATGCGCGATTTGCTGTTAAAGAATTGAGTATACAGAATGCAACCAAACGCTTCCCTACAAGGGAATCGCCTAAACATTCAACACAGCACTAAAAACTGAATAGAATGCAGTTTTCACTCAGATGAAAGACGTATGCTTTCCTTCTTAAGAAGTGTTTTCAAAGGCATTCACAGAGTGATTCTACAAAGCCTTTTTACTGACGTTGGCTTTTAAACGTGATTTCACTGGAATTTCTGTCAAACACATGACGCGAGATTTGCTGTTAAAGAGTTGAGTATACAGAATGCGAACAAACGCTTCCCTACAAGTGAATAGCCTAACCATTCATCACAGTACTAAAAACTGAATAGAATGCAGTTTTCACTCAGATGAAAGATGTATGCTTTCGTTCTTAAGAAGTATTTTCAAAGACATTCACAGAGTGATTCTACAAAGCCTTTTTACAGACGTTTGTTTTAAACGTGATTTCACTGGAATTTCTGTCAAATGCAAGATGCGAGATTTGCTGTTAAAGAATTGAGTATACAGAATGCAAACAAACGCTTCCCTACAAGTGAATCGCCTAACCATTCAACACAGTACTAAAAACTGAATAGAATGCAGTTTTCACTCAGATGAAAGACGTATGCTTTCCTTCTTAAGAAGTGTTTTCAAAGACATTCACAGAGTGATTCTACAAAGCCTTTTTACTGACGTTTGCTTTTAAACGTGATTTCACTGGAATTTCTGTGAAATGCAAGATGCGAGATTTGCTGTTAAAGAATTGAGTATACAGAATGCAAACAAATGCTTCCCTACAAGTGAATCGCCTAACCATTCAACACAGTACTAAAAACTGAATAGAATGCAGTTTTCACTCAGATGAAAGACGTATGCTTTTCTTCTTAAGAAGTGTTTTCAAAGACATTCACAGAGTGATTCTACAAAGCCTTTTTACTGAAGTTGGCTTTTAAACGTGATTTCACTGGAATTTCTGTCAAACGCAAGACACGAGATTTGCTGTTAAAGAATTGAGTATACAGAATGCAAACAAACGCTTCCCTACAAGTAAATCACCTAACCCTTCAACAAAGTACTAAAAACTGAATAGAATGCAGTTTTCACTCAGATGAAAGACGTATGCTTTCCTTCTTAAGAAGTGTTTTCAAAGACATTCACAGAGTGATTCTACAAAGCCTTTTGCTTTTAAACGTGATTTCACTGGAATTTCTGTCAAACGCACGACGCGAGATTTGCTGTTAAAGAATTGAGTATACAGAATGCAAACAAACGCTTCCCTACAAGTGAATCCCCTTACCATTCAACACAGTTCGAAAAACTGAGTAGAATGCAGTTTTCACTGAGAAGAAAGACGTATGCTTTCTATCTTAAGAAGTGTTTTCAAAGACATTCACAGCATGATTCTACAAAGCCTTTTTTCTGGCATTTGCTTTTAAACGTTATTTCACTGGAATTTCTGTCAAACACAAGAGGCGAGATTTGCTGTTAAAAAACTGAGTATACAGAATGCAAACAAACGCTTCCCTACAAGTGAATCACCTAACCCTTCAACAAAGTACTAAAAACTGAATAGAATGCAGTTTTCACTCAGATGAAAGACGTATGCTTTCCTTCTTAAGAAGTGTTTTCAAAGACATTCACAGAGTGATTCTACAAAGCCTTTTTACTGACGTTTGCTTTTAAACGTGATTTCACTGGAATTTCTGTCAAACACAAGATGCGAGATTTGCTGTTATAGAATTGAGTATACAGAATGCAAACAAACGCTTCCCTACAAGTGAATCGCCTTACCATTCAACACAGTTCGAAAAACTGAGTAGAATGCAGTTTTCACTGAGAAGAAAGACGTATGCTTTCTATCTTAAGAAGTGTTTTCAAAGACATTCACAGCGTTATTCTACAAAGCCTTTTTTCTGGCATTTGCTTTTAAACGTTATTTCACTGGAATTTCTGTCAAACACAAGAGGCGAGATTTGCTGTTAAAGAATTGAGTATACAGAATGCAAACAAACGCTTCCCTACAAGTGAATCGCCTAACCGTGCAACACAGTACTAAAAACTGAATAGAATGCAGTTTTCACTCAGATGAAAGATGTATGCTTTCCTTCTTAAGAAGTGTTTTCAAAGACATTCACAGAGTGATTCTACAAAGCCTATTGCTTTTAAACGTGATTTCACTGGAATTTCTGTGAAATGCAAGATGCGCGATTTGCTGTTAAAGAATTGAGTATACAGAGTGCAAACAAACGCTTCCCTACAAGGGAATCGCCTAAACATTCAACACAGTACTAAAAACTGAATAGAATGCAGTTTTCACTCAGATGAAAGATGTATGCTTTCCTTCTTAAGAAGTGTTTTCAAAGACATTCACAGAGTGATTCTACAAAGCCTTTTTACTGACGTTGGCTTTTAAAAGTGATTTCACTGGAATTTCTGTCAAATGCAAGACGCGAGATTTGCTGTTCAAGAATTGAGTATACAGACTTCAAACAAACGCTTCCCTACAAGTGAATCGCCTAACCATTCAACACAGTACTAAAAACTGAATAGAATGCAGTTTTCACTCAGATGAAAGACTTATGCTTTCCTTCTTAAGAAGTGTTTTCAAAGACATTCACAGAGTGATTCTACAAAGCCTTTTTACTGACGTTTGCTTTTAAACGTGATTTCACTGGAATTTCTGTCAAACACAAGACGCGAGATTTGCTGTTAAAGAATTGAGTATACAGAATGCAAACAAATGCTTCCCTATAAGTGAATCGCCTAACCATTCAACACAGTACTAAAAACTGAATAGAATGCAGTTTTCACTCAGATGAAAGACGTATGCTTTCCTTCTTAAGAAGTGTTTTCAAAGACATTCACAGAGTGATTCTACAAAGCCTTTTTACTGGCGTTGGCTTTTAAACGTGATTTCACTAGAATTTCTGTCAAATGCAATATGCGAGTTTTGCTGTTAAAGAATTGAGTATACAGAATGCAAACAAACGCTTCCCACCAAGTGAATCGCCTAACCATGCAACACAGTACTAAAAACTGAATAGAATGCGGTTTTCACTCAGATGAAAGACGTATGCTTTCCTTCTTAAGAAGTGTTTTCAAAGACATTCACAGAGTGATTCTACAAAGCCTTTTGCTTTTAAACGTGATTTCACTGGAATTTCTGTGAAATGCAAGATGCGCGATTTGCTGTTAAAAAATTGAGTATACAGAGTGGAAACAAACGCTTCCCTACAAGGGAATCGCATAAACATTCAACACAGTACTAAAAACTGAATAGAATGCCGTTTTCACTCAGATGAAAGACGTATGGTTTCCTTCTTAAGAAGTGTTTTCAAAGACATTCACAGAGTGATTGTACAAAGCCTTTTGCTTTTAAACGTGATTTCACTGGGAATTTCTGTGAAATGCAAGATGCGCGATTTGCTGTTAAAGAATTGAGTATACAGAATGCAAACAAATGCTTACCTACAAGGGAATCGCCTAAACATTCAACACAGCACTAAAAACTGAATAGAATGCAGTTTTCACTCAGATGAAAGACGTATGCTTTCCTTCTTAAGAAGTGTTTTCAAAGACATTCACAGAGTGATTCTACAAAGCCTTTTTACTGGCGTTGGCTTTTAAACGTGATTTCACTGGAATTTCTGTCAAAGGCAAGACGCGAGATTTGCTGTTAAAGAATTTAGTATACAGAATGCAAACAAACGCTTCCCTACAAGTGAATCGCCTAACCGTGCAACACAGTACTAAAAACTGAATAGAATGCAGTTTTCACTCAGATGAAAGACGTATGCTTTCCTTCTTAAGAAGTGTTTTCAAAGACATTCACAGAGTGATTCTACAAAGCCTTTTGCTTTTAAACGTGATTTCACTGGAATTTCTGTGAAATGCAAGATGCGCGATTTGCTGTTAAAGAATTGAGTATACAGAATGCAACCAAACGCTTCCCTACAAGGGAATCGCCTAAACATTCAACACAGCACTAAAAACTGCATAGAATGCAGTTTTCACTCAGATGAAAGACGTATGCTTTCCTTCTTAAGAAGTGTTTTCAAAGGCATTCACAGAGTGATTCTACAAAGCCTTTTTACTGACTTTGGCTTTTAAACGTGATTTCACTGGAATTTCTGTCAAACACATGACGCGAGATTTGCTGTTAAAGAGTTGAGTATACAGAATGCGAACAAACGCTTCCCTACAAGTGAATCGCCTAACCATTCATCACAGTACTAAAAACTGAATAGAATGCAGTTTTCACTCAGATGAAAGACGTATGCTTTCCTTCTTAAGAAGTGTTTTCAAAGACATTCACAGAGTGATTCTACAAAGCCTTTTTACTGAAGTTGGCTTTTAAACGTGATTTCACTGGAATTTCTGTCAAACGCAAGACGCGAGATTTGCTGTTAAAGAATTGAGTATACAGAATGCAAACAAACGCTTCCCTACAAGTGAATCACCTAACCCTTCAACAAAGTACTAAAAACTGAATAGAATGCAGTTTTCACTCAGATGAAAGACGTATGCTTTCCTTCTTAAGAAGTGTTTTCAAAGACATTCACAGAGTGATTCTACAAAGCCTTTTGCTTTTAAACGTGATTTCACTGGAATTTCTGTCAAACGCACGACGCGAGATTTGCTGTTAAAGAATTGAGTATACAGAATGCAAACAAACGCTTCCCTACAAGTGAATCGCCTTACCATTCAACACAGTTCGAAAAACTGAGTAGAATGCAGTTTTCTCTCAGAAGAAAGACGTATGCTTTCTATCTTAAGAAGTGTTTTCAAAGACATTCACAGCATGATTCTACAAAGCCTTTTTTCTGGCATTTGCTTTTAAACGTTATTTCACTGGAATTTCTGTCAAACACAAGAGGCGAGATTTGCTGTTAAAAAACTGAGTATACAGAATGCAAACAAACGCTTCCCTACAAGTGAATCACATAACCCTTCAACAAAGTACTAAAAACTGAATAGAATGCAGTTTTCACTCAGATGAAAGACGTATGCTTTCCTTCTTAAGAAGTGTTTTCAAAGACATTCACAGAGTGATTCTACAAAGCCTTTTTACTGATGTTGGCTTTTAAACGTGATTTCACTGAAATTTCTGTCAAAAGCAAGACGCGAGATTTGCTGTTATAGAATTGAGTATACAGAATGCAAACAAACGCTTCCCTTCAAGTGAATCACCTAACCCTTCAACAAAGTACTAAAAACTGAATAGAATGCAGTTTTCACTCAGATGAAAGACGTATGCTTTCCTTCTTAAGAAGTGTTTTCAAAGACATTCACAGAGTGATTCTACA
The DNA here is from genome assembly GCA_033318265.1 of Phyllotis vaccarum. NCBI lineage: Eukaryota > Metazoa > Chordata > Mammalia > Rodentia > Cricetidae > Phyllotis > Phyllotis vaccarum. The sequence goes on from JARWLC010000009.1 coordinate 168,723,091, forward strand.
AAGCCTTTTGCTTTTAAACGTGATTTCACTGGAATTTCTGTGACATGCAAGATGCGCGATTTGCTGTTAAAGAATTGAGTATACAGAATGCAACCAAACGCTTCCCTACAAGGGAATCGCCTAACCATTCAACACAGTACTAAAAACTGAATAGAATGCAGTTTTCACTCAGATGAAAGACGTATGCTTTCCTTCTTAAGAAGTGTTTTCAAAGACATTCACAGAGTGATTCTACAAAGCCTTTTTACTGACGTTTGCTTTTAAACGTGATTTCACTGGAATTTCTGTCAAACACAAGACGCGAGATTTGCTGTTAAAGAATTGAGTATACAGAATGCAAACAAATGCTTCCCTATAAGTGAATCGCCTAACCATTCAACACAGTACTAAAAACTGAATAGAATGCAGTTTTCAATCAGATGAAAGACGTATGCTTTCCTTCTTAAGAAGTGTTTTCAAAGACATTCACAGAGTGATTCTACAAAGCCTTTTTACTGAAGTTGGCTTTTAAACGTGATTTCACTGGAATTTCTGTCAAATGCAATATGCGAGATTTGCTGTTAAAGAATTGAGTATACAGAATGCAAACAAACGCTTCCCACCAAGTGAATCGCCTAACGATGCAACACAGTACTAAAACTGAATAGAATGCAGTTTTCACTCAGATGAAAGACGTATGCTTTCCTTCTTAAGAAGTGTTTTCAAAGACATTCACAGAGTGATTCTACAAAGCCTTTTGCTTTTAAACCTGATTTCACTGGAATTTCTGTGAAATGCAAGATGCGCGATTTGCTGTTAAAGAATTGAGTATACAGAATGCAACCAAACGCTTCCCTACAAGGGAATCGCCTAAACATTCAACACAGCACTAAAAACTGAATAGAATGCAGTTTTCACTCAGATGAAAGACGTATGCTTTCCTTATTAAGAAGTGTTTTCAAAGACATTCACAGAGTGATTCAACAAAGCCTTTTTACTGACATTGGCTTTTAAACGTGATTTCACTGGAATTTCTGTGAAATGCAAGATGTGCGATTTGCTGTTAAAGAATTGAGTATACAGAGTGGAAACAAATGCTTCCCTACAAGGGAATCGCATAAACATTCAACACAGTACTAAAAACTGAATAGAATGCCGTTTTCACTCAGATGAAAGACGTATGGTTTCCTTCTTAAGAAGTGTTTTCAAAGACATTCACAGAGTGATTGTACAAAGCCTTTTGCTTTTAAACGTGATTTCACTGGAATTTCTGTGAAATGCAACATGCGCGATTTGCTGTTAAAGAATTGAGTATACAGAATGCAAACAAACGCTTACCTACAAGGGAATCGCCTAAACATTCAACACAGCACTAAAAACTGAATAGAATGCAGTTTTCACTCAGATGAAAGACGTATGCTTTCCTTCTTAAGAAGTGTTTTCAAAGACATTCACAGAGTGATTCTACAAAGCCTTTTTACTGGCGTTGGCTTTTAAACGTGATTTCACTGGAATTTCTGTCAAACGCAAGACGCGAGATTTGCTGTTAAAGAATTGAGTATACAGAATGCAAACAAACGCTTCCCTACAAGGGAATCGCCTAACCATTCAACACAGTACTAAAAATTGAATAGAATGCAGTTTTCACTCAGATGAAAGAAGTATGCTTTCCTTCTTAAGAAGTGTTTTCAAAGACATTCACAGAGTGATTCTACAAAGCCTTTTTACTGACGTTTGTTTTAAACGTGATTTCACTGGAATTTCTGTCAAACGCACAACGCGAGATTTGTTGTTAAAGAATTGAGTATACAGAATGCAAACAAACGCTTCCCTACAAGTGAATCGCCTTACCATTCAACACAGTTCGAAAAACTGAGTAGAATGCAGTTTTCACTCGGAAGAAAGACGTATGATTTCTATCTTAAGAAGTGTTTTCAAAGACATTCACAGCGTGATTCTACAAAGCCTTTTTTCTGGCATTTGCTTTTAAACGGTATTTCACTGGAATTTCTGTCAAACACAAGAGGCGAGATTTGCTGTTAAAGAATTGAGTATACAGAATGCAAACAAACGCTTCCCTACAAGGGAATCGCCTAACCGTGCAACACAGTACTAAAAACTGAATAGAATGCAGTTTTCACTCAGATGAAAGACGTATGCTTTCCTTCTTAAGAAGTGTTTTCAAAGACATTCACAGAGTGATTCTACAAAGCCTTTTGCTTTTAAACGTGATTTCACTGGAATTTCTGTGAAATGCAAGATGCCCGATTTGCTGTTAAAGAATTGAGTATACAGAATGCAACCAAAGGCTTCCCTACAAGGGAATCGCCTAAACATTCAACACAGCACTAAAAACTGAATAGAATGCAGTTTTCACTCAGATGAAAGACGTATGCTTTCCTTCTTAAGAAGTGTTTTCAAAGACATTCACAGAGTGATTCTACAAAGCCTTTTGCTTTTAAACGTGATTTCACTGGAATTTCTGTGAAATGCAAGATGCGCGATTTGCTGTTAAAGTATTGAGTATACTAGAATGCAACCAAACGCTTCCCTACAAGTGAATCGCCTAACCGTGCAACACAGTACTAAAAACTGAATACAATGCAGTTTTCACTCAGATGAAAGACGTATGCTTTCCTTCTTAAGAAGTGTTTTCAAAGACATTCACAGAGTGATTCTACAAAGCCTTTTGCTTTTAAACGTGATTTCACTGAAATTTCTGTCAAACGCAAGATGCGAGATTTGCTGTTAAAGAATTGAGTATACAGAATGCAACCAAATGCTTCCCTACAAGGGAATCGCCTAAACATTCAACACAGCACTAAAAACTGAATAGAATGCAGTTTTCACTCAGATGAAAGACGTATGCTTTCCTTCTTAAGAAGTGTTTTCAAAGGCATTCACAGAGTGATTCTACAAAGCCTTTTTACTGACGTTGGCTTTTAAACGTGATTTCACTGGAATTTCTGTCAAACACATGACGCGAGATTTGCTGTTAAAGAGTTGAGTATACAGAATGCGAACAAACGCTTCCCTACAAGTGAATCGCCTAACCATTCATCACAGTACTAAAAACTGAATAGAATGCAGTTTTCACTCAGATGAAAGATGTATGCTTTCGTTCTTAAGAAGTATTTTCAAAGACATTCACAGAGTGATTCTACAAAGCCTTTTTACTGACGTTTGCTTTTAAACGTGATTTCACTGGAATTTCTGTCAAATGCAAGATGCGAGATTTGCTGTTAAAGAATTGAGTATACAGAATGCAAACAAATGCTTCCCTACAAGTGAATTGCCTAACCATTCAACACAGTACTAAAAACTGAATAGAATGCAGTTTTCACTCAGATGAAAGACGTATGCTTTCCTTCTTAAGAAGTGTTTTCAAAGACATTCACAGAGTGATTCTACAAAGCCTTTTGCTTTTAAACGTGATTTCACTGGAATTTCTGTCAAACGCACGACGCGAGATTTGCTGTTAAAGAATTGAGTATACAGAATGCAAACAAACGCTTCCCTACAAGTGAATCGCCTTACCATTCAACACAGTTCGAAAAACTGAGTAGAATGCAGTTTTCACTCAGAAGAAAGACGTATGCTTTCTATCTTAAGAAGTGTTTTCAAAGACATTCACAGAGTGATTCTACAAAACCTTTTTACTGAAGTTGGCTTTTAAACGTGATTTCACTGGAATTTCTGTCAAACGCAAGACGCGAGATTTGCTGTTAAAAAATTGAGTATACAGAATGCAAACAAACGCTTCCCTACAAGTGAATCACCTAACCCTTCAACAAAGTACTAAAAACTGAATAGAATGCAGTTGTCACTCAGATGAAAGATGTATTCTTTCCTTCTTAAGAAGTGTTTTCAAAGACATTCACAGCGTGATTCTACAAAGCCTTTTGCTTTTAAACGTGATTTCACTGGAATTTCTGTGACATGCAAGATGCGCGATGAGCTGTTAGAGATTTGAGTATACAGAATGCAATCAAACGCTTCCCTACAAGGGAATCGCCTAAACATTCAACACAGCACTAAAAATTGAATAGAATGCAGTTGTCACTCAGATGAAAGATGTATTCTTTCCTTCTTAAGAAGTGTTTTCAAAGACATTCACAGCGTGATTCTACAAAGCCTTTTTTCTGGCATTGGCTTTTAAACGTTATTTCACAGGAATTTCTGTCAAACACAAGACGCGAGATTTGCTGTTAAAAAACTGAGTATACAAAATGCAAACAAACGCTTCCCTACAAGTGAATCACCTAACCCTTCAACAAAGTACTAAAAACTGAATAGAATGCAGTTTTCACTCAGAAGAAAGACGTATGCTTTCCTTCTTAAGAAGTGTTTTCAAAGACATTCACAGAGTGATTGAACAAAGCCTTATTACTGACATTGCTTTTAAACGTGATTTCACTGGAATTTCTGTCAAATGCAAGACACGAGATTTGCTGTTAAAGAATTGAGTATACAGAATGCAAACAAACGCTTCCCTACAAGTGAATCGCCTAACCATTCATCACAGTACTAAAAACTGAATAGAATGCAGTTTTCACTCAGATGAGAGATGTATGCTTTCGTTCTTAAGAAGTATTTTCAAAGACATTCACAGAGTGATTCTACAAAGCCTTTTTACTGACGTTTGCTTTTAAACGTGATTTCACTGGAATTTCTGTCAAATGCAAGATGCGAGATTTGCTGTTAAAGAATTGAGTATACAGAATGCAAACAAACGCTTCCCTACAAGTGAATCACCTAACCCTTCAACAAAGTACTAAAAACTGAATAGAATGCAGTTTTCACTCAGATGAAAGACGTATGCTTTCCTTCTTAAGAAGTGTTTTCAAAGACATTCACAGAGTGATTCTACAAAGCCTTTTGCTTTTAAACGTGATTTCACTGGAATTTCTGTGACATGCAAGATGCGCGATTTGCTGTTAAAGAATTGAGTATACAGAATGCAACCAAACGCTTCCCTACAAGGGAATCGCCTAAACATTCAACACAGCACTAAAAACTGAATAGAATGCAGTTGTCACTCAGATGAAAGACGTATGCTTTCCTTCTTAAGAAGTGTTTTCAAAGACATTCACAGCTTTATTCTACAAAGCCTTTTTTCTGGCATTGGCTTTTAAACGTTATTTCACTGGAATTTCTGTCAAACACAAGACGCGAGATTTGCTGTTAAAAAACTGAGTATACAAAATGCAAACAAACGCTTCCCTACAAGTGAATCACCTAACCCTTCAACAAAGTACTAAAAACTGAATAGAATGCAGTTTTCACTCAGAAGAAAGACATATGCTTTCCTTCTTAAGAAGTGTTTTCAAAGACATTCACAGAGTGATTGAACAAAGCCTTTTTACTGACATTGGCTTTTAAACGTGATTTCACTGAAATTTCTGTGAAATGCAAGATGCGCGATTTGCTGTCAAAGAATTGAGTATACAGAGTGCAAACAAACGCTTCCCTACAAGGGAATCGCCTAAACATTCAACACAGTACTAAAAACTGAATAGAATGCAGTTTTCACTCAGATGAAATATGTATGCTTTCCTTCTTAAGAAGTGTTTTCAAAGACATTCACAGAGTGATTCTACAAAGCCTTTTTACTGGCGTTGGCTTTTAAACGTGATTTCACTGGAATTTCTGTCAAATGCAAGACGCGAGATTTGCTGTTAAAGAATTGAGTATACAGAATGCAAACAAACGCTTCCCTACAAGTGAATCGCCTAAACATGCAACACAGTACTAAAAACTGCATAGAATGCAGTTTTCACTCAGATGAAAGACTTATGCTTTCCTTCTTAAGAAGTGTTTTCAAAGGCATTCACAGAGTGATTCTACAAAGCCTTTTTACTGACGTTGGCTTTTAAACGTGATTTCACTGGAATTTCTGTGAAACACATGACGCGAGATTTGCTGTTAAAGAGTTGAGTATACAGAATGCGAACAAACGCTTCCCTACAAGTGAATCGCCTAAACATGCAACACAGTTCGAAAAACTGAGTAGAATGCAGTTTTCACTCAGATGAAAGACGTATGCTTTCCTTCTTAAGAAGTGTTTTCAAAGACATTCACAGAGTTATTCTACAAAGCCTTTTTACTGGCGTTGGCTTTTAAACGTGATTTCACTGGAATTTCTGTCAAATGCAAGACGCGAGATTTGCTGTTAAAGGATTGAGTATACAGAATGCAAACAAACGCTTCCCTACAAGTGAATCGCCTAACCATTCAACACAGTACTAAAAACTGAATAGAATGCAGTTTTCACTCAGATGAAAGACGTATGCTTTCCTTCTTAAGAAGTGTTTTCAAAGACATTCACAGAGTTATTCTACAAAGCCTTTTTACTGGCGTTGGCTTTTAAACGTGATTTCACTGGAATTTCTGTCAAACGCAAGACGCGAGATTTGCTGTTAAAGAATTGAGTATACAGAATGCAAACAAACGCTTCCCTACAAGTGAATCACCTAACCCTTCAACAAAGTACTAAAAACTGAATAGAATGCAGTTTTCACTCAGATGAAAGACGTATGCTTTCCTTCTTAAGAAGTGTTTTCAAAGACATTCACAGAGTGATTCTACAAAGCCTTTTGCTTTTAAACGTGATTTCACTGGAATTTCTGTGACATGCAAGATGCGCGATTTGCTGTTAAAGAATTGAGTATACAGAATGCAACCAAACGCTTCCCTACAAGGGAATCGCCTAAACATTCAACACAGCACTAAATACTGAATAGAATGCAGTTGTCACTCAGATGAAAGACGTATGCTTTCCTTCTTAAGAAGTGTTTTCAAAGACATTCACAGAGTGATTCTACAAAGCCTTTTTTCTGGCATTGGCTTTTAAACGTTATTTCACTGGAATTTCTGTCAAACACAAGACGCGAGATTTGCTGTTAAAAAACTGAGTATACAAAATGCAAACAAACGCTTCCCTACAAGTGAATCACCTAACCCTTCAACAAAGTACTAAAAACTGAATAGAATGCAGTTTTCACTCAGAAGAAAGACGTATGCTTTCCTTCTTAAGAAGTGTTTTCAAAGACATTCACAGAGTGATTGAACAAAGCCTTTTTACTGACATTGGCTTTTAAACGTGATTTCACTGGAATTTCTGTGAAATGCAAGATGCGTGATTTGCTGTTAAAGAATTGAGTATACAGAGTGCAAACAAACGCTTCCCTACAAGGGAATCGCCTAAACATTCAACACAGTACTAAAAACTGAATAGAATGCAGTTTTCACTCAGATGAAAGATGTATGCTTTCCTTCTTAAGAAGTGTTTTTATAGACATTCACAGAGTGATTCTACAAAGCCTTTTTACTGGCGTTGGCTTTTAAACGTGATTTCACTGGAATTTCTGTCAAATGCAAGACGCGAGATTTGCTGTTAAAGAATAGAGTACACAGAATGCAAACAAACGCTTCCCTACAAGTGAATCGCCTAAACATGCAACACAGTACTAAAAACTGAATAGAATGCAGTTTTCACTCAGATGAAAGACTTATGCTTTCCTTCTTAAGAAGTGTTTTCAAAGGCATTCACAGAGTGATTCTACAAAGCCTTTTTACTGACGTTGGCTTTTAAACGTGATTTCACTGGAATTTCTGTCAAACACATGACGCGAGATTTGCTGTTAAAGAGTTGAGTATACAGAATGCGAACAAACGCTTCCCTACAAGTGAATCGCCTAACCATTCATCACAGTACTAAAAACTGAGTAGAATGCAGTTTTCACTCAGATGAAAGATGTACGCTTTCGTTCTTAAGAAGTATTTTCAAAGACATTCACAGAGTGATTCTACAAAGCCTTTTTACTGACGTTTGCTTTTAAACGTGATTTCACTGGAATTTCTGTCAAATGCAAGATGCGAGATTTGCTGTTAAAGAATTGAGTATACAGAATGCAAACAAATGCTTCCCTACAAGTTAATCGCCTAACCATTCAACACAGTACTAAAAACTGAATAGAATGCAGTTTTCACTCAGATGAAAGACGTATGCTTTCCTTCTTAAGAAGTGTTTTCAAAGACTTTCACAGAGTGATTCTACAAAGCCTTTTGCTTTTAAACGTGATTTCACTGGAATTTCTGTGACATGCAAGATGCGCGATTTGCTGTTAAAGAATTGAGTATACAGAGTGCAAACAAACGCTTCCCTACAAGGGAATCGCCTAAACATTCAACACAGTACTAAAAACTGAATAGAATGCAGTTTTCACTCAGATGAAATATGTATGCTTTCCTTCTTAAGAAGTGTTTTCAAAGACATTCACAGAGTGATTCTACAAAGCCTTTTTACTGGCTTTGGCTTTTAAACGTGATTTCACTGGAATTTCTGTCAAATTCAAGACGCGAGATTTGCTGTTAAAGAATTGAGTATACAGAATGCAAACAAACGCTTCCCTACAAGTGAATCGCCTAAACATGCAACACAGTACTAAAAACTGCATAGAATGCAGTTTTCACTCAGATGAAAGACTTATGCTTTCCTTCTTAAGAAGTGTTTTCAAAGGCATTCACAGAGTGATTCTACAAAGCCTTTTTACTGACGTTGGCTTTTAAACGTGATTTCACTGGAATTTCTGTGAAACACATGACGCGAGATTTGCTGTTAAAGAGTTGAGTATACAGAATGCGAACAAACGCTTCCCTACAAGTGAATCGCCTAACCATTCATCACAGTACTAAAAACTGAATAGAATGCAGTTTTCACTCAGATGAAAGATGTATGCTTTCGTTCTTAAGAAGTATTTTCAAAGACATTCACAGAGTGATTCTACAAAGCCTTTTTACTGGCGTTGGCTTTTAAACGTGATTTCACTGGAATTTCTGTCAAATGCAAGACGCGAGATTTGCTGTTAAAGAATTGAGTATACAGAATGCAAACAAACGCTTACCTACAAGTGAATCGCCTAAACATGCAACACAGTTCGAAAAACTGAGTAGAATGCAGTTTTCACTGAGATGAAAGACGTATGCTTTCCTTCTTAAGAAGTGTTTTCAAAGACCTTCACAGAGTTATTCTACAAAGCCTTTTTACTGGCGTTGGCTTTTAAACGTGATTTCACTGGAATTTCTGTCAAATGCAAGACGCGAGATTTGCTGTTAAAGAATTGAGTATACAGAATGCAAACAAACGCTTCCCTACAAGTGAATCGCCTAACCATTCAACACAGTACTAAAAACTGAATAGAATGCAGTTTTCACTCAGATGAAAGACGTATGCTTTCCTTCTTAAGAAGTGTTTTCAAAGACATTCACAGAGTTATTCTACAAAGCCTTTTTACTGGCGTTGGCTTTTAAACGTGATTTCACTGGAATTTCTGTCAAACGCAAGACGCGAGATTTGCTGTTAAAAAACTGAGTATACAAAATGCAAACAAACGCTTCCCTACAAGTGAATCACCTAACCTTTCAACAAAGTACTAAAAACAGAATAGAATGCAGTTTTCACTCAGAAGAAAGACGTATGCTTTCCTTCTTAAGAAGTGTTTTCAAAGACATTCACAGAGTGATTGAACAAAGCCTTTTTACTGACATTGGCTTTTAAACGTGATTTCACTGGAATTTCTGTGAAATGCAAGATGCGCGATTTGCTGTTAAAGAATTGAGTATACAGAGTGCAAACAAACGCTTCCCTACAAGGGAATCGCCTAAACATTCAACACAGTACTAAAAACTGAATAGAATGCAGTTTTCACTCAGATGAAAGATGTATGCTTTCCTTCTTAAGAAGTGTTTTCAAAGACATTCACAGAGTGATTCTACAAAGCCTTTTTACTGGCGTTGGCTTTTAAACGTGATTTCACTGGAATTTCTGTCAAATGCAAGACGCGAGATTTGCTGTTAAAGAATTGAGTATACAGAATGCAAACAAACGCTTCCCTACAAGTGAATCACCTAAACATGCAACACAGTACTAAAAACTGAATAGAATGCAGTTTTCATTCAGAAAAAAGACTTATGCTTTCCTTCTTAAGAAGTGTTTTCAAAGGCATTCACAGAGTGATTCTACAAAGCCTTTTTACTGACGTTGGCTTTTAAACGTGATTTCACTGGAATTTCTGTCAAACACATGACGCGAGATTTGCTGTTAAAGAGTTGAGTATACAGAATGCGAACAAACGCTTCCCTACAAGTGAATCGCCTAACCATTCATCACAGTACTAAAAACTGAATAGAATGCAGTTTTCACTCAGATGAAAGATGTACGCTTTCGTTCTTAAGAAGTATTTTCAAAGACATTCACAGAGTGATTCTACAAAGCCTTTTTACTGACGTTTGCTTTTAAACGTGATTTCACTGGAATTTCTGTCAAATGCAAGATGCGAGATTTGCTGTTAAAGAATTGAGTATACAGAATGCAAACAAATGCTTCCCTACAAGTGAATCGCCTAACCATTCAACACAGTACTAAAAACTGAATAGAATGCAGTTTTCACTCAGATGAAAGACGTATGCTTTCCTTCTTAAGAAGTGTTTTCAAAGACATTCACAGAGTGATTCTACAAAGCCTTTTGCTTTTAAACGTGATTTCACTGGAATTTCTGTGACATGCAAGATGCGCGATGAGCTGTTAGAGATTTGAGTATACAGAATGCAACCAAACGCTTCCCTACAAGGGAATCGCCTAAACATTCAACACAGCACTAAAAATTGAATAGAATGCAGTTGTCACTCAGATGAAAGATGTATGCTTTCCTTCTTAAGAAGTGTTTTCAAAGACATTCACAGCGTGATTCTACAAAGCCTTTTTTCTGGCATTGGCTTTTAAACGTTATTTCACAGGAATTTCTGTTAAACACAAGACGCGAGATTTGCTGTTAAAAAACTGAGTATACAAAATGCAAACAAACGCTTCCCTACAAGTGAATCACCTAACCCTTCAACAAAGTACTAAAAACTGAATAGAATGCAGTTTTCACTCAGAAGAAAGACGTATGCTTTCCTTCTTAAGAAGTGTTTTCAAAGACATTCACAGAGTGATTGAACAAAGCCTTTTTACTGACATTGGCTTTTAAACGTGATTTAACTGGAATTTCTGTGAAATGCAAGATGCGCGATTTGCTGTTAAAGAATTGAGTATACAGAGTGCAAACAAACGCTTCCCTACAAAGGGAATCGCCTAAACATTCAACACAGTACTAAAAACTGAATAGAATGCAGTTTTCACTCAGATGAAAGACGTATGCTTTCCTTCTTAAGAAGTGTTTTCAAAGACATTCACAGAGTGATTCTACAAAGCCTTTTTACTGGCGTTGGCTTTTAAACGTGATTTCACTGGAATTTCTGTCAAATGCAAGACGCGAGATTTGCTGTTAAAGAATTGAGTATACAGAATGCAAACAAACGCTTCCCTACAAGTGAATCGCCTAAACATGCAACACAGTTCGAAAAACTGAGTAGAATGCAGTTTTCACTCAGAAGAAAGACGTATGCTTTCTATCTTAAGAAGTGTTTTCAAAGACATTCACAGCGTGATTCTACAAAGCCTTTTTTTCTGGCTTTTGCTTTTAAACATTATTTCACTGGAATTTCTGTCAAACACAAGAGGCGAGATTTGCTGTTAAAGAATTGAGTATACAGAATGCAAACAAACGCTTCCCTACAAGTGAATCGCCTAACCGTGCAACACAGTACTAAAAACTGAATAGAATGCAGTTTTCACTCAGATGAAAGACGTATGCTTTCCTTCTTAAGAAGTGTTTTCAAAGACATTCACGGAGTGATTCTACAAAGCCTTTTGCTTTTAAACGTGATTTCACTGGAATTTCTGTGAAATGCAAGATGCGCGATTTGCTGTTAAAGAATTGAGTATACAGAATGCAACCAAACGCTTCCCTACAAGGGAATTGCCTAAACATTCAACACAGCACTAAAAACTGAATAGAATGCAGTTTTCACTCAGATGAAAGACGTATGCTTTCCTTCTTAAGAAGTGTTTTCAAAGGCATTCACAGAGTGATTCTACAAAGCCTTTTTACTGACGTTGGCTTTTAAACGTGATTTCACTGGAATTTCTGTCAAACACATGACGCGAGATTTGCTGTTAAAGAGTTGAGTATACAGAATGCAAACAAACGCTTCCCTACAAGTGAATCGCCTAACCATTCATCACAGTACTAAAAACTGAATAGAATGCAGTTTTCACTCAGATGAAAGATGTATGCTTTCGTTATTAAGAAGTGTTTTCAAAGACATTCACAGAGTGATTCTACAAAGCCTTTTTACTGACGTTTGCTTTTAAACGTGATTTCACTGGAATTTCTGTCAAACGCAAGACGCGAGATTTGCTGTTAAAGAATTGAGTATACAGAATGCAAACAAACGCTTCCCTACAAGTGAATCACCTAACCCTTCAACAAAGTACTAAAAACTGAATAGAATGCAGTTTTCACTCAGATGAAAGACGTATGCTTTCCTTCTTAAGAAGTGTTTTCAAAGACATTCACAGAGTGATTCTACAAAGCCTTTTGCTTTTAAACGTGATTTCACTGGAATTTCTGTGACATGCAAGATGCGCGATTTGCTGTTGAAGAATTGAGTATACAGAATGCAACCAAACGCTTCCCTACAAGGGAATCGCCTAAACATTCAACACAGCACTAAAAACTGAATAGAATGCAGTTGTCACTCAGATGAAAGACGTATGCTTTCTTTCTTAAGAAGTGTTTTCAAAGACATTCACAGCGTGATTCTACAAAGCCTTTTTTCTGGCATTGGCTTTTAAACGTTATTTCACTGGAATTTCTGTCAAACACAAGACGCGAGATTTGCTGTTAAAAAACTGAGTATACAAAATGCAAACAAACGCTTCCCTACAAGTGAATCGCCTAAACATGCAACACAGTACTAAAAACTGAATAGAATGCAGTTTTCACTCAGATGAAAGACTTATGCTTTCCTTCTTAAGAAGTGTTTTCAAAGACATTCACAGAGTGATTCTACAAAGCCTTTTTACTGACGTTGGCTTTTAAAGGTGATTTCACTGAAATTTCTGTCAAACGCAAGATGCGAGATTTGCTGTTAAAAAATTGAGTATACAGAATGCAAACAAACTCTTCCCTATAAGTGAATCACCTAACCCTTCAACAAAGTACCAAAAACTGAATAGAATGCCGTTTTCACTCAGATGAAAGACGTATGCTTTCCTTCTTAAGAAGTGTTTTCAAAGACATTCACAGAGTGATTCTACAAAGCCTTTTGCTTTTAAACGTGATTTCACTGGAATTTCTGTGAAATGCAAGATGCGCGATTTGCTGTTAAAGAATTGAGTATACAGAATGCAACCAAATGCTTCCCTACAATGGAATCTCCTAAACATTCAACACAGCACTAAAAACTGAATAGAATGCAGTTTTCACTCAGATGAAAGACGTATGCTTTCCTTCTTAAGAAGTGTTTTCAAAGACATTCACAGAGTGATTCTACAAAGCCTTTTTACTGACATTGGCTTTTAAACATGATTTCACTGGAATTTCTGTCAAACGCAAGACGCGAGATTTGCTGTTAAAGAATTGAGTATACAGAATGCAAACAAACGCTTCCCTACAAGTGAATCACCTAACCCTCCAAAAAAGTACTAAAAACTGAATAGAATGCAGTTTTCACTCAGATGAATGACGTATGCTTTCCTTCTTAAGAAGTGTTTTCAAAGACATTCACAGAGTGATTCTACAAAGCCTTTTGCTTTTAAACGTGATTTCACTGGAATTTCTGTGAAATGCAAGATGCGCGATTTGCTGTTAAAGAATTGAGTATACAGAATGCAACCAAATGCTTCCCTACAAGTGAATCGCCTAACCATGCAACACAGCACTAAAAACTGAATAGAATGCAGTTTTCACTCAGATGAAAGACTTATGCTTGCCTTCTTAAGAAGTGTTTTCAAAGACATTCACAGAGTGATTGAACAAAGCCTTTTTACTGACATTGGCTTTTAAACGTGATTTCATTGGAATTTCTGTGAAATGCAAGATGCGCGATTTGCTGTTAAAAAACTGAGTATATAGAATGCAAACAAACGCTTCCCTACAAGTGAATCGCCTAACCATGCAACACAGTACTAAAAACTGAATAGAATGCAGTTTTCACTCAGATGAAAGACGTATTCTTTCCTTCTTAAGAAGTGTTTTCAAAGACATTCACAGAGTGATTCTACAAAGCCTTTTTACTGACGTAGGCTTTTAAACGTGATTTCACTGAAATTTCTTTCAAACATAAGATGCGAGATTTGCTGTTAAAAAATTGAGTATACAGAATGCAAACAAACGCTTCCCTACAAGTGAATCACCTAACCATTCAACAAAGTACTAAAAACTGAATAGAATGCAGTTTTCACTCAGATGAAAGACGTATGCTTTCCTTCTTAAGAAGTGTTTTGAAAGACATTCACAGAGTGATTCTACAAAGCCTTTTTACTGACGTTGGCTTTTAAACGTGATTTCACTGAAATTTCTATCAAACGCAAGATGCGAGATTTGCTGTTAAAAAACTGAGTATACAGAATGCAAACAAACGCTTCCCTACAAGTGAATCACCTAACCCTTCAACAAAGTACTAAAAACTGAATAGAATGCAGTTTTGACTCAGATGAAAGACATATGCTTGCCTTCTTAAGAAGTGTTTTCAAAGACATTCACAGAGTGATTGAACAAAGCCTTTTTACTGACATTGGCTTTTAAACGTGATTTCATTGGAATTTCTGTGAAATGCAAGATGCGCGATTTGCTGTTAAAAAACTGAGTATACAAATGCAAACAAACGCTTCCCTACAAGTGAATCGCCTAACCATGCAACACAGTACTAAAAACTGAATAGAATGCAGTTTTCACTCAGATGAAAGACGTATTCTTTCCTTCTTAAGAAGTGTTTTCAAAGACATTCACAGAGTGATTCTACAAAGCCTTTTTACTGACGTAGGCTTTTAAACGTGATTTCACTGAAATTTCTTTCAAACATAAGATGCGAGATTTGCTGTTAAAAAATTGAGTATACAGAATGCAAACGAACGCTTCCCTACAAGTGAATCACCTAACCATTCAACAAAGTACTAAAAACTGAATAGAATGCAGTTTTCACTCAGATGAAAGACGTATGCTTTCCTTCTTAAGAAGTGTTTTCAAAGACATTCACAGAGTGATTCTACAAAGCCTTTTGCTTTTAAACGTGATTTCACTGGAATTTCTGTGAAATGCAAGATGCGCGATTTGCTGTTAAAGAATTGAGTATACAGAATGCAACCAAACGCTTCCCTACAAGGGAATCGCCTAAACATTCAACACAGCACTAAAAACTGAATAGAATGCAGTTTTCACTCAGATGAAAGACGTATGCTTTCCTTCTTAGGAAGTGTTTTCAAAGGCATTCACAGAGTGATTCTACAAAGCCTTTTTACTGACCTTGGCTTTTAAACGTGATTTCACTGGAATTTCTGTCAAACACATGACGCGAGATTTGCTGTTAAAGAGTTGAGTATACAGAATGCTAACAAACGCTTCCCTACAAGTGCATCGCCTAACCATTCATCACAGTACTAAAAACTGAATAGAATGCAGTTTTCACTCACATGAAAGATGTATGCTTTCCTTCTTAAGAAGTATTTTCAAAGACATTCACAGAGTGATTCTACAAAGCCTTTTTACTGACGTTTGCTTATAAACGTGATTTCACTGGAATTTCTGTCAAATGCAAGACGCGATATTTGCTGTTAAAGAATTGAGTATACAGAATGCAAACAAATGCTTCTCTACAAGTGAATCGCCTAACCATTCAACACATTACTAAAATCTGAATAGAATGCAGTTTTCACTCAGATGAAAGACGTATGCTTTCCTTCTTAAGAAGTGTTTTCAAAGACATTCACAGAGTGATTCTACAAAGCCTTTTTACTGACTTTGGCTTTTAAACGTGATTTCACTGGAATTTCTATAAAACACAAGATGCGCGATTTGCTGTTAAAGAATTGAGTATACAGAATGCAAACAAACGCTTCCCTACTAGTGAATCGCCTAACCATTCAACACAGTACTAAAAACTTAATAGAATGCAGTATTCACTCAGATTAAAGACGTATGCTTTCCTTCTTAAGAAGTGTTTTGAAAGACATTCACAGAGTGATTCTACAAAGCCTTTTTACTGACGTTGGCTTTTAAACGTGATTTCACTGGAATTTCTGTCAAAGGCAAGACGCGAGATTTGCTGTTAAAGAATTGAGTATATAGAATGCAAACAAACGCTTCCCTACAAGTGAATCGCCTAACAATGCAACACAGTACTAAAAACTGAATAGAATGCCGTTTTCACTCAGATGAAAGACGTATGCTTTAAGTGTTAAGAATTGTTTTCAAAGACATTCACAGAGTGATTCTACAAAGCCTTTTTACTGGCGTTGGCTTTTAAACGTGATTTCACTGGAATTTCTGTCAAATGCAAGATGCGCGATTTGCTGTTAAAGAATTGAGTATACAGAATGCAAACAAACGCTTCCCTACAAGTGAATCGCCTAACCATTCATCACAGTACTAAAAACTGAATAGAATGCAGTTTTCACTCAGATGAAAGATGTATGCTTTCCTTCTTAAGAAGTATATTCAAAGACATTCACAGAGTGATTCTACAAAGCCTTTTTACTGACGTTTGCTTTTAAACGTGATTTCACTGGAATTTCTGTCAAATGCAAGACGCTAGATTTGCTGTTAAAGAATTGAGTATACAGAATGCAAACAAATGCTTCCCTACAAGTGAATTGCCTAACCATTCAACACAGTACTAAAAACTGAATAGAATGCAGTTTTCACTCAGATGAAAGACGTATGCTTTCCTTCTTAAGAAGTGTTTTCAAAGACATTCACAGAGTGATTCTACAAAGCCTTTTTACTGGTGTTGGCTTTTAAACGTGATTTCACTGGAATTTCTGTCAAATGCAAGACGCGAGATTTGCTGTTAAAGAATTGAGTATACAGAATGCAAACAAACGCTTCCCTACAAGTGAATCACCTAACCCTTCAACAAAGTACTAAAAACTGAATAGAATGCAGTTTTCACTCAGATGAAAGACATATGCTATCCTTCTTAAGAAGTGTTTTCAAAGACATTCACAGAGTGATTCTACAAAGCCTTTTGCTTTTAAACGTGATTTCACTGGAATTTCTGTCAAATGCAAGATGCGCGATTTGCTGTTAAAGAATTGAGTATACAGAATGCAAACAAACACTTCCCTACAACTGAATCACGTAACCCTTCAACAAAGTACTAAAAATTGAATAGAATGCAGTTTTCACTCAGATGAAAAACGTATGCTTTCCTTCTTAAGAAGTGTTTTGAAAGACATTCACAGAGTGATTCTACAAAGCCTTTTTACTGATGTTGGCTTTTCAACGTGATTTCACTGAAATTTCTATCAAACGCAAGATGCGAGATTTGCTGTTAAAAAACTGAGTATACAGAATGCAAACAAACGCTTCCCTACAAGTGAATCACCTAACCCTTCAGCAAAGTACTAAAAACTGAATAGAATGCAGTTTTCACTCAGATGAAAGACGTATGCTTTCCTTCTTAAGAAGTGTTTTCAAAGACATTCAAAGAGTGATTCCACAAAGCCTTTTGCTTTTAAACGTGATTTCACTGGAATTTCTGTGAAATGCAAGATGCGCGATTTGCTGTTAAAGAATTGAGTATACAGAATGCAACCAAACGCTTCCCTACAAGGGAATCGCCTAAACATTCAACACAGCACTAAAAACTGAATAGAATGCAGTTTTCACTCAGATGAAAGACGTATGCTTTCCTTCCTAAGAATTGTTTTCAAAGACATTCACAGAGTGATTCTACAAAGCCTTTTTACTGACGTTGGCTTTTAAACGTGATTTCACTGAAATTTCTGTCAAACACAAGATGCGAGATTTGCTGTTAAAAAATTGAGTATACAGAATGCAAACAAACACTTCCCTACAAGTGAATCACCTAACCCTTCAACAAAGTACTAAAAACTGAATAGAATGCCGTTTTCATTCAGATGAAAGACGTATGCTTTCCTTCTTAAGAAGTGTTTTCAAAGACATTCACAGAGTGATTCTACAAAGCCTTTTGCTTTTAAACGTGATTTCACTGGAATTTCTGTGAAATGCAAGATGCACCATTTGCTGTTAAAATATTGAGTATACAGAATGCAACCAAACGCTTCCCTACAAGGGAATCGCCTAAACATTCAACACAGCACTAAAAACTGAATAGAATGCAGTTTTCACTCAGATGAAAGACGTATGCTTTCATTCTTAAGAAGTGTTTTCAAAGGCATTCACAGAGTGATTCTACAAAGCCTTTTTACTGACGTTGGCTTTTAAACGTGATTTCACTGGAATTTCTGTCAAACACATGACGCGAGATTTGCTGTTAAAGAATTGAGTATACAGAAGGCAAACAAACGCTTCCCTACAAGTGAATCACCTAACCCTTCAACAAAGTACTAAAAACTGAATAGAATGCAGTTTTCACTCAGATGAAAGACGTATGCTTTCCTTCTTAAGAAGTGTTTTCAAAGACATTCACAGAGTGATTCTACAAAGCCTTTTGCTTTTAAACGTGATTACACTGGAATTTCTGTGAAATGCAAGATGCGCGATTTGCTGTTAAAGAATTGAGTATACAGAATGCAACCAAACGCTTCCCTACAAGGGAATCGCCTAAACATTCAACACAGCACTAAAAACTGAATAGAATGCAGTTTTCACTCAGATGAAAGACGTATGCTTTCCTTCTTAAGAAGTGTTTTCAAAGGCATTCACAGAGTGATTCTACAAAGCCTTTTTACTGGCGTTGGCTTTTAAACGTGGTTTCACTGGAATTTCTGTCAAACGCAAGTAGCGAGATTTGCTGTTAAAGAATTGAGTATACAGAATGCAAACAAATGCTTCCCTACAAGGGAATCGCCTAACCATTCAACACAGTACTAAAAACTGAATAGAATACAGTTTTCACTCAGATGAAAGACGTATGCTTTCCTTCTTAAGAAGTGTTTTCAAAGACATTCACAGAGTGATTCTACAAAGGCTTTTTACTGACGTTGGCTTTAAACGTGATTTCACTGGAATTTCTGTCAAATTCAAGACGCGAGATTTGCTGTTAAAGAATTGAGTATACAGAATGCAAACAAACGCTTCCCTACAAGTGAATCGCCTTACCATTCAACACAGTTCGAAAAACTGAGTAGAATGCAGTTTTCACTCAGAAGAAAGACGTATGCTTTCTATCTTAAGAAGTGTTTTCAAAGACATTCACACCGTGATTCTACAAAGCCGTTTTTCTGGCATTGGCTTTTAAACGTTATTTCACTGGAATTTCTGTCAAACACAAGAAGCGAGATTTGCTGTTAAAGAATTGAGTATACAGAATGCAAACAAACGCTACCCTACAAGTGAATCACCTAACCCTTCAACAAAGTACTAAAAACTGAATAGAATGCAGTTTTCACTCTGATGAAAGACGTATGCTTTCCTTCTTAAGAAGTGTTTTGAAAGACATTCACAGAGTGATTCTACAAAGCCTTTTTACTGACGTTGGCTTTTAAATGTGATTTCACTGAAATTTCTGTCAAACGCAAGATGCGAGATTTGCTGTTAAAAAATTGAGTATACAGAATGCAAACAAACGCTTCCCTACAAGTGAATCACCTAACCCTTCAACAAAGTACTAAAAACTGAATAGAATGCCGTTTTCACTCAGATGAAAGACGTATGCTTTCCTTCTTAAGAAGTGTTTTCAAAGACATTCACAGAGTGATTCTACAAAGCCTTTTGCTTTTAAACGTGATTTCACTGGAATTTCTGTGAAATGCAAGATGTGCGATTTGCTGTTAAAGAATTGAGTATACAGAATGCAACCAAACGCTTCCCTACACGTGAATCGCCTAACCATTCAACACAGTACTAAAAACTGAATAGAATGCAGTTTTCACACAGATGAAAGACGTATGCTTTCCTTCTTAAGAAGTGTTTTCAAAGACATTCACAGAGTGATTCTACAAAGCCTTTTTACTGAAGTTGGCTTTTAAACGTGATTTCACTGGAATTTCTGTCAAAGGCAAGAAGCGAGATTTGCTGTTAAAGAATTGAGTATACAGAATGCAAACAAACGCTTCCCTACAAGTGAATCACCTAACCCTTCAACAAAGTAATAAATACTGAATAGAATGCAGTTTTCACTCAGATGAAAGACGTATGCTTTCTTTCTTAAGAAGTGTTTTCAAAGACATTCACAGAGTGATTCTACAAAGCCTTTTGCTTTTAAACGTGATTTCACTGGAATTTCTGTGACATGCAAGATGCGCGATTTGCTGTTAAAGAATTGAGTATACAGAATGCAACCAAACGCTTCCCTACAAGGGAATCGCCTAAACATTCAACACAGCACTAAAAACTGAATAGAATGCAGTTTTCACTCAGATGAAAGACGTATGCTTTCCTTCTTAAGAAGTGTTTTCAAAGGCATTCACAGAGTGATTCTACAAAGCCTTTTTACTGGCGTTGGCTTTTAAACGTGGTTTCACTGGAATTTCTGTCAAATGCAAGTAGCGAGATTTGCTGTTAAAGAATTGAGTATACAGAATGCAAACAAATGCTTCCCTACAAGGGAATCCCCTAACCATTCAACACAGTACTAAAAACTGAATAGAATGCAGTTTTCACTCAGATGAAAGACGTATGCTTTCCTTCTTAAGAAGTGTTTTCAAAGACATTCACAGAGTGATTCTACAAAGGCTTTTTACTGACGTTGGCTTTTAAACGTGATTTCACTGGAATTTCTGTCAAATGCAAGATGCGAGATTTGCTGTTAAAGAATTGAGTATACAGAATGCAAACAAACGCTTCCCTACAAGTGAATCACCTAACCCTTCAAGAAACTACTAAAAACTGAATAGAATGCAGTTTTCACTCAGATGAAAGACTTATGCTTTCCTTCTTAAGAAGTGTTTTCAAAGACATTCACAGAGTGATTCTACAAAGCCTTTTTACTGACGTTGGATTTTAAACGTGATTTCACTGAAATTTCTATCAAACGCAAGATGCGAGATTTGCTGTTAAAAAACTGAGTATACAGAATGCAAACAAACGCTTCCCTACAAGTGAATCACCTAACCCTTCAACAAAGTACTAAAAACTGAATAGAATGCAGTTTTCACTCAGATGAAAGACGTATGCTTGCCTTCTTAAGAAGTGTTTTCAAAGACATTCACAGAGTGATTGAACAAAGCCTTTTTACTGACATTGGCTTTTAAACGTGATTTCACTGGAATTTCTGTGAAATGCAAGATGCGCGATTTGCTGTTAAAAAACTGAGTATACAGAATGCAAACAAACGCTTCCCTACAATGAATCGCCTAACCATGCAACACAGTACTAAAAACTGAATAGAATGCAGTTTTCACTCAGATGAAAGACGTATTCTTTCCTTCTTAAGAAGTGTTTTCAAAGACATTCACAGAGTGATTCTACAAAGCCTTTTTACTGACGTAGGCTTTTAAACGTGATTTCACTGAAATTTCTTTCAAACATAAGATGCGAGATTTGCTGTTAAAAAATTGAGTATACAGAATGCAAACAAACGCTTCCCTACAAGTGAATCACCTAACCATTCAACAAAGTACTAAAAACTGAATAGAATGCAGTTTTCACTCAGATGAAAGACATATGCTTTCCTTCTTAAGAAGTGTTTTCAAAGACATTCACAGAGTGATTCTACAAAGCCTTTTGCTTTTAACCGTGATTTCACTGGAATTTCTGTGAAATGCAAGATGCGCGATTTGCTGTTAAAGAATTGAGTATACAGAATGCAACCAAACGCTTCCCTACAAGGGAATCGCCTAAACATTCAACACAGCACTAAAAACTGAATAGAATGCAGTTTTCACTCAGATGAAAGACGTATGCTTTCCTTCTTAAGAAGTGTTTTCAAAGGCATTCACAGAGTGATTCTACAAAGCCTTTTTACTGACCTTAGCTTTTAAACGTGATTTCACTGGAATTTCTGTCAAACACATGACGCGAGATTTGCTGTTAAAGAGTTGAGTATACAGAATGCTAACAAACGCTTCCCTACAAGTGCATCACCTAACCATTCATCACAGTACTAAAAACTGAATAGAATGCAGTTTTCACTCAGATGAAAGATGTATGCTTTCCTTCTTAAGAAGTGTTTTCAAAGACATTCACAGAGTGATTCTACAAAGCCTTTTTACTGGTGTTGGCTTTTCAACGTGATTTCACTGGAATTTCTGTCAAATGCAAGACGCGAGATTTGCTGTTAAAGAATTGAGTATACAGAATGCAAACAAACGCTTCCCTACAAGTGAATCACCTAACCCTTCAACAAAGTACTAAAAACTGAATAGAATGCAGTTTTCACACAGATGAAAGACATATGCTATCCTTCTTAAGAAGTGTTTTCAAAGACATTCACAGAGTGATTCTACAAAGCCTTTTGCTTTTAAACGTGATTTCACTGGAATTTCTGTCAAATGCAAGATGCGCGATTTGCTGTTAAAAAACTGAGTATACAGAATGCAAACAAACGCTTCCCTACAAGTGAATCACCTAACCCTTCAGCAAAGTACTAAAAACTGAATAGAATGCAGTTTTCACTCAGATGAAAGACGTATGCTTTCCTTCTTAAGAAGTGTTTTCAAAGACATTCACAGAGTGATTGAACAAAGCCTTTTTACTGACATTGGCTTTTAAACGTGATTTAACTGGAATTTCTGTGAAATGCAAGATGCGCGATTTGCTGTTAAAGAATTGAGTATACAGAGTGCAAACAAACGCTTCCCTTCTTAAGAAGTGTTTTGAAAGACATTCACAGAGTGATTCTACAAAGCCTTTTTACTGACGTTGGCTTTTAAACGTGATTTCACTGAAATTTCTGTCAAACGCAAGATGCGAGATTTGCTGTTAAAAAACTGAGTATACAGAATGCAAACAAACGCTTCCCTACAAGTGAATCACCTAACCCTTCAACAAAGTACTAAAAACTGAATAGAATGCAGTTTTCACTCAGATGAAAGACGTATGCTTGCCTTCTTAAGAAGTGTTTTCAAAGACATTCACAGAGTGATTGAACAAAGCCTTTTTACTGACATTGGCTTTTAAACGTGATTTCACTGGAATTTCTGTGAAATGCAAGATGCGCGATTTGCTGTTAAAAAACTGAGTATACAGAATGCAAACAAACGCTTCCCTACAATGAATCGCCTAACCATGCAACACAGTACTAAAAACTGAATAGAATGCAGTTTTCACTCAGATGAAAGACGTATTCTTTCCTTCTTAAGAAGTGTTTTCAAAGACATTCACAGAGTGATTCTACAAAGCCTTTTTACTGACGTAGGCTTTTAAACGTGATTTCACTGAAATTTCTTTCAAACATAAGATGCGAGATTTGCTGTTAAAAAATTGAGTATACAGAATGCAAACAAACGCTTCCCTACAAGTGAATCACCTAACCATTCAACAAAGTACTAAAAACTGAATAGAATGCAGTTTTCACTCAGATGAAAGACATATGCTTTCCTTCTTAAGAAGTGTTTTCAAAGACATTCACAGAGTGATTCTACAAAGCCTTTTGCTTTTAACCGTGATTTCACTGGAATTTCTGTGAAATGCAAGATGCGCGATTTGCTGTTAAAGAATTGAGTATACAGAATGCAACCAAACGCTTCCCTACAAGGGAATCGCCTAAACATTCAACACAGCACTAAAAACTGAATAGAATGCAGTTTTCACTCAGATGAAAGACGTATGCTTTCCTTCTTAAGAAGTGTTTTCAAAGGCATTCACAGAGTGATTCTACAAAGCCTTTTTACTGACCTTAGCTTTTAAACGTGATTTCACTGGAATTTCTGTCAAACACATGACGCGAGATTTGCTGTTAAAGAGTTGAGTATACAGAATGCTAACAAACGCTTCCCTACAAGTGCATCGCCTAACCATTCATCACAGTACTAAAAACTGAATAGAATGCAGTTTTCACTCAGATGAAAGATGTATGCTTTCCTTCTAAAGAAGTGTTTTCAAAGACATTCACAGAGTGATTCTACAAAGCCTTTTTACTGGTGTTGGCTTTTCAACGTGATTTCACTGGAATTTCTGTCAAATGCAAGACGCGAGATTTGCTGTTAAAGAATTGAGTATACAGAATGCAAACAAACGCTTCCCTACAAGTGAATCACCTAACCCTTCAACAAAGTACTAAAAACTGAATAGAATGCAGTTTTCACACAGATGAAAGACATATGCTATCCTTCTTAAGAAGTGTTTTCAAAGACATTCACAGAGTGATTCTACAAAGCCTTTTGCTTTTAAACGTGATTTCACTGGAATTTCTGTCAAATGCAAGATGCGCGATTTGCTGTTAAAAAACTGAGTATACAGAATGCAAACAAACGCTTCCCTACAAGTGAATCACCTAACCCTTCAGCAAAGTACTAAAAACTGAATAGAATGCAGTTTTCACTCAGATGAAAGACGTATGCTTTCCTTCTTAAGAAGTGTTTTCAAAGACATTCACAGAGTGATTGAACAAAGCCTTTTTACTGACATTGGCTTTTAAACGTGATTTAACTGGAATTTCTGTGAAATGCAAGATGCGCGATTTGCTGTTAAAGAATTGAGTATACAGAGTGCAAACAAACGCTTCCCTTCTTAAGAAGTGTTTTGAAAGACATTCACAGAGTGATTCTACAAAGCCTTTTTACTGACGTTGGCTTTTAAACGTGATTTCACTGAAATTTCTGTCAAACGCAAGATGCGAGATTTGCTGTTAAAAAATTGAGTATACAGAATGCAAACAAACGCTTCCCTACAAGTGAATCACTTAACCCTTCAACAAAGTACTAAAAACTGAATAGAATGCAGTTTTCACTCAGATGAAAGACGTATGCTTTCCTTCTTAAGAAGTGTTTTCAAAGACATTCAAATAGTGATTCCACAAAGCCTTTTGCTTTTAAACGTGATTTCACTGGAATTTCTGTGAAATGCAAGATGCGCGATTTGCTGTTAAAGAATTGAGTATACAGAATGCAACCAAACGCTTCCCTACAAGGGAATCGCCTAAACATTCAACACAGCACTAAAAACTGAATAGAATGCAGTTTTCACTCAGATGAAAGACGTATGCTTTCCTTCCTAAGAAGTGTTTTCAAAGACATTCACAGAGTGATTCTACAAAGCCTTTTTACTGACGTTGGCTTTTAAACGTGATTTCACTGAAATTTCTGTCAAACGCAAGATGCGAGATTTGCTGTTAAAAAATTGAGTATACAGAATGCATCCAAACGCTTCCCTACAAGGGAATCGCCTAAACATTCAACACAGCACTAAAAACTGAATAGAATGCAGTTTTCACTCAGATGAAAGACGTATGCTTTCATTCTTAAGAAGTGTTTTCAAAGGCATTCACGGAGTGATTCTACAAAGCCTTTTTACTGACGTTGGCTTTTAAACGTGATTTCACTGGAATTTCTGTCAAACACATGACGCGAGATTTGCTGTTAAAGAGTTGAGTATACAGAATGCGAACAAACGCTTCCCTACAAGTGAATCGCCTAACCATTCATCACAGTACTAAAAACTGAATAGAATGCAGTTTTCACTCAGATGAAAGATGTATGCTTTCCTTCTTAAGAAGTATTTTCAAAGACATTCACAGAGTGATTCTACAAAGCCTTTTGCTTTTAAACGTGATTTCACTGGAATTTCTGTGAAATGCAAGATGCGCGATTTGCTGTTAAAGAATTGAGTATACAGAATGCAACCAAACGCTTCCCTACAAGGGAATCGCCTAAACATTCAACACAGCACTAAAAACTGAATAGAATGCAGTTTTCACTCAGATGAAAGACGTATGCTTTCCTTCTTAAGAAGTGTTTTCAAAGGCATTCACAGAGTGATTCTACAAAGCCTTTTGCTTTTAAACGTGATTTCACTGGAATTTCTGTGAAATGCAAGATGCGCGATTTGCTGTTAAAGAATTGAGTATACAGAATGCAACCAAACGCTTCCCTACAAGGGAATCGCCTAAACATTCAACACAGCACTAAAAACTGAATAGAATGCAGTTTTCACTCAGATGAAAGATGTATGCTTTCCTTCTTAAGAAGTATTTTCAAAGACATTCACAGAGTGATTCTACAAAGCCTTTTTACTGAAGTTGGCTTTTAAACGTGATTTCACTGGAATTTCTGTCAAAGGCAAGACGCGAGATTTGCTGTTAAAGAATTGAGTATACAGAATGCAAACAAACGCTTCCCTACAAGTGAATCACCTAACCCTTCAACAAAGTAATAAATACTGAATAGAATGCAGTTTTCACTCAGATGAAAGACGTATGCTTTCCTTCTTAAGAAGTGTTTTCAAAGACATTCACAGAGTGATTCTACAAAGCCTTTTGCTTTTAACCGTGATTTCACTGGAATTTCTGTGAAATGCAAGATACGCGATTTGCTGTTAAAGAATTGAGTATACAGAGTGGAAACAAATGCTTCCCGACAAGGGAATCGCCTAAACATTCAACACAGTACTAAAAACTGAATAGAATGCAGTTTTCACTCAGATGAAAGATGTATGCTTTCCTTCTTAAGAAGTGTTTTCAAAGACATTCACAGAGTGATTCTACAAAGCCTTTTTACTGGCGTTGGCTTTTAAACGTGATTTCACTGGAATTTCTGTCAAATGCAAGACACGAGATTTGCTGTTAAAGAATTGAGTATACAGAATGCAAACAAACGCTTCCCTACAAGTGAATCGCCTAACCAAGCAACACAGTACTAAAAACTGAATAGAATGCAGTTTTCACTCAGATGAAAGACTTATGCTTTCCTTCTTAAGAACTGTTTTCAAGGACATTCACAGAGTGATTCTACAAAGCCTTTTTACTGACGTTGGCTTTTAAACGTGATTTCACTGCAATTTCTGTCAAACGCAAGATGCGAGATTTGCTGTTAAAAAATTGAGTATACAGAATGCAAACAAACGCTTCCCTACAAGTGAATCACCTAACCCTTCAACAAAGTACTAAAAACTGAATAGAATGCCGTTTTCACTCAGATGCAAGACGTATGCTTTGCTTCTTAAGAAGTGTTTTCAAAGACATTCACAGAGTGATTCTACAAAGCCTTTTGCTTTTAAACGTGATTCCACAGGAATTTCTGTGAAATGCAAGATGCGCGATTTGCTGTTAAAGAATTGAGTATACAGAATGCAACCAAACGCTTCCCTACAAGGGAATCGCCTAAACATTCAACACAGCACTAAAAACTGAATAGAATGCAGTTTTCACTCAGATGAAAGATTTATGCTTTCCTTCTTAAGAAGTGTTTTCAAAGGCATTCACAGAGTGATTCTACAAAGCCTTTTTACTGGCGTTGGCTTTTAAAAGTGGTTTCACTGGAATTTCTGTCAAACGCAAGTAGCGAGATTTGCTGTTAAAGAATTGAGTATACAGAATGCAAACAAATGCTTCCCTACAAGGGAATCGCCTAACCATTCAACACAGTACTAAAAACTGAATAGAATGCAGTTTTCATTCAGATGAAAGACGTATGCTTTCCTTCTTAAGAAGTGTTTTCAAAGACACTCACAGAGTGATTCAACAAAGCCTTTTTACTGACATTGGCTTTTAAACGTGATTTCACTGGAATTTCTGTGAAATGCAAGATGAGCGATTTGCTGTTAAAGAATTGAGTATACAGAGTGGAAACAAACGCTTCCCTACAAGGGAATCGCCTAAACATTCAACACAGTACTAAAAACTGAATAGAATGCAGTTTTCACTCAGATGAAAGATGTATGCTTTCCTTCTTAAGAAGTGTTTTCAAAGACATTCACAGAGTGATTCTACAAAGCCTTTTTACTGAAGTTGGCTTTTAAACGTGATTTCACTGGAATTTCTGTCAAACGCAAGACGCGAGATTTGCTGTTAAAGAATTGAGTATACAGAATGCAAACAAACGCTTCCCTACAAGTGAATCACCTAACCCTTCAACAAAGTAATAAAAACTGAATAGAATGCAGTTTTCACTCAGATGAAAGACGTATGCTTTCCTTCTTAAGAAGTGTTTTCAAAGACATTCACAGAGTGATTCTACAAAGCCTTTTGCTTTTAAACGTGATTTCACTGGAATTTCTGTGAAATGCAAGATGCGCGATTTGCTGTTAAAGAATTGAGTATACAGAATGCAACCAAATGCTTCCCTACAAGGGAATCGCCTAAACATTCAACACAGCACTAAAAACTGAATAGAATGCAGTTTTCACTCAGATGAAAGATGTATGCTTTCCTTCTTAAGAAGTGTTTTCAAAGGCATTCACAGAGTGATTCTACAAAGCCTTTTTACTGGCGTTGGCTTTTAAAAGTGGTTTCACTGGAATTTCTGTCAAACGCAAGTAGCGAGATTTGCTGTTAAAGAATTGAGTATACAGAATGCAAACAAATGCTTCCCTACAAGGGAATCGCCTAACCATTCAACACAGTACTAAAAACTGAATAGAATGCAGTTTTCACTCAGATGAAAGACGTATGCTTTCCTTCTTAAGTAGTGTTTTCAAAGACATTCACAGAGTGATTCTACAAAGCCTTTTTACTGACTTTGGCTTTTAAACGTGATTTCACTGAAATTTCTGTCAAATGCAAGACGCAAGTTTTGCTGTTAAAAAACTGAGTATACAGAATGCAAACAAACGCTTCCCTACAAATGAATCACCTACCCTTCAACAAAGTACTAAAAACTGAATAGAATGCAGTTTTCACTCAGATGAAAGACGTATGCTTTCCTTCTTAAGAAGTGTTTTGAAAGACATTCACAGAGTGATTCTACAAAGCCTTTTTACTGACTTTGGCTTTTAAACGTGATTTCACTGAAATTTCTGTCAAATGCAAGACGCAAGTTTTGCTGTTAAAAAACTGAGTATACAGAATGCAAACAAACGCTTCCCTACAAATGAATCACCTACCCTTCAACAAAGTACTAAAAACTGAATAGAATGCAGTTTTCACTCAGATGAAAGACGTATGCTTTCCTTCTTAAGAAGTGTTTTCAAAGACATTCACAGAGTGATTCTACAAAGCCTTTTGCTTTTAAACGTGATTTCACTGGAATTTCTGTGAAATGCAAGATGCGCGATTTGCTGTTAAAGAATTGAGTATACAGAATGCAAACAAATGCTTCCCTACAAGGGAATCGCCTAACCATTCAACACAGTACTAAAAACTGAATAGAATGCAGTTTTCACTCAGATGAAAGACGTATGCTTTCCTTCTTAAGAAGTGTTTTCAAAGACATTCACAGAGTGATTCTACAAAGGCTTTTTACTGACGTTGGCTTTTAAACGTGATTTCACTGGAATTTCTGTCAAATGCAAGATGCGAGATTTGCTGTTAAAAAACTGAGTATACAGAATGCAAACAAACGCTTCCCTACAAGTGAATCGCCTTACCATTCAACACAGTTAGAAAAACTGAGTAGAATGCAGTTTTCACTCAGAAGAAAGACGTATGCTTTCTATCTTAAGAAGTGTTTTCAAAGACATTCACAGCGTGATTCTACAAAGCCTTTTTTCTGGCATTGGCTTTTAAACGTTATTTCACTGGAATTTCTGTCAAACACAAGACGCGAGATTTGCTGTTAAAGAATTGAGTATACAGAATGCAAACAAATGCTTCCCTACAAGTGAATCACCTAACCCTTCAACAAAGTACTAAAAACTGAATAGAATGCAGTTTTCACTCAGATGAAAGACGTATGCTTTCCTTCTTAAGAAGTGTTTTGAAAGACATTCACAGAGTGATTCTACAAAGCCTTTTTACTGACTTTGGCTTTTAAACGTGATTTCACTGAAATTTCTGTCAAATGAAAGACGCAAGATTTGCTGTTAAAAAACTGAGTATACAGAATGCAAACAAACGCTTCCCTACAAATGAATCACCTACCCTTCAACAAAGTACTAAAAACTGAATAGAATGCAGTTTTCACTCAGATGAAAGACGTATACTTTCCTTCTTAAGAAGTGTTTTCAAAGACATTCACAGAGTGATTCAACAAAGCCTTTTTACTGACATTGGCTTTTAAACGTGATTTCACTGGAATTTCTGTGAAATGCAAGATACGCGATTTGCTGTTAAAGAATTGAGTATACAGAGTGGAAACAAATGCTTCCCAACAAGGGAATCGCCTAAACATTCAACACAGTACTAAAAACTGAATAGAATGCAGTTTTCACTCAGATGAAAGATGTATGCTTTCCTTCTTAAGAAGTGTTTTCAAAGACATTCACAGAGTGATTCTACAAAGCCTTTTTACTGGCGTTGGCTTTTAAACGTGATTTCACTGGAATTTCTGTCAAATGCAAGACACGAGATTTGCTGTTAAAGAATTGAGTATACAGAATGCAAACAAACGCTTCCCTACAAGTGAATCGCCTAACCATGCAACACAGTACTAAAAACTGAATAGAATGCAGTTTTCACTCAGATGAAAGACTTATGCTTTCCTTCTTAAGAACTGTTTTCAAGGACATTCACAGAGTGATTCTACAAAGCCTTTTTACTGACGTTGGCTTTTAAACGTGATTTCACTGCAATTTCTGTCAAACGCAAGATGCGAGATTTGCTGTTAAAAAATTGAGTATACAGAATGCAAACAAACGCTTCCCTACAAGTGAATCACCTAACCCTTCAACAAAGTACTAAAAACTGAATAGAATGCAGTTTTCACTCAGATGAAAGACGTATGCTTTCCTTCTTAAGAAGTGTTTTCAAAGACATTCACAGAGTGATTCTACAAAGCCTTTTGCTTTTAAACGTGATTTCACTGGAATTTCTGTGAAATGCAAGATGCGCGATTTGCTGTTAAAGAATTGAGTATACAGAATGCAACCAAAGGCTTCCCTACAAGGGAATCGCCTAAACATTCAACACAGCACTAAAAACTGAATAGAATGCAGTTTTCACTCAGATGAAAGATGTATGCTTTCCTTCTTAAGAAGTGTTTTCAAAGACATTCACAGAGTGATTCTACAAAGCCTTTTTACTTGCGTTGGCTTTAAAACGTGATTTCACTGGAATTTCTGTCAAATGCAAGACACGAGATATGCTGTTAAAGAATTGAGTATACAGAATGCAAACAAATGCTTCCCTACAAGTGAATCGCCTAACCATGCAACACAGTACTAAAAACTGAATAGAATGCAGTTTTCACTCAGATGAAAGACTTATGCTTTCCTTCTTAAGAAGTGTTTTCAAAGACATTCACAGAGTGATTCTACAAAGCCTTTTTACTGACGTTAGCTTTTAAACGTGATTTCACTAGAATTTCTGTCAAACACATGACGCGAGATTTGCTGTTAAAGAGTTGAGTGTACAGAATGCGAACAAACGCTTCCCTACAAGTGAATCGCCTAACCATTCATCACAGTACTAAAAACAGAATAGAATGCAGTTTTCACTCAGATGAAAGATGTATGCTTTCCTTCTTAAGAAGTATTTTAAAAGACATTCACAGAGTGATTCTACAAAGCCTTTTTACTGACGTTTGCTTTTAAACGTGATTTCACTGGAATTTCTGTCAAATGCAAGAAGCGAGATTTGCTGTTAAAGAATTGAGTATACAGAATGCAAACAAATGCTTCCCTACAAGTGAATCGCCTAACCATTCAACACAGTACTAAAAACTGAATAGAATGCAGTTTTCACTCAGATGAAAGACGTATGCTTTCCTTCTTAAGAAGTGTTTTCAAAGACATTCACAGAGTGATTCTACAAAGCCTTTTTCCTGAAGTTGGCTTTTAAACGTGATTTCACTGGAATTTCTGTCAAACACAAGACGCGAGATTTGCTGTTAAAGAATTGAGTATACAGAATGCAAACAAACACTTCCCTACAAGTGAATCACCTAACCCTTCAACAAAGTACTAAAAACTGGATACAATGCTGTTTTCACTCAGATGAAAGATGTATGCTTTCCTTCTTAAGAAGTGTTTTCAAAGACATTCACAGAGTGATTCTACAAAGCCTTTTGCTTTTAAACGTGATTTCACTGGAATTTCTGTGAAATGCAAGATGCGCGATTTGCTGTTAAAGAATTGAGTATACAGAATGCAACCAAACGCTTCCCTACAAGGGAATCGCCTAAACATTCAACAAGCACTAAAAACTGAATAGAATGCAGTTTTCACTCAGATGAAAGACGTATGCTTTCCTTCTTAAGAAGTGTTTTCAAAGGCATTCACAGAGTGATTCTACAAAGCCTTTTTATTGACGTTAGCTTTTAAACGTGATTTCACTGGAATTTCTGTCAAACACATGACACGAGATTTGCTGTTAAAGAGTTGAGTGTACAGAATGCGAACAAACGCTTCCCTACAAGTGAATCGCCTAACCATTCATCACAGTACTAAAAACAGAATAGAATGCAGTTTTCACTCAGATGAAAGATGTGTGCTTTCCTTCTTAAGAAGTATTTTCAAAGACATTCACAGAGTGATTCTACAAAGCCTTTTTACTGACGTTTGCTTTTAAACGTGATTTCACTGGAATTTCTGTCAAATGCAAGAAGCGAGATTTGCTGTTAAAGAATTGAGTATGCAGAATGCAAACAAATGCTTCCCTACAAGTGAATCGCCTAACCATTCAACACAGTACTAAAAACTGAATAGAATGCAGTTTTCACTCAGATGAAAGACGTATGCTTTCCTTCTTAAGAAGTGTTTTCAAAGACATTCACAGAGTGATTCTACAAAGCCTTTTTACTGAAGTTGGCTTTTAAACGTGATTTCACTGGAATTTCTGTCAAACGCACAACGCGAGATTTGCTGTTAAAGAATTGAGTATACAGAATGCAAACAAACGCTTCCCTACAAGTGAATCGCCTTACCATTCAACACAGTTCGAAAAACTGAGTAGAATGCAGTTTTCACTCAGAAGAAAGACGTATGCTTTCTATCTTAAGAAGTGTTTTCAAAGACATTCACAGCGTGATTCTACAAAGCCTTTTTTTTTCTGGCATTGGTTTTTAAACGTTATTTCACTGGAATTTCTGTCAAACACAAGATGCGAGATTTGCTGTTAAAGAATTGAGTATACAGAATGCAAACAAACGCTTCCCTACAAGTGAATCACCTAACCCTTCAACAAAGTACTAAAAACTGAATAGAATGCTGTTTTCACTCAGATGAAAGACGTATGCTTTCCTTCTTAAGAAGTGTTTTGAAAGACATTCACAGAGTGATTCTACAAAGCCTTTTTACTGACGTTGGCTTTTAAACGTGATTTCACTGGAATTTCTGTGAAATGCAAGATGCGCGATTTGCTGTTAAAGAATTGAGTATACAGAGTGCAAACAAACGCTTCCCTACAAGGGAATCGCCTAAACATTCAACACAGTACTAAAAACTGAATAGAATGCAGTTTTCACTCAGATGAAAGATGTATGCTTTCCTTCTTAAGAAGTGTTTTCAAAGACATTCACAGAGTGATTCTACAAAGCCTTTTTACTGGTGTTGGCTTTTAAACGTGATTTCACTGGAATTTCTGTCAAATGCAAGACGCGAGATTTGCTGTTAAAGAATTGAGTATACAGAATGCAAACAAACGCTTCCCTACAAGTGAATCGCCTAACCATACAACACAGTACTAAAAACTGAATAGAATGCAGTTTTCACTCAGATGAAAGATGTATGCTTTCCTTCTTAAGAAGTGTTTTCAAAGACATTCACAGAGTGATTCTACAAAGCCTTTTTACTGACGTTGGCTTTTAAACGTGATTTCACTGAAATTTCTGTCAAACGCAAGATGCGAGATTTCCTGTTAAAAAATTGAGTATACAGAATGCAAACAAACGCTTCCCTACAAGTGAATCACCTAACCCTTCAACAAAGTACTAAAAACTGAATAGAATGCAGTTTTCACTCAGATGAAAGACGTATGCTTTCCTTCTTAAGAAGTGTTTTCAAAGACATTCACAGAGTGATTCTACAAAGCCTTTTTACTGACGTTGGCTTTTAAATGTGATTTTACTGGAATTTCTGTCAAACGCAAGACGCGAGATTTGCTGTTAAATAATTGAGTATACAGAATGCGAACAAACGCTTCCCTACAAGTGAATCGCCTAACCATGCAACACAGTACTAAAAACTGAATAGAATGCAGTTTTCACTCAGATGAAAGACGTATGCTTTCCTTCTTAAGAAGTGTTTTCAAAGATATTCACAGAGTGATTCTACAAAGCCTTTTTACTGACGTTGGCATTATACGTGATTTCACTGGAATTTCTGTAAAACACAAGATGCGCAATTTGCTGTTAAAGAATTGAGTATACAGAATGCAAACATACGCTTCCCTACAAGTGAATCGCCTAACCATTCAACACAGTACTAAAAACTGAATAGAATGCAGTTTTCACTCAGATGAAAGACGTATGCTTTCCTTCTTAAGAAGTGTTTTCAAAGGCATTCACAGAGTGATTCTACAAAGCCTTTTTACTGACGTTGGCTTTTAAACGTGATTTCACTGGAATTTCTGTCAAACACAAGACTCGAGATTTGCTGTTAAAGAGTTGAGTATACAGAATGCGAACAAACGCTTCCCTACAAGTGAATCGCCTAACCATTCAACAGAGTACTAAAAACTGAATAGAATGCAGTTTTCACTCAGATGAAAGACGTATGCTTTCCTTCTTAAGAAGTGTTTTCAAAGACATTCACAGAGTGATTCTACAAAGCCTTTTTACTGGCGTTGGCTTTTAAACGTGATTTCACTTGAATTTCTGTCAAACGCAAGACGCGAGATTTGCTGTTAAAGAATTGAGTACACAGAATACAAACAAACGCTTCCCTACAAGTGAATCACCTAACCCTTCAACAAAGTACTAAACACTGAATAGAATGCAGTTTTCACTCAGATGAAAGACGTATGCTTTCCTTCTTAAGAAGTGTTTTGAAAGACATTCACAGAGTGATTCTACAAAGCCTTTTTACTGACGTTGGCTTTTAAACGTGATTTCACTGAAATTTCTGTCAAACGCAAGATGCGAGACTTGCTGTTAAAAAATTGAGTATACAGAATGCAAACAAACGCTTCCCTACAAGTGAATCACCTAACCCTTCAACAAAGTACTAAAAACTGAATAGAATGCAGTTTTCACTCAGATGAAAGACGTATGCTTTCCTTCTTAAGAAGTGTTTTCAAAGACATTCACAGAGTGATTCTACAAAGCCTATTTACAAACGTTGGCTTTTAAACGTGATTTCACTGGAATTTCAGTGAAATGCAAGATGCGCGATTTCCTGTTAAAGAATTGAGTATACACAATGCAACCAAAGGCTTCCCTACAAGGGAATTGCCTAAACATTCAACACAGTACTAAAAACTGAATAGAATGCAGTTTTCCCTCAGATGAAAGACGTATGCTTTCCTTCTTAAGAAGTGTTTTCAAAGACATTCACAGAGTGATTCTACAAAGCCTTTTTACTGACGTTGGCTTTTAAACGTGATTTTACTGGAATTTCTGTCAAACGCAAGACGCGAGATTTGCTGTTAAATAATTGAGTATACAGAATGCGAACAAACGCTTCCCTACAAGTGAATCGCCTAACCATGCAACACAGTACTAAAAACTGAATAGAATGCAGTTTTCACTCAGATGAAAGACGTATGCTTTCCTTCTTAAGAAGTGTTTTCAAAGATATTCACAGAGTGATTCTACAAAGCCTTTTTACTGACGTTGGCATTATACGTGATTTCACTGGAATTTCTGTAAAACACAAGATGCGCAATTTGCTGTTAAAGAATTGAGTATACAGAATGCAAACATACGCTTCCCTACAAGTGAATCGCCTAACCATTCAACACAGTACTAAAAACTGAATAGAATGCAGTTTTCACTCAGATGAAAGACGTATGCTTTCCTTCTTAAGAAGTGTTTTCAAAGGCATTCACAGAGTGATTCTACAAAGCTTTTTTACTGACGTTGGCTTTTAAACGTGATTTCACTGGAATTTCTGTCAAACACAAG
This sequence comes from Phyllotis vaccarum, assembly GCA_033318265.1. Lineage (NCBI taxonomy): Eukaryota > Metazoa > Chordata > Mammalia > Rodentia > Cricetidae > Phyllotis > Phyllotis vaccarum. Next base: position 168,759,134 of record JARWLC010000009.1, read on the forward strand.
ACTCGAGATTTGCTGTTAAAGAGTTGAGTATACAGAATGCGAACAAACGCTTCCCTACAAGTGAATCGCCTAACCATTCAACAGAGTACTAAAAACTGAATAGAATGCAGTTTTCACTCAGATGAAAGACATATGCTTTCCTTCTTAAGAAGTGTTTTCAAAGACATTCACAGAGTGATTCTACAAAGCCTTTTTACTGACGTTGGCTTTATACGTGATTTCACTGGAATTACTGTAAAACACAAGATGCGCGATTTGCTGTTAAAGAATTGAGTATACAGAGTGGAAACAAACGCTTCCCTAAAAGGGAATCGCCTAAACATTCAACACAGTACTAAAAACTGAATAGAATGCCGTTTTCACTCAGATGAAAGACGTATGCTTCCCTTCTTAAGAAGTGTTTTCAAAGACATTCACAGAGTGATTCTACAAAGCCTTTTTACTGGTGTTGGCTTTTAAACGTGATTTCACTGAAATTTCTGTCAAATGCAAGATGCGAGATTTGCTGTTAAAAAATTGAGTATACAGAATGCAAACAAACCCTTCCCTACAGGTGAATCACCTAACCCTTCAACAAAGTACTAAAAACTGAATAGAATGCCGTTTTCACTCAGATGAAAGACGTATGCTTCCCTTCTTAAGAAGTGTTTTCAAAGACATTCACAGAGTGATTCTACAAAGCCTTTTGCTTTTAAACGTGATTTCACTGGAATTTCTGTGAAATGCAAGATGCGCGATTTGCTGTTAAAGAATTGAGTATACAGAATGCAAACAAACGCTTCCCTACAAGGGAATCGCCTAAACATTCAACACAGCACTAAAAACTGAATAGAATGCAGTTTTCACTCAGATGAAAGACGTATGCTTTCCTTCTTAAGAAGTGTTTTCAAAGACATTCACAGAGTGATTCTACAAAGCCTTTTTACTGAAGTTGGCTTTTAAACGTGATTTCACTGGAATTTCTGTCAAACACAAGACGCGAGATTTGCTGTTAAAGAATTGAGTATACAGAATGCAAACAAACGCTTCCCTACAAGTGAATCACCTAACCCTTCAACAAAGTACTAAATACTGAATAGAATGCAGTTTTCACTCAGATGAAAGACGTATGCTTTCCTTCTTAAGAAGTGTTTTCAAAGACATTCACAGAGTGATTCTACAAAGCCTTTTGCTTTTAAACGTGATTTCACTGGAATTTCTGTGAAATGCAAGATGCGCGATTTGCTGTTAAAGAATTGAGTATACAGAATGCAACCAAACGCTTCCCTACAAGGGAATCGCCTAAACATTCAACACAGCACTAAAAACTGAATAAAATGCAGTTTTCACTCAGATGAAAGACATATGCTTTCCTTCTTAAGAAGTGTTTTCAAAGGCATTCACAGAGTGATTCTACAAAGCCTTTTTACTGGCGTTGGCTTTTGAACGTGATTTCAGTGGAATTTCTGTCAAACGCAAGACGCGAGATTTGCTGTTAAAGAATTGAGTATACAGAATGCAAACAAACGCTTCCCTACAAGTGAATCGCCTAACCATTCAACACAGTACTGAAAACTGAATAGAATGCAGTTTTCACTCAGATGAAAGACGTATGCTTTCCTTCTTAAGAAGTGTTTTCAAAGACATTCACAGAGGGATTCTACAAAGGCTTTTTACTGACGTTGGCTTTTAAACGTGATTTCACTGGAATTTCTGTCAAACGCACGATGCGAGATTTGCTGTTAAAGAATTGAGTATACAGAGTGCACACAAACGCTTCCCTACAAGGGAATCGCCTAAACATTCAACACAGTACTAAAAACTGAATAGAATGCAGTTTTCACTCAGATGAAAGATGTATGCTTTCCTTCTTAAGAAGTGTTTTCAAAGACATTCACAGAGTGATTCTACAAAGCCTTTTTACTGGCCTTGGCTTTTAAACGTGATTTCACTGGAATTTCTGTCAAATGCAAGACGCGAGATTTGCTGTTAAAGAATTGAGTATACAGAATGCAAACAAACGCTTCCCTACAAGTGAATCGCCTAACCATACAACACAGTACTAAAAACTGAATAGAATGCAGTTTTCACTCAGATGAAAGATGTATGCTTTCCTTCTTAAGAAGTGTTTTCAAAGACATTCACAGAGTTATTCTACAAAGCCTTTTTACTGACGTTGGCTTTTAAACGTGATTTCACTTGAATTTCTGTCAAACGCAAGACGCGAGATTTGCTGTTAAAGAATTGAGTACACAGAATACAAACAAACGCTTCCCTACAAGTGAATCACCTAACCCTTCAACAAAGTACTAAACACTGAATAGAATGCAGTTTTCACTCAGATGAAAGACGTATGCTTTCCTTCTTAAGAAGTGTTTTGAAAGACATTCACAGAGTGATTCTACAAAGCCTTTTTACTGACGTTGGCTTTTAAACGTGATTTCACTGAAATTTCTGTCAAACGCAAGATGCGAGACTTGCTGTTAAAAAATTGAGTATACAGAATGCAAACAAACGCTTCCCTACAAGTGAATCACCTAACCCTTCAACAAAGTACTAAAAACTGAATAGAATGCAGTTTTCACTCAGATGAAAGACGTATGCTTTCCTTCTTAAGAAGTGTTTTCAAAGACATTCACAGAGTGATTCTACAAAGCCTATTTACAAACGTTGGCTTTTAAACGTGATTTCACTGGAATTTCAGTGAAATGCAAGATGCGCGATTTCCTGTTAAAGAATTGAGTATACACAATGCAACCAAAGGCTTCCCTACAAGGGAATTGCCTAAACATTCAACACAGTACTAAAAACTGAATAGAATGCAGTTTTCCCTCAGATGAAAGACGTATGCTTTCCTTCTTAAGAAGTGTTTTCAAAGACATTCACAGAGTGATTCTACAAAGCCTTTTTACTGACGTTGGCTTTTAAACGTGATTTTACTGGAATTTCTGTCAAACGCAAGACGCGAGATTTGCTGTTAAATAATTGAGTATACAGAATGCGAACAAACGCTTCCCTACAAGTGAATCGCCTAACCATGCAACACAGTACTAAAAACTGAATAGAATGCAGTTTTCACTCAGATGAAAGACGTATGCTTTCCTTCTTAAGAAGTGTTTTCAAAGATATTCACAGAGTGATTCTACAAAGCCTTTTTACTGACGTTGGCATTATACGTGATTTCACTGGAATTTCTGTAAAACACAAGATGCGCAATTTGCTGTTAAAGAATTGAGTATACAGAATGCAAACATACGCTTCCCTACAAGTGAATCGCCTAACCATTCAACACAGTACTAAAAACTGAATAGAATGCAGTTTTCACTCAGATGAAAGACGTATGCTTTCCTTCTTAAGAAGTGTTTTCAAAGGCATTCACAGAGTGATTCTACAAAGCCTTTTTACTGACGTTGGCTTTTAAACGTGATTTCACTGGAATTTCTGTCAAACACAAGACTCGAGATTTGCTGTTCAAGAGTTGAGTATACAGAATGCGAACAAACGCTTCCCTACAAGTGAATCGCCTAACCATTCAACAGAGTACTAAAAACTGAATAGAATGCAGTTTTCACTCAGATGAAAGACGTATGCTTTCCTTCTTAAGAAGTGTTTTCAAAGACATTCACAGAGTGATTCTACAAAGCCTTTTTACTGACGTTGGCTTTATACGTGATTTCACTGGAATTACTGTAAAACACAAGATGCGCGATTTGCTGTTAAAGAATTGAGTATACAGAGTGGAAACAAACGCTTCCCTAAAAGGGAATCGCCTAAACATTCAACACAGTACTAAAAACTGAATAGAATGCCGTTTTCACTCAGATGAAAGACGTATGCTTCCCTTCTTAAGAAGTGTTTTCAAAGACATTCACAGAGTGATTCTACAAAGCCTTTTTACTGGTGTTGGCTTTTAAACGTGATTTCACTGAAATTTCTGTCAAATGCAAGATGCGAGATTTGCTGTTAAAAAATTGAGTATACAGAATGCAAACAAACCCTTCCCTACAGGTGAATCACCTAACCCTTCAACAAAGTACTAAAAACTGAATAGAATGCCGTTTTCACTCAGATGAAAGACGTATGCTTCCCTTCTTAAGAAGTGTTTTCAAAGACATTCACAGAGTGATTCTACAAAGCCTTTTTACTGACGTTGGCTTTTAAACGTGATTTCACTGGAATTTCTGTCAAACACAAGACTCGAGATTTGCTGTTAAAGAGTTGAGTATACAGAATGCGAACAAACGCTTCCCTACAAGTGAATCGCCTAACCATTCAACAGAGTACTAAAAACTGAATAGAATGCAGTTTTCACTCAGATGAAAGACGTATGCTTTCCTTCTTAAGAAGTGTTTTGAAAGACATTCACAGAGTGATTCTACAAAGCCTTTTTACTGACGTTGGCTTTTAAACGTGATTTCACTGAAATTTCTGTCAAACGCAAGATGCGAGACTTGCTGTTAAAAAATTGAGTATACAGAATGCAAACAAACGCTTCCCTACAAGTGAATCACCTAACCCTTCAACAAAGTACTAAAAACTGAATAGAATGCAGTTTTCACTCAGATGAAAGACGTATGCTTTCCTTCTTAAGAAGTGTTTTCAAAGACATTCACAGAGTGATTCTACAAAGCCTATTTACAAACGTTGGCTTTTAAACGTGATTTCACTGGAATTTCAGTGAAATGCAAGATGCGCGATTTCCTGTTAAAGAATTGAGTATACACAATGCAACCAAAGGCTTCCCTACAAGGGAATTGCCTAAACATTCAACACAGTACTAAAAACTGAATAGAATGCAGTTTTCCCTCAGATGAAAGACGTATGCTTTCCTTCTTAAGAAGTGTTTTCAAAGACATTCACAGAGTGATTCTACAAAGCCTTTTTACTGACGTTGGCTTTTAAACGTGATTTTACTGGAATTTCTGTCAAACGCAAGACGCGAGATTTGCTGTTAAATAATTGAGTATACAGAATGCGAACAAACGCTTCCCTACAAGTGAATCGCCTAACCATGCAACACAGTACTAAAAACTGAATAGAATGCAGTTTTCACTCAGATGAAAGACATATGCTTTCCTTCTTAAGAAGTGTTTTCAAAGATATTCACAGAGTGATTCTACAAAGCCTTTTTACTGACGTTGGCATTATACGTGATTTCACTGGAATTTCTGTAAAACACAAGATGCGCAATTTGCTGTTAAAGAATTGAGTATACAGAATGCAAACATACGCTTCCCTACAAGTGAATCGCCTAACCATTCAACACAGTACTAAAAACTGAATAGAATGCAGTTTTCACTCAGATGAAAGACGTATGCTTTCCTTCTTAAGAAGTGTTTTCAAAGGCATTCACAGAGTGATTCTACAAAGCCTTTTTACTGACGTTGGCTTTTAAACGTGATTTCACTGGAATTTCTGTCAAACACAAGACTCGAGATTTGCTGTTAAAGAGTTGAGTATACAGAATGCGAACAAACGCTTCCCTACAAGTGAATCGCCTAACCATTCAACAGAGTACTAAAAACTGAATAGAATGCAGTTTTCACTCAGATGAAAGACGTATGCTTTCCTTCTTAAGAAGTGTTCTCAAAGACATTCACAGAGTGATTCTACAAAGCCTTTTTACTGACGTTGGCTTTATACGTGATTTCACTGGAATTACTGTAAAACACAAGATGCGCGATTTGCTGTTAAAGAATTGAGTATACAGAGTGGAAACAAACGCTTCCCTAAAAGGGAATCGCCTAAACATTCAACACAGTACTAAAAACTGAATAGAATGCCGTTTTCACTCAGATGAAAGACGTATGCTTCCCTTCTTAAGAAGTGTTTTCAAAGACATTCACAGAGTGATTCTACAAAGCCTTTTTACTGGTGTTGGCTTTTAAACGTGATTTCACTGAAATTTCTGTCAAATGCAAGATGCGAGATTTGCTGTTAAAAAATTGAGTATACAGAATGCAAACAAACCCTTCCCTACAGGTGAATCACCTAACCCTTCAACAAAGTACTAAAAACTGAATAGAATGCCGTTTTCACTCAGATGAAAGACGTATGCTTCCCTTCTTAAGAAGTGTTTTCAAAGACATTCACAGAGTGATTCTACAAAGCCTTTTGCTTTTAAACGTGATTTCACTGGAATTTCTGTGAAATGCAAGATGCGCGATTTGCTGTTAAAGAATTGAGTATACAGAATGCAAACAAACGCTTCCCTACAAGGGAATCGCCTAAACATTCAACACAGCACTAAAAACTGAATAGAATGCAGTTTTCACTCAGATGAAAGACGTATGCTTTCCTTCTTAAGAAGTGTTTTCAAAGACATTCACAGAGTGATTCTACAAAGCCTTTTTACTGAAGTTGGCTTTTAAACGTGATTTCACTGGAATTTCTGTCAAACACAAGACGCGAGATTTGCTGTTAAAGAATTGAGTATACAGAATGCAAACAAACGCTTCCCTACAAGTGAATCACCTAACCCTTCAACAAAGTACTAAATACTGAATAGAATGCAGTTTTCACTCAGATGAAAGACGTATGCTTTCCTTCTTAAGAAGTGTTTTCAAAGACATTCACAGAGTGATTCTACAAAGCCTTTTGCTTTTAAACGTGATTTCACTGGAATTTCTGTGAAATGCAAGATGCGCGATTTGCTGTTAAAGAATTGAGTATACAGAATGCAACCAAACGCTTCCCTACAAGGGAATCGCCTAAACATTCAACACAGCACTAAAAACTGAATAAAATGCAGTTTTCACTCAGATGAAAGACATATGCTTTCCTTCTTAAGAAGTGTTTTCAAAGGCATTCACAGAGTGATTCTACAAAGCCTTTTTACTGGCGTTGGCTTTTAAACGTGATTTCAGTGGAATTTCTGTCAAACGCAAGACGCGAGATTTGCTGTTAAAGAATTGAGTATACAGAATGCAAACAAACACTTCCCTACAAGTGAATCGCCTAACCATTCAACACAGTACTGAAAACTGAATAGAATGCAGTTTTCACTCAGATGAAAGACGTATGCTTTCCTTCTTAAGAAGTGTTTTCAAAGACATTCACAGAGGGATTCTACAAAGGCTTTTTACTGACGTTGGCTTTTAAACGTGATTTCACTGGAATTTCTGTCAAAGGCACGATGCGAGATTTGCTGTTAAAGAATTGAGTATACAGAGTGCACACAAACGCTTCCCTACAAGGGAATCGCCTAAACATTCAACACAGTACTAAAAACTGAATAGAATGCAGTTTTCACTCAGATGAAAGATGTATGCTTTCCTTCTTAAGAAGTGTTTTCAAAGACATTCACAGAGTGATTCTACAAAGCCTTTTTACTGGCCTTGGCTTTTAAACGTGATTTCACTGGAATTTCTGTCAAATGCAAGACGCGAGATTTGCTGTTAAAGAATTGAGTATACAGAATGCAAACAAACGCTTCCCTACAAGTGAATCGCCTAACCATACAACACAGTACTAAAAACTGAATAGAATGCAGTTTTCACTCAGATGAAAGATGTATGCTTTCCTTCTTAAGAAGTGTTTTCAAAGACATTCACAGAGTTATTCTACAAAGCCTTTTTACTGACGTTGGCTTTTAAACGTGATTTCACTGAAATTTCTGTCAAACGCAAGATGCGAGATTTGCTGTTAAAAAATTGAGTATACAGAATGCAAACAAACGCTTCCCTACAAGTGAATCACCTAACCCTTCAACAAAGTACTAAAAACTGAATAGAATGCAGTTTTCACTCAGATGAAAGACGTATGCTTTCCTTCTTAAGAAGTGTTTTCAAAGACATTCACAGAGTGATTCTACAAAGCCTATTTACAAACGTTGGCTTTTAAACGTGATTTCACTGGAATTTCAGTGAAATGCAAGATGTGCGATTTCCTGTTAAAGAATTGAGTATACACAATGCAACCAAAGGCTTCACTACAAGGGAATTGCCTAAACATTCAACACAGTACTAAAAACTGAATAGAATGCAGTTTTCCCTCAGATGAAAGACGTATGCTTTCCTTCTTATGAAGTGTTTTCAAAGACATTCACAGAGTGATTCTACAAAGCCTTTTTACTGACGTTGGCTTTTAAACGTGATTTTACTGGAATTTCTGTCAAACGCAAGACGCGAGATTTGCTGTTAAATAATTGAGTATACAGAATGCGAACAAACGCTTCCCTACAAGTGAATCGCCTAACCATGCAACACAGTACTAAAAACTGAATAGAATGCATTTTTCACTCAGATGAAAGACGTATGCTTTCCTTCTTAAGAAGTGTTTTCAAAGATATTCACAGAGTGATTCTACAAAGCCTTTTTACTGACGTTGGCATTATACGTGATTTCACTGGAATTTCTGTCAAACACAAGACTCGAGATTTGCTGTTAAAGAGTTGAGTATACAGAATGCGAACAAACGCTTCCCTACAAGTGAATCGCCTAACCATTCAACAGAGTACTAAAAACTGAATAGAATGCAGTTTTCACTCAGATGAAAGACGTATGCTTTCCTTCTTAAGAAGTGTTTTCAAAGACATTCACAGAGTGATTCTACAAAGCCTTTTTACTGACGTTGGCTTTATACGTGATTTCACTGGAATTACTGTAAAACACAAGATGCGTGATTTGCTGTTAAAGAATTGAGTATACAGAGTGGAAACAAACGCTTCCCTAAAAGGGAATCGCCTAAACATTCAACACAGTACTAAAAACTGAATAGAATGCCGTTTTCACTCAGATGAAAGACGTATGCTTCCCTTCTTAAGAAGTGTTTTCAAAGACATTCACAGAGTGATTCTACAAAGCCTTTTTACTGGTGTTGGCTTTTAAACGTGATTTCACTGAAATTTCTGTCAAATGCAAGATGCGAGATTTGCTGTTAAAAAATTGAGTATACAGAATGCAAACAAACGCTTCCCTACAGGTGAATCACCTAACCCTTCAACAAAGTACTAAATACTGAATAGAATGCAGTTTTCACTCAGATGAAAGACGTATGCTTTCCTTCTTAAGAAGTGTTTTCAAAGACATTCACAGAGTGATTCTACAAAGCCTTTTGCTTTTAAACGTGATTTCACTGGAATTTCTGTGAAATGCAAGATGCGCGATTTGCTGTTAAAGAATTGAGTATACAGAATGCAACCAAACGCTTCCCTACAAGGGAATCGCCTAAACATTCAACACAGCACTAAAAACTGAATAGAATGCAGTTTTCACTCAGATGAAAGACATATGCTTTCCTTCTTAAGAAGTGTTTTCAAAGGCATTCACAGAGTGATTCTACAAAGCCTTTTTACTGGCGTTGGCTTTTAAACGTGATTTCAGTGGAATTTCTGTCAAACGCAAGACGCGAGATTTGCTGTTAAAGAATTGAGTATATAGAATGCAAACAAACGCTTCCCTACAAGTGAATCGCCTAACCATTCAACACAGTACTGAAAACTGAATAGAATGCAGTTTTCACTCAGATGAAAGACGTATGCTTTCCTTCTTAAGAAGTGTTTTCAAAGACATTCACAGAGGGATTCTACAAAGGCTTTTTACTGACGTTGGATTTAAACGTGATTTCACTGAAATTTCTGTCAAACACACGATGCGAGATTTGCTGTTAAAAAATTGAGTATACAGAGTGCACACAAACGCTTCCCTACAAGGAATCGCCTAAACATTCAACACAGTACTAAAAACTGAATAGAATGCAGTTTTCACTCAGATGAAAGATGTATGCTTTCCTTCTTAAGAAGTGTTTTCAAAGACATTCACAGAGTGATTCTACAAAGCCTTTTTACTGGCCTTGGCTTTTAAACGTGATTTCACTGGAATTTCTGTCAAATGCAAGACGCGAGATTTGCTGTTAAAGAATTGAGTATACAGAATGCAAACAAACGCTTCCCTACAAGTGAATCGCCTAACCATACAACACAGTACTAAAAACTGAATAGAATGCAGTTTTCACTCAGATGAAAGATGTATGCTTTCCTTCTTAAGAAGTGTTTTCAAAGACATTCACAGAGTTATTCTACAAAGCCTTTTTACTGACGTTGGCTTTTAAACGTGATTTCACTGAAATTTCTGTCAAACGCAAGATGCGAGATTTGCTGTTAAAAAATTGAGTATACAGAATGCAAACAAATGCCTTCCCTACAAGTGAATCACCTAACCCTTCAACAAAGTACTAAAAACTGAATAGAATGCAGTTTTCACTCAGATGAAAGACGTATGCTTTCCTTCTTAAGAAGTGTTTTCAAAGACATTCACAGAGTGATTCTATAAAGCCTTTTGCTTTTAAACGTGATTTCACTGGAATTCCTGTGAAATGCAAGATGCGAGATTTGCTGTTAAAGAATTGAGTATACAGAATGCAATCAAACGCTTCCCTACAAGGGAATCGCCCTAAACATTCAACACAGCACTAAAAACTGAATAGAATGCAGTTTTCACTCAGATGAAAGACGTATGCTTTCCTTCTTAAGAAGTGTTTTCAAAGGCATTCACAGAGTGATTCAACAAAGCCTTTTTACTGACCTTGGCTTTTAAACGTGATTTCACTGGAATTTCTGTCAAACAAATGACGCGAGATTTGCTGTTAAAGAGTTGAGTATACAGAATGCAAACAAATGCTTCCCTACAAGTGAATCGCCTAACCATTCAACACAGTACTAAAAACTAAATAGAATGCAGTTTTTACTCAGATGAAAGACGTATGCTTTCCTTCTTAAGAAGTGTTTTCAAAGACATTCACAGAGTGATTCAACAAAGCCTTTTTACTGACCTTGGCTTTTAAACGTGATTTCACTGGAATTTCTGTCAAACAAATGACGCGAGATTTGCTGTTAAAGAGTTGAGTATACAGAATGCAAACAAATGCTTCCCTACAAGTGAATCGCCTAACCATTCAACACAGTACTAAAAACTGAATAGAATGCAGTTTTCCCCTCAGATGAAAGACGTATGCTTTCCTTCTTAAGAAGTGTTTTCAAAGACATTCACAGAGTGATTCTACAAAGCCTTTTGCTTTTAAACGTGATTTCACTGGAATTTCTGTCAAACACAAGACTCGAGATTTGCTGTTAAAGAGTTGAGTATACAGAATGCGAACAAACGCTTCCCTACAAGTGAATCGCCTAACCATTCAACAGAGTACTAAAAACTGAATAGAATGCAGTTTTCACTCAGATGAAAGACGTATGCTTTCCTTCTTAAGAAGTGTTTTCAAAGGCATTCACAGAGTGATTCAACAAAGCCTTTTTACTGACCTTGGCTTTTAAACGTGATTTCACTGGAATTTCTGTCAAACAATGACGCGCGATTTGCTGTTAAAGAGTTGAGTATACAGAATGCAAACAAATGCTTCCCTACAAGTGAATCGCCTAACCATTCAACACAGTACTAAAAAACTAAATAGAATGCAGTTTTCACTCAGATGAAAGACGTATGCTTTCCTTCTTAAGAAGTGTTTTCAAAGACATTCACAGAGGGATTCTACAAAGGCTTTTTACTGACGTTGGCTTTTAAACGTGATTTTCACTGGAATTTCTGTCAAATGCACGATGCGAGATTTGCTGTTAAAGAATTGAGTATACAGAGTGCACACAAACGCTTCCCTACAAGGGAATCGCCTAAACATTCAACACAGTACTAAAAACTGAATAGAATGCAGTTTTCACTCAGATGAAAGATGTATGCTTTCTTCTTAAGAAGTGTTTTCAAAGACATTCACAGAGTGATTCTACAAAGCCTTTTTACTGGCGTTGGCTTTTTAAACGTGATTTCACTGGAATTTCTGTCAAATGCAAGACGCGAGATTTGCTGTTAAAGAATTGAGTATACAGAATGCAAACAAACGCTTCCCTAAAAGTGAATCGCCTAACCATACAACACAGTACTAAAAACTGAATAGAATGCAGTTTTCACTCAGATGAAAGACGTATGCTTTCCTTCTTAAGAAGTGTTTTCAAGGCATTCACAGAGTGATTCTACAAAGCCTTTTTACTGGCGTTGGCTTTTAAACGTGATTTCACTTGAATTTCTGTCAAACGCAAGACGCGAGATTTGCTGTTAAAGAATTGAGTATACAGAATGCAAACAAACGCTTCCCTAAAAGTGAATCGCCTAACCATTCAACAGAGTACTAAAAACTGAATAGAATGCAGTTTTCACTCAGATGAAAGACGTATGCTTTCCTTCTTAAGAAGTGTTTTTCAAAGACATTCACAGAGTGATTCTACAAAGCCTTTTTACTGGCGTTGGCTTTTAAACGTGATTTCACTTGAATTTCTGTCAAACGCAAGACGCGAGATTTGCTGTTAAAGAATTGAGTACACAGAATACAAACATACGCTTCCCTACAAGTGAATCACCTAACCCTTCAACAAAGTACTAAAAACTGAATAGAATGCAGTTTTCACTCAGATGAAAGACGTATGCTTTCCTTCTTAAGAAGTGTTTTCAAAGACATTCACAGAGTGATTCTACAAACCCTTTTTACTGACATTGCTTTTAAACGTGATTTCACTGGAATTTCAGTGAAATGCAAGATGCGCGATTTCCTGTTAAAGAATTGAGTATACACAATGCAACCAAAGGCTTCCCTACAAGGGAATTGCCTAAACATTCAACACAGTACTAAAAACTGAATAGAATGCAGTTTTCACTCAGATGAAAGACGTATGCTTTCCTTCTTAAGAAGTGTTTTCAAAGACATTCACAGAGTGATTCTACAAAGCCTTTTTACTGACGTTGGCTTTATACGTGATTTCACTGGAATTACTGTAAAACACAAGATGCGCGATTTGCTGTTAAAGAATTGAGTATACAGAGTGGAAACAAACGCTTCCCTAAAAGGGAATCGCCTAAACATTCAACACAGTACTAAAAACTGAATAGAATGCCGTTTTCACTCAGATGAAAGACGTATGCTTCCCTTCTTAAGAAGTGTTTTCAAAGACATTCACAGAGTGATTCTACAAAGCCTTTTTACTGGTGTTGGCTTTTAAACGTGATTTCACTGAAATTTCTGTCAAATGCAAGATGCGAGATTTGCTGTTAAAAAATTGAGTATACAGAATGCAAACAAACCCTTCCCTACAGGTGAATCACCTAACCCTTCAACAAAGTACTAAAAACTGAATAGAATGCCGTTTTCACTCAGATAAAAGACGTATGCTTCCCTTCTTAAGAAGTGTTTTCAAAGACATTCACAGAGTGATTCTACAAAGCCTTTTGCTTTTAAACGTGATTTCACTGGAATTTCTGTGAAATGCAAGATGCGCGATTTGCTGTTAAAGAATTGAGTATACAGAATGCAAACAAACGCTTCCCTACAAGGGAATCGCCTAAACATTCAACACAGCACTAAAAACTGAATAGAATGCAGTTTTCACTCAGATGAAAGACGTATGCTTTTCTTCTTAAGAAGTGTTTTCAAAGGACATTCACAGAGTGATTCTACAAAGCCTTTTTACTGAAGTTGGCTTTTAAACGTGATTTCACTGGAATTTCTGTCAAACACAAGACGCGAGATTTGCTGTTAAAGAATTGAGTATACAGAATGCAAACAAACGCTTCCCTACAAGTGAATCACCTAACCCTTCAACAAAGTACTAAATACTGAATAGAATGCAGTTTTCACTCAGATGAAAGACGTATGCTTTCCTTCTTAAGAAGTGTTTTCAAAGACATTCACAGAGTGATTCTACAAAGCCTTTTGCTTTTAAACGTGATTTCACTGGAATTTCTGTGAAATGCAAGATGCGCGATTTGCTGTTAAAGAATTGAGTATACAGAATGCAACCAAACGCTTCCCTACAAGGGAATCGCCTAAACATTCAACACAGCACTAAAAACTGAATAGAATGCAGTTTTCACTCAGATGAAAGACATATGCTTTCCTTCTTAAGAAGTGTTTTCAAAGGCATTCACAGAGTGATTCTACAAAGCCTTTTTACTGGCATTGGCTTTTAAACGTGATTTCAGTGGAATTTCTGTCAAACGCAAGACGCGAGATTTGCTGTTAAAGAATTGAGTATACAGAATGCAAACAAACGCTTCCCTACAAGTGAATCGCCTAACCATTCAACACAGTACTGAAAACTGAATAGAATGCAGTTTTCACTCAGATGAAAGACGTATGCTTTCCTTCTTAAGAAGTGTTTTCAAAGACATTCACAGAGGGATTCTACAAAGGCTTTTTACTGACGTTGGCTTTTAAACGTTGATTTCACTGGAATTTCTGTCAAACGCACGATGCGAGATTTGCTGTTAAAGAATTGAGTATACAGAGTGCACACAAACGCTTCCCTACAAGGGAATCGCCTAAACATTCAACACAGTACTAAAAACTGAATAGAATGCAGTTTTCACTCAGATGAAAGATGTATGCTTTCCTTCTTAAGAAGTGTTTTCAAAGACATTCACAGAGTGATTCTACAAAGCCTTTTTACTGGCGTTGGCTTTTAAACATGATTTCACTGGAATTTCTGTCAAATGCAAGACGCGAGATTTGCTGTTAAAGAATTGAGTATACAGAATGCAAACAAACGCTTCCCTACAAGTGAATCGCCTAACCATACAACACAGTACTAAAAACAGAATAGAATGCAGTTTTCACTCAGATGAAAGATGTATGCTTTCCTTCTTAAGAAGTGTTTTCAAAGACATTCACAGAGTTATTCTACAAAGCCTTTTTACTGACGTTGGCTTTTAAACGTGATTTCACTGAAATTTCTGTCAAACGCAAGATGCGAGATTTGCTGTTAAAAAATTGAGTATACAGAATGCAAACAAACGCTTCCCTACAAGTGAATCACCTAACCCTTCAACAAAGTACTAAAAACTGAATAGAATGCAGTTTTCACTCAGATGAAAGACGTATGCTTTCCTTCTTAAGAAGTGTTTTCAAAGACATTCACAGAGTGATTCTACAAAGCCTTTTGCTTTTAAACGTGATTTCACTGGAATTTCTGTGAAATGCAAGATGCGCGATTTGCTGTTAAAGAATTGAGTATACAGAATGCAATCAAACGCTTCCCTACAAGGGAATCGCCTAAACATTCAACACAGCACTAAAAACTGAATAGAATGCAGTTTTCACTCAGATGAAAGACGTATGCTTTCCTTCTTAAGAAGTGTTTTCAAAGGCATTCACAGAGTGATTCAACAAAGCCTTTTTACTGACCTTGGCTTTTAAACGTGATTTCACTGAAATTTCTGTGAAATGCAAGATGCGCGATTTGCTGTTAAAGAATTGAGTATACAGAATGCAACCAAACGCTTCCCTACAAGGGAATCGCCCTAAACATTCAACACAGCACTAAAAACTGAATAGAATGCAGTTTTCACTCAGATGAAAGACGTATGCTTTCCTTCTTAAGAAGTGTTTTCAAAGACATTCACAGAGTGATTCTACAAAGCCTTTTTACTGAAGTTGGCTTTTAACGTGATTTCACTGGAATTTCTGTCAAACACAAGACGCGAGATTTGCTGTTAAAGAATTGAGTATACAGAATGCAAACAAATGCTTCCCTACAAGTGAATCACCTAACCCTTCAACAAAGTACTAAATACTGAATAGAATGCAGTTTTCACTCAGATGAAAGACGTATGCTTTCCTTCTTAAGAAGTGTTTTCAAAGACATCCACAGAGTGATTCTACAAAGCCTTTTGCTTTTAAACGTGATTTCACTGGAATTTCTGTGAAATGCAAGATGCGCGATTTGCTGTTAAAGAATTGAGTATACAGAATGCAACCAAACGCTTCCCTACAAGGGAATCGCCTAAACATTCAACACAGCACTAAAAACTGAATAGAATGCAGTTTTCACTCAGATGAAAGACATATGCTTTCCTTCTTAAGAAGTGTTTTCAAAGGCATTCACAGAGTGTTTCTACAAAGCCTTTTTACTGGCGTTGGCTTTTAAACGTGATTTCAGTGGAATTTCTGTCAAACGCAAGACGCGAGATTTGCTGTTAAAGAATTGAGTATACAGAATGCAAACAAACGCTTCCCTACAAGTGAATCGCCTAACCATTCAACACAGTACTAAAAACTGAATAGAATGCAGTTTTTCACTCAGATGAAAGACGTATGCTTTCCTTCTTAAGAAGTGTTTTCAAAGACATTCACAGAGGGATTCTACAAAGGCTTTTTACTGACGTTGGCTTTTAAACGTGATTTCACTGGAATTTCTGTCAAACGCACGATGCGAGATTTGCTGTTAAAGAATTGAGTATACAGAATGCAAACAAACGCTTCCCTACAAGTGAATCGCCATACCATTCAACACAGTTCGAAAAACTGAGTAGAATGCAGTTTTCACTCAGAAGAAAGACGTATGCTTTCTATCTTAAGAAGTGTTTTCAAAGACATTCACAGAGTGATTCAACAAAGCCTTTTTACTGACATTGGCTTTTAAACGTGATTTCACTGGAATTTCTGTGAAACGCAAGATGCGCGATTTGCTGTTAAAGAATTGAGTATACAGAGTGCAAACAAAGGCTTCCCTACAAGGGAATCGCCTAAACATTCAACACAGTACTAAAAACTGAATAGAATGCAGTTTTCACTCAGATGAAAGACGTATGCTTTCCTTCTTAAGAAGTGTTTTCAAAGACATTCACAGAGTGATTCTACAAAGCCTTTTTACTGGCGTTGGCTTTTAAACGTGATTTCACTGGAATTTCTGTCAAATGCAAGACGCGAGATTTGCTGTTAAAGAATTGAGTATACAGAATGCAAACAAATGCTTCCCTACAAGTGAATCGCCTAACCATGCAACACAGTACTAAAAACTGAATAGAATGCAGTTTTCACTCAGATGAAAGACGTATGCTTTCCTTCTTAAGAAGTTTTTTCAAAGACATTCACAGAGTGATTCTACAAAGCCTTTTTACTGACGTTGGCTTTTAAACGTGATTTCACTGTAATTTCTGTCAAACGCAAGACGCGAGATTTGCTGTTAAAGAATTGAGTATACAGAGTGCGAACAAACGCTTCCCTACAAGTGAATCGCCTAAACATTCAACACAGTACTAAAAACTGAATAGAATGCCGTTTTCACTCAGATGAAAGACGTATGCTTCCCTTCTTAAGAAGTGTTTTCAAAGACATTCATAGAGTGATTCTACAAACCTTTTTACTGGTTTTGGCTTTTAAACGTGATTTCACTGAAATTTCTGTCAAATGCAAGATGCGAGATTTGCTGTTAAAAAATTGAGTATACAGAATGCAAACAAACGCTTCCCTACAGGTGAATCACCTAACCCTTCAACAAAGTACTAAAAGCTGAATAGAATGCCGTTTTCACTCAGATGAAAGACGTATGCTTCCCTTCTTAAGAAGTGTTTTCAAAGACATTCACAGAGTGATTCTACAAAGCCTTTTGCTTTTAAACGTGATTTCACTGGAATTTCTGTGAAATGCAAGATGCGCGATTTGCTGTTAAAGAATTGAGTATACAGAATGCAACCAAACGCTTCCCTACAAGGGAATCGCCTAAACATTCAACACAGCACTAAAAACTGAATAGAATGCAGTTTTCACTCAGATGAAAGACGTATGCTTTCCTTCTTAAGAAGTGTTTTCAAAGGCATTCACAGAGTGATTCTACAAAGCCTTTTTACTGACGTTGGCTTTTAAACGTGATTTCACTTGAATTTCTCTCAAACACATGACGCGAGATTTGCTGTTAAAGAGTTGAGTATACAGAATGCAAACAAACGCTTCCCTACAAGTGAATCGCCTAACCATTCATCACAGTACTAAAAACTGAATAGAATGCAGTTTTCACTCAGATGAAAGATGTATGCTTTCCTTCTTAAGAAGTATTTTCAAAGACATTCACAGAGTGATTCTACAAAGCCTTTTGCTTTTAAACGTGATTTCACTGGAATTTCTGTGAAATGCAAGATGCGCGATTTGCTGTTAAAGAATTGAGTATACAGAATGCAACCAAACGCTTCCCTACAAGTGAATCGCCTAACCATTCAACACAGTACTAAAAACTGAATAGAATGCAGTTTTCACTCAGATGAAAGACGTATGCTTTCCTTCTTAAGAAGTGTTTTCAAAGACATTCACAGAGTGATTCTACAAAGCCTTTTTACTGGCGTTGGCTGTTAAACGTGATTTCAGTGGAATTTCTGTCAAACGCAAGACGCGAGATTTGCTGTTAAAGAATTGAGTATACAGAATGCAAACAAACGCTTCCCTACAAGTGAATCGCCTAACCATTCAACACAGTATTAAAAACTGAATAGAATGCAGTTTTCACTCAGATGAAAGACGTATGCTTTCCTTCTTAAGAAGTGTTTTCAAAGACATTCACAGAGGGATTCTACAAAGGCTTTTTACTGACGTTGGCTTTTAAACGTGATTTCACTGGAATTTCTGTCAAACGCAAGAAGCGAGATTTGCTGTTAAAGAATTGAGTATACAGAATGCAAACAAACGCTTCCCTACAAGTGAATAGCCATACCATTCAACACAGTTCGAAAAACTGAGTAGAATGCAGTTTTCACTCAGAAGAAAGACGTATGCTTTCTATCTTAAGAAGTGTTTTCAAAGACGTTCACAGAGTGATTCTACAAAGGCTTTTTACTGACGTTGGCTTTTAAACGTGATTTCACTGGAATTTCTGTCAAACGCACGATGCGAGATTTGCTGTTAAAGAATTGAGTATACAGAATGCAAACAAACGCTTCCCTACAAGTGAATCACCTAACCCTTCAACAAAGTACTAAAAACTGAATAGAATGCAGTTTTCACTCAGATGAAAGACGTATGCTTTCCTTCTTAAGAAGTGTTTTCAAAGACATTCACAGAGTGATTCAACAAAGCCTTTTTACTGACATTGGCTTTTAAACGTTATTTCACTGGAATTTCGGTCAAACACAAGACACGAGATTTGCTGTTAAAGAATTGAGTATACAGAATGCAAACAAACGCTTCCCTACAAGGGAATCGCCTAAACATTCAACACAGTACTAAAAACTGAATAGAATGCAGTTTTCACTCAGATGAAAGATGTATGCTTTCCTTCTTAAGAAGTGTTTTCAAAGACGTTCACAGAGTGATTCTACAAAGCCTTTTTACTGGCGTTGGCTTTTAAACGTGATTTCACTGGAATTTCTGTCAAATGCAAGACGCGAGATTTGCTGTTAAAGAATTGAGTATACAGAATGCAAAGAAACGCTTCCCTACAAGGGAATCACCTAACCCTTCAACAAAGTACTAAAAACTGAATAGAATGCAGTTTTCACTCAGATGAAAGACGTATGCTTTCCTTCTTAAGAAGTGTTTTCAAAGACATTCACAGAGTGATTCAACAAAGCCTTTTTAATGACATTGGCTTTTAAACGTGATTTCACTGGAATTTCTGTGAAATGCAAGATGCGCGATTTGCTGTTAAAGAATTGAGTATCCAGAGTGCAAACAAAGGCTTCCCTACAAGGGAATCGCCTAACCATTCAACACAGTACTAAAAACTGAATAGAATGCAGTTTTCACTCAGATGAAAGACGTATGCTTTCCTTCTTAAGAAGTGTTTTCAAAGACATTCACAGAGTGATTCTACAAAGCCTTTTTACTGACGTTGGCTTTTAAACGCGATTTCACTGGAATTTCTGTCAAACGCAAGATGCGAGATTTGCTGTTAAAGAATTGAGTATACAGAATGCAAACAAATGCTTCCCTACAAGTGAATCGCTTAACCATGCAACACAGTACTAAAAACTGAATAGAATGCCGTTTTCACTCAGATGAAAGACGTATGCTTTCCTTCTTAAGAAGTTTTTTCAAAGACATTCACAGAGTGATTCTACAAAGCCTTTTTACTGACGTTGGCTTTATACGTGATTTCACTGGAATACTGTAAAACACAAGATGCGCGATTTGCTGTTAAAGAATTGAGTATACAGAGTGGAAACAAACGCTTCCCTAAAAGGGAATCGCCTAAACATTCAACACAGTACTAAAAACTGAATAGAATGCCGTTTTCACTCAGATGAAAGACGTATGCTTCCCTTCTTAAGAAGTGTTTTCAAAGACATTCACAGAGTGATTCTACAAAGCCTTTTTACTGGTGTTGGCTTTTAAACGTGATTTCACTGAAATTTCTGTCAAATGCAAGATGCGAGATTTGCTGTTAAAAAATTGAGTATACAGAATGCAAACAAACGCTTCCCTACAGGTGAATCACCTAACCCTTCAACAAAGTACTAAAAACTGAATAGAATGCCGTTTTCACTCAGATGAAAGACGTATGCTTCCCTTCTTAAGAAGTGATTTCAAAGACATTCACAGAGTGATTCTACAAAGCCTTTTGCTTTTAAACGTGATTTCACTGGAATTTCTGTGAAATGCAAGATGCACGATTTGCTGTTAAAGAATTGAGTATACAGAATGCAACCAAACGCTTCCCTACAAGGGAATCGCCTAAACATTCAACACAGCACTAAAAACTGAATAGAATGCAGTTTTCACTCAGATGAAAGACGTATGCTTTCCTTCTTAAGAAGTGTTTTCAAAGACATTCACAGAGTGATTCTACAAATCCTTTTTACTAAAGTTGGCTGTTAAACGTGATTTCACTGGAATTTCTGTGAAATGCAAGATGTGCGATTTGCTGTTAAAGAATTGAGTATACAGAGTGCAAACAAACGCTTCCCTACAAGGGAATCGCCTAAACATTCAACACAGTACTAAAAACTGAATAGAATGCAGTTTTCACTCAGATGAAAGATGTATGCTTTCTTCTTAAGAAGTGTTTTCAAAGACATTCACAGAGTGATTCTACAAAGCCTTTTTACTGGCGTTGGCTTTTAAACGTGATTTCACTGGAATTTCTGTCAAATGCAAGAAGCGAGATTTGCTGTTAAAGAATTGAGTATACAGAATGCAAACAAACGCTTCCCTACAAGTGAATCGCCTAACCATTCATCACAGTACTAAAAACTGAATAGAATGCAGTTTTCACTCAGATGAAAGATGTATGCTTTCCTTCTTAAGAAGTATTTTCAAAGGCATTCACAGAGTGATTCTACAAAGCCTTTTTACTGGCGTTGGCTTTTTAAACGTGATTTCAGTGGAATTTCTGTCAAACGC